>BSBN01000389.1:7235000-9735000 GCA_027924645.1 Cunninghamia lanceolata
TTGTTGTATGTTTTTGGCATGGACCCACTGATTTCATGATTAATCTTATATGAGAAATGCTATCTTAGCATGTGTTGTGTTAATTCTGTCTCCAGTATTGCATGTATTCTTCTTCTGAATCTGGACATTTGGGTAATGTTTAGATTCTAGAGCAAAGAATTCCTGTGTTGAATGTTTGATCTTTTAACTTCTGCTCAAGGGGTAGATTAAATTGTTTCCAGGTTGAACATTGGGAAGGGTATACTGCAGTAGGGATGCCATAAGTAGAGATAACTTAACACTCTGTATTGGGAGATATTTGCAAGGCAGGTATCACATATATCCCCCTGAAATCCAGTTTTAGCTGTTCATGTTGATCATTCACAGGTGTATGTCTACTGACTCCAGGCCCTGGATAGGCACCAATCATGCTTTGTTTTTGTGTTGTAACCATGTCCAGCTTTGCATCCAAACTTAAAATCCAAATCAAAATCTAAAACAACCATTAGGACATTAGAATTAGTTTTAGGATCCTCAGTCCTCTGTCTACAACTGCAAATAGGCCCAAAGCTAGCCCCTTTGCTCTTATCTTTCAGTTTTGGTCTACTTACAGGAGGACTTATCTGCTTTCTGTCAGCATCCCAGCCTTGTATGCATATCCTCATGGATGTTGAGTAGGGAATACCCCCCTAGGTCTTGCAGAGCCTGAAGAAGAAGAGGAGATAAAATATAGAGTCTATCTCCTACACTGTTGGCCCCTGGCCCAGAGATCCTGTTGATCACTGATGGCTACCTTGTAGGGAAATCTGGGAATAAGCATCCAGTCTGGGAAAAAACCAACTGTGAATATGACTGATATTAGAAATATCACCCCTGCCTTCAGAATATGATGAAGCCGGTGGACATGCACACATCACCCTCATAAATAAAATTGATGTCAGTAGCATCGAGTGATAAAACAACATCGGGGTGATCTTAACTAAGATCACCCGATATTTGAAATATGATGAGGAGGCCCAAAGACTTAGACTTTTTTGGATTTTTGGGAGGATGCTTGCATGTTTAAATTCTTGAAACTTGACTGTTCATGCAAGCGGTAACATAGGCTCTATCTGGGGACGCGTGCCTCTTGTAGGCATGGTGAGAACCACAGATCTCTAGGATGCAGACCAATCCTTATCCATTAGGCACAGAGTCAAATACTACACCAATCTGCATCACCAATCACACTTGGTGGCCTAACGCCACCAAGAAAGGAAAAACATGTATCTTCCTTTGTCAAATACCTTGTTTTCATCTGATATCACCGGATTAGGCCTGAAGAAGCTGCCATGATCTGACCACAAACAAACCTTGTCATTTGCATATATAATTATCTCATTGAGTTGGCTCCTCTCAACCTTATTCAAACAACCTTCAACATTAGGCAACATGTGAATGCAATATTTATCAAACAATGCATATTCAAATGAAATATAACACATGTTATCATCTGTATCAACATTGTGCATTGCAAAATGATCTCCTAGCTGGACTAAAAAATGAAAGCACTCAAAGTCCATCATGCAGCTAGGAACATTAGGGCTCATCTTATCACAAGATGGCATATTAAAGAAAAAGCTTTCAGATTCACAATTGTGCACACCATGCACACAACCATCAGCTACACCATGTTGGAAAAGATTAGGCTCTGGCATCTCTTTGCAGCAGTTTTCATGATGTATGTTGGTTTCTCTTTCATCAAGATGAGAACTAGAATCCATATCAACATCAGTGCCTAGATTCCCACCATACTCAAACAGATCCTCATCATCATATTTGTCAAAAATGGGTGATCCAGGTGTTTCAACTTCATTATGGTATGCCACTGGTTCATGGGCAGCAGAACATGCTTTTTCATTCCTAATGAATTCCTTATGTGGAGAAGTATTAACCTATGTATCATAAGCAAAACTATAATCAAATAAAGAACAATCATGCTCTACACCAACACTTGTTTCAATCCCTGATTGCTCTTCATCATCTCCATGTGTCTAAATAAAAGGTAGTGATTCAAACATGGGACTGTTCCTCTATTTGCTTATTTCTTCTCTATCTTGAGCACAATACTCACAATCATCTCCATAAATCCATTCAAACAGATGTTCATTTCTTTCCATAACCTCATCATTATTTTTAGAACCAGACACCTCAACCTCAACTCGGGAGTCATCACTAATCCTTTCGTTGGCATCCTCAACTGGTGAATAATCCAGTTGAGCATTGTTATTAGCATTATGTTCAAATACAGTAGTCTCAACTTCTATGCTTTCATTTTCACATTTATTCTCACATGATGCCATGATCAGTTGGTCATTTGTAGCTATACAACTATTATTTATACCAAAGCCTGTGGGCAGGGAATTCAGCATGTGTTCATTCCTCATTTTTTCTATGTATTCTACAAACTTGTATGCCATCTGCATACTTGTTATCTTGAATTCCCTCAACAATGCACTAGAGCCCTCCTAAAAAGCTTCAAAATATATGCCAACATAGGCTGAAATATCAGGTCTAAAGACTTCTGGGATTTGTGAAAGGGCTACTGCAAATCTATGACTGAAATCAATACATGGCACTTTATCTTGTTTTCTGATTTCCATTAATCTTGCAACAAGATTAGCAGGTTCTCTTGCAAATTCTTCTTTGAAATAGTTAGCAAGTTCATCCCAACATGCAAAGGATCTCTTTGGAAAGATCAAATACCAATCTCTAGCTTTTGCATCAAAGGATCTAACAAAAAACCTCATCCACATATCCTCATCTCTAAATGAGTGTTTCTCCATAAAACTATGAAAATTTTGGATATGTGCACCCCCATCACACACACTGTGTCCACTAAATCTAGGCATCTGATTGTACACTTGGGTAGGCATACTTTCAATTTTATAGTCAACCCATGACAAATCTAGTTGGTCATACAAAGGATCAAAAGGGATGGCAAGAGGTTTAGCCTTCTGACTGGCAAACATAACAAGGTTATTACTATTTAACTAAACTTGTCGAGCCTCTAAGTATATCAACCTGTTTTTTATCTCTTCCATTCTTTTACTCAACATTTCATCCCCCTCATGACTGAGTATGGGTGAATACATATTTGGATTCATATAAATCTCACTCTTAGACATCC
Organism: Cunninghamia lanceolata; assembly: GCA_027924645.1. Classification (NCBI taxonomy): domain Eukaryota; kingdom Viridiplantae; phylum Streptophyta; class Pinopsida; order Cupressales; family Cupressaceae; genus Cunninghamia; species Cunninghamia lanceolata. The sequence continues at coordinate 7,238,149 of BSBN01000389.1, forward strand.
TTTGTCTGCCTAAGACCTAAGGCTTCCCCTGGCATCTAACTTATGCAATAAAACAACAAATACAAGTGGGAGGAAACCAAGTACCTTTTCTTATCCAAATGCTACAATCTGAATAGAACATTCTTTTATCACAATAACATACATTAGCCTTTCATGTGCACTTAAAAACTTTTGCAGAGTCACCACCTCTCCAGAGAGGATAAAATTTTCAAATAATTAAAATCTCATCAAATATTTTTCTAAGTTCATTCCACCAGCAGAGCACCGTATTCACATGAAAGAACCAGATATGCAGCAATGATTTCACACTATTTGACTCTTGTCCCCAGCAGAGTCGCCATTTCTGTTGCAACTCAAGAGGGCACAAATTCACCAGAGATTGTAGGATAACACTTTCAAATCACTTCCCCAGTAGAGTTGCCATTTATGTTGCCTCCCAAATCAGCAGAGGGTTTGCCAGCTCCAATGCACATGTAGATTCAACCAATAGATACAGGAGGTTGCATGAGCTACCTCCCCTTCACTTCTAGTTTTGCCACACCAAGCAGGGGATCCCTATAGCTAAAGATGTAACACTTGACTCACCCAATGACACAAAGATATAGCTTTACAATAATAGGCAGAATACTCTCATGTGTAGACCAAGATGTGCATGATACATCACAAGGTTGGCAACATTCTTGGACATATTTATCTGGTTGTGAATGAGAGTATGCAGGGGTCCTAATCCTACTCCTACAAACTAACAGGTTGGAATAATGGAAAGATGGGTTTTATGCTTTGGATGCAAGACAAGGGGTTTTGGATCATAACTACTAACCTAGGAGCAGACCAGTGCCTATCTCAAGGCACATAGTCAACTAGACGTATACAAGAGAATGGATTGCATTTTGAATTCAAGCTTCAAGGGGTTAGACTAATGCTTGCCTTACAAACATCACCCAAGAATAGGTATTTAGTTGCCTCTACTTACACATATCTAGGCTGACACATAACCCTCTCCATACTCCACCTAAAACATTTTAATCCACTCCTTGAATGGAAGTTAGAGATGAAGCATGTGATACAGAAATCTATACCCTAGAACTTGAAAAACCTTTAGCAGCCAGATTCAAAAGAAGGAAAAGCATGTAACACATCGAGACAAGTAGCTAAACACATGCATAAGAGTATTTTTCATATAGAATTGACAATGAAACTGAAGATATTTGCAATGTACATTCATAATACAACTCATAAACTCCAAAAATGAGATAAAACAGCAAGGAAATGCCCTATTTTTTGCTATTCACACAAAAATGCCCAACTCTTCCACCACAACAACTGAGTAACATAGTTTGCTATATAAAACAGAGAGGTACTCAACATTAATTACTGGGTGATTCAAAATTTGCTAGATACAGTTCCATGAGAGAATGGCACTCAACATTGAATGCAGTAGGTAGAGGAAGAGACAGGGTAGGTCTCGAGCTGTGCACCACTGCCTGGGGATTCACAACCTCAATCAGGTGGTTGATCCATCCATGCCATCGCCCACACCCTGTAACATCTGCCATTAATGGCGTACCAACCTGTGGCCTTGGGAAAAATAGTTGACTGTGCGCTCTTGAAACTTTCCCGCCAAGATATATCATCTTGATATTTCAAATCATGTGGGAACTAATTATCCCACATGCACCCCATGGTGACCTCCTGAACACTTTATATGCGTGGCTGCACCTAAAGATGATAGTTGGTGATTTTGCTCCCGACGATGCCAATATAAACATCATCATGACCCTTTTGCATGATGCTCCGATGTTCAATATCACCATGATGTCAACGAACCAGCTGCATGATACCCCATCGGCCTAACCCCCGATATCTGCGAGCTCCATGCTTGCTCATCTGATATGAAAATATCACCCCGATATTTCACATCACCCTGATGTGAAATATCACCCTGCGGGAAATATCACCCCACAAGAAACATCACCCTATTGCATCACAAAAAAGTCCTCCCGCATATTCGAACCATGCACTCCTTCATATCCAGATGACGTCCTCGTCATATTGCAATACAAGGGGGATCTTTGAAAGATGACCAATGTTGGAAAATATGACCCCATCGGACCTTGATGACATCACCATCAAATTGACACCGGGGTGATATTCGCAAGATCACCTGATATTTCAAAATATCAGGCTACACTGTAGCTTCGTTGTAACATCGGGGTGATATAGTGAATATGACTGATATTAGAAATATCACCCCCACCTTCAGAATATGATGAAGCTGGTGGACATGCACACATCACCTTCATAAATAAAATTGACGTCAGCAGCATTGGGTGATAAAACAACGCTGGGGTGATCCTAACTAAGATCACCCGATATTTGAAATATGATGAGGAGGCCCAAAGACTTAGACTTTTTTGGATTTTTTGGGAGGATGCTTGCATGTTTAAATGCTTGAAACCTGACTGTTCATGTAGGCGGTAACAGACACATTTCAATTTTGGATGGTATAAAGAGAAGTTGGGCCACCAAATTTGTACATTTAAAGAGTACTTTTGCAGATATCCTTAAATATACACAAATATAACATATGGACTGTTTGTACATTTACAGTCATATATACAGAATTTTTGCATCACTAGTGATTAAGGATCCCACCCTTTTCCATTGATGTCAAAGGGGGAGTGAATAGCAGTGAAAAATGAAGAATCTAGCAAAGGGAGAGCACCAAAAAGCAGTGTGAACAATAGTATGGAGCACAAGCAAATATAGAGTTATTCTGACACTTAGTCATTTTTCACTAAGTGTTGCCATCAATGCCAAAGGGGGAGATTGTTGGCAAGAGACACTGCTAGGAATGACAAGTGTTATCATTGATGGCAACCAAGTCTCTCTACACATCTGCATTGCATAATTTGTCCATACCAGAAATTAGATTGAAGATCTGTCTAAGTCTAGGAAGTCAAGAACAGAGTGTGTGATAAGGTCCAGTATCTTGGTTTGGATCTCCTTGGGAGTAGATCAGAGTTTTCTATGGATCTAAGGGAGTCATAAGCATTGTCAGGATAGTCTAAATCTAGAATTTTGGCCTTCGGTGATGGAGTCAATATTTATTAGCATCTGAGTATCAGGTTAATAGTTTGACAGAACAGATAGAAGAAGAATAGGTTGACATTGCAATTGATCTTGGTTCTGGATGTATGGAAGTTGTTGGTTGGACAAGTTGTGTTAATCAGTGATAGTAGCTGACCTGACTAATGATTATTGACTGCAATTTTTGGTCTATGTCTCATGTTATGCATGGATCTAGCTGATAGAGCAGAGTATTTAATAAAGTCCCAAGTGTTCTTGAAGCTAACTAGAAAGTAATTAAAGATAAGATGTGGATATATATATAGTCGATGGATTTGGATGTTTTGAGCAATGGTAGTTGTGTCTATGGAGTAATTGTGAAAAGAGCAGATATCAAAGGTTCAAATGTTAGCAGAATAGTAAGAAGGGAAGAGTAAGGATGAAGTGTGTCAAGTCATTTTTCTATGTTTAACCGAAACTAAACTCTAGCATTGATAGATACTAAATATCAGTTTAAATTTATTATAATATTTTTCTTATAGGTAGTGAGCCTTCTTTTGAGCAATGAGCTTTGGGAAGTGAGCCCGAATGCATGTGCATTCCCCTTTATAATACTTTTAATAGAGTATAATATTTGTGGGTTATCCCCCATCATGGTTTTTCCCTTAACCAAGTTTCCACGTCAAAATTTTTTGTGTCAAGTGTGTTACTTATGTTTATGTTCATGTGTCATTGATTCATGCCTTAATTTTCATATTATTAATTTGATTAGAAGTTGTAAGAGAGAATTAAAGACATAAAAGATTAATTGTGTGACAATTGATTCACCCCCCTCTCATTTGTCCAAACCAATTCTAACAATATACACTTCAAGGTGATATCTATTATGTTTTTAATCATTTATCATTTGGATTTTGCCTCTATCCCATAGGGATATGCACTATTATCTAATAGTGGTGTTCATACAACTTGAATGTCTCTCTGAGGCTTGACTGAGGCAAGCCTCTAGACACCACAACCCCCTCCCACACTCCTTTGTGATTACAGGGTATAGGTACCAAGTTTTGTGGAGTGGAGTTGCAGAAGGAAGTTATAGACAACAAGGATTTGGGATCTGAAAGAAAGATGATAAATTTCAACATTTTGGGACATGGGCGCTCCCACCATTGTCCTCCACCTTTTTTAGGGTAGAAACAGAAGATACAATTAAGATCAGTGTCGGAAGGAGATCCACATTCTATGCAAAAAATAGTACATTGGACTTGTTGGAAAGAGACACTACTTTGCATTGACAAGTTTTGTTATTGATGGAAACTAAGATTATCCCAATCATCCACATAACACAATTTGTTCATACCGGAAGTTAGATTTAGAATTTGTCTAAGTCTGGGCAGCTAGGAACAAAGCAATAAAAGGGTCTTGTATTTTGGTCTGGATCTCTCTAGTGGGAAGTCATGATTATCTATAGATCTAGGGGAGTAATATGAATTGTCAAGATAGTCTAACTCTAGACTTTTGTCCTTCAGTGATGAAGGATTCAAAAGATATTAGCCTCTGAGTACTGGGTTCCAATTTGTCAGAGTAGATAGAAGAAGAATAGTCTGACCTTGTAGAAGATCTTGATTCTGGATGTATAGAAGTTATTTATTAGGAATATGTGATGACTAGAGATATTGGCCAACCTAGTTGATGGTTTGTGAGTGCAAGTTTTGGTTTGCATCTCATATTATGTATGGATCTAGCCGACAGAGTAGAGTACTCAACAAGTTCTAAATATTTTTTGAAGCTGACTGGGAAAATGATTGTAGGTCATGTTGCAGATATATATAGCCAATGGAATTGGATGATTTAGTGTGTGTGGTGTATGTGAACATGGTGTGTGTGGTGTATGTGAAGAATAGAAATCTAAAGTATGAATGAAGGCAAAGCAATAAGAAGAGTAGAGCTAAGATGAAATGTGTAGGATTAGTTTTTGTACTTAATGGAAACTAAAATTATTGCATGAGTAGATGCTATTAATTAGTTCAAATCTCTATCATTCTCTTGTAATATTTTCATAGGTAGTGAGCCTCCATTTGAGTAGTGAGCCCAAATGCATGTGCATTCCCATTTGTAAAAATACTTTTAACAGGGTATTAATTTTTATGGGTTAACCCCCACCATAGTTTTTCCCTTAACTGGGTTTCCATGTAAAAATTATTGGTGTTAAGTGTACTATTTTCATTTTTGCTCATGTGATATTGATTAATGCTGAAATGTATTAATTATAAGTTACAAAAGAAGATTAAGAGAAAGAAATTAGTAAAATTGTGTGACAACTACTTCACCTCCCCTCTTAGTTGTCTGGACCTAATTCAACAATTGGTATTAGAGCCAAGTTCCTTAAAAGAAGCTTAACAGCTTGAGGAAAGATCTTGGAAGAATTTTTTCAATGGGTTCACTTAAGGATCAACTTCAGTTGGCTCTAAAAGATCTTGATCAGTCTAAAGCAAAAATATATAATTTGAAAGATGAAATCAAGGATGTTGATGATACCATTGAAATGTTAAAAGATAAATTGAAGAAATCTTTGGGAAGGAATAAGGAGCTGCTTCTGCAATTATCCAATTTATCTAAAGAAAATAGCATGAATGAAGCCTTGGAAGAAAAAACAAAGGAGTGTGATAAGTTGTCAAAAGAAGTAGTTCTAAAAGTTGAGATAGAATATGGGGTAGTGAGGTTTACCAAAGAAATTGAGCAAAGGAAGAAGACTAAAGAAGATTTAAATCAAACCCTAAGAGAAAGAACTGATGAATGGTACAGATTGGACAGTATTACTGGTCATCTAAAATCTGATCTACAAGAAAGCAAAGACAATGAAAGAGATTTTGAAAGACAAATTGTCATTCTCAGACATGATCTAGAAGTTGTAAATGAATACAAGGAAAAGTTCAAGATAAGCTCAGCTAAACTTGAAGCAATACTTGAGGGTTAGAAAAGGGCTGAAGATATGAAAAAGGTGAAAGCTCTGGATCTGGTCAAAGAAACTTTCAACCAAGGAATGAGAGAAACAAACCTAGAAGACCTCTTATTAGATAGCCTAATGATCAAAGGTATCCATCTTTCAATGGAAATTGTTTCAAGTGCAATAAATTTTATCATAAAGCCACTCAATGCAGAAGTAGAGTAAATCAAAATAATCCATCCTTTTCTGGACAATGCTTCAATTGTAAGAGGCATGGTCATAAATCCAATTAATGTAGTAGTATGATAATGAATGACTCTTAAAATAGAGGAAATAGGAAATCTTTCAATGGAAAATGTTTTACATGCAATAGATTTAGACATATGGCAAATCAGTACAGATCAAGAGAAAATCAATCAAATGGGAAAAGAAATGTTGTGTGCTTCCATTATAACCAATCTGGTCATTTTGCAATATTCTGCAGAAGTAGGACCAATGAAGGAAGAGGTCCAGTAAACAGAAAACTAGATGAGCAGAGACAAGACAAAGGAAAAAGAAAAATTGAAGAGAATGAGATCCAAAATGAAACAAGTGAGACATGGGTGAAGAAATCAATAGTGAACCATAGTGATGGGTCCGCACCGGAATCTGGTGCAGATAATTCCTTAGGAAATTAAATTAGGAGCTTTGGCTCAGGGGGAGTAGCATTGTAAATCAAATTCCCCCAGCCAGTAGTTGAGTGCTTGGTTCTAGGACAATGAGAAAAGGTATCTTGAATTGTTTTAAATCATTTAGAAGGATTTTTGGAAGAAAAGAGGTGGATATGGCAAATTGCAGACTAATTTATGTGAAATTGTTCAACAAATAGAGCAACTAGATGCATTAGGGCAGAGCATTTATTGCAAAGACAAATTAGGTGTTGTGGAACATTAAAGATTATTCATTCCTCACTTAGATCACTTTGCATTAGAAGAAAGCAAGAAGAGGAGAAGTAAATGAGTTCAGATATGAGAATTCCCAAAATTGAACCGTGAAGAGGATCTCCAAGCAAAACCCTAATCTCTGAAACAAGGTATTTCTATTTTCTACGAAACTTCTTGAATTCTCAATCTCTGCAAATGGCTACACCTTTACTTGTTGATGTCACTGAGAGGCCCCGTCCTAAGTTCAACAAGCATCCTTATAAATCTGTTGAAGTTGAGCCGCTAGGTGCCTTCTTGAGTGTTCCATATGGGGTTTTACATGTTGAAGACATTAGGACATACATTCATTGCAGTATAGAAGAATTTGGAAATCTAAAACTAATGGAGTTGTTTAAGAACCATTTGAAAGATGACAATTACAAACTAACACTTGAATTTGAAGCCCTAGAAAGCAAACATTTTTTGCAAATGATTGAAATTCTGTCTTCTGATGAAAACAAATGGGTTTGATACATCTTAAGCTAAATACATGATGAATTCATATGGCTAATGAAACCATTTAAGATTACAAAAAATGTTATCAAGATTGTAACTGGGTTAAACTCCTCCAGCGGATTACCCATGTTGAAAGCCATGAAAAAATAGATAATAACTGATGCTACCAGTGTGAAGTTTGACAAAAAGGTAATGACCATCAATGATATCATAGAACAGGATGTTAAGTTTGCCTCTATGGTGATCAGGTACAAGATTTATCACTCCAGTAAGGAAAATTTTGTTTCTAGAACTATAATATATGCAGCTTATAAAATGTTAAAGGAGAAAATAGACTATGATCTGTATGAATTGCTATAGAATCAGCTGATAGAGAATCTGAAAAAAATCAAAAGAGACAAGAAAAACTCTTTCAAATATGGTTCCTTGATCATATGCCTACTTTTTTATTTCATGAATGATGTGCCTGGAGTGCAAGGTGTGCACTGGACAAATGACAAGCTAGTGGCAATCTAGATAAGAGACCACTTATATAGTCTTGGAGATTTAGGTGCATAAAAGACTACAATCTGGGGTTAAATCAAAAACTTTCAGAGTCTAATGCATGCAAGGGAAAGAATCCCTAATTTAGTTCTAGAAAAGTATGAAAATGAAATATGTTTTATGGTTGACACAGATCAATGTTTGATGGAAGTTGTAGAACCAAGAACTGTATGGATAATGCTAATGGGTTATGAGGTGGATGAAGAAATTCTAGACATGTATGCTCATCATCTTCTAAGTAAACCTAAAGCCACCTCTGTTGAAAGGTTTGGAACCTACAAGGAACTACGCTTAAAGTTTCATGTAGAACTAAGACAATTAGAAACAAAAAGAAAAGTGTACAAGCAAGTGGAGATGTATGCAGAAAACATTGGGATTACAAAAGAAGCAGTGAGAGAGAACAGAGAAATGACTGAAAAAATGAAGAAGAGCACTAAGTAGACTTTAGAATAAAAAGTAGAAAGTGAGCTATAAGTCACTCTGGAAGTCCCTCCAAGCTCCTCAAGGAAGATAAGGAGTTCTACAAATCTCATTGAGCAACCTAAGCCCTCTTCCACCAAGAAACTGGAAGCCACTCCATCTAGTGAAGGAGGAAAAAAAAAGAAAACCAAGGCCACAAGAGTCCACAAAAGCACAAAAGATGATGAGGAGATAGAAACAGATGAAGAAATAAAATAAATAAGATTCAAGAAAGCCAGAGCTTCAAAGACTTCTAAAGACCAACCTTTTGTAAGCAATAAAGCTAATAAAAAGTGAGCAACCGGTAAGGTTGCTATGTCTATTGATTATATTGTAAAAACAATCATTGTTCATGGAAATTTAAAGCCTATTAGATTTTAGTATGATAATCTTGATCAAGTAAATAATAAAACTTTGGAAGATGCCATTATCATATATTTGAATAAATTCAATAGAGCCCTGTTGGAAATTTTACAAGAACTTGCTAAAAGTTTAAGGAGAGTACTAGAAATGAGAAAAGAAGTAGCTAAGGCTAAAGATCTAGAACTCAGAGAGTATGTCCTCTCCACACTATGTCATGTAATGACCAATAAAGAAGGAGATAAAATTCTCAAAGAAGTCAAAGAAAAATTTAGAAGAAAAGTCCGGATGAATAAGATCATGCTTGGTGAGACTGAGGAAATTGCAAAAGAAATAGAGGAAATTCTGAGAAAGGATTTAGACAAAGATAAATACTTTATTATTTCAGAAAAACAAGTTGAAGAAGTCAATCCTCTTAGTCCAGAACAAGAAGCTCCTGAAGAAGAAACTAACAAGAGAATTAATGATCAAAGTGCTCCTCTAGATCATTCAGAATCATTTGATGAGGAGACCAATGATGGACTTGATTCATCAAATCTAAATATTGGAGAAGATCAGGAAGAGGAGCAAGTCAATCAGGAGGACATAGAAATGATAGATAGAATAGTTGATGTAGGGGTAACTCCTCCACCTAATCACTCTGGAAAAGAAGAGGATATTGCTACCACACAGAGCCCTCCGGATTAGGTAGCAAGTGGTGAACAAATAGAAAAGAGTCCCTCTAGAGAAAACATAGAGAAGAGTAAAATAGAGAAAGAGGAAGAAAAATGAAAGAAGGATAAGGCAGAAGAAGATGGTGTAAATGTTGAAGCACCTAAAGTAGATACTAAGAAATCAAGAGAACAAAGGGATGGTTCTGAATTGGTTGCAAGAGATATTGCAAATGCAATAAAAGGTCTTCTTGAAAAAGAAATGATTGAACTTGATGACCTTGACCTACTCCAAGGCCTAGCTAATCCAAATGCTCTCTCTCTCCAATTCAATTGATGAAAATAGCATCATTTACCCAAGTAAAGGCTAGAGAAAAGATGTTAAAGTCCCACATGGAGGATAATGAGCTACTAGGACTTGCAACTAGAATTTTGGAGAAATTAATGCCAACCTATCAGAAGAATCAAAATGATTCCCCCTCCAGACATCTAAAAAATCTTGTAAGTTTAGTAAACTCACACTTTGAATCTTTTGAAAAGTTTAGAAAGAGTTCCTGAATACGAAATTCAGTCAAGTTAAGAATCTGATAATGAGTAATAGGATGATTAGCATAAAGATCATTCAAAAAGCCCTGAGTGATGGAGGAGATATATATAAGTTTTGCCTATCATGGTCTAAAGTCAATGAAGATATTGAAAAGAAGATAAATGAACAAGAATAGAAATTATCAATTCTATCTCAAAATTTGATCCTCTAACTGCCTCTCCTATAAGCCAGAAATGTCAGGTTATTGAAAGGAAGCTAGGTGTGTGGAAACACTTCCTACACTAATCTAATGAGGAGAGGGCTATGCAAATTCAACTTTATCCTAACTATTACAGAAATGTTAAACCATTAACATGAGATATAGAAGCAAAACACAAGATCCAGAAAGAAGATAGAAGAAGAGAGATAGAGATTTACGGTGGGGAAATCCCTTATCGGGTGAAAAACCCCACACTCAGAAACCTGCACAATGTATTAACAAATCTGAAGAATGTTTACAATACACTTGAAATGTAAGCTTCAATGGTCTTTGAAACTTGTGTCTGGAGTCAATCCGGCAGCATAACAGTACCTATAAACTTGTGATACAAACTCCATCTCCAAGCACCTGTTTAAATAGAACATACAAGGCAATTTTGGACCTTTCTTGGAATGGGCATCCAATATGGCCTCTTGGACCAAAACCCATGCCTAGGGACACTTAGTCAACATTGTAGAATGTATCTGACACTTATCCACAACTCCCATCCCAAAGAGGTCACCTATTTCCAAAATGGGCTATGACAGATGCTCTTATGACAATTACGACCGTCATAGAATCTATCATAGCGGTTACAACTTACAGTTGTAAGAGAATCTGTCATACACATGCTATAAATAGCATATTCTCTTACAACACATCATATTCCACCTTGGGGCACCCAAATATACCTCATTTGAAGGTGCTTCATGACACATGTCATTACCTGTCTTACAAGCTTCTATTCTCGACTCTTACATGTCATAGATTTGTCATAGGAATCCGTCATAACCATTTCGGTCAAACATTCCTTACACAATATAGAAGATGCCGACACATGGAAAAATATTCCTACCACTAAGTGGGATGCCTATCTCCTCATATGAGGACAAAATAACAAGTTGTCATAATCCATGTAGGATTGACACATCACCGTACCACATCCCACAATATGACAAAGTGGAATTTCCAACTATTTACAACATAGGCAATTGAATAATAAATGCAAACACTACAAATGTAGAGAATTACCAAGGTTGAGACACCTTAATTCCCAACATTCTCCCACTTGTCAAACACCTTGTAAGAGCCAATAGAAAAACATGATTTAACTACTATAGGCCGAGAGGCCCATAGACTCCGAACACCATCTGAACTTCTCTGTGCCCACTGGCTTCATCAACACATCTGCAACATTATTCAAAGTATCTACCTTCTCCAAATTTACCTTTCCATCCTCAACCATGTCCCTCACAAAGTGAAATTGAACATCAATGTGCTTGGTTCTAGCATGGAAAGTTGGATTCTTTGCAAGGAAAATTGCACTCTGACTGTCACAACTGATTGTGATCTGACCCACATCAACACCAATATTGAAACACAATCTCTTAAGCCAAATGGCTTCCTTACAAGCATGGGTTGCTGCCATATACTCAGCTTCTGTCATGGACAAAGCAACAATAGATTGTTGCTTACTCATCCAACTAATGGCACCACCAAACAGTGTAAAAACATAAGCACTGGTGGATCTCTTGCTGTCAATGTCACCTACCCAATCTGAATCCATAAATCCACAAATATCAACAGAATGCGGAGGTCCTAAAACATTACCATGATAGAAAATGGAATACTCAGAAGTACCCCTCAGATATCTGAACACTCTCTTAACTACATCCCAATGAACCCGTCCAGGATTAGCCATAAATCAACTAAGGACTCCCACTGCTTGGGCAATGTCTGGTCTTGTGAAAACCATAGCATACATCAAACTACCAACAACACTAGCATAAGGTACTCTACTCATGTCCTCCACCTCACTAGGATATTTTGGACAATCCTCAACAGACAACTTTGTCCCCAAGGAAATGGGAACACACAATGGTCTACAATCTACCATGTTGAATCTGTCCAACACGGTCTTAACATACTTACTCTGACTTAAGCAAAGTTTTCTATTAGTTCTGTCTCTTCTGATTTCCATTCCTAGAATGTACCTGGCTGCCCCTAAATCTTTCATTTCAAACTGAGATGACAACTGAGATTTAAAATCAAAAATCATATTCTTACCCTTCCCAATGAGCAACATATCATCAACATATAGTGCAACAATGAGAATACGATCACCATCAAATTTAAAATACACACAGTGATCTAATTTTGATCTCACAAATCCAATTGACAACACAAAGGCATCAAACTTCACGTACCATCTCCTAGGGGATTGCTTCAAACCATAGAAAGACTTCTTAAGTTTGTAGACCAAATTTTCTTTACCTTTCACCATGTAATGCTTTGGCTGTGACATGTAGATTTCTTCCTCCAAGTCACCATGAAGGAAAGCTATCTTCACATCCATCTGTTCTACCTCCAAGTCATAAGCTGCTATGAGTGACAACAGGAATTGAATGGATGTCAGCTTTGCAATGGGAGAGAAGATCTCACCATAATCTATACCCTCCACTTGTGAATACCCCTTCGCAACCAATCTTGCCTTATACTTCTCAACACTACCATCTACACCAATTTTCTTCTTAAACACCCATTTGCATCCAACAGGTTTCCATCTAGGAGGCAAAGGCACCAAATACCAAGTTTGATTCTTTTCCAAAGAAGCCATTTCTTCCTCCATGGCCTCCTTCCAAGAACCTGCATCCTTCATATCCAAAGCCTCTAATATAGTTCTAGGTTCATCACTGTTAGTGATTAAAGCATAAGAACAACTAGAATCAAGCAATGTAAAACCAAACCTTTCAGGTTGCTTTCTTATCCGTGTAGACCTCCTCAAGAACTGATGTTGAGGTTCAGCTTCTTTGAGCTTTCAGAGTTGCTAGAGCTCTCCTCATCATCAGGTCCAACATTGTCTTTTTGTTCAATCTTCTCAGGGGTGAGAGGAAACTAAACAACATCCTCTTTATTTTCTTTTTCTTCTGGCTGTAAAATAGTAGAAGAAGGTGTAAGCTCTCTAAAGATGACACTTCTACTATACAACAATTTTTTAGCCACGGGATCCCAAAGCTTGTATCCTTTCACACCAGCACCATAGCCGATGAAGATACACTTAACAACTTGGTTCTCCAACTTTGATCGCTTCTCCCTAGGCACATGTGCATATGCCTCACAACCAAAAACATGAAGATGCCTTACTGAAGGCTTTCTACCAGACCACACCTCCATGGGTGTCTTTCCAACAAGAGTTGATGTAGGAGATCTGTTTACCAAATAGCAAGCAGTGGCAATAGTTTCAGCCCAAAACTTTTGTTCTAGACCAGCTCCACTAAGCATACTCCTAGCCTTCTCCATCAGCATCCTTTTCATCCTCTCTCCAACTCCATTTTTCTGTAGGTTGTATGGATTTTTCTTGTGCCTTTCAATCCCAAGTACCTTGATATACTTATTGAATTCTATAGAATAGAACTCACCACCATTGTCAGTTCTCAAACATTTAATCTTTTTACTAGTCTAATTTTCAGCAATGGCTCTAAACTCCTTAAACTTGCTATAGACTTCAGATTTGCTTCTGAGAAAATAAATCCATGTCCTTCTACTGTAATCATCTATAAAAGATACAAAGTATATAGATTTTGATAATGAAGGAACATTAACAAGACCAAACACATCAAAATGAATAAGGTCCAACACACTAGAAGACTTATGAGAACTCGAGTAAAACTGAACACATTTTTTTGTTTTCCATAAATGCAATGTTTGCAAAAGTTAAACTCAAGATTACAACCATCTAACCCCTCAAAGAGGTTTTTATTTTTTAGGGTACACAGACCCTTCTCACCAATGTGCCCAAATCTCTTATGCCATAACATTGTCTTTTCTACAGGAAGTTTAACTTCCAATGCACGATTACAACCATTAGGATAGAAACAATAGATTTCTTCACTGCTCGTTTAGATGGTGGGGATGAAGTGAATTCTTCCCTCTTCCTTGAGTCAGAAGGACTATTGCATTGTGAAATGCATACCTCCAGCTGAAATAGGGTACCTCTCCAAGTACCCTTAGCAAGCACCATAGATCCTCTAGTCATCTTGCATCCTTCTTTCGAGAAGACAACTTGCACACCTGCATCATTCAAACTACTTATAGAAAGCAAGTTCCGTGCTAAGCCTGGGATGTGCATAACCCCAAAGATCCCTATCACTCGACCATCAGGGAATTGAATAGAGACTCTTCCACGATCAACGATCTTCAGATGAGAGTCATCACCTAGATACACCTTTCCACCATCGAACTCCTCATACTTAGTGAACCAATCTTGATGCAAGGTCATATGGAATGATGCACCAAAGTTGATTAGCCACACATCATTAGATGCATGGGTTGCTAGGGCTGCGATGAAAGCATCACCATCGTCTTGTGACTTGTTAGAATCTGAATCAGGAGCTTTCTTCTTTTTCTTCTTCTCCTCTTTGCATTCCTTTTGAAAATGCTCGATCTTGCCATAGTTCCAACAAAGAGCCTTGGACTTTCTAGGAGATTTTGATCTCCCACGAGATTTGGATCTACCCTTCTTAGCTTCCTTGTCCTCCTTCTTCCCTTTTTCCTTGGGTCTTCCACGAATTGCAAGGGCCTCTTTAGCTACCTTAGAAGACTTTCTCTGCATCTCTTTAGACAACAGCGAAGAAACCACTTCTTCCATTTTGAATGTGGATGTGGTGCTTCTGATTGCCATAACAAGATGATCCCATGAGTCCGGTAAAGAACAAAGCAGGGTCATACACCGATCCTCCTCCATATTTACACCAATAGATGTCAATTGTGCAACCAACATATTGAAAGCATTCATATGTTCAGCAATAGATCCTCCGTCCTCCATTCGAAGAGAATACAACTTCTTTCTTAGAAAAATTTTATTGACTAGGGATTTGGTTTGATACACATCCCCCAACTTCTTCCAAAGGAGTTTTGCAGTAGTTTCCTCATGGACATTTAAAAATACAGAATCGGCAAGACTAAGTCTTATTAGACCCTTAGCCTTCTAATCCTTTAGATCCCAGTCAACTTGTGACATTGCAGCTAGTTTAGTTCCACTCACACTATCCCAAAGGTCTCAATCAACTAGCATGTCTTCCATCTTGAGCTTCCACAACTCAAAATTACTACCATTAAATTTCTCTACTTCAAACCTTCTTAATGTGGCTACCATCTCCTTGATGCAATAAGATACAGAATGCTCTACACAAACTCCCACTCAACCTAAGATTAGCTCAAAAAACCCCTACCCAACAACTAGGACCAAAGGTGATCAAGCTCTGATACCAACTAAAAGGAAGTTAAGTGTGCAGAAAATGCTTCCTACACTATCTAATGAGGAGAGGGATATGCAAATTCAAATTTATCCTAACTATTACAACAATGTTAAACCATTAACATGAGATATTGCAGCAAAACACAAGAACCAAAAGGTAGACAGAAGAAGAGAGATAAAGATTTATGGTGGGGAAAACCCTTATCGGGTGAAAAACCCCACACTCAGAAACTTGCACAATGTATTAACATATCTGAAAGAATGTTTACAATACACTTGCAATGCAAGATTCAATGTCTTCAACACGTGTGTCTAGAGTCAATCCGGCAGCATAACAATACCTGTGAACCTATGATACAAACTCCATCTCTAAGCACCTATATAAATAAGAAATGCAAGGCAATATTGGACCTATCTTAGAATAGGCATCCAACATGGCATCTTGGACCAAAACCCATGCCTAGGGACACTTGGTCAACATTGTAGAATGTGTCTGACACTTGTCCATAGCTCCCATCCCAAAGAGGTCACCTATTTCCAAAATGGGCTATGACAGATGCTCTTATGACACTTACTATCATAGCGGTTACAACTTACATTTGTAAGAGAATTTGTCATACACATGCTATAAATAGCATATTCTCTTAAAACATGTCATATTCCACCTTGGGGTGCCCAAATATGCCTTATTCAAAGATGCTTCATGACACATGTCATCACTTGTCTTACAACCTTCTATTTCTGACTCTTACATGTCATAGATTCATCATAGGAATCTTCCATAACCATTTCAGTCAAACATTCCTTACACAACATAGAAGATGCCAACACATGGCAGAATATTCCTACCACTAAGTGGGATGCCTATCTCCTCATGTGAGAACAAAATACCAAGTTGTCATAATCCATGTAGGATTGACACATCACCGTGCCACATCCCACAACAAGACAATGTGGAATTTCCAATTATTTACAACATAGGCAATTAAATAATAAATACAAACATTACAAATGCAGAGAATTACCAAGGTTAAGACACCTTAATTCCCAACATTTGGAAGAAAGTTTGGAACCACAAACTTATTCCTAAAGCTAATATGTTCTGGTGGACTATAGCCCATAACAAGATTTTAACTCAAGATAATCTTCAAAGAAGGGGTTTTTCTTTGGTTAATAGATGTGTGTTGTGCCTTAAGGAAGAGCAAACTATTCCCCATTTGATTTTTCATTGTGAGTTTGCCAGAGAAATATGGAGTAGAGTGCTTCTAAACTTTGGATTGCAGTGGGTCTGTAATAAAGATATTAAGGAAGTCATTACTAGCTGGGTTCCTACTTTTTCTCAACCCTGGTTAGTGGAGCTGTGGAACCAAACCCTCCCCTTTATTGGTTGGACACTGTGGAAGGAAAGGAATAACAAAATTTTTAGATATTCTGTCAAAGATTGTTCTTAAGTTTACCAATCTTTCTCTAAGAGCATTATTGAAAGTGTTACCAATTCTCATGTCAAAACTACTAACAAACCTCTCACCCAATAAGAGGAAAGTAAAGCTGCTAATTTGGGGATACTTAATCAAATCCCTAATTTTGACAATTCAAAGCAAATCTGAAGATTAAATACTAGGTGGACCCCCCCCCAAAGACTGGTTGGCTCAAATTAAATTTTGATGGGGCTTCAAAATCTGATGGTAAGGCTAATGGGGGTGGGGTTATCAGGGATGACATAGGGGAGTTTGTTGTTACCTATGCTAGAGGAATTAGGTATTCAAAGTAATAACTTTGCTAAGGCATCAACACTTTTATGGGGTATCAAACTAGCAATCACGTTGGGTATATAGAAGTTGCATATAGAGGGAGACTCTAAACTTGTTATTGATGTTGTTACTAAGGTTTTGGTTTGTGGATGGCAACTTAAGGATATAATTGCTGATATACAAATGCTTATTCAGAGTATTACCCAAGTGGATTTCTCTCATATCTATAGAGAGGGAAATGAAGTTGCTGATGCACTTGCTAATCATGGTTAGCAGTTTGAAAATTGGCAATGTTGGTGCCAACACAATAATATCCCCCGTGCTATAGGGGATTTAATTCAAAAAAAGATGATGACTTTCCAATGATGTCACATCACATTGTGAATGTCATCTTGGCTCAGTTGATCTCTTGTGGCAAGATGAGAGGGTTGATAAAGGACATTTTAATTATGATGAAGTGTACTTTTCTAACAAATGCCAAATCGGCACTAATGATCTCCCGCGATATGTTGAGTTGGTTGTTTGATGTGGATAGGAAGTTTAATTATATGATTTTGGAGCATGGGAAAGACTCACATAGATTGGAGAATGAGGTGGCGTATCTAAGTAATGATGACTTAAGGATGCTGAATAATTTCCTCATTTATTTATTATTCATGCCTCTTTATGCCTGTAGAGTTAATACTTGCGGGTACTTTGAAGTAAGAAGAAGATGCAGTGATTTTCCTAAGTGCTATTATCTATTGCTCTATGGGTTTGAAGGAAAGGTGATCATGGGGGGGACAAAATTTGCACTGAACCCATCTCCTGCAGTGAATTCAAGGATAATGCTATTGTGTGGCACTACTATAAAGAAGGAGGCATTATTCCTTTCCTCGAATGCCTCAATGGTTATGATGAAAACCTTTCTATGCAGTATGCCCTATTGTGGGATAACTGTAGAGTTAAGATTGGAAAGATAGGGTTTAAAATTTCTGAGGAAGTCATCGCGATGGCTACTGGCCTTTCTATGAAAGGCACAAAACTAAAGAGAAAGGCTAAAGTTGTTGACCACCATAGTCAGAAGCTTTTTCTAGGTGAGGGGCAGGAACTTGCCACTTATCAAGGAGGATTTGATTATACAAAGCTCCCAGAGCCATGGGATGAGATGTGCTACCTTTTGATGAAATATTTCACCCTAGAAGGGCATTTTACCAGGTTCTATAATTGTCACCTTCCCCTTCTTAATCATTTTAGGAGAAATGCTCTTATTAGCTGTCCTTTTTATTTAATGTCTTCTTTGGAACACTCTATTCACCGAGTGAAAGCTAAATTGGATAAGAAACCCCCTAAGCATCTAGTTCCCTTTTACCAAGGCCTTATCCATCATTTGTATAAGTTTCATCTTACCTTGGACCCACCGAAACCAATTCTTCCCACAATTGTTGAAATCCCTATGGATATTCCCCCTGGTGCTACTATTTCTTTTGAGGAGCCCTATCATTCTATCCCCCAACAACTAGAAACTGAAAGGTGTTTCCTTTTCTAAAACCCTAGAGGAGAATACTGCAAAGGACATTCATACTCCTACCTCTAAAGGAAGTGTGAAGGGGAAGAAACAGAAATTTAAGGAGATTGTTTCTACTATGGAGGTCACTGAAGTAATGGTTATAATGGGGGCCCATAAAAATCACAATAGTGACAGTGAGGGACTGAAAAAACCCAAAGCTAAAGTTGCAATCAAAGCTAAGAATGAATGTTACTCTTCAGGTATAAGAAGGTCTGGAAGAATTGATGGAAAACTAGCCCCTCAGGCTAAACTAATTGATTATTCTAAAAGTAACTTTGGGTCTTCTACTCAAGGAGATGAGCAGTCTAAAGATGATGACATTGAGGTTCATGAGGTCTCAAAGGACATGGAAGGGGTAGAGGAAAAGGAGACACAAGCTAAGGATACAGATGGACAAGATTTTGGACCTAAGAATAATGCTCAAGAGGAGGAGAGGGTGACTATGGAGGAAGCTGAAGAGGTTGCTAAGGAAAATGGTGATGGTCAGGAGGATGAAATTTCTATTCTCATAGGCTGTGTGGATTCCCTGGAATAAAAGGTCCAATCTATGAGATGTTTTATCAATAGTAGGCTCTGTCGCTCGACTATGCTCAATTTGTCTCTATTGCAGGAGCACATCACTCTTGACCATGGAGATGATGAAAGGAAAGGTAAAGAGTTTGACAAGATTTATGAATTTTTGGCTAAAGGTTGGGAGGATGTTTCTCCCTAGCTTTGTTTATTTGTTTTCTATTTATTTGTTGTTAGACTGCTACTTTTACTATTTGTTGTTTATCGGATGTTAATGTTGTTTATGTTATTACTGGGTTTGGTGGCTCCTTTTGTTTTTGAGCCTTTACTATTCCTTTTTAGGTTTCTGTTGTAAGCGTTTGGCCCCTGGTTTTTTTTGCCTTATATTATCAAAAACTATGTGATGTGTGTGATTGCATCAGGTAATCCATCCACCAATTCTTGCCAAGTGGCTAGAACACCTCTACCTCAACCATGCTCTCGTCTTCGATGAGTACCTGCATCCATTTGCACTCAACTCAATGTCAATAGGTTAGTGTCTCCAAAACATAGCTGAGACAAATCATTGTAATCATGTCTATAATATTTAACATTTAAAACAATTTCCAATTTTCATCAATATAACTCATAATAATTGCCTCCACATATGCAAAATTACTTAAAGTAAAGTCAATCAAAATAATTGTTCACTAAAACTAGAATAATCATATTGTTCATAAAAATGAGACGTGATAGAACATATTGTAGCTTCATTTACCTTCTAAGTTATTTTCTCATACTCCATGTAGCTGCAAAAACATGCTAGTATATAGAGCTTGCAAACTTGTGACAGTCTTTAGGATCATCATTATGTAGTCATAGTAAAAATACAGTCCCTTTCTATTGTCATTTACCTTTTGAATGAACACAAGAACCAAAGACTAAGAAAACACTTGGATTTCATGGATCCCATGAGTTTGAAAACTATTTTAAATAGGGATTGGGTACCCACATGATGTGATAGTCCTATGATAAATATGTAGTTTTTTGGAGCCACACCTATAGGTTTCCTGTAGCAGATTACCCAGTCTTCCTGAAGCAATTCATAAAGACCATCAAAATTGATTTGTATCAACTTTCAAGGATTATACATCTTCCTTAGGTATAGATAATTGTGAAATAATGCACATTCAGTCCTATAGTAGTGTTTTAATGTGAAAGTTCTATAGCAAAAAATTGATTATTCTTGACATAGAAAACTAATTGTTCCTGAAGTAGCAATTTGACTGTTCTTGAAGCAATGATACACAATTTCTGATGCATATTGATGCAACAATGTATATTGAAGGATAATAGTCCATGGCTATTACAAAAACATTTTTTGTGGTCATGGCAAAGGTGAAGGTGGATCTTTATGAATGCTCTGCATTCAAACATATCTACGCCCTTTAAACATCATCCCAAAGAAATCTAATTATCAATTTTACTAGAAACTTGAGGTCTGATTTGATGAATAGTGCTTGGACACCAAATCTTGGAATCATTTTTTTCATCACCCTGCATCACAAAAAAACCAAGATACATTATTCCTAATATGCAAATGTAATCAATAAACTAGATCTCATAAAAGTATATAATAGTCAAAACCTTAGCTATTGATTCACTTAGCTTTATCTACCTCCCATTTGAAATTCTCTGTTCAAACAAAGGAATATTGAAACAAAATGAATATCCACCATTATTGGGGATCCCAAACTCAAGATATATCCATGAAATATCAATCCCTCGGATGAGAAATGTTGGTTAATTCATAATTTTTAATTGTGTCTTTTGAAATGCCTTCTTAATGCAAAGAAGATTACCTTTCGATCAAGGAAGCAAATGTCAAACCTTTATATTCATACTATGGCATGTGTGAAGGGACAAACATGTGTTTTAGTCATTGAAAAAGGAGGTTTACATTTGTTCATGATAAAAAGAAACTTAATGACAACTGGTTTATAAGGTTAGAACAATCATAAAATAATAAAATCACAATTATATTAGTATTTTTCATGTCCTATAAACCTCCTCATCCATACAATATTATAGGTGGGCCCCCCTAAGAGTGATCCCATAACATTAGTTTGTTTTTTTTGAGATAAACTCTAATTATTTAAAATTCCTTAAATAAGTCCTAAGTGGATTGGGATGGTTAAACAAGGGTTAGCTTTTGTGAGTAAACCATCAAATTTAACATGAAAAGTAATGTGAGAATAGAATTTAAACTCCTTTCCCTTATTCAAAGTCTAACTTTTTGGTGCCCAAAACCTTCTAAAGATTGATTAAAGATATTTTAAGTACTTTCAAATCTCCTAAGGTTGGCAATGGGAATTGTGTGAATGCCATAGTGATCTAGGACTTGGATAAACTAGAAAATGATTTGTTTTCGTAATAAAACCAATATATTAACTTCATAAACCAAATCAAACACTCACCCAAAACCTTGTCATGAGGATGGAATGAAGGCATACAAATAAGATCATGAAAATCATATCATGCCACCAAGGAATCACATATATATCAACCTCATCATAATAACCCACAGCCTCATAGATGAAAATGATCACTACATAAACATGGAGATACAAACCATATGCAAAACCAAGACCTTCGAAAGCCATGACAACTCAAACCAACCATGCCCATGCAACTAGAAGCTGGGTGAAAGTTTAGAGTTGTGTCCTATATGGTTGCAAGTTTCCAAGCGGAAAGGTATCGAGCAATAAGTTTACGCCCAGTAAGGTTCCAGGTGGAACCATATAAATTAAAAATTAAAAAAAGGGTAAAAATGTCATTTTCACCCAAATTTGGATTAGAGTAAAGAAATCCTCTTGGAAGCCCACAAAAACCAGCGAGTACACAAGCCTACTGACTACAACCTCTAGGTTTGATAGTGCCATCTCTGTGTTGAATATATTTCTTAGGTGCTCTATGTTGAATACATTTCTCGTGCTCTGTTTTGAATAGATTTGTGACTCCAAAACAAGAAATGAAAACAAAAAACCCTCAAACCCTTGGCCAAGGACTACAATTATGATATATATATTTGATTTAATTTGCTACCATTCTCCCAACTTGGGGTTTTGGAGATGATAGTCGACCTTTCCTATCAATCAATTGATTAATGATGGCTTCAAAGGTGCCCTTAAAATACTATGATAAATTTATAAAATTATATATAAATCAAATATGTATATATATATATAAATGTTGACAATCCATACAAAATTTCTCCTTTCATGTGATTGAAACACTTAAAATTTTGACTGTATTTTATGGAAAAATGTCTAAATACAGCCATACAACCATCACATTTAGGCCCTGATGCAAATGCTCCCATTATACATGTATTATAATATCATATAAAAGGAGAGATTTTGGACAGACTATAAAAATTCATATAGTATTATGATGATATATATATTTAGTTTTTATATAATTTACTTATATTGAGGTATGTCATAGTATTTTAAAGGCACCATTGAATAGATAACTGTCATAAAAAAATTGCTTGATAGGCAAGGTCGACTATCACAAGTTAAATATCGCCCACAAACTTGAAACAACCAAAGACAATCAATTCTAGTACCACTTAGAGAATGAGCAACATCAAAAAATTTTCTTCACCCTATCAATTAACAAATATCAATCATCAACTTTTAAACCACTTGAAACTAGGACACATAATACTATGACACCTAATACTATACATGTTGGAATCACATCATCTATGAGTCCTATCCCATATAGTGTGCTTCCCACCACCATACAAGCTCTCCTCTAGCTTGATATACCACCTCTTTATGCCAACTCTTCCACCTACTTATCATCCTATCCACATCCCATGAAAGAACCATGCATCTAGTCTTGCATTTAATTTAAGTCATACAAGTAGCATTTTAATCATTTGAAATTATAAAAATGATAGAAATATTGGTTGCATTCATATTAATTGATTATCAATTAACTATTAGTCATTTTGAAAAGAAATAAAAATAATAGTTGTGTTTGCATTAGTTAATCATTTGTTGATCACTAATTATTCATTTATTCATTGGGAAAACACAAAAAATAGGATAAGATTTAGTTTAATGCATTTAATAACTTTCACTTTAGCATTTAGATTGGAAATTGATAGAAACACAAAATGAATTTGGTTGTTAAAACTATATAACATGATACATGTATCAACTAGAATTATTGTTCTACATTTTTTTCTCTCTTTAAATCCATAACATGATACCTAGTAACCTATGTCTCTTAATGATTTTCATTAAAGGACACAACATATTTCTCATGTCTAATTTATTGTATCTACATTGAACAAGATGATGTCATAATATATTTATAATTGATTGATTTTGAACAATAATTATCACAATTATATTTTTGGGTTAAATTAGATCTTTTCTTCTTTCTATAGCTCTTTTCTACCTTGTGTTAGTATTTTTCCTTTATAAGAAATATAAAATTACAAGGAAGATAAATTGAAGACCTAAATATGGGATCTAATTGTAGAGTCAAAAATTATGTATACTTCATAGTTTTCACTTTATGTGATACACACATTTTAGTATCCATGTTCTATTAGACATGTTTTTGGGTCCATTTAGCCCATTTCTAAGCTTAAAGTGACCCTTCAGTAAAGTGTTGTGCAAACTAAACTAAACTCCTTTATCCTTACATTCTTGAAACTTGTGTCCACATAGACACTAATGTGGGCATGCTAGTGACCTTGTGCACAACCATGGTAGTGTTTGCCTATGAAAATAAAATTTAAATTGGGCCATAAGTGTACTCCCTTGGTCTTCATACAATTTTGAAAGTTATATCTACATTGAATAAGATGATGCCAAGATGTATCCTATCCCATATAGTCTTGGATTTAATTTAAGTTGGATACAAGTACCATTTTAATCATTTAAAATTAGAAAAATGATATCTAAATATTGTTTGCATTCATATTAATTGATTATCAATTAATAATTAGTCATTTTGAAAAGAAACAAAAACAATAGTTGTGTTTGAAAATTAGTTTTAATCATTTGTTGATCACTAATTAAATTAATTTATTCATTGGGAAAAACACAAAAAATAGGATAAGATTTAGTTTATTGCATTTAATAACTTTCACTTTAGCATTTAGTACAAATTGTAAACATACACAATTTATTATCTTTGAAATAGCTTGAAATATAAAAACAAAATAAAACACAATCCCTAGGCCCTTGCATTTTTTAGGTACGAGCTCCAAACCTAGTAATATTTAACCATATCAAACTACCAACCACAAATGAGTTGACACAAGAGATATATAAATCAATTTACTCTAAGGGAATGTTCACTCATATAGATCCTCTCACTCACACTTGGCATATCAAGCTCACACATATATGTAAATTAGAGAGGATTGGGTTAGAATCAATCTTAAGTGACCTAAGGGTATATCAATCAATTTTTGAAGTCATTAACAACTTGAACAAGTCTAAAAACTTCAAAATATTATCCAAGAAGAGAATTAAATGCAATGGGATTTAGAGCTAGTACTCCTCGAGGAGAACTATTCAAGAGATAGATCTAGAATTTCATCTTATAGGAACATTCTATTTCTTATGCCTAGAGTATGTATATGGAAATCACATCCTACATGTGCAAATTGTTTGAATATGTTCATTCAAATAACATGCAATTGAGTGGTTTTATTCAACTCCTTGGTGGTACATCTAGACACATTTGACATGATTACAAAAACCTATCATCCATTTCAAAAGATAGATTTCACTCAAATTAAGCTTCACTTACCTCATACATTTCAAGCAAACTCACTAAGAAAAGGTTAGTGACTTTATCTTATGCTATGAATCTATATTAAGAAAAATACATTGTCACCTCCTAGATATAGAAATTATGAAGATATTTATTGATGTAACATCAATCCTTCTATCTTAGAGATCATGTTTTAGAAGCATGATTCTTTCATAGACTTAAATGTGTGTAGAAAATTATAAATAACTAAACACTGTGACGTTTCAATAATTTATTTCCAATCAAATGTATAGATTTAAATGTATATCTAGATTGTCAATCCTATTAATATATGGACTTGGTCCTATGTCAATACCTTATACATGTCTAACAATCATTCTTGATTTTGTTCTTATGTTTCAAGTTAGTCATACTTTTGGTCATGTCATTTTTGCTTCACTAAAATTAAATTGTGTCATTCGATGATTCACATCTTATTTTAGCATTTTTTAGAGAAGCCCTAGACAATGTCCAATAGTCTTGAATGGCCTTTAGATAATCATTTATAGGGAGCACCCTTATACATATAATTTATCTTATTAATTATTCAATAAGTTGTTTACGTCCTCATAATTTAAATCATTGTATGGACATTGGTCATACATTTCTCAAGATTAAAATAGGATCTACAAAATAGATCTTTAAGTACACTTAGATTTTCCAGTTTACCAATCTTCAATATGTGTTACAACATGTTCCATGTATAAGTTCAATTCTAAATGATATCCATTCAAGACTTAAAAGAGGTCTTCTTTTGTAATCATATGCTAAGAATTATTAGCTTGAATACTTTAATATATTTAATAAAAAAGTATAATTATATTTCTTTATCCTTATGAGACATACATCAATTACTTCCACTAGATAACATAAAGTATAATCTACAACATAAGATTGATTAAACAAATAAACCCAATTTATCTTACTTTGTGTTATAGTAACTTAAACATACGCTATTAAATCAATTGTCTTTCAATGTAATGAGCAATAGATATCCTAAGAAAATCTATTAATTTTTTTTATTATTAATGAAATCATAAAAAAATAATATGAGGTATATATAGTTAGCCTTCATAGCTAGGTCATAATCAAGCTATCATGACATAGGTTTCTCATTACACATATTTAAATACAATAGTATCTTCTTGTTATAACAAATGAGATAATAATCTTCATTTATATATTTTCACTAAGGAAAAATCCAAACCTTCAAAATAACTCATAAGATGTGGACTTAATTAAGTTAATACAATTATGAATTCAAATCAAGATATCGACTAATTAACTATCTAGACTTAGATTGCTTTTCTACAATCAAGATTTCACTTGAAATTTTTAAATTTGGATTGATCCCCCTAGGTGATCCCACAATACTGGGTGAAATTACATAACCATCAAGTTTCCACATAATACCTTATTAGGTCTTTTATCTTCTTTATCATTGTTTGAATTGCTTCATAGTTATTAAGAGGTCAGTAAAGACCTTATAGATTAGTTCAATCATTACCTCACTTCATGTATTTAATTTTTTAATTTTAATTATTTTTAGTTTTGTTAATATAAATGTTTAGATTGAATATATTTAATTTTTAATTTTAAATGTTTATAGTTTTGTAACTAATTTAAATGTGTAGATTGTTCATGTGTATTTAATTCTTAGATTTTAAATATTTTTAGTTTTGTTAATTTAAATGTAAAAATTGAATGTATTTTCATTTTATAAATTAAATGTATGTTCAATTTTTTTAAATGCAGATTTTCATACACACATGTGTACATATTTTTTTCATAGATCACATGGATGATATGGCATCTCATCATAGTGATGATCATACACATGATAGTGAGCATAATACTGTTGACACACATAGTGTTACGAGTGACTTATATGTTGGCACTCTTGATAGAATGAATAATGCTTTGACACATTTAGATTAGATTATCCATAGTACACTAAACCTATCTAATAGAGACAGGTTGGTGGGAATAAGAGCACAATTTGCCCATATGATTGACATTGTCAAATCATATAATCCATATGATGATCTAAGTATTGAGGATTTCTATGTGTCACCTTCTAGTACTATTATTGGGACAATGAAATGGTTAGTGGTTAATAGGGTTGTTTCATTCGATATGGTGCATTCTATGTTTCCACAGTATCAAGGATGGGATAGAATTCGGGGCTATCCTATCACTAGGTGTATAGATATTGTTGTTGCACCACATATATATCCTAAGTGGTTAGCAACACATCATAGATGGCCACACAATGATGAGTTGCCCTTATATGTTTGTAAATAATTATATGATGCAATTCATTTAGGACTTGATGTTGATTTCACATCTATCATTTCTCATGTAGGAAAGGGTCTTGGGAGGTTTTCAGATAAACCTCAATACCAACATCCTGATCAGGATCCACCCATTGATAAGAGGGCATTAGTGGGTCCCAACCTTCTAGTACTTCCCAAAATGTTGAATCTAGGATGATCAATTGAGCTGGCAGTTGCATCATTGAGACATCACATTTTGAGAGTTTAGGTTCTATTACTAGTGACATTGACCACTTGGCATTAGATCATGTTGGTAGATATATGTTGCGTCCATGCACTAGCATAGGATCAGTTCATTTGACTTCTACCAGTTATGATCCTTACATATGTGCTGACATAGTTTCACCACATGATGTGGTGCAAACTTCTGGAGAGGGTGCACTATGCAGATTGAGTACATGTTTGGCGCAGGATCTATTATCTGTATATGAGTTTGTCAGTTCAGAATATGGGATCCCTCTCGAGTCTATGGCCATATTTATCAGTCAGTGCAGTGATCATCAAGCTACACATATAACTGACACAGTGCCTTCATAGAAGATTCCATCATAGATTGATACCGGTATTGTGCCACCTTACCTAGCAGGATCATTCCATGGACTTTTGTTTAAGGATAACATTATGATGACCCTCAATTCATATAACCTTAGTGGGATTGGGAGGGTCATCCATGGAGCTACACAGGTTGCTGATGACTTGAGGTATATATTAAATTTTGTGTTTAACCTAGTGTAATTTATTTGTTAAATAAATAATATATTTAAATTATAAAAATTAGTCTTGTACATCATGTGTGTTGACTCTTATTTAATAAATCTTACATCAAGGACCGACTAGAGTGGTGCTAGGACATGACACTGTGTAGCAGATGTTGGATGTGGTTGAGGCTAGATGCGAGGTAAAGTATTTAATTGTATAAAATTTAAACATGTACTTGAGATTCCATATTTTTAATATATTTATTTAATTGAATAGAGATACTTTTTATGCACAGGGATCTACATATGACTCAGATATTCATAGATGGATGTGATTAGATATATAGGGCTCAGGATAGGGCTCAGCTCATCATTCTAGTCTTGGGTTGAGTGAGGCCCATTCCACCCATAGGAGGCACGACTCATGATGTTTTAGTTAGACATTCATGTTCTTTTTTATGTTTGCCTAAAATCTCATGATGTTGCAATTAGACTTGATATTATTGAGTTTACATGTTGTTGAGCTTACATGTTGCAATTAGACTTGATTTTATTGAGTTTACATGTTGTTGAGTTTACATGTTGCAGTTAGACTTGATGTTCTTGAGTTTACATGTTGCAGTTAGACTTAATGTTCTTGAGTTTACATTTTTAGTTATTTCTTTATATATATGATATATATATGCACATTTAGATGTTTAGTTATAGATGTATGGATGTTTTCCTTCATATATGAGTCTTAATTTGGATAAAATCAAGTTTTAACTTATGATTTAAAAGTGTATATAGATGTTTACTTGTAGATGCATATAAATTTACTTATACTTGTGTATATATTCACTTGCACATATACATATAGTTGAAACTTGCTATGTATGTATAAATTATATGTAAATTTAAATTTTGTTTTATGGAAAAATATCAATGTATTTTTGAAATGTTTCTTATTTTTTTCTTTTTTTAATGTGAATGTATGATTATTAACTTTAAATTTACAATAAATTTAGGTCTAATATGGAGCCTATGATGAATCTATTTTACTTTATCCATATTTTCCTTCACTCTTGTAGATGTGATGTTATTAAGTAGCTACAACACATAAAATTAAGCATGAAATTACCACTCTATTATATCTTTAACATAATGTTAAATAGGAATACTCATTAGAAAAAATTGAGCATGACATCACCACTCTTTAATGCATATTCATTAGGTCATTGATATGGTGGTAAAAAAGATAAAGAATTAAAAAATTATGCTCTATAGATCTAGTGAAGAAAGACAATTTGGACATCATGGAAATTAATTCAATAAGAACCAAACTTAATATAAGTTCCATCATTTGGTATATAATATAGGAGTAATTTGTGTTGTAATTATTATAAGAAGAAATTTGAAAGACATTTTTTCTTTATGATTGAGAAATGATGTCAACACCCTAGGCATTGATAGGAATAGACAACAAAACATTTGCTTAAAAACATCCTTCGATCAATCCCATTATTTGTTGGTACTATGATTTGATTTGAAAGTTTTAAATTCATGATAATATATTAAAGTTATCTTATATTCACATCATTCATACTTATAGCTTCTAATCAAGGACCATCACTTTATTTTAAAGGATGAGAGTTAGTCTACATGTATTCCTATACTTATTTGGGAATGTATGGAAAAATAGATATTATGTTGTGTACTAACTTTTCAAAATGATGAATAATTTAATTTAATTTAAATATCTATTGAATCTTGTGAATTAAAATATAGTTTTTATAAAATATTTGTATTTCAAATTAGTCTCTCATTAGATGTGTCCACTACATTGAATTTTATAGTTTTGTCACGTGTTTTTATATGGCTAATAAAACTTAAGAAAACTTTGAATTATTCTTTTTTTCTAGTTTATAATGACTTCTAATATCATTGACAAGATTGTTCAAGTCTATATAACATGTATAAATACCCATCTAGAGGACAATAGAAGGACTTGAGTTGAACTGTATTGGATTAAAGTAGAATTCATAGGTTCAAATGACTATCATAGGTAAAGTGTAATATTGAAAGTATGTAATTAAAATTAAGTGGTGGTGAATAAAGTTAAATACTCTAATGTGGGCACCAAACATATATAACTCTGAACTATTTATCATTTCTCAATAATTTAAAGATTTAATTTTTCTTTAAGATCAGTATAAACATAGTCTTTATTCTAGGATAAGATTATCTCTACATTATAGTATTAGGAAGCCAAATCCATGATTCCATCAACTATAAATGCTAATCAATTGAAAACTATTAATAATTAGTTAGTTGGTTCAATGTCCTTAATACTTCATTCCTTGTTTTAATTTTTCAACAATATGATATATATATGTCAATTAAATTTATTGAATAAAATACAAATTAATATTTTTTATTTATTAAGTTATAACAAATAAAATTAAAATAAATGAATTCAAGATTGAATTGAAAATTTCATTTGGAGTTTAATTAGACTCAAATCTTAATATAATGGTCAAAATTGTAATCCTTTATAAGCTAAATTAGACCTCTCTCTATTAGCTCTTCCACTTGTCTATTTAATTTTTCACTCATGTTAGGACTCATCATGTGAAAAGTGTCCTACTAAGCAAGCTAGAACTTGGAATCAAACTCATTTAGTAGTCACAATCTAAGTTTTTTATATAATAATAAGCTTTAAAACTATTAAGTTAAAAACACTCTAAAAAATATAGTATGGTTTGATGGGGGTGTCACATATATATGTTGTAACTAGGCACTCTTGATTAAAATATTATATTCAAATTTGGTTATGAGGTTAATATTCAAAATCATAAAATTAGAAACACTTTTTAAAATAAATAGAAATTAACAGGAAATTATTTTTGTATATTCAACATTAAACATATAAATAAACATAAGCAATATTATGATGACCAAGAATGTTCAATAAGATACCTTTAAGCTCAATATGTGTGATACTACAACCAAGTAGAAGAGATTTAAACTCAAAATGTGTGAAACTTACAAACATGTCAATTTATTGATAGGTTTTAAAATATAGTCTTCAAACCCATATTGACATAGAAATTACTGCAACCAATATAGTAAATAATGAAACTAAATTGTATGGCATAGTCCCTCAAAGTACATGGTTTAAATTCAATTATATGCACTACTTAATAGAACTATTACATACAATGATCAAAGAGCTTCAATGAACTTGTGCATTTGTAGGAACCTCTAGAAATTGTAACATGTTATTGTGAACATATTTCATATAAATTGATGCATGCAACATGTAATTTAAATACATTTAACTTAGTTCTTGGTACATAAAATTTGGATCTTCTCTATCCTTTATTATCTCTAAAAAATTTTCATGGTCTTCAATACTCAAAGTTTACATTTTTGTTGGCTACATCCTATATTTTAGAAAGTTTCCAAATTTAACCGTGTTGCTATAACTAAGTGACTATAATGTAGAACCTTTTGTCCTAGCAAATAATCAACAACTATAATACCACTTTTATCTATCTTCATTTGTTGATAGTAAGTACCTTCAATCACTACAAATCCAATGGGATACTCTTGTCCATCACTATCTATCACAAATTCTGTCAACTTGCATTTTGGTTGCATTTATCTGAGTAGATAGTAATCTACACCTTCGGTATTATAGGATCTGTAATCACAACAAATATGTATCCTACAACAAATACACATATTCAAAAGTCAATTCAAATACAAGTAGTTACTTAGACAATTTAGACAAAATTTCACTATTTAAATAATCAATATACATATAAATTCATTATTTAAATAACAATATACATGTAAATAGTTTATTTACCTGCAACAACTAGATCGAATACATGTTCAAAATCAACTGAATATAAAGGATCATGGAGATCTGCATTATCATCTTAATAAGGAGACATTGAAACTAATTGTTTCATCTCCCATTCTGAAACATATCCATCAATAATATTTTGACATTGTAGAACATTTGCATTGTTCTCAATGCAATCAACACAAAAACATGATTTTTCTCTAATTTGGATTGCGAGTGGTTTACTATGTCCAGTCATCATCACTTGATGAAGTCTTCTAATATCGACAATCTTTTGACAATTATAGAGATTTGATTGATCGATATCTACAATCATGGAAATTTAAATTTGTATGAACAAAAAATGTACATGTACTAAACATAAATAAATGTAGATATGAAAGAATTACAAGAAATACCTTTGACTTCCCAAAAATAGCATTTGGTACTCATTGAGCCACTTTTTCCTTCATGAGCCCCAAAATGAATCTTACACCATTCAACAATTTCTTTTGAGCTAAAAATGGTGTTACCAGCAATCTCATGTTGGTGAAGTGCATTCTTCACACATGCACCAACTCTATCATGCTCACCGGGTGTTCCCACAATAATGGGTTACACTTTCTGGGACATCCTGATTTTTGGTAAAATCACATATTTTTAGAAAATATAATGATTTAAAAGCCTTGAAAGGTTCAATTTAAAGTATTTTAATTGAAGAGGGTTTGATCAAACCCCCTTAGATTTAAACCCCCTTGGATAGAACCCCGTTAGTTTTAAACCATACCTATAATGGAGTCTCCTCTACACCTATCACAATGCTAATAAAAAACCACTTCTGATTTACCTTTTGGGGGATCAAATGAATTCATTTAAAATGTATGTTATGTAAGTATATAGTCCTTATTATAAGATTCTCAAAAAGTATAATTTTAAATATATTTAATTTGATTATTATGTTTATTTTTTATTTCTTGTGAATGTAGGTTTTTCACCGAACATCAAGTTCTTTGTTCTACACACATGGAAAATTAGTAAATTAGTGAAAAAAAACTCTAAAAAATATCTATACCCTAGGTATTGATGTCCTTGTTTCAACAAAAAAAGAAAATTTTGAATTTCGATACATACAAAAAAGTTATGTTTTACAGAATATGCCTATGTCTAAATTATAATTGGTTTGACTTCAAAAACTAATTCAAAAAATATTCAAAAAAACATTATAAAACCAAATGCATGCCCTATATATTAGTGTTACCAATCTAAATTCAAAAGAATCAAAATTTTATCCTTTGTAGAAAAAAAGTTATGTGCTATGGAATACACATCACTTTAAAAAAATGTTGTTTACTATTAAAAACTAGTTATCAAAAGAGATGCAAAAAAGTTTACAATTTAACTCTAAATTTTTTTTAAAAAATATATTTAGAATCTACAAACAAAATATCACAAATCACTAATTTGCATCATCTTCAATTAAAAAAATATATTTAGAATCTACAAACAAAATCTCACAAATCACTAATTTGCATCATCTTCAAATCCCTAATAGTTTAGTGGCTATAGGTGTTAGAAAGTGAATATTTGGTTCAAAATGTTGATTTCAATGTCAAGATTGGCCAAAAAGTGTAACCCATTACTGTGGGATGACCCCACCTTTTCCATGTCCACTTTCAAAAAAAATCCACACAAATTTTATGGAATGTCTCGCATGTTGTTGGCTCAACCAATTAAATACTTTAGAGGATTTGAATTGTCCAATAAAATTTGTAAACAAATGAACATTAAAAGTTGTTTAAAAGTTGGAAATAATTTTTAAAATTTTTAAATATTTAATAAATTCAACACTTACTAGCACCTCCATCTGACCAAATCCAGTGACTTGAAGCATGTATGCCACGTTATCTCAGATCATAAAAAAGCATTCCAAAACAATGGGCTACATAGCTTCTGTCATGACCAGTATCATCAATGATATAAAAATGAACCTCTTTGATAATATTTCATTCATGCAGGCTACTTTGTACACCATCCAGTTGCAACTCAACATGTTTATAACAAACATGTATGAAGATTGCAACCTGCTCTGAATGATAATACTGACTCTGAATCTTTGTCTGAGGACTAAATGTACAGTTCTCAACAAAATCCACAACTAAAAGAATATGTAACCTTGTGGAAAATAATTCTTTGACTCGTGAAATTGATTTTCCTACCATCTTGCACCATGACAATGTTGGATGTGTCAATATATGAGACTATAAAATTTATTAAAAAACTCATTGCAGGGCAATTCACTTTTTTTCATAACAATTTTTTTTTTATTCCACTCCAGACCTGGTTGTGTATTTCTCATATTCAAATCTCTTCCACATAATTTCCATTGATTGATCAATATTTTCATTTAGAGGAAGCTTCTTCAAATCTCCACAATTTTCACAACTGGGTAAGTGCAAGAAGATGGGGGGCCAAAAAGGGGTCTTAAGTGGCCACTTTTTTTCTGAAATCAGGGGATGTTGGCCTTGGATGAGAAATTGAGCATAGTTACACTCAAAATTTGGAGATGCAACCAAAACAATGTTTGTAGTGCAACGAGTCTACTTTCTAAACTACTTTTTTTTTAAAATGGCATAGATTAAGGGGTTCAAAAGAAGGAGCCACAAAAATTGGTGTTGTTTTTGTCAAAAAACATAACATAGCATGTTTTGTGGCTCCCTCAAAAGGTCAACTTTTTTTGGTATTTTTAAAATAGCTTTTGTGAGAAATTATCTAATAGCATGTAGTTTATGCCCAATTTTTCTGATAATTTTTTTATGAATATTTGATTTTTTACTAATTTTCAAAGTGGACACATCCTAAAAAATAGAATTTTGGTCGTGCTACCCCTATAAATTTTGAAAACTAATTGAAAATCATTTTTTTCTTTTTTTAATATGTGTAGAATGGAGTCTAGTTTCTAAATATGTAATTTGTTTGAAATTTCAATAAGTAGTTAATTTACAATGACAAAAAGACCAAACAATGGTTTTTGTGCAAAAATAGACACACAAACAAAATAAATAAAAGATGAAAGGCTTAACATTGTTAAAATGTGCAAAAAATCACATCGTCAAATAGCTAAGAGAAAGCCTAACATTACCTAGGTGTTTCATTTGTTTGACCTTGAAACATGTGCAAATCTGAGGGTTAGCATGAATAAAATTATGTGAAATCTTGAAGAATATGGAAAAACATGTCTGTGGATGTTGAAAAGGCACTCCAAGCCTTTGGGTTGGAAATCCAAAGCAAATCCCAAGCCCAAGGCTTGGGATTCCCAAAGAAAAACATAACACGAGCACGTTATAATGTGCTCGCATTATTGTTTGCTTTGCATTTTCCCTTTTCTGCAAAAGTTTGTGTTGTTTGTCATGTTTCAAATAACGTGAGCGCATTATAACACAAGCGCATTAGAACACGCTCATGTTATGTTGCCCTTGAATTTTTTTATGTTTAAGGTTATTAATCATGTATGTATGTATGTATGTATGCCTATATGTATGTATGTATGTATGTATGCCTATATGTATGTATGTATCTATGTATGCCTATATGTATGTATGTATAGTGTCGAGGGTAGATGAGGGTAGAGATGGGAGTGAGCAAGATAGGGGAGGAGAGGGGTGGATAAGGATTGAGTGATTAAGGTTTAAGGTTGAGGGTTGAGCATTTAGGGATAGGATTTATAGTTTAGGGATAAGGGATTAGAGTTTAGGACCTTGAGGGATTAGGGTCTAGGGTTGAGGCTTTAGGGATAGCGTTTAGGGTTAAGGGTCGAGGGATTAGGGTTAAGGTAGAGTGTTGAGGGTAGAGGGATTAGGGATAGGGTTTAGGGTTGAAAGTTTAGGGTTGAGGGATTAGGGTTTAAGGTATAGTTTAGTAGTTCTTATGGATAGAGCTAATAAACAATGGGAGATTATTTGTCTGTTTCATAACAATATATCTCCCCTAAGTGTGGGGTGGAAGTCAAGAAAAATAGATGTACACCAATGCAAAGATTTTCTCATAATGATCATCCTTCTGATTTCAACTGCTAATTACTCACTGTGGATGTACCATATGCAAATATTTTCTCATAGTGTGTACACCTATTGGCATAATGAACCCTATATGGGCCAGAAAAACATGCCATATAACATTACTAACATTAAAAAAGTTCATAGCCATTTTTCTGACATATTCTTGCAACTCAAATATCTTTAAGAGAAGAGTGTCAAAAATGATGGGTTTAACAACCTAACATAAGGCAAAGCAATTTTGTTGGGTTTAGGGATAGGGTTTAGGGTTTAGGGTTGAGGGCCTAGGGTTTAGGGTTGAGGGATTATGGTTTAAGGTATAGTGTTGAGGGTTTAGGGTTTAGGGATAGGGTTTAGGGTTGAGGGATTAGGGTTTAGGGTTGACAGATTAGGGTTTAATGTTGAGAGTTGAGGGTTGAGGGTTGAGGGTTTAGGGATAGGGTTGATGGTCAAGTGATTAGAGTTAAAGTAGAGTGTTGAGGGTAGAGGGATTAGGGATAGGGTTTAGGGTTGAAGGTTTAACGATTAAGGGTTGAGGCTTTAGGGATAAGGGTTAAGGGATTGGGGTTTAAAATATAGTGTTAAGCATCGAGGGTTTATGGATAGTTTTTAGGGTTTAATTTTTAAGGGTTAAGGGTTGAGGGATAGGGTTTAGGGATAAGGGATTATGGTTTAAGGTATAGTGTCGAGGGTTGAGGGTTTAGGAATAGGGATAGCATTTAGGGTTTAAGGTATAGTGTTGAGGGTTAAAGATTTAGGGATAGGGTTTAGGGTTGATGGATTAGGGTTTAGGGTTGATGGATTAGTGTTTAATGTTAAGGTTAGGGTTTCGAGGGTAGAGGGATTAGGGATAGGGTTAAGGGTTGAAGGTTTAAGGATTGAGGGTTGAGGCTTTAGGGATGAGGGTTTAAGGCTTAAGATATAGTGTCAAGTGTTGAGGGTGTAGGGATAGGGTTTAAGTTTTAAGGGTTAAGGGTTGAGGGATAGGGATTAGGGTTTAAGGTATAGTGTTGAGGGTTTAGGGATAGGGTTTAGGGTTGAGGGATTAGAGTGAAGGGTTGGGGGATTAGGATTTGATGTTGAGGGTTGAGGGTTGAGGCTTTAGGATTTAGGGTTTAGGGATAGAGTTGAGGGTCGACGGATTAGAGTTAAGGGTTGAGGGATTAGGGTTTGACATTGAGGGTTGAGTACATTGAGGTTCGAGGGTTAAGGGTTTCGGGATAGGGTTGAGGGTTGAGGGATTAGGGTTAAAGTAGAGTGTCGAGGGTATAAGGATTAGGGATAGGGTTGGAGGGTTTAGGGATAAGGGATTAGGGTTTAAGGTATAGTATCAAGCCCATTGAGGGTTTAGGAATATGGATAGCATTTAGGGTTTAGGGATGAGGGATTAGAGTTTAGGGATGACAGATTAGGGTTGAGGGTTGAGGGATTAGGGTTTAGGGATAAGGTTTAGGATTGAGGGTTGAGGGATTAGGGTTTAAGGTATATTGTTGAGGGTTTAGGGATAGGGTTTAGGGTTGAGGGATTAGGATTTGACGTTGAGGGTTGAGGGTTGAGGCTTTAGGGTTTAGGGTTTGGGGATAGGGTTGAGGGTCGAGGGATCAGAGTTAAGGGTTGAGGGATTAGGGTTTGATGTTGAGGGTTGAGTACATTGAGGTTTGAGGGTTAAGGGTTTCAGGATAGGGTTGAGGGTCGAGGGATTAGGGTTAAAGTAGAGTGTCGAGGGTATAAGGATTAGGGATAGGGTTGGAGGGTTTAGGGATAAGGGATTAGGGTTTAAGGTATAGTATCGATCCCATTGAGGGTTTAGGAATAGGGATAGCATTTAGGGTTTAGTGATGAGGGATTAGAGTTGAGGGATGATAGATTAGGATTGAGGGTTGAGGGATTAGGATTTAGGGATAAGGTTTAGGGTTGAGGGTTGAGGGATTAGGGTTTAAGGTATAGTGTTGAGGGTTTACGGATAGGGTTTAGGGTTGAGGGATTAGGATTTGACATTGAGGGTTAAGGGTTGAGGCTTTAGGGTTTAGGGTTTAGGGATAGGGTTGAGGGTCGAGGGATCAAAGTTAAGGGTTGAGGGATTAGGGTTTGACATTGAGGGTTGAGTACATTGAGGTTCAAGGGTTAAGGGTTTTAGGATAGGGTTGAGGGTCGAGGGATTAGAGTTAAAGTAAAGTGTTGAGGGTATAAGGATTAGGGATAGGGTTGGAGGGTTTAGGGATAAGGGATTAGGGTTTAAGGTATAGTATCGAGCCTGTTGAGGGTTTAAGGGATAGCATTTAGGGTTTAGGGATGAGGGATTAGAGTTGAGGGATGATGGATTAGGGTTGAGGGTTGAGGGATTAGGATTTAGGGATAAGGTTTAGGGTTGAGGGTTGAGCAATTAGGGTTTAAGGTATAGTGTTGAGGGTTTATGGATAGGATTTAGGGTTGAGGGATTAGAGTGAAGGTTGAGGGATTAGGATTTGACATTGAGGGTTGAGGGTTGAGGCTTTAGGGTTTAGGGTTTAGGGATAGGTTGAGGGTCAAGGGATTAGAGTTAAGGGTTGAGGGATTAGGGTTTTACATTGAGGGTTGAGTACATTGAGGTTTGAGGGTTAAGTGTTTCGAGATAGGGTTGAGGGTCGAGGGATTAGGGTTAAAGTAGAGTGTCGAGGGTATAAGGATTAGGGATAGGATTGGAGGGTTTAGGGATAAGGGATTAGGGTTTAAGGTATAGTATCAAGCTTGTTGAGGGTTTAGGAATAGGGATAGCA
The DNA here is from genome assembly GCA_027924645.1 of Cunninghamia lanceolata. Lineage (NCBI taxonomy): Eukaryota > Viridiplantae > Streptophyta > Pinopsida > Cupressales > Cupressaceae > Cunninghamia > Cunninghamia lanceolata. The sequence continues at coordinate 7,276,944 of BSBN01000389.1, forward strand.
TTTAGGGTTTAGGGATGAGGGATTAGAGTTGAGGGATGATGGATTAGGGTTGAGGGTTGAGGGATTAGGGTTTAGGGATAAGGTTTAGGGTTGAGGGTTGAGGGATTAGGGTTTAAGGTATAGTGTTGAGGGTTTAGGGATAGGGTTTAGGGTTGAGGGATTAGAGTGAAGGGTTGAGGGATTATGATTTGACTTTGAGGGTTGAGGGTTGAGGCTTTAGGGTTTAGGGTTTAGGGATAGGGTTGAGGTTCAAGGGATTAGAGTTAAGGGTTGAGGGATTAGGTTTTGACATTGAGGGTTGAGGTTCAAGGGTCGAGGGTTTAGGGATAGGGTTGAGGGTCGAGGGATTAAGGTTAAGGTAGACAAGGAGCGACTAAGAGACATAGAGAGGGGAGAGGTAGAGAGGTGAGGGGGAGAGATAAGCGAGATATAGAACATGAGATAATGGAACTAGAGGTGAGATATTATAAAGGTTCTATCAAAGGTGAGATAGGTACAAATATTTATGGTTCAATCTATAGCAGGACAAAATGGTAAAAAAGTGTTGACCCCCATGATCCAGGCCCACATGCTCTATTTTCATTCTGATTATGCACGTACTCCAACAAAAGAGAAGTACTTTCATGCTATTGGGAAGTTCACATGCACATTTTACACATTATACCACCTTTGCATGATCTTTCCACCACCTTTTCTGCTTTGCCAACTTGAGGAGGAAATAACATAGTTTTCACACCAAGTTTGATATATATCTATTCAAGTTTCAATTTTTGTAGTGTTGCAATGTTAATTGTGATTCAATTTTAGGAATTTAACATTATAGATTGGTTAATAGTATTGTTGTTAGTAATTATATTTGAGTGTTATTCAATTTAACATTGAAAAGGAAGCAAGTGGTGAAAAACTCAAATTGTTGAGGAGTTTGATGCAAGAAGAAAAAAACACTACATAATTGGGTACTCTCTCCATTCGAATCTTTATTTTTTAGGTATGTCAAGTCTTTACATGCATGTTCTTTAAATTTTTCTTAATTCTATTTGAATTACCTTATCATGCTTTATCATACATGTTTAAAATAGACACATTCCCAATCAGGAAAGCAGCCTACAATCTCACATGATGCCATGTATATTTTCTACACTTGGGCTCTTTAATAATTATGTGTAATAAATAGACCTAAACATACCATGATGTCAAACTATACAAGAATAAATCCTTACAACATAATAAAAATGCAATCCCACTATTATCTTGTATTCATTTCTTAGGAACTAATATTGGTCTCTTTATCATGCTACAGACAAATTCTCTATCATGCTGAGGAAACAATCAAGAATTAAACCAACAAAGGAAGAGATAGAATCTAAGAATGCAAAAAAAGTAGTGTCTATGAGGGAACTTTGAGAGAAGAGGAAATTGGACATGATAAATGACGACATGCCAATTAAAGAGGAACCACAACCATCACAAAGAGATTTGGTATTGGCAGCACAAAGAGAACGAATGCAAAAAACTTCGTGCTACGAGAGATTTGAATACCATAGTTGGAGACACATCCTCTACCTCAAGTCAACATGTAGGGACACCATCTACCACATCTCAAGTTGAGAGTACATCATCACTCACATGTGATGAAGTAGGTATGCCATCGTTCCCACCTCAACCTCAAGGTATGTCATCTATTCCATCTTCGATCTAAGGTATGCCATCTAGCCCATCTCATTTAAATATTGATGAAATTCCTAATGTTGAGATGAATTTACCTAACTTAACACCACCTAGAATTTTGCATAGAAAGCCAAAGTATTTGATTGATATTGATGAGAATATTTTGCAGCCAATGGAAGGTAAGATTCCAAAATGCACTTGTAGAAGATATGCTCATAAGATTTGGAGATTGTTCTTTGAAAATTTAAATGAGACTGCAAGATGTCAACTATTCATTGAAATGATGCGAAGTATAAAGTATAGGTCCATCATGAAGATTCTTGGGTTGAGAACATTAGAGACTTCAAGTGAAAAATCTATTGTCAAGAATCTAATAAGTGCGTATGAGAGTGTGGGTAACACCTCACATACAAAAGATAGTAATGCAACACGGTGTGTGATTACATTGACTATAGTAAGTAGTCAAATGAGGAAATCTCATCTCATTAGAAAGATGAGTCAAGAATTGAGAATTAATAGGAAAACTTTATCAAGAGCCATTGGAAGATGCCAAAGAATTAAGGACACTAATGCCAATGAATTATGGGCATTCTCGGGGAGACTACCACAAAAAGATAAACTAATTGTTGAAGCATTGAGATCACTAATTGAAGACTTTTCGAAGAATTACACAAGGGCATCTTCGAATCAAAGGGATGTGGTAAGAAGGAGAATCAGTAGTCAGAACCGTGAGCCACATCTAAAGCATTTTTTGGATGAGACTCAAACACAGTTTTATGGTAAATTTCTAGAGAAGTATCCTCAAATTAAAATTTGTCAAAGATATTTTGAAATGCTAAAACCTTTCTATGTCAAGATAAATCACACTTGCACTACTTGTTGTTGTAGATTACATATTGAATTTTCTAACCATTTTGATGTTATAATTCTCTATGTTTAGATATGCATACTAACAATGTTTTGCAAGGTTGTGCCATACATGCCCCACCAACATCTTCAAGAGAATTCATATCAAGAATTTTATGTGAAAGAGAGGAAGGTCAAGTATTCTACAAGAAATTATGCTTGGATGGCACATGTTATCATTACGGTGGCTTGCAACATTTGCCAATATGTGAACATATGGAAAGAACACATGCGGTTGGAAATGAACTAGTAGAGTTTGGCAAGTATAAAACAGTGGCATATAATACAAAAGATGGTAAAGAAGCAAAGAGGTGTGAATTGGTTATTGAAAAGATTTCAGTGTATCAGTTTATACCTATATTTCATGACAACATAGTGTATGAGTATGCAAGACATGCCCATAGAGCTCGATGGTTGGACTTGCAATTCAAGTTATGCAAGGACACATCTCCAGTTGGTAGCATTGTTTCAGTCATCAAATTTGTAGAGAACTACAATCTACATCCATAGCGTGAGGTGCAATCACAATATTACAACTCCACACATGTTTCTATATTTGTGCACATCGCATTCATTCATGCGAATGATAGTACAGAGGATGACAGGAAGATCATAAGGGAGTATAATTTCTATATTAGTGATGATCGCACACATTCTATGGAGTTCATGCAAGGTTGCTTTCAGGTGTTCTACAATGATTTGGCTAGAAGGGGCATATTGTTCAGTGAGCATATCATATGGTCAGATAACTATGTGTCACAGTTCAAGAACTCACAGAATTTCTATTGGCTAAGTAGGAGGCATAATTTTACAAGTATTCAGCATATGTGGAACTTTTGTGAGGCCGGGCATGGAAAGGGGGAGCATGATGGTGCAAGAGCATGTATCAAAAGAGCCATAGCACGAGAAGAGTTAAAGTATAAAGACAATGCAAAGTTGACAGATGTAAAATCAATTGTCAAGTGGTGTAATGCTTCCATGGGTCTAGATAATGAAGGTAAGTCTTTAATTCATAGATTTTTTTGGTTGATAGATGATACTAACATTGCACCATATGAGGACTGTTCTACACTGACATGATCAAATAAAATGCACTCTTTCAGAAGCTCAATTGTAGATTCATGGAGTATCCATACGTGAAAGATGTCGTGATTTTATTCTTCCTATACAATTCAAGCCTGGGATGACTGTGAGTCAAAGGAGTGGGTTGACGAATGGCAGTTAAGCTATCTTAGCCCACTTGACACGTATCGACCCCTGATGGCACTGGAACTAACACAGATGGAATCATTAGTTGACTTTGACCACATATCAGATCTAGTTCAACTAGGTAATATAGGGCACGTATATGCATCTAATTTCATCTAGTTCAACCAGGTAATGTCATCTTACTTTGTAGTGTTTTTGTAATGTTGACTAATTTCATCTAATTCACTACACGTATCAATGTAGGACATGTATATGAAGTTATTGTAGATGAAGATAATGAAGAGGGAATAGATTATTACTTATGTCATTGTGTTGAAGCCAAAAAGAAATTGGAGGCCCCAATTACAGATGGAGAAAACATCAAATACCCTACAGGATTAGTGGTTATTACTAGAACATGGCTTAGAAGGTACCCACATAAGAGTGTTAATATTTGGTTGTTTCAGGACTTTGACAGGCATCAAAAGATTCTTCATTACTCGAATCTTGTCATGGCATCCAATGTTCATTTGATAAAGTATCGGTGTTCATTTGATAAAGTATCGGGGTAGACCTTTGAACAAAATCTTGTGGAAGGTGCGTGAGTCTGACCATGAAGCAATACTTGACACAATAAAGAGTAGAGCAGACCCAAATGGTTCATTGGATTAATTTGTAAGTATTCACATTGATTTTGTAAAGTCATGTTACATTGAGTTGTAAGTATGCACATTAATTTGTAAGGTTTGTCTTTTTTTTATTTCCTACTGCATTTTTACACATATACACATTTTTACATCATCATGTTATGCATTTTTGGTGTCCTCCTTATGTGACCAAATTGATAGTTCCAACGTGTCTAGATGGGTACGTTTAGGCTAGGCATTGTTCTATTTTTCACCCAAACATGTCGAAACAGTCCGAGCTATAGTGTACCGACGATATCCCTGAAGAGTCCAAAGTGCAAAAAGGCAGCAATCTTTGACGAGATGTTACTAGAAAACTATGTCACTTAGAACATTATGTCTGAGGTAACACAATCACATAGAGTGCCTCTACAATAAATTCTCTCAGTTTTTTATATCTCTGAGGCATTTGCCCGTGGTGAAAGGTTTTCTACTTCCCCAAAAAATCATCAGAAGGAGGCAGTGTAAAATTGCAAAGGGGTGTAACTTTTGTTCTCCTCATGTGTCTAAACTAATAATTCCAACATGTCTGGATGGGTACATTTACACTAGGCATGGTCCTTCTTTTCACCTAAACATGTTAAAATAGTCCGAGCTACATTATACCAACGATATCCCTGAAGAGTCCAAAGTGCAAAAAGGAAGCAATCTTTGACAAGATGTTACTCGAAAACCATGTCACTTAGAAACATTCCATCTAAGGAAACATGATCATGTAGAGTACCTCTACAATAATCTCTCTCGGTTTTTTATATCTCTGAGGCATTTGCCTGTGGTGAGAGGTTCTCTACTGCCCCAAAAATCATCAGAAGGAGGCAGTGTAAAGTTGCAAAGGGGTGTAACTTTCATCCTGCTCCTGATGCGACCAAACTGACTATTCCAACACATCTGAATGGGTACATTTATGCTAGGCATGGTCCTATTTTTCACCCAAACATGTCAAAACACTCTGAGCTACATTGTACCGATGATATCCCTGAAGAGTCCAGAGTGCAAAAAGGTAACAATCTTTGATGAGATGTTACTTGAAAACCGTGTCACTTAGAAACATTCTATCTAAGGAAACATGATCATGTAGAGTGCCTCTACAATAACCTCTCTCAGATTTTTATATCTCTGAGGAATTTTCCCATGGTGAAAGGTTTTCAGCTGCCCCAAAAATCGTCAGAAGGAGGCAATATAAAGTTGCAAAGGGGTGTAACTTTCATCCTGCTCCTAATGTGACCAAACTAACTATTTTGAAATGTATGGATGGGTACATTTACACTAGGCATAGTCCTATTTTTTACCCAAACATGTCAAAACAGACTGAGCTCCATTGTACTGACGATATCCCTGAAGAGTCCAAAGTGCAAAAAGGCAGCAATCTTTGAAGAGATATTACTCAAAAATTGTGTCACTTAGAAACATTATGTCTAAGGCAACATGATCACGTAGAGTGCCTCTACAATAATCTCTCTTGATTTTTTATATCTCTAAGGTCTTTACCTGTGGTAAAAGGTTTTCTGCTGCCCCAAAAATTGTCAGAAGGAGGTAGTGTAAAGTTGCAAAGGGGTGTAACTTTTGTTCTTCTCCTCGTGTGGTCAAACTGATAGTTCCAACATGTCTGGATGGGTACATTTATGTTAGGCATCATCCTATTTTTCACCCAAACATGTCAAAACAGTCCAAGCTACATTGTACCGATGATATCTTTGAAGAGTCCAAAGTGCAAAAAGGCAACAATCTTTGATGAGATGTTACTCAAAAACTATGTCACTTAGAAATATTATGTCTAAGGCAACACAATCATGTAGAATACCTCTACAATAACCTCTCTCAGTTTTTTATATCTCTGAGGTGTTTGCCCGTGGTGAAAGGTTTTTTGCTACCCCAAAAATCATCAGGAGGTAGTGTAAAGTTGCAAAGGGGTGTAACTTTTGTTCTTCTCCTCGTGTGGCCAAACTAACAATTCCAATGTGTCTAGGTGCCAATGTGAGTTTGTTTTGATGGCAAAGGGTGCCTTGATTCATGATGTTGAATCTCCTTCCTCCTAGGCACCAAAATAGATAGTTTAGACAAGAAAAGGCACCTTAGTATACTTAGCTCATTTCTTAGCAATTTGATGGCTTCAATCACTTGTTCAAACCTATAGGAGACCATTTTACACATAGGTGCTAGATCTTAGGATTTAGAACATCTTCCTTCAATGCACCAAAATGAGGTTATTTAGACACAAAAGTGCACCTCCATACAAGATGCTTATTCTCCTTCCACTTAGGCACTCATTCATGATGATCCAAATGATAATAGGCACCTAGACATCCTTTGGTAAGATTTCATCATTTTGAAGGTTCTAACACTAGGCACTACAATTGGAAGTGATTTGAAGTTCATTTTCCTCTAGGTACCCAAAATGGATGGTGGAGACAAGAAAAGGCGCCTAGGCTTCTTTTGACAATTTCAAAGTCTTCCTAAGTTATATTATGTAATATTGACCCTTAGGTGCAAATGGATGATCTAGGATGACTCTAGACACATATCCAAGGTGATATCTTTCTAGTTGCAATCTTCACTAAGTTTAGACTTCACTTTACATCAAGGCACCAAAATGGATAGTGTAGAGAGAGGCAAAAATGCACCTAGAGGCATGATGCTTAGTTTGATATGTTTGATCAACTTTGATCATCAAGATGAATTGCCTCCCTTAAGGTGCCCTCCTTTATACTTTGAAACATCCTTTCAATATCAAGGCACAATTTTGAGGTTGTTTGGATGATGAAAGGTGCCTTGAGTTCTAGGCAGAGTTTTGAGGTTGTGCAAGTAGAGAAATGCACCTAAGGTCTTAAAGCAAATTTGTGCCTAAAATTGAAAATCCCTGAGGTATGACTTATGGAAGCCTATAGCCCCAATGTTATGTTGCATACTAAAATTAGGTAAGACTCAATGTAATCTCATAACCTCACCTTATATGCAAGAGGAATTACATTTAATAACCACAATGGTCATTAGGTGCTCATAAGCATATGATTTTGACTATCTTATTCAAAACAACAAACATACTCTTTGCATCCCAATATGGTATAATAACAAGAAATTAAGAAATATTTTCAATTGACCAACTCATAAAGAATATGGATCAGCATACTCATTTGAATATTTTCAATTGAGCAACTCATAAAGAATATTAATATTTTCTGTTCAACATGATGATTCATTTTTTTGAATACAACTTTTATCTTTTAGTTCCAAAATGAGGTTTAGGTGATACTTGAATAACAATAGCTAGCTTATTGGATCAACAAACATCCTATGTAATATTAAATATTTGAAGTAGCCATCTACAAATATCCATTCAAACGTGGATTTATAATGCAAGTATGGACACCATCAATAAATAAGATTTGTATTAACCAAATATCCATATAAGAATACATCAATATCTATTGATATAAGTATAACATATATACAAAATAACCATATAGGCATACAATGTCAACTATATACAATACAAAATATATGTCCACAAATGCCATATAGGCATACAACAAAGGAACACAATAAAAAGTCGTTCCCCTCTGGCTGGTGAAGAGAATAGGTCACGGGTAGCCTTTGATCTTCTAGGGGATGGAGACACGCATGTGGGTGGTCTACTACAAACCCGAGGGTTGCTCCTCCTATTTAGTTCTTCTTGCATCTTTAATTGTTACAATAAAAAGTAAAGACATTAATATATAGAAATTACATGTTATAAAAAATGAAACATTTAACAAAATAATCACTTATCGCTACCATATAATCTGTCTCCTCACTTGCCTTAGTAGCAAGAATAGGTCGTGTTGATGTCATGTCCTATAGAAACCATCTAGATAGAAATTAAACTTCAAATCAATAATCTTTTGATTTTTCAAAAATAAACAACTATAACAATGAATGTAAATTAAAATTTACTAATCTACCTCATACCCCTATCAATGCCATGGACCTATGAATCGCAGAGGTCACACCATGCTCCATTGCCTTATGAACATTGGGAGGTGTCTCTGCAGCTTGCATCATCTGGAAATAAAACAACATTATTCAATTATGAAAACTATAATAGTGATGCAAATCATGGCTCCTAACATACAGACACATTCATCTAAACATGGAAGTAGACACAATAAAGCACACAAGTCACATACAAAAATCTAGTAAGTACAATTCATTCATTAAACTATTTATTTTATTACCTCTGTGAAGCTTTGATGTCCACCACCGCTGGCAGGTGTTGCCGTGAAATCTCTAATATTAACCTATTCAACATCCAAAATCAGATATTAGAATACCATTCATATAACGATGCTATTCACATGTAATATTTATAATTTTTTACTAGTTACATACCCTGATAGTAGATGGTCTAGTGTAATATGCAGGTGGAGAACCACTAAAAATTGCATCAACATTATGACCTTGAAATTTTATTAAAATCATCAAACTAAATTAGTTAATCTTGCATTTCAAAAATAAAATTTAATAAATTCAATTCAATAGACTTGCTAATATTTACCTGAGTATCAAGGCTGAAAGTCTCACTCATGAGGGTATCTGTCATCACCATCTACTCAGTTACAGATGTAGCCTATGCACCTATGTCCTGACTATCCATGCGATCATAACCACAGGCTGACCCACAAGTCTGACAAGTATGGGGTGGGACCCTACTCCTCACACTATCTCCCAACCCACTCTATGTTGTAGGATTGGCATGCTCTATGATGCTCTAGGTCAAGGCACTAATGGACTGAAGTGTATCGACCTCAACACTCTCCTTCACAATGGAAGGGATAGAAACATGCTCATGGGCTGGTCTATTGATTACTTGTCTCACTACCCATTGTGGGTCAACACGTGCCCCTGGTCTATCTTGTGCTGACCCCCCACCTCTACCCTGGAAGTCCCTCATATCAAAATAGTTTGGCACTTTATTAAGGACAAACTCGCAGTAGAGTTTCCTAAAAAAGTATTGTGGGACCTCATTATTATTACATGGAGGATGATCAAAAACCATCCACCACCTCTGCCCAAAATTGTCCCTTATCGCTTGGTTGTTGTACCAATGGATAGGGAATCTTACATGTAATGGGTGGAGGTTGATTTGTTTGTGGGTTTGTGAAAATCAAACACAAGTCTAATTTTGTAATTTGTATTTTTTTCACATCTTGGTATGACAGCTTGTCTGCATAATAGTCTCTAAACTCTCTCCTTTTATCCGTCCAACTAAATATTTGCTTGCTAATTGAATCTACATTTGTTTCAGCAAGTGTGGACCTATGCAAGGTTGAAGTGGAAGGATCTTTCAATCTTACAATTATATCTTCAATTACTTTTTTGTTGTTTTCAATTTGCCCCATTATATTTTCTTGTGTTCCAAGGGCATGTGGAGGAATGGACGGAGGAGGTTGTTGTTCCATAGGTATTTCCTCCTCAAGATTTTGTGGATTTTGAGGAGGAGGAGGAGGAGGTGCATTAACATTTCCTAATAATTAATGAAATATACATCAAAAATTAACTCAAACCTACCTATTTAGAAACAAATTCAAACAAATAAACAAATAAAACTCACTCCTTTGGAGTGCTTGACATCGTGGTGGCATTTTGGTGACAAATCAGCAAGATTTTGGTGTTCAATTATTTTTTCCAAAACGTGAGCACGCTTCCTAGGGTTTACAGGCTAGGGGATAGAGGAGAAAAATAGAAATGAAATGAGATAAGTTTTTTTTAATTTATAATAGTTCATAATGTTCTCACATTATAACGTGCTTGCATTATGTATTAAATTTTGTTGAAAACAATTTGGCCACTTTTTGACCCCCCATCTTTTTGCACTTACCCAACTATTTTTTTATACATTACACACTAAATTCATCGAAACTTTCTATTTTTTCACATAAGAGGGACTTCATAAATTGTGTTTTACTTGCATGAATGATAACATCTAGATGAGTCATTGCCACAAATTTTTTATATGATTGAAGGTGCAGATGAAATTTAACATGATTTTGACAACAAGTTTTACGCACTTTATTTCTGCATACAAAATAGGGACACAACTTTTCAAACACCCTTTGAGATATCTTTACCTATGGAGATTCTTGTTTGAATGCTTCAAAACATTCACTCTATGTTGTATCTATAAAATGTTTCAGATGAGCAAACTTTTTGCCATCTTCACCTATTAGTTGTATAGTATCCCTTCTATTAAAGGAAACATGAGTGTGGTTGATCCAATATTCAATGACTTGTTTCTTCACATCTTCTAGGATTCTATTTTTGCTAGGAACCTTGATAATATTTACCCAATTTTTTTCTATGTTTTCATCAAGCTTATTTCTCTTTGAAATATATCTATGAATAGTTTTCCTAGATACATGCAGTAACTTTCCAATTACTTTCACCTATCTCATTAGTGATAGTTTTTTACTTGAAATCATGGTCATCAATGCCCTACATACTACACTTAAATCACTTGTTCTACTTGTACTTTGAATAGAGTTCAAAGCTTCTTGCAATTTTTCAGTTCTATTATGTTTTTTGTTAGATTTGTTTTTTACTCCCTATTATCAACCCCTAGCAACTCCAAAATAGGGGCCATTTCTTTTTGCCTAAATAACTTAGCAAATAATTGTGCTCTTCTAATTAGAGATTTGTCTTCAAAAAACTCATCCCAAATTCTTTGGAATTAAGTTTTATTGTACTATCAAGTAACATTTCCTAGGGTGAAATCTTACTGAAAAACACATCTTCATCTAAATTTGTTAGATTTTCCATATCCTTAAAATATGTTATTTCTTAATTTCCTCCTTAGTCACAATGTTTTCTACACCTTGTTCAATTTCTTCTTTGATTTGATCAAAACCAAGATGTTCTTCCTCTTGTTTGTTAGTTATTTGATCTTGTGCTTCTTGACTATGTTTAACTAATCCTTTTAAGGTTGAATTTCTCTCAATTCTTCTTTTTATATTTTTATCTTTGTAAGACCTTCTTTGATAAAAAAATCCTTGACCTATTCGTTTTGTTCCCCATCACAAATCACCTTTTAATTTGAGCCTACACAAATATGTATAAACACTAATTAATAAATAATCAATGAAACCACACCATTTCTAATTTCTAAGATCATCTTACGATGTGAGGAAAGCTCATACACAGATATGGATAAGGAAGTTCACATAAACCACACCATTTCTAATTTTTCAGATCATCTTACAATGTGAGGAAAGAGCATACACGGATATGGATGGGGAAGTTCATATAAATTTAAGTTTATTTTTTGTTAATTTGTATTGATTTTTTTGTTATTAATCTAGGAGTTTTTGTGTATAGTATTTGTCAATTTTTAGAAACCCTAATTAACAAATAATCAATGAAACCACACCATTTTTTATTTCCAAGATTATCTTATGATGCGAGGAAAGAGCATATGTGGATATGGATGGGGAAGTTCACATAAATTTAAGTCTATTTTTTGTTAATTTGTATTGATTTTTTACTATTAATCTAAGTTTTTTTGTATAGTATTTATCAATTTTTAGAAACCCTAATTAACAAATAATCAATGAAACCACACTATTTTTTATTTCCAAGATCGTATTACAACACAAGGAAAGAGCATACACAGATATGGATGGGGAAGTTCACATAAATTTAAGTTTGTTTTTTGTTAATTTGTTATGATTTGTTATTAATCTAGGTGTTTATTTGTATAGTATTTGTCAATTTTTAGAAACCCTAATTAACAAATAATCAAAGAAACCACACCATTTCTAATTTCCAAGATCATCTTACGATGCAAGGAAAGAGCATATGCAAATATGGATGGGGAAGTTCACATAAATTTAATTTAATTTTTTGTTAATTTGTATTGATTTTTTTGTTATTAATCTAGGTGTTTATTTGTATAGTATTTGTCAATTTTTAGAAATCCTAATTAACAAATAGTCAATGAAACCCTACTTTAAATCAATTAAACCCTAATAAAAAAATTCAGTTAAACCCTAAAATAGTATTTTAAAAAAATTAAACCCAAATAAAAAATTGAATTAAACCCTAAAATATATTTTTTTAAAATTAAACCCTACTTAAATAAAAAAAATTAAACCTTACATAGATAAAAGATTAAACCCTAATAAAATTAAATCAATTATAAAATAATAAACTTTATTATTGTTTATTAAAAAAAATTACCCTTGCTTGTAAATTTTTTGTCTTGTATTTAAGATGTAGAGGCACTTGGATAGGAGGAAGATAGAACAAATTGACAAGGTTCTAACTACACCAAAAAACCCAAATTTGAAGATCAGTTTGCAAAAGTGGGAACAATAGTTAGGGGCTCTAATTTCTTCATGGAAAAGGTGTTTTTAGATGTTGTGGGACCCATTCCAACCAATGACAAAGATAGACCAAACTCAAGGTTAGCACTTCCTTCACAAACCTAAGAAATGGCTTGTAGCCCTAAAAAAGGAGAACAATCCTAATAACTTTTGATACAGATCTTCAAATGCAGAACTTAGATAATTAGTAGATAGCCATTTGGACTCCCTATCACATATCCAAAACTAGGCATAGGTTGTTTTGGACGGAATACCCCAACCTATAACTCCTCTCAATGACCTAAAGCCCCAATTAGGCCTAAAATACAAAGAGACCCCCCGAAAATTCATGCACATAACTCAACCAATGGTTTGAACATTTAGGACACATGTTAAAACTATGGATTTTATGGGTTTTATCCTCCTACAATCTGTTGTTCCCAAAATTATCTCTATGGTTCCTCTAATTGGCTTAATACATGGTCATATTAAGCCTCTTCTAACAAATCTGGCAAACACTAACTCTCCCTCTCCTACAAACATCCCAAGCACTTAAAATACAAATAAACATACCCATCCCACCAGTCTTAGGGCCTTCAAAGATAGTGGGATGGTCAATCTCCCATCGTTTGAAGCAAAACCCTTGTTTAGGTTTTAATGAGACTATTTTTTAAATAAACCTTATATCTCCCTACAATGCAACTTTCAAGACACCAAACTACTTTCAAATGCAAGGCAACTCCTTATACTAACCAATCAAAACATGAGGAGATGAGAACAATTCTGTACCTTCACAGTGTACGGCCTATAGCAGTGGTTTCTTCAAGAAAATAGAGTTTCCACAATGAGCAGTCCTAGTAATATGATTACAAAACTCTCCTTACTTAATATCAAAGCACTAAAGTGGACTTGAATGAAATCTATTTCATCACCTTATTCATCCCACACATTTGGGGTCCATAACTGTTTCATACAAGTGAGAAGTATGGACTGTTTCTTCAGCAAATACAGAAAAACACAATAGAACAATAGAGAATTGATGTTTTTATTGCTTAGAACTCCTCCTTCCACTTGCTCAAGGGTATATAGTTTTGTATACACCTTGACACTTCATTGAGGACAATTTTTGTTGATGATGGAAGCCATAACCACTTCGAACTTCCTTGATAGTTTGGAACTACAACCACTTACAACTGTTTACTAGTTTTGCCCTTACATGTTTAGGATTGTTTAGGATTTAACAAGTGCCTTCAAACATTTGGCAATTGTATTAAACCTTTGACAAGACTTTGACATACCTTTCTAACACTTTGACATGTCTTTGCAAGGCTTACAACATGAAATGTATGACTGTCCTTTTATGGCTTTATGACTGCCTCTTGTTACAATATGATTGCATGAGTGCCTATTACAACATGGGAAGATGGTCTTCAGGACCTTATTGAATCAACAAACAAAATGAACAACAAAAACAAGAGAACTCAAGACCTTAGTCTTCTTGGTGCTCCTGCACCAATTTACCCTGTAAATTCTCTTTGCCTATTGTCATGTCTTGACATTGTCTTGACCCTATTATTCTGTATTGTACGGAATCTACATTAAAAAATAATTATTTATAATTTAACTTTAATTAAAAAAAGCAATTCCAGGCAGAACCTTACCAGGCAGTAAGGTTCTGCCCTCATTAAACTCACCCCTCTCAGTTATGGGCATAACCTTACCTGGCAGAACCATACGGCTCAGTAAAGTTACACCCGCAACTGCCTATGTGGCATCCTATGTGGTACTGAACCCCCCTTTCCCACAGTTTTAAAAAAAATCATCTTCTACTATTAATTTCTGCCATTAAAATACACTTTTAAAAAATATGGTGAATACCCTTTTGTAGTACTCAGAACGTAGATTGTAGATATATGTTTTTTTTCATATTTTATTTTTTCTTATTATATTTTTTAAAAAAATTATTGTAAGTAGGTTTTTCCCATCGAACATGAAGCTGATTAGAAAATAGATATCAATTGGCAAAACATATTCAAAAAAATTGAAAATCATATGGTTCACTAGAGAATGGAATCCTCTCCAAGAGGGTTTTTTTATTTTATTTTTTAAATTAATGTAAAAAAAAGTTGAAGTCCCCATGGAAACTACTATGTTCTGATTAAAATTGACTTTAAAATAATTTTAAAAATATATATTTATAAAAAAAAAAAATTAAAATTATTTTTTAAATTAATGTAAAAAAGCTTGGCGTCCCCATGGAAACTACTATGTTCTAATTAAAATTGACTTTAAAATAATTTAGAAAATATATTTATCAAAAAATTTTTAAAAAATTCCATGCACTAGATATTTGAGTTGACTAATTAAGGAAAACAAATTAAAGAAAAAAATTAAGTTTGCTATATTTTTCTTGACGTCCCATCGATGTCACTTTTTTCAAAAAAAAAGAGCATTTAAAATTTATCAATTAATTTTTTTTTTAAATATATCCAACTATTTTTTAAAATTAAAAAAATTATAAGCATAAACTACATTAAAAATTCTACATTTCATTAGTTTATGTCATTTTCAAATTCATAACATACATATGACTTTTTTGACATTTAAGTTGAAAAAATATGTTTGTGTTGGTCATTCTCTTATAAAAGTGTGATATAGTTTTGAGCTTTCACCCAGCTCCAAAAACACCCAAATGTATCAAAAACCATGTCATACAACCAAGACTCCAAAATCAAGAGTATGCCAAAACCTCACACAATGGACACACAATCAAACCATCAAATTGACTCAAATGAGATATGCAATAATAAACAAGTGCATCCAAAGAATACAAGTCAACCAAGACCTAGAGTGCATGCAACAAGCTAAAAAATTGGAAAAAAAGCTAGGAAACTCACTCAAAAGCTCATGTCAAAAGAGAGGGGCCTCCATTTTTCCTTGCAAATGATAGGGTGTGTGTGCAAGGCACAACGGAAAGAAATCATTTGTACTTTGTTGTTCAAATATGTGATGATGTGCTATGTCCATGTGCATGTGTAAAGGAGTTACATTTCATGCTGTGTTTGCTTGCTTATGAAGCAGAGCTAAACTACAAGTTGTTCTATAGCCAAAGAATATGTTCATTATGTGGTTGTTGTTGAGTGTGAGTTGTTGTGGGTTGAACCACAATAAAAGGGAAATCCTATTGATTTTTCTTGTTTTGTGTGGATTTCTAGGTGTACTTGTAGGTGTGCACCATTAGTGCAGTATCTAGGCATCTTATGCATGCTATCACAAATCAAAGTATTCTTCTAATGAATTCTCCTTAAATTGCGTATAAATGTTCAAATGACTTAGGATGAGAGAGGAACATAAAATGATTGTAATTGAATGGCTTTAAATATAAGGACAACAATAAATTACATGCAAACACAAGTTTAGTTGGCTCACAATGGCTAGTGAAATGGGTGGGAGTGAGAAAAATTTTAATTTTAATTTTGTAAGTTTTATGGTCAAATATGTAGTTGTTGGATCGATCCTATACCATTAGGAATGACCCAAGATGATGTAGCATAAGATCTAGGTAGGAAAGAGTTATTTAGACATGGTGGAAATGATATTCATAATAAATAGTAGAATGTATGGGTAAGTATGTAGATATAGATAAGAGAAGGTAGAATGTGTGAGAACGTTTGTAAATGGCAATAGTTCTTTATGCTAAGAGAATAATCCTAACTTCACATAAAATATTTATCGATATATAATTTCATTCAGATATTCTCTCAAAATAAACACAAAATTAAATAGAAATTGAAATAAATTTACAAATTTTACCAATACATGATCATATAAATGATGGTGTTTATTACCCAATACCATGTTGGAAATGGGTGCTTGACAAGTTTGAATGGAAGCTTGCTCTATGAAGATTAGAGGATGATATAAATGGTGGAAATAATTATCCACGCCATATTGAAAGAAAATGGGTGCTTGAAAAGTTTGTATGGAGGTCTCCTCTAGAAGAATCTCAATCTAAGTAAGATGAAACAGTAATTTTAATAATTGAAAGTTTGTATCAAAGTATTGACAATAATGTCAACCTAGACGTTGAGATGATAAGGTGGTTGCAACAGTTTTTTTTTTTTTTTTTTAACGAATAAGTTGACTTCAAAAAAATATCTATATAAGAGGAGTTGGTCAAGTTGAGCATGGTAGTGAAAACCCTAATCCTAGTTGCCTGAACTTGACCTTGAAGTCCCCTAGTAGGACCCTGCACGAACAGTTATCTTGCTCATATTTTTGTAGGATATTATGAAGAGGGTATACCACATGGGGACAAACACTAAATTTAATCGATGGAGAAAGATCAAAGTATGTACAGTTGTGCAAAACTGCTTTTTCATAGCATCCTACTCTAAAGAGAGTGGGCAATGGATTATGAGTGATGTGCCCAGTGAAATGAAAGGAAAAACCATGGAAATGGACAAGGGTCGTCAGTGCAAGATGGGTTGGTGATAAGACAGTAACATGGCAATTCAGTGTGAGTGGAATCATGCCCTACATGGTAGGATAGATTTTTGCAAAAGAAGATAAACAAAGAACCATGATAGAGTGACGCTGAGACAAAAGATTGCAATCTTGGAGGATTGTGATTTAATTGTACAATAAATGAACAAATCGTGAATGCAACAGAGGACAAATGGCAAGGATAAAGACACATGAAAAAACAATTTGTTTGTTGGGCCTCATTTTTTTGGGGGGGATATAGTTAGCACATATTAGGGTTATTATATTAAATGCAATTAAGTCCTTGATAGCTGATTTTGTATGGAATTATACACAGTTTATGGTACAGAGTTTCTTCTTCTACATTGTCTATCCCAAAAATATATATTGTTTTTGATTAAAGTAAGTTGGGTTTTTGACAGGCCCAAATCCTGTTACAAAATACAAGAAAACAAAGCAACTCCTGAAACAAACCTATGCACCATCGCACTCATATTCTTGGTGTGTGATAGAGAAACCAATCTGGGAAGTCCTCTTCAGCCTTTATCTAAAAAAACATAATTGTTTTTGATATTTTGGAAATCCATATAACTTAAAGCTATTCAGTTTCATGTTTACGTGGAAGACATTTAAAACTAAAAGAGCTTAAATGACAACCATGTTGACCGCAAAGTACTTGATCCATATCAACTGGATAATGCAGCATTATCTAGTAATTGGAGGTAGAAATGTAACTGCACAAATTGAGAATGCCCACATACGGACTGGTGTGCAGCAAGGAACTTACACATATGAATTGGTCATAGTTGGAGACTCCACTACAACTATTTCTGTACACTATTTCTATAGGTCTCACATCACATTGGTGTAAGCAAGTTTAAGTATAATAGAAAAATAAAGGAAGATACATATGAGACTGAAGTAAAATTATTCCTATGGAGCGTCATTTTGCTGACTATTTTCTTTAGACAATGAGCAGTTCAATGTAGATGACATGGTCATAGATCTGCCAAATAAAAAACGCACGGATAACAAGTCATCTGCAAATATTAGGTAGGATGGGGAGGGGAAGAATCTGAATGGGAGAAGTTGAAACAGAGAAAGCAACATTCATCTGTTTAGAACCAACTACAGTAGGCATCGCCAGCAAAGTTTTTCACTCTAGTTCTGGGCAGTATAGGTGCCACAACTACCGCATATTCTTAGGACAAAAGGAACTGACAAATGAGATCCAAAAGAGAGATAGGATAGGCCCTATGTATAGCCATGTAAAAACAAGCGATTAAAGTCAACATACTTAAAGCAATAGTGCAAGTAGAATAAACACACAAGCTAAACGATGGCAAAAGGCAAGGAAACATGAGACAAAAAGACATGACCAGGACAAGGAAGAAGGGAATACATGGAGGTACCATAGGAGGAGGAACATACGTTCATGTGCCAACCCTCACCCCAAATACAATATATTACAACAAGATTTAATATAGAGAGAGCATTTACAATTAGAGTGGAGATTTGCTAAGTGTTGAGCTGTTGTATATATGGATCAGCTAGGACTCACCTAGGACCTTCCATTACTATTGGAGTGCTCTACCAATTGAGCTACTAGCCCCTTATGGCCAGTCCATCATCTGTCTGAGTGTGACTTATTTCCAACACCCCCCTTAAGCCACACTGCAGGTGCTTGGGGCTCCTAACTTGACTCTAATTCCAATTGTTGAGCTGCCAGTCATATGGACCAGCTAGGACACAAATTTAGGACCTTCCATTGTTGCTGGAGTGCTTTACCAACTGAGCTACTAGCCCCTTGTGGCCAGTCCGTCATTGATATAGGTGTGGCTTATTTCCAACACTAAGATAATAGGAGCTATACTATATATCTTAAGTTTCAAAGTTTCAAACATTTAAAGATAATTTTTTGGGGAAGGATAAACATTTTATACTTTTTGCATTTTGTACTTGTATTGAGTATACAAAGAACTAATCTCTTTTGGTTTAGTGTCATAGACTAGGGTATTTATTCCAACAAAACAATTCATTAGCTAAGGAAGATTGTAAAATGTTTGTGTAGGCATATATAGAAGTTGGATGGAACAAAATCATCTCTTTTCCAAAGCAATCCAAGTTTTGGTAAACACCAATTAAGCACAATTACCTATGGATGAGGTAGGGGAGAAAGAGGTAAGCCACTAAGAACAAACACACCCAAGAGGATATGTAACATGTAAAATTTACATAGGAGCTCTAGGAAAAGAGTAAGGCATACAAAAAACTTATCCCACATAGAACTATGCACAAAAGGTTTTCTAATTGTGATACACAAATTCAAAACATTGTTGCATAATTGGGTGTGTGCATGGAGATGGGGGCCAAAAAGGTGCCAAAAACATTATTTAAGTTGAAACAATATCAAACTAATAAGAAATGTGATTGTGTTATGGCTCATGATAACTAATTTATCACATGACTATGTTATGTCTAAATTATTACTAAGCCATAATGCAATCACTGTAACGGAAATGTATACTAATAGTTTTTAATTAAATCGTTTAGTTCCTCAGCCATAAGTGATCTTTTGCTACAACATATAGAGTATGTACTAAAAAATCATACTATAGTGACTTATCGACATAGGTCATTATTACACTAAGGTACATATCAAGGAAGTATAATATATCACTTGCCCACTCACCCTAATCAATTTTAAATTATATTCAACTTACTCTAATAAACTTCACCTTGTGAAAATTTATTATCATAAATTATTGTGCTCACCACATTTTTTTTTCCACCCAACTAGCATTGTTCCATTAAACCAACACTAAGCTCTTTAATTCAAGAAAATATAATTTATTGCTTTTAAATTTCATGGCATAAATTTCCATGTAACATTAATAACAATCATAACTCCCATATTGTATCAAGAGAAAATAATAAATGTCTTGCAATCTATACCTCGTCCACTACAAACAATACTTGTTATGATAACTTTTCTTTACTAGGTCCACAAAGAAACATACATCCTAGTACCAATTTAAAGAAGTAAATTTTATGTATCACAATACCAACTTAGTCCTCCAATGGGATGTTAATTCATTTGCATTGACAAAGCAATAAATAGTTTTGGTTACAACATCTTGTGAAATAAGATACACCAAAGACTAGCTAGTAAAAACCAATTATATCAACAAAAATTTAAGGATTGTTTCTTAACTACTCATTAAGTTTAGTAGAGTAACCCAAGTAATAGAATTTAGTGTTTTAGTAGTTGTATTTTGTTCAATTGATCTTGATTTTAGTTAATTGCCTACATAGTGTTTTTAAGGTTTTTTTTTAATTGTTTATAGAACTCCTAATGGTCATTCTTTTCCCAACATACAAATACATATCAAACATCTCTTTGACCTTAACCCATTTCGAATGAAGATCTAAATAGGTGCTAAGTACCAAGGAGGTATAGTGGTCTAATATAATTATATCAATCCTATTTTACATCAAACCTTTGGTTTATCCCATGTAAGTAAGAATTTGGTGTTGATATCCATGCTTATTTACTAATGTTATTGATAAAGTTCTTAGACTCTTAGTGTTTTCTATGTATCTTTGTGTTGTGTTATATATACACATATTGTATTTCAAGTTTTTGAGTCATATTACATACCAAATTCTAGTGTGTTCATTATGTTCTAGTTCATTAATAAGTACTTAAATATCCTAAAGTAATCCTTTATAAGGAATCAAATTGAAACCTATGAAAGAATTTACAAACAATCTAATCTTAATGTTTGATAACATTATACAAATCATAATTAAAGATTTATAAGGTAGTTTACGTAATTCATAATTAGTTGAGCTAGTATTCTAAAAGTTCTTATGAATTGATTAACTTTAAGAATAAAATATTTTAGGGTATTAATAAAGTTGTAAAACTTAATCTATTGGACAAACAATAACATTTAAGATATTAGGACTTACCTTAAACTAAGTTATTCAATCTAAATCATAAGATATTTTAGAAAACCTAATAATCTATAATATGTAGTTAAAGATTAGAAGTAGTGAACGTAGTAAAGCTAGTCATCAAGAATAAATAAAACACTATAAGCTCCTTTGTAAACATGCTATACAATAAAGTGAAGGTATTATGAGGTCTTAATCTTTTCTTAAGACTTATAATGACTTCATAAGATTATTAGTATGTATGCATGGCAAACTATAGAGTAAGGATTTTTTATGACATATTACTTCATTTGCATCTAGTGTAATTATCTCTATTATAGAACATGTATGTGCTCCTTAATTTCTAAATTATCACCATGTAGAGAAAAATGGTCTAAAGTTTTGAAAACATTACAAAACCATCACTTTAAGCCATTTACAAGTCCCCTAGCACATACACTAGATACTTCAATATTTGTACCATTTTATCAACCAAGAGCATCTTCACCTAAATAGATAATTTTCTTTCAATGAATCACTTGCATGTCATCTAGTCAAAAAAATTGACAACACCTCAACCATAAAGCTGTATGTTAATGCTACAAATTCAAGAATAACTCTAAGTAGTGCCTCTTCGAAGTAATTTGAATGCATGTCTTAACAATTCTCTGTTCTATTCGCTCAATTTTCTAAAAGGATTCCCAGGATACTTAAAAAGAAGTTTATACAAATAGTAATACAAATAAGAACCACTCTACTTAAATATCATCCACTTCAATGGTCAATCAATCAATAGTGATTTTACACCTCATTCACAACAAAAGAGTGGGAATTATTTGTCCTATTTTTATTGGCCAAAATTAACTTTTAACTATTGAAGTGGATGATATTTAAAAATAGCCAATAAGAACATGACACTTTTCTTTATTTACTCTAGCAAGGACCTCTTTTCCTATGAATTGTAATTTTAAGCATTGATTCAATCATTAATATTTATCTTTATGACATGCCAATACATGTTGCCACTATATTTTGTACTCATAAGGAGGTGCCAACAGTGGAGACAAATGTTAGTTTTCTAAACTATACATCTCATACCATAACAAAACAATTTGAAAGACTTCCTTGCTTTCGCCTATCAATCCAAACACCATGCACCTAAGGCACAAAAATGGGCTTCTATGAACCTCCATGTAGACTAACAATCAACACAAACATTCACACATGTCACACACTTGTACAAAAATAAGTAAACATACACTAATATTATAGTCAAAACATGTTGTGACATATATATTATAGTCATTACAATAATATTGCACCATACTTCATTATATATCATTCTCTTTCCATCCATCTTGTTGGAACCAGAATTTTCATAAAAGTTCTGAGTGTTTTATTTGTGTATCCATGACTCCTACCCTTATTTTTCCATAATAAATCATGTTATTACCATTCATAAAGTCATCTTTGCCTTTTACCATGATACCGCTATCATAGTGGCTAGCCTTCATAATACCCATATCATACCTCCTTACCGCAGAACATTCTCAAATAGCCTACGGCATGACGATAAGAAGAGTTAATACTATACACTACGCACTATATCGCTATACCTTAGGGGGCCAAAACCTAACCTATGATAGTGTAGTAATTAGGTTGTTGGGTTATAGAAAGCATACCAATAACATCAACATCAAAATATGAAGATTTAAGCTCAACACGAAGATTTGAATTGTGCGAATTTATGAGCCAAAAATAAATGCGTCTTGGTCTTGAAAATACACAAAATAAATTAAGATTTCTCAGTCATAGTAGCGGAAGACAAATTACACAGGAGTTCAAACCATGGGAGTAAAGAGAATTCTTCAAGGTAATTTTTCCAGGTAAGCTCTACTCATCATTTCTTGTGAATTTCATAAAATGGCACCTAAAAAGACTAAGGTAGGAGCTGAGAAGGATGAAGCCAAAACAAGTAAATCTTCATTGCAATCCCCTCTGCTTTCATTGTTACCTAGTTCAATTGACAAAAGTTCTAAAAAGGTTTTTAGAGACTTGGCTCAAGGCTATAGGGGCCCCTATGTACCTCTATTAGGATGGAACCTCTACTGGTACTTTTATCTTTAAAAAGGAATGACCAGGAACCAACATCAAACCCATGGGCCCTAGATTTGGCTAAATTAATTGTTCCCAACATTTTCATCAATGTTGAGCTGATTAAAGCCCTTGCCCATAGTTACCATGCCCCAACCAAAACTGTGAGGCTTCCAAATGGTGAGTGCTTAGTGGATATCAATAGAGATGCCATTATCAAATGTTTCAACCTCAATAAACAAGTTGTAACAAAGGTGAACTTAGTGAAACTTGAGCAAGAATATAAGAGGTTGAGGAGAACATATCGAAGTGATGAGCTCCCCTCACACATGAAGAGGGATGCTGATAACAGAAGGATCTCTATTCCTTCTTCCAAAATGGAACCTTTCCAAGTTTCTAAATTCCAAGTTTATTTCAAGAATACCTATTATGCATTGTGTCAAGTTTTTGGGATAGACACAGAGGAGCAAATGCAAATAGGGTTGATGAGAATGGCTATGATAATTCAACATTCTGAGTCAAATGTAGAATTTGATTTTGCATATGTGATTGAAGGACAAATACATGAAGGTTTGCTACAAGTTAGGGAAGCCAAGGCCCCTATTACTTTTAGAAATTATTCTTATTGTGTCACTTAATTATGTATCAGAATGAAATGAAGTGGACTACAAGGATGCAATTGTGTACACAAGAAAGAGGAGTTAGACTCCCTATGCAAAACTAGTGCTACATTTGGGATAGCAAGTTACAAAAAGTGATTTTGTAGTGTTTCAAGATGATTTTGTTGTCAGATTGATTGTTGCTCTTGGTTACCCAACACCAAGAATGCCTGAGTCATTGATGAAGGTAATGAGGCCTGTATAGTATGGGCCAAACCAAGGCTATAATCATAATTATGTTGATTGGTTCTTTATGCCACAAAACACTACTATCAAAGTATATGGGTGCAACCAAGCACCACACGTTTTACCTAAGTTTGTACCTGCAAGAGTGTGTTTCCTGGAGTTTATGTGGTAGATGTTATGGATGGAACATGACTTGATGAGAAATTAGAGGAAAGGCACATTTTTGCCTCACTTGACTATGTTTGAAGAGCTGGCCATTAGGTCAAGTATGCTCAAAGAAGAGTAGAGGTTTATAAGGGTCAATTACTCCCTCAAACCTAGAATAGAAAGAGTATGTGACCCAGAGGGTCACATCAATATGATCATAAGAACCCTATTGACAAAGAAGGCTATTTCACATGAATTTGATTCTAGAGAGGATGTTATAAGGAATTTGATGTATTTTACTGATGTAATGCAGGACAAAAAAAGGTGGGATACAATGATGAGGTGGAAAAATTAGAAGAAGGAAAAAGATAGAAGCTTCAAAGGCTTTTTTGCAGATGATCCCAACCTTCTAAAAAGAATGCAAATGATTTTGAGTAAATTTGATGAATTCTACAAAATGGCCCAAGATTAGGGACTCATTCCATTGCCCACACCCCACCAACCACCACATGAAACATCCACATCTCAACTATCACCCCCATCACCTACACGTCCATCCCCCCCATCTCCCACTCATGAGTCACATGCCAAAAAATAGAAGATGGATCCATTAGTGGAATATGATTCAAGTGATGATGAAGAACAAGAAGCAGTCTTGACCTTGACTGAACTGAAAGAGGCAGTGGAACAACAAAAAAGTCAAAAGCCTCATGATCCAAAGGTCAGGCTGTCAGAGGAGGGAACTGATAAGATTCAAGAGGATGAGAGGATAGTGGCCTCTCTAAGATTCATAGAGGATGATAATTTTATACATAGCAATGAGTTCAAAGATTTCTGGATCAAAATAAAAATGAAACAATTTGATGAAAAGTTGAAGATTATTCTTATAGGAGCTGATCAGTCAAAACAAGATGAGATCCAGGCTTAAACATTTGCAGAATTGAATATTGGTAATATTAATGTCACTCCCAAGGAGGCAAGAGAAATGGTGTTGAAAAGTGATATGTTGATTATAGTAGGGATGGAATTGTCCAAAATGTTTCTTTTAGATTAGATCAGAGCACAAGATGACCCCATGTTAGTTGAAGAATTTGATTCAAAGGAAGGTGTCTCAGAAGTAGGGTATAACCCTACTACCCAAACACTTGCCCTATGGACAAAGCAGAAGAACACAAGGAAGCCTCGGCTCCTTGATATAGTACAAGAAATAAAGGGGTCAGCCATGATTAGAACTATGAGAGACACAACTCCTACTGAAGCTACCACCATAACCATGCATTCTATAATGTTCACCAGAGATGTGGTAGAAAACATGGAAAAGAAAATTAATGAATATGAGAAAAGGTTAAAGCTATCTAATGATGAGGTGAACAAATTGTTCATTGAGAATAAAAAAGTTGAAACAATAGTTGCAACAAGCCACCACAGTAAGGGGAGATGAATTAATTGTCTATCACTCACCAGTCCATACAGAGGATCCCCATATCCAACAAATGAAAGCAGAAATTGATAAGCTGAAAAAACATAATGAGAAAGATGGCAAAAATCACATCATAGAGATCTTGAGCAGGATATTAAAGCACAGAGTTGATATATTAAAAGAAAAAATAAATGGGGTACATGAACAATTCAGCAATCTGTTCAAAGCTCTGGAACAGATAAACACTAATTCTTCCTTTCTTGAAAAGCTTCAAAAGAGATGTCAACCTACCTTCCATATACTAACTACTTTATGCAAAGCCACACACAGAGATCTAGATGGCCCATCAAGGCTCCAACCTACACAACAAATGCTGAAAAGTATAATTGAGGAGTATCAGTATTTGGTAGATACAAAAAAGAAAGTGGAAGGTAAGAGGAGTACATTTGACTCTATCAAATGTTGTTTCAGCCCATCAATTCTCAAAGATGATAACCAATCGAAGGGTGTAGATAAATGGAGAGAAGAGTTTGATTAGATGATTCCTAAATGTTTGGCACATGTATAGAATGATGGGGAAATTAAACTCACTGAGTTCCATACTCTGCTCGATGGAATTATCATGTTGGACAATAGATACAAAAAGTTTGTGGTCGACATCAGGAACCTCTTGGACAATAGATGGAAAAGCCATCTTGTAAGCTTTGCAGCCACATAGGAATTTAAGTGGCCTAGTGAACTGAAAATAAGCGAATGGTAGGAAACATATTTGGGTTCTGAAGAGGATTGAATGTGAAGAGGAGATACCACATCAGAAAATAGAATGCCTTGCTCAGGCATTGATTGGTCACAGGTTTCTATTTAGTGAATAATGGATTGGTCTTTATAATTAAAAATATTCCTTTTAAATCTTGTTAGTTTAAAAGTGTTTTCTTAATAGTTATGAACAGTTATGTCTTTTCTGTTGTAACGGTCTGAAGCTTGTTTGCCTCTCTTATAAAAAGAGAGACCAAGACCTGATAAAGGAGAGGGGGGTGAGGAGAATGGAATAGTGGTAGATAGTAGAAGAGTTCCATAATATTTACAAACTCAAAGACCATGTTGCAAGCATAATTTTGAAGAAGTTAATGGAAAATATCTGATTTTGTGGCACCATATTGGTATCAATTGTTTGTTGAAGTTATTCAATTATTTGGTTGTCTCCATTTTAGTGCTTCCTTATTATTAAAATTGATATATCAAGTATATACTTAGTTTATCAATGTAGATTTTTTGTATTTGTGTGATATGGTTAATTGGTTTCCTCAAAGGAATTAAATCCTTCTAGTCAATCATAGTAATCTAGGAGTATTAATTGGATCAGTAAGAAGAACCACATAATTAGGGTTGGCATTATGTCTCCAATTTGATATCATCTATTGTTCTTGTTTGATTTATTCAATTGGTTCCTTCAAGTAGGGATTAAAAATCCTTTTGATAAAATGTGAGTAACCTAGTTGTGTCAGTTGGATTATTAAGAAGAGTCTGTCAATTATTTCCTTACACATTTATACAAGTTATTAACCAATATTAGTGTGCCAGACAAATAGAATTACTACCAAATATAAGCCACTCATCTCAAATTTTCATGTGACTCCATTTACCCAACAAGGCACTGGTCTCACCCTTTTCATTTTACTTAAAACTTTTTATCAATTAAACATAGGATTTACCTTGATATTGCTTATACAATTTATACCAAATTAGAACTATATCTTTCCATTTCAAATTGCCATTGTGGATAGATTGCTAGATTAGGAAACACATAGTTTAAGTCTGTTTCGTTTACATAGGTATACCCATCTAGGTCTAGTAGAGCCAAAAGAGAAAGGGGGTCCTATCACACAAACCTTGTCTTGTTGACCAAAAATGTATTAAGACATTGGCAACCTCTTGTGGCCTGAAGCCTGCATTTTTAAGAACCAACAAATTGGTGACTCTACTGGGAACTAAGCACACTTTGAACCTTAGCCTTCCATCATAGAGTTATCTCAAAACATCATAACATATTTATGACTCTGCTAGGAAGAACTGCAATCAATTTTCTATAAAGAGGTAGGTGGTGACTCTAAAATTTTATGACTAATGAAATAAATATCATTTCAAAAAAAATAGCTGATAGACATAAAAGATATACTATACCATGAAACATGAATGGAAGGAGGTCTATACATCAAGAAAGCCCCAAGAAAAATAATTTGTTAGATTCATAGATAAACAGGGACCTCCTTGAGGAAAGAGCAGTGTAAATAAGGGTGAAGCAGCACCCAAATAGTCTGAAGACAGTATAAACACATCAAAATAGCCTTTTATAGTATTCAACTCCCCAGCATACAATGATCGTAGGAATCCCTCAACACCTCCTAAAAAGATCAATACAAATGATAATATCCTCAGTTACAGGATAGATTCTGAAGAAATAACTGAACTTGAGGAAAGGTTGAATTAAGGAGGGTAGAAACATGTAAAGTCTGAAAGGGGCTTTTTATCACAACAAGGAGAAGAAAACCAAGAAGGGTCTGTAGACCATATTGTTGATTTCAATGCTATGAGTAACCAAGAAATTGAAATACATCTGGAGTTGCAAAGGCAGTAGCTTAGGAGGAGACAATAGTTGATACAAGAAAGTCAAGAACTGGGTAGACAATTGGTACAATTGGAAATCTAGGCATCAAAACCTCCAAAATATGTCCCTCCACACAAACAAAGTAATAATGCCAGTTCACATGGGATATCTCATAATACAACTGCTCTGAGTACTTCAAGAGTGCTTCCTAATATAGGAGGAAATTCAAGACAGCACGCTCAATATAGCATGCCATCACAGAGACCCCAAACACCAAATACTAGAGCTATTCCCCAATATCACCCACCTCTAGGTCATCATGGCATTCCACAACATTAGCAACATATACAACCCCAACAACCCATACAGCAACATGCTTACCATTAGCCTCCATATGGATATCAGTATTACCCCAATCCACCACCAATAAATGTGCTTCCAGGCCAAAAAATAGAAGATGGAGCCATTAGTGGAATATGATTCAAGTGATGATGAAGAACAAGAAGCAGTCTTGACTGAACTGAAAGAGGCAGTGGAACAACAAAAAATTCAAAAGCCTCATGATCCAAAGGTTAGGCTGTCAAAGGAGGGAACTGATAAGATTCAAGAGGATGAGAGGGTAGTGGCCTCTCTGAGATTCATAGAGGATGATAATTTTATACATAGAAATGAGTTCAAAGATTTCTTGATCAAAATGAAAATGAAATAATTTGATGAAAAGTTGAAGATCATTCTTATAGGAGCTGATGAGTCAAAACAATTCTAGACACACAGTCAAACCAAAAGCATCAAATCTAAAAGAGTCAAAACAAGCTAAGATCCAGGATCAGACATTTGCAGAATTCTATATTGGTAATATTAATGTCACTCCCGAGGAGGCAAGAGAAATGGTGTTGAAAAGTGATATGTTGATTATACCAAGGATGGAGTTGTCCAAAATGTTTCTTTTAGATTAGATCAGAGCACAAGATGACCCCATGTTAGTTGTAGAATTTGATTTAGAGGAAGGTGTCTCAGGAGTAGGGTATAGCCCTACTACCCAAACACTTGCCTTATGGACAAAGTAGAAGAACACAAGGAAGCCTCGGCTCCTTGATATAGTACAAGAAATAAGGGGATCAGCCATGATTAGAACTATGAGAGACACAACTCCTACTGAAGTTGCCACCATAACCATGCATTCTATAATTTTCACCAGAGATGTGGTAGAAAACATGGAAAAGAAAATTAATGAATATGAGAAAAGGTTAAAGCTATCTAATGATGAGGTGAACAAATTGTTCATTGAGAATAAAAAGTTGAAACAACAGTTGCAATAAGCCACCATAGTAAGGGGAGATGAATTAATTGTCTATCACTCACCAATCCATACAGAGGATCCCCAGATCCAACAAATGAAAGAGGAAATTGATAAGCTAAAAAAACATAATGAGGAAGATGGCCAAAATCACATCATAGGGATCCTGAGCAGAATATTAAAGCACAGAGTTGATATATTGAAAGAAAAAATAAATGGGGTACATGAACAATTTAGCAATCTGATCAAAGCTCTGGAACAGATAAACACTAATTCTTCCATTCTTGAAAAGATTCAAAAGAGATGGCAACCTACCTTCCATTTACTAACTACTTTATGCAAAGCCACACACAAAGATCTAGATGGCCCATCAAGGCTCCAACCTACACAACAAATGTTGAAAAGTATAATTGAGGAGTATCAGTATTTGGTAGATACAAAAAATAAAGTGGAAGGTAAGAGGAGTACATTTGACTCCATCAAATGTTGTTTGATCCCATGAATCCTCAAAGATGATAACCAATTGAAGGGTGTAGATAAGTGGAGAGAAGAGTTTGATTAGATGATTCCTAAATGTTTGGCACATATATAGAATGATGGGGAAATTAAACTCACTGAGTTCTATACTCTACTCGATGGAATTATCATGTTGGACAATGGATACACAAAGTTTGTGGTGGATATCAAGAACCTCTTGGACAATAGATGGAAAAGCCATCTTGTAAGCTTTGCAGCTGTACAGGAATTTAAGTGGCCTAGTGATCTGAAAATAAGAGAATGGCAAGAAACATATTTGGGTTCTGAAGAGGATTGAATGTGAAGAGGAGATACCACATCAGAAAATAGAATGCCTTGCTTAGGCCTTGATTGGTCACGGGTTTCTATTCAATGAATAACAAATTGGTCTTTCTATTTAAAAATATTCTCTTAAATCTTGTTACTTTAAAAGTGTTTTCTTAATAGTTATGAACAGTTATGTCTTTTCTATTATAATAGGTATGAAGCTTGTTTGCCTCTCCTATAAAAGAGAGACCAAGACTCGATAAAGGAGAGGGGGGTGAGGAGAATGGAATAGTGGTAGATAGTAGAAAAGTTCCATAATATTTACACACTCAAAGACCATGTTGCAAGCATAATTTTGAAGAAGTTAATGGAAAATCTCTGATTCTGTGGCACCATATTGGTATCAATTGTTTGATGAAGTTATTCAATTATTTGGTTGTCTCCATTTTAGTGCTTCCTTATTATTAAAATTGATATATCAAGTATATACTCAGTTTATCAATGCACATTTATTGTATTTGTGTGATATGGTTAATTGGTTTCCTCAAAGGAATTAAATCCTTCTAGTCAATCACAATAATCTAGGAGTATTTATTGGATCAGTAAGAAGAACCGCATAATTAGGGTTGGCATTATGTCTCCAAGTTGATATCATCTACTATTCTTGTTTGATTTATTCAGTCGGTTCCTTCAAGTAGGGATTAAAAATCCATTTAATAAATTGCGAGTAACCTGGGTGTGTCAGTTGGATTATTAAAAAGAGTATGTCAATTATTTCCTTGCACGTTTATACAAGTTATTAACCAATATTAGTGTGCCAAAAAGATAGAATTACTACCAAATATAAGCCACTCATCTTAGATTTTCATGTGAATCCATTTACCCAACAAGGCATCGGTCTCACCCTTTTCATTTTACTTAAAACTTTTTATCAATTAAACATAGGATTTTCCTTGATATTGCTTATACAATTTATACCAAATTAGAACTATATCTTTCCATTTCTAATTGCCATTGTGGATAGATTGCTAGATTAGGAAACACATAGTTTAATGCTGTCTCATTTACATAGGTATACCCATCTAGGTCTGGTAGAGCCAAAAGAGAAGGGGGTCCTATCACACAAATCCTGTCTTGTTGACCAAAAACATATCAAGAGATTGGCAACCTCTTGTGGCCTGAAGCATACGTTTTTAAGAACCAACAAATTGGCAACTCTACTGGGAACTAAGCACACTTTGAACCTCATCCTTCCATCATAGAGTTATTTCAAAACATCATAACATATTTAAGACTCTGCTAGGAAGAACTGCAATCTATTTCCTTTAAAGAAGTAGGTGGCAACTCTAAAATTTTATGACTGATGAAATAAATATCATTTCATAAAAAATAGATAATAGACATCAAAGATATACTATACCATCAAACATGAATGGAAGGAGGTCTATACATCAAGAAAGCCCCAAGAAAAACAATTTGTTAGATTCATAGATAAACAGGGACCTCCTTGAGGAAAGAACAATGCAAATAAGGGTGAAGTAGCACCCAAATAGTTTGAAGACAGTATAAACACATCAAAACAACCTTTTATAATATTCAACTCCCCAGTATACAATGATGGTAGGAATCCCTCAACACCTCCTAAAAAGATCAATACAAATGATAATATCCTCAGTTACAGGACAGATTCTCAAGAAGTAACTAAATTTGAGGAAAGGTTGAATGAAGGAGGGTAGAAACATGTAGAGTCTGAAAGGGGATTTTTATCA
The DNA here is from genome assembly GCA_027924645.1 of Cunninghamia lanceolata. Lineage (NCBI taxonomy): Eukaryota > Viridiplantae > Streptophyta > Pinopsida > Cupressales > Cupressaceae > Cunninghamia > Cunninghamia lanceolata. The sequence continues at coordinate 7,309,109 of BSBN01000389.1, forward strand.
CAACAAGGAGAAGAAAACCAAGAAGGGTCTGTAACCATATTGTTGATTTTGATGATATGAGTAACCAAGAAATTGAAATACATCTAGAGTTGCAAAGGTAGTAGCTTAGGAGGAGACAATAGTTGATACAAGAAAGTCAAGAACTGGGTAGATAATTGGCACAATTGGACATCTAGACATCAAAACTTCCAAAATATGTTTCTCCACACAAACAAAGTAATAATACCAGTTCACATGGGATATCTCATAATACAACTGCTCTAAGTACTTCAAGAGTGCTTCCTAATAGAGGAGGAAATTCAAGATAGCACGCTCAATATAGCATGCCATCACAGAGACCCCAAATGCCAAATACTAGAGCTATTCCCCAATATCACCCAACTCCAGGTCATCATGGCATTCCACAACATTAGCAACATATACAACCCCAGCAACCCATACAGCAACATGCTTACCATTAGCCTCCATATGGACATCAGTATTACCCCAATCCACCAATAATGAATGTGCCTCCACAAAATCTCATGAGTGTATTTAGACAATTTGATGTAACAAGATATCAATTATATCCCTACCCTATAGATAACAGTTGGAGAAATATGGTCTCCAAATTCACCGGAAACAATGCACTATCATCTAAAGATCATATTAGAAATTTCAATGCCTTTGTACAAGACATTGGTATAGAACATGAGGACATAAAAAATGAGATTATTCATGATGTCTCTAACTGAAGATGCGAGGGATTAGTTCAATAATTTACCAGATTCCTCAATTTATTCTATAACATATTTCCATGACCAATTCAAAAATAATATTGAAATCAGTATGCCCCTGAATTTTCTCTACATGAGCTGATAAGCATTTAGAAAAATTAGAATGAGTCAGTATATGACTTCAATCAAAGATTTTCCAAATTGCATAATAAGATACTGCATGGATCCAAATTGACCAATTGAGCAGCTCTAAGTATTTATCTAAATGCTTTTGATCCAAAGACTGGGTATGAACTCAGGAATAGGGCTCCCATGACTTAGAGGTGCAAAAAGCAACTATCAGTATCTAAAATAATGGGAAACCTGCAAGGATGATTGGCAAGAGAGATAACCTTAGAATTCCCCAAAACTCTAATAATCACCAGAATAAACAAGAGATTCAATACAGAAATGAAAGACCAAGGTTGCATGACATGCCATATCATACCAATTGGAAAAATGGGAGACCTATAGAGAATAACACAAGGCAAAGTTATGGCAAGGATACTCTTAACCCTCTAAAAGGATATGGGCCTCACATGGTCGAAGATAATCTATGGTGCTTGGTATGTAATTTGCCCCATTCACCTAAATATTGTATAGTGGCCAAATCAATACACCAAGAAGAAATATCTTCTGGTTATGAAAGAGACATCCATACTATAAATATGTTGTAAATATCACCTTACCAGATAAGTGAAGAGTATTCCTCTACAGAAGAATACAAAAATATAATGTTAATATGTGATGGCAAGAAGTTTTCTCAGATCAAGAAGACACCTACAGAGAAAATACTTATAATCCTGACAAGCCACCATATCTTCAATGGAGAAAACCTACTGAAGAAGAAAGGAGAGCTCTTACAATGGCTACAGTGGCATAGGCTAAGAACAGTTATAATCTAAGAAATAGGATGGTTAACGTAGATCAAGGAACACCTGGGAGTGTCTTTATAAAAGATCAAAATTATAATAAAAATAATATGAAAAATACATCAAAAGAGCCAGAAAAAAACTTAGCAAGGCAAGGTAAAAGACAAAATTACAGTTGGAGAAAAGGGGCATAACAAAATAGAAAAAGTTGATCAAGCAATAACTCCCTCATTTGACATAGCTCAGGTAGTATCTCAAGTGAAAATATCAGTACCGCTTCTTGAAATGATGAAGATAGATCAATACAAGAATATGGTGGTAAGATGATTTTAGATATACCAAAAAAGAAACAAGAAAATCCTAAAATCATAGTAAATAATGTTCAAACTAAGGCTACTAAAATTCCAAAAGTATATTTGGGTGATACATTGACAAAAAATCCATCTCAAGTAGATCCTTTCTACACTACCCTGTTGATAAAAAACAAGTTGGTGAGGAACTATATGATTGATTCAGGGGTAGCCATGAACATCATGCCAATAGCAGTCATGAAGGAATTAGGAATGTAGATTCATAGTACATATGGTAAAAGTTACGCTATGGACAACAGATCCATCCCAGTTGTAGGTATCATGAGGGATGTAGAGATAAAGTTAGCTGCTTATCCTGAAGTAGTTTATAAAATTGACATCATCGTAGTGGATATCCCACCTTACTATGGGATGTTGTTATCAAGACAATGTGTTGCAATGGCAAGGGGAATGTTAAGTTAGATCTATCCTATGCTACTATCCCCGTAGGAGAAAAGGAAATTAAGTTATGCAGAGAACCAAGGTATGAGAACATCATAGAATGCATTGACCAGAACCAAGTAAATTTCTTCTGTGATACAAACCTTGGTGCATTTAGAATTGAAAATGGTCAAACAGAATTACAAAACACTGACCCAATGCACCAAGAAGCCCAAAATGATAAAAATGATATATGGAGAATGTATTTTGATGGTTAAGGCTGGTAATGGAGTAGGAGTAGTGTTTATCTCACCAACTGGTAAAATTTTCAAATACTCATTCCTGTTGACATTTGAGTGTACCAATAATATGGTAGAATATGAAGATTTACTCATCAAACTAAACATTGCCATAAAGCACAAAATAAAATTCCTTGTTGTGTATGGAGATTCGGAACTAATTCTATCTCAAGTTAGAGAAAAGTATTCATCTAAGAATAAAAGATCGAAACAATATAGGAATGTTGTCTGGGATGCTATTGAATTGTTTGATGCTTTCTCCATTAATTGGCTAGACAGATCAAAAAATATAATGGCAGACTTCTTAACAAACATAGCCTTGAAAAGGGATGATATCACATTGGTAGGAATTACTGAAGTTGAGTTTAAAACTAGGCCTGCAATCCCAGACAATGTCTATAATTGGCAAGTTTTCAATGATGATACTGATTTGCTAAAGTTCTTATAGTGCATTGACCAATATGAGGCCCAGGAAATTGATTTCAATGTATTTGTGGAAGAAGTAGATGGCAAACAAACTTTGTTTGGTAAATAAATTGTCCAACTTAAAACTAATAAGATACCCAAGGGGCTTGTGGCACTAGAAAGGGTGTTTGATGGACATGACCGAGCTCTTATGAAGCAGATACCAGTGAAAAAGGATGACCTTGAAGAAATCAACTTGGGTATTGAAATGACACCAAAAAGGGTATATATTGGGAAAAAGATAAGCCCTACAATCAGGAAAATGTTGATTTCTCTATTGAGAAAATATAATCATGTCTTTGCTTGCTCTTATGATGACCTAAGGCATACAAGGAGGATCTATTCCAGCATGAAATCCCACTTAAACCTGATGCAAAACCTTTCAGACAAAAACAAAGACCTATAAACCCAACCTTGCAGCCCAAAATGTATGAAGAACTTGTGAATCTTAGGGAAGGATGTATTATTAAGCCTATTAGACATTCTACGTGGGTTTCAAACCTGGTACAAGTCAGAAAAAAGAATGGTGACATAAGGTTATGTGTAGATTTTAGGAATCTAAATATCTCATCCCTTAAAGACAACTATCCACTCCCAAATATGGAGGTAGTTTTACAAAGAGTCGTAGGTTGTGAATTGTTGTCTATGATGGATGGATTTTCTGGTTATAACCAGGTAAAGGTTAAAGAGTATGAACAATATAAAATAACTTTCACCACCCCTTGGGTGACATATGTGTATGTTAGGATGCCATTTGGGCTAACAAATGTTGGAGTAACTTTTCAGTAGGTAATAGATGTTGCCTTTGCAGATCTAATTAATGTGATAATGGTAGTGTATCAGGATGACCTCACAGCATATTAAAAAAAGGCAGAAGATCATGTTATGCACCTTGAAAAGATATTTATTAGAGCATTAGAATATGGCATTTCTTTGAATCCCAAAAAATGCCACTTTACAGTAACAGAAGGAAAGTTGCTTGGACATATAGTGTCCAAAGATGGAGTCCAAATTGATCCAAAAAGGGAGGATGTCATAGATAACATCCCCATTCCTAAAACAGTAAAGCTATTCAATCCTTCTTTGGGCAGATAAATTTGTGAGGAGATTCATACCAAATTTTATTGAGATAGTTAATCCTATATCAAGAATGTTGAAAAGGAATGCAAAAATAAATTGGACAGCTGAAGCCTTAGAAGCATTTGCCTCTATCAAGAAAGCAATCAAAGAAGCCCTAGTTTTAAAATCTTTAGACTTTAGTAAACCATTTCAAATTTTTTCATTTGCATCCTTTCACACAGTTGCAGCAGTGATGCTACAAAAAAATGACAAGGGATATGAGAAACCCATTTCCTTCTTCAACAAATCCCTCCAACATGCAGAATTAAATTATGACATCATAGAAAAATAGGCCTATGCACTAGTAAAAGATATCAAAGCATTCAGACCTTACTTGGTTGGAGCAAAGGTAATAGCCTATGTGCCTAATGCTGCAGTCAAGGATGTATTTGTGCAAAATAAGGTTATAGGGAAAAGGTACAGATGGATTAACTGAATCTAGGAGTTCAACATAGAAATTCAAATCACAAAGCTTGTGAGAGGATAGGGATTAGCAAGGTTGATGGATGAAATAAATTTGGAAGCTGCCCAAGTATGCAATGTGAATGGTAAAGAAGATATGGTCACAAGTATTGAGAACACTCCATGGTATACTGATATTGTGTACTATCTCAAACATTTAAAATGCCTTGAAGGGCTTGATGATAGCAGAAAAAGGACACTCAAGTGCACACCTTAAAATATGTACTCATAGAAGGTGACCTCTACTAGAAAAATAAGGATGGCATTCTATTATTATGCCTAGACAAAAATCAAGCAAGACATGCTTTGAAAGAAATGCATGAAGGAGTGTGTGGGGGGCATTTCTTAGCAAAAACCAATGCACATAAGGTGTTAAGGGCAAGCTATTATTAGCCTAAAATTTTTAATGATGCTTATGACTATGCCAGAAAATGTGAGGCATGTCAAAGGTTCCCTAGAAAATTAAAGTATCAAGGAGCATTACCCTTAAGACCTATGCAAGTTGATGCCCCATTCTACCAGTGGGGAATTGATTTTATAGGAGAAATTGCAGAAAAATCTAGTGGAAGACACAAGTGGATATTGGTGGCTATAGACTACTTTACAAAATGGGTAGAAGTTGTAACTACAAAGCAGGCAACTAGTAAGGTTGTGACAAATTTTCTGTTAGAAAATGTCATCACTAGATTTGGGGTGCCAGTAAAAATTATAACTAACAATGGGATGTGCTTTAGATTAGATGAATTCAAGGGATTTTGTCAATCTTATGGTATAATGATTTCATACTCCTCACCATATCATCCACAGGCTAATGGGTAGGTTGAGTCTAGTAATAAGAGTATATTGAAAATTATAAAAAGGATGCTGGATAACAACAAAAGGGCTTGGGATTCCAAGTTGAGACTAGCATTATGGGCAGACAAAATCATAGTAAAGAAAGCCACTAGAAAAGCACCTTTTGAACTTGTGTATGGGACTCAAGCTAGGCTCCCTATGCATAATTTATTACCAATATATAAATTCATCATGTAAGAAGATTGGGATGTCCTCGAACCAACGGAAGAAAGGATGGAATAGTTGATGGAGCTTGATCAGATCAGAGATTAGGCACAGTAGCAAAATAAAAAGATGCAACTACAAATGAAGTATTTATATGATAAAAAAGATAAAAACAAAAAATTTGAGGTTGATGACATGGTCCTTATTGGGAATGCCAGGAGTCAGGAAAAGGGGAAACATGGAAAATTTGAAGCCTTATGGGTTGGACCCTTTGTTATCATTGGCAAAGGAGGGGAGGACTCTTATTATATGTAGAACATGTCAAAAGAAGAACAAGAATTGCTAGTACATGGGCAATTCCTAAAGCACTTCTTTTCTTGAAGAAAACCAAAGAATTAAGAATTGCCAGTGCATGGATAATTCTTTAAATAATCTTTTTCCATGCACAGTAGTTTAGGAGATCAAAAAGGGAACTAGGACTTGATAGTACATGGATTGTCCTAGAATTCCCTCATTAAAAACAAAGTTTCTTTCCATGTACAATAGTATAGGATCATTCCCATTTCCATCATTTTCACCTCCATACCCATCTTCATTCCATCTTTACCACAGTTTCATGTTTCATCCTCAAAAAACCATATGAATAAGGCACCTAGTCTGCACCCAAAGATGTTCTAAATTCTTGCAATAATTAGTAAATCATTCATCCCCAACTAGAGCCACTATTGGAACTAAAATTTTCATAAAAGTTCTAAGTCTTTTATTTGTGTATCCATGACTCCTACCCTTATTTTTCCATAATAAATCATGTTATTACCATTCATAAAGTCATATTTGCCTTTTACCATGATACAGCTATCATAGTGGCTAGCCTTCATAATACCCATATCATACCTCCTTATTGCAAAACATTCTCAAATAGCACATGATATGACGGTAAGAAGAGTTAATACTATACACTACACACTATACTGCTATACCTTGGGAGGCCAAAACCTAACCTACGATAGTGCGATAATCAGGTTGTTGGGTTATTTAAAGCATACCAATCACATCAACATCAAAATATGAAGATTTAAGCTCACCACAAAGATTTGAATTGTGTGAATTTATGAGCCAGAAATAAATGTGTTTTGGTTGTGAAAATACATGAAACAAATTAACATTTCTCACTCATAGTAGCAGAAGACAAATTACACAAGAGCTCAAACCATGGGAGTAAAAAGAATTCTTCAAGGTGATTTTTCCAGGTAAGCTCTGCTCATCATTTCTTGTGAATTTCATAAATGGCACCTAAAAAGATTGAGGTAGGAGCTAAGAAGGATGAAGCTAAAACTAGTAAGTCTTCATTGCAATCCCATCTACTTTCATTGTTACCTAGCTCAATTGATAAAGGTTCTAAAAAGGTTTTTAGAGACTTAGCTCAAGGTTGTAGTGACCCCTATGTACCTTTGTTAGGATGGAACCTCTACTGGTACTTTTATCTAAAAAGGAATGACCAGGAATCAACATCAAACCCATGAGTCCTAGATTTGGCTAAATTAATTGTTCCCAATATTTTCATCAATGTTGAGCTGATTAAAGCCTTTGCCCATAGTTACCATGCCTCAACCAAAACTATGAGGCTTCCAAATGGTAAGTGCTTAGTGGATATCAATAGAGATGTCATTGTCAAATGTTTCAACCTCAATAAACAAGCTATAACAGAGGTGAACTTAGTGAAACTTGAGCAAGAATATAAGAGGTTGAGGAGAACATATCGAAGTGATGAGCTCCCCTTACACATGAAGAGGGGTGATGATAATAGAAGGCTCTCTATTCCTTCTTCCAAAATGGAACCTTTCCAAGTTTCTGAATTCCAAGTTTATTTCAAGAATACCTATTATGCATTGTGTCAACTTTTGGGGATAGATGTAGATGAGAAAATGCAAATAGGATTGATGAGAATGGCTATGATAATTCAACATTCTAAGTCAAATGTAGAATTTGACTTTACATCTGTGATTGAAGAACGAATACATGAAGGTTTGCTACAAGTTAGGGAAGCCAAGGCCCCTATTACTTTCAAAAAATATTATTTGTTGTCACTTAATTATGTATCAAAATGAAATGAAGTGGACTACAAGGATGCAATTGTGTACACAAGAAAGAGGAGCTAGACTCCCTGTGCAAAATTGGTGCTACAAAAGAACAAGAATTTAAGTGGCCTAGTGATCTGAAAATAAGTGAATGGCAGGAAACATATTTGGGTTCTGAAGAGGATTGAATGTGAAGAGGAGATACCACATCAGAAAATAGAATGCCTTGCTTAGGCCTTGATTGGTCATGGGTTTCTATTCAATGAATAACCAATTGGTCTTTCTAATTAAAAATATTCTCTTAAATCTTGTTAGTTTAAAAGTGTTTTCTTAATAGTTATGAACAGTTATGTCTTTTCTATTATAATAGGTATGAAGCTTGTTTGCCTCTCCTATAAAAGAGAGACCAAGACTCGATAAAGGAGAGGGGGGTGAGGAGAATGGAATAGTGGTAGATAGTAGAAAAGTTCCATAATATTTACAAAATCAAAGACCATGTTGCAAGCATAATTTTGAAGAAGTTAATGGAAAATCTCTAATTCTGTGGCACCATATTGGTATCAATTGTTTGTTGAAGTTATTCAATTATTTGGTTGTCTCCATTTTAGTGCTTCCTTATTATTAAAATTGATATATCAAGTATATACTCAGTTTATCAATGCACATTTATTGTATTTGTGTGATATGGTTAATTGGTTTCCTCAAAGGAATTAAATCCTTCTAGTCAATCACAATAATCTAGGAGTATTTATTGGATCAGTAAGAAGAACCGCATAATTAGAGTTGGCATTATGTCTCCAAGTTGATATCATCTACTATTCTTGTTTGATTTATTCAGTCGGTTCCTTCAAGTAGGGATTAAAAATCCTTTTACTAAATTGCGAGTAACCTGGGTGTGTCAATTGGATTATTAAAAAGAGTATGTCAATTATTTCCTTGCACGTTTATACAAGTTATTAACCAATATTAGTGTGCCAAAAAGATAGATTACTACCAAATATAAGCCACTCATCTTAGATTTTCATGTGAATCCATTTACCCAACAAGGCATCGGTCTCACCCTTTTCATTTTACTTAAAACTTTTTATCAATTAAACATAGGATTTTCCTTGATATTGCTTATACAATTTATACCAAATTAGAACTCATGGTAGCAGAAGACAAATTACACAAGAGCTCAAACCGTGGGAGTAAAGAGAATTCTTCAAGGTGATTTTTCAAGGTAAGCTCTGCTCATCATTTCTTGTGAATTTCATAAATGGCACCTAAAAAGATTGAGGTAGGAGCTAAGAAGGATGAAGCTAAAACCAGTAAGTCTTCATTGCAATCCCCTCTGCTTTCATTGTTACCTAGCTCAATTGATAAAGGTTCTAAAAAGGTTTTTAGAGACTTAGCTCAAGGCTGTAGTGACCCCTATGTACCTTTGTTAGGATGGAACCTCTACTGGTACTTTTATCTAAAAAGGAATGACCAGGAATCAACATCAAACCCATGAGTCCTAGATTTGGCTAAATTAATTGTCCCCAATATTTTCATCAATGTTGAGCTAATTAAAGCCTTTGCCCATAGTTACCATGCCTCAACCAAAACTGTGAGGCTTCCAAATGGTAAGTGCTTAGTGGATATCAATAGAGATGTCATTGTCAAATGTTTCAACCTCAATAAACAAGCTATAACAGAGGTGGACTTAGTGAAACTTGAGCAAGAATATAAGAGGTTGAGGAGAACATATCAAAGTGATGAGCTCCCCTTACACATGAAGAGGGGTGATGATAACAGAAGGCTCTCTATTCCTTCTTCCAAAATGGAACCTTTCCAAGTTTCTGAATTCCAAGTTTATTTCAAGAATACCTATTATGCATTGTGTCAACTTTTGGGGATAGATGTAGACGAGCAAATGCAAATAGGATTGATGAGAATGGCTATGATAATTCAACATTCTAAGTCAAATGTAGAATTTGATTTTACATCTGTGATTGAAGAACAAATACATGAAGGTTTGCTACAAGTTAGGGAAGCCAAGGCCCCTATTACTTTCAAAAAATATTATTTGTTGTCACTTAATTATGTATCAAAATGAAATGAAGTGGACTACAAGGATGCAATTGTGTACACAAGAAAGAGGAGCTAGACTCCCTGTGCAAAATTGGTGCTACATTTGGGATAGCAGGTGTACAAAAAGTGATTTTGTAGTGTTTTGAGATGATTTTGTTGTCAGACTGATTATTGCTCTTGGTTACCCAACACCAAGAATGCTTGAGTCATTGATGAAGGTAATGAGGCCTAAGCAGTATGGGCCAGACCAAGGCTATACTCATAATTATGTTGATTGATTCCTTATGCCACAACACACTATTATCAAAGTATATGGGTGCAACCAAGCACCACACATTTTATCTAAGTTTGCACCTGCAAGAGTGTGTTTCCTAGAGTTTATGTGGCAGATGCTCTGGATGGAACATGACTTGATGAGAAATCAGAGGAAAGGCACATTTTTGCCTAACTTGACTATGTTTGAAGAGTTTGCAATTGTGTTAGGTATGCTCGAAGAAGTGCAGAGGTTTATAAGGGTCAATTACTCCCTCAAACCTGGAACAAAAATAGTATGTGACCTAGAGGGTCACATCAATATGATCAGAAGAACCCTATTGACGAAGAAGGCTATTTCACATGAATTTGATTATGGAGAGGATGTTATAAGGAATTTGGTGTATTTTGTTGATGTAATGCAGGCTAGAAAAAGGTGGGAAAATAAGAAGAAGGAAAAAGATAAAAGCTTCAAAGGCTTTTTTATAGATGAACTTGTTGTCACATAGAATTGCACCCTGCTTGGAGAGAATCCAAGCATTCTAATGACATAATGGGAATCATCTCGAATTGTGGGACCTTGCAAACTGAGATTAGACCTCCAAAGAAGGTTGGTTCCTCATTCTAAGCCTGATGCTTAGAGGAATATATCTAAACCTAGTGCTAATGTTGCAAGGGAAAAGGGGTAGAAGGAAACATAAATAGAAATTAGGTGATACACCAGGTTGAATAAAAGAACCCTCACAAAACTGAGAAAATGAACAAAATGACTAGATACAACCAGTAAACATACACAGATCAAGTTGATTTTAATAGAGGCAAGGAGCAAGAGATGATTAGAATGAATTAAACATTCACAAACACATCATTCTTAGATCACACAGAGTCAAAATAACATGAAGAGGTAAAATAACCAACATGTATTTAATTAGAAGGCAAGGTTACAGTAGAGGAATGATCTGTTTGGAATCAGAAGCATAGATTACTAAATCTTCCAACCTTTTTTTACATCTCATGTTTATGCATATATAACATTTTGCATTTGACCTAATTCAGTTACAATGAATTCTCCCCATGGGATCTATTAGAAAAATATCATCGCCAGAAGGGACATCCACCTGCAAGAAGTTATGGAATAAAATATCTGGAACAGGACAGGTGGAAGATAATTTAAGCCTTGAATGTGAGTAGCTCAATTATCTATCTTCAACAATGAATACATAAAATATCTGAAGCATGGCAGTTGAGAGATCAGATTTGTATTGATGGCGGATGGGACATATCACCCCTTGACAAAGATTTTACAACACTTTAAATCTCTGACCCTTTGAATTTTTGCATCCTCACTCACTGAGATCGTCTACACAATCGGGCTATGTATCCGTATAATCGGCCTTTAATTTTTCCCTATTTGACCGAACTTGCATTTTTGGCTTCTAAGTCAGCGACCGTCAATTTTATCCTTGCTGCCAAGAGAACCGTTGTTTGTATGCATACAGACATACAAAAATGGATACACTGTAAAAAACCATGATGACATCAGCATCATATAGAACTTGGGCAAAGAACAAGCCTGGATAATGTCATCATGCTATCGGGTCCTTCAAATCCTTTGATTTTGCACTTATGCGATTTCTTCACTTTTTGCATTTTGCATATCAAATTGCTTTGCATGTCTTTGAATCTCCCTTTGTATATGCTTTTGTATGTGCAATTGTATATACAATACAATGGCCAACATACAAAAGTGGACCTTAACTTTTGCATCACCTTTTGTATATATGCCCTTGCCAGGTGTCATCACTCCATTGGTCGCTGAGCTAAACCTGGGACCCATCGCTGAACATTTGCATCTTTATCGGCTATTGGAGAGACCTCAAACTGAGCCGCTGATAAGGCTTGTCTCGCCAAAAATCTATTGTATGTGTCTTTGTACATCACAATTGTATATAGAAGATACAATCGCATGTACATACAACTGTGGAACTCAATGGATTATCAACCAGAATGGAACTTTAGAATAGGTCTGGCCTTGTATCCTTTCTTTTTTGCATATTGGCATATACATGCACTTCAACATACAATTGCGGACCCCAACTGAAGTCTGCCAAATTTAATTTCCCAGTCGGGTCCGCATTGTATATCCCTATTGTATCTAACTTTTGTATATACAATTGTATATAGGATTATATATGGGATGATACAATCGCATATACATACAATAGGTGGACCCCAACTCAAAATCCACCACATTTGATTCTTCATTTGTGTCTAGATTGTATGTATTCCCTTCTATATCACCTTTTGTATCTTCAAATGTACAACGTGAATATACACGCAAAGATGCATACAATCACCTATACCTTTCTTAACCAAACTACATATTCTTTCAGGTCTGGGATTGTATCTCAGGATTGTATATGCCATTGTATATGCATTTGTATATGCATTTGTATATGCAATTTGCATATGCAATTGCATATACAAAGATAACCTGATGCACATTCACTTTTGTATCCCGCCTTTTGTATCTGACTTTGCATCTTCCTTTGTATAGACAATTGTATATGCGATACAATAGATATACATGCAACGATACATACAAAGGTACATACAAAAATGATTAAGTATAAAACTAAGAATTATTTGCAATGGAAGGCACTTGAAGACAAAAGATTTCTGGGTCTTTTTGGGTTTTTGGCAAGGATTCTCCAAGTGAGATTTTGGGAAAATTTGCAACTCATAGTATGAGGAAATGTAAGATTTAAGACGTTTCCTCCTTCTATTTAGGCTTTCTCTGATAGAAGGAGGGAAACAAAATATTTTGTGGTCAAGCAAAATATGACAACATTTTTGGTGACCTCTCAGGGATGTTTGCCTACTAAACATCAGACCAATTGCCTAGACCCTATCCATTGGGCATGGAGTCAAAAGAGATTGCAACAAGAAAAGAGAAGCTGGAACACTGAGCAAGCGACCAAGCCAAAATAAAAAACAACAAGCAAGCATGTATCTCCTAATGAGAATACAACAAAGTGCAAGGGCACTTATTGAAAGGAAACCTAAAACTGAAATAAAACCTATTCTAATCCTAAACTAACCAGTCAGAGGTGACCTTAAACAAAGCCATTAACTAGTTCTTGAAAGTAACTGCCCTTCCTTAACAATTTACAATGTTTCTCATGCATGTGGGCAGTTAAAAAGAGGCGAGGGAGGGATGGGCATATGACAAATTGATAAAATATCCTCCACAAAATGGAGATAAACTCACCTATCCACCTAGATGGATTGTTGATGCTGCTAACTTGTGGTGAATAAATAGGCCGATCCCACCCATTTTGATGCTCAACTTCATGCTTAGAGGTAAGCATGACAACTGGTGACTCCTCTTGATGTGTCTCCAACTAGGCTAGATACCTAATTGGGCATCCCCTTGAAGTGACATGTAAATCATGGTTGATCTCATGTCTCTGTTCTGATTCTTTCACTTCTTGCTGGTCTGAATACTCTAGCTCTTGTATCTCAATTAGAGATATGATTGTCTCCACCTCATGAACAAGATGTTCATGATTTTCTAACTTAGGCTCAGAAAATGACCCATGCACATGCTCAAAAGAGAAGACTTCCCCACCAAGAAGCTGATATCCCTGCTAGATAATAAAGAACAAATATTCAATTTGCTCTTGCCAATGTTTAGCCTCCTCATTATTTTCAATAAAGCATGGAAGCTCCTCAAGCATATCAGCATCATCAGTCTCTGCATCATCTAGCATAGGGCAACATGCTTGCCCTTCTATATGGTTTGGAACCTCACTATCATGCTTAGCCTCAACCTGCAACAATCTACCATCATTTTCACAGTCCCCATGTTGTTGCATATCCATGACCAGCTACCCGTCCTCTTCATCTTCAACATATTTAGGCAGCTCATGAAGTAGGGCAGCATCATCCACTTCTAAAGTGACCTTAACAACTTTTTTCCCTATGCCTCCATCCTTTAACTACAGCTCCACTAGATAGTGTTTAAGTTGCCTCTGTAGCTGAAGGTTTTCCCCATGCACTCTTTGCATTTCAACCTTGTTTGCTTGATCGGATGCATGAAAAAAGGTTTCAAAAGAATTAAAGTCTAGAGGATTCAATCCCTTATTTGGGTTAATAGTACTCACAGGTACAATAGGTTCAAACAATTCTATCTCTATGCATGTAGGAACAAACTACTCCTCATTAGTTTTATCTTCTTTCACCTCCTCTTTTGGCTCATTTTTCCAATTATCTTGGTAGAAAACAGGTCCACCCTTGAGGATTGAAATAGCATCAGGGAAAGAGGCCTGAATATCTTCTTGGATTTCTTGGAGGGGAGAGGGTTTTGGACAAATTTGTTTATAGGGAGTGATAATTTGAGTTTGCACAGGAACAAAGGCTTGTGGAGGGATATAGGCTTTGAAGCCTGGAAACTTGTGGAGTCTAGGTTGCTCTTCTATAGGTTAAACATGTGCAGAAAAAAGGGACTGCTTGAATTTTGGGATTGTAAACACATGCTCTTTCAACTTTACAATTTCATCATAACTGTCCATGCTAGATCCATCTGATAAGGGGATTTGAAGGGGCTACAAATAGGAGATAGGGGGTTGAATTTGTGCCAAAACAGGCTCCTGTGAACGCTGAGGGCCTCTAAAACATGGGATTTTAAAACTGGGAAGTGGTTTTGGAGGTGCAGATGGATTATCCTACCTGAAGCTTAGAATCTTAAATTTTGGGGAAACTGTCGCAGTAGGCTGAGCGGGTGTGAAAGGGAGAGGATGTTTGAAACTAGGAAAGGAGGGGATTGCTTGGATTTCACACCCTTTTTGGTATTGATAATCTAAGTAATCTCGACTACTTTACACCCAAGCAAACAAAAACTTCATTTGCTCCTTTTTACCAGCCATCTCTCCTTCAAGATTTCTTTCAAACTATTTTCTTCTTTTTACCCACTCTTGATTATAAATAGCGGATTGCTCAGCCAACTCTTGTTGTTGTAAGGTAATCTCTTTTTGCTTCTCAATTTCAACCAACATCCAATACATGTGTGAGAACTCTTTACTAATATCATTGATCTTCATCTGTTCAAGCTTTTGGCTCAAATCCCATAAAAAAAATCAAACTTTTGGATCAGATCCAATACATTTTGGTAAGGGTGCTCTTGAGGCAGACTGTGTGAATAGTCATGTTATTTGGCATCAAAAACCTCTTGTTGGGGTTGAACTTGATCATATATCAGTTGATATTAAGGTTGAGCAGGGATGGGAGGGTGGAAAACATGATAGGACTACTGGTAATCTGTTGTTACAGGGTCATTTGGAATAGAACCAGCAAGCTTTTCTATGTGATATGATTGGTAAGAGGGTATACATGCATGATCTTCACGGAATGGAGGTGAAAAACCATCATAGTACTGATAACTAGATATTACAAGAGTAAAGCATGAAACATAGGCAAGTCTAGATAACTGATTTGGAATGTATATAGACAACAGGATCTTGAAACACTAAGAAATGAGTTATAACACCAAATAGAGTCGCCAGGTGCTGAGAAAATACTTTCAAATGGTAGAAAACTAACAAGTAGCACCAAACTCATTAGTTGCTTGTACTTGGACTGCTCAAACCAACTAATTCTTCACTAGTAGAGTCACCAGGTGTGTGAATATTGCCTCTACAAGCTAATGTTGTTGACATACACACCAAATATCAATAATGAATAAAAGACTTGTGGACTATGATAGTCCAATATGTCCCACTAGGCGTGCTAGAAACTATTGTCGCATAGAATTGCACCCTGCTTGGAGAGATTCCAAGCATTCTAATGACACAATGAGAATGATCTCGAACTGTGGGACCCTGCGAACTAAGATCAGACCTCCAGAGAAGGTTGGTTCCTCATTCTAAGCCTAATGCTTAGAGGAATATATCTAAACCTAGTGCTAATGTTGCAGGGGAAAGGGGGTAGAAGGAAACATAAATAGAAATTAGGTGACACACCAGGTTGAATAAAAGAACCCTCACAAAACTGAGAAAATACACAAAATGACTAGATACAACCAATAAACATACACAGATCAAGCTGATTTTAACATAGGCAAGGAGCAAGAGATGATTAGAAGGAATTAAACATTCACAAACACATCATTATTAGATCACACAGAGTCAAAATAGCATGAAGAGGTAAAATCACTAGCATGTATTTAATCAGAAGGCAAGGTTATAGTAGAGGAATGCTCTGTTTGGAATCAGAAGCATAGATTACTAAATCTTCAAACCTTTTTTTACATCTCATGTTTATGCATATATAGCATTTTGCATTTGACCTAAGTTAGTTACAATGAATTCTCCCCATGGGCTCTGTTAGAAAAATATCATTGCCAGAAGGGACGTCCACCTGCAAGAAGTTATGGAATCAAATATCTAGAACAGGGCAGGTGGAAGATATTTTGGGCCTTGAATGTGAGCAACTCAATCATCTATCTTCAACAATGAATACATAAAATATTTGAAGCATGGCAGTTGAGAGATCAGATTTGTATTGATGGTGGATGGGACATATTACCCCTTGACAAAGCTTTTACAACACTTTAAATCTCTGACCCTTTGAATTTTTGCATCCTCACTTGCTGAGATCATCTGCACAATCGGGCTTTGTATATGTATAATCGGCCTTTGAATTTTCCCTATTTGACTGAACTTACATTTTTCGCTTCTGAGTCCATGACCGTCAATTTTATCCTTGCTGCCAAGAGAACTGTTGTTTGTATGCATACAGACATACAAAAATGGATACACTGTAAAAACCCATGATGATGTCAGCATCATATAGAACTTGGGCAAAGAACAGGCTTGGATGATGTCATCATACTATCGGGTCCTTTAAATCCTTCAATTTTGCACTTATGCGATTTCTTCACTTTTTGCATTTTACATATCAAATTGCTTTGCATGTCTTTAAATCTCCCTTTGTATATGCTTTTGTATGTGCAATTGTATATACAATATAATGGCCAACATACAAAAGTGGACCTTAACTTTTGCATCACCTTTTGTATATATGCCCTTGCCACGTGTCATCATTCCATTGGTCACTGAGCTGAACCTGGGACCCATCGTTGAACATTTACATCTTTATCAACCATCAGAGAGACCTCAAACTGAGCCGCCGATAAGGCCTGTCTCGCCGAAAATCCATTGTATGTGTCTTTGTACATCGCAATTGTATATAGGAGATACAATCGCATGTACATACAAATGTGGAACTCAATGGATTATCAACCATAATGGAACTTTAGAATAGGTCCGGCCATGTATCCTTGTTTTTTTACATATTGGCATATACATGCAGTTCAACATACAACTGTGGACCCCAATTGAAGTCTACCAAATTCAATTTCCTAGTTAGGTCCACATTGTATATCCCCATTGTATCTAATGTTTGTATATGCAATTGTATATAGGATTGTATATGGGATGATACAATCACATATACATACAATAGGTGGACCCCAACTCAAAATTCGCCACATTTGATTCTTCATTTGCATCCAGATTGTATGTATTTCCTTCTACATCACCTTTTGTATCTACAAATGTACAATGCAAATATACATACAAAGATATATACAATCACCTATACCTTTCTTAACCAAACTACATATTCTTTTGGGTCCAGGATTGTATATGCCATTGTATATGCATTTGTATATGCAATTGCATATACAAAGATAACCTAATGCACAATCACTTTTGTATCCTGTTTTTGTATTTGACTTTGCATCTTCCTTTGTATATACAATTATATATGCGATTGTATATGTGATACAACAGATATACATACAACGATACATACAAACGTACATACAAAAATGATTAAGTATAAAACTAAGAATTATCTGCAATGGAAGGCACTTGAAGACAAAAGATTTCTGGGTTTTTCTGGGTTTTTGGAAAGGATTCTCTAGGTGGGATTTTGAAAAACATTTACAAGGCACAGCATGAGGAAAATGTAGGATTTAAGACTTTTCCTCCTTCTATTTAGGCTTTCTTTGATAGAAGGAGGGAAACAAAATATTTTGTGGTCAAGCAAAATATGACAAAAGAACCCAACCTTCTAAAAAGAATGCAAATGATTTTGAGTAAATTTGATGAATTCTACAAAATGGTCCAAGATGAGGGACTCATTCCATTGCCCACACCCCACCAACCACCACACGAAACATCCACATCTTAGATATCACCCCCATCACCTACACGTCCATCCCCTCCATCTCCCACTCATGAGCCACAGGCCAAAAATAGAATATGGAGCCATTAGTGGAACATGATTCAAGTGATGATGAAGAACAAGAAGCAGTCTTGGCGTTGACTAAACTGAGAGAGGCAGTGAAACAAAAAAAAGTCAAAAGCCTCATGATTTGAAGGTTAGGCTATCAGAGGAGGGAACTAATGATATTCAAGAGGATGAGAGGGTAGTGGCCTCTCTGAGATTCATAGAGGATGATAATTTTATACACAACAATGAGTTCAAAGATTTCTAGATCAAAATAAAAATGAAACAATTTGATGAAAAGTTGAAGATTAATCTTATAGGAGCTGATGATTCAAAACAGGCTGAGATCAAGGCCCAAACATTTGTAGAATTGAATATTGATAATATTAATGTCACTCCCCAGGAGGCAAGATAAATGGTGTTGAAAAGTGATATGTTGATTATACCACGGATGGAGTTTTCCAAAATGTTTCTTTTAGATCATATCAGAGCACAAGATGACCCCATGTTAGTTGCAGAATTTGATTCAAAGGAAGGTGTCTCAGGCATAGGGTATAACCCTACTACCCAAACACTTGCCCTATAGACAAAGCAAAAGAACACAAGGAAGCCTCGGATCCTTGATATAGTATAAGAAATGAGGGGGTCATCCCTAATTAGAACTATGAGAGACACAACTCCTACTGAAGCTGCCACCATAACCATGCATTCTACAATGTTCACCAGAGATGTAGAAAACATGGAAAAGAAAATTAATGAATATGAGAAAAGGTTAAAGCTATCTAGTGATGAGGTGAACAAATTGTTCATTGAGAATAAAAAGCTAAAACAACAGTTGCATCAAGCCACCACAGTAAGGGGAGATGAATTAATTGTCTATCACACATCAATCCATACAGAGGATCCCCAAATCTAACAAATGAAAGAGGAAATTGACAAGCTGAAAAAGCATAATGAGGAAGATGTCAAAAATCACATCATATAGATCCTGAGCAAAATAATAAAGCACAAAGTTGATATATTGAAAGACAAAATAAATGGGGTACATGAACAATTCAGCAATCTGATCAAAGCTCTAGAACAGATAAACACTAATTCTTTCATTCTTGAAAAGCCTCAAAAGAGATGGCAACCTACCTTCCATATACTAACTACTTTATGCAAAGCCACACATAGAGATCTAGATGCCTAGATGCCCCATCAAGGCTCAAGTCTATAGAACAAATGGTGAAAAGCATAATTGAGGAGTATCAGTATTTGGTAGATACAAAAAAGAAAGTGGAAGGTAAGAAGAGTACATTTGACTCAATCAAATGTCATTTTAGCCCATCAATCCTCAAAGATGATAACCAATTGAAGGGTGTATATGAATTGAGAGAAGAGCTTGATCAGATGATTCCTAAATGTTTGGCACATGTATAGAATGATGGGGAAATTAAACTCACTGAGTTCCATATTTTGCTTGATGGAATTATCATGTTGGATAATGGATACACAAAGTTTGTGGTGGACATTGGGAACCTCTTGGATAATAGATGGAAAAGCCATCTTGTAAGCTTTACAATTGCACAAGAATTTAAGTGGCCTAGTGATCTGAAAATAAGCAAATGGTAGGAAACATACTTGGGTTCTAAAGAGGATTGAATGTGAAGAGGAGATACCACATCAGAAAATAGAATGCCTTACTCAGACCGTGATTGGTCACGGGTTTCTATTCGATGAATAATGGATTGGTCTTTCTAATTAAAAATATTCTCTTAAATCTTGTTAGTTTAAAAGTGTTTTCTTAATAGTTATGTCTTTTCTATTGTAATGGGTTTGAAGCTTGTTTGCCTCTCCTATAAAAGGAGAGACCAAGACCCAATAAAGCAGAGGGGGGTGAGGAGAAGGGAATAATGGTAGATAGTAGAAAAGTTCCATAATAATTACAAACTCAAAGACCATGTTGCAAGCATAATTTTGAAGAAGTTAATGGAAAATCTCTGATTTTGTGGTGCCATATTGGTATCAGTTGTTTGTGGAGGTTATTCAATTATTTGGTTGTCTCCATTTTAGTGCTTCCTTATTATTAAAATTGATATATCAAGTATATACTCAGTTTATCAATGCACATTTGATGTATTTGTGTGATATGATTAATTGGTTTCCTTAAAGGAATTATATCCTTCTAGTCAATCATAGTAATCTGGGAGTATCAATTGGATCAGTAAGAAGAACCACATAATTAGGGTTGGCATTCTATCTCCAAGTTGATATCATCTACTATTCTTGTTTGATTTATTCAATTGGTTCCTTCAAGTAGGGATTAAAAATCCTTTTGATAAATTACGAGTAACCTAGTTGTGTCAGTTGGATTATTAGCAAGATTCTATAAATTATTTGATTGCATGTTTATACAAGTTATTAACCAATATTAGTGTCCCAGACAGTTAGAATTACTACCAAATATAAGCCACTCATCTCAGATTTTCATGTGACTCCTTTTACCCAACAAGGCACTAGTCTCACCCTTTTCATTTTACTTAAAACTTTTTATCAATTAAACATAGGATTTACCTTGATATTTCTTATACAATTTAGACCAAATTAGAACTATATCTTTCCATTTCCAATTGCCATTGTGGATAGATTGCTAGATTAGGAAACACACAGTTTAAACCTATCTCATTTACATAGGTATACCCACCTAGGTCTGGCAAAGCCAAAAGAGAAGGGGGTCCTATCACACAAACCCTGTCTTGGTGACCAAAAAATTATCAAGAGATTTGCAACCTCTTGTGGCCTGAAGACTGCATTTTTTAGAATCAACGCATCCTCTTCAATACAGCATCATGATATTTCATTGTATAGAAACAATATAATGTGTTGTCAATTGTGTTAGGGTTAGCCAATAGATGATATCAATTAAATGCGAATAAAGATTAAACAGATAAATGAAAATACATAGAAATAACAATAGCGAGAGACAAGTTTTAAGTTCACCCAAACATCCACCAACAGAGAGTCCAATATTATTATCTAGCAAATGAAACCAATTACAACCAGCAATCCTTGCAACTCAATACCACTGCAAATGCTACAAATCAATATCTCAATGAAAACCCTAACCCTTAGCCACTTTTATCAAGCCTTACATCAGTTACAAAATAGGGTTTTTTATGTCAGCCAATAGAAAAATAACTCCCGACACTTTTATAAAATAATAAAAATTGTTTGAGGTTTTGATGGCGTTGCCTCTTGACCCCGTCTTGGGGGCGTTGCCCCCAAACCCCCATTAAATAATTTAGGAGGAAACCGCGCCGAGGGGAAAATTTAACCTCCAAGTCTTATTAGGCTCCATATAACAACAAATTGGTCGATGCATTAATTATACCACCCATATCTAGCCATTTCTACCTAATTGGAACTAATCTCTATGTGATGCAACTATCTATAGTAACATGTACCCTTATACAAAATGATGTGCTTGTTCCATTTATATTATGTTTGTGCACCATGCATGTGAACCTATTACATGGTTTGTCATTAATGTGCAAACAAATACTAATTAGGCAACGACATAACTCACAACCCTTATTAATTGCATCAAATAGATGTAAGATTTACAAATCTACTAGTTTTCAAAGGTTGTATGTAACCATGATCTCATGACTTGATGATTGTTGTTAATGCTTTTAATTCAACTCATAGTGTGGTATTACTCATAATTACTTGCATCTAATTATTGGTTGTGTCTACTTTTAATCTCTTTTATATTTTGGTATACTATATATAAATTCTTTTAGTATTATGCTTATGTTTTATGCATTCTAATTTTTTAAGCCTTTATGAGGTTGATGAAATGAAATATATTTTAATGATTTTATAATTAGGGTCCTATATAATTACATTGTATGCATTCTATTTTTTTAAGCTTTCGTGAGCTTGATGAAATGTAATATATTATAAATGACCTTATAATTAGGGTCATGTCTAACTCGAATAGTCCATAACACCATTTTGTTTTAACTTTCTTTATCCTAAATAATATGAAGTTAATATCGTTTAATTTCACAATTCTAAATAATTTTCAAAAAAATTTAATCCATAAGAATAAAAAATATCTAATATCCTTTAAAAATAAAAACTAAATTTAAAACTTAAAGAGGAAGAAAAATTTGTTTTAAGTTTTTAAGGCCTCAATATAAATTAGATAATAGTTACTTTTCTTCTCTAGTTCTACCATATCGAGGTATTCCCCTCCACAAACGTCATACTTGTTATGCCTTCTTTTCAAAAGTAGATGGAAAGCCACGCCTTTAAGAGCATTGTACTCCACTTCTATCGGTGCTCCCCAACACTTCTTCGATTGGACTCGTACTATGCTTTTGCACGAGAGCCCTTTATTGTTATTTCTTAGATTTTATAATTCTATGTGTAATCTGTACTAGGAATTTTTTAAGTACTTGCTAGATGGGATTTGTACTAAAATATTTCGACCAAAATAGAGAAATAAATCTGGCATCTGCAATGCTCCTACGGACCATGTCTCACATAAATGTCTTTAGCATTATTAATGTGCAATAATGGTATTTATGAGTACTAATGTTGATATTTAATCTAAAATGATGATGAAAATAATTAACATTTTTAATACATTAGTGTTTTATATATTATTTTGTAGAAAAAAGTATATTATATATTCATAAAAAGGATGGGTGAATGACACTATACTTTAAAATTTAGGTAAGGTAAAGGTTAAATTGAAACATATGAGATAAAATAATAAGCAATTAAACTATTAAGTATCAAGAGTCATGGATCTAGTAGGAGGTGGAGACAGAACATGGTCATCGGTCTTTCTTCAATCATTTAGGAGGTCCTAGCCATTAGGAATAGGCTCCCATTTGTAATGACACCTTCTTCATTTTCTTCTTCAAGTTGAGGAATAGTTCTCATCAAAGAAACAACTAAACTTAGATGAGGAAACTTGCCACTATTAGGCCAACCAAAAGTTAAGAAGCTATAGAGTGAACATGTGTTTGTTAAGACCATACACATCCTCAATTCCAAGGATAGTCATGCAATCCATAAGAATTAAGTCCGATACAATCACTATGGTTGGGACCACATTTGTACCCTTAAGGAGGGGAAGAGGCATAGTGCAATAGTGTAGGGCACATTAGCCCAATGCTTAATAATTGTATTCATGTTTACAACTTCCATGGAAACTTTATGAACTTGCACTTGAATATGTAGAAGTACATTAGAACAAATCATTGATTTGGTATATAAGGAGAAATGTGAATCAACAAATGCTCCTAAAAACAAGCTAAGTTTCTATATTTCGAAATATTGAACATAATCTCAAGTTTCTAAAAGCATGCCAAAGTTGGGTGAATTTAGTCGACATCCATGTCCAATCACCTAGAAGAATCATGTTCTAAGAAAAGATTTCAAGTCCAAAAGGCCTAAAAAATTATCTACTCAACTAAAGCTTCCTATTCAAATTTGATTGTCTAAATTTTATTTTTTGATACTTTTTTGCCTTAGTCTTTGTTTTCTCTTGTGCTATGTCTCAAAGTATGAACTATCCAATGGTGGCTCGCCACATCCTTGTTGGCTTTCTCTCACAACTAAATGCATTTAATCTTGGATGTTCTTTACCTTGTTTAAAAATCCTACTACATGTCACTCTCTAATTACAATGCACCACCTCTTTACATTGGTAAGTCATTACTTCCTACATCTTTTAACTATGCATTGCTCTATTGATTTCATCTTAAAAATTTGATTGACAACCATGTACTATTTCAACATTATAGCTTTTATCCATGCTAATTCACTCCTATTTTACATACACATGAACCAACCATTATTACAAGTTCTATGTATTCATAAGCAATCTATCTACATAATTTCTTTACCTACAAATCATAGAGCTATGAATTCCCCTAAATTCAAGTGCCAAAAAATGCATCAAGTTGTAGACAGGTTTCTAGTAGAGTAAAAATGCCATTACCGACAAGTCTCTTTGATCAAAAGGAGTTGTAGAGGAGAAAACTAGTGGAGATTTAGGGGCAAAGTGTTAGTGTTGCTCATCTCACATAGATACAACCTCCAAATTCTAAATCAAGCTTCTAGAAAGTTTGGTAAAATAATATTCAATTTTCTTGTGTTGTATCTATTACATATAGTTGTTTTGTGCAAAAAATTACAAGCCACATAGGATTTCTCTCTAGTTTCATAGGTGTCTAGGTTTTATCCTATTGTATTTTGAAATTGTTTCAATATTGTGTTATTATTTGGATCATTTTCCCTAAAATTTCTTTCAAAAAACCTAAATCCCTATACACTAAGTCTTATTAGCTTATATCCATGGCATCCAAATCATTCAAACATTGATTTTCTCAATACCCAACCAAGAAAATCCCTTGGGCAATGGCAAATGAATTCAAAAAGGACAGTAGTAAATATGTCTTCACTAATCACATATAAGGTGCAATGGTTGATATTGGGGATGATCTCACATTTAGGACTAGGTGAGCCTTGTTTAGGGTTTTATTTAAGAAATATTTCAACATGATCCCTTTGTGTAATGCATGGGGTTGGACATGAAAAAAATGGTTATGCCAAATTAAGAGAAATCTTACATCAACCAAAAACATCTTTCTTTCACTTTGTTTATTTGATTGCAAGTTTCCATTCCAAAGCTAGTAGTTTAAGAATCCACTACACATGCCACAAATAGATACTCGATCTTGTGGTTTGGAGAATATGTTCTATAATGTTGCATCAATGGCATATCCACATTTCAAGAGATTTAGAGCAACACCAATGCATAACTTGGTCTCTAAACCTTTACTAGGCTATTATGCATACATAGTTCTATGTTCTTCACTTGCACCAATTTTATAGAAGTTTGCACAAACAAAGGAATACAGAAGGAGATACATTAGACCTAGGAGAGATTATGATGAACATCATTTGAAGATATTGTGGCATAAATTTTTACACCACTTTGTAGTCAACACAAATTATTTCCAAGGCTTGATTCCAATATATAAACATCATTCATAATCGTTCAAGGATAGTCCATTTTGAGTTGGAGAGTGAGAGAATCGAGGTGTTGTGGAAAGGATAATTATTTTAAATACAAGTAGATGGGAATGTATTGTAATATCATGGGAATGTTGTAGTTTCATGTTTTGTAATCAAATGGCTACAACCTAGCATGTAGGGGGCATTGTTGTAGGTTGTAATCATTCATGACTATGAAATTAATAAAGTTGATGTTGTCACTATTCCATTGAGTTTATGTTGTGAATGTGAATTGTGTGTTTTTGCTGCATGGTTGGACAATCCTTCATTGGATCCTCTACCCATGATTTCATCAAGTGTTATCAAAGCATAGGTTTGAAATCTTGAGGAGAGTGAGCCAGTATCCTAAAAGTTCTTCTTGTGAATAGATCTCTAAATTGAGGTAGTGTACAAGAAACGTGTCAATAGATCACTTATTAAGAGGTAACTGAAAGGAGTGATCATAAACATATCATTCACCTAAGGCAATTTGCACTATATCCAAGGGAAAGATGCCACCACAAAGAGTCCAAGGTGTTACTCACATTCTAGAAAAAAATGATGAAATATTGAAAGAGGTGAAAGGGATGAAAGTTTGATTGAAAGGGATGAAAGTTTGATTGGAATCCATAACCCTTGAAATGATAAAAAGATCAATAAGGATGAGAATGTAATAAAAGATGTATAAGATCTAGGAGACCTAGATGAGAAAGAACTATATTAGGTAAAAATTTTGAGGTCTATTTCTAAAATTGGAAAGGGACATAGAACTAAGATTCCTATATATTCTGATGATTTGAATCCTAAAAAATTAATTTATTGGCTAAATGATTTGGATGAATATTTTGAGTATGAGGAAATTATGGATCCTAAAAGGGTTAGATTTGCAAAGCTAAGTTGAAAGGACGTGGCATTATTTAGTGGAAAGAAGTAGAATTAGAAATAAATAGGAGGGGAAAAGAAAGGATAACAAAATGAGATCTAATGGTTGTGAAATTGAAAAGACAATTACCCATTGATTATGAATTGGAGTTGTTGAAGAGGTTACAAAATCTAAGATAAAGGAATAGGACTGTAAAAGAAAATATGGAAGAATTTTGCAAGATGGTCATTAGGATAGGGCATAGAAAATAAAGCAAAGAGAAGGTTGCATAATACATCAATGGATTGAGAGAAAGAATTTAGGAGGAGCTAATTTTGGTTAGGTTAATGACCATAGAGGAAGCATATCAATTTTGTAATTAAGGTGGAATAAAGCTCAATAGGAAATTTAAAAGGTAGAACTTGTAGAGAGGATGAGAAGAAAGATCCTAGAGAGAAAGATCATAGTGCAGTGATAGAAGACCATATAGGGAGAAAAAAATACTGATGGCACATACACCAAGAATAATGGCACATACTGCAATGAATGAGGAAGTAGCAATACTTACTACAAAGATGGGGATGATGGTGATTTTTACTTGAAAGGCAGTGAAGAAAGTAATACATACCATAGTGATAGATATCAAAGAGGTAGAGAAAGATATGAGAGAAATGGGAAAGATCTTTCAAAGAAACATGTTTTAAGTGTGAATAAGAAGAAAACCAAGATTTTTAATGTTCTTAAGGTCAAGGGAAGAGAATAGAAAGTAGCACAAGAGTTGCATTAGTGGATGAGGAACCCTAGAGATAATATGAATTAGAGGATGACCTTGAATATGAAGAATCGTGTGTAATGAGGAGTGCTTTGATGAAACATGATGAACAAGAAGAATAGATACAAAGAAAGAACTTGTTTAGAACTAGATGCAAGGTAGGAGGTAAGTGTTGTAAGGTTTTTATTAGTAGTGGTAATATGGATAACCAAGTATCAAAAGAGATGGTAAACAAATTGAATTTGAAGAGGTTGAAACACCCAAATCCATATAAGATTGCTTGGCTACAGAAGTCACATATGCTAATGGTCAATGAATAATGTTTTGTGAGATTTAGAATATGACATATCATGATGAAATCTTGTGTGCTATAATGTTGATGGATGTATGTAATATGTTGTTAGGATGACCATGGTAATTTGTTAGGAGAGTTGAATATGATGAGAGGATTAAATACATACACCATAGTAAAGGATGGCAAGAGACATGATATTGTTATTGAAAGACACAAATATCTAGTTTGTAGTAATGCTAAAATATGTTTGGTGGATTGGAGAAGATTATTGTATGGTTTGAGGCATGAGAATGCATGTTTTGCATTGATTCCTAAATGTGACACCTATTGAAAAGAGCAATACAACTGAGAGGGGGGGTAAATCAGTTGTAGCCAATATTTCAAAACCATTAAAATATCAACCAATCAACACTACATTTGTAATTTAATCATGAAAGAATGAAACAAGAAGACACCATTTTTTTTACGTGGAAAACCCCAAAGGGGAAAAACCATGGTGAGTGTTAGCTCACAAAATAAATATGTTATAGCAATACCAAAAATCATAGGCTCACTGCCCAAAATGCTCACTACAAAAGTTAGGGCTCACTACCAAGATCGGCTCACTGCCAAGAGGTGGCTCACTACCAAAGGTTTGTGAACTGATTTGATAGCATCTACTCCATGCCTAAGTTCAGTTCCATTGAAGTGCAATTCATTTTCTCTACTCTGCTCTGCCTTTACACTTCACACTTATCTTCACATCTTCACCATTCGATACATTTTCACGATTTCATTACAAGTATTTATACAATTCATCAACCTTGGAATGATCATCAAGGTCAGCGTTACAATCATCAGCCATTGGAACAATTGCCAAGGTTAGCATTACAAACATTACAAACATACATTAGAATAGGCCTAGCCCTAAATCATGTTGCAGAGGAAAAGGATGAATGCGGATCACATAACTTCTTAGCTAGGACTCAATTGCTATCTTCCATACCACAACATGCTTTCACAATCTTCAATGCATTTCTGCAAGTAGTGAAAACAACTAGGTTGCCCAAGACTTGGAGTTAACATTAAGTCTTTTAGGAATAGTCTTCATCTACAATCCAAATTACTCTTCATAGACTAATCAAAAGGTAGGAACATAATCAGGAGACATCCACAAGCACATTTTAATCATAAAGAACAACCACACAACCTCTAACCACTATGTCAAGAAGATTCTTCAAACCAGAGCACATATACAATAGTGTCAGCTACTATCATAAAGAAAAGATCACTTGCGGAACACCAAATCACGAACCATTTGAGTTGAAGGAACATAACATCATTCCAGACTTAACTCTAGAACCGCAGACTAAAATACTTCAATGCAGAGCAAAATACTTTCTCCCTATCACCACTGAATGCATATAAAATGTAGTTTTTACTCTGGTGAACATAACTTACTCAGATCTTCATACTAAAGGCTCAAACTTGGAACATAGCATATTTAGACATGCCTCTAAATGACTTCAGATCTGTAGGCAAAGATATTTATTCTACAATAAATGCGTAGAAAACCACTGGACTATTCATCATTAAACTAAGATACTTTGTAACACATTGTTTCCACTAGGAGAGCAAATTTTCTCAAAAGCACTTGGAAACTCAATGTCTGAAACATATTCTTATAATCTTCAAGACATATGCAAAGCAATATTCATCACAAGCAAGTAACAAAATAAGACCACAATTGACACCAATGACAACACAAATATGTTGACATCAATGACAACATCAGCTAGGCACATACTTGCAACAACACCAAAAGTGCCAAGAACACTACCATAAGTGATGAGAAGACACCAAAAGAGGAAATATTAGAATTGATAACAGAGTATGAAGACATCATATCAGAAAATATGCCAAAGGGATTTCCACTAGTAAGGACTATTAGTCATTATATGGATCTAATTCTAGGAGCTAGTTTACCAAATAAATTACCACATAAGATGACATTAGTAGAAAATGAAGAATTGAATAGGCAAGTGATGAAATGATGAAGGGGGTAAATCATAAAACACATAATAACAGAAATTGCACACAGAAAATAGAATGATAATTTATTAATATGGGCAAAACATTACATTACAGAAGCTCAAATACAATTAGATGGTGAATCCCCTACATGCTGCAACACATTATAGCTCCCTCCCTAAAGACTCTAGAATCTTCAGCCTTCTGTAACCACAAATCAACTAGGGTTTCTATTTCCTGCCTTTTCTTGACTCTACACCTTCCCCATTAACTCTATTACTCCAAGGGTCCCCAAAAATGGTCATATATAGCCCTTTCTGGCAGCCACCAACTTAATTTCAAAATTTGCATGTCCCCTCAAAAACAGGTCAACTTCGTGGGGCCATAACTTTCGATCTGACCATTGGATTTTCAATTATAATACCATTTCGGAAAGGTCTCGAAAAGATGGTTGTTGTGTAAGAAGTACACAAAGATAGACTGCTTGGGTTTTCCATCAAATTTTTGGCCCATTTGGAACCTCTAAGTGGCTCAAATTTAACTTTGAATATTTCAATAGGATTTTAGAATTTGAAATTTTAATATCTCACAAATGACAAATGATATTGAAGTGATTTCTTCACCATTAGCTTCAATTCACCATTCTAGAGGCCCGTGTAAGATTTTGTATCTAACTGTGCACAAATGCAAACTTACTAAAAAGAGTAACCCTGCCAAATTTAGCCCTTATTGAAAAGAAACAACATTTTTTTTCTTTTTTTTGGTTGATGCAAGATTGTTCTTACACCTTGGATGCTCCTCATTCAGACACCCAGGGTAATATGAAAAGTGACCCTGTCACTTCTCATGAGTTAGAGGAAAACCAAAATGGTTAACCTTAATCTCAAATAACCATGATGAATCTTCAACAGGCCTTCCTTTCCATTTCACCAAATATTCTATATACTGCCTGTTTCTTGTACTCTTACCCACACGACTATCCAGAATGCCCTCTATCTCCTCCTTCTCTTAAGTAGTTGCTAGAATGTCCCATTATGTTCCTTTATCGAGTCCATCATGATACTCTCTCAAATCTGAAATGTTGAACACTGGTAAAATATTGATGTCATCAGGCAACTCTACCTCAAATGCATTTCCTGAATCATGCTTCTTCAGGATTCTACATGGTCCAAATTTCCTCATCTCTAGCTTATTATATGTATCAACTAGAAATCTTTCTTTTCTCAAGTGAACCATGACTTTATCACCCTCCTGAAACTCCTTATGTCTCTTCTTCTGATTTGCTTTAGCCTTATACTGAGAATTCATCTTATGGATATGCTTTCTTACCTCTTCGTACAAATTCTTCATGTGCTTAGCAAAATTTTCAGCTTCGGCACTACTCTTCTCCCCCTTATCCATCCTCCTCAATTCGGAAGAATTTCTTGGGCTACTCCCATACACAACCTAGAATGGAGATTTACATGTGCTCCTATTGACTGAATTGTTCTAAGCAAATTCTACCTATGGTAAAATCAAATCCTATCCCTTGGGCTTATCTCCTACTAAGCATCGTAGCAAGTTACCCAAACTCCTATTCACCACTTTTGTTTGTCCATCAGTGTGTGGATGGTGTGCAAAACTAAACTTCAAATCTATTTTCAACTTCTTCCACAATGCCCTCCAGAAATAACCAACAAACTTGGTATCTCAATCTGAAACTATGCTCTTTGGTAGACCGTGTAATCTCACCACCTCTCTAAAAAATAATTCAGCAATATGAATAGCATCATTAGTCTTCTTACAAGGAATGAAATGTGCCATCTTCGAGAATATGTGCACCACCACAAAAATGGAATCATGTCCTCTCTGTGTCCTTGGTAAACCAAGAATAAAATCCATACTGATATCATCCCATCGCTTCTCTGGTATAGGTAATGGCTAATATAGCCCTATATTTTGATTTGTTCCTTTTGCCATCTGACACACTCTGCAACTTTGCACAAATTTCCTCATATCCTACTACAATTGTGGCCAATAATAATTTTCACCAATAATAGAAATGGTTTTATCTCGACCAAAGTGTCCAACCAATCCTCCACTATGCTTCTCCTTAATCAAGTTCTCTCTCATGGAACTCCTTGGAATTCACAATAGGCTTCTTCCAAACAACATGCCATCTTGGATTATGAAATCCAACCATTTTTTCCTATCCAAAGTAAAAAGTTCCAAACAAGCCTTCCAGGCCTCTGCAAAATCTGGATCTTTAGGATGCAAACTTTTGAGCTCATCAAACCCAACAACCTCTATCTTGATTTTTATCAACAAATTTTGCCTTTTGCTCAAGGCATTTGAAACTCTATTGGACTTCCCACTCTTGTGCTTCAAAACAAAAGTATAGCTCTGCAAAAATTGAACCCATTTTAAATGCCTCTAGTTCAACTTTCCTTGACTATTAAGATACTTCAAAGCCTGGTGATCAGTATATAAAACAAACTCCTTTGGTAACAAATAATGTCTCCATTTCTTCAAAGCCTGAACAATTGCATAAAACTCCTAATCATAAATAGAATATTTTTTCTTGGCATCATTAAGATTCTCACTAAAATAGGCAATGGGCTTACCTTCTTGACTCAAAATAGCTCCTATAGCACTGCCACTAGCATCACAATCTACTTGAAATACCTTATTAAAATTTGGAAGTGCTAAAATAGGTTGCTCTGTGACTTTTTGCTTCAATGTATCAAAGCTTTTATCTGCTCCTTTAGTCTATTTAAACTCTTTTCTATACCCTCTCATTGTCTCAGTTAGAGGTGCACAAATGGTACTAAAATTCCTGATAAACTTTCTATAAAAACTTGCCAAACCATGAAAAGATCATACCTTTGTTGCACTCCTTGGTGTAGGCCATTCAATGATAGCCCTTAATTTTTCTAGGTCCATCTTAAGACCTTCCTCTAAGAAAACAAATCCCAAGTATACCAAATCCTTCTTTGCAAAACTACATTTCTTCAGATTGATCGACAACTTCTCCTCCCTCATCTCCAAAACTCTTCTGATATGCATCATATGCTCATCCCAAGTCATACTGAAAATTAAAATATCATCTAAATAAACAATAACAAAAATTTCCAAAAATTCTCTCAATACCTCATTCATGAGCCACATGAATGTGCTCGATGCATTGGTTACCCCAAAGGGCATGACTAACCACTCATACAAAACTTCCTTTGTCTTGAAGGCTATCTTCCATTCGTCCCTTCCCTGATAGGGATCTAGTGATACCCACTCTTCAGGTCAATTTCATGAAGTACTTGGCTCCACTCAAACAATCCATTATGTCATCCATTCTTGGCAATAGAAACATGTACTTGATCATGATCTTATTTATGGCTTGAGAATTTGTACACATTCTCCACTCTCCATCTTTCTTTGGTGCTAGTACTGTAGGTACCGCACATGGACTCATGCTCTCCCTTATCAGTCCCTTCCTTAACAACTCTTAGACTTGTCTGTTCAACTCTTCATTCTCTACTGGAGTCATTCTGTGGGCTGCCTTATTTGAAAAACTAGCTCCTCGTATCAAATCCATTTGATGACTTATCTTCCTCACTGGTGGTAAACCTTCTGGTACATTATTAGAGACAATATCTTGAACTTCTTCCAACATTTCTGAGACATCTTCTGGTACATCTTCACATTTCTCTTGACTTATCTTAGGAATCAATGCAAAACAATGATGCTCATACTTCATACCCTCCAAAAAATTTCTACCATCTACCAAGCAAATTCTAGTAGTACTACATAGTTTTTCTTCTACTTCCTTCAAGGGCTTCAATTTATGATGAAATCCATCATTTGTTAGGGAATACGTGTTTGCATGACCATCATGGACAGTGCTCCTATCATACTTCCACGGCCTCCCCAATAGCATATGACATGCATCCATTGGTATGATATCACATAGCACCTCATCATGGTAGTCTTCAATCTTAAAATTCACTAGATACTGCTCATTGAACAAAGCTCTGTAGTCCTTCTACAACCATGCAATCTGATATGGATGTGGATTCTTTCTTCTTGTCAACTTCAACTTGTCAACCATCTCTTCTGAAACAAGATTGTTAGTGCTTCCACTATCAATAATAATATCACAAAACTTAGCTTCACATTTACACCTTGTGTGGAATAGACTCTTCCTTTGATTAGGTTCTTTATCTTCATTCAACAAAGTTCTTTTGATGACTAGGGTTTCTCCCCTTTCAGCATCTTTAGAATGCTCAAATTATGCATCTTCATCTACATGTGCAACTCGTGCATTACTTTCAAGTCTTCTATTTGTCCTTCCTTGATGTTGCAGACACTCATATGTTTGATACCCTTCTTCTCCACATTAGAAGTAGGTTCCTCTAAAACCTCCTCTTCCAGGTCCTTGCCTATGTCTACCTCTTCCTCTTCATCTTTGCTCACCATTATTCTTGTCATGAGGGCGGTAGGTATTATCTCCTCTCTGATTTTGACTAGTTCCATCTTCTTCACTTTTTTGTGGATCTTCATTTTGGCCTCCATAGGGTCTTCCACCAGTCCTTCCACCTTTATCTCTTCCCCTTTGCTTTCTTTCAAATCTCTTATTTAGCATCTCTTCCACCTTCAAGGAAAACTAGTTTGTATCTTCTATGGTGGTCATTCTGACCAGGCTCAACTCTTCTTGAATACTTGGCCTCAACCCATTAATGTAATGGGCTACCTTCTCCTTGTTGGCCTCTCCATGGCCTGTCCTGATAGTGATCTTATAAAAATCTTCTGTATACTCCTTAACAGACTTGTTACCTTGCTTCAATTCTTGCAGCTTCTTCAGCAACTTCATCTCATAGTCCACAGGAATAAACTATTTCTTCAATTTCTCCACCATCTGATCCCATTTGGTAATCTTTGCTTTTCCTCTTCTATTTCTCTCTAACTAGACCTCCTTCCACCAAATACTAGCATGGTCCTTCAACTTTGTCTTTGCAAACTTGACCCGTTCTGGGTCTTCCACATCTTCATACTTGAAATATTTCTCCATATCATTGATCCAATCAATAAGTTATTCTAGATTCAAATCTCTAGAATAGGTAGAAACTTCAATCCTGGGCCTCTTTCTGATCTTTGAAATGGCACTTAACAACCTAACTTTTGCAAGATCTCCCACAACTTCTTGTTATTCCTCAGATAGCTCTTCTTCAGCTTCATCTTCGCTTTCCTCTCTCCTTCTCGGCTCGAACCCTCTTCACAGCTCCTCTTGCAATCCATCAATTCGTCTTTGTAGGGCTCTAAAACCCTCTTCCTTCAAAGCATTACTCCCACCATGGTTTCTTTGTGGAGGCATCTTGATCTCTGTAGCAAACCCACAACCTCTAGTCCTAGTGCAAACAACCTCATAGTTGGTGATATGTCTACACACTCAGGAACCCTTGCTCTAATACCACTTGATGAAGGGGGTAAATCATAAAACACATAATAACAGAAATTACACAGAAAATAAAATGATATTTTATTAATATGGGAAAAACATTACATTATAGAAGCTCAAATACAATCAGATGATGAATCTGCTACAGGTTGTAACACAGTATAACTCCCTCCCTTAAGACTCTAGAATCTTCAGCCTTCTATAACCGCAAATCAACTAAAGTTTCTATTTTCCCACCTTTTCTTGACTCTACACTTTCCCCATTAACTCTACTACTTCAAGGGTCCCAAAAAATGGTCACTAATAGCCCTTTTTGGCGGCCACCAGCTTAATTTCAAAATTTGCATCTCCCCCCCAAAACAGGTCAACTTCGTGGGGCCATAACTTTCGATCTGAACGTTGGATTTTCAATTATAATACCTTTTCAGAAAGATTTCGAAAAGACAATTTTGCACAGGTAGTACCTAAAGGTAGACTATTTGGGTTTCCCACCAAATTTTGGGCCCATCTCAAGCCTCTAATTGGCTCAAAATTGACTTTGAATATTTCAATAGGATTTTAGAATTTGAAATTTTAATATCTCACAAATGACAAATGATATTGAAGTGATTTCTTCACCATTAGCTTCAATTCACCATTCTGGAGGTCTGTGTAAGATTTTGTATCCAACCGTGCACAAATGCAAACTTACTAAAAATAGTAATCCTGCCAAATTTAGCCCTTATTGAAAAGAAACAACATATTTTTTCTTTTTTTTGGTTGATGCAAGATTGCTCTTACACCCTGGATGCTCCTGCATCAGACACCCGGGGTAATTTGAAAAGTGACCCTATCACTTCTCATGAGTTAGAGGAAAATGAAAATGGTTAACCTCAGTCTTAGATAACCATGATGAATCTTCAATAGGCCTTCCTTTCCATTTCACCAAGTATTATGCATACTGCCTATTTCTTGTACTCTTACCCACATGGCTATCCAGAATGCCCTCTATCTCCTACTTCTCTGAAGCAGGTGCTAGAATGTCCCATTGTGTTCCTTTATCAAGTCCATCATCATGATACTCTCAAATCTGAAATGTTGAATACTAGTGAAATATTGATGTCATCAAGCAACTCTACCTCAAATGCATTTTCAGAATCATGCTTCTTTAGGATTCTACATGGTCCAAATTTCGTCATCTTTAGCTTATTATATGTACCAACTAGAAATCATTCTTCTCTCAAGTGAACCATGACTTCATCACCCTCCTAAAACTCCTTATGTCTTTTCTTCTAATCTGCTTTAGCCTTATACTGAGAATTCATCTTATGGATATGCTTTCTTACCTCTTCGTGCAAATTCTTCATGTGCTCAGCAAAATTTTCAACTTCAACACTACTCTTCTCCCCCTTATCCATTCTCCTCAATTCAGAAGCAGTTCTTGGGCTACTCCCATACACAACCTAGAATGGAGATTTACCTATGCTTCTATTCACAGAATTGGTGTAAGCAAATTCTGCCTGTGTTAAAATCAAATCCCATCCCTTGGCTCCTACTAAGCATCGTAGCAGGTTACCCAAACTCCTATTCACCACTTTTGTCTGTCCATCAGTCTGTGGATGGTGTACAGAACTGAACTTCAAATCTATTTTCAACTTCTTCCACAATGTCCTCTAGAAATAACCAACAAACTTGGTATCTCGATCTAAAACTATGCTCTTTGGTAGACCATGTAATCTCACCACCTCTTTGAAAAATAATTCAGCAATATGAACAACATCATTAGTCTTCTTGCAAGGAATGAAATGTGCCATCTTCGAGAATCTATGCACCACCACAAAAATGGAATTATGTCCTCTCTGTGTCCTTGGTAAACCAAGAATAAAATCCATACTGATATCATCCCCTGGCTTCTCTAGTATAGGCAATGGCTAATATAGCCCTATATTTTGACTTGTTCCTTTTGCCATCTGACACACTCGAGAACTCTACAAAAATTTCCTCACATCCTACTACAACTGTGGCCAATAATAATTTTCACCAACAATAGCAATGGTTTTATCTCAACCAAAGTGTCCAGCCAATCCTCCACTATGCTTCTCTTTAATTAAGTTCTCTCTCATGGAACTCCTTGGAATGCACAACTGGCTTCGTCTAAACAACATGCCATCTTGGAATATGAAATCCAACCATTTTGTCGTGTCCAAAGTAATAGGTTCCAAACAAGCCTTCGAGGCCTCTTCAAAATCTGGGTCTTTAGGATGCAAACTTTTGAGCTGAACCTCTATCTTCATTTCTATCAACAAATTTTGCCTTCTACTCAAGGCATCTGCAACTCTGTTGGACTTCCCATTCCTATGCTTTAAGACAAAAGTATAGCTCTACAAAAACTCAACCCATTTAAAGTGCCACTGGTTCAATTTTCCTTGACTATTATGATACTACAAAGCCTGGTGATCAGTATATAAAATAAACTCCTTTGGCAACAAATAATGTCTCCATTTCTTCAATGCCTGAACTATTGCATAAAACTCCTAATCATATACATAATACTTTTTCTTGGCATCATTAATATTCTCACTAAAATAGGCAATGGGCTTACCTTCTTCACTCAAAACAGCTCCTATAGCGCTGCCACTAGCATCACAATCTACCTAAAATACCTTATTAAAATTTGGAAGTGCTAAAATAGGTTGTTCTTTGACTTTTTGCTTCAATGTATAAAGGCTTTTATCTGCTCGTTTAGTCCATCTAAACTCTTTTCTATCCCCTCTCATTATCTCAATTTGGGGTGCACAAATTCTACTAAAATTCCTGATAAACATTTTGTAAAAACTTACCAAACCATGAAAAGATCATACCTCCATTGCACTCCTTGGTGTAGGACATTCAATGATAGGCCTTACTTTTTCCATGTCCATCTTAAGACCTTCCTCTAATACAACAAATCCTAGGTATACCAACTCCTTTGCAAAACTACATTTCTTCATATTGATTAACAACTTCTCCTCCCTCAACTTCTCCAAAACTCTTCTGATATGCATCATATGCTCATCCCAAGTCTTACTGAAAATCAAAATATCATCTAAATAAACAATAACAAAACTTTCCAAAAATTCTTCCAATACCTGATTCATGAGCCGCATGAATGTGCTCGGTGCATTCGTTAGCCCAAAGGGAATGGCTAACCACTCATACAAACCTTCCTTTGTCTTGAAGGTTGTCTTCTATTCGTCTCCTTCCCTGATAGGGAACTAGTGATACCCACTCTTCAGGTCAATTTTTGTGAAGCACTTGGCTCCACTCAAACAGTCCATTATGTCATCCAGTCTTGGCAATGGAAACATGTACTTGATTGTAATCTTATTTATGGCTCGAGAATCTATACACATTCTCTACTCTCCATCTTTCTTTGGTGCTAGTACTGTAGGTACTGCACATGGACTCAGGCTCTCCCTTATCAGTCCCTTCCTGAACAACTTGTTGACTTATCTATTCAACTCTTCATTCTCTGCTAGAGTCATTCTGTGGGCTGCCTTATTTAGAAAACTAGCTCCTAGTATCAAATCCATTTGATGACTTATCTTCCTCGATAGTGGTAAACCTTCTGGTACATTATCAGAGACAATATCTTGAAATTCTTCTAACATTTTTGAGACATCTGCTGGTACATCTTCACATTTCTCTTGACTAATCTTAGGAATCAATGAAAAGTAATGATGCTCATACTTCGTACCCTCCAAAAATTTTCTATCATCTACCAAGCAAATTTTGGTAGTACTACATACCTTTTCTTCCACTTCCTTCAAGGGCTTCAATTTATGATGAACTCCATCCTTTGTTAGGGAATACGTGTTTGCACGGCCATCATGAACAACACTCCTATCATATTGCCACGGCCTCCCCAATAGTATATGACATGTGTCCATTGGTATGATATCACACAACACCTCAACATGGTAGTCTGCAATCTTGAATTTCACTAAACACTACTCATTAACCAAAGCTCGGTGGTCCTTCTGCAACCATGCAATCTGATATGGATGTGGATGCTTTCTTCTTGTCAACTTCAACTTGTCAACCATATCCTTGGAAACAAGATTGTCAGTGCTTCCGCTATCAATAATAATATCACAACACTTACCTTCACATTTACACCTTGTGTGGAATAAACTCTTCCTCTGATTAGGTTATTTCTCTTCACTCAACAAAGTTCTTTTGATGACTAGGGTTTCTCCCCTTTCAGCATCTCTAGAATGCTCAGATTGTACATCTTCATCTACATGTGCAACTTGTGCATTAACTTCAGGTCTTCTATTTGTCCTTC
Organism: Cunninghamia lanceolata; assembly: GCA_027924645.1. Lineage (NCBI taxonomy): Eukaryota > Viridiplantae > Streptophyta > Pinopsida > Cupressales > Cupressaceae > Cunninghamia > Cunninghamia lanceolata. The sequence goes on from BSBN01000389.1 coordinate 7,348,226, forward strand.
CTTGATGTTGCGGACACTCATATGCTTGATGCCCTTCTTCTCCACATTGGAAGCAGGTTCCTCTAAAACCTCCTCTTCTAGATCCTTGCCCGAGTCTACCTCTTCCTCTTCCACTTTGCTCACCATTATACTGATAACGAGGGCGGTATGTATTATCTCCTATCTGATTTTGACTAGTTCCAGCTTCTTCACTTTTCTTTGGATCTTCTATTCGACCTCCATATGGTCTTCCACCAGTCCTTCTGCCTTGATCTCTTCCCCTTTGCTTGCTTTCAAATTTCTTATTCAACTTCTCTTCCACCTTCAGGAAAAACTGGTATGCATCTTCTATGGTGGTCATTCTGACTAGGCTCAACTCTTCTTGAATACTTGGCCTCAACCCATTAATGTAATGGGCTACCTTCTCCTTGTTGGCCTCTCCATGGCCTATCCGAATAGTGATCTTATAAAAATCTTCTGTATACTCCTTAATAGACTTGTTACCTTGCTTCATTTCTTGTATCTTCTACAACAACTCCATCTCATAGTGCAGAGGAATGAACTGCTTCTTCAATTTCTTCACCATCTGATCCCATCTGATAATCTTTGCTTTTCCTCTTCTATTTCTCTCTAACTGGACCTCCTTCCACCAAATACTAACATGGCCCTTGAACTTTGTCTTTACAAACTTGACCCATTCTAGGTCTTCCACATCTTCATAATCAAAATACTCCTCCATATCATTGATCCAATCAATAAGTTGTTTTGAATTTAAATCTCCAAAATAGGTAGAAACTTCAATCCTAGGCCTCTTTCTAATCTTTGAAATGGCCCTCAACAACCTAACTTCTGCAGGATCTCCCACAGCTTCTTGTTTTTCCTCAGATAGCTCTTCTTTAGCTTCATCTTCGCTTTCCTCTCTCCTTCTCAACTTGAACCCTCTTCGTAGCTCCTCTTGTAATGCATCGACTTGTCTTTGCAGGGCTCTAAAACCTGCTTCTATCAAAGAATTCCTCCCACCATGGTGTCTTTGTGGAGGCAACTTGATCTCTATAGCAAACTCACAACCTCGAGTCCTGGTGCAAACTACCTCATAGTCAATGATCTATCTACACACTCAGGAACTGTTGCTCTAATACCACTTGATGAAGGGGTAAATCATAAAACACACAATAATAGAAATTACACACAAAAAATAAAATGATATTTTATTAATATGGGTAAAACATTACATTACAGAAGGTCAAATACAATTAGATGATGAATCCGCTATAGGATGCAACACATTACGGCTCCCTCCCTCAAGACTCTAGAATCTTTAGCTTTCTGTAACCACAAATCAACTAGGGTTTCTATTTTCCCACCTTTTCTTGACTCTACACTTTCCCTATTAACTCTACTACTCCAAGGGTCGCCAAAAATGGTCATATATAGCGGCCACCAGCTTAATTTCAAAATTTACATCTCCCCACAAAAATAGGTCAACTTCATGGGGCCATAATTTTCGATATGACCATTGGATTTTCAATTATAACACCTTTTTGGAAAGCTCTCAAAAAGATGGTTATTGCACAAGTAGTGCCTAAAGGTAGATTGCCTGGGTTTCCCACCAAACTTTGGACTCATCCGGAGCCTCTAAGTGGCTCAAAATTGACTTTGAATATTTCAATAGGATTTTTAGAATTTGAAATTTTAATATCTCACAAATAACAAATGATATTGAAGTGATTTTTTCACCATGAGCTTCAATTCACCATTCTGGAGGTCCTTGTAAGATTTTGTATCCAACCGTGTACAAATGTAAACTTACTAAAAATAGTAACCCTACCAAATTTAGCCCTTATTGAAAAGAAACAACATTTTTTTTCTTTTTTTTGGTTGATGCAAGATTGCTCTTACACCCTGGATGCTCCTACATTAGACACCTGGGGTAATTTGAAAAGTGACCCTGCCACTTCTCATGAGTTAGAGGGAAACCAAAATGGTTAATCTCAGTCTTAGATAACCATGATGAATCTTCAACAGGCCTTCCTTTCCATTTCAACATGTATTCTATATACAACAAATCCCAGGTATACCAACTCCTTTGTAAAACTACATTTCTTCAGATTGATCAACAACTTCTCCTCTCTCAGCTTCTCCAAACTCTTCTGATATGCATGATATGCTCATCCCAAGTCTTACTGAAAATTAAAATATCATCTAAATAAACAATAACAAAACTTCCTAAAAAATCTTTCAATACCTCGTTCATGAGTTGCATGCATGTGCTCAGTGCATTAGTTAGCCCAAAGGGCATGACTAACCACTGATACAAACCTTCCTTTGTCTTGAAGACTATTTTCCTTTCATCTTCTTCCCTGATACAAATCTGGTGATACCCATTCTTCAGGTCAATTTTCGTGAAGTACTTGGCTCCACTCAAATAGTCCATTATGTCATCCATTCTTGGTAATGGAAACATGTACTTGATTGTGATCTTATTTATGGCTCAAGAATTTGTACACATTCTCCCCTCTCCATCTTTCTTTGGTGCTAGTACTACAGGTATCGCACATGGACTCAGGCTCTCCCTTATCAGTCCCTTCCTTAACAACTCGTGGACTTGTCTATTCAACTGTTCATTCTCTGCAGGAGTCATTATATGGGCTGCCTTATTTGGCAAACTAGCTCCTCGTATCAAATCCATTTGATGACTTATCTTCCTCATTGGTGGTAAACCTTCTGGTACATTATTAGAGATAATATATTGAAATTCTTCCAACATTTCTAAGACATCTACTGGTACATCTTCACATTTCTCTTGACTAATCTTAGGAATCAATGCAAAGCAATGACGCTCATGTTTCATACCATCCAAAAATTTTCTACCATCTACCAAGCAAACTTTGGCAGTACTACATACATTTTCTTCCACTTCCTTCAAGGGATTCAATTTATGACAAACTTCATCCTTTGTTAGGGAATACGTGTTTGCACAGCCATCATGGACAGTACTCTTATCATACTGCCACGGCCTTCCCAACAGCATATGACATGCATCCATTGGTATGATATCACACAACACCTCATCATGGTAATCTCCAATCTTGAACTTCACTAAAAACTACTCATTGACCAAAGCTCTGTGGCCATTCTACAACCATGAAATCTTATATGGATGTGGATGCTTTCTTCTTATCAACTTCAACTTGTCAACCATCTCTTCTGAAACAAGATTGTCAGTGCTTCCACTATCAATAATAATATCACAACACTTACCTTCACATTTACACCTTGTGTAGAATAAACTCTTCCTCTGATTGGGTTCTTTCTCTTCATTCAACAAAGTTCTTTTCATGACTAGGGTTTCTTCCCTTTCAACATCTTCAGAATGCTTAGACTGTGCATCTTCATCTACATGTGCAACTCGTGCATTACCTTCAGGTCTTCTATTTATCCTTCCTTGATGTTGCGGACACTCCTATGCTTGATGCCCTTCTTCTCCACATTGGAAGCAGGTTCCTCTGAAACCTCCTCTTCTAGGTCCTTGCCTAGGTTTACCTCTTCCTCTTCCTCTTTGCTCACCATTATTCTTGTCACGAGGGCGGTAGGTATTATCTCATCTCTGATTTTGACTAGTTCTAGCTTCTTCACTTTTCTTTGGATCTTCATTTCGGCCTCCATAGGGTCTTCCACCAATCCTTCCACCTTGATCTCTTCCCCTTTGCTTTCTTTCAAATCTCTTATTCAGCTTCTCTTCCACCTTCAGGGAAAATTGGTACGCATCTTCTATGGTGGTCATTCTGAGTAGGCTTAACTCTTCTTGAATACTTGGCCTCAACCCATTAATGTAATGGGCTACCTTCTCCTTGTTGGCCTCTCCATGGCCTGCCTTAATAGTGATCTTATAAAAATCTTCTATATACTCCTTAACAGACTTGTTCCCTTGCTTCAATCCTTACAACTTCTTTAGCAACTCCATCTCATAGTCCATAGGAATGAACTGCTTCTTCAATTTCTCCACCATCTGATCCCATCTGGTAATCTTTGCTTTTCCTCTTCTATTGCTCTCTAATTGGACCTCCTTCCACCAAATACTAGCATGGCCCTTCAACTTTGTCTTTACAAACTTGACCCATTCTGGGTCTTCCACATCTTCATACTCAAAATACTCCTCCATATCATTGATCCAATCAATAAGTTGTTCTGGATTCAAATCTCTAGAATACGTAGAAACTTCAATCTTGGGCCTCTTTCCGATCTTTGAAATGACCTTGAACAACCTAACTTCTGCAGGATCTCCCACAACTTCTTGTTCTTCCTTAGATAGCTCTTCTTCAGCTTCATCTTCGCTTTCCTCTCTCCTTCTTGGCTTGAACCCTCTTTGCAGCTCCTCTTTCAATTCATTGATTTGTCTTTACAGGGCTCTAAAACCCTCTTCCATCAAAGCATTCCTCCCACCATGGTTTCTTTGTCTAGGCATCTTGATCTCTACAGCAAACCCACAACCTCAGGTCCTGGTGCAAACTACCTCATAGTCAATGATCTGTCTACACACTCAGGAACCCTTGCTCTTATACCACTTGATGAAGGGGGTAAATCATAAAACACATAATAATAGAAATTGCACATAGAAAATAGAATGATATTTTATTAATATGGGAAAAATATTACATTACAAAGCTCAAATACAATCAGATGATGAATCCCCTACAGGCTACAACACATTACAGCTCCCTCCCTCAAGACTCTAGAATCTTCAGCCTTTTGTAACCGCAAATCAACTAGGGTTTCTATTTTCCCACCTTTTCTTGACTCTACACCTTCTCCTTTAACTCTACTACTCCAAGGGTCTGCAAAAATGGTCATATATAGCCCTTTTTGGTGGCCACTAGCTTAATTTTCAAATTTGCATCCATACCAAAAATAAGTCAACTTCGCGGGGCCATAACTTTCGATCTGACCATTGGATTTTCAATTATAATACCTTTTCATAAATCTCTTGAAAAGATGGTTGTGCACAAGTACTACCTAAAGGTAGATTGCTTGGGTTTCCCACCAAATTTCGGGCCCATTCGAAGCCTCTAAGTGCCTCAAATTTGACTTTGAATATTTCAATAGGATTCTTAGAATTTGAAATTTTAATATCTCACAAATGACAAATGATATTGAAGTGATTTCTTCACCATTAGCTTCAATTCACCATTCTAGAGGTCTATGTAAGATTTTGTATCCAACCGTGCACAAATGCAAACTTACTAAAAATAGTAACCCTGCCAAGTTTAGCCCTTATTGAAAAGAAACAATATTTTTTTCATTTTTTTTTTGTTGATGCAAGATTGCTCTTATGCCCTGGATGCTCCTGTATCATGAAATCATGGTAGGAGGATCCAATGAAGGATTGTCTAGTCATGTTACCAACTTAGTTAACAAACATTCAAACAACCATAGGCAACCAAATTTCACATAAACAACCACAACATTATCATTATTATAAACTTGCATGATTAAAATGTTACAAATAGATAAATTTCCATAATGGGACCTCTTATAAGTTAGACCACAACTATTCAACTATAATAGGATTTACAAATGGATAGTTGCCACATAGGCTTCTTACATGCACATAACAACTAAAATATGGGAATGTCACTTTCCAAAACTGGTCATATGGGACACAAAAATAATATAAATTTAGATTTTTGCCACTAATCTACTATAAAGACATCCATTTAACTCCCTATATGATTCCTCAGTTTATACACCACATCATACTCCATGTACCTTTACTCAACCTCTCAATCCTCACCCCTTTCTATCGAAACTCACTCTCTAACTTTCTATCATACCATGTCTTCTTTGCTTTGTTTCAAACTCTCACAACCAAGTATTTATATCCTCTTAATGTATTTTAAATGACCCTAGTCAACCATAAGATGGAAAAAACCCTAAAACCACATGAAACATGTTGCTAGCCAAAAATAACAAACTTACAATTTCAAATAGTAAAATGATGGAGAACCTCCATGTGGTACACTACATACACTCAAAATGGTTAATTAAAACCACAAATTATTCCTCTTTTGTCACAAACTCTAAATAACTCTCTTTAAATAGAAATAATCTCAACAATGCAAACTGTCAACCTGTAGACACTCACAACACTATTGTTTTATGGAGCCTAATCAAACTCAGAGGTTAAATTTCCCCACTTTTGTGGTTTCCCCCCAAATTATTTAACAGGGGTTTGGGGTAGTGCCCCCAAGACGGGGTCAAGGGGTAGTGCCCCTTGCAGGGTCCAAGGGCAGCATAAAAAAACTATTAGGAGTTATTTTTCTATTGACCAACATTAAAAAACCTTTTTTTAACTGACATAAGTCTTGATAAAACAACTAAGGGTTAGGGTTTCCATTGGTATTGTATTGTAGCATTTGCAGTGGTATTGAGTTGCAATGATTACTAGTTGTAATTAGTTTGATTTGTTGGATAATAATATTGGACTCTCTGTTGGTGGATGTATCCTGAGTTTTTGTGAACTGTGTTAAAAATTGTCTCTCGCTATTATTATTTCTATATATTTTTCATTCCTCTATTTAATCTTTATTTGCATTTAATTGATATCTTCTGAATGCAATTCCCAACAAAACCAATTTCTAGTCTCCTACTTGTCCAAATCTTTTGAAACCTTAAGACTATATCCACTAACTAGATAAACAAAAAATATCCCAAAACTACAAGAGTCAATCTCCCAATGCAAAGAAATTCACTAACATTATCTATCATAGACTAATAACCAAAACTTAATAGAGCAACAAAAAACTAAACTAGACCAAAAATTCCATATTTCCAGAGATGATACAAGATTTTCATGATGTCCAAGGATGATTCTACATTAGACTTCTAAGATTAATAAAACAAATGAGTCTCTCATTTTTTAAGATAGCTAGCCCTTGCTTGGAGATTCCAACATGCTTCCTCTTCAACTCAAATTCTTTCTACCTCCTCAAGTATGCCTCAAACCATCGACTCTGACTACTTATTTCACTCGTATTAATAGATACTCTATTCCACCAATCATCCTCTATACTACTTATTTTTGACCTATATTCAATCATAGCCCACTTGTTCTTTCCATAAATTAGTCCCTCACATCAATTGCCCTCCTTCTTGGTTGCCAAATATCCTTCTATTATGTTTTCTATAACTACCACATGTTCCTCAATACAATTACTCATCCTCTTGTTCATCTATCCTATCCTCTAGACAGACTCATTTTGGTTACATTTGCTTTCACATTCCTTCCTATATAACACTTCTTTTTCTTTTGTGGTACTGTCCAATGTTCCAACAATATCATGCATCTTTGGAATCAATGCATATTGTACCTTGCCAATGCACACTCCACCATTGTTATAAATTTGTCCCTTGCTTTCCCTCAATGAAATCAACTTATTTTTCGATCCATCATTTTGAATCACATAGGTTTTAGTTCTCCCATCATACACAACTTCTCTATCAAATTTCCATGGATGCCCTAACAACAAATGATACACATCCATCAACACAATATCACACAACACCTCATCATAGTACACTCCAATGTTGAATCTCACCAAACATTGTTTCTCCACCAGAATTCTATCAACTTATAGCAACCAACCAATATGATATGGGAACAGATGTTTCATCATCCTCAACCCCAACTTGTCCACCATTTAAATAAACATAAAGGTGTTCATGCTAAAACTATCCACTACCACATCACAACACTTACCACTATCATTGCATTTGGTCCTAAACAAACTCTTCCTTTGTTCTAGCTCAGCTCTCTTGTTGCACCTCAAATCTCTATGTGAAACAAGTGAATCTCTACATTCATGGTCCCTCTCTAAGGTAGGTGACCTTTCATCTCCAAATGCATCTCATGCACTACCCTTAGTCCTCATTCCTTGGCATTCAAATTCTGTATGTACCTTCTTCCAAACTTGAAATAGGTTCTTATAAAAAGTTTATACATTTTCCTCTCATATCCTCTTCTACCTAGTTGAGAATATCCTCCATGCTCCTACTGGTCCTCTCTATGGTATCTATCTTCTACTCTTTCATCTTTTTGGTAACCTCTACCAATATCTTTACCTTGATAGTATTTGTTGCTATCATCTCCCTTACCGTTGTGGTAGAAAATATCATTTTCTTTTTGTCCATGGTGGGAATTTTGGCCCCCTTCTTCACTGTGGTATTGGATACCTCTTCTTTATACCCTTGGAGTTGATCATTTGTCATCACACCTCACTCTTCTATCATCACACTTCTCCTATTTCTCTCTTTATTACCTCTATCTTTCCTCATGCTTCTATTTTAGCTTCTTCTTTGTGGTGAGTGTCAACTAGTAGGCCTCCTCTACTATCTAGATATTCCACATACCCAACTCCCCTTGAATGGATTCCCTCAATACATTGACACAATTCAACACTTTCTGCACTTCTTCTTCATGATTCCCTAACCTAATTGTTAGTTGGTAGTACTCCTTAGTGTATTCCTTAATAGTCATGTTTCTCAACCACAAAATGTGTATCTCTTTCAATAATTACAATTGGTAATTCATTGGAATGAACTTCAACTTTGATTTCTCCACCATCTGATTCCACTTTGTAATGCTCTGCTTGCCTCTTCTATTCCTCTCTAACTAAACTTCCTTCTAACATATTATAGGATGACCTTTTAGAATGATAAATTTCACCCTATCTAGGTCTACGATATCCTCATACTCAAAATGCTCCTCTATTTCAATGATCTAATCTATTAGTTCCTTAGGATCCAAATTTCTAAAATAGTTTAGAATATCCACTTTGTTCCTCTTGCCAATGTTGGTTATGGCCTTCAGTATCCTCTCCTCCTTATAATATTTACTTCCACTTGATTCCACATGGTCTGCCTCCTACTCTTCATCACTCTCCTTGGCCTTAGGGTTAGGGTTTCTCTGGTAGAGTTTCTCAAACTCATCCATCTAGTTCTACATAGCCTTCAATATCTCAAACGTCTCCTCCATTCTTCATGAAACATTGATAATACCTCTCCCTCTCTTCAACAACATCTTGTCTTGATAGAAACTAGGTTAGTGCTCTACCCACAATTACCCCTTGTAAAATGTCTCACAATTAATGCTTTATTTATGAACATCCATAGACTTCCACAACTCAAATTTTAAACAAACTCATTCTTAATAAATTGCATTGATTAGATGAACTCATAGACACACCCACACTCCAACAATCTTCTTATGATCCAACCTCTGCTCTAATACCAAATGATGTTGTCATGATGTAAGGGTCCAATGAAGGACTATCTAGCCATGAATCCCACTGAATTAACACACATTCAAACAACAAGTAATATAAATTCACATAAACAAGCACAACATTTTAATTGTTATAATCTTGCATGATTATCACTAGGTTAGAACCATATAACTTGTTGCAATGTGGCATCATACATGCTAGACAATAGCTATTTGATTATAATAAAATTCACAAATGGATGGTTGCCACACATGCTTCCTACATGATATTTCAAAATTGGCCGCATGGGCTACAAACACAATATAAATTTAGAATTTTACCACTACTCTACTGTAATGATGTCCACTTAACTCTCTATATTCTTCCTTAGATTGTATAGTAGACCATACTGCTTTTACCCTTAATCAACCTCTTAGACCTCACCCCTCATTGCTAAAACTCACTCTCTAACCTTCTATCATACCATGTTTTCTTCACTTTCTTTCAAACTCTCATAATCAAGTATTTATATCCTCCTCAAGAATTACAAATGACGTACATCAACCATAAGATGGTGCAAAGCCCAAAATCACATGAAACATGTTGCTAACCAAAAATAACAAACTTACAATTTTAAATTGTAAAATGATGGAGAACCTCCATATAGTACACCACATACACTCACAACATTTAATTAAAACCACAAAAATAGTCCTCTATTGTTAGAAACTCCAAATAATCCTCTACAAATAGAAATCGTCTCAATTGTGCACAACTGTCAACCCATAGACACTCACGAACTAGTTTCCAGTCTTGTACTTATCCAAATATTTTGAAACCTTAACACTAGATCCACTATCTACAAATGAAAGATATCTCAAAACCACAAGAGCCAATCTCCCAATATGGTGAAATGTGATAAAATTATCTATCACTAACTGATAACCATAAACTAAAAAAACAACAAAATATTTCCAATTTTCCAACATGATACAAGATTACCATCATGCCTAAGGATGTTTTTACATTAGAAAGTACAAGAGTTGTTGAAGAAATTTTGGTTAGAGAAAGTTTTAGCCCATGTGTGATATTTACGATACCAGAACCCAAGAAGGATGGTGAGTGAAGGATATGTATTTATTCTAGATAAATTAATAAGATGATTGTAAGGTATAGATTCCCATTGCTATGGATGGATGACATAATGGAATATTTGAGTGGGGCAAGACAATTAGAAAATATTGATTTCAAAATCAATTATCATTTGATTAGGATTAGGGAAGGAGATTAGTTGAAGATAGTATTTAAGACTAATATGGGATTGTGTGAGTGGTTGGTTATGCCTTTTGGATTGACTAATGCACCAAGCACATTCATGAGATTGATGAATGAGGTATTGAAGAAAATTTTAGGTAAGTTTATGATTGTTTACATGGATGATATTCTCATTTTTAGTAATCTACTAAGGAAGAGTACCTAGGACATATCAATCTAGTGTTGTAGAGATTAAGAGAGGAAAAATTTCTTATCATAAATGTAGATTCATGAAGATGGAAATACTATACTTGGGGTTTATAATCTTAGTTGAAGGTTTGAAGATTGATCTAGAGAAAGTTAGAGTAATTGTAAAGTGGCCTACACCAACAAGTGTTGGAGAGGTAAGTTATTTTCATGGGTTAACATGTTTCTATAGGAAGTTTATCATGAATTTTAGTGGTACATGCACACCAATAACCCAAACAATGAGGAGAGATAGAAAAGAATTCAAGTGGATGACAAGAGTAGATAAGAATTTTGAGTTGTTGAAGAAGGTGATAGAATAGTTGGTGCTAGCATTGCCAAATTTAAATATCTTAGGTTGACTATGATGCAAGTGTAGATGCAATTGGGGTAGTGATAATACAAGAAAGAAGACTAGTAGCCTATTTTAGTAAGAAGTTGAATGATGTAAGGAAAAGATATTTTGAATATGATCATGAATTTTATGCTATAATTAAAGCATTGAAGAAGTGGAGACATTACTTGTTGTGAAAAGATTTTTTGTTGTATATTGATCATTAGGCATTATAATAATTGAACAACCAAGGTAAGTTGAAGTATAGACATATGCATTGGGATGAATTTATATAAAGTTATACTTTTGTACTGAAACATAGAAGTGGGAAATCAAACAAGGTTACTTATGCATTGAATAGGAGACCAAATTTTCTAATAGAGATGAGAGTAGAAGTAGTTAGGTTGGAAGAGCTTAAATATTTGAATAACACTGATCTAGATTTTGTGAAGGAATGGAAGACATGTAATGAGATAGTAAGTATGAACAGTAGTAGATGGTTAGATTACTTAATCCAAAATGGGATGTTGTTTAAGGAAGTCAATTGTGTATACCAAGGAGTTAAATGAGGGAAAATATGATTAGAGAGAAGCATTATACTAGTTTAGCTAGACATTTTGGAATATACAAGAACTATTTTTAGCCATAGATATACAAAGATATGGGGAAATTTGTTTAGGGTTGTAGTACTTATCAAAGTGCCAAAGGGATAAGTCAAAATATTTTCTTATATTGACCATTACCAATACTAGAGAGACCTTAGTAAGACATAAGTATAAATTTTGTATTAGGATTACGAAGAACATAAAGAGGATATTGGTGCAGGAGCACCAAAGGCTTGGAGCCCATGTACATACTTTCACATTTTTGGTGTGATGTTTTTGATTTTCAAATAGGAAGGAGTGGGAACATGCATTTTGTTCAATAGAGTGGTGACCGACAGTGGCGGTGAGAAGAACCGGTGGTAAGGAGTCAACCAATGAATGTGTGAAGTCATCAGAGTGAGAGAGCTCATTGGTGAAGCATTGAGAAGCTATACCAACAAATTAAGTCTGGCCGAAAGGTGAAGCTTGTTGTTAGACCTATTGGTGTAAGAAACATATCAGGCGAGATGACAAAAGTTTGGCCGAAGGAGAAAGTCTGGCCAATGGAGAAGTTTGGGTTAGCATATTGGTGTGAGATGGAGGATTGGAGGACAAGCCCAAAGTTAGAGAGATGGAGAGAGTCTCACCGAAGAGCAAAACAAAGACAATGCATATCAGTAAGAGTATTGAGATCGGTGAACAAAATGGAAGTTACACCGACAGGATAAGTCTGGCCGATGATCCTATCCATTGGAGAGAGTGGGCGCATTGGTGGAGAGGTGAGAGGTTTCACCAACGATGTTAGTCACACTGATGAAGGAGATTCAAATGCTTATCAGCGTGACGAAGGACATCGGTGGAGAAGTTAAAGGTGTTGCCGATGTTGAAAGTCACACCAACAAGTGTGAAGGGAAGACCCATCGGGGAGAGGATGGATATCAACCAGAAATAAAAAGGCACCACTGATAGCAAATATCTTATTGAAGGTAAAGCAAATGTGTATGTCAATAAGACAAATAGATTATCTTGCTGATGATGTAAAAAAAAAGCATAGAAAATGTAACCGAACAGACACAGGCAGAAAACCTAACTGCCCGATAACTGAAAAGAGCTAAACATTATAAAAAGCTGGTTTTGCTTTGTAAATCGTTTAGAAGGGGGAAAAACATGGAAGATTGAGGAACATACATTGAATGTAATAGAGAAACTTCTGATAATAGAAACATTGACACTTTGAATCCATTCGTATATTGTATGTAGAGTACTTGTATAATCCGGTTCGCAGTAGAGTAGGTAGTTTAATTCCTATTCTTTTGTTTCTATTTGTACAAAATGTCTCTATCTTGATGCCCATGTATTTTCCTTGTATAGTCATGGAGGGCCATCAAGTAGAGACCTTATTTCTTTTTGTTTCTATTTGTGTTAGTGATTGGATTATCAATGGGAAACAATGACAACTTGTCCTAGGCGAGCTCTGCTATAGCTCGGCTAGGTATGCAAGTTGCAGTCTAAGAAGATAGAGGTGAAAACAGAGTAGAAAGAGTTGAGCACCAAACAATCAGCACCCTGGATCTAGAGAGGAGGGATGATAATGGGCTCAAGTAGGCTATAAGCCTTGGAGATTGGGAATCTTGGAAACAGTGAGGATAAAGTAGAATACCTCACACCAAGAAAGCAGTGTCTGTGTTGGGAACAACAGGCAAATAGGTCTTTCACCTCTGTAATAGACTGATTAGGTTGAATTAGGCACTTTGGGGTAGAAAATGTCTATCAACATTTGAATTGGTAGGGAAACCTAGGGATGGCATAGGTCTTGAAGTGTTGTGTCAAGATAGGTTTTTTGAAACCCTTAGGTCTCCCTATCAAATTGGTATCAGAGCAAGTTAAAGATTTGGGCTATTCTTAGTTTAGAATAGAGGAAGTTGTATGTCATCACCGAGTTCGAGTGAGTCTGTAGGTTCATCCAGAAAGATTGTGACTAATGCAGAATTGGCAAAGAAGGTTGATGATCAAGAAGAGGAGAATAGGCTCCTACAGGAAAGATTGGCAGAAATGGAAAGTAAACTAGGTGTAATGATGGAGAAGACTAAAAGAGTCAGTCAGAAAATTAAAGATTCTGAAGGCAAGGAAAAAGGTGTGTCTGTAGAAGATGAAGAGCCCACACCTAATCCTAAGATGGAAGAACCTTTCTTGAAGGCCTTGAAAGCCATGAGTGGTAAAACATTGGAAGGAGTTCCTCTTTTTAGTGGAAAGATAGAACCTGATTTGGTTATAGAATGGATAGAAGGTATAGAGAATCACTTTGAATGTGATGGAGTGACTGAAGCACAAAAGGTGAAGGTGGCTAAATCAAGACTCAGAGGAGCTGCCTTGACATGGTGGAAGTTTGTTCAAACTAAAAGAGAAAAAGAAGGCAAGAAACCTATAGCTACTTGGAAGGGTATGGTGGCTAAAATCAAAGAAGTATACATGCCTAGAGATTATGAAGTCCAGTTGTACAAGAAACAACAAAATTTGAGACAAAGAGAATTAGATGTTAGTGCATACACTGAGGAGTTACAAATACTATGCTTGAGGTCTAAGGTGATGGAAGATGAAAGTGTAAAAGTGGAAAGATATCTCAATGGTTTGAGGTGGAGAATTCAAGAGGAAATCAGCTTGTTCAGTCCTACAACAGTGCATCAATACTATCAGCTAGCACTCAAGGTAGAGGAGAAGAGTAAGAAGAAGCAAGAGACAAACAGTAGATCAAGAGGAAGAGGTAGAGACAACAGAGGAAGAGGAAATTATGGTGGTAGGAATACTGATCAAAGACCCCAAGGAGAATCCAAACTCACAGAGCAGAGTGGGGAGACTAGTAGTATAGGAAACTACAGAGGAAGGGGATCTAATAGAGGAAGATCAGGGGGATCAGGTAGAGGATCCTACTTTGCCACTATGAAATGCTACAATTGTGGTCAATTAGGCCATCCAACATATAGGTGTCTTGATAAGAGCACATCTTCTTCTCAAGGAGTTGATAAAAGAAATCATTATGTACAAGATGAAGCTTCAAGAAGCAAATCACCTGAAGTCAGTCTAGCCTTAGAAGTGGGAGAGAACATCATGGTAAGGAGAACCTTGATCAAGGAACCAGTGAAAGCTAAACCAAGCCAGAGGAGAGCTTTATTCAGAATCAGATGCAAGATTATGAACAAGGTATGTCAAGTAATCATTGACTCAGGGTCTACTGATAACATAATATCAGATGAAGCAGTTAGGAAATTAAATTTGCAAAGAATACCTCATTCAAATCCATATAGAGTCACATGGTTAAATAAAGTCAGCATGTGATAGTCAATGAGAAAACTTGGGTAGAGTTTGGTATAGCTGGATATAAAGACAAGGTACTCTGTGATATCCTACCTATGGATGCATGTCATCTCTTACTAGGCAAACCATGGCAGTATGACCGAAAGGCCATACATGATGGTGAGAAGAATGCATATTCTTTTCAAAAAGATGGTGTCACCTATAAAATTCAATCATTGGAAGATGAAGAAACAAATAAGACTAAGAGCCCTAATGTCTTAATTGTGAGTGGAAAAGAGTTTTTGAACACTCTTAAAGAGGATGGTATTGGTTATGCTATCATAGTGAAACCTAAGGAGGAGCAAAAAGACAAAAAGGTAGTGATGTCAAAAGAGGTACAAACTATACTGGAATAGTATAAGGACATCATTAGTGATGGAACACCAGAAGCACTACCTCCACAAAGAACTATCAACCATCAGATAGATTTGATTCCAGGAGCATCTTTGTCTAACAAAGCTCCTTACAAGATGACTTCAGAACAACATAAGGAGATAGCTAGACAAGTACAAGAATTGCTTGACTAGGGATTGATTAGGAAAAGCATAAGTCCTTGTGCAGTGCCTACAGTGTTGGCACCAAAGAAAGGAGGAACATGGAGACTATGCACAGACTCCAGAGCTATCAATAAGATCACCATAAGGTATAGGTTTCCAATTCCCAAAATTGAAGATCTTATGGATTGTTTAGGAGGGGCTAAATATTTCACCAAGATAGATTTGAAAAGTGGTTATCACCAGATCAAAATCAAGGAAGGTAATGAGTGGAAAATAGCCTTCAAGACCATAGAAGGACTATGAATGGCTTGTTATGCCATTTGGTTTGTCAAATGCTCCCAGCACATTCATGAGGCTCATGAATGAAGTCCTTAAGGACTATATAGGTAAATTTGTAGTTGTTTATCTAGATGACATCTTGATTTTTAGTTAAACTAAAGAAGAGCATCTTGAACATGTAAATACTATTTTGAAAAAGTTACATGATGAACAAATAACCATAAATTTGGAGAAGTGAGAATTCATGAAGTAGGAATTGGTATACCTTGGTTTTGTGTTGTCCAAAGGAAAATTGAAGATGGACAAGTCAAAGGTAGAAGCCATATTGAACTGGCCTAATCCCAGAGCAGCAACTGAGGTGAGAAGTTTTCATGGCTTAGCTCAATTTTATAGAAAGTTCATAAATAATTTTAGTGCTATTTGTGCACCCATGCTTGAAGAAAAAAGTAGCCACACAGCTAGTGTTAGTGTTGCCTAGTTTTGATAAGTTATTCACTTTAGAATGTGATGCTAGTCATGTTGCAGTAGGGGTAGTACTCAGCCAAGAGAATAGTCCAGTAGCCTTTTTCAGTGAGAGGCTAAATGAAGCAAAGAGTAGATAATCTTCATATGACTTGGAGCTCTATGCTCTAGTCCAGGCACTTAGAAAATGGAGGCATTATCTCCTACCTATGGAATTTGTTGTCTATACAGACAATCAAGATTTGAGTTTTCTGAACTCACAGGATAAGTTGAGCCATAGGCATATCAAGTGGATGGAGTACTTGCAGTCTTACACATTCACAATTAAGCATAAGAAGGGACAGCTCAACAAGGTAGCAGATGCTTTAAGGAGGCTGCTCACAGTACAAGAAGTGCAGTTAAGGAGTATAGGGATGGAGGAGTTCAGAGCCCTTTACAAAGAGGATGAAGATTTTACTAAAGCATACAAGGTTTGTCAAGATTTTGAAAATCACTTTCATAGTGAATTTGTAAATTACACATTGCAACAGGGATTGCTGTTCAAAGGTGGACAGTTATGTGTACCAAAAGGATCCATGAGAGAAAATCTCATATAGGAGAAGCATAATGGTAGTTTGAGTGGACATTTTGGTCTGAATAAAACATTGGAGTTAGTCCAAAGGTTCTACTATTGGCCGAAGATGCACAAAGATATCAGAAAGTATGTGGAGCAGTGTATCATCTATCAGAAGGCCAAGGGAACTTCTTCAAATGCTGGTCTGTATCAACCATTACCCATTCCTTCCAGACCATGGGATTGTGTAAGTATGGATTTTGTAGTTGGTCTACCAAAGACTAAGACTGGTTTTGATAGTATTTTTGTAGTTGTTGATAGATTAAACAAGATGAGTCATTTCATTCCTTGTAGGGTGACTCATGATGCCAGTCATATAGCTCATTTGTTTTTCAAAGAGGTCATAAGGATTCATGGACTACCAGCAAGCATCGTGTCTAATAGAGTTGCTAAGTTCATGGGACATTTCTGGAAAACTTTATGGCAGAGGTTAGGAACAAATCTATCTTTTGGATCAGCATATCATCCATAGACAGATGGCCAAACAAAAGTGGTGAATAGAATGTTGGGCAACTTGTTAAGGTGTTTGACAAAAGAATATGGACAGAGTTGGGATCAAGTCATTTATCAGGCAGTATCTGCCTATAATGACAGTGTGAATAGGACTACTGGCAAAAGTCCATTTGAGATAGTATATGGAATGCACCCTCGAGGTGTATGTGAATTCTAACATCTTGGAGACATGGAGTATAGAAGTGGTCATGCAGAGGATTTTGCACAGTCTATGAAGGAGATTCATGATCAAGTCAAGAAGACATTGATGGAGAATACTCAAAAAATCAAAGATAGAGTAGATGCACACAGGAAGGATGTTCAGTTTGAAGTTGGTAATTTTGTCATGGTTCATTTGAATAAAGCCAGATTGTAGAAAGGAATACCAACTAAACTATAGATGAGACGGATTGGTCCTTGTAGAATTCTGAACAAGTATGGCAACAATGCCTATAGGATTGATTTACCAGTAGACTTGGCAATTTCACCAGTGTTTAATGTTCAAAACCTGGTACGTTTTAAAGGTCCACATCCAGTACTAGAAGGATCTAGTTCAGAAGTTGCATAGACAGTGAGTGATGTGACCTTGCCACCTACACTCAAACCACAGGCTGAGAAAATTCTAGATTCTCACATGCGAAAACAGACCAGACATGGGGTGTACATGGAGCATTTGATCAAATGGAACAATTTGCCTGAGGAAGAGGCTACCTGGTTTGTAGAGTCAGGGTTCAAGAAATGGGGCATTGATTTTGCTTTGCTATCATCGGAGGTGACTTGACTTCTTCCGCGCAGGGGGAGTATGGTGCAGGTGCACCAAGGGCTTGGAGCCATGTACATACTTTCACATTTTTGGTGTGATGTTTTTTATTTTCAAATAAGGAGTGGGAACATGCATTTGGTTCAATAGAGTGGTGACCGACAGTGGCAGTGAGAAGAATCGGCGGTAAGGAGTCAACCAATGAATGTGTGAAGTCATCAGAGTCAGAGAGCTCATCGACAAAGCATTGAGAAGCTATACTGATAAATTAAGTTTGGCCAAAAGGTGAAGCTTGTTGTTAGACCTATTGGTGTAAGAAACATATCAGGCGAGATGACAAAAGTCTAGCCAAAGGAGAAAGTCTGGCCGATGGAGAAGTTTGGGTTAGCATATCGGCGTGAGATGGAGGATCAGAGGACAAGCCCAAAGTCAGAGCGATGGAGAGAGTCTCACTGAAGAGCAAAACAAAGACAATGCATATTGGTAAGAGTATTGAGATCGGTGAACAAAAGGGAAGTTACACCGACAGGATAAGTCTGGCCGATGATACTATCCATCGGAGAGAGTGGGCGCATTGGTGGAGAGGTGAAAGGTTTCACTGATGACGTTAGTCACATCGATCAAGGAGATCCAAAGGCTCATCGGCGTGATGAAGGACATTGGTGGAGAAGTTAAAGGTCACCAATGTTGAAAGTCACACCGACAAGTGTGAAGGGAAGACCCATCAGGGAGAGGATGGATATCGGCCAGAAATAAAAAGGCACTGCCGATAGCAAATGTCTTACCGAAGGTAAAGCAAATGTGTATGTCAATAAGACAAATAGATTATCTTGCCGATGATGTAAAACAAAAGCATAGAAAATGTAACTGAACAGGCACAGGCAGAAAACCTAACTGCTCGATAACTGAAAAGAGCCGAACATTATAAAAAGATGGTTTTGCTTTGTAAATTGTTTGGAAGGGGGAAAAACATGGAAGATTGAAGAACATACATTGAATGTAATAGAGAAACTTCTGATAATAGAAACATTGACACTTTGAATCCAATCATATATTGTCTGTAGAGTACTTGTATAATCCGGTTCGTAGTAGGGTAGATAGTTTAATTCCTATTCTTTTGTTTCTGTTTGTACAATATGTCTCTTTCTTGATGCCCCTGCATTTTCCTTATACAGTCATGGAGGGCCATCAAGCAGAGACCTTGTTTCTTTTGTTTCTATTTGTGTTAGTGATTGGATTGTCAATGGGAGACAATGAGAACTTGTCCTAGGCGAGCTCTACTATAGCTTGGCTAGGTATGCAAGTTGCAGTCTAAGAAGACAGAGGTGAAAATAGAGTAGAAAGAGTTGAGCACCAAGAAATCAGAACCCTGGATCCAGAGAGAAGGGCTGATAACGGGCTCAAGAAGGCTATAAGCCTTGGAGATTGGGAATCTTGGAAATAGTGAGGATAAAGTAGAATACCTCACACCAAGAAAGCAGTGTCTGTGTTGGGAACAACAGGCAAATAGGTCTTTCACCTTTGCAATAGACTGATTAGGTTGAATTAGGCACTTTGGGGTAGAAAATGTCTATGAGCACTTGAATTGGTAGGGAAACCCGGGGATGGCATAGGTCTTGAAGTGTTGTGTCAAGATAGGTTTTTCGAAACCCTTAGGTCTCCCTATTAGATATGATTTAATATTTGTAGTTGTAATGTCTCAAATTGTGTGTCCTATAATTTCACATTATGTCTTTCATCCCCTCTCTAGGTCACTTCATAAAGCTCAATTTACAACAATCTCCCCTGAGTCATGTTATCTCTAGAATTTGTTTTTATAGGGTTGTATTAATTGTTACTTTGAGCTTCCATGGTAATTTTTGGCCTTTTTCCATTGGACTGGGCATGGCACATAGATCTTTGTGTGACACAATAGTGTCTTGTGTGATATAACACCATGTTCTATACATTTTCTTTACATGTAGCCACCATCATCATGATCATTAGATGTTGTAACACCTCATGCAGATACACCAGGCTATTCTTAGTAACATTCCCAAAATCAAATTAGGAGAAATTAAGATCTTCTAGACAATGGTTTATATGGATCTTTTGAGAAAAAAACCTAGAGCAATATAGACTTAGGAAAATGTGGAGTTTTTGAGAATCTGTTCATGGTGTTTAGGAGAGAAAAAAGTGACTTAGCCTAAAGGATTAAACTATGTCAAAAATCTCATCTACTAAACATTAGAACACAAACTGAGCTTGGCTACTACCCATGGAGGAGAGCCAAACTACAGGGGTTCTGTTCTTTTGTTGTATAGAGGAGTATCAATCGAATTGAATCAAGGTCTAACAAAAAAACTACGGAAGATGACTAAACCTTATTTGACTTATTTGGCAAAGATATATTAATAACTAACTATCAGAAAAATATATCAAAAAACTAAATGTACAATAGAGATCAAGTAGTAGAGAAAAACTTGGATCTAGATTTAGATGCACCAAAGACCAGGGCGTTTGGGCACCCTAGACCCTAATTAGGGTTAGGAATTTTTTTTGAGTTTCACCTGATCTATACTTACAAATCCTTTCTTTTTCCCAGATCTTGTCTCTAGAATCCTATATCTTCAACCTACACACAAGAAAAAAGGAAAATGTTGTGTTGTGTATAAGGGCTTTCCTAAGTCAAACCTTGTATTGGTGTTTCCACCTCTAGTACAACAATTATTAGATCCAAGAGTTCATGCCATAGGAGGCATGAGGCTAGATCAGTAATATATGATAGAAATATGAATGAAAATGATAGTGATTACCACAAGACATGAAACCCTAGTTGATGGAGATAACTCAAGATCATGCACCAATAAGGAGAGAGATGGAGAAGGCTTGAAACTTCCTTCAAGGACCTACAAATAAACTTCATAACATCAACAAGTAGATAGAAATTCCATGTATGAAGAGAATTTTAGCATCTATAAGATCAAAACATGTGAGCAAACTCTAATTTCGCATTAGGCATTTTAGCATTTTCTCTCTAGGTATAAAATGAATTGTAAAAATATTTTATCTATGAATTCCCACTCACAAATGACTAATAGAACCAAATGGGGCCACCATGTACAAGCTAAGGAGGTTTTCTATGCTGACACGCATAAGAGAGGGGCTAAAGGACCCATCCAAGACTAGGGCACTAGGTGCCCTAGTCTTTTAGTCCCATAAATTCTAGGGAGTGTCAAATGTCATGGGCTTAGGCTAGTCCTAAGTTCATTCTATTGGGTTTATTCATTAGGAATGATATTTTATTGTTTTATTCTCAAAAAGGTGTTAAATTAGGTCATGATTAATAAAGGTAACATTTTAGGTCCAACCAAGTGCTAAACTAGGTGTAAAATGCTAGTGTACAGATTTTACTCCATAACATTTAGCCCCCACTTTATCATGGATACGAACTTACATTTGAACTCACACTAAAGGAAAATTTCAAACACACAAACATAGAAGCCAAAGAATTCTGCCAAGTTGTGGACCATTGTAGCCCCCAAGCTTAGGATTCTAAGGTTGAAAACACATAAGCACAAAGATTTTCAAAAATTCAAGACACTGGAACATAATTCACACATACGTGGAGTACTAAAAGAATACATAGGAATACACATGAAAGACACACAATACACAAGGAAAATACATGATATACACAATGCACACATGCTTGACATGAAGCATACACATAAGGCACAAAGTATACGTAGAAAACACGTGGAAAACATGATGAAGACACACAAAACTCATGGAATCATTAAGGAATATAGGATGCAACAATACATTAAGAAACAAACATAGTAATCAAACACACAAGGCACATGATTCTGACACTAGCTTTCTCTGTTGCTAGGGGTCATGTGTAAAGAAGTATTATCATGGATCACACACTAGTTAGGAGCACTGAATTAGTAGGTGACCACAACAAGTCACATGAAGCACATGGGCTAGCAAACTTCATTGTACTAGGTGGCTCATGGACCAAAAGAAAACATCATGGGCTAGTGAGGACCACTGAACCACTAGGTGAGTTCCATGCCAACTATAATAAACAAATATGTAACCAAAAAGAGAATAGCATGATGTATGCCCCCACCTTAAAGTAATTTCTAACTCCTATTAGGGAGCAATTTCTTTAAGGTAGAACACATCACAAGACAGACACAAGAGATTTCTAGAAGTAAATGCCCATAAGATATGTGTTTCCAAAAACTACATCATGACCAAGGGTTGCCCCCATAAAAGGAAAACCAAGGTGATGCTATGAGCATGATACACAATTATCTATGTAGTCATGGTATGACACCAAGCACAAAAGCAAGGTGTCACATAAATAAAAAACCATATAAGTAAAGATCAATAACACAAAGGGATCTACCTGACTGGTGTTAGTATATGAATGGTTTGTATAATAGAAGATATCTTGAGAATATATATATTTGGAACTATCATCATCCGCTAGTTGGTAGAACTATGGAGATAAAGGAAGAAATACCACATAAAATCAAATAAAAATCCTTTAGGTCAATAAGGGAGAATGCTAAAACATCCTACGCCTTTCATCATCCTTAAAGGATACAACAATAATGCAAATTACAACATATAGAAGAATGATGATATAAATAGAGAGAATGTCAGAAGAAATTTTAGTCCCTTTGTTCCTTGCACGTACAAGGGTGTTAAGGGTCATCTAAAGAGACCTTAACAAAAACAACAATAACAAAATAAATAAAGTACCAAGCAACACATCATGGGAGAAAATAATCGCATGCACTCATAACATAATAAAAATAAGGGACCACACTTGCGATTCAATCTAAAGAAAATCATCCTCCTCCCAATCTTGTTCATCACCAATTTGGAATAGTGGAAAATATGCAAGAGGAACTATAGCAAATGAGGTATAAGGAACAAGAGATATACCTCTTGTTGAATGCACAAGACAACTGACAGGTGGGGGGGAAAATCAGTTGTATCCAAAATTTTAAACCCTCACAAACATAATCACATCCACATCAGTTCACTTAAACCCTTAATCTGTTATGAAGATTAAACATGAAAAATAGATAACAAAAACTTAATCACATCAACACCATGCACAAAAGAACACTAGATTTTTACATGGGAAACCCTAAAAGGGAAAAACCATGGTGAGGATTAGCTCACAATATAATGTAGTATCAACACCAAATTACAAAGAGGCTCACTGCCGGTGGACTCATTGTCCAAGTGAATTCATTTCTCATTGAAGAATAAGGAAGAAAAGAAGAGAAGGCTCACTTCCATGAACTGATATGATAGTATCTACTGCATGCCTGAGTTCAGTTCCAATGAAGCACAACAAACATCTCCTTCGTAGACTCTCTGAAAATAGTAGATGACTTTTGCTCACTGCATTAGGTCTTCTACCACATGAAAGTCCTTACTGCCTCTTATTCAAATTCACAACACAAACACTACCATCCTCGCACATGCACACCTACACATGAATCCTTTACACTTATTTATATCAACATCACCCTTGAAACATTTACCATGTTTGGCAACACAATCTACAATCTTTGAAATAATCTCCAACATCAACAAATATACAAATTTCAAATTAGGTCTAGACCTAAACAATCCCATGGAGCAAAGGAATGAAGGTGGAACACTTCAAATCTTAGCTCAGACCTGAAAACATCTTCACACACTTGAACACACTTCCTCAATCCATGAAGCACATCTACAATTAGTGTTAATACCCAAGTTGGCTAAACATTTGTAAATGCCAAGAACACTTAGGCACATGCTTTCAAGAACACAACCATAATTAGTAGACCAAGAACAATCCTTTAACATGATTTGGAGACATCCACGAACAACATGAAATCACCTGGGAGCCTGGTCTAGGAGTACCTTCTCTATGGTGGATCCAATCTTGGATCATTTGAATTCTATGCATGTCATGTTTTGTTTATGTTTTCAATAAGGATTTTTAAGCCACATCATGTTTGTAATAAGGACTTTATGTCAATTTGGTCACTAGACCTATGTAGACCATGTTTTGGTCAAGTTTGATGTAATAACACAATGAAAACATGTAGTTTTCTTGTGAGAGGAGAAACCCAATGGCTAGCGGACTTTAAAAAAAAGTTTGTATGGTTGGGAGGGAGGTTCACTAATGTCTCAATCCTTTTATAGGAAAAGTATGATGTAACTTAAAGAGCATGAATGAAGATTTGAAGTTTTTGGTGTGTTGAAAACACAGTTTTCTTCTAGGTAATTCACTATAACAGTCATTTCTGTACAACCTGTACGGATAGTTGATCACCTAAAACTGATTGGAGATGTTCATGTAGTGAGGTATGTTTTATTTGGAAGTAGTATGGTGTCTTGAAGTGTTGTAGTTTGTGAGATATTGTTCTTTTTGCAAAGACTGGTCTGAAAACCTAGAAACTAGGGTTTTGTGAATAAATGGAGTGTTCTTCCTCTGTCCACTGAAATAAAGATTCTTAGTTTTAGTGTGATGAAAGAATACAGTGTATATTTTGTGTTTTTTGTGGTTTTGGGTCAAACACTCAAGGATCCAAGGAGTTTGGCATGAGTTTGACTAGGCTTCTCTATGTAACTAGTCATTGAAACAATAGGAAAAGTGTTGTTATGTGAGAATAGTCAGTGGAGTGACCAAATTGATAGGTGATCAAGCATTTTTAGAGGATTATATACCATTTAATATCATCATTTTGTCCTAAGTAGTTTGGTCCTGAAGGTCATAGATTTGTTGTATGGACCTAAAGAGTATCTGAGTCTATAATGTGTTACATCGATCAATGGTGTTGGATCGATAGGAGGTACATCGGTGAAGAATGGTTCTAGTCTCACCGACGACAACACATATTGACATGTCCAGAGAATGAACAAGGGGTTCTCTGATGAAGGAAGTCTCACCGAAGAGTCAGGGGTAGTCAAACAAAGTCAAGTACATCGGTGCATCGACCAAAGTTCATAAGTGCTTGCAGATGAAAGAAGTCACGCCGAAGTGTCGGAAGTAGTTGAATGAAGTCAAGTGTATCGGTATATTGGCCAAGGTTCATAAGTGTTCACCAATGAATAAAATCTTACCGATAGGTGAGAAATGTAGAGTCATCCATCGGGGAAAGTTGTGAGGTCAGAGAGATAAGTTGCAAGGTGGCCAATGGGGTATGTTTGGCCAATAAGAGTTGATCGCTGAGACATAAGTCAAACTCTCACCGATACACTTTTGATCAGTTGTGTGCTTCCACTGTACACTCTACGTCATATTGGTATTAGAGCTAATATTTGAATTGGAGTAGTATATGTCAGACGAGGAGAAAGAAACTGAGGCTAGCACAATGCCTCCCAAGTCTATGAGCCAGGGAGCCATCAAGAAGATGGTAGAGGAGATGTTTGAAGCAAGATTGAAAGAAGAGAGGTCTAAGGGTAAGACTAAAGAGGATGGAAGTGCTTATGATGTAGAAGAAGAAGAAGAGGCAGAGGAGAGCCCTCAAGAACAAGATATGTCTCTAGACCAAAAGGCATTCTTGAATGAACTCAAGAGTGCTCATGGAGATAGTGGCGATCCAAAGATGGATGTTCCTACATCCAATGGGAAACTAGATGGAGATGCCCTCATTGATTGGATTGAAGCCATGTGTAACTATTTTGACTTTGAGGAGTATAGTGATAGCAAGAAAGTCAAGTATTCTAAGACAAGATTGAGAGGTTCTGCTCTAGTTTGGTGGAACTATATGCAATGTGAAAGAGAGAAAGTTGGAAAGAACCCTATCACCAAATGGAATAGAATGGTGGTCATGCTAAGAGACAAGTTCATGCCATCTAATTATGAGTTGTAGACCATTAGGAAGTTTAATCATCTTAGACAAAAGGATATGGATGTGACTACATATATTGAAGAATTTCATAGATTGAGCATGAGACTCAATCACAAGGAGGAGGAGAAAGAGATGGTGGCTAGATATCTCGATGGCTTGAGGTATAACATATAAGATGAATTTAGTATGGTGTCACTAGAGGAAGAGGTGGCAGAAATAATAGGGGAAGAGACAGTTTTGGTAGAGGATAGTCAAATAGAAATGAAAACCCAAATCAACAAGAGTCTCATTCTAATGTAGAACATAGAGGTGGTGGTTTTAGAGGTTGGAGAAGACCAAATGGAAGAGGTAGAAGTGGTGGTGTAGGTAGAGGACCTAGAGTTTTCACTGGTAGATGCTATGGCTGCAATCAAGTAGGCCATACTATGAGCAAATGCCTTGAAAAGGTAACTAGTTCCCATGATGGTGGAAGAAGGAATCAGTTGTTGAAAGATGACGATTGCCAAAGTGTGAATTCACTCATTGGTAGTGTTGTACTAGTCCTTGAAGGAGAGAACATGATGATCAAGAGGACCTAGTTGAAGATGCCATTGAAACAACAGCCCCCACAAAGGAATACTCTCTTCAGAACCCAAGGTATAGCATATGGTAAACTTTGTAAAATCATTGTTGATTTAGGTTCTACTGAGAATGTAGTGTCTACTGAAATGGTAGAGAAGTGTAAGTTGAAAAGACTACCCCGTGTTAGTCCTCATAAGATCTCTTGGTTGAATAAGAATCAAAATTACATGGTAGAAGAACAAACTTGGGTTGAGTTTGAGATAGGTGATTATAAGGACAAGGTACTATGTGAGATTATTCCCATGGATACTTGTCACCTTCTTCTTGGATGGCCATGGTAGTATGATGTGAAGGCACAACATGATGGTGAGAAGAACACATACCTTATCACCAAGAATGGAAGGAAGTTTAGGATGGATCCTATGCAAGAGCAGATTGGAGAAAAGATTAATGGCAAAGAGTTCCTACACCTCATGAATGAGAAGGATACCCAAGGGTATGCCTTGGTAATGAAGCCTAAAGATAAATCAGGTCAGCAAGATAAAATCTAGAAAGAGATTCCACTAGAAGTGCAACAATTGTTGGATACATACCAAGATCTTGTGGTAGAGGATACTCCTAACTCCTTACCACCCATGAGAGATATAAGTCATCAAATTGACTTTATTCTAGGTGCCACATTGCCCAATAAGGTAGCCTATAAATTGACACCACAACAAAATGAAGAGGCGAGTAGACAAATTCAAGATCTCTTAGAGAAAGGACTAATTAGAAAGAGTCTTAGTCCATGTGTAGTCCCTAGTGTGCTTTCTCCAAAAAAAGATGGGAAATGGAGACTATGTACGGATTCAAGGGCCATAAATAAGATCAAAATAAGGTATAGATTCCCTATGCCAAGGATTGAGGATCTTTTGGACTATCTTGGAGGGTCATGTTATTATTCAAAGATTGATTTGAAATCTAGTTATCATCAAATCAAAATTATACAGGGAGATGAATGGAAGACTGCCTTCAAGACAAATGAAGGTCTCTATGAGTTGCTTGTCATGCCATTTGGCCTTAGCAATGCCCCAAGCACATTCATGCATTTGATGAATGAGGTGCTTGTTGAATTCATTGGCAAATTTGTAATTGTTTATCTTGATGACATACTTGTTTTCAGCAGGACAAAAGAACATGTGAAGCATCTTGGACAAGTGATGAAGAAGTTGCATGAGAATAAGATGATGATCAACTTGGATAAGTGTGAGTTCATGAAAACTAAACTTGTGTACCTAGGTTTTGTGATTTCTAATGGTTGTTTGAAGATGGACCCCACAAAGGTTGAGGCCATTCTCAATTAGCCTACTCCTAGGACAGTGGGAGATGTTAGAAGCTTCCATGGCTTGGCAACTTTTTATAGGAAGTTCATTAGAGGATTTAGTCACATAAGTGCTCCTATTTTTAACACCATCAAGGGTGGAATAAGGTGCAAATTTCAATGGAAAAGGCAAGCAGATGATAGCTTTGAATTGTTAAAGAAGAAAGTGGCTGAATTACCTACATTAGTGCTCCCTGATTTTGACAAAGTTTTTGTAGTGGAATGTGATGCAAGTTAGCAAGCAATAGGTGTTGTTCTTAGTCAATATGGACATCCAGTGGCCTTTTTTAAAGAGAAATTGAATGAGGCTAAACAAAGGTACTCTACCTATGACCTAGAGCTTTATTTAATGGTGCAAGCTCTCAAAAAGTGGAGACACTATTTGCTGCCCAAAGAATTCATTGTTTTTACTAATAACCATGCTCTTAGCTTTCTAAATAGTCAAGAAAATTTGAATCATAGGCATGTTAAGTGGATGGAACAATTGCAGGCCTATACCTTCACTATTAAGCATAAAAAAGGTGTTGCCAACAAAGTGGCTGATGCTTTAAGTAGAAGGATGCCTATCATACATGAAGTATAGATGGAAAACATGGGGATAGATTGTTTGAAGGGGTTATACAAGGAGGATGCAGATTTCAAAGCTACTTATGAAGTTTGTTCTAGTTTGGCTAACACTTTTCATGGTGAATATTCAGATTTTGTGTTGCAGGAAGGTCTCTTATTCAAGGGTAGTTTTCTATGTGTTCCTAAGTCTTCAATGAGGGATAACATCATCAAAGAGAAGCACAATGGAACCTTAGGAGGACACTTTGGGTTGGACAAGACTTTGGAACAAGTCACTAGATTCTACTATTGGCCAAAAGTACAATTGGATGTAAGGAGATATGTTGCAAGTTGTACCATATGTCAAAAGGCCAAAGGTATGTCTCCTAATGCTGGTTTGGACCAACCCCTTCCTATTCCCAATAGGCCTTGGGAGAGCATTAGTATGGATTTTGTACTTGGTCTTCCTAAGACAACAAGAGGTGTGGATAGTGTTTTTATCATTGTGGATAGATTTAGTAAGATGGCTCATTTTGTGCCATGCAAATGCACAAATGATACATCTCACATTGCTAGTCTCTTTTTTAGAGAAGTGGTTAGAATACATGGTTTGCCCCTTTCAATTGTCACTGATAGAGACTCCAAGTTTGTTGGTCATTTTTGGAGGACCTTATGGAGAAAATTGGGAACACAATTGTCTTTCTCATCAGCCTACCATCCCCAAACTGATGGTTAGACTGAGGTTGTTAATAGGTCCCTAGGAAACCTTCTAAGATGCCTTACCAAGCAGCATGGATTGGCATGGGACTTGGTTATCAGTCAAGCTGAGTATGCTTACAATGATTTAGTGAATAGAAGCACTGGGAAGTCCATTTGAAATTGTTTATGGTTTCCATCCAAGAGGACCACTTAAACTCAAAGACCTATAAGGTTGGGATAAGAGGAGTGCTCTAGGAGAAGATTTTGCTACCACCATGAAGGCGGTTCATGATCAAGTCAAAGTTTAGTTGGAAAAAATAGTCTCCAAATACAAAGATAGGGCAGATCTCAAAAGGAGAGATGTACAATTCACGATGGGAGATCTGGTGATGGCCTATCTAAGGAAGGAAAGGCTACCTAAAGGATAGCCAACCAAGCTTTTGATGAAGAAAATAGGACCATGTAAGGTAGTGCATAAGTTTGGTCCAAATGCCTATGAAATAGAATTGCCATCCGTTCTTGGTATTTCTCCCATATTCAATGTTTTAGACCTCTTTCCATTTAGACCTCCATTGAATGTTGAAGATGGGTCAGATGTTATGATTCAAGATGAAGATTAGGTCAGAGATCTACCTCCAAGTCAGCCTTTACAATTGGAATGCATCTTAGATTCCAAAGTTGTCAAAAAGACAAGGAAGGGTGTGTACGAGGAGTACATGGTCAAGTGGCAGGATCTTCCTAATTCAAAGGCTACATGGATGAGTGAGGAAAACATTTTGAAACATGGGAAGACACTCCAGCAATTGGCAACTCAAGGGACTTGAGTTTTTCTTGTAGGGGGAGTATGGTGCAAGAGCACCTTCTCTATGGTGGATCCAATCTTGGATCATTTGAATTCTATGCATGTCATGTTTTGTTTATGTGTTCAATAAGGGTTTTTAAGCCACATCATGTTTGTAATAAGGACTTTACGTCAATTTGGTCACTAGACCTATGTAGACCATGTTTTGGTCAAGTTTGATGTAATAACACAATGAAAACATGTAGTTTTCTTGTGAGAGGAGAAACCCAACAGCTAACTGACTTTCAAAATTAGTTTGTATGGTTGGGAGGGAGGTTAACTAATGTATCAAGCCTTTTATAGGCAAAGTATGATGTAACTTAAAGAGTATGAATGAAGATTTGGAGTTTTGGGTGTGTTGAAAACACAGTTTTCTTCTGGGTAATTCACTGTAATAGTTATTTTTGTACGACCTCTACGGATAGTTGATCACCTAAAACTGATTGGAGATGTACATGTAGTGAGGTAGATTTCATTTGGAAGTAGTCTGGTGTCTTGAAGTGTTGTAGTTTGTGAGATATTGTTCTTTTTGCAAAGACTGGTCTGAAAACCTAGAAACTAGGGTTTTGTGAATAAATGGACTGTTATTCCTCTGTCCACTAAAAGAAAGATTCTCATTTTTAGTGTGATAGAGGAATATAGTGTATATTTTGTGTTTTCTATGGTTTTGGGTCAAACACTTAAGGATCCAAGGAGTTTGGCATGAGTTTGACTAGGCATCTCTATGTGAGTAGTCATTGAAACAATAGGAAAAGTGCTGTTATGTGAGAATAGTCAGTGGAGTGACCAAATTTATGGGTGATCAAGCATTTGTAGAGGATTATAGACCCTTTGATATCACCATTTTGTCATAAGTAGTTCAGTCCTGGAGGTCGTAGATTTGCTATATGGACCTAAAGAGTATATGAGTCTGTAATGTGTTACACTGATCAATGGTGTTGGATCAATAGGAGGTACATTGGTGAAGAATAGTTCTAGTCTCATTGATGACAACACATATCGGCATGTTGGGAGAATGAATGAGGAGTTCGCCAATAAGGAAGTCTCACCGAAGAGTCGTGGGTAGTCAAACAAAGTCACGTGCATCGGCGCATCAACCAAAGTTCATAAGTGCTTGCCGATGAAAGAAGTCATGCCGAAGTGTTGAAAGTAGTCAAATGAAGTCAAGTGTATCAGTATATCAGCCAAGGTTCATAAGTGTTCACCGATGAACAAAGTCTTACCGATAGGCAAGAAACATAGAGTCATCCATCAGGGAGAGTTGTGTGGTTGGAGAGATAAGTTGCAAGGTGGCCAACGGGGTATGTTTAGCTGATAAGAGTTGATTGTTGAGACATAAGTCAGACTCTCATTGATACATTTTTGTTCAGTTGTGTGCTTCCACTATACACTCTGTATCAGAGACAAAAATCAAGATACAACAAATCTCACTTGAAGAAAGTTCACATACTACTCACAACCAACACTGCCAAGTTCTGCTACTCAAAAAAACTACATTCTAGAGTACCAAATCACATGTCATTTAGAAAAAAACATAGATATGGACTGTATAAACATTCATTCAGAATCATAAGACCAAAAACCAAACCACAGAGAAATGTGGAGCAAAATACTTTCTCCCATTCATACTACAAACACTGCCAGACATAGTCTTCAAACTGGTGAACATAACTCTCAAACCACAACATTCTGGAGCACCAAATTCTATTTAACATCATCAACCACTTCTCTAAAATATATCCAAGACTCACACTTTGGTCTTTAACACAAAAGAAATCCAGAGCAAAAACTTGGACAGTATCTTATAAGTTAGAATATTTCTTCTCAACATTATTTTTAGTATTTATCAAATTTTCTCAAAAGTACTTGGAAACCTAGCAACAAGAACAATATACCAACATCATTAGTACTTCTGAAAGCCATTTAGATCACCTTAACACAATAACTCTATCAACCAACAACATCAACATTAGAAGATGCAGTTGACACCAATGACAATAGAAACATGTCGACATCAATGACAACACCGATTAGCACATACTTGCAACAATCTCCCCCTTTGTCATTGATGGCAACATATGATGCTATAAAATATCATGACATAATTCTACACTAATCTCATTCTCCCCCTTTCTTTTATGTATCTTACTCTCCCTTTGTTTTTCACATGAACTCTTTCCCCCTTTGACATCAATGGAAAAGGGTGAAACACCTTTTTCAAAATTTATACCCCTAAGTATGATACTACACATACTTGCACTAATCTAACCTTCTCTAAATACTCATCAACTTGTACCATCTCTTACTCCTGCTGACTACAACACTCTTCAATGCCACTACCTACTCCCCCTGAGAGGCAGCCTCCATCATCAGTCTAGACAAGAATGAATCCTGAATCACACTGTATTAATGCACTTCCTTATGCATCTAGTTCAAAGGAGAGGAAATAAACCCTAACTTCTCCCAGAAATACTCAAATATATCCTTAGGAAGAGCCTTGGTGAATATGTCAGCAAACTGATCCTTTGTAGGCACATACTCAATCTTCACTTCTTTCTTTGCACCCTTCTCTCTCAAAAAGTGACACCTGATAGAAATATTCTTTGTCCTTGAATGCATCACTAGATTCTTTGAAATGTTAATGGCACTGGTATTATCATAGAAAATAGGAATTGGATCATCATACTCAACTTTGATATCTTTTAAGGTTTGTCTCATCCATAACACTTATGTGCAACATGATACTGCTGCAATGTACTCTGCTTCTGTAGTAGATAAGGATACTAAATCCTTCTTCTTACTTAACCATGACACAATTCTATCTCCAAGAAAGAATGCACCACCACTTGTACTTTTCTTATCATCTACACATCTGACCCAATCTTCATCTGTGTAGGCACTTAGGGTGAATTCATTGTTATTAGGATACCACAAACCATGATTTGAAGTGCCTTTCAAATACCTAAATATCCTCTTCACTACCATGACATGTGACTCTCTAGGATATTCTTGAAATCTTGCCATAGGATAGACTGCATGCATGATATCTGGTCTGGTAGCAGTTAGGTATAATAGTCCTTCAATCACTGACCTATATTTGCTCTAATTGGCCTTAGGAGATTCATCATTCTTGATCATCTTGCAACCTATTGTAATGGGGGTACAAAATGGTTTAGAATCTTCCATTCCAAACTTCTTCAACAATTCCTTGAGACACTTTGATTGTGAAATGAAAATGCCTTTATCTGTGTGATTAATTTGCTGCCCAAGGAAGAAGTTCATCTCACCACACATTGACATCTCAGATTCTTTTTGCATCTCATCTGCAAAGTTATTACACATACCTTCATTTCTACCAAAGATTATATCATCGACATAGACCTCAATAATCAAGATTTGATCTTTGCTTACCTTGATGTACAAATTATTGTTTGCAGAACCTTTACCGAATCCCTGCTACAATAGATTACTATCTAACCTAGCATACCAAGCTCTGTGAACTTGCTTCAATCCATACAATGCCTTCTTCAATTTGCATACCATATCTAGCTTGTCTGATAATTGAAATCCATTTAGTTACTCTATGTATACTTCCTCTTCCAACTCACCATTCAAAAAAGCTAACTTCACATCCATTTGATATACCTTGAAATTCTTGTGTGCTACATAAGATATAAACAACCTAATAGCCTCTAATCACATTCTTGTTCTCTGGTCTTGGGACAAGTTCCCAAGTCTAATTCCTCTCAATTTACATTAGTTCTTCTTCCATAGTCTTAACCTAGTACTCATCCTTGCATGTCTCAACCACTATTTTATGTTCAACTTTGGAAAGTAAGCATAGATTTACCCACTTTAGTAGCTTTGCTTCTTTTCAATACACCTTTGATTTTATCACTACTAATATGATCTTTAGTGTGATGCCTTTGTACATACTTAAGGATTTTTAGGAGCTCTTTCCAGAGCTTCTTGTTCTTCAACTTGTACTTTTAGTGTTTCTTTAACTTCAACCTGCACTTGGTTCTCATTGGTCTTTTCCTCTTCTCCACAAGAGGACTCATCTAATTCATCTCCATTGATCTCTGAGAACTTTTGCATATCTTTGTCAACCTTGACATTAGCACTTTTAACAATCTTTCTTAGCCCCTTATTGTAGTACCAGTAAGATTTGCTTATGGTAGAGTATCCAAGAAAGATACCTTCATCACACCTTGCATCAAAATTTCCTAGTTCTTCATCTCTTTTGATATAACATTTGCTTCCAAAAACTTTGAATTATTTAGGAGTAGGAATCCTTCCATACCATAGCTCATAGGGAGTCTTGCTATCATTTGCTTTCACTTGTACTTAGTTCTATATGTAGAAAATGTTGATAACTGAGAGGGGGGGGTGAATCAGTTATCCTAATTATTTCCCTTTTTGAACTTTCTTATTAATTAATGCAGCATTGAATCAAACACAAAAACATTACCATGAAATAAGAAACACATGACACAGTAATTTTTGACGTGGAAACCCTGTTAAGGGAGAAAACCACGGGGTGATTAACCCAAAAATTATTCTCTGTTAGAAGAATAGGAATTTACAAAATGGCACTTGCCAATTAGGGCTCACTGCCCGAGCACACTGCTCACAAGAGGCCCACTGCCTACAAGAAGACACACTGTCTACAAAGTGATAAGAATCACAGTCTTGAACTGATTGGACGCATCTGCATATGCTGGAGTTCAGTTCCGGTTAGGCTCAGTATACTGATCTGCTGCACTTCATCTTTCCTCTGTTCTTTATTCTGCTATCCTTCACATACCGGATCCTTTTTGCTACTTCTGCTCTGTTCTGGACTTATTCGCATATATCTTCACACCATCACACACTTCACAACTAAATCCATCCTCTATATATATCCGCACAAGTAATTTCATCACCTTTCTAGTCGGCATCCGGAACAGTCTAGTTTCTTACAAACTCTTGTTCTGTCGGCTGAATCCTTCCTCACCAAGCAATGCGGATCAAGCATATACTTGTAGATATCATTAATCATGTCGGCCAAACATGATTCATGCCTTCACAACCTCTATCATCAATAGTAACACATCCGGAAAGTAGTCTGATACTCTGTCAATCAGTTCTTCCTCTGTTTTGACTGTCTCAGGAATCCGGTACTCAACTATTCATATCTTTTTCCTTGTCCATCACCGGAGACTAAATCCTTGGAATATACCACTCAAGGTAGTCCTCTTGTCTTCCCCAAATCCGCACTACACCAAGACACTTCCTCTGAGAGATTCAGATCAATCTGTCGGACCTTGCCACATGCTCTGTTCTTGTTCACCGGACCACAACAATCTTTATTCTGACTTCCAGTAGAGACACATTATGACTTGCGGATATGTGGGATGACCTTTGTTGCCATCAATGACAACAACCATGAATCCATATAGTGTCTCTTGCCAACAATCTCCCCCTTTGGCATTGATGGCAACACTTAGTGAAAAATGACTAAGTGTTTTCACTATGCTCCCCCTTTGCTGATGCTCTGTCTTTATATACAATTTCCGGAACTCCCCCTTAGTTGGATTCCTCATTTTTCACTGCTCCTCACTCCCCCTTTGACATCAATGGCAAAGGGTAGGGTCCGCACACAAAAATTTTCAAAAATTTTCTATACATAGCCGCATATTTACATACTCACATATACTGAAGAATGTCTGCAAAGGATGTCTGCAATTGGATCATTTCTGTAGCCCAACTTTGCTTCATTCTATCCAAAATTGAAATGTGACCACTCAACAAAAATGCAAAAGCTTCTGCCCGCTTGAGATCTGTCAGATCTTTTGTTTGGGCGGTGGTCTGAGCATCACTGATGGCCTCATGCATAGTTTCCAACTTAGGGATTATAATCCATCTAAGTTCTCCCATCCGGTTAGTGATGTTCTTCCTTTCCTTCTCAAGATTCTTTATTTCATTCAAGACTGCAATAGTCTGACATTCTTGATTTATTATGGAGGAAGAGAGAGGATCAAAACTTTGAGATAAGCTTTGTAGCTTGTCCTGTTCCTCTTTTATTTTCTTATCAATTGCTGCTGTTGCCTTTGACTAGGATATACAAAATTTGTAGATGTCACCGCCATCCTTAAGAGCATTCTCTAAGCTCTTTATTCCAATACTCACAATCTTCCTATCTTTAGAGATTAATTCTAATATTTCTGAAAATCTCTTATCCAAAAATTCCTTCCGGACCTTTTCTTCAGCAGATTTTTCTAGAGATTCAAAATGTGTACTAACACTGCTGACTAAGGTTTTGAGATTACCGGAAGAGGAGGCTGTGGGATCCTTTTGAAAGGATGGCATGATCTTTTCTAGCACTCCAGATGCTACCTCCATAAGCTCACAGTCTTCCATGTGAGATTTCAGCAACTTCTCTTTGACTTTCTCATTTGCAAATGAGGCTATTTTCATTGTTTGCACCGGTGACAAAGAGTCAAAATCCAATGGTCCTTTGAGTAGGTCCGGTTCATCAATTTCTATAGTGGCTTTGCTCAAAAATTGTTGAACAGTTTGTGCAGTGTCTCTTGCCGGAGACAGATGTTTCTTTTCTTCTGCAGTCTGGGAACTGTCAACCTCTTTATCTTTCACCCCTGCTTCCTTCTCCTGTAATTGCTCTTCTTCTTTGGATCCGGAGACTGTAGGGGAAATCAGAGGAGAGATGCTTGTATGTTCAGGGCCCACTTCTTCCAGAACAGATGATTCCAAATCCGCAGCTGTTTCTGCACCTACGTCCTCTACAACAGGAAGATTGAACCTTTTGAAGGCCTTCCGGAGGATCTCTTCTGTCTCTTGGGCCACTTTGTCAGTCTCACCAAGCATGAGTTGATTCATCTTGGCTTTACTTCTGAACTCATCTTTGCAGTCCTTGAAGATTATGTTCATTGTCTTGGGATCAATTTGAGGATATAGCTGAATAGCTATCTGCTCCCGGATCTCAAGATCTTTTGCATGAGCATTGTTCTTTCTTACTTCCAATTCCTTTTCTAGGCTTTTAGGAATAAGAGATATGATCTCAATGAAAGCCTTATTATATATGTTCAGATATTTGACTGTGGCTTCCTGCAGAGTCTTTTGGTCAGCCTCACTGAAGTCATCATAAGATTCAGTCATTGGTTGAAGGTTTCCATCCACCATGACCGACTTGATTACATTCTCTAGAGACAGAGTGGGCTTTTCAACAGATACCTCTGCCATTTCATCCTTGTCTTGTCCTGAGGAGGGTTTACCAGATCCTTTCTTCTTCTGCTTCTTTATTTCTTTTACTCCCTCATCTGACTCTGTTTCCTCTTCATCCTTTTGGCTTTTATAAGCCCTTGTGGCTTTTGTCTTGGATCTTTTACCGGATGCCTGGACTTCCGGTTTTGAACTTTTGGTTGAGGGAGGTGCAGATCTTTTTGATGATCTGGTCCGAGTGGGAGTTTCAACCGGAACACTTTCTTTACTTTTCTCTTCTTCCTCAGCCTTCCTCCTCTTTTCCCGGCTGGCATCAAGTGCCTCTTTTGAGATGCCTAGGCCTTGAGCAATATGCTCAACTTCTTTTCTTACCTTCCTCTTTATCTCCGGTTCCCTGAGTTCTACATGTAACTTTACACTCAGTTCCTCAAAGGTTCCAAACCTTTCTGCCTTAGGATCTTTGGGCTGGCTTAGCATGTGTTGAACATGCAGCTCTACTATTTGTTCATCCACTTCATACCCCATAGGCATGATCCAGACAGTCCTTGGCTCCACTGCCTCCATCAGACACTGATCTGTCTCTACCATGAAGCATACTGTGTCTTTGTATTTTTCAACAAGGGATTGGGGTATTCTTTCTCTTGCATGCATCATGCTTTGGAAGTTCTTGAAGTAACCCCATAGAGCTGTATTTCTTGCTTTTGCATCCCCAAGTCCATGCAAATAGTCTCTGATTTGAATGGCAACCGGTCTGTCATTCTGCCATATCCATCCACTGGATCCGGGAAGCTCATTCATGTAGTAAAAGAAGAGACAAAGGATCAGATTGCCATATTTGAAGGAGTTTTTCTTGTCCTTCTTAATCTTGTGCAGATTTTCAAAGAGTTGGTTTACTAGAAGCTCGCACAA
Source organism: Cunninghamia lanceolata (assembly GCA_027924645.1). Taxonomy (NCBI): domain Eukaryota; kingdom Viridiplantae; phylum Streptophyta; class Pinopsida; order Cupressales; family Cupressaceae; genus Cunninghamia; species Cunninghamia lanceolata. The sequence goes on from BSBN01000389.1 coordinate 7,386,330, forward strand.
GTCATAGTCTGCATTCTCCTTTAACATCTGATAGGCTGTGTAGATTGCAGTTCCCGGTATTGAATTTTCCCTACTGGAGTGATAGATTTTGTAACCAATTATTATAGCTACAAATTTGACATCCGGTTCAATGATATCATCAACTGTCATAGCTCTCTTGTCAAACTTGGATTCGGTTGCATCACTGACTGTCTAATTTTTGACAGATTTGAGAACAGGTAATCCACCGGATGAGTGCAGACCGGTTACAGCCCTAATTGCGTCCTTGGTGATCTTGAAGGGCTTGTTCAACCATAGGAAGTTGTCATGTACTCTACTTAGTACATACCTGACCCATTCATCTTCTTCAAAACAGGGGAAATGAATGCACTGTGCAAAGTGTTTGTCCTGGATGGCTTTATACTGAGGTTTGATCTCAAAGGAGTCATCTATCAATTGTTTGTGATAGATATCCATCAGTTTTGATTCTCCAAAGTCTTCAAGATTCGCATGGATGTAAACCCTAATATCTTCTGTATGCAATACACCATGAGGAACACTAGAGAAGGCTCCTAGTGGATCTACCTCCAATGATTTATAAGGATGTTTCTTGAATGAGGGGCGAGGTCTATCAGAGATCTTAACTATATTTGGAGTAGCCATTCTTCAAAGATTTGCAGAGAGGTAATGAAAAACAGAGAATACCTTATGCGCCTTCGATTTGCACGGAGTGATTGGATTGATTTCTTTCTGCAATGACTTCGGCAGGAGATCCTTGGTGTGCTTGGTGAATCTTGTTGCAGAGCTCCACTATTCGCTTCTTCTTGAGTGCAGAATGAGCAAATGACTTTTGAGAAATCCCTTATATTGCTCCGCGAACCCTAATATCTATCTGCAATAAATGCTTCACCTACATTATTCCGGTTTGCCTTGTCTGGATAGCTTGGAGTATCCCGGATTAGTCCTGATCTGTGAATATCATCTGGATCTTTTAATCATGAATAAATCGAAGTAACATATTACAAGAACATCCCAAACACTCTGTCCAATCCGCAGAACAAGATAGTGCACTTCCGGATCTCTCCGGACCTTTTTGTAATCCTTTGTCATACCGGAGCATCTCCCTGATCAGGTCTTATTTGATCAATCACAGCTTCTTCATAACTCCATGCGGACCTCTGAAAACTTGACTGAAGCATCTCAAGACTCATATCTGCAAACCCTTTAATCCACATCTTGTGCCACATCCGGCACCACTTGTTTGGCTGGGGGAACAGGATTTTCTTTGAGTCTCCCCCTGAGCCTGAGCTCACTTTTTAATTTCCGGAAGAAATATCAGCACCAGAGTCTGGTGCGGATCCAACCTCTACATTCTCTGAACTTTTCTTCACCCAAATCTTGCTCATCTGATTCCTAACTTCATCCGCATTCATCTTTTGTTTACCCTTGTCTTGATTCTGATTATACACCGGACCTCTTTTGTCCTGATTCTTGTTTCTGCAGACTTTAGCATTATGACCGGACCTATTGCAGATTTGGCAAATAACATTTCTTTGCATATTTGACTGATATCCTCTTGATCTGCATTGATTAGCCATATGACCTACTCTATTGCATGTAAAGCATCTACCTTTGAATGATTTGTTTACTTGCATAATTCTGCATTCATGGGATTTGTGTCCATACCTTTTGCAGTTGAAGCACTGTCCGGAGAAGGATGAATTAATCTGATTCATTCTCATTCTGCACTGATTAGCTTTGTGACCAAAGTGGTTGCAACTGTGGCAGTATCCATTGAAGGATGGATATCTTTGAGCATTTGGCTGTCTTACCGGAGGTCTTCTAGGCCTGCTCCTTGGATTTTCTGATCCAAGATTCTTCTGACCGGATCCGGAGCTTTCTCCTTTCTCATATCCCAAACCATACTTGTCATCTGTCCTCTTTTGACTTCCAAGAAGAACTTCAAGTTGAGCAGAACTTATCTTGAATTTCTCTTTATATTCATTTGCTGTTTGAAGGTCTCTTTTGAGAGAGGCAATTTGATCCTCAAGTTTTTCTTCATTATCTTTGGCATCTTCAAGATCAGATTCAAGATGTCTGATAATCCTGTCCATCTGGTGGCATTCTTCTGATTTTTCTTTAAGAGATTGTCTTAGATTGTCTTCAGACTTTCTTTTTTCTTCAATCTCTTGAGTAAACTTTATAGTTCCTGATTCCATTTCATGTCTTAACATAATGACTTCTTTTGATAACTTTTCACATAACTTGGTTTGCTCAGTCAATTCTTCATTTGTATTGCTTTCTTCACTTTGTCTTGCCAACTGTTGGAGCAGCTCCTTTCTCTTTTTCATAGAGAGGCTTAATTTGTCTTTTAATTCTCTCATGAATTCATCAGCCTGTTTGAGTCTTTCCTTTAATTCATTGACTTCAGAATTTGACTGTTCAAGATCCTCAAGAGCAGTCTTGAGTTGCTCCCTTAAACCATATGCATCCATTTGAACTCCCAGATCTTTCCTCAAGTTGTTAGGCTCTATTAGGAGGAACTTAGCTCTGATACCAATTGTTGATAACTGAGAGGGGGGGTGAATCAGTTATCCTAATTATTTCCCTTTTTGAACTTTCTTATTAATTAATGCAGCATTGAATCAAACACAAAAACATTACCATGAAATAAGAAACACATGACACAGTAATTTTTGACGTGGAAACCCTGTTAAGGGAGAAAACCACAAGGTGATTAACCCAAAAATTATTCTCTGTTAGAAGAATAGGAATTTACAAAATGGCACTTGCCAATTAGGGCTCACTGCCCGAGCACACTGCTCACAAGAGGCCCACTGCCTACAAGAAGACACACTGTCTACAAAGTGATAAGAATCACAGTCTTGAACTGATTGGACGCATCTGCATATGTTGGAGTTCAGTTCCGGTTAGGCTCAGTATACTAATCTGCTGTACTTCATCTTTCCTCTGTTCTTTATTCTGCTATCCTTCACATACCGGATCCTTTTTGCTACTTCTGCTCTGTTCTGGACTTATTCGCATATATCTTCACACCATCACACACTTCACAACTAAATCCATCCTCTATATATATCCGCACAAGTAATTTCATCACCTTTCTAGTCGGCATCCGGAACAGTCTAGTTTCTTACAAACTCTTGTTCTGTCGGCTGAATCCTTCCTCACCAAGCAATGCGGATCAAGCATATACTTGTAGATATCATTAATCATGTCGGCCAAACATGATTCATGCCTTCACAACCTCTATCATCAATAGTAACATATCCGGAAAGTAGTCTGATACTCTGTCAGTCAGTTCTTCCTCTGTTTTGACTGTCTCAGGAATCCGGTACTCAACTATTCATATCTTTTTCCTTGTCCATCACCGGAGACTAAATCCTTGGAATATACCACTCAAGGTAGTCCTCTTGTCTTCCCCAAATCCGCACTACACCAAGACACTTCCTCTGAGAGATCCAGATCAATCTGTCGGACCTTGCCACATGCTCTGTTCTTGTTCACCGGACCACAACAATCTTTATTCTGACTTCCGGTAGAGACACATTATGACTTGCGGATATGTGGGATGACCTTTGTTGCCATCAATGACAACAACCATGAATCCATATAGTGTCTCTTGCCAACAGAAAATAGTATGAATTGCTTCTCTCCAATATACTTTAGGTAGATTTTCTTCATTTATCATTGTCGTTGCAGCTTCTTGAACAATCATGTTCTTCCTTTCAACCACTCCATTCTACTATGGAGTTCTAGGAGTAGATAACTGCCTCTTTATCCCATGATTCTCACAAAACAAATTAAACTCATTAGAAGTAAACTCTCTTCCTCTGTCAAACCTAAAACATTTGATCTTCATATCCATTTCATTTTCAACCATTGCTTTAAATGCTTTAAACCTATCTAGGGCTTTTAATTTTTATTTAAGAAAAGTAACCTGTCATTCTAGAGTAATCATCAATGTATAACATAAAATACTTGTCACCTTGGAAACTCCTTACTCTTGTAGGACCACAAAGGTTTGTATGAACCAACTCCAACAATCTAATATGTTGGGGTTTAATTAATTCCCAACCTTGTCTCATGAAATAGCCTATGATTTAGCTAATTTCAATATTCAACTATTATGAGGGGCTAGCCAACACATAGGTGAAAGTTAAAATAGCTTTTCCTTTGCACTTCGGGATCTTTAAAACCTAGGAGGGTGATCCCTTAATAGTATTTAATAGATTTTATACCAATTCATCTCAAATACTGAACTAGTAGATGTGTTCTATGTAGATTTGCTTGAGGATTATGAAAAAACATGAGGACCTGGCTTAAGTCTCTTAAGTTTTTAGCATCACTCAAGACCATAGAACATAATCATGTCTTTCTTCAATACACATTTATGACATATTTAAAATTTTAAAGGTGTTTGGGCTTTCTTGACCTTGGCGTGGAAGAACACAAATAGATGAAAGGAATTGGTGCCTTAGCCCAAGGGTACAGAGTCAAAACTAAATGTAACTAAAAGCTACTAAAAGTATTCAACCTGAACATCACAGAGCTTAATAATATTGCCTTGCAACATTACACTCAATATCTTTAAATCAGTCATACTTACAATATCCTTGCATACATTCACACAAATCCATATTTCTATCAAAGCATTTAACTCATTCTTTGAATCAGAACATTTCATAGAAAAATACATCCACAAGAAATTTTATGGAGACAAAAGTGAACAATCTTTGATTTATTCATTTCATGGTTTGTGCAAACTACACCTTAGGAGACAACCAGCCTTAGAAAAATCATCATTTACATTCATTTAGATATTGGTACTATTAAATAACTTTGCAAAAAACACATTGTCACAACCCTACACACTAAAACTAAACAAGACTTCTATCTTCTACATTTCTACCAATGCTACACCAAAAGATCAACCCAAAAACCAACCAACCTCCCCCTCTTTTTTTATAAAATCACCTTGAAATCCCTTTTATAACACAAGGGAGCAATAAGCATTAGGCTACTTGCACACAATAGATATCACATTTTTAGTTGACAACCAAAATACAACATAATTCCAAAATAACTACCTCCATCTACTAAAGCATGTCCTCTAGAGCAAATCATCACCCAAGGCAAACTGGAATAATTGATTTTGTCATGTATGCTTTCCTACTGATCACATAGAAGCAAGCCATGTTTTGTAAGGAATGGGGATTATAAGGTGCTCTAATAGATCAACCCCTCCTCACATGTGGACACATGTTCCCCATATGAGAACCCTTCACCAAACTTCACTAGCCATGTAAGTGGAAAAGGGAGTGCTTGCTAGGATCAATAGAGAAAGGAAGAACTAGAAGCCTAGGTCCCACTTATTATGCCCACTTTGTAATGAAACAACTTGCACAATATTTGAATATAATAGTAATATGCTGCAAATACTTGATAATAATATGCCACTTCGAGGGGGCAACCTCCTAATCCTCTTCGAGGGGGATACCTCCAATAGTCTTTAGTAAGAACACAATACTCAATATGATCTGAAATGAGACTCACTACCTCATATATATACCTATTTATGCCTAGGGTATCACCCAGGCTGACTTAGATAGACCTATAGAAGCCTTAGGCTGACCTAAACAACTAAATAACAATATAATAATGATAATATGACTTAATTAAGAGTTAAGATAGCCACAAGCTGACTATTCATAACCATATACACTATAGAAGTAAGGGCATAACATGCCCCCCACCTTTACAAAAGCGTTGTCCTCAACGCTGATCAATTGTGGTAGTTTCTTCATATAATCTTCATCATCCCATGTGGTAACTACAACTAGAAGATATTTCCTTATAATGAGGTAATTTAGAACTGTTGATGTCCTCAGCTTATGCATGTGTGTTTGGAAAATTAACTTCAGCTCCAAGATGTGTCTTCCCCTTGCATCTAGCTCTTGATGGTGATGAATGTGTTCTTCCTTTACTTGAACCTTTTGATGTGCCATAGAGGAAGAGGTGAGGAATAGTACATGGTACCCTTGCATTGGTTGAATAACTTGACTAGGAAGTTCTTCTTCTTCTTTCACTTCTTCTTCATTGCCTTTTTCTTTTTCTTTTGTTTCTTCATCATCTTCTTCTTCTACTTCTTCTACTTCTTTTTGTTCTTCTTCTTCTTCTTCTTCTTCTTCTTTGTCTGTTGCTTCTTCTTCTTCTTCTTCTTCTTCTTCTTCTTTTGTTTCTTCTTCTTCTTCTTTTTCTTCATCATCATCTGCTTCTTCTTCTTCTTCTTCTTCTTAGTTGCTTGAGACCACCTTTCTTGGTTCATTCATAAAGGTGTTTAACATGCTTCATAAATCTGATATATCTCCTCTTAGGTCATGCATATCCCTCTTAATCTATTCCTTGAAATTACTTATTTCCTCATAGGGATTACTATCCTCTATTGTTTCCCCATCCTTATTAGAGGATTTCCTTGGTGTGCCAGCATTCTTTTTGCCTCTTGTTGCAGGCCCCGTCATTATGGAAACCAATATTTTAAAAATAAATCACACAAATGAAATGTAAATTCTCTAAAATTTTTACTATAACTTACTAGGGCCAAGATACCACTTACCCAGAAAAAAAATCCAAGAAATTAGCAAATTTTCTACCTTGAGAGCGAATTTGTTGGAAACCCTAATTTTGCAATAACTCACTTATTTTTGCTTCAATTCCTCTAAAATCTAGACTATATCTTCTTTAATATGGTCTTCAAAAACCCTTTAAAAATATTTTAAAAATTCACTAAAATCTAAAATTTATGCTCTTCCCAAAATTGCCTCCAATGTTGAGAAAAAATCTTGCCTCTATGGTGCCAAGATCATGCTCTGATACCATGTTGAGACATGGACCAGCTAGGACTCAAACCTAGGACCTTCCATACATTGCTGGAGTGCTCTACCACTGAGCTACTAGCCACTCTTGGACCAGTCCATTGTCGGTTCAGGTGTGGCTTAACACCAACACCCCCCCTTAAGCCACACCTCTCATGTGCTTGGGGCTCCTAGCTTGGGCCTGGCTCTGATACCACTTGTAATGAAACAACTTGCACAATATCTAAATATAATAGTAATATACTACAAATACTTGATAATAATATGCCACTTCGAGGGGGCAACCTCCCAATCCTCTTCGTGGGGGATACCTCCAATAGTCTTTAGTAAGAACACAATACTCAATATGATCTGAAATGAGACTCACTACCTCATATATATACCTATTTATGCCTAGGATATCACCCAGGCTGACTTAGATAGACCTATAGAAGCCTTAGGCTGACCTAAACAACTAAATAACAATATAATAATGATAATATGACTTAATTAAGAGTTAAGATAGCCACAAGCCAACTATTCATAACCATATACACTATAGAAGGGCATAACACACTTAGTATGGGTAGGTGACTCCTCACATCTAATTGGGAAGTTCCCAACCATCTCAACCTATCAAGAACTAGAGGAGGCCTCTTATCACTGGTCTTGGTTGCACCAAAAGTCCAACCAAGAAGGGAAAATCAGTAGTCATAATTCCCTCCAAGATGCCCACTTGCTTCATCTAGGGGAACAACACACCACCCACTGTGACCCAAGCTCTGCCAGGACCCAAAAGACTAGGGGAAAGGGAGAGAGAGAGTAGCGATTACTCTCTACCTCTGAGCCCAATTTGGAGTCTCATAGAAATGAGGAATAATGGGAGTACAGAGATTGGGGTACAAATCCCCCATCTAGCTAAAAGCAAGGGATAAGGAAGGGTTTGCAATAGCTTATCGGATGTTGTTGAACTTTCCCAATTTTCCCCATACCTCCCATCCATTAAAAAACCACTCTAATCCCTTAATCTTGTAAGGACATATCATCAACCATGAGAATAGAGAAGAGACTCCTAAGGAACAAGTCATTGGAAAGAGCATACTCAAAAGATGAAACTCCATTATGTCTACATGGGAAAGATGATGCATGAAATAACAACAGAGGCTCCTACTTATAGCCAAACTATAGAAGATTCCCCAAGCCAATGATAATTATCCCTGCTGATCTACCCTATCAATCCAATTTAATTAGTACCATAGTAGTCCAACCATAAATGGAAAGCTAACAACATGTTGCGTGGTTACACAACATGCCCCATTTTACCTTAGTAAAACAGGGACCCAACCTTTTTTGGCTTTCCCTTGCTTTTCTTTCTTTCAGTGGTATGGTAAAAGTCAAGTATCAGATACAAAAGATATATCACCCTAGGTAGGCATAGGCTTCATAAAGGAAGGTTAAATGTTGAAGTCAAATTCTATCATCATGAACCCCATAATGTGAAAGAGCACAAAATTTTGAGTAGGTTTGCCTTTTGGATCACCCTAAAGTTCCTTAAGGATAGGAAGTTATGCTTGGTCAAAGTTTGGTCAAACTAGATATTCCTAGAGGGTCACATTCCCTAATATCAATCATATTCGTTAATATCCCAGATATTCATGAATATCCCTGATATATGTTTTAACGAAGAGAAACCCAATATCCACATATTTGCTAATATGTAGACGTCAAATTTAAATGCAAGAAGCCATCTTCCCATCAAATCCCCGTGCACATTCCCTGAGGGTCATATTTCCTAATATCCCTGATATTCATTAGTACATGGATCACCTTCAAATATAATGTAAACACTTAACAAAGGCATAATCCCTAATATCTGTCAGATTTGTTAAGATCCCTAATCTTCCTTAATATGATGATGATGTCATCTTAACTCAATATAAAGAAGACTCGGTATGATGATGATGTCATCAATATGCTCGACACCCAGAGGGTCATCTAGTTCTTAATGTCCCTCACATTAGTTAACATCCCTGATCTTCATCAATATGATGATGACATCATATCCCAAGCGGATTTGAAATATTAACAAAGAGGATGACATCATCTTGATCTTCAAATGTGGGTGATGTTTTACGAAATTAATATCAGTCATATTTCGTAATATCAGTCATATTTCTTAATATCCCTGATATCTATGAATATGCATCCCTACATTAAATACTAGTCTAATGGTGGTTGAACTTTTTAAATTTTTTAATAATTGCCTGCCATCTGCTAGCATCTCCAACACTTTGGGGTCGATCAATGGATACCAATAAAATGACATTAATCACACCCTAATTCGCCATTGGTTTTGATTAAAAGTAAGGATTTAAGATCATTTTTGAATTTATCAAGTGTTCAAGAGAAATTACAGAGTACTATGCGAATAAGGTTATATTACTGTAACTTGTGAAAGCAATGGAATAGGCGCGAATTGGAACAGTGAATGGAGTAAAGTATCTCCAGAGAAACACATGCATCTAGATATCAATTAAATAGTAAAAAGAGTAGCTGATATCAGGTATGTAGTGACAAAACCCTCTTTTGTCATTTATGGATAAAATAAATAGGTAAAATTGTTTTTACCACAGTAAATCTATATAATGATGCACACAATGTATTGAATGATGATCAAAACCTCAGGATATTCATGTTTTCATTAGTGTATGATCACATGACATGTTAGGGTAAGAGATGCATATGCTTTATTGCAGGATTCAATGGCGCTCCATAAAAATAGGTCAGATGCAGAATTCCTAAAGCCCATGTGCATACAACCAGAAGGAGTTGCATTTAGATATGGTCAGATAAAAAACACTCATCTGGGGAATACTGATTTGGATGTATGGATAGCAAGGTTAGAATAGGGAAGCGGAGAACCCCTACTTATTAACATTTATAACTCAGGCATGTGGCACACAGGATGGTTTCCTTATGCAATGGAGGCCACTGAGCTAGTAGTGGAATGTGCATGCAATTATAATCCCAACACTACGAAGGTAGATAAGCATGGTTAGATATATGTAGACTTTTCAATCAAGGGCATTACTGCAGCCTTCAATTTGCCCAAAGGACCTCAAGTAAGTGGAATAAATCTAGAGAAGTTAGAAAAGAAGTACGATAACACTAAGAAAGATTGTAGGAAGATCATGTATTCATGGAGAGCCAATGATAGTACATATAAGGCCACTGCAAAGTTACTAGTGCATCTATATAAGTTTGATTTTGTACCTAAATTTCAATATATGATGGTGATGCTCAGCCACATGGCAGGAAGGCCAAATGCTAGAACCTTTGAGAATTGGATGTATGGCCTCATGAGAATGGTGGCAAATACTAATGAAAAACCCCAGTGGACCAGGATCATAAGTGATAGTCTGGATGAAGGAATAAGAAGGTTAGGAGGAAAGGTCAACATGTTCCACATGACCTCCTATGTTGTTTATGCATGTGCATTCAGAGGCACATTCAGTGGTTTACAAACAGTGGGCAGGGTTGGAAGTAACCTTGGAGATGTAAACAAATGGAACCATTATCTATAGTTGAAACAGAGAGAATCTCTCCAACACTACCAGAGAGTAAATGACTCCTTTTCTATTCATTTAGTAAGAACCATGCAAGAAGACAGAGCTAAGAGGCTGAGCATAGAGGCTCAAGCCATGATATACAAGCATGGGGCTTGGTTTATCCAATTTCCCACATTCACATATATAAGGATAGAAGGTTTTACTGGGAAACCTCTCATGTTGCCAAAATATCCAAATGATAAAGTTATCTTAATGGAGATGACCAGGCAAATACTGCCTCATTTGAGGCCTATAAGGAGAAGGGTAAGATGCCCAATAGTTTATTCCCAATCATGATTGGTTGGTACATGTACCCCGACAAGGAAAGTGTTAAGGATGCTATGGGGAGATTGAAACTAATGTCTTTATAGCCTTTCTCACTGTCCAAGCCATATGATCCTTATGGCATGATGCAAGCACTGAATAAGAAGCTCATGCATTAGATGCATATGGAAGACTATTGGGCTGATTGTGATGATGAAGTGGAAAAGAGGAGGGGTTACTAAAGGCTGACCTTGAAACAAATTTGCACACTGGATTGTAGATCAGTGCCTATGCAATTGCATGAGGATGATAGGAATATCATGTCCCAAGAGTATGAAACCAAGAAAATATACAATGAAACCATATCATCGCCTAACTGGAATTAGCCAGAGATGACCACATTAGACCAAATAACACAAAGGGTCACACAATTGACTAAAGACTAGGTGGAGGTAGAGGTTACCAATTTAAAGAAGGGGATGGATCTCACTGTTGACAACAAAAGGAAAAGAAAATAATTGATAGATGTGGAGTATGATGACTTCCTCAAGGAGAAGAGAGCATCAAAAGGGGAGAGGCAGCAGAGTAAATCAAAGAAGGGAGACCAAGCTGGTGGGGTGACAATCATTCGTCATTCCCAACCTCAGGAAGATATAGCCTCAACTTCTGCTACAACCACATCCCATATACCCACAAAGAAAAGAGAACCTGCTCCAAAGCCTATTCCTACTGTTATAGAGGAAGGAGAAAGCACTAATGATGATGACCTCTTGATAAGAAGGAAAAGGAAGAAAATTCAGGAGACACCTCAGAAACAAGCACCTACAATGAGGGGAGCAATAGAAAAGAACCCCACCATCATATTGAAAGGAGTTAGTGGTCAAGGTATCAAGAGAACCCTACAACATGAAGTTCCTATTCCTGACACAATGCATTTCAAGACAGAGATGGCTGAGGAGCAGAGAAAAGAAAGGCAGAGTAGGAGAGATAATGTCCCTTTTCCATTGGATGAAATAGTGCATTTATCAGATGATGATGTAGTGAATGAAGATCTACTAGTCATATGGAGACATTAGTTAAGAACACCAAAATGACCCCTGATAGTACTCCAATGGTACAACAGAAAGTACAAGAAGAGGAGGCAATAGAGAGTAATCCTGAGATGATAGCACAACAAATTGGTCTGGTAGGATTAGTCGATCAGGTCTCTAGCCCAGCTACAATAGACTTGGCATATTAGGGCAAGGATGACTAGGATAAGGATAAAGACATGCCTCTAGAATAAGAGAAATTAGATGTTAATGTACATGGAGGATGAAGAGACAACTGACCAAAATGATGGTTAGGATAATGAGCCTATACCTAAGAAAGAGTCTGACAACATGGAGATAGATGAATCCCAAGGTTCTAATGAAGCAAATGTATCAAAGGATGGGGAAAAAATCTCTTAGGTAGGTAGTGATCAGGAAAAGAAAGAGAATGTGGATGAAGAAAGTCACAAAGACCATGAAGATATGGTAGAATAGAGCAATCTTGATGCTGATGTAGATCCACCACCATTGCAAGAAGAATCAGATAAAGTTGAAGAAGATACATAAGAAGTCCCTGCTCATGAAGAAGAACATGAGGAGGAGGTACTTGGTGAACAAGAAGAGATGTAATTATCACCAAGGGTGGAGCATAACATGGAATCACAAAATGTTCAAATTAGACATTCAGATTAGCAAATGTCCACTGATGAAGTGTCCTATTGGTTGCAATAAGAGGTGCATGCACCTCCACCTAATGTGGTACTAGAGTTTGATATTACTTCATTATTTATAGCCAATATAGTCAAACCAAAGAGGGCGTCTAGGGCTACCTCAGCCATAAAAAGAGATTAAGCAATAGTAGGAGGACAACTAAAATAGCTATACCTATGGCAGATGAAGCAAAAGGAGAGATAAGTGTTAGTGAGTTTTAGATGGCCACTATAGATTTAGGCTTTTCTACAGAAGAACAAGAGGTCCAAGAGGCCAAAGACATAATTGATTCTTTATTGAAAAGTGTATAAAGAGAAAATAACAAAAATAAGGTGTACAAGGAGCACATTGCTCAGTTGCACACATTCATAAAGAGGTTGATAGATCCCAATAATATGCCAGTCAACACTTCTACCCTATTGACCATTATATCATAGGATAAGGTGACTGGACTGGATATCATGAAGCATAAGGCACACATGATGGACAATTGGTTCATCTAATTCATTGCCAAGGCAGAGGAGGTGATAAATACTTCTCTTAATAATTGGAACCTACTCAGCACATTGAAGAGTAAAGGGGACAAATTACAAAAGGAGGTTGGGCAAAGATCAATCAAAATTGAGAAACATCTGACTGTCCTATTAGAAATGAAGTGCATAGATGCCAATGTCCTAGTTTCTAATAAGGTACTGAACAACCAGACATCCAAGTTGTTAAATATATGGAACGAAGATACTAAATTTGAGAGTAATATACTTAAGAAGTGAAATACAAAGCTAAGGGATATCAATGTTAGATTGCACAAGCTCCTATTTGATGAGGTAGAAATCTTAGAAGCTCTTGAGGAGAAAGTAGAAGGAAATATTGAAAATTAGGATGAAGACTTTGTAGTTAAAGCCTTCTAGGACAACTTCAAACTTGCTACAGATGACCTCCTAAATCATCTATCAGAGGACACAATTAATAAGGCCATGAGGATGAAGGTAAAAGTGGAAAAGTATAATGAGATGCTAAATAGTAGAAAGAATAAATGGTCTACATTACAAGCATAATTGAAATCCCAAGAACATGCAGTCAAGAAGGCCAAAGTCCAAGATGGAGGGGAGATAGAAAGGATAGTGCAAATATGAGCCCATCAGGGGACATATAGGTGTGCCTGTGGAAGAAGAGAACTTATCCACTGATGAGGAAGATGAAGAATAGGCATGATACACATGATCATGTGCATAATATGATACCAAATGGTTGCCAACTGGCAACCTGTGTCACATGTACCATTGACTCAGTCAAGGAGCAATGTATATCGTTGATATTAAAAGATAAATCCTAATCATAGGATTATTTTGTAACCACCTCCCCCCTTGTCCTATAAAAGGGTGATGGAGTGCACTTTTCATTCATTCAAAACTTAATTGAGATTAGATTGCTGAAGCATCAGGACTAATTTTCAAGGCTGATTGTAAATGTACATGTTTTTTGCATAGTTAATGTGATTACATACAATCATATACTTTGAGTAATCTATGAATGAATTCTTGGCTTGTACTTTGATTTGCTGCGTCCCTTGGAGTACAATTCATGTTGTGCATGTTGTCTTAATTCCTTTTCCATCGAAGTTATCATCAACCATACTTAGTTGTGGAACATCCTGGTGACCTTATGGTTTGATTTCCTTCTCTTCATGATAATATCTAGAATGTATGTGGATCAATAGTTGAAGATTCAACAATTTTAGTAAAGATTTACAAGCATTCATTAAAATTTGTTTAAGTTCATTCAAAATCATCATCATAATTGCAAATTCATAGAAAATTTAAAGTAAATATAGTGAAATATGCTGATATCTCGAAGATAATTGAACATTCATAGCATATTTGAGTTGAATAGCATACACAATTAAGAATATCATGCAAATACATAAAAATAATGATAACAATCATGCAAATATTTGCCTATAAGCACATCATTTAGATAAATTCACAGTGCAGAGGTGAAAATCAGTTGATAATAGTTGATGATCAGATGAATTGATCAAACTTAGAAAATATCCTCATCATCTGTTAGATGCAGTAGGATTAACCTTGTTTGTTGAAAGATTAACAAAAAGAAGGTGAAGGATTGCATGTCCAAACATTAATTCTTAGAATCATAAATGTAAGTCCCCTTGAATGGAAAACAATAGGGCACATCAAACTACTAAGTAACATCAGTAGATTATGAACTAATCCACAAAGACTTGGGATCATGTATTCTTTGATTTCATTGTATCTTTCAAGATGATAAAGGTTTGATTTGTAATTCTTTATCTATGTGTGTTTATGACTAACATCATGACCAACACATTAGTTTACCAACAATGCTAAGAAAAGGAAAAAGAAGTGGCACTTTGCATTATGTCGATCTCCCACAACATAGAACCATCAATTCCACAATGAAATGATCAGACTTGGCACCTCAATCACAGCACAAATTTCATCTTTTACAATAAAATTCACTTCAAGTCCTACCATGAAGCAAGTAGAAGATCCCCTCAAGCCTGACACAGATCCCTAAGGATCAATCTGCATGCCACCAATCCCCCACAAGCATACCTTCTCCACAGTGGCGATAAGGCAGACTCATCGCATGCTTGAAAAACTTTACAATGCCCTGGTCATCAATTCCCAACCGCCATCAACTTGTGCCCTCTATCAAGTTTGAAACCCAAGCATTGATCCATCAATGAGTTGGATCAATAAATGACCTAGATGAAACTACGTGGAGACTGCCCACTATCCTGCAAGGTACCAGTGCCTATAGATAGATAGACTATGGGCTGGCAGGGAACAAGTGAGATTTGATCTTCAAAAAAAATTAGGACCCTTAGATCCTGGGCCCACTATGTACGCTGCCATAGAAACCACTAATGTCCACATAAAGATACGCCACATGGAGTATGCCCGCTACCCCATACACATTTTTTACTGGTTCTTTTATTGTCATGGGCTAACAGATGACCTATAGAATGCAATCTATGGGACCACACCATGCCATATTTGAGGTGAACTAAGCACATGCGTTAAGGTTGTAACTTTAAAGGGGACCCCCTAGGTACTTAAAATATTTCAACCCCACCTAAAGCATACACACAAGATATTAAGACACTAACTTGCTCAAACTTAGGACATGGACAAAAATTAAAGTGCATGCAACCAAATACCTAGCTAGGAACAAGGGGTCCAAATATATCAATGATGCTAAAGACTTAAGTTGTGACTTAAGTGACATAGAAAAAGTGAAAATTAGCTAATGACAAATTAAAAGAAGCATTAGGGTTTTGGAAGGTTTAAGTCCATAAGAATGAACCCTAGTAGATGGAAAATGAAACCCTAACCCTTAGGGGACCAATTGATGATCCAAACTATAAGATGTGACCATAGAACCATTAAAATTTCTCAAAGTCCCACCATGTTAGATGACTGATCCTTGCTTTTGAATCTTCTTCTTGTAAACTTTCCAAACTAGCATTGATTGCATACAGCAATAATAGGCTTTGTTAACTTTGGAACATCTTTCACAGCTTGAACTAAACTAATCCTTACCAGGCTATCAAAATTGATGTGACACAATCTCCTATGCCATAGCCAACTCTCACTAATCTGAGTCATAAGGTAGTAACTAACACCACCTTTGAGATGATAGATATTTCCACCTATCTTCTTTCTAGCAAAAATCATTGTTCTAGAGCTTTTTCTGATCTCACACCCATTATCTTGAAATATAAGATTATAAACCTTGCTACACATCTGTCCAACACTTAAGAGATTATGCTTTAAACCTTTGACATAAAGGACATCATTAGTGTTATGCTTTTCATAAAACTAATTGAACCTTTTCCACAAATCTTAGCAGCTTCCTCACCACCAAACCTTACTATTCCACCATCAAACTTTTCAAGTTTAATAAACTTACTCTTATCACCTATCATATTATTTTAGAATCCACTATCAATGACCTAGTCATCTTTTTCACTCCTAGCATGAAAGGAAAATATAACAGTGTCTTTAGGGTTACAACATGCTTCTAAACCTTTTTCCTTCACACAACTTCCATGGTTAGCAAAACCTATTTCATCTCTTATGGCAATAAATAAGCATTCATTGTCCTTATCATCCTCAAAATTAAAATCATCATAAGAAATACTTGCATAGTAATTTTTCCTAGCTGATTTACATTTTTCCTTATTCTTGATTCTTAGAGCTCTATCTAGACACCTTGAAGCATAATGACCTATTTTTCCACAACTGAAACATTTAAAGGGTAACTTACCATTAACTTACCAGTAACCTTTTTCATCCTACTTACAAATTTAGCCTCCACTTCATCAAGGTCTTTTGGATTTGATTCAACAATCTTCTCTATTTTACCTGCTTTAAAAGTAGTCTCATCTTTTGTACTTCCACTACTTGTGCCAAAATCCCTATTTCAAAAGCAGTTAGGGTGCCAAGAAACTATTCTTTGATCAACTGAATCAAATTTTGTAATTCTTCAATAGAAGACACCTTATGACTATAAGATTTATGAATAGTTCTAAATATCTTCAATATTACTTCTTGTCCACCAAGTCCCTTGATGCCATTGAAAACTTCATCTATCCTCTGTAAGTAGCTTGTAATGTTTTCATCTTCAGACATGCACATGGTCTCATAAGTGAGCTTAAAATTATGCATTTTAGCCCTTTTGACCTTCTCATCTCCTTCATAAATACTTTCCAACCTTTTCCAAATCTCATTTGTAGTTTTTAAATCCACAACTTTCACCAATTTAGAATTAGTAAGTCCACTTAAGAGAGCATTTTTTTGCCTTACCATCTATTTTTGTAGCTTTGATTTCATCTTCAGTATTTACACCACTCATAGGTATAGTGTAATTTGACATGACACATTTCTAGAAGTCATAACTAAGAGAAATTAGAGAAACTTCCATCCTTATCTTCCAGAGTGCATAATCTGATCCATCAAACAAGGGAGTATCCTTCTTGTGTACCATCCTAGATCTACCTCAAGCTGCTAAGATTTCTTCAAAGGAACCTCGCTTTGATACTAATTGTTGAATGCATAAGACAAATGAGAGGGGGGGTGAATCAGTTGTATCGGAAATTTTAAACCCTCACAAAGATAATCACATCCACATCAGTTCACTTAAACCCTTAATTTGTTATGAAGATTAAACATGAAAAATAGATAACAAAAACTTAATCACATCAACACCATGCATAAAAGAACACTAGATTTTTACATGGAAAACCATAAAAGGGAAAACCATGGTGAGGAATAGCTCACAATATAACATAGTATCAATACCAAATTACAAAGAGGATCACTTCCAAGGGCTCATTGCCTTGCAAAAGAAAGAAAGTCTCACTTCTAGTGGACTCACTATCCAAGTGAACTCACTTCTCACTAAAGAATAAGGAAGAAAATAAGAGAAGGCTCGCTGTCATGAACTAATATGATAGCACCTACCTCTTGCCTAAGTTTAGTTCCAATGAAGCACAACAAACATCACCTTTGTAGCCTCTCTAAAAATAGTAGATGACTTCTGCTCATTGCATTAGGTCTTCTACCACATGAAAGTCTTTACTGCTTCTTATTCAAATTCACAACACAAACATCACCATCCTCATGCATGCACACCTACACACAAATCATTTACACTTATTATATCAACATCACCCTTGAAACATTTATCAAGGTTGGCAATATACTCTATAACCTTTGAAACAATCTCCAAGGTTGACAAACATACAAAATTCAAATTAGGTCTAGACCTAAACATTCTTATGGAGAAAAGGAATGAAGGTGGAACACTTCACAACTTAGGTTAGACCTAAGAACATTTTCACATGCTTCAACACGCTTCCTCAATCCATGAAGCACATTCACAATTAGTGTTAATACCCAAGTCGGCTAAACTTGTGTAAACACTAGGAACACTTAGGCACACACTTTCAAGAACACAACCATAATTTGTGGACCAAGCATAAGCCTTTACCATGATCTAGAGACAGCCACGAATAACATGAAATCACCTAGGAGCCAACAAATCTAGCTACAACAAATCTCACTTGAAGATAGTTCACAAACTGCTCACAACCAGCACTGCCAAGTTCTGCTACTCAAGAAAAATGCATTCTAGAGCACCAAATCACAAGTCCTTTGTATAGAAAATAGATATGGATCTTATGAACACTCATCTAGAATTACAAGATTAAAAATGACACTGTAGAAAAATGTAGTGCAAAATACTTTCTCTGAGTCACACTGCAAACACTGCCAGACACAATCTTCAAACTGGTGAACATAAATCTCAAACCACAATGTTCCAGAGTACCAACTTATGGAATTAAAATATTCAACCACTTCTGTAAAACATATCCAAACCTCACACTGTGGTCTTCAACATAGAAGAAATGCAGAGTAAAAACTAGGATAGTATCTTGTAAGCTAGAATACTTCTTCTCAACACTATCTTCAATATTTATTAAATTTTATCAAAAGCACTTGGAAACCTAGAAACAAGAACAATATACCAACATCATCAACACTTTTGCAAGCCATTCATATCACCTTAACACAATAACTCAATCAACCAACAACAACAATATTAGAAGATACAACTGACACCAATGACAACACAAACATGTTGACATCAATGACAACGCCAATTAGCACATACTTGCAATAGCCTCTATCATTTTTATCTTCATATTCACTATCAAAAAATAGTACAATAGGTTCCATAGTGGCTTGTGAAGATTTATCCTTCTCTAGAGGAAACAAAACACTAGTAGATGTCTACTTCACATCCATCGGTGATAAATGCTTGTGAGGAGCAAGATTGTTCTCTCCTATGTCAAGGTGATCCATATCATGATGAAACTTCTTTCTTTCTCTTGTAAATTTATTTTTCTTAGCTTTATTTGTGATTTTAGTGAGGGCACCTATAGTTTCTTTCAACATGGGTTCCTTTTCTTACTTTGCTGTAAGAAAATTATAAGAAAGAAGAGGAACCACCAAAGGTTGGGAGACCATGGAGGAAGGGTTCCTCAATGTGGGTTGCTCTTCCTTCTCAACTTGTGAAATAGGTGGAAGTAATTGAGCATCCTCAAGTGGTTGAGAAACCTCAATAAATAACACATGTGCAACCAATTGATTTCCACTAGTCTTTGCGGAGGCAGGTGGGACAAAAGTAATATTGCGATTGCAAGGAGGTCTATTTTGTGCTTGAAGGTTACCTTGTTGTCCTCAAAGGGATGGCAAAGGGGAAACCTCAACATATTGACCAGATGCTCAGGGACGAGGAAGAACCTTTGATTCGATCTTAACTTCATACACCACCAGTGGGATAGGGGGAAATGCTATTGTAGCCTTAGAAGATTGAGGAGGTTTGGGGACATCACAAGGAGGTATGTTACTAAGTGATAACTCTACTATTTTCTTTTCTTCAAAATTTTGATATGACAAAAAGAATAAATCCTCTCCATCTCAAGCAACTCCAACTGGTTGTGGCCAAAAGTAGTCAAGTGTAAAATGTCTATGTCAAGCAACGGGAAGGTACCAACTATGATGTATAGTGTGCACATGTCCCTCAAATGGAAACTTTAAGCACTTGCGAACCATAGAGGGGACTTCCTTCATGGATTAGAGCCATGGGTAACCTAACTTCACATGAAATAAGTTTGATGTGGGAATGATGATGGAATTAACATCCAAGGTTTTTGGCCCAACCTGGACATCAAGGTCAAGGAACTAAGGGTTGGAGGGATAGACCCATCATGTGCTCTAATTGTGATGTTTGATACATCATAGTGATCACAGTGTAAACCATGCATGTAGAGAAACTCTTTAGTTACTATATTTACCATGCATATAGGATCTATCATAGCACCTCTAATGGGTTTATCATTAATTTGAATAGTAATGTAAAGAGGTCCATCAGGAGCTTCAATAGTAGCATCATGTGGAGAAAAAGATACAATAGGTTCTAATTCCACTCACTCTTTACTATTGGGATGAGGTGCCATTAACCTTGTAAATCCCAATATTGTATTTATTCCATTTATTATATGTAATTTGTAATTATCCATGAGGAGGTGTACTAGTTTCACTAGCAGGGGTAATTGCAGAGTCACCAAAAGTTATTACAGAGTGACTTTTACTATTGGAAAATGTAAAAACTCATGATAAATGAGGATAGGCATGCTCCTTAAGGAATATACTATTTTTGGCATATATGACAATTGTCGTAATGTTTGGTGAGTGAATCTATGATAGCTACAAGTTGTCATAAGATTCTAAGATTCTATGACGCATATGACAGATATGTTAGTTGTATATTTGCTATATTTAGCCCAAGGTTCCTATCTTGGAAAGATACTCTTTTGTGGAATCTATGATAGTTATGACATGTCATAAGATGTTTTAAAAGGCTAGATTTAGTCTTGGGAACCCAACCTTTTGCATGGTTGTTTTTGGACAAGTGTAAGATGCTTGTAAGATGGTAATTAATGTTTACAGGTTGGAGAATCTTAGAAGAGAGAAGGTGAATGCCTAAGATGAGTTAGAAAATGTTTCTATAAGTATTTTCCATGTATTTGTTGCTGCAATATAGATTTTAGGTACTCAGGTGCTGCCAGAATGGTGTTAGATTGAAGATTGGTGGAGAGAGTTGAAGTATTGTTGTATTGTAAATCATTTTCAGATTAATACAAACATTGGGCCTCTTTCCTATGTGGAGTATTTTACCCGAAAGGGTTTTCTCCATGCTAAACATTGTGTTATGTGTTCATATTTCTGATTTTGAATTTTTGTGAAGCATAGTTTTGTTTCTATGTTACAATCTCCATTAATAACACACAGTTAAAGATTGCTGAAATTTATCTTGAATCAGATTTCCATTGAAGTAGTGTTGCTTTCATTTCTAACATTTATGAGGGCAAGAAACCACCATGCAAATATCACCTTCATAATCTTGTTCTTGAGATAGATTTACAATATTAGATTCATGATGAGATAAAGGATCAGTATATATTTGAAGATTTTGATTAGGAGCAGCCACGAATTTATTCCCTTTGTCATTCACACCAGCAACCTAGATAACATTGGAATCAATAAGGTTTTGAACTTCATGTTTAAGATGCATACATCTTTCAATGTCATGACTGACAGAGTGGTGAAATTGACAAAAAGCCTTCGAGTCAAAGAAAGATACTTGCATCTTACTTGGATTGAGAGGTCTAATAAGTGGAATCTTGATGATATTGATGTTCAAAAGTTGTGTCATAGAGTAAAGAGACTCTGATAATGGTGTGAAATGTCTTATTTTTGGTTTCAATTTATAAGGGGTGGGAGCAGAAGACAACGTTGCCAGCACATGTTTTCTTATGTTACTAGCTAATATTGCACTAATCTGAATGAAGTTTTTATTTTGTCTTTTGGATGAATTATTGTGAGAGGCTTCAGATTGACCAACTAGAGCTGATGACGGATTATGCTCATACTGACTAACTGAAAGTTGGTAATCATGGAGAGCCATGTAAAGATGAGTGAAAAATAATATTGCATCAATAATATTTGAAGATGATGGAAACTAGAAAAACCAAATAACATGAAAAGAACTCAAAATCAAAGAGATTTATAGCTTCCAAAGTCTTCAATCTCCTTCTCTCCTTAATAAGGTGGAGGAGAGATGCAACCAAGTCACTCATGGATTTACCCAAGTAGAAAGTAAGTATGTGGATTGCTCTCAATATTCAACATGATATGGATTTAGCTAGCAAATTGATTATAATTTTGGCAAAATAAGGATACAGAAACTTGTGATGAAAATGCCTTGCATTATGCTTGTATTTATAGGCAATTTGGAGTGGATTTCAGATCAATGGTTGATATTCAAAGTTCAAATATAATGGTGGAGATGAGGAGATGAGATGGAGGGCTAGATCATGATAAAAAAAATGGAGGCTTGTGATTATTTTGAAATTTTTAATTCACCTTGGGAAGGTTTTGCATTAATGAGGATTAAGACTTGAGATGGAATAAAAAATTAATTTCCATGGGAGAAGGTAGAATAAAAAATATGGTTTTGTTGGTGAATGGGATGACATGTGACACATGTTCATTTGGCAAACACATGTGTGAGCTCTTTGCATTAAAAAGAGCTCTAACATGAAAAAGGAAAGGTGAGGTGGAAGGGTCATGTGACCCCTTTGAATAAAAAGTAATTTTTTATTCAAAGGGTGTGGGGAGATAGGTTAATCAAGATTTGACCCAATTAACTAAGTGTTTAACTTAATTAATGTGGCTGTGGGAAATTAGTGAGGGGGTTAATTAGTGGTTAAAATTAATTAAATAAGGATTTACTTAACTAATCTGGTTCTAGGGGCTAGGTAAGTAAGAGTAGCTAATTAAATAATTGGTATTTATTTAATTAGGCTAGGTTTAGGTCATATGCTAGGGGAGATTAATTAAATAAGCATGTTTTATTTAATTAATCTAGGATAGGGAATGGAGAAATTAATAAAATAAATATTTGGACTATTTATTTAATTAGTTGTGAATGGTGTTGTAAGGTTTAGTAATAAATTAAATGAATTAATTCATTGCTAAGGATGAATTTGGGATGAATGGCTAAGGATGAACGACTAGGGATGGCTTAGGATAAATTAACTAAATAATTTTGATTTTATTTAATTAATTGGAGGAAGGGATAATTACTAGTACAAGGATGTAGGAAAGAGGCTTGTGAGGTCAAGACATTTTCAAGTGTCTACATTTTTCCCCTCTTTGATTTGGTGTCGTGACCAAGTGGAAATGACACCAACACAAAGAATTTTTCCCTAGTTGACAGGAGAAATGGAAATAGATGAGGGATGCCCCCTCAAGAGGTCAGGTGAAAAAATTAATTTTTTTAGGTGAACTCTCAAAAAGAAGGCAAAGGTGGTGAAAAAGAGGTTCAAGATAGAAAACAAGGTTGATAGAAGAAAAAATAGGTGAAAACAGGTAAGATTTGTGGCTTGGGGAGAATAAATGGTGAATTATGGCTTATGTGGCAGCTATATATAGGCAAAAGTGGGCCCAACATGCAACATTTTCATACCTAAGCTTACTAGTCTAGAGAGAGAAGAGTGAGAGCAATGACACAACTGTCTTTCCCACATTAGGAGCATCAATCGGAGTTGGTTTGAGAGTACCAGAGGATGTCAAAGGGTGGTGCATAGGTATGTTGACTAATCGTACTTTGTGATTTTTTGGGTTTCAGGGTATTTATGGGGCTCAAAAGGGGTAGATTATGGGTTTAGTGCTAGCACGAAACCACACATCGCATTAGGTTGGTGGTTTAGCACATTAGGCTAGATTAGTGCAAAAGGTTATGGTTAGGGGGATGCTAGGTTTAGTACCAAAGGGCAGTAGACTGGTTCAATTGTCTCAATCAACACTAGGGTTATGGGGGGTTTAGCGCAATCATTTTGATTAACATAGATCCCTATGGATTAGGACAATTGTCTTGATTAGTGCAATAGGTTAGAAGATTAGTGCGAACATTTGGTTTAGCGCCAAGTTTTAGGGTTTTTAAGTCTTCTAGGTGGATTAGTGCCTAATGTTAGGGAAATAACAATATGGTCCCATTTAGTACCAAAGGGCTATGTTCTAGTGCAATCGTCTTGATTAGGACAATGGATAGGTGGTTTAGTGCCTTTGTCTGCATTGGCACCTGGGATAAATAAATTAGTGCATTTATATTATTTTGTGAAAAAGGATTAACTTGGCATGATTTCTTAGATGCAGGTTGATATGTGGACTTTACAGTCATGAGAGTGGTGAACACCATTGATGGTGTTGAGGGAGAGATTGGTCAGGTGGAGTAGAACTGCTTGTGAGTGGTTGGGTTGAGTTTTGTTTTGGAGATGCCTCGATTGAGGGAACACCGTGCGATGATGATGGAGCTGGTAGAGAGCTGGAGGAGTGAGACTTGTACCTTTTTGCTTCATACAAATGAGATGGCCATCACACTTGAGGATGTATGGAGGATCCTATGGATCCTGATTCATGGTGAGAGGGTGACTTTTGGTGCGGTGATAGGATTGGTGGCACTTGGGTTGATGTTTGCTACATGATAGGTTGTCACAAATTAGAAGTAGTGGGAGATGTCCTGGGATGCATCTATGGGTGTGAGACTAGGGTATTTTTCCTTATATCTATGTGGGCTGATTGGTAGAGTGCTGATGCCTGATCAACAATCCTAGGGGTTCCCTATTGGATGGGGAGATTGCATTGAGTGGTGACTCAGAGTGTAGTATATGCATGGGGGCCATGTCTCTTCGTTCAATTGTACCATGAGATGCATATGGTTGTCTATTGGGAGGGGGTGAGTCTCAACTATGGGATTACACTATTGCATGTATGGGCATGGGAGCATATTTCTATCATGAGGATAGTGTGTCTGCATGTGAGGTGGTATTCCAACCCTAGGTGATAGCTTATACTAGTACTCTTTGTCACCAATAGTTGGGGAGTCTGTGATTTTGGAGGTGGATGATAGATGAGGTTACAACGATGACATGGTGACCCTACATAGGGTATGAGGATTGGATTGATGATTGATGAGGTATAATTAACCTCATTTCATAATAAGTCATATAACCCTTTTTGTGTCACCCAAATTACCCAAATGATGCTAATTTACTAATTTTATAAGCAACATTTGTTTATTTTTGATAGACTGATGTACAAATCTTATTTTCCAATTGATTGAATTTTTCCACTAATGTTGACATGATCATGTGTAAAGGTCTATGTATTTATGCAGGTTTTTATGAAGAGCCTAATGGAACTTAAAAGCAACTAAAGTCAACAGTGCCAGAATCTCAGGGTGTCAGAAACCTAGGAATACATGGTCATAGGCTTTATCGATAGTTCTTTTATTTTCTTTTAAAATACTTAAGACATTTTATGACTCCACTTAGATACTTTACTATGTTAAACCTTACAGACATCTAGTTTAGTTAAAAGTCTCTTTTTCTGTTGAAGACTTCTTCAAGTGGCATTTATGCATCACCTGAAATTTAGGATTTTGGTAGTATAGATTATGGGTAATCTCAAAAATAGTTATGCTATGCTATGTTATGTTATGCTATGTTCTGATAAACAATAGAGAAGTAATGTTCAACTATTATGTTTTGTGATAATTTTCTATGGAATGAAGCAACTGAGTTTATTCTAAGTAATATATTCTAAGCAATGAAAACATAAATAAAAATGGAGTTATTTTGGAGTTGTTGAGATAATGCATGTGATTTGAATCAATAAGAAGAGCTCCTAAGAGCTACCCACTCCAAGGATATAGGATAGATAAGTATTTTATCATTATGCAATTGTGCTGTTTAAATTTGTTTAGTAAATATTTTTATTTAGATTAATGTAACTTTCTATTTTAGCATTATTCTGTGTCCCTGCAGGATATTGTGTTTGAGATAATCATCTTTAAAGTTCTGTTTGTTATGCTAGAGCTTTTGTAGCATATTCTTCATTCATAAAATCTATTATCAGTTGTTAGCTTAGGTTTTAATATGTTTTCAGTTGATAGTAACTACCTTTTTCAATTCATAGTTAAAAATGCATGTGTTGATTCCTAGTTAGTTTATATGCTTTCTATATCAAAAACTCAAATACTTTCTAGATTAAAAGTGGTGTGCTTTCTAGTTTTGATTCATTTTGTTAAAAGCTTGTTCAAAACATAGAAAACCATTACTGAGATGAGATGTCTGAATTCATTCCCTATTACAAACTACCTTAGACACTACCCTGTCGACATAATTGACATATTTCAACTAAAGTGTTAGGACCTTAAGATAGTCTATCAATGATGATGCTCATCTTCCATATACATGGAAGCCTCGGTACCTCATAGGGAGGACTAAACACATTTTGGACCAATATATCCCCTCTTGGGTACTTTGCTGGTTTGGATTACAGCATGACATCTCACAAGTGAGTAATTTTTGCACGTGTACGGTAGGATCAACCACTATGGCCACCAAACATAGATCCATAGATGGTGATAGCTAATTTTACAAGATTTTTAGTGGTTGAATAAGACTAGCATTCTATAGTAGTGGATGTTGGGACCACTCTAGCATATGATGTATATTGGGTGCAGGTGCAACTAGTATGAATTACAATTCCTATAGATTAGCTTGGGGTAGATGAGGAGGAGGAGGATGAAGATGATGGAGGGGATGTGTTGATGGTGTTTTTTAGCACACAATAATGTAGGTGTAATTACTAGTATCACATCTCTCTTGAAAAGTATCTTACCATAAGTAAGACTACTCCAAGGATAATACAACTAGGTCTTAGCTTGCTTGGAATTCCTCAATGGAATGTTCTAGCTATGCCTACAAGGGGTCTTACATGTGATGTGATAGATTTAATAGGTTAGGACAGCAATACATGCAAACCCTTATATTTTTTCAACTAATATGGCGATATGAAATGCTACTGGAACCTAACTCTAACAACTGGTTAATAAGAAAATGCAAAAGGAAGTAGGGTTTAGAGAGATCCTAAGTGACATTCACAAAGTAAAGATTGTTGCAGGTAGACAAACATTCAAAAATTAAACCAATTTTTTGTTTTACCAAGCTAAGGACTTTGCTACAGTGCTACAGGAAATAGTGCTATCTTCTATGGATTCTTCAGATTTTCAGATCACATACATTCATTAAATACCCAAATGCCCATGTGATTTAACTACTATAATGCAATTGAACTCAACTCAATTTAATAGCCCAGGCTAACTATGCACAACTACTTACAATCAACAAGAAACTAATAGTATGGACTAGAATGCTCATCAAATACCTTCAACAGATCAATAACATTGTAAAGCACAATTTAACTAATGAAGATCAAGATGTGAACCATGAAACCAAATTGATAATACAAAAAAAAACAAATTCTTAGAAAAGTACTGTATTAACTTGCTTTTGTTCTAACTAGAAAATTTGGCAGTGTCAACAATTCAACATCAAGATTATCTTACAATGAGAGGAATAATGGCCCTTTATATAGAAGAGGCACCATACTAAGTTTTTGAACATATGGAGATTGACTCAACACTGATGGTCCAGATTCAACAACAGTAAAGACATTTACAACAACATTTTGCATTCCCGGATTACAATTTGTCTTGTAGGAAAAGGATGAAAAATGACCTCTAGATACATTGAACTTAGACAAATTGAGTACACATTAAACTATACATAGGGAAAAGTCACTTTTTAAAGCATAATAAATACAAAATAGTGTCACATGACCTTCAAAATTTAGCATTAGTCACAAGTGATGGGATTACACTTTCAATTTCAAATAATTTATCATTTTATTCATCTCCTTCTAAATCTATTTTGTCTTCTTCAACCTTTTTGTTGCTGTAGGCTACCCAGGCTGCTAATGCTGGATTTATGTCTATAGGATCTAGATCTTTAATGTAGTTTGATTTGAGTTTGAATCTAAATATTTAATGTAGTTTGATCTTTTATATAGTTTGATAATACTGAGTATATATATCTTCCATTACTCTTCTGTTTTTGTGAAATGCAACAAAGGAAAGCCGAAGATCACTGACCTTTTCAAGTTTACCCACTATACTCAGTGGAGACTGCCCATGAATAGCTTGGTACAATCTATCCTTACAACACTACTCATCAAGTGGAGCAAGATCATCGATGTCAGGGTCTAGACATTCTTTCAAAGTATCATTTATCTCATAAATAACAACAAGAAGTTGAGTGTTTGCTTCCTTGTAAGATTCTTTAATCTTATTAAAAACTTCCTTCTTTATCTTCATTTGTAGATACCATTCCCCAGAATTATACAACCTTTCTACTGTAAGAATATTCTCTGATAACAAAGTTTGGATGGGCAGTTCCCTTATCACCTGTACTCTCAAGAACATATGAGAATAGTATTCTTCATAGGGCTCGTATTCTTCATATTATTCCTCCCATCCTTCTCTCAATAATTGAAAGTTCTGATGTAGCCTGACTGCAAAAGTGATTGCTTTGAAACCATCATTGTACACTCTGTCAAACCACTCCTATGTGCCTACAACAGTT
Source organism: Cunninghamia lanceolata (assembly GCA_027924645.1). Lineage (NCBI taxonomy): Eukaryota > Viridiplantae > Streptophyta > Pinopsida > Cupressales > Cupressaceae > Cunninghamia > Cunninghamia lanceolata. Next base: position 7,414,957 of record BSBN01000389.1, read on the forward strand.
GTTTTAATATCATCAAATTTACTTAGCTCTTCTTTTGACAGCAAGGCCAAAGTTGATTTTGGTTTCCCCTCTAAATTCAATGGCCTCATCAAAAACTATATGAAAGCCTTCAATTCTTCATTTTGTTGTTTTAGTTCTTGCTTTGTGAGCTCATCTTTGTCTAACTGCTCAAGAATAGAGGAGACCATACCTTTAAATTCATCAATTGTCTGACCCCTAGAGCTTGGTCCCAGGTGAACAGTTGTGACAATATAATCTTTTGCTTTGACTTGATCTTTATTCATATTGGTTGGTGGGACAACCACTTCAACAATTTTTGACCCCATGGCATCTTTGTAAATCCTAGATTGGATCTTAGCCTTCTTTAGTTTCTTTGGCTTTTCCACTCTGGCTAAGATAGCATCCAAATCTAGTTTCATCACTTGCACTTGTGGCTCTTTGACTCCAAGCCAGTTTTACAACCAATATGGTGTTGCTGAAGAAGAATCCTTGGGAACATCAGTATGACTATCTCCTTTTACTGGAGGATTATCAAGAATTTCTAGTTCCCTTTCAGACTCTTTATCATTGTCTTCTTTTCCATCTCCCTATTGCTGTAGATTTTCCAATATTTCGTGCTGGAAACTTTCATAATTGTGTCCCCAGTGCCTTTATCAATGGGACTATCAGATATCTCAACTATTTCAATGTTTTTAGTCTTAGAGAGGAAATCTTTAGATTCTTCTTCTCACATCCCTTGTTCTTGCAGCTCTAGCTCTACACAAACCTTTTCAATTCTTGGCAATTGTGGCACAACCAAGCAGACAAAGTCTTGCACTAGATGGATTAAAGAATTGTGAAGCAATGGCAATGAGGGAAGACTCACATGAGTTAGATTAGCAAATGATGCAAAAACCCAAAGGAGGCACAATAACTGATGAAAGGATGGATGAGGAAGGAGGGGAGAAGGAAGATGAAAGAACAGTGGAGAGAGGTGGTAAAGTTGATGAGGTGGAAAGAGAGATAGAGGAAATGGGAGGTAGGGAGGTAGTTGAAATGGATGGTCATGAAGGGGTAGAAGAAATGGCAGCAACTAAAACAAGTGAAGTGGAAAGGCTCGAATCTGCTGCTAAGGGGCATGAAGAAGTTACAGTAGTATTTTGAATTGGGGTAAACAAAGTATCATGGGCAATAGAGGTAGTGGGAGTAGTGGTAGGAGTAGTGATATAGATCCCTATAGTTGTGGTCCTTGGCTTCTTGGTCTTGGAACCTTCACCTGGTCCACTTGGCATATGCCTCTTCTATGCAGCTCTTGTTCTCTTGTCTAGAGGTGAACTCTTTGGTTGGGCTTTTAGAATAGTTTTCTTTCCTTTTATCTTTTCTGCCAATGGGATGTGTTCTTCACTATCTATTTCTTTAGAAGCCTCTTGAACTTGCTCCTCAACATCTGGCACTTCTACAAGTTGATCTTCCTCACCATTTGACTCCTTCTCTAGTTCCATCTCTGTATAAGTTAATTGCACTCCATTCTGAGTCATGGCTGCAATTTGGGTTCTAACCCATACTTTTCTCAGCCTTATGGGTTCCTTTATAATCTCATTGAAGGATCTCTCTTTAGCATTTGCCCAATTTGGAAGGGGAACTAGGTATTGGTATTGATTTTCCCAAGGTCCCTTGAACACCTCATTGTCATCATCTACCAACTAATCTGGGACATCTATGACATGGAATCTTTTAATAAAATCTAGTGACATTTTTGAAAGAATTCTTTTCAAAACCTCATAATCATCTACGCATTCTGTCCAGAAATCCTTGAGATGCTCCTTGTTGAACAACCTCTTACTAACATATTTCTTCATTACACCATAGGGGTCAAAGTGATTTATTCTGATATACAAGTGGAGATTAAGAAGTTGCAGTTCTTTGTCAGAGGCTTTAGATGCTCCTAATGAAACACATGTAAACTGTCCTTTGCCTAGCAACAGGGGAAATCTGACATTTGTTCTATGCAAGTGTTTTAATTTCTCTGCACATGGGATTAGATGCCTTGTTAGTTCCAGTAGTACTACCTTATCTACCAGATACCTTGGTAGTCTGTATGGTGCTCCTATGAATCCTTGCACCCTTATGTAGGTGAATTTCTCAAACTAGATATACCATTTCCTAAATTGGCTGATTACATTCATTGCCTCTGGAGAAATTATTAGGGAGGTAGCTCCTTGAAGCAATCTTGTAATATACATGGTAAATGCATCATTTACCCTTTTGAAGTGAATCAAGGACTAAGATATAGTGAGTTGGGGATAACACATATACTTTCAATTGCTTATCACCTACAACTCCCAACTTTGATAGCCCTGGGTACTCAGTTCTTCTTGCTAAGGCATAGACTACATATGAGGTCCATCTGAATGTCGTCTTCTCATTAAAGTTTGAAAAAGCCTCATGCATGTTATCACTCAAAATTTGAGCCTAATGTAGTTTCATTTGTCCATGAATAATTTCTTCAATCAGTGTGAACATCCGTCCCTCAAATGTTGATGCAGAGGGTAGTCCATAAATTCTACTCAACAAAGTACTTCATGTTTTGTGCTCATGTGGTCATTTAACCTACATAACTGGACCTAATAAGTATTGATTATTTAGATAGTTTCTTGATTCCTAAGTTTAAATGCATGATTCACAAGTTACTTGCCATGCTGCTAAGTCATATTCTTCCCTATGAAAATGATATCCATTTTTTTAATTACAAATGCCTACCTCTAAAATGCATGAGTCTAATAACTTGCAGATTTATAACATTTACTACATGATTTAAACAAAAAAGACATCAAAATTCTCATTGAACCATGAAATAAATGTTTAAACTTCTCAAAAGCTAAATTGAAATATGAAAAACATCATTATTCAACCCTTGCAACATTCACTTGAATCAAACAAACCCTTCTACCTTGGAAATTTTTAGAAAAATAGTCATTTTATAGGTTCAGCGCTAATTTCAAGGGTCTTGGACCTTATCAGAGGAAAAACACTAGAATTGGCTAGGTTTGACCTAGCGCGGATTTGAGGCTCATCTGACCTTGTGTAGGTTTTGGTTGTGACCGACCTGTATGGATCCCTAGACATCGATGAGGTATAATTTCAGCACAAGTCAGATGGGTTGGGATTCAGTGCTAAAGATGGGAGTAAGACTTGGCAGGGATTTTGAACATGATAGACCTAGTGTGAGATTTGGGTATGATTGACTTTTGTAAAATTGAAATGTCAGTTAGTATGAATTTTAACACAGGTTGGTTGCAAGTAATTTTAGTGCCAAGAGTGGGATATGGGTTAGCGTAGACTCCAACTACATCAGACTTAGTGTGGTTTTGAGAGGTGACTGACCAACAGTTGGTGAAGGAGTATTTCTATGCAAGTTAGTGAATTGACAATTTAGCGCCAGCAAGGATTTTGGATGCTACCAACTAGGTGGGATATTTGATGATGTTCGACTAAAGTTAGTGAAGACAGATTTTTGTGCAAGGTCAAGAACTTAGAGTTTTAGCACTGGATCAAATTTTGTTTTAGATGGTATTTTTTCAAATGATCGACCGACTTGGTATCTTCAAGGTTATTTAGGTCAATCGGTAGCATTTTCAATGCGAGGTCCATGAAGGACGATTTTAGCACAAAGGGATTTCAAATTTTCAAATGGCGAAAGATTTTTAGATACTATGCATTCTAAAGTTTTACGCTACTTCAAAGGGTCTATCAATGTTCTTTTCAGCAGGGATGGAATAAATTAAAAGGCCTACTGTATTTCCAAAAGGAGATTTGTGAATGTTTCTTGGGGTGTGTATAAATGCATTTAAATGCAACAAAATTCATCATTTCCACCTATTGTGAGCTAGGGTTTGTGTATAATGAAAAATTTGGATTTGCAAATGGAAATGATCAAACAATGAAATGCATAACCTAAACCGAAATCATTCAATACCTCAAAGATGCAAGATGAATTGTTTGATTGATTTGATATGTTGGTTGTTCACAATTTGGCAACATAACATTTGCATAGGATTGTGATGATAGATGGAAGATGATGATGATAGATGCAAAGGCTCTAATGTGATTTCAACAACATAAGGATACTCCAACTCAATGCCTCTTCTTTAGAAAATTTGGCAGAATAAGGGTACTTGAGGCTCAATGCATCTTACAAATGGCTTGTGAGGGGGTTGATTTATAGGAAAGACTTGGTTCAAATGGATGGTTGAGATTAAAAATCTAAATGGTTGATGTGGATGGCTAGGATTGATTAGTTATTCCCACTCTTCAATGGAGTTGTAGTCATGTGACAAGTGTACAAAGGAGGATAAGGTTCATATGTGATTGTGTACACAAATACTAAAATTAGGTCCCATTAGTTGTACATGTGAAGAATTTTACATAAAAGTTGTACTGCAACACATGATTGAATTGAGAAATGGACAAGTGTCGAAATGTAATGAAAGGTGAGGACCTAATTCAAATAAAATATTTGAATTAGTTGGGATATGAGTTAGAAATTAATTGGATAGTGGGATTAGGATATGATTGGGATATAAATAGGAAATTAATTAAATAAATAAAATTTATTTAATTAATTAGAAAGTGGGATTATTAATGTGAAATTAATTAAATAAATACAATTTATTTAATTAATTGGCTAATGGATTAGTGAGATTAGGACAAAATGCTACATGATGTCTAAGTGATGTTTTCGACTAGGTGTTGCAAGACATGGACAAATTTGGGACAATTTTGGGTGTCTACATTTTCCCCCTCTTTGAGATGATGTTTAAAATGATAAGATTTGTGTTGAGTAACATCATTTCAAAGAATCTAAGGTATGGATAATGGATAGGGATGATGATGAAAAGATAGGATGATGACAGAAAGATAGGATGGGGATGAAATGGGATGATGATGCCCCCTCGAGAGGATAGGTGGGTTGGACAAACACAGGTGGGCTCTCGAAATGAAAGGATTGGCTAAGAAAGAAAGATAAGGAAATTGATAGAAGAAATGATGATGCATTATGCTGCAATGAATATGAGCAACCATGATGTTTGATATAGCACTAGACATTATGCACCAAGGTATAAGGACTAGGGTGATGATGTGTCTTGTGCCCCAATTTAATACAACCTTGTCTAGATACAAGATATGAATATTAGCTGGAAATGATACTGATGTGCTACAAATGCAAGATAAAAATGATGACACACACAAGCAAGCAAGCAAGCATGCACAAATGATTCAAAAACAAACAAGGTATTGCCCCTATCAAGCTGTAAACCATTGATTAATTGTTTGATGATAATAGTTGAGAGTGTTTTCATGGCGGGGAAAGCTACATCCCTAGATCAACACAAGGTTGTTTGCTGAATTGGTTGGTTGATTGGCTGATTCATTTGGCTTACAACAAGGCTAGGATCAAGACCATGGATTGTGCTGGGATAATTTGGCTTGATTGATTAACTTGATTGGTATAGCTTTAAGGATGACTTGCATTTGAGCTTATTACTTTGGATTGATTTGATTTGATGAAGGATGATTAGATTGAAGGAAATGGATGGATTGAATAATAGATTAATTGGAAGAAGTTGTTTATTAATGATGTAGAAGATAGATGATAGAAGAAATGATGAGAGGAGAAAGAGGAAAATCGTGTATGCCTGAATCTAGGCACTTCTTTCATACTCCAGACTACCTACATACCCTGTATCCATAGGATCAATGCACTTAGCGATGGAAATGAGATGTAGTTCTGATTTGTGTTTTATCGATGAGATTATGAAAAATGGATTGAATTAGTCAAGTTATGGATTGATGAAATGTTGATGATGGGATGTTATGTGGTGGATTAAGCTACTTTTGATTGATTTTGATTGGATTTGTTTCGATTGCAGTTGATGTGATTGAGTTGATTTGCTTTGGTGTTGATGTTTGTTGTTGATTGATAGGATTTGTTTTGATGGTTGGATTGTTTTGAATGATGATAGTGATGGTGTGATGATTGGAGTGTCCACTCAAACTAAGCATAAGCAAGTTTTCTTAGTGTACTCAAAGAATGTAAAACAAACAAGTTATTGCCCTTGTCAAGTCAGAAACTAATGATTGATTGTTTCATTGATAATGATAGTGTTGTCATTGCAGGGAACACTATATCCCTAGATCAACACAAGGATGCAGGAATGTTATATCCCATTGATGATGATTGACAAGATTAAGAACAAAACCTATTGATTTGATTGGATAATGTTCCTTGATTGATTGGATTGCTTGATATGGATTAGTGTGACTTGGATTTAAGATCATTGCTTAGATTGATTTGATTGGAAGAAGTGATTGATTGAAATGGATGAATGAATGTTATTGATAGGAAGAATTGAGGATGATGATGATTTGATTTTGATTGAATGTTGATGGAGTGGATTGTTTTGGATGATGTGATTGGTTTTATGTCTTGGATTTTTTGTTGGATATTTAATTTTTTGGATTTTTTGACATATTTTGATTTTTTTGGATTTTTTGGGATATTTTGATTTTTTTGGGATTTTTTGGGATTTTTGATTTTTTTTATGTTTTTGAATGTTTTGGGATGTCAATGGATTTACAATTTGGGTAGCCTTTGTGCTAGATACCAAAGACAAGGGAAAACCAAGTCTAGATGAAAGGATGGATGAATGGGATTGGATAGATAAAAGGATGGGCAATTAGTAAATGGGATGGAAGGCTCATGATAGATGGATGGGATGAAAGACTCATGATAGATGGATAGATACAAGGATAGGCTATGGAATGGAAAGCTCATGATAAATGGATGGGGATAAGCTATAAGATGGAAAGCTCATGATAAGGGTACGCCATAGTGGATGGATCATAAGGTAGCTAGGATGTGATCTTCAAAGGCTATGTTGCATAGGAATAACATGTCACATTCTAGGTGGTAATGCTTAGGATTCTTTGCATGACAAGGATCATGACGATATGATGACATGATGGATTGGTTTGAATGGGATGGATGAATGATCAATGGATAGGACTTGGTTTGGAAAGAAGGTATGTCAAGAAATATCCAAACATGTTTCAACATTTTGCCCCTATGTCTTCATCAAAATCAAAAGGAGGAAGGGAGGATGGATGCAGGATCATGACAGGTATGTGGGTGTAATGGCTAAGGATGGTAGGATGGAGCATGATATAATGGAAAATGATAAGTTGAAAATGATAAGATGGATGAGACCATGTGCCCCCAAGTGTGAGTGACATAGAAGATCAACCTACACATGATGCCTATTTGCCAGGTTTTCATCATGGTACTTATCCAAGGCACTTGTTTACCAAGTTTTCACCATTGGATGAAGGGATTTCTCTTTACTTTTTTTTATATTTTTTTCATTGATTTTTTGTAGATGGGATGACAATTACACATGGTGCCTATTTGCCAGGTTTTCACCATGGTAATGGATAGGAGGGACTCAAGTGTCTAGTGCTATGAAAGGTGATAGTGTCCCATTAGAGATGGATGATGTCTTCGCATGGACCATGTCATTACACTCATAGATGTTGATAAGGGATTGTGTGGATGGAAAATGGATTAGGTAGATAATTGATTAGGATGTGGATTATGCAAGATTCATGCAAGGATGGATGGATGGGGATAGTGGATTATGATGTGGATTATGAAAGGTTCATGCAAGGATGGGTGGATAGGGATAGTGGATTATGATGTGGATTATGTCAGACTTATGCAAAAGCATGGACCATAGGAAGCTGATTGGGGAGATATGTAGGATAATGGATGAAGGATGGGGAGAGGGAGGTATTTGGGAATATTTTGGAATGGAAGGGAATCATGACTAACGGTTGGACACATTGTGATAAACATTGAAGCTTTTGGTGAGATGGTGGTGTAGGAAGCAATGGAGATGTTTTCTTAGGAGATGGTTGATGTAAGCATTTGGGGACCCACATGGACTTAGGATTTTTAGTGATTTTGTTTTGCTTGTGGGATTTTTTAAGGGAATTAGAGTTTTGGATGGAAATAGGCTCTTGGATGGATATAGGTGGTTGGGATTCTTGAGGTGTGGACGAGGATGACTCATTTGACTTGCTAGCTATTTTCTTAGGAACCCAAACCATTTTTCTTTTGAGCTTTGAATTTGGAGGTAAGGGTTTGGATGGCTTCTTAGATGAACTTTGCTTTGAGTTTGATTCTTTATGTCCTAAGGTATGAAGACCTTTAGGATTTTTGGTAGGATTGTTAGCTTTATAAGTAGAGGCATACATTTTTTTGCTTTTGAATCCCATGGGATGGGTGGAGTGGATGGAATGATTGGAAGCTTTATGCTTAAATGATGTGTGCTTTTGTTGGCCATGATTAGGGATGTAAGGATACTTATGAATGATAGGTATGTTAGGTGTTGGAAGCAATGGTGGCAAGGTAGATGGAGGGATATTTGGAGTTTGTAAAAGTGAAGGCAAAGTGGATGGAGGAAATTGTATGGTCACATGATTTTGACATTTATAGGATGATGGAGGTGGAATGGATACATATGTCTTAGGTATATGATAGGGTTTATGATAGAAAGTGGCAGGCTTAGGATGCATGGAGGAAATACCAACATCTTTTGGTTGTTTACCTTGGGGTGTGTATCCAAGGCCATATGAGCATGGGGGAATCTTGACATGGTTTGGCTCCAAAATACCTTGTTCATAAAGATCTAGGCCTTTACCTTTGTAGTTCATGTTTTGGAGGATGTGATTGACTATGGGACTAGATGTGTTTTGGGAACTAGACTTGAGTTCCTTATTGGATGGAGAAGATGAAGTGGAGGATAAATGTTGTTGTCCTAAGGAAGAACATTCATGGATGAATGTGGATAAACCCATTAGATATGGTGGTGGACTTGAAATGGGATCGATGGTAGATGGGGATGAAGGATCATTAGGATCTTGATTAGCATTGTGTTCACTAAGATCCAAGCTATTTGTTTGATCTTCTATGCTTATGTGTTCTTGAGAGGCACATGTCTCATTATGACAAGTGGATGTTTACTCATTATGGATAGGGCTATATGGAGGATGGATAAGAGTAGTTGGGATATCTTGCTCATGGATGGTTATGGGATTATGGATAGGATCAAGGTGCTTTTGAATAGGTTCTTCATCATAGATATCATCTTGATCATGAGATGGATAAAGTTTGATACAAGGGTCATCATGATCTTCATAATCTTAAATAGAACCTTGATCATAACTATGAGCAAAAAATAGGATTAAGTGGGCTATAAAAGGGATAAATTTTCTCATGAATAGGGTCATGGTGATGGCTAATAGCTTGAGGGAAAACCATATGTAGGCCATGGATAGGTGGAACTTAGAGGTGCTTTGATCTTGATTAAGATTAGGGTTCAATATTTCCACATGTTTAAGATTATGCTCTTGACATACCTCTTGACTTTGGATGGAAGCAGAAGGTTATGGAGTGGACTTGATAGGCTCTTGAGGATTATCAACATGAGGACATGATGGTTCTTGACTTAGGCTTGTGGTTGGAGAATCTTGAATAGACTTGTTGGCTTGTAGGTCACATGATGGGCTTAAAGGGCTAGGTATGTTAATGGAAGGCTCTTGAATAGGCACAAGGATATGTGAACCACATGATGAGATTATAGGATTGGACATGACCTTTGGAAGTTCTTTGGTAGGCTCATGAATGGGTGTTTGACATGGGGGTAGTTTATTCCTAGCTAGTAGCCAATGGATCACATCCTTTGCAAGGGTATGAGTGGATGAGAAATATAATGGATGAGCAATAATAGTGGATGATGTTGTAGGCTTAGGACTAGGATTAGATTGGGGGCTAATTGGATTGGGTGGATTAGGATTTGGATTGGATGAAGGGATAATCTTACCACAATTTATGAGGTTTGTCATCAATCTATTAAGTTTGACACAATTGGTTGTTGTATGGCCCTTATACCTATGGTATGCATAATAATGGTTTTCATTATACCAAGGGGGTTTAAAGATTGGTTCAAAAGGTTCTATCAGTGGCAGCTCAATCAAATTTGCTCTAACCAATTGTTGTATGGTTATGTCCAAGGGATCTTGTGGTGGAGGATTGGTAGAACATGGGGATGAAGGTGATGAAGGTTGGTGGACCAATGGACTAGGGGTAGGATCACATGGTGGTCTTCTAATAGGGCTAGTAGGCTCATCTGTTGGCATGTGATTAGATGATGAAGGCCACTCATAGGATGCATTTGCTAGATTGGTATCTCCCTTGTCAAAGGTAATTAAATCTTGCATAGGATAACTTAGGCTTTGATTTATGTACAAGGGGCCACTTGGATTCGGATATGATTCTTGTTGGAAAGGTGGACTTAAGTCTATCAATGGTGCTTGGTGGTCTTGTTGAAAAGGTGTACTTGGATTTGCTTGATTTATGTACAAAGGGCTATTTGGACTTGCATGTTGTTCTTGTAAGGACACTCGATTTCCTTGTGGATGGTTTTGGTGGTGTGTTGGAATGTCAGAATGAGGAATTGGATAATGTTGAGGTGGAGGTTGATAGGTTGATGTGGCATTGACTTGGTGGATAGGTGGATTAGGTTGATATGGAGTGGCTAAGGATTGATTTACTTGTCAAGCTTGACTAGTGGCTAAAAGGTGTTGGACTTGGGCTATGAAGTGTTGCAGTTGAGGTGATTGGCTTACATGGGGTTGAGCTCTTTGGATGAAGAATTGTAATGTTTCAATGGTGTCTTGGTTTAGGGGTTGTGATCCTTGATAAATATTTTGGAGGAATATTTAATTTTTGGGTCTTCTAGTGTAAACATGTTGTCACCCAAGTGTTTTGATGCAGAGGCATCCACACTAAAACCTTGACATACAGCATGTATGTCTACAACCCATCATCATCATCATCATATTTCCCTTAACATTGTCAGCATCATCATATTTTCTCTGCCGACCAATATCCTCCTGCAGACAAACCTTCGACCTTTCGCCTGTCAGCAGCATCATCATATTTGGCTATCGGCAGCATCATCATATTCGGCAAGCGCAAACATCCTCCTGATGTTCACTGTTCATCTTACCGCCAACCTCTATCTGCAGCATCATGATGTTCAACATCATGTTCATCAGCAGGATATAAAATATCCGGCTCCCTCCATATATCCTGATGACGACACTTCACGCACCTTTCCTTCGATGCTTATGTCACCCTGATATCCTGATGATGATTATCCTGATGACGATGATGTCATATGCAGTTCCCTCAATATCCTACTGTCGGCCAAACTTAACATTATCAGCCCGTGATGGAATTGTCAACTCGATCGACTAACTTATGCCAATATACTCTTCCTCGGCAACACCTTGTGATGATCACCCCGAAATGCATTCACCTTATGCAAACGATTGCATCATGCTCACCTCCATCTACTCGGATGACGCCCGAAGTAACTGCAGGATATACACAGAAATATCCTGATGATGCACTTGCGATGGATATCCCAACCTTAGCAGATTTTCACCGTTCTGATTCGCCGAACCTCCTGAGGTGACCCGATCTACTTTCAGGGTGATCTTCCAGACTCGAACTATCAGCACGACCTAGCACATGCCCATGCTAGGGTTCTCAGCACATCTCGACTGCGATCCTGCAAACATACATGTGAACAAATAGAAAATGCAAACTAAATCCTAAACTATTGTACGTAGCCATTCCACCGATTCGACAAATCAACCGGTGGAATGGATCAGCGAATCCATGAAACCACCAGAACAGCCACACGATTAAACAATGGAATTCAATAGAGAATGAACACAAACAGGATCTCTTTATTGATTTCAAAAGATGCAATTACAATACTCTGTCTCTCCTCTCTCTGTCTCACTCCCTGCAAAGTCTGATCGATGATCTAAAACCAACCGATCCTCATGCATAAATAGGATCTGCTTGCGAGTACTACCACTCGATTCCCAGTGGCTGGGAGCTTCCAAGCGGCTGGGAGGATCCAACCAAACATACAGCATAACAACTGTCCTAACAACCTACCTAAAAATAGCAAAATATGGTCAACATGACCTTATTACATGCATTAGTCTTATAAGACCTTCTTGGAAACATTAACCAGACCTAAAACAAAGTAACTGCCTCATGGAGGCCAGCTGTCAGGTAGGTGCTCCTGCACCATACTCCCCAACAGAAAAAGAACTCATGTCCCATGAGTTAGGTTGTGGAAGTCCTCCACCTTTACACTTTGCCTTTGCAGTGTCTTGACCTGTTCCAGCTTTGTCCTCTGCTGGCTCTCGGCTGCTCCAAGACTTCTGAACTGTAACTTGTTTTCTTGCAAGTAAATCCTCATGCCTGTCAATGTAGGCCCTTCTCTCACATACCTTGTGTTTGTCAGGTTGTCTAACCAGAACCTCTGTCTGAACTGCCTCTTGAACTTCTACAATGTTCAACTCTGTCTTTCTTTCAACCTTTATAGGACAAACAATAGTCCCAACTATGACAACAACCTTGTTATTCCTCTCAACTGGTTGCTATTTGCAAACCTGTTGCTGAACCTGCTGCTGACCTCTGTCAGTCAAAACTAAAACTGTCTTCAAACTGTTTTCCTTAACAACTTCTTTCCCTGCAGTGTCCTCAACTGCCTTTATGCCTGCTCCTATAGGCTTCTGCACAAATTCCTTCTTTCCCACTAAAATGATTTTTGCTGCCTTCTGTACTACAGCTGCTTCCTATAATGGCATCAACATAATAGTTTTCCCATCTTTCTTGATGGTGTAGGTATTAGCATACCCATCATACAGTACCCTCCTATCAAATTTCCATGGTCTACCCAACAGTAGGTGACAACATTCCATGGGCAAAATGTCACACAAAACTCTATCCTGATATGCTCCAATCTGAAAATCCACATATGCCTGTTCATAGACAAAAAGTGATTGACTATCACTCACCCAAGATGCCTTGTAAGGGTGTTGGTGTGGAATCCTTTCCAAATTTAGTTTATCCACCATTTCCTGAGAGACCATGTTGTCTGTTGAACCCGTATCAATGACAACCTTACATACTTTACCTTTGCTCTTGCATGTGGTCTTGAAAAGAGCTCTTCTTTGCATCATATCCTTTGATGCCTGCAAACTAATTCTCCTAAGCATCAATGCTTCTCCCTCCTCAGGATATCCATAATTGTCAGGAACTCTATCTTGATAAGTGTTTAAACTTTGCACACTTTGCTCTACTTTCTCTTCTTGCACAAGTTGTACTCTCTTGTCATTCGTTCTATCATTTCTGGATGATGAACCTTTGCTTTCTGGACATTTGAAAAATGGATGACCAAACTCATCACAGGTGTAACACTTTCCTGAAAATGTAGTAGAACCTCTACCACTTCCAAATCTGCCTCTATTACCTTTCCATCCACCTCTGAAATCAGACTGTCCCTGTCCTTTACCAGTGTCTTCTTGACCCTCATTGGTTTGCCTTGTTGTAGGGGCTAATCCTCTTCCCCTCATATTGCTACCTCTTCCTCTCATGGACTTATCTTGTCTTCTATTCACCTTTTCTTCAATCCTGATTGCCATTTGGTAACAATCCTCCACATTCTTAGGGTTAGCTAAAACTAACTCATCCTGTATGTTCAATCTTAAACCAGCCAAGTACCTAGCCACCTTTTCTACCTCATTCTCATGATGACCAGATCTCATACTCAACTTATAAAACTCCTCAGTATATGCCTTCACATCCATTTCCTTCTGCCTTAAAAATTGCAGCTTATTAAACATCTGAATTTCATAATCCTTAGGCAAGAATTTACCTTTTATCCTTGCTACCATTTTATCCCATGAAGTGATCTTTGACTTCCCTTGTTTCCTCCTCTCGGATTGTACATAATCCCACCATATCAAAGCATGACCTCCTAACTTGGTCTTTGCAATCTTTACCTTCTGATCCTCAGCAACATCTTCACATTCAAAGTGATTATCAAGTGCAGCAATCCAATCCAGTAACTCATCTTCATTCAAACTTCCATTATACTTGGAAACATCAACCTTTACCTTAGGTTTATCACTCTGCACTGCCTTTAACAGTTTTGCAAATCTCTGGTCTTCAGCATTCTGATCTTCAGCTACCTCTTCATACTCTTCAACAGCATCTTCATCTTCTTCTGATTCATTGTCGTCCACTTCCCTCTTTTTGTTCTTCTCCAAGGCTACAAGCCTGGCTTGAAGTGCTTCAGCAAGCTCCTTCATCTTCCTCATCTCTCTGGCATGTTTTTCCTTCATCTCCTGTAATTCCCTTGCAGTACCATTACCTTTCGGAGGCATTTTGTCAACCTCTCACTCCTCTACCTCTGTCTTTTCAGTGACAGAGTCAACACACAACAGCCCAGACCTTTTGCTGAGCTCTGATACCACTATGATGCAGAGGCATACACACTAAAACCTTGACATATAGCATGTATGTCTACAACCCATCATCATCATCATCATATTTCCCTTAACACTGTCAGCATCATCATATTTTCTCTGCCGACCGATATCCTCTTGCAGACAAACCTTCGACCTTTCGCCTGTCAGCAGCATCATCATATTCGGCTATCGGCAGCATCATCATATTCGGCAAGCGCAAACATCCTCTTGATGTTCACTGTTCATCTTACCACCAACCTCTATCTGCAGCATCATGATGTTCAACATCATGTTCATCAGCAGGATATAAAATATCCGGCTCCCTCCATATATCCTGATGACGACACTTCACGCACCTTTCCTTCGATGCTTACGTCACCCCGATATCCTGATGACGATTATCCTGATGACGATGACGTCATATGCAGTTCCCTCAATATCCTGCTGTCGGCCAAACTTAACATTATCGGCCCGCGATGGAATTGTCAACCCGATCGACTAACTTATGCCGATATACTCTTCCTTGGCAACACCTTGTGATGATCACCCCGAAACGCATTCACCTTATGCAAACGATTGCATCATGCTCACCTCCATCTACTCGGATGACGCCTGAAGTAACTGCAGGATATACACAGAAATATCCTGATGATGCACTTGTGATGGATATCCCAACCTTAGCGGATTTTCATCATTCCGATCCGCCGAACCTCCTGAGGTGACCCGATCTGCTTTCAGGGCGATCTTCCAGACTCGAACTATCAGCACGACCTAGCACATGCCCATGCTAGGGTTCTCAGCACATCTCGACTGTGATCCTGCAAACATACATGTGAACAAATAGAAAATGCAAACTAAATCCTAAACTATTGTACATAGCCATTCCACCGATTCAACGAATCAACCGGTGGAATGGATCAGTGAATCCATGAAACCACTAGAACAGCCACACGATTAAACAATGGAATTCAACAGAGAATGAACACAAACAGGATCTCTTTATTGATTTCAAAAGATGCAAATACAATACTCTGTCTCTCCTCTCTCTGTCTCACTCCCTGCAAAGTCTGATCGATGATCTAAAACCAACCGATCCTCATGCATAAATAGGATCTGCTTGCGAGTACTACCACTCGATTCCCAGCGGCTGGGAGCTTCCAAGCAGCTGGGAGGATCCAACCGAACATACAGCATAACAGCTATCCTAACAACCTACCTAAAAATAGCAAAATATGGTCAACATGACCTTATTACATGCATTGGTCTTATAAGACCTTCTTGGAAACATTAACCAGACCTAAAACAAACTAACTGCCTCATGGAGGCCAGCTGTCAGGTAGGTGCTCCTACACCATGTTTGTCTTAAGTCCTTTTAGAAAGTACTCATTTAAGGATTTTGATGATGATGTGGCAGAAGTGATTTGGTTAGGATAGGGACGTGACTAGGATAAGTTTAGGATGGTTTGAATGACTTGGCTATGAAGGGTTGGATGATGACTAGGCTATGTTTGGGATGAAAGTGATTGGGTTTGAATGTTATTGGAAGAATGTGTAAGATGACTTGTCTTTATGTGTTTAGGTGTTTAGAGCTTGATGTGGCAATATTAAAATAAATGATTATGCATATACACACATGAATCACTCACACAAGACACATAAGAAGGTTTTAGTTTGGAAAAATGTGATGATGGTTAAGCAAGCATGTGAAGACACTTCAAAAAGTCCTAGTCAAGGCAAGGCCACTATCACAAGGAGGTTCTAGTGAAAATCTAGGGGATTGGCACCCCACAAGCAACCAGCAAGCCACTTAAGACTTTAACTAACCCTACTAGGAGTTTTAATATACACAAAGGTACACCTCCTTTCAAGTTAGCATGGTATGGTGAGCGCTAATACCGGTTAGACTTGGCTTTTGCTTTATCCTCTAATTTTTATAGTGGATCAGATGAAAGTACCACTTAAGGTCATTCCCTTGGGGTGAGTACTTCTTTTCTCACCAAGGCAGGCCTCTCTAAGGTTTAACAAAAGAAACACAAGTAAATGTTTTTGATCTCCAAATTCATGTTAGAACATGAGGAGAGAGCATAGACATTTACTTGGTCACACTTGCATGGGGTTCATTAACCTTTGAAATTCAATGTTTGGAAGACAATGCAAGCACTTGTTTGTTTTAAAGCCCAAATCCAAATGTGATGAAAGACAATGGTTTGTTTTAGCCCAATTTTTGTTGTGATAGCAAACAAGTTGTTCATTTTATGCCCAAAATCCAAATATGTTTGCAAACAAGATTAGATGATAAGAGATGAAATGATTGCACCTAGTTATTTCACTATCCAAATTGTTGTAGATGTTGATGCCAATGCTGCTCCATCTCCTTAGATGCCCCTACAAGTCACCAATTCCAAAAAGAAACAAGTAAACTTGCATAGAAGAAGGCTATGTGAAAAAGATGAAATCTATTTTTTTTCTATTAATATGACTTGATATAGGAAAATGGATTGCATAAATAGAAAGTTCAGAAGATTCTAAGCAATTTGAAAAGAAATTTTGTTGAAATCTGATTGATTTTGCTCAAGATATGCTCAATTAAATTTTTTTTTAAAAAGTTTGAATTTGATTAATAAAAAAGATGGTAAAATAATACAGTCACATGATAAAACCTACTCCACTATGTAGTTTGTTCTCTCATCTTTCTAACGAGTCCTTGTTTGAGTGATTTGTCCTCTGTATGTGAAAGTTATGATAGAAACACCAAAATGCACAATGATAGCAACCAAAAGTGAGTTACAGTTACCAGATGCAACCAACTGTTGATTATAAGCAATCTGAATTTATTTGCAGATGATTTGTTATAGCTCAGATGTGACTCAGATAAGACTAGATGCAAGTGGCTGCAGCTTAAAAATGACATGCAAAAGCCAAAAGCGAATGATTAGAGCTCAAAAATGACTACAAATTACAAAAGTAGGTATAAATGGAAAAGCCCTAATTTGTAGGAAGTGACTCAGAGATCTAAAAATGATTATGTCCCAACTTAAAAGCAACGCGGAAAATGACGGAGGTGATCACTTGCTCAGAAGCGATGCAGAAATGGATGGAAGTGACAGGTAATAGCTCATATGTGATTGAGAAAAGGCCAAAAGCAATGAATAATAGCCCAAAAGTGATCTAGAAAGTTTCAAGTGACAGAATGCAAATGTTAACCATAAGCGACTAAGTTTACCAAAGGCGATCAGTTTTTGATCAAAAGCGAGCTAAATTTTACCAAAAGATAAATACTGTTGTTCAAAAGTGATGTAAATTTTTACCAAAAGTGATCATTTTTTGATCAAAAGTGAGTTGAATTACTAGAGGCAACTAGTTTTTGATCAAAAGTGAACAGATTTACCAGAGGCAAATTTCTGAAGAGCGGTTGTTGTTTTCTTCACCAAACGCTCCATTTTTCATGAAATCTAGGCAAATTTGTACTTAAAATTTACAGAAATGGCCCCTCAGATGCAATGGTGAGGTTAGATTTGAGCTAAGAGATCATAGACATACATTTGTATCCAAATCTTAACAAACTAGGGTTGGAAAAATGCAAATTTTTTCTACAAAAGCTTGCAAAAATGAAATATTGACGCTCTAAGAGATTTAAACTTGATAAAAACAACTCAAAAAAGGAGGTTAATCAAGGACATGAGTCCCACCGGGTGTGCCAAAATGTATTATCAAAAAAAATTGGATTTACAAATGGAAATGATCAAACAATGAAATGCATAACCTAAACCCAAATCATTCAATACCTTAAAGATGCAAGATGAATTGTTTGATTGATTTGATATGTTGGTTGTTCACAATTCAAGAGTATAACATTTGCATAGGATTGAGATGACAGATGGAAGATGATGATAATAGATGCAAAGGCTCTAATGTGATTTCAACAGTATAAGGATACTCCAACTCAATGCCTCTTCTTTATAAAATTTGGCAGAATAAGGGTACTTGAGGCTCAATGCATCTTACAAATGGCTTGTGAGGGGGTTGATTTATAGGAAAGACTTGGTTCAAATGGATGGTTGAGATTAAAAAGATAAATGGTTGATGTGGATGGCTAGGATTGATTAGTTATTCCCACTCTTCAAGGGAGTTGTAGTCATGTGACAAGTGTACAAAGGAGGATAAGGCTCATATGTGATTGTGTACACAAATACTAAAATTAGGTCCCATTACTTGTACATGTGAAGGATTTTAAATAAAAGTTGTACTACAACACATGATTGAATTGAGAAATGGACAAGTGTCAAAATGTAATGAAAGGTGAGGACCTAATTCAAATAAAATATTTGAATTAGTTGGGATATGAGTTAGAAATTAATTAAATAAATAAAATTTATTTAATTAATTGGATAGTGGGATTAGGATATGATTGGGATATGAATGGGAAATTAATTAAATAAATAAAATTTATTTAATTAATTGGAAAGTGGGATTATGAATGTGTAATTAATTAAATAAATAAAATTTATTTAATTAATTGTCTAAGTAGGATAAGGATGGGATTAAGATGGGATTTTAATTAAATATATAAAATTTATTTAATTAATTGGCTAATGGATTAGTGGGATTAAAAGTGGGATTAGGACAAAATGCTATATGATATCTAAGTGATGTTTTTGACTAGGTGTTGCAAGACATGGATAAATTTGGGACAATTTTGGGTGTCTACAGTTTGAACGGAGGATTCTCAAATAGTTCAAACATTTGTACCACAAAAGAATCATTTTCAAAACTATTGATTCAAAGAAGAGCTCTAAGATTTAAATTTTCAAATCTCTACAAACCCTAGCTAAATCTAATGCTTGAATTGAACACAAAAACTTGAAACTCAGTGAAGCAGGTGAGAAAATCATCCTACTTGGTGTAAATGCAATTGTGGAGGTGAAGAAATTGTTCAAATCATGTGCTCTAAATCAAACTTTTCCCTTGCTCCTAAGTAAGCCTCTTCATCATTAATAAAATCTCAATACTCCTGAATGCTTGTATGTGTGTGAAATGAACTTGAAAATGGACCAAAAAACCTTATATACCCTTGGCTTAATCTGCCATTAATGTGGGGGTACGGTTGCAGACTCGACATGTTTATGCAGAATAACTGACTTTTAGGATTTGTGCTGATTTGGGGTTCCTTGAACCTGCGTGACTCTCCAGTTTATCTGACCTCTGTGTGAGTTTGGGAATCCTCCAACTTGAGTCAGCAAAGAGGTGTTTTGATGCAAGTCAGAGATAAGAGATTTTAGTGCTAGGTCAGACAAGTGCATTTTTAGCACTTGAGTTAGTGACCATGGATTTTAGCGCTAAGTCAGTTGGCAAGGGATATAATGCTAAGGCAATGAATTAGAGTTTTGATGCTAAAGTTAGTGAAGTAAGAATCTAGCACAAAGGTTAGCAGACAATGTTTCTAGCAATAAAGAGACATTTGACTTAGCTTTGATGGTAAACAATAATTAACTTAAGGATTTCAAGAACCTGAATAACCTTCATGTTTTCAAATGCGACTTTGATTGCCCATTGGAACACTTTTAGGAATCAACTAGCCAAGCTAACACTCTAAGCCAAAATTTGAAAGAAGGGGGTCCCTATTGGCAAAATGGGGCATGTGTGCAAGGCACAATAGGATGATGGAGGGGATGATGGAGGAGATGGAGAGAGAGGATCTATTGGTGTTCTAGCAGTAGTTGTGGTAGGGGCGGTAGGTTCCTCAAGTGCATGTGTATCTACTTTTGGGTGTCGAGTACAACAAAGGAGGGGGGATGAGGAGGAGGATAGAGAGACTTTGAGGGCTTAGGTAACAAGCCTAGAGGATCAAGTTCACCAATAGTAGGTGGAGCTAGATACTATTTGTGTGGAGCGAGGTAGTGCTAGGGTAGAGGTACAGTGACTATAGGGATTACTAATTGGGGGAGCTGCAAGAGGGGATGTAGGAGGTGATGAGGCTCTACTTGCACAGGTGACTGTGGAGCATGATGCAGAGAGGGCATAGAGGTAAAGTGTTGAGGCTAGATTACAGTGAGTTGAGGCACATGTGTTATGTCATGAAATGTCTCCCTAGGAATTTTTCCCCTAAGTTTAGCTCCCAGGTCCCTTATTTTACATCTTGCATGTTCATTTTAACTCCCAGAAGAAAATGGCCTAAAACCCATGTCACATGGGGCTTGAAGGACATTTTTGTACTTAGACCTACCCTAAAGTAGGACCTGAGGACATGGGCAATCGTTCCCTTATCTTGCCCTATTTCAAGTAGGTCCCAAATTTGAATGTCAGTTATGTGACAGTTAATTAGGTCCCATGCCATGAGAGGAATCTCCCGCAACAATATAATGAAAAATGCATGAAATAACAAAAATAGTAGAAACATAGAAGGAATTTATTGATCGTAGGCTACTTCGAAGGGCAACCTCCTTTGAGCAAGCTCAACACAATAAATTCATGGATGCCTTCATTGGCCTCAACACGTACTTATATACTAAGTCTAATCTAAACAACTATTACTTCCCATGAATGTGGGATAATACAATATACTCACAGGATGACTTACAAAGCATATGCATCCAAAAGTAATATACTAACAAAGTAAAGAGAAGTGTTAAACACAGGTTCCTAACATCCCCTCCCTCTTAGAAAAGATTTGTCCTCAAACCTTAAGATGTTGAAATTGTTGTTGAATCTGAAGGAGTGGTTCCAATGTAGCATCCTCTAGTTGCATTCCATGCCATTGAATTAATACCATTGTGATGGATTGGGAGAAAAGCTGATGAGTGCACTTGTTGAGGATGGCCTCTAGCTCTAAAATGATGGATCCTTCATTATCCAATTCTGGTAAAATAGTTTGTGTTTTGATGTTGGTGCCAAGAATTTTTTTTAGACAAGAGACATGAAATACTGGATGAATGTGGGAAGAAGGAGGAAGCTCTAATTTATAAGCAACTAAACCAATCTTCTAAAGAACCTTATATGACCCATAGAACTTTGGATCCAGTTTATGATGCTCTTTGAGTTTTAGGGATAATTGCTTGTATGGATGTAGATGAGGAAAAACCATATCACCTACTTGAAAAGTGCACTCAAAACAGTGCTGATCAGCTTGTTCTTACATTCAATTTCTTGCCATGTGAAGATTGTCCTGCAAGATGCAAAGAATTTGATCTCAAGTTCAGAGAATCGTGTCGACTTCCTGAACTAGTGAACTACTGGGGGTGTATGGAAGGAGCACTGGTGGTGCCTAACCATAGACTGCTTCATATAGAGTCATTTTAGATGTAATGTGGTAGGAGGTATTGTACCACCATTTAGCAAGAGGGAGCCACTTTGCCCATTGATGTCGTTGTTCTTAGGTGAAGCAATGAAGATAAGTTTCCAAACATTTGTTTATAATTTTAGTCTGACCATCTATTTTTCAGTGATACTTGGAACTCATCTTTAGTTTGGTGCAAGTGTGTCAAAATATATCTGTCCAAAAATGACTAGTGAAAGTTACACCATGATCTGAGACAATGGAAGAAGGGATGCCATGAAGATGGAAGATCTAGTCCATGAAAATTTGTGTGATTGAGGAGGTGGTATAGGGATGGTTGAGGGCACAAAAATGACTATATTTGGAGAGGTGATCAACCACAACCAAGATCACTATCTTCCTTCCAGAATTAGGGAGCCCCTCAATGAAATCCATAGAAAAATTTGTCCAAATCTATGTAGGGATGGGAAAGGGTTCAAGAAATCTAGGAAGGAGTGTCATTTCACCCTTGTTACGTTGGTAGGTATCACATTCAGCCACCATCTATTGAATTTCCCTTTTCATTCCCTTCCAAAAGAAGTTACGTGATGCCCGCTCATAAGTTTTGAGGAACCCATAGTACCCTACCGATGGAGAAGTATGGAGTTCATAGAAGATAGCCTGCTGAAGATCTGTGCTCTGGGGAAGCACTAGACAACCCTTGTATCATAGAGAAGCACCATCTCGAGAGTAATACAATACAACAGAAGGGTTATTGGCCAACTATTGAATGATTTGAGATAATGAAGAGTCACTGACATAGCCCTGCTGGACAGATTCCAATCAATTTGGAATAGACAGAAATAGCTGAAAGATAGGCTTGGTCATCAAATGTGTGAGAAAGAGCATCCACCATAATATTGTCCTTACCCTTCTTGTAAGTGATCTCATAGTCATAACCCATTAGTTTGCTGACCCATTTTTGTTGTGCTAGGGAGGAGACCTATTATTCCAAGAAATATTTCAGACTCTGGTGATTAGTCTTGATGCAAAAATGATTCCCTAGTAGGTATGGCTGCCACTTCTGTACTACATGCAAAATAGCCATCATTTCCTTCTCATATGTAGAGAGTACTAAATTCTTGCCAGAAAGGGCTTTGCTAGTGAATGCAATGGGATGTTCATCTTGAAGGAGAACAACACCAAGTCCATTGCCACAAACATCACTCTCAATAGTGAAGGTCTTGGAAAAATCTGGCATAGTGAGAATAGGTGTAGTACCAATAGCTTGTTTTAGTTTTTCAAATGTACACTGAGTAGCATGTGTCTAGGTAAAGCATCCTTTTTTAACATAGCTGTAATCTTCCCGTAATCCTTGACAAACTTGAGATAGTAGTAAGTCAGCCCCAAAAAACCACAGAGGCTCTTGAGCATCTAAGGATGCAGCCAATTTTTCATGGCATCTATTTTTGTAGGATCCACTTGAACCCCTTGGGCTGAAACAATATGCCCGAGATACTCCACTTCCTCTTAGCCAAAAACACATTTAGACTATTTTGCATAGAGATGATGATTAGAGAGAAGTTGCAATATGAGATCTAGATGTTGGAGGTTCTCAACCCATGTTTTACTATAGATGAGGATATGATCGAAGAAGACCAGAATGAATTTTTGCAAGTAGGGCTGAAATATTTTATTCATCAATGCCTAGAATGTTGAAGGAGCTTTAGTGAGGCCAAAGGGCATGACCAAAAACTCATAGTGGCCATAATTTGTGTGGAAAACTATTTTAAGGATATCATCTGCATGAACTTGAATTTGGTGATATCCAGAACAAAGATCCAACTTGGAGAAAAAATGAGTGCCATGAAGCTCATCAACAATAGGAATCAACAACTTATCCTTGATTGTGATGTGATTAAGTGCTCGGAAGTCAATGCAGAGGCACCATGACCCATCTTTTTTCTAGACAAGAAGAACTAGTGAAGAAAAGGAACTGGTACTAGGCTAAATGTTGGGAGGAGTGCTTCCAAGAAGGACCTGAATACGGTGGTCCTCTAGTCGTGAAGGTGGCAATCCCACTGGTTTGGCAAAGACACATGCATACCTATCCAAAATTTGTTGTAGATCAGAAGGAGTAGTGGAAACCACTGATGGTTGCATCTTAATGGAATGGAGCTGAGCAATGACACCATGTGAATTCTTCTTAAGAAGTTTTTCCATGCGATGTGAACTTATGATGTTGAGAGACCTCGGTTGTAAGCCCTTCAATGTGTGTTTTTTCCCATTATCTAAAAATTGCATCCAAAGTTTAGCAAAATCCCATAAGATGGGTCCAAGTGTGCATAACCATTGGGCACCCATAACCACATAACATCCACCTAAGGGCAAGGCAAACATGTTAGAGCATAGCTTATAATCTCCAATCGAGATACGCACATTGCGACACTTCCCTTTGCAAGGTAATGTTCCCCCATTGTCAATCATAACCTCAAAGTTGAAGCAAGGATGGACAAAACAATTAGCCTATTTAGTCATTTGAGGGTTAATGAAGTTATGAGTGCTACCAAAATCAATGAGTATTGTAAGAGGGAGCTTCTTGAAGTAACCCTTGACCTGCATGGTTTGTGGGGTGGTGACTTCTACTAAAGCATGGAGAGAGATCTATGGGTGGTCTTCCTGAGAAGCAGGGTCAACCAGTGCCTGCTGAGTTTTGAGCTGATCATCTACTGTATCAAGAGCATCCACATAAAATTTAATTTTAGGCGGATAATCCACATCCAAGAGATAGATCTTTTTCTCAACACATCTATGTCCCTGAGTGAATTTCTCATCACATTTATAACAAAGCCCTTTTTCCCTATGTGCTCACATCTCTACTTCAGTCAAATGCTTGATAGGAGCTATTCTAGGAGTTGGCATTATTTGAGGTCTTTGGGAAACCATATTTCTGAATGGAACAAAATTGGATTTGGATTGCTATTGAGTTGTGATCTTGTCCTCCACCAACATAGCTAACCCTAGGGCTTCCATAACTGTGTTGGGATGGAACATTTTAACCTCAGATCAGATTGCATCCTTCAAACCACTGAAAAAACAACTCCTAAAGAATTCATCAGACAATCCCTTTCTGTGATTGGCTAATTTTTCAAATTTTGTCTGATATTCTCTCATAGTGCCTATTTGGTGAGGTTTAGTGAGTGCTCTTATGAAGTCATCAAAAGCATTAGGGCCAAATCATTGCAAAATGAGTTTGCAAAAATTTGTCCATTTTGCCTCTTCATGAGCCTTGATGTACCAATGAAACCATTGAAGGGCTTCATGTTCCAAATGAAAGGATGCAAGTGGGACTTTGTTGACATCAAAAGTATTATGTAGACTAAAATATTGTTCTGCCCAGTATATCCATCCAGTCGAATCATCACCATTGAAGTGAGGAAAATCAAGCTTTGGCTCACGAAAATTGCTAGAAGAAGAGAACCTAGTGTTTGCAGAAGACTCTAGTTGCTGTCTATTATTCATGGCTGAATGTTGAAGATTGAGGCCAAGAATTTTTTCATCCAAATCTTGGAGTTTAGTCTTGAGGGCTACAAGTTCATCCTCCATGTTTTTTTCTCCTGTGCAAGTGACAACCATAGCTAGGAGATTTTTTTTGGGGAATGGGTAGAAAAATAGAAACAAAAATTTTTTTAGTAGAGGAAAATTTTGATTTGGGAAAAAATCTGATGGTAATTGGAGTTTGACTAGGTTTTGGACACTTTCTGAGGGAAAGGGAAGCAAAAAATGGGGATTTTAGAAGCAGTGTGAAAGAATGGAAAAATTTGTCCAAGAGGGACAAAGGAGCAAAAATATGAAATGAACACTGTGGTAAAATGTGAAGGCTATTGGGTGAGAATCGAAGTTGTGGAAAACCCTAAAAATAGACAAATGTGGGATTTCTAGCTTTGATAAGTTGAATTTGGGATAGGGTCCTCAAGGAAGGAAATATGTAGAATGAAATTTCAAGGGTTCCAGTGAATTTTGAGAGGAAATGGAGCTAAAGCAAGGAAGATATGGTGAAAAAATGGAATTTTTTTTTACTCTTTTTTCCTGGTAACAATTTGTCAATTGCTCTAGATAGATTTAATCTGCGATTTGCTAGCTATCAATAGATATGGCCCCCAAGTATGTTTGACTTCCTAAAGGTTCAAGGGAGTCACTTAGCCACCAATGTTGTCTAATGGCTTGCGTATTGGGGTAGTACCCCTCACTCCACGGCTCAGGTAAAACTGATAACTACTTTGCCACAAATGATAGTTCTTGGTTTACCTCACAGATGGGAACTAGTCAATTAGGTAGGGGCCATTGCCCTTTTCACTGGTAGGTCCTCTCAATGGGCTAGCTACTTTGGGGTTCATGTGGTACTCCTAACAATGAGTTTTAGGGCTATATGCCTAGGCAATGCCCATAGTTAAGAGGATAGGGATATTCCCTGATCTGAACTTACAATTTGAAATGAACAATACAGATATGAAAAAGAAAGAACTACTGCAATAATCACAATGCTTGGAGGCCACTTAGAAAAAAAAATCAATAAAAATTCTACCCAGTGAGCCCAAGAAAGCGCTCTGATACTAGATGAGAGGAACCTCCTGCAACAATATAATGAAAAATGCACAAAATAATAAAAATAGCAAAAACACAGAAGGAATTTATTGATCACAGGCCACTTCGAGGGGGCAACCTCCTTTGAGCAAGCTCAATACAATAAATTCATGGATGCCTTCATTGGCCTCAACACGTACTTATATACTAAGTGTAATCTAAACAACTATTACTTCCCATGAATGTGGGATAATATAATATACTCATGGGATGACTTACAAAGCGTATGTGTCCAAAAGTAATATACTAACAAAGTAAAGAGAAGGATTAAACACAGGTTCCTACCATGCCAACATATTAAGTTTGAATTATGAAATTCTTAGTGGGAATGTGTTTAGTTGCATACATAAGCATGTTTAGGACTTCATTTGTAAACTAGATGGATAATACGAACTTGTGATCTTATGCTGAAGTGATTCAATGCTTTCATTATGTTGGAGAGCAGTCTTGTGTTGTTATTGTGTTTATTTGTTGCAAATTTGGCTTCATCAACCCATCTCCTCATGGCATGAAAGAGCTTCTTCCTTCCATGAGAGCTACACCTCTGAGGTGATATCTATTTGTGTTTGAATCATTTATCAATTTGTTTTTACCTCTATCCCATAGGGATACACACTTTTTATCTGACAATGATGTTCGAAAGACTTGAATGTCCTTCTGGGACTTGAATAAGGCAAGCTTCTAAACACCACAACCCCCAAATACACTCCTTGTGATTATATGTTATAGATATTAGATTTAGAGGAGTGGAGTTGTAGAGGAAGGTTGTAGAAGATAAGGATTATGGATATCTGAAGAAAAGCACTACTTGAACTCGGGCGATAATGCTAGTGTCCCCTAAGGTTGCAAACATAGAAATCATTATGATAGTGACAATTAGCATCTGAAGAGGCCCCAACATCTTGAATAACACCCTACCTTATTCTTAGGCACTAGTAACAATGTCCTCTGCATCTCCCAGGATAGAAATAGAAAATACAGTGATCATTAGTATTAGAAGGAGATTAGGATTCCCTAAGGAAAACACCACCTTGGATAGGGGCATGACTGCCAGTGTCCTTGAGTATTCCGCATCATGAACTTCAAAAAATAGTTAGTAATTAATCTTTGTTTACTACCTTAGTCTACAAGAATTTGTCGTAATTTGTCATTTTACTTGTTGTTTTGCACAATTAGGGTTTTAAGGGTATTTGAGCATTAAATTAATACATTAATTGATAATCTTTGAATTTCCACATCATTCCAAGTGACAACCTAACCTGTAGGTGAATCCTCTTGTAAAAGGGTGATTCAACTCGATTCATATGTCCTTGAATGTTTGTAGTGAAAGGAGGATCTAGCAATTAAACCCCACTCATATCTGTCTTCCCCCTTTTCCTACTAAACAACATGTAGCCTAGTTACACTAGCAAGTTACCTAGTTGCAGGGGGTGGTTACAGGTATAGGGATGGTACAGATGTGGGGAGACTCTACTCAGGTCTAGGCAGAGTTGATAGATGCAAGAGCCTGGGATGCATACTAATATGGTGCTTATCAAATAGTTGTGCCTAAGGCTCAAAGGGTTCCTAGCTATAGCGAGCGGAGTCGATTAGGTGCTATTAGGTCTGTGATGAATAGGACACCATCAATGATAGGACAAAAAAGACATCCTCTGAAGACAATGCCTCCACCAATGACTACACTAGGGGCTACAGGGGTAGGGATATCCATAGTACCACATGGGTCTCCTCCAAGTTCTCCCACTTCTTCTGTCTAGAGGAGTTGAGCTCACTAATATTGTATATGCCTTTGGGCTTATGTATTGATATACTTTAGCCCTTTGGGAACATTTTTGTATCATTATGAGATGTACATTATTATTTGATATTTATACGAGGTGATGATTTGTTGTGGTGGCCTTTATATGTTTATGGATGCATTTGTGTATTTTGGTTATGATGATGCATTATGATGTAGATGTTTATGGATGCATTTTATGATGTTGGGTTATGCCTATGTATGGATATGGATATTTGTGTTTATGGATGATTCTCTGATGATGTTATTATGGATGCATTTTTATGATTGATGGATGTTTATGGTTATGCATAATGGTTTATGATGATGACATATGTTAATGCATTGTTGTAATATGATGTGATGTATATTATGTTATGTTTTATGCATATGGATGTTTTATGGATGATTATGGATGTATGATGTCGCTTATGTAGATTATAATGTGGATTATGTGGATTGTGATGTGGATTATGTGAATTATGATATGGATTATGCATAGATGGATAGATGATATGATGTGATGTGGTAATGTGATGCTATTATCACATATGATGATGTTTATGTTATGGGATTATGATGGATATTTATTATGTGATGGTTATGAGTATGGATTTATGTATTTATGGGATTATGCTACGATGATGTGATATGGTAATGCTTATGATATGATTTATGATCTAATGATGATGTTGTGTACACAAGATGGAGGATGGTGGTCATGATACATGTGTTTTTAGAGCCATTTTTGATGAGTGAGGGGGGGTGTTGGATGCAGGGTTAGTGGATAGTTGGGGAGAGGATAGAATGGGGTTGGTGTATCCTCAGTCACTTGATGCCTATTGGTATAAAGCCACTTTTGGGTTGGGTAGGTTAGGATTGGATGGGATGGTTAGGATGGGATTGGATAGTTAGGATTGGATTGATTTTTTAGGGCAGTGGAGATGGTTAGGTCTTTGTCATCATTAATGCAAAGTCAAGGTGACATTCTTTCTATAATAACCACATGGTTGGGTTGGATGAGGGTTGATTAATGGATGGTGGATTGGGTGGGTATTGTGCTAACATTTTTAGAGAAATCTTAGGTTTATTATAGAAAAGAGGATATTTGCACCAAGGTATGAAGGACCAAGGTGATTATGTATATCCATCTTTTGCATGGACTAGACCTGCAAACAATAGGATGAGCCCATGCATGCCCAAGATAGTACAACCTTGTCTAGAGAATGAGGGTAATCCATAGCATAAGCCCTTAGACACAAAAGGTATAATGAGCCTTAGATGAAAAAGGAGATCAATATGCTAGAACCAACCCTACAATTCACAAGATATGAATACCATATTGGACTAATGGGAACAACCCACAAACACAACATACAAAAGAAATGACCATGCCCCATTCTAGGTATTTTCACCACATACCATGATATAGTGAGATCAATGTAGTTTTAAAATGATCCTTGAATAGGACAAAAGACAAAAATCAATAACCAAAAAGATTAATTGACCAAACAAATAACCATTATATTTCTTGCCAAGATAGCTGTGGGTTTGATTGATTATGCCTATTGTAGGAATGATATATCTATTAAGGTAAATATTGATGGATGATTAGGATAAAGTTGAAAGATGGGAAAAAAGATATAGGCCATAATTTTTGGTTGAAGTTGATTTGATGATTGAGGATTTTTATGTGAAAGATGATGCTTTGATAGTATGTTGAGTGAGTGTATTGTGTTTGGGTCAATTGTAAGATCAGTGGATAGGGACCATCCCAGTGGGGTTGGATGGGTGCATCTTATGTACCTGCATACTTGATACTTCCTGTGTATTCTAGACTACCTACATACTCTGTTCCCATGGGATCAACGCACATTAAGATGCGGGTGGTGATGATATGTAGTTTTGATTTGCGATGATGATGTGGGATCATGGGATGAAATGTTTTATAGGTGAATATTTTTGGGGTGACTGGAATATTAGGATGGTGATGATGGAATGTTTTGATGTTGATTTTGGGATTTTTGGATTTTCTAATGTTTTTAGATTTTGTGGATATTTTTGTTTTTTTGGGTTTTCTATATTTTTGAATTTTTTGGATTTTTGGATTTTCTAATTTTTTTTTAGATTTTTAGATTTTCTATTGTACAAGGAGGGCATACAAGGATCCACTTCTCCAAGAATCTTCCATAGGTGGGTGATGAAGGGTGGGATGTTTGACATTGAATGTTTATAATACCAAGCCATGAAGTGGAAGTGGTATGGAGTGATTGGTGTAGGCAAGGACTTATTAGATGGTGTAATTGGCCACTACACATGGTGTCTAAAACATGTTTTCACCATAGTACTTATCCAAGGCACCACCGAAGTGGTTTTCACCATTGGACAACTTTATTGCACTTAGGTTTTCCTGATTTTTTATTTTTTTTGTTCTTTTGTTCTTTTTTGATTTTTTTGGTTTTTTGATTAGGATATATGATGGGTTAAGTGTAGAACTTCTTGAGATGCATGATGTTCATTAGCTCATCTAGAGGCTACCCTTTAGGTATTTCTAGTTGGTAAGCTCCTGATCCATAACTAGTTGTTATCACAAAGGGTCCCAACCAATTTGGTTTAAACCTACCTTTCTTGTGGTGCTCTTGTAAATTTCTCTAATTTCAATGAGGACAGGGTCGCCTATCTCAAATTGGAGGGTCTTGATTTTTTTGTTATATCTTGTTTGGAGGAGATTCTGATAGGCTTGCAAGTGGTTAAGAGCATTGAGGCACTTCTCATCTAGGATTTTAGCTCATTTGGACATGCAACTCGATATTCTTCCTCATCAATGAGATTTTGTAATGAAATTATGAGAGAGGGGAGCTTGACCTCAATGGGTAGGATGGCTTTGGAACCAGATACAATATAATATGGTGTGGCTCCTATAGGGGTACAAATGCTAGTCCGATAAGCCCAAAGGGAAGATTAAGTTATAGGTGCCAGTCATGGCCAGCTTCATTCACTATCTTCTTAAGAATTCTTAGGATAGTTTTGTTTGAAACTTCATCTTGACGATTACTTTGGGGGCAATATGGAGTGGAAAAGTGGTGTTGGATGTGGAATTTTTGACAAAGGGTTTGGACTTTTTGATTCTTGAATGGTTTCCCATTATCAGTGATGATGGTGAGGGGGATGCCATAATGGCATATGATGTAGTAGAGGATAAATTTGGCTATTTGAATTCCAATGGTGTAGGTGAGTGGAATGGCTTCCAGCCATTTAGTGAAGTATTCAATGGCTATGATAATTTGAATTTATGTCAATTGGATGATGGTGGATGGATTATTCTAATGAGGTCGAGCTCCCATTGTGAAAAGGGCCATGGATTCATGATAGGTTACAATTCTTGTGAAGGAGCATGGATGAGATCTGTGTGTTGTTGGCAAGGAAGACACTTCTTCAAAAATTGGTGTGCATTACTATCCAATGTTGGCCAATAATACCCCGTTCTTAGAATCTTTTTCATGAGGGTAGGTCCACTAGAGTGTGCCCCATAGATACTTTCATGTACCTCTTGTAAGGTTATTTGAGCTTCTCGAGAATCAAGAAACCTTAGAAGGGTACCATCAAGACTCTTTTAATATAATGTGTTGCAGTGAGGGTGAAATAGGAGGCTTGGTGGATGAATGTTTGATGTTGGGTGGATGATAAATTGGTGGAAGGATGTTGTCATGGAGATAAAGATAGATGTCCTGATAGCACAAGGATAGGGGACCAATGATGCCACATACCAATTCTAATTGTGGAACATCATAAGCTACGATTTACAATTCTTCATTGACGAACTCACATCGCTGACTATTTTTCTACATGTCAACCAAAGATCCTATAGTGGCCATGGCATTTGTTGCTTTGTTGTTTAGCCTTAGGACTTGCTCAAAGTGGATTTCATGGAAATATTCATTGAAGTCATCTACCATCTTTTTGTAGGGCAAAAGCTTGTCATCCTTTGTCGTATAGTCATTATTGACTTGTTTAATGACCAATTGGGAGTCATCATAGACCATTAGCTTCTCTATTTTTCATTGGATGGCAATGCAAAGTCTTATAATGAGTGACTCATACTTTGCTACATTGTTTGTACATGAAAATGTAATTTTGTAGGATTTTAGGATGCAATCTCCTTAAGGGGTGACAAAGAGGATTCCTACCCCTAAGCCACAATGTGTGTATGATCTTTTAAAATACATTTCCATTCTATTGTAGGTGTCACTATGAGGATGGACTCATCTGGAAATCTAAGAGAAGAAGATGCTTTGTTGGGATTGGTGTGTTTGCTAGTTGGTCCACTATAACCTATCCTTTGATGGCCTTTATTTATGTGTACTCAATATCAAACTCACTAAGGATCATTACCCACTTAGCCATGCATCTTGTAAGAATTGCTTGAGACAATAAGTACTTTAGTTGATTAATTTTGGATATGAGTTTTGTCTTATGGTTGAGCATGTATTGTCTTAATTTTTGGAATATGAGGATGATTGCAAGGCAAGCCTATTCAATAGGTGTGTAATTGAGCTCATATACAACTAATGTGTGACAAATATAATAGATAGCTCTTTCTTTTCCTTGGTCATCATTTTGTGCTAATGATGCCCCTATTGCTATTTTTGTTGTTGAAATATAGAGTAACAGGGGTTGTCCTTGCTTTGGTGGTATGAGAACTAGTGGTGTAGCATCATATTCCTTCAATTTTTCAAAGGCCTTTTGATAATTTTCATCCCATATAAATGCCACATTTTTGTGAAGGAGATGCTGAAATGGCTAACATTTATCCGCTAGTTGTTTTATGAAGCATCTGATAGATGGGGGTTTCCCTTGAAGGATATGTAGTTGTTTCAAGTTCTTTGGTGGAGGCATTTTGACTATTGCTTTTACCTTTGTGGGATCCACTTCTATGCCTTATCATGATACAATGTAGCCCAAGAACTTTCCTGAGCTGACTCCAAAGACACACTTCTTTGGATTGAGACGCACTTCATATTCTTCTAGTTAGTCAAAGATTTTAGATAGCACTTGTCGATGTTCATCTCTTGTTTTTGATTTTCCCAATAGGTCATCCACATAGTCTTCCCTGATGCTATGGAATAAGTCATGAAATATCATGGTCATGGCCCTTTGGTATGTCATTCCTACATTTTAAAGGCCAAAGGGCATAACGACCCAATAGTAGGTTCCCCATGGACAAATGAGTGTCATATTATGTTGGTCTTCAAAAGTGATCTTGATTTGATTATACATGGAAAATTTATCCATAAGTGACAACATTTCATGCCCAGTTGTTAAATTGACTATGATTTTGATGTTTAGAAAAGAAAAGTCATCCATGGGGAATGCTTTGTTGAGATCTCATAAATATGTACACATGTGGATGCCCCTAGTGAATTTAGCTATAGGCACAATATTTAACACCAATTTAGGATAATCAAAAGGGTGAATAAATCCCACATCCAAGATCTTTTTGAGCTCAGCCTTGATAAGCAATGCTACTTGGGGATTCATTTTTTTTAACTTTTGCTTTACTAGCTTCACATTAGGATGTACTACGAGGTGATGGACAACTAATTTTGGATCTAATCCTAGTATGTTGGCATATGTCCATGCAAAGTTGTGGTTTCATGCTTTGAAGAATGCTAGGAAGGCTTCTTGTTCCATTGGTATGAGGGAAACGGCTTGAAAAGTGATCTTTGTGATTCTTCGATACTGAGGTTCATCTTTTGGTATTCCTCCACAAGGATTGGTGACCATTCTTGGTAGAGCTCTGGGACTTTGGGGAGGTCCATTCTCTCATCTCCTAGCACCTTAGGGAGGTTTTCACCAGGAGATAGATTCTTTATTTTCATTTTTCATCATTCAAAAGTCCTTCAGAGTGGTTTTCACTAGGGGATGTCTTTTTTATTTTTTATATTTTTGTGACTAATGACATGGAGGTCTCCCTAAATTAGGAAGATGTGTTGAGTTCCATGATATAACTGGCTTTGTGATCTCCAAGGGGTATATGGTCTCTAACCCCATCAATTCGGAAATTACTTCATCATTTTGTGTAACATCTAGGATTGGAGGTCCTTGTTGGTCCCAGTCAATAAGTCAGGGATAAATGAGTGGAAGGTCATTGGATGGTGATGGTGTGGTTGAGAATCTATAGATGGTGCATATGGAGGATTCGAATAGTTCAACAAAATCTTCAACAAAGTCTTGATGGTTGTCTTCGTTAGTGTTTCAAGAAAGGCTCTTGCAACCTCACTTAAGATATATTCAAGTTCTGTAGGAGTAGACTCTTGTTTTCTATACTCCAATCATTAATGATAGGGGTTCTTTATAGCTAGGATGGGCTTAGGAATGCCTTGTTCATTAAGGCCCATACCTCCTTGTCCTTTGCAACTCATGTTTTTGATGATGTCAAGACCCTTTCCATATTTCATGATAGGTAGGATAGGATTTGTTGGTTCTTCATATTCATCTATGTATAACCATGATGACACATCTTTGAGGATATCTCATTCCATGAAGGGTTTTCACTCGAAGATTGGTGACGGTTTGCATTTGATGATCACCATGGAGATTTCCTTTGTTTTATGTTTACCAAATGCTTTAGGGGATGGTGGAAGTTTTCCTACATAAAATGTGTTGTGTAGGTCGTATTCTCCACACCCTATGTCACTAGCTTTGATCTTGATCTCTGAGATAGGTGATGGTTGGGAGATGGATGCAATATTGGAGGGATCAATGTACGAGGTGGATGGTTTTGGATTTTTGTTGGATGTGGTTGGTTTGATGGCATTATTATGTGGGAAAAAGGTTTTTTCATGTCCTTCCAAGAAGCTATAGTATTGGAAAGAATAAGGATTATCATATATTGTAATTTTCATGTCATTGTACAAGAATTTAAGGCATTGATGAAAGGTGGATGAAATGACCTGTATGTCATGGATCCATGTGTGCCAAGGAGGATGTTGTATAGGAGATCAAGATCAAGCACTTGGCATTTTGTCTCCAATATCTTTTATCCAACTTGGATTGGAAACTTGATAGTCCCTTTGGAGAGTCATTTAGTGTCATCATATCCTTTGATAGTTATGATTTCACTTGAGTCTATGACCACATCAAAATATCCCAATTGTTTTATTAGTTTGAGAGTGCAAATATCTTCCTAAGTGGTGTTGTCATTGATGTCAACATATTCTTATTGTTATTGGGGTCAACTGTGCCTTATTTGTTGCCTATTCAAGAGACTGAAATGTTGAGGGTATTGAGAAAATTAATGAAGACTCAATGTTCATGGACCTTATGACTGTGTAGAGGATTATTAGAGGTTGTTCAAGTTAAGAATTAAGAAGTCCACATGAAGATTTGAAGAAGTCATGGCCATCTGAGTAGAACCAGATATTGCAGTATTTAGAAAAGATAGAGTGATAGTAAGTTGGTTTGGATTGCTCCACAGTGAAATATTATGGTCTGCAGATTTGAAGGCATGTTTGGGAAGTCAGTGTGTATCATCAAATCTAGTGGCTCATGGTTTGGAAGTCCGCAAGCAATCTTTCTAGTTTGACAGTCATGGCAGACATTATTCTTGAGGTTCCGAAGGAAGATACAAATGATTCTGGTAATTTGGTTTAGAGTGGATGTTATTGGTGAATTCAACATTCTTGTGGAGGTCTCTAGATCATGTGGCTACTATTTTTGAGGTCTGCATTAGAGTTTGAGCTTGTTATTGAAGATTTCCTCTTTGAAGTTGATGTTTTTCCTAGTCTTGGCTAACCGGATGTTCCTAGTGTGTTACAAATGATCTAATGATCATTTTATGAATCATGCCATGTTAGTAGAGGAAGATTCAAGTCTCAGCTATGTTTGGTCAATAGTGTAAAGATCTGCATTAAGTTTGGCCAACCTTGTTGATCATTCCAAGGTTGATGAAGTGTATAAATACTTGTTGAAGATTTGTTAAAAATCATCCTTGAGAAAAAGAGATTAAATTTGAATAAAGGATCAGAAGCAGAGTAGAAGAAGAAAAGGAGTGAAAGCAGTGTAGAGTGAAAAGTTAGTGAAGAAGAATTTAGGGCAAAGTAGAAGTTTTGTGAGCATTCATTGAAACTGAACCAGGCATGAAGTAGATGCTATTTCTCAGTTAATTCTTTCTATTATAAATAAATTATGTAGGTAGTGAGCCTCTTTTTTGAGCAGTGAGCTCTAGATAGTGTGTCCGAAGGCAAGTGCCCTCTATTTTTCTAAAGTACTTTTAAAATAGGGTACAAATCTTTGTGGGCTAACCCCCACCATGGTCTTTCCCTTAAGCAGGTTTCCACATCAAAATCTTGGTGTCAATTGTGTTGATTATGTTGCTGCTCATATGTTGTTGATCTATGATTTAATGTTTACATCATTAATCTAATAGTAAGTTAATAAAGAAGGTTAAAAGTAGAAAAAAGTTTATTTTGTGTGACAACTAATTCACCCCCCTCTTAGTTGTTTAGTCTAATTCCAAAAATTGGTATAAGATCCAGGATGTCGACCTACAAGAAGGATAGCCTGAGATTTGATGGAACAAATTACTCTGTTTGGAAGAATCACATGGAGTGCCATTTGCAATGCATGGGCGATGCCTATTGGGTGATAACCAATGTCGAGTATAACCCTCTAGAGAAAGGTCCAACTCTAGATCAAATCAAAGATGCTAAAAATAACCTTCTAGCTAAAGAAGCCTTGTTGAGTGCCCTGACTGATTCAGAAATGACAAATGTCTTTGGTCTAAAAACTACTCATGAAATCTAAACAAAGTTAGAGAATCTGTATGGAGATAAATTTGTCAAATGTCCCAAGCTACAAAGTCAAAGAGGAAAATTTAAAACTCTGAGGATGAGTGAAGATGAAAACATCACAATCTACATGTAAAAGATAAATGAACTTGTGTGTGGTATCAAGTGTGCTGGTAGAACTTTGGAAGAATTAGAGATTGTATCAAAAGTGATGAAATCTTTACATGATTCATACAAACATAAGGTTGCTACTATAGAGGAGATTAGGACTGTCTTAGAAGTTACAAGAGATCAACTAGTTGGCAAAATTTCAGCTTTTGAATTAAGTGAGTTTGGTGATTCTCTTCCCAAGTCTAAATCTACATTTAAGGCTAGTGTATATGGAAAACAAAGATATGATCCAGGTGAAAGCTCTTCTACAAGATCAAATAGATTTGTGAAGACAAGTAAGGATCTTGAAGATGTCAAAATTGAAACTACAGATCTTGAAGCTCTTCTTCCCAAAAGATTGCCAAGAGGATCTGATAAGTATGAAGGAAAATTGCCACTCAAATGTTTTGCTTGTAATAAGATTGGTCATTTTTCCTCAAGATGTCTAGAGAGGTTTTCAAAACCAAACCCTAACAGATACAAAAATAAAATAAAAAATGCTACTATGTCTAAGAAGTTGAAGGAGTCACAGATGATGAATCTGATCATGGAGGTTCCTCTAAAAATGATTGGGTGTTCATTGCCATCAAAGAAGATTCAGTGTCTACTGAATCTACTAGCTATACAAATATGGAAAGTGCCTTGGCTACTCAGGTTATTGAGAAAGATGAATGGGTGATTGATAGTGGATCTTCTCATCATATGACTGGAGACAAGAGTAAGTTTGTGAATTTTGAAAATTATGAAGGAGGGCTTGTGAAATTTTGAGATAACTCAACTAGTAGAATCTATGACAGAGGATCCATCTCTTTTGATGGTCAGAATAGCACCAATGTTGTTCTATATGTGGAAGGACTGAAACATAATCTTCTCAGTGTTGGATAGTTGGTTGACAAAGGTTATGATCTTCGATTCAAGGATGGAAAATGTAGAATCTTGGAGAGCTCCAAAATTAAAATTGCATCCAGTACTCAAACTATAGGTAACATTTTTCATTTAAGTAGTTTTGGTAAAAGTTGTTTGATTTCTTAGATAGATCAAAGTTGGTTATGGCATAGGAGGATGTGTCATGTGAATTTTGGTAATATTGTCAAAATAAGTACCACTCAGGTTGTAAGAGATCTTCCAAAACTTGTGAAACCTAATAGCATGTGTTGAGAATGTCAATTGGGGAAATTCAAGTGGATGATTGGAACTAGTACTAATTGATCTTTGTGGTCCTGCTAGAATTAGAAGTGTGCAAGGAGATAGATATTTCATGTTGATGATTGATGATTACTCCAGGATGATGTGGGTAACTTTCCTAAAAGAAAAATTAGAAGCTCTCGACAAATTTAAGGTGTTCAAAGTGGTGGTGGAAGATGAGATTGGTGAAAAATTGAAATGTTTGAGGTCCATCAGAGGAGAATTTACTTCCCATGAGTTTGATGCTTTCTATGAAAAGCATGGCATAAAAAGATAGTTATCTACATCTAGGACTCCCCAACAAAATGGAGTTGTGGAAAAAAAGAACTGGACCATTCAAGAAGCTACCGGGACCATGATGATGGAAACAAATGTTCCTTAATTTTATTAGAGAGAAGATGTAAGTACTACTATCTACACTCTTAACCTGGTACAGATCAAAAGCAATTCTGGTAAGACCCCTTATGAACTATGGTTTGGTCATCCTCCTACTATAAGATATTTCATAGTTTTTGGTAGTAAATTCTATATCAAAAGAGATGAGGATTTAGGAAAGTTTGATACAAGAAGTGATGAGGGAATATTTTTGGGGTACTCTACTCAAAGTAAGGCTTACTGATACTTTAACAAGAGGTTGAAAAAGATTGTTGAAAGTGCTAATGTTAGAGTTGATGAGAGCAAGGAAGGACATTCTAGGTTCTGCAGATATGATTCAGATGATCAAGATGAAAGTTAAAGTCAAGGAAGGTTGGTTCAAACTCTGACTTAGATTCAAATTGATATGGAAACTCAAGAAAATAGTACCAATGTTGAGGAACAAGCTCAAGAAACAGAGGTTCAAGCAATTCCCAAAACCTTGAGGTATGTAAGAATGAATCATCCTAAAGATCAAATCATAGGAGATAAAAATAAAGGTGTTTGAACTAGGAGAAGAGTTGCTGAAGATTAAGAAGAGATTTGTTTGATTTCAAAGATTGAACCCAAATTAGTAAGTGAAGCCTGCAATGATGAAAACTAGACAAAAGCAATGGAAGAAGAATTGATGCAAATTGAAAAGAACCACTTGGGATCTTGTTTCTAGACCTGAGGATAAAAATGTGATTGGAACCAAATGGGTCTTCTGAAATAAACTAAATGAAGATGGTGAAGTCATAAGAAATAAAGAAAGGTTGGTATGCAAAGGCTATTCTCAAGTAGAAGGAATTGATTTTGAAGAAACTTTTGCTCCGATGGCTAGAATAGAGGCAGTTAGATTGTTTCCTGCATTTGCTACTTTTAGAGATTTTAAAGTGTATCAGATGGATGTCAAATCAATATTCCTAAATGGAAATTTGGAGGAAGAAGTCTACATTGAGAAAATGGAAGGATTTCAAGTGTCTAATTAGGGAGATATGGTTTGTAGACTGAGAAAAGCCTTGTATGGACTCAAACAAGCTCCAAGATCCTGGTATGCAAGATTGGATAAATATTTTCTTAAGATAGGTTTTAGCAAAGGTACTGCTGATAGTAATATTTACTTCAAGATTAATCATGAGGACATCCTGATTGTTGAGGTCTTTGTTGATGATATCATTTTTGGTGGAAATGAATGTATGTGCAAAGCATTTGCTGATCAGATGAAAAGTGAATTTGAGATATCAATGTTTGGAGAAATGAATTTCTTCTTAAGTCTGCAAATTGTTCAGTTAAATAAAGGTATATTTATATCTTAGTCCAAGTATGTGAAAGAATTGCTGAAGAAGTTTGGAATGAAAGATTCAAAGCCAGTCGGTACACCTATGGTAACCAGATGCAAGTTAAGTAAAGATGATGACTCCCCCAAGGTAAATCAGAAAATGTATAGATCAATGATTGGAGGATTGCTCTATCTGATTAAGACTAGACCTGACATCATGAATGTTGTTGGACTTGTTGCTAGATTTCAAGATGATCCAAAAGAATCTCATATTGTGGCAGTCAAAAGAATTTTCAAATATCTCAAGGGGATAATTGATTATGGATTGTGGTATCCAAAGAATAATGATTTCACTCTTCATGCATACACAGATACTGGTTGGGTAGGAGATGTGGATGATAAAAAAGTACTAGTGGTGGTGCATTTTTCTTGGGAAGAAGATTGGTCTCTTGGATGAGAAAAAAGTAAGAGGCAATATCTCTGTCTAATCAGAAGTAGAATATATAGCATCAACAAATAATTGTACTTAGGTTCTGTGGATGAAGCAAATGTTGAAGAACATTACAATTGTGTTTTAGGAGCTAGCCACAATCTTTTGTGATAATACTAGTGAAATAAGCATCGTAAAGAATCCAGTGTCACATTCAAAGACAAAGTATATATCAATGAAGTTTCATTTCTTGAGAGAGAAGGTAAATGAGAATGAAGTCAAGTTGGAGTTTGTGCCTTCCAAAGATTAGATTGCAGATATCTTCACTAAGCCTCTTCCCAAGGATACCTTTGAGCATCTCAGAGAGAAGTTAGGGGTTATTACCCCTCTGAAATAGAACTAAGATGCACTGAGGTGCATCAGTCTAGTGGAATTCTCAATCATATCTTGAGATCCAGATTGATGTTGAGAAAATACTACTCTAAGGACTAGTTAGCATGCAAATGTTGCAGATCAATCTGAAATAAAAAGGACAAGTAAAGATTGCAAATATGTGCCCTTTGCCATTGATGTCAAAGGGGGAGAGAAGACATGTGAAAAACTAATTGTTGATGATAGGGGGAGCAATAAAGAAAGTGGTTGCATAAGTCAGGGGGAGAAGTTCTTGTCATGATGGTTGAATCAGTTTTTCACAACATATGTTGCCATCAATGACAAAGGGGGAGATTGTTGCAAATATGTGCCTAAGCAATGTTGTCATTAATGTCAACATATTCTTGTTGTCATTGGTGTCAACTGTGCCTTATTTTGTTGCCTATTCAGGAGACTAGAATGTTGAGGGTATTGAGAAAATTAATGAAGACTCAATGTTTGTAGACCTTATGACTATGTAGAGGATTGTTAGAGGTTATTCCAATTAAGAATTAAGAAGTCCGCATGAAGATTTGAAGAAGTTATGGCCATCTGATTAGAACTAGATGTTGCAGTATTCAGAAGAGATAGAGTGATAGTAAGTTGATCCGGATTGCTCCACAGTGAAATATTATGGTCTACAGATTTGAAGGCATGTTTGGGAAGTCAGTGTGTATCATCAACTCTAGTGGTTCATGGTTTGGAGGTCTGCAAGCAATCCTTCTAGTTTGACAGTCATGGTAGACAATGTTCTTGAGGTTCTAGAGGAAGATACAAATGATTTTGGTAATTTGTTTTAGAGTGGATGCTATTGGTGAATTTAATGTGCTTGTGGAGGTCTCTAGATCATGTGGCTACTATGTTGGAGGTTTGCATTGGAGTTTAAGCTTGTTATTGAATATTTACTCTTTGAAGTTGATGTTCTTCCCAGTCTTGTCCAACTGGATGATCTTGGTGTGTTGTAGATGATCTAAAGATCATTTTATGAAGCATGGCGTGTTAGTATAGGAAGATTCAAGTCTTAGCTATGTTTGGCTGATAGTGTAAAGATCCACGTTAAGTTTGGCCAACCTTGTTGATCATTCCAAGGTTGATGAACTGTATAAATACTTGTTGAAGAGTTGTTAAAAATCATCCTTGAGAAAAATAGATTAAATTTGAATAAAGGATCAGAAGCAGAGTAGAAGAAGGAAAGGAGCAAAATCAGTGTAGAGTGAAAAGTTAGTGAAGAAGAATTTGGGGAAAAATAAAAGTTTTGTGAGCATTCATTGAAACTAAACCAAGCATGAAGTAGATGCTATTTATCAGTTAATTCTTTCTATTCTAAATAAATTCTGTAGGCAGTGAGCCTCTCTTTTGATCAATGAGCTCTGGGTAGTGCACCTGAAGGCATGTCCCTTCTATTTTTCTAAAGTACTTTTAATAGGGTACAAATCTTTATGGATTAACCCCCACCCTAGTTTTTCCCTTAACCAGTTTTCCATGTCAAAATATTGGTGTCAAGTGTGTTGATTATGTTTCTGCTCATATGTTGTTGATCTATACTTTAATGTTTACATCATTAATCTAATAGTAAGTTAATAAAGAAGGTTAAAAGTACAAAAAGGTTTATTTTGTGTGACAATTGATTCACTGCCCTCTTAGTTGTTCGGTTTAATTCCAATAGTCTAGAGAAAGCATCTATTAAGACATGTTTAATGGTATGTTTATGTATGTAGACTTTGATGTGGAGGGCCTCATTGTGAGATGTGCTAATGGTAGCAAGGTCTTGCTTGGAGAATGTTAGATGATACAGTGATGAAAGGTGTCCCTCCATGGCTTGAAATTGGTTTACATTCAAGTCATTGGGAACACATGTCTCCATCAAAACTTTGTCAAGGACTTCTTTGTGGAGGGGTGATGTACAAAGCAATTCAAGGATGGATATTTGGGTTGGGGTTTTACCAAGATATTCGAGGAGGTTTAATTTGTTGGTGGGTGGGTGGCTTGTGGGTGTGGATGTGGTAGCTTGGTCATTGGTTAGGGTTCCTTGAATAAATATGAGGCCGCGATGGGTGGTGATGGTGCAATTGGGAGTTTTGGCTCATATGGTAATAGTTGCCACATGGTTAGGAGATTCTTCTATGTAACCCATAATGGAGTTGAAAGAAAATGATGGGGGGATGCCATTGTAGGCTAGGTTGGATGTGGAGGCTTTACCTTTGCTGTGATTACGAAGTGGATCCTTGTAGGCTCCTAAGTTCTCATTGGGTGATCTATTAGGAGGTTCATCGATTGTAATGTCACCACAATCCACAAGGTCTTGGATGTAATTCTATAACCTCATGCAATTAGATGTCTTATGCCCTTTGATGTGGTGATATTCACAATAGGCATTTTCATTAAACCAAGAAGGTTTAAATTGATTGCCATCATATGGTTGAATGGTAGGTAATGTGATGAGGTCAAACTTTAAAAGGTTTCTCAAGTCATTTTCAATTGGTTCACCTAAAGGTGTGAATATTCTTTTGGGCACATTGGTTTGTCTTGGTGGATCTTTAGGAATGCTAATTTTGTTATTTCTTGTGGATAGATTTGATGGTGCAGGAGTTTGTACATTTTGGACATTTTTAACATCGGTGACACCATCGTTGACACCATCATTGAGAGTTTTTTTATTCTTATCCCAAAAGAGGGGTTTCTAGTATGATTGGTTGTTGTTGTTGTTGCTATTGACTTTGTTGTTGTTTTTCTTGTCATTGTTTTCTTGATAGATTTTGATATCCCCCTTGGCTATGAGAGCTCTCTCAATCATGGTTCCTTTGTCAATAACCTCTTCACAGGTAGAGGTGCATTAGATTTGGAGGTGGAATCCCATCTCTTGGTTAAGTTTGGTCACAAACATAGTGACCAATTATTTTTTGGGGATGGGACATGGGAGCTTTCTTGCTAGACTTCTCCACCATTGTAAGAATGTGGCAAAAGATTCCCCATTTCCTTATTTAGTACTGCAAAGGTCTACCATGGACACTTCATGTTCAAAGTTCTAAGAGAAGTGATTGACAAATTTCTCTGCAAGTTCATGAAACATTTTGATACCAGGGGGAAGATGTGTTAACCATTTGGTTGCTTGTCCTCCTAAGCTTCTAGGGAAAAGTCTCATTAGATAGGTATCATTCTAGGAGACTTCCAAGAAAGTGATATAAAATTCCCTAAGGTGTTCCCTAAGGTCCCCCTTCCCTTTGTATTTATCAAACTTTGGTGTTTCAAAATTCTCAGGGAAGGGAGGCATGGGGATAGTGCAATCAAAAGGATATGGGAAAATATCTTCAAATGAGTATTGTTTTCTTTATGCCCATGTTGTATGTCATCAACATTTTGGATCAATGTTTGGACAATGCTCAATAAATCTAGGGTGTGTGGTGTTGGTATGTTTTGTTGTTGTTGGATTAATTGTTGGAGGAAGTTGGGCATTTGTTGTTGGGGTGGGATTTGCTTTTGCTATTGTTGTTGGTAAGCATGTTGGCAAGAGACATTGCTCTGGTATAGACTTGTATGTTGTCATTGATGGCAACAAGGCTCAGAGATATTATCAACATGACAAGAAGACATAACTCTGGAAGCTCTTATTGGAATTCAGATCCAGTTGGCAAAAATAACTAAGTATGGGCAAGAAACAGAGTAAGGGACATAAAGTGGATCAGTGTGCTTCCACAGATGAAGACCTGGAAATGTTGCTCAAGTATAATATTCATAATTGTTTGACGTTGTTATATTCCAATGATCAAGTTCTGACTTCCTTTGGAAGTCACTTAGAAGAAATATCTAAGTTTAGATGAATAGAGGTACAACAAAGATAGTGAATAGGGCACAACATAATGGTCCGTATTCCTCCACAAGTGCATATTTTGTTTTGTAGTTTGGAGGTGCTATAAACATATATGAGAAATATCTAATTCCAAAATTTTAGATTCTAAAGTTCACCAGAAGATCATCTACAAGCTTCCAAGTATAGGCATTCAGTTTGGCAGTATTTCACAAAGATAGAGTCATCAGTTCAAAGATCTGCATCTTGCCACACAAGAATATTATGATTTGTGGTTACAAAGGTATGATTGGTGATGTCTAATGAATGT
Source organism: Cunninghamia lanceolata (assembly GCA_027924645.1). Lineage (NCBI taxonomy): Eukaryota > Viridiplantae > Streptophyta > Pinopsida > Cupressales > Cupressaceae > Cunninghamia > Cunninghamia lanceolata. The sequence goes on from BSBN01000389.1 coordinate 7,459,824, forward strand.
TTGATATGAATTTTTGAGTCCAATTTGGTCTGCAGCATGAGTTATGATGTGACAGAGGAACCTATCATATATATTATTAAGAATCAAGCTAATAGGCTAGTTGACTCCTTATGTGGAAAAGAAATATGAGTTGGATGATAAAGGTAAGTGGTTGTATGATTAGAGCTGACACATATGAAGACATATGCATGATGGTTTGGATCTACATTGACGGTTTAACACAAGAACAAGATGACAAGATATAACACTTGGTATACATGTCTCACAGTTTGCTTGCTGACCTAATCATGAGAAATATTTAGTTGTGGATATAAATAGAGAATAGATTTCAATGTTTGACATGGTGGGCTATGCAATGTGATATATATGAATGCAAATATATGAAGATAGTATAGCCGTAACAAATAAAGAGAGATCTTAAGCATATGTAAGAGCAGAGTAGAGAAACATGGGTAGACTGAAATGAAGAGTTTTAAGTTAGTATTCATAAGCTTAATTGGAACTATAATCATGCATGAGTAGATGCAATTACAACAATTACTCTTTGGCAGTGATCCACCCTTCTTCTTCTTCTTTCCTTTTTTCAGGTAGTGATCCTCTTTTGAGCAGTGAGCTCTAGGTAGTGATCCCTTAGGTAGAGAGCCTCTTGTAATTTGGTATTGCTATAATAAAAGTATTTCTTGAGAGCTAACACTCTCCTTGGTTTTTCCCCACATTGGGGTTTTCCATGTAAAAATCTTGGTGTCCATGTATTATGTTTTTAAGGTTGCTATTCATTTGTATATTGTGCTATTATTTAATTAAATTTGGAAAATGGTTAAAACTGAAAGAGCATAAATGGTTTTATGGAACACTGATTCACCCCCCCTCTTAGTGTTCTTGACATTCAACAATTGGTATCAGAGAAAGGTTCCTTGGAAGAAGCCTAACAACTTGAGGAAGATCTGAGAAGGTTCACTCATGGTAGCACAAAGGTATCTCACTTATCCTGAAGCAAATCCTCCTAGTAGATTTATAATTGGCAATCAAGTATATGTCAATAATGAACAATTTGAAGCAACTCTAGAAGATCTTGACAACTCCAAGGCTAATATCAAGGTTTTAGAGGAGAGTATCAAAGAAGTTGATGATTGCATTCTGAAATTAAAAGAGCAAATTAGTAAATCTCAGGAAAGAATGAAAGAATTATATGAGCAACTAAAACAAGCAAATCAATCTACAGAGAGTCTTCTTAGGGTGATTGAAGAAAAGACTAAGATTGAGGAATGCCTGAATCAAATTATGAAGGACAAGTTAGAAGAATGTGAAAAACTAGGGAAAGAAGTTCTACTTTTAAAGTTTGATCTAGAAGCAGCCAATAGTTACAAAGAAAAATTCAAAATAAGCTCTGCTAAACTTGATGAGTTACTAGCAAGTCAAAAGTATACAGATGACAAACAAGGTTCAGGATTTGAAAAGGGAGAAAGTTCAAATTTAGGGCAAGACAGATCTAAAGAAGGAAGAGACAAAAATAATCTAGTAAGGAATCAAAGAAGAAGACCTAAAGGACCTTTGGTCAGGAAACCAAATGGATAAAGGTATCTTTGTGGTTTTTCCCCACCTAGGGGTTTTCCATGTAAAAATCTTGGTGTCCATATATTATGTTTTTATGGTTGCTATTTATTTGTATATTGTGCTATTATTTAATTAAATTTGGAAAATGGTTAAAAGTGAAAGAGTATAAATGGTTTTATGGAACACTGATTCACCCCTCCTCTTAGTGTTCTTGACATTCAACAATTGGTATCAGAGCAAGGTTACTTGGAAGAAGCCTAACAGCTTGAGGAAGATCCAGGAAGGTTCACTCAAGGTAGCACAAAGGTATCTCACTTATCCTAAAGCAAATCCTTCTGGCATCATTATAATTGGCAATCAAGTATATGTCAATAATGAACAATTTGAAGTAGCTCTAGAAGATCTTGACAACTCCAAGGATGATATCAAGGTTTTAGAGGAGAGTATCAAAGAAGCTGATGATTGCATTCTAAAATTAAAAGAGTAGATTAGTAAATCTTAGGAAAGAAGGAAAGAATTATATGAGCAACTAAAACAAGCAAATCAATACATAGAGTCTTCTTAGGGTGATTGAAGAAAGGACTAAGAATAAGGAATGCCTGAATCAAATTGTGAAGGACAAGTTAGAAGAATGTGAAAAATTGGGGAAAGAAGTTCTGCTCTTAAATTTTGATCTAGAAGCAGCCAATAGTTACAAAGAAAAATTTAAAATAAGCTTTGCTAAACTTGATGAGTTACTAGCCATTCAAAAGTATCTAGATGACAAACAAGGTTTGGGATTTGAAAAGGGAGAAAGTTAAAATTTAGGGAAGATAGATCTAAAGAAGGAAGAGGGAGAAATAATCCTATAAGGAATCAAAGAAGAAGGCCTAAATTACCTCCGATCAGGAAACCAAATGTACAAAGGTACCCATCTTTCAATGGTCATTGTTTCAAATGCAATAAGTATGGTCATAGGGCTACTCAGTGTAGAAGTAGAAAAAATAAAAATGTTCCATCTTTTTTTGGTCAATGTTTTAACTGCAAGAAGATTGGTCATAAAGAAAATGAATGCAGAAGCATATCAAGAAATGTGCCAAACTACCCAAGGAATGGTCAATCTTTCAATGGAAAATGTTTTGCATGCATTAGATTTAGGCATATGGCTAACCAATGTAGATCAAGGCCAAACTCAAATATTAGAAGAAATCAAGATCAAATAAATGTTGTTTGTTATTATTACAACAAGTTTAGACACCTTGCAAGATTCTGTAGAAGCAAAATTGTGGAAAGAGATTATCCTACACAATAGAGGAAAATAGAGTATAAAGATATTAAAGGCAAGAATAAAGTTGATCCTGTGGAAACCAAGAAGGAGATGAGTAAGATTTGGATCAAAGGGGGTGTGAATGAGGTTAAGGATGGATCCGCACCAACATCTGGTGCAGATAATTCCTCCAGGAAGTAAATTCAAAGATCTGGCTCAGGGGGAGCAATGACAAAAATCTAATGGTGCTGAAATCTAACACGAAGATCTATGGTGAAATACGATAAGAAAAATCCTTTGGAAGAAAATCCAGAAGAAAGTAAGTGCGGTACATTATGAAGCAATTTTGATTGACTATGTCTATTAGAGAAAAGTTAGATAACTTTTTGGAACACACATTAATGATGATTAGGTTAAGTCATGTGGAGGATAAAAGGGAACCTGTTTAGTCTTGAATCACTATGCACTCAAAGCTATCAGGTATTCAGAGAGATTGAAGAAGAATTTGAGCAATAATAATCAAGATTTGAAGCGTTCGAAGTAATTCAGAGAAAGGAAACCCTAATTCAGTAAAACAAGGTATTTCCATTCAAACCCTATTTGTGAGTCTGTTAAAATCCTGAGATGGAGATGCTGCAAGTTGTTGATATTTTTGAGCGACCATGACCTAAATTCAAGAAACATCCCCACAAAGCAATTGAAGTTGATCCAATGGGTGCATTCTTGGGTATACCATATGGAGTTCTATATGTGGAAGACATTAGGGCATATATCCATGTTGCCCTAGATGAGCATGGCAATAGCAGATTCACAGACTTATATCAAAAACATTTAAGTGATGATCAATTTCACCTGAAGGAAGAATAAATTGAGTTCAGTATGTGCTAAGCAGGATTCATTATGAGTTCATGTGGTTAGGGAAAGGGCAACACTTCAAGATAACAAAGGATGCAATTCAAGTAGTCACTAGACTAAACTCCACTAGAGGTATGCCATTACTGAAGGTGATCAAGAATAAAATAGTTACAAATGCCATCGAAGCCCAATTTGACAAAAGGGTGTTGACAATAAATGATATTACTAATCCTACAGTAAAGTTTGCCTCAATGGTCATAGGTTACAAGGTTTACTTCTCAAAGCAGGAGAACTTTGTTTCTGGTACTGCAATATACACTACCTTTCAAATGGTTCAAAAGAATGCAAATTATGATTTGTGTGAGCTGCTAAGAATCCAACTACTAGAGAATCTAAAGAAGATAAAGGAAATTAATAACTATCCATTCAAGTATGGTACGTATGTTATATGCCTATTATTCTATTTCTTGAATGAATTATCCAACATGAAGAATTTGATCTAGTTAAGTAGTGAACCAGTAGCTATTCAAATTAGAAATTATCTAAATAGCATTAGAAGTATTGATGAGCAAAAATATCTTTATGGGGGTACTTCAAAAATTTCCAAGGCATGATGTAGTCAAGAGAAAGAATGCCTAGGAAAATTGTTGAAAAGTATAAAGATATTATCTGCTTTATGGTTACAAGAGATCAATGCTTAATGGAAGTCATTGAGCCTAGGATAGTCTGGGTAATGCCAATGGGCTATGAAGTGGATGGACAAATATTAGATAGATATGCTCAACACATGTTGAGAAAAGCCAAGGATAGCAAAGAAGAAAGGTTTGGAACTTATGAAGAGCTATCTATGAAACTTCATGTTGAATTCATAAAACCTAAAATAACTAGGAAAGTCATAAAAGAGGTGGAAGAAGTTGCTACAAAATATGGCATCACTAAAGAACAATTGAAAGAAGTAAGGGAAAAAGTAGAGAAAATAGAAAAACAAAAACAAAAAGGTGAACCGGTACAAGTTCTGGAAGAATCCCAGATGAAATAGGATAAGCCTATAAAAGATCAAAGGTCTACTAGGAGCTCTGCTACCTCCTTTGGTGTCACACCATCAATAAACATAGAGAAAACTTCAAAGAAACCCTCTGTCAAAGATATAAAGAGGAAGAAGATGAAGGAAAAAGATTGTATGTTAGTGTGGGTGGAAAGGATGAAGAAGAAATAGAAGTAGATGAGGAGATAAAGAAAATGAAAGCTAAGGCAGTCAAAGCTATAGGAAAGTCCTCTGGAAAGGACAAATCAAACAAAAGGCAAAAGATAGAAGAGCCTTATGTTGAAAAGGCTACAATATCTCTTCAAAATGTGTTAAAAGATGTCATAGTGGATGGAAACTTGAAGCCCATGATTGAATTCTATGATGAATATAATGATGTTGATAAGAGAATCTTGGAAGAAGCCACAGTGAATACTTAAACATCTTCAACAAGGCTCTTATTGAGATCACCTCTGATATCCCTGAAAGTCTAGCCAACATTTTGACCATCAGAAAAGAGACTACCGGAGCAAAAGATGTTGAGCTAAGACAAAATGTATTGACAAAATTATGTCCAAAAATTACTCCAGGAGAAGAAGTGTTGATTTCTAAGGAAACCAAGGATAAGTTTAGAACCAAAATGAGGATGAATTCATTAATGATGGGTGAGATTGATAAAGTGGTAAAAGAAATAGAGGAAATTATCTTGGAAGCTCTAAAGAAATACAATCTTCCCACCACATAGGACAATCAAAACAAGAATGTTGATGATAATACATCTGTCCTAGAAGTTAACATGGAAAAGGAGATAGATAAAGCTAACCCAATAGCTGAAGAAAAGGAAACTCTTGCCTCTCTGGAACATCAAACAGTGGATAATACTATTGGAGAGAAGACTGTTGAAGAAGAATCACCAACTGAACAAACCAGTTCACCTTTGGTACATCAAATTGAGAAGGATTCAGCAAAAGATGAATAAAATGAGGACTCAAACAAGGTCATAGATATTAATCCTCTGGAGTAGGAATAAAAAGATGTGGTCTCCAATGCAACAAGAGACACTACTGAGGCAGTAAAAAAATTCTTAGAAAAGCAAAAACTAGTTCTTGATGAGCCCAAGTCAATCCAAGGTCTAATAAACTTGGATACAATGTCTCCTGTTCATATGCTCAAGTTGGATTTAGTTGCTCAAGAGAAAGCAAGAAAAGAAATATTGAAGTCCCACATTGAGGACAATGAACTCATAAATGAAGCATCCAACATTTTGGAGAAGTTGATGCCAACATATTATAAGGATACCTCTTTGTCTTCCACCTATCAACTAAAGGGACTAATTCATTCTACAAGTACACACTTTGAATCTCTTGAAAAATTTGCTAAAACAAAAGTTAGACAAGAGTTTAATGAGAAAAAGGTTAGATGAGATGACAAAGTTGATAGCCCATGATAAGGCTCAGCTAGATAATGGGATACAGAATATTCAAAGTGCTATTGTAGAAGTTGGTGATGTATATAAATTTTTTTTATCATGGCTAGAAGTTACAAAGAAGACAAAAGAAAAGATTAAGGAATTGGAAGAAAAACTGATGAATATCTCTAAGAATTTTGATCTGGTACATGAATCAACTAGCAATAAAGAAGCTAAAGTCATCAACACCCACAATAACTTGAATGTTTTAATAAATCAAAGGTATCAAATAAAGAGTAGAATGGGACAATTGAGAAGACTTATCAGTCCCAAACTAGATTCAATGACTAAGCTTATAGCTGAAGCACAGCTTGCTGGACAAACTGCCACACCATCAGATTTACAAAAGGTAGAAACTCTAATTTTTAATTCAGTGGACACATTCAGATCTTGGATAATGCCAAGAAAGGCTGGGATGGTGAGCTGGCATAGATCAGGAAGATATTCAATGACATTCTCGAACACATGTAATATATAGATGAATATTGTACTTGTTAATATGCAGTAAAGTACATAAGTATTTTGAAGACTTGACAACTTTTTGGTTCTGGAACACACCCTTTTCCATTGATGTCAAAGCGGGAGAAGAAAATTAGTGAAAAATGGAAAAACATCTCAGGAGGAGTAGGAGAATGAAGTGTATATAGTAAGGAGGAGCAATCAAGTATTTTTCTCTAGGTGTTGCCATTAATGCCAAAGGGGGAGATTATTGGCAAGAGACACTGCTCTAGTATAGACTTGTATGGTGTCATTGATGGCAACAAGGCTCAGAGATCTCATCAACATGATAGAAAGACATAACTCTGGAAGTGCTTATTGGAATTCAGATCTAGTTGGCAAAAATGACTAAGTATGGGCAAGAAATAGAGTAAGGGACAAAAAGTGGATTAGTGTGTTTCTGTAGATGAAGACTTGGAAATGTGGCTCAAGTATAATGTTCATAATTGTTTGATGTTGTTATATTCCAATGATCAAGTTCTAACTTCCCTCAGAAGTCACTTGGAAGAAATATCTAAGTCCAGATGAATAGAGGTACAATAGAGACAGTGAACAGGGCACAACATAATGGTCCACATTCCTCCGCAAGTGCATATTTTGGTTTACAGTTTAGAGGTGTTGTAAACACATATGAGAAGTATCTAATTATAGATTTTTAGATTCTGAAGTTCACTAGAAGATCATCTACAAGATTCCAAGTATCAGCATTTAGTTTGACAATATTTCACAAAGATAGAGTCATCAGTTCAAAGATTTGCATCTTACCGCATAAGAATATTATGATCTGCAATTACAAAGGTATGGTTGGTGATGTCTAATGAATGTTTGATATGAATTTTGGAGTCCAATTTGGTCTGGAGCATGAGTTATGATGTGATAGAGGAACCTACCATATATATTATTAAGAATCAAGCGGACATGTTGGTTGAATCCTTATGTGAAGAAAAAATATGAGTTGGATGATAAAGGTAAGAGGTTGTATGATTAGAGCCAACACATATTAAGACATATGCATGATGGTTTGGATCTGCATTGATGATTTAACACAAGAACAAGCCAATAGGATATAACACTTGGTATACATGTTTCACAATTTGCTTGCTGACCTGATCATGAGAAAGATTTAGTTGCGGATATAAATAGAGAATGCATTTTGGTGTTTGACATAGTGGGTTAGTGATGTGATATATATGAATGTGAATATGCAAAGATAGTATAGTCACAAAAAATAAAGAGAGATCTGAAGCATATGTAAGAGAAGAGCAGAGAAATAGGGGCAGACTAAAATGAAGAGTTTTGAGTTAGTATTCATAAGCTTAATTGGAACTATAATCATGCATGAGTAGATGCAATTAGAGCAGTTCATCTTTGGCAGTGAGCCACCCTTCTTCTCCTTCTTTCCTTTCTTCAGGTAGTGAGCCTCCTTTGAGCAGTGAGCTCTAGGCAGAGAGCCCTAAGGCAGCGAGCCTCTTGTAATTCGTATTGCTATAATAAAAGTATTTCCTAAGAGCTAATACTCTTTGTGGTTTTTCCCCACCTTGGGGTTTTCCATGTAAAAATTCTAGTGTCCATGTATTATGTTTTTATGGTTGCTATTCATTTGTATATTGTGCTATTGTTTAATTAAATTTCAAAAATGGTTAAAAGTGAAAAAGCATAAATGGTTTTACGGAACACTGATTCAACCCCCTCTTAGTGTTCCTAAAATTCAACAAAGTGATGAGTTGTAGGATGTTTTGCAGAATTTGTTGTTTTTGTTGGGGGTTTTGATTTTGTTGGAATATTTGGGTGGGGTTTTTTGAAAAAGATGATGCGAGGGGTTGTGAAATAAGAGGTTGTGTGTATGTGAAAGTAGATGTTTGTGAAGGGTTATTGTTTGATGTATTAGGTGGTGGTTGGGAGAAGAGTTGTGTCATGAAGGCGAAGGTTTTTGCATCAAATTGGGGGACACTTGTGGAAGAGTTTGTGTATGTTGTGTTGTTGGGTATGTTAAGGGTAATTTGCGAAGTAGATGTAGGTATGGTTGATGTAGATATGGAGGTGGAGATTGAAGTAGATGTGGAGGTGTTGGATGATGAATGTTGTGAGGTATTAGGAATATTATTTGATGAATATGTTTGGGTTGTGGAAAGTTGGTTTGGTACCTTAGCACCATTTTGGATTAAGAACTCTAAATATTTATTAGGATCCAACTTTAGGATGTGGTCTAACAAATACATGGAGTTAGCATCTTGCATAAAGTCTATGACTTCTTGATTGATATTGTTTCTATTGGATGGTTGTGGTATGTTTCCCCAAAGATTTAAAATGGCATTGTTATCATAGGATGTTTATTGTTGATTTATTGGGATATTGTTTTGGTCAGTGTTTGGCATTCCATATGTCGTATGTGACTCCACTTCTTTGTTCTTTCTAGCTTGAGATCTTGTTTGTGGATGCAATGATGAAGTGTGAATTGGTTTTGGGATGATAGGTGAGTGAAGGTTATGACCTTAGGAATTGATTTTAGAAAGGTTTGGACCAAAGATGGATGATTTTGTGATAGGATGTGAAGAAAATTTTTGGATGAGTGATCAAGGGATACTTTGGATAAATATGGATGATGACTTTAGATGAATGATTAAGGGATACTTTGGATACTTTTGATAAGGATTTTGGATGGATGATGACGGGATACTTTGGATAATTTGGGTGCTTTTTGATAAGGATGATCAAATCAATGGAGGGCTCAAATAAATCTATATCTTGTGGATTTCAAAGAGATTTTCATCTCCTTACTTCAGGTAAACTAAGACACTTAAGGAAAAAGAGAATGGGGATTATTTTACTTGGGGTAGACAATATATCCAAGAAGAATAGGATCCTTAGAATTCACTAATGAGTAGTCTAGGCTCCTAAGCCAATTTATGCTAAGGTTGATAGTGCTAATTTATAAAAGAACTTAAGGTAAACAAATGCTTAAGATTTTTATAAATTAAAGGATGGGGGATGAGATCTAGATTTAAATTTGCACAAATTTGATTTGAGGGATGATTTTTTGATATTGATATTGATTTGATTAGGATGTTGATTTGGATAATGTTGGTTGATGTTTGAATGATGTTAGGTTGGATTTGAGGTAAGGTTTGGTTCAAAGTTTGGATGCTTTGGATTTGGATTGGATTTTGATTATATCTTGGAGGATATTTTGAGATTTTGATTTGGGGAAATGATAATGAAAGGTTTGGATGATTGTTGATTGTAATTGGAAGGGTTGGAATGGGTGTAAAAATCCAAAGTGAAAATCAAGATGCTTCTAATGTCAAGTGATAGGATATGGGATGGTAGATTTTTGACAAAGGATGGACTTAAATATGAAATGGATGATTTTGGGATGGTTTTCAAATTCTTCCACATCACAAAAATGGTCAAATTATGCTTGGAAGATCAACTATAGGTCAATTGAGGATTGTTGGACATGGGAACCAAAGGCACTAAAAGATGAGCCAAAGGCACTAAGTGATGAATTGTATGTGCTAAGGTATAAGCCTATGGTGCTGAAAGATAAGCCTCTGGCATGGACAGGCAAGAAAAAGACACTGACAGTAAGCCCAATGGTGTCAAACAAAGAACCTATGGTGCTATTTGTCTGTTCAAAATGTTAAAATTATTTGATTTTGTGGAAAATTTTTGATCTTTTGGTTTCAAAAGTTCTTGGAAAGAAATTAAACAAGCAAGAAGACACAATGGCTTGACTTCAAAGGATGAAGTTGGCTTTTGGCTTCTACAGGTTTTGACAAGGAAGACACACCATTCACATGAACATCCTAGAAATTATTCAAGTAAGAGTGTCATATCCAATGGACCCACTCAGGTGCGACTTCAAACACCACTTTTAGAAAATGGTGATTTCCACCCTCTTGATATCATCTACCATTACTTGGATGGATAGGGAATGCAAGGTCATGGACCACCTTACACCCCTTACCTTGGAGACAAATGTCTTGTGCAAGGTTTATCCCAACTCAAGACAATAGAGATAATAGTGTGGGCTCTTCTCCTCCTATGATAGCAATGCACTATGGATATGATGGTTGAATGTCTTATGATATGATTGAACAAGCTTCTAGGGAGTCCTCTATATATGTAAGGTACTTGAGGCACAAATTGTGAACACTAGCCCATTGAAGGGATGTGGAACAAGTGATTAAGCAAGAATCACTTCACCTTGTGTCTGGAATCACCTAGGGCCCCAAGGACGTCCCAATGACAACGTGACTAGATTTGGGTACAAGTTTCCTTCTCCCCCCTTTGATATATCCCACCAGTACATGTGGTTGAGGTTTTCCCTTGGTGTGATGAAATCCCCAAGAAGGCCTCCTAAGAAGAACCACTCCCCACTTTTGATCACCCAAGATCGCATGAAGCACAAGGGGAGAGCATACACAAAAAGAGTGATCCCTTTAGGATAAAACTAAAAAAATAAATTTTGCATGTAGACTTTTTATACCCAAGATCACCCTAAGGTGCAAGGGGAGAGCATACGTCTACAAGCAAACAAAGACATGGAAAATAAGATAAATTTACCCCTACTTTAACCTTAGTGCAACTAAAAGCTAGTGATAAAATAAGACTTTGGCTATGAATCTACACAAAAGATGTCAGTAGTTTGGATAATAGATCTTGGATTAATGTTTTTGATACCTACAAAAACCTAGAAACTCTATTAGACTGAAACCACTAAAACAAAGATCAAATGCGCTAATAGAAATCTCAAATGTGCTAATCCAGAGACCTATTGCACTAAGATAGAAACCTAAGGCATTAAAATAGTAGCCTAATGTCCTGAAACAACAACGCAAGGTGCTAAAAAGTGCTCTATTGCACTAAAATAGAGAATATAGATGACAAAAATGAAAGTTATACCTATGGATTGTTTTCCATAGAAGTCAAATGTGTTGTTCTGGGTACCTAAGGCACTAAACTGATAGAAAGGAGACAAACCTGCACAAAAAAAATTATCCAACCACACAATGATCACAAAAAGTGCTAAACAAGAGCCAAACTTAGTTCAACAGGGTTAAACAATAGTTTTCAACTTTAAAACAAGGTTAATGATGCAAAATAAGAAAAGTTAATTTAGTCCTAAATGTTCATTCCAAAATGTAGTAGATTAAGTGGTATCCTAGAATCTTAAGGCCTTTAGACTGTGCTATTTACTAGAAATCAGAACCTTGCAAAACACTAGTCAATGAAAACTTGAATGTGAAATTGATTTTGAGACAAAAAAATTTTCTGCTGTCATGACCAGAGGCATTTAACTAAAGGCTGAAGGAACTAAAGTAGGGTCCTATGGCATTGAAACAGACACATTTGGCACTGAAATAGAGACCTTTTGCACTAACAGAGAGGCTGACTGCATTGACAGGTATCTCAAGTGTGCTAAACATAAGATTGAAGGTGCTAAACCTACAAAAATAGATAGTCATTGAAGAAAGAGTGACCAATACTGATAGAGCTGTCGAAGGTGTGACTGCAGAGACCAGATGTGCTCCCAATGGGCATGCCAAATGAAGATGATGGAAACTAGAATGACCAAATAACATGAAAAGATCTCAAAAACAAAAAGGTTTATGCCTTCCAAAGTATTCAATCTCCTTCTCTCCTTGATAAGGTAGAGGAGAGATGTACCCATGTCACTCCTAGATTTACCCAAGTAGAAAGTAAGTACATGGATTGGTCTCAACCTTCAACACAACATGGATTTGGCTAGCAAATTGATTAAAATATTGGCATAATGAGGATGCATAAACTTGTGATGAAAATGGCTTGGATTATGCTTGTATTTATAGGCATTTTGGAGGGGATTTGAGATTAATGATTGAGATTCAAAGTTCAAATCTAATGGTGGAGATGAGAAGATGAGATGGAGGGCCAGATCTTGATCAACAAAAATGGAGGGTTGTGATTATTTTAGAATTTTTAGTTCACCTTAGGAAGGCTTTTCATTAATGAGGATTAAGAATTGAGATGGAATAAAAATTAATTTCTATGGGAGAAGGTGGAATAAAAAATTTGGTTTTATTGGTGAATGGGATGACATGTAACATGTGTTCATTTGGCAAACACATGTGTGAGCTCTTTGAATTAAAAAAAGCTCTAACATGAAAAGGGAAAGGTGAGGTGGAAGGTTCATGTGACCCCTTTGAATAAAAAGTAATGTAATTTTTTATTTAAAGGGTATGGGGAGATGGGTTAATCAAGGTTTGACTCAATTAACTAAGTGTTTAACTTAATTAATGTGGCTATAGGAAATTAGTGAGGGGGTTAATTAGTGGTTAAAATTAATTAAATAAAGATTTATTTAATTAATTTGGGTCTAGGGGCTAGGTAGTTTAGAGTAGCTAATTAAGTAATTGGTATTTATTTAATTAGGCTAGGTTTTGTTCATATGCTAGGGAAGATAAATAAGCATGTTTTATTTAATTAATCTATGTTAGTGGATGGGAAAATTAATCAAATAAATATTTGGACTATTTCTTTAATTAGTTGTAAATGGTGTTGTAAGGTTTAGTAATAAATTAAATGAATTAATACATTACGAGGGATGAATTTGGGATGAATGGCTAAGGATGAAGGAATAGGGACGACTTAGGATAAATTAACTAAATAATTTTTATTTTATTTAATTAATTGGAGGAAGGGATAATTAGTAGTACAAGGATGCATGAAAGTGGTGTTGCAAGTGTTAAAATTAAGGAACACTGAGAGTGGGGGTGAATCAGTGTTCTGCAAAAAAGTTATTACTTTGTTCCTTTATTAGTTTACCATAGACATCCAAAAGAAAGAAGCATGAACACAAGAATAGAGACAACAAGATCACAACACAAGAACGCTAGGATTTTTATGTGGAAACTTGGTTAAGGGAAAAACCACGGTGGGGGTTAACCCACAAGAATTTATACTCTGTTAAAAGTATTATAAATGGGGAAGGCACATGCTTTCAGGGCACACTGCCTAGAGCTCACTGCTCAAAGAGGCTTACTACCTACAAATCAATTATTAAGATTCACTAGAATGTTTGAACTAAGGAATAACATCTAACAATGCAAGATTACAATTCCGGTTGAGCTCAATATACTGACTTTGCACACTTCATCTCTCTTTGCCCTGCTTTACTACTTTGCCATGATTTGGAGCTTAGATCTCTTTACTTTGCACTTGATACTACTCTTCTTCACATCTCCCCATTCATATTCACATCTGCTCACACCAAAATGCTCAAATCCATCGATCATATATATCCGCTACATGAAATTTCACCAACTACAGTTGGCCTTAGGAAAACTTGGAAATTATTTCAAGAACACTGTTCTGTCAGCTGAAGCCATGCACAAACACTAATGCAGACCAAAATTTCTTTATACAAGTCACCTCACATGTTAGCCAATATCACTGGATCCCATAAATTACTCAACTAATCATATCTCTTCATCCGCACAAGGATCAAACACCTAGTCGACATGTTTTTCACCAGATTGAACTACTTAACCAGAACTTGATACTTAGATGCTTGTAACTAACACTCCCTTCATCACTTAAGGAGAAAATCTTGGATTTAGTTAGCCTTGACATCCCTTAACATTCCCTCATATCTACAGCACAATATTATTTCCTATGGAGAAATGCAGACAAAAATGTTGAACCCTATCATATCCCCTGTTCCTGTATATCCGAACATAGGGAAATCTACAAACTAACTTCCAGTATGATCCACTGATGAAATATGGAGGTGTAAGATAGATTTAGTTGCCATAAATAAAATCACTTGACATGCCTAGTAGTGTCTCTTGCCAACAATCTCCCCCTTTGGAATTGATGGTACTTATTGAAAAATGACTAAGTGTTAGAACAACTCCCCCTTACTATAAACACTTGTGATTTCCAATGCTCCCCCTTAGATTAATTCTTCATTTTTCACTGCTTTTCCTCTCCCACTTTGACATCAATGGTAGAGGCTATGATCTACATGCAAAAATTTTATGTATAAGGGTCAAAACTCTACATACTTCTGCATATGAAAATATCATTCTTAGGCTTTGTTTATCAGCAAAAGATATCACCAAAAATGTTTTTCAACTTTGTCAATTCATTGTCTTAGTTCTTTTTAATACTACCCAAGATAGATATGTACCCACTAAACAAAAATACCAGTGATTCTGCCTTTTGAAGGTCAGTAGGATCACTAGTAGTAGCTACTGCTTGGGACTCTGCCAATATATCATACATAGTCTCTAACTTAGGGGAGATCAGTCCCCAGAGCTCATCTAATTTGCCCATGATTTTGGTCTTTTCTTTCTCCAAATTACTCAATTCATTCTATAGACTCACCACTTGGCATTCTTTGGTAATTACAGACTTAGTTAAAGGATTATATGACTGAGAAATATTAAACAGTTTAAGCTCTATGTCCTTAATCTTTTTCTCAATATCTTCAATAGCTTTAGATCTATTTAGACAAAACTTATAGATCTCTACACCTTCAGATAGGACATGTTGAATACTCTTTACACTGGTATCAAGCCCAGATCTATCATAGCTAATTATTTTCTTTATTTTAGCAAACCTTTTCTCATTAAATTCATTTTTTATTTTAACTTCTACTGAATTCTGTAAGGTTTCAAAATGAGAACTTATAGAGTTTATCAAGATTTTCAACTGACTAGGGGGAGATGTTGAAGAATTCTTCTGAAATGTGGGCATGATTTTCTCCAAAATCCCAGATACAAGGCCAAGCAGCTCGATATCTTCTAAATTAGACTTCAAAATTTCCTCTCTAGCTTTAGCTTGTGCAATAGAGGCCAACTTTATCTTCTGCACTAGTGATAAAGTATCAAAATTGATTGGTCCTTGTATTATGTCCTGATCTTCTACAATCTATTTATCTCTTTCCAAAATTTCTTTCACTACATCTATAGTGTCTCTTGCCCAAAATGATGTTTCAAACTTGTGCTCTTCAGGGCCTCCATCTTCTCCCTTTTCAGAGTCAACCACAATGTTCTGCTCATCACTTTAATTCTTTTTCTTTGCTTTTGCCTTCCCTAGATCATCATCAAATTCATCCTTGTTTTTAATTATCTCAGAAATATCTTCTACATTCTCTTTTGGAGGATTTGGTGTATCCTTAGTGGCAGTGTTATCTAATTCCTCAGCATCTAGAGTGGAGGAATCAATTCTGTCATCAGTTTCTTTTTCTTGATCTTCCTTCATCATTTCTTCATCTTCTTTATTCAATGTTTCTTCTTCTAGAATGGAGTCATCATCTACTCTAGTTTGTTGCTCATTTTTCTATAGCTCTTCATCATTCAGAATTGATGCATCCTCAGTGTCAATTGGTTCTTCTGTAATGTTGGTCATGATGTTAGTCATAAACAAGCATAGAATAAAAGTACACATTAACCTTTATTCATCTTGAAAGATACAATGAATTCAGAGAATTCATGATCCCAAGTCTCAGGTGATTAGTTCTTAATCTTCTGACGTTACTCAGTGGTTGATGTGCGTTGCTATTTCCATTTTGGGGCCTTACATAGAGTTCATCATCATGATGATATTTCTGCAAAGATTCTTCACAGAGAGGTCATTTTACACAGTTATTTGATTCGATGATACAGTTATACTCAAATATTTGCATGATATTTATCAGTAATGCATGCTTTAGCTTCAAATATGCTAAATATTTCCACTTATCTATGATATGTCCACATATTTGTAATGTTTACTTTAGATGTTCAGTTATTTGCAATTATGATAGTGAAATGCTCTGAAATTTAAAGAAATTGAAAGAAATGCTTCAAATGAAAGATGAATCTTCAGCTATTGAACCACATGTATATCAGATACCATCATGAGGAGAAGAAAACCAAACCATATGTTCACTAGGACATTCCACAGCTAGATACAGTAGGTGCTAACTTCAAAGGAATTGTATGAAAACAATGTATGTAAGTAGACATGCACTTCAAGGGACACAGCAAATCACCACATAAATCTAGAATTCACACACTGATTACTCAAGATTTACTATGAATTGTAACCAAAATGCTCTTTTCATTCATTAAGAATGCAAAGATATAAATGTATACAAAAAGCTTTGAAATGAGCCCTGAGTATTTCAGTAGATAAATTTCAATTAAGTTTTGAATATTTACAATAAGGCATTCCATCACCTTTTATAGAACAAGGTGAGGAATCCATTACAAAGGATCCACGATCTTGATTTATCAATGCATATCTACGGTCCCTATTCTCTTTGACTTTGTCAAACCTTTACAAAATGGCACAAGTTGCCAGCTAGCAACTATCTAAAAAACTATTTCTACTAAGTACCTGATGCTGATATTCACCCTATGATGCATCATCACTAACTTTATCAGAGTCATGTTCCTCATCACCAGGTGCATCACTTCCTAAACTTTCATCATCATGATGATGATGGCTACGCATATGAGGTTGCATGACACTCTGGACCTGCTCATATAATTGCACAATTTTATCTATTTCCATGCCATCCTAAGTCTTTGCTTTGATCATGGCGTGCTTGCGTGCCTCATATTTATGCCTGCTGCTATCTAGTTTATCTTTTCTGTCTTGCAGTGTTTCATTGTACTTATCCATCTTGACTTTGATTTTCATTATTTTATCTATGGCTTCTTCTATCAAGTGAACAAGTGGATCATCCGCTATTGATTGGAAGTTGCTGTGTAAAGCCTTGATGGCAAACTCCTCATCTTGATTTTCAACCTTCCCTTCCACTTTTCCTTCTAGAGTTTCCAATATTTCTGCCTCAACAGACATTAAATCATGCAACTTCATGCTGATATCTCTTAGTTTGTTATTGCATCTTCTGAGTACTCCACATTCAAACTGAATATCCTTATACCATATGTCAATCAGCAAGGCAGTATTACTGTTTAACACCTATTTATTGATAAGCAGCTGAGGATTTATCCTCTGTATTTCTCCCAGTATATTTAATACTCTTTCCAGTTGGTAAGACCTTTTTCCTATTTGCATTTGCAATTTGTCTACCTTGGTCCTGGAGTCGCGGAGAGTATTGCACCTCTTCAAAGAGGCCTTTACTATTTCCTCTACATCACCCAATGTGGATGACATCCATCTCTTGAGTACAAATGCCTCATGTTTCATGAGGTCTAATTTATTCACCTCCTCCTGAGAAATAGTAGTCAATGGGACTACATGTTCAGTTGAAGTATCTTCAGTATTGGTTAGCCTTCCTATGTAAGCATGCAACTGAGCAATGTGCTCTTTTTGTTGCTTATTTTTCTCCTTCTCTCTTTTCATTTCTTTGAGTAAGCACTGCTGCAGAATTATGTTCTGAAGCAAATGAATAAATGTAGAAATCCTTTGTGTAATCTAGACTGATAAGTACAGGAGCGTCTGATATGGCTTTCTTTATATCTTCAAATGCAGCTTTGGCCTCCAGTGTCCACTCAATTTGTGCATCTTTTTTCAACATGGCATTTAGTGGTCTGACAATCTCAGCAAAGCCTGTGATGAACTTCCTCACAAAGTCTATCTTACCAAAGTAAGATTTAAGTTCTTTCTTGCTTCTTGGAAGTTGTAACTTCATAATAGATTCCACCCCGTCAAGGTCAATGATAATTCCATCTTCTGTGATCAGGTGGCCTAGTAACTTTCCTGTTGTCACCCCAAATATGCACTTCTTGGGGTTCAGCGATATTCTGTACTCTTCACGTTTTTTTAATACATTTTTGAGATCAGTTACATGATTTCCCCTTTCTTTGGAGAATACTGTCAAGTCATCCATATAGATGACTATACACTTTCCTATTAAGCCTCTGAAGGCTATGTCCATTGCCTGCTGGAATGTTGCTCTAGCATTTATAAGTCCGAATGGCATACGTCTATATGCAAATATCCCCCACTTGGTGGTGAAGGCAGTTTTCAATCTGTTAATTTTATCAACCATCACTTGGTTGTATCCTGAAAAGCCATCCAGGAAGGACATCATTTTGGCTCCATTTACAATCTACAGAACTTCATCTAATGAGGGTAAAGGATAATTATCCTTTTCTGATGCTTTGTTTAGATTCCTGAAATTTACACATAGCCTGATGTCTCCATTCTTTTTCCTAACTAGCACTAGATTTGCCACCCAAGTGGAATGCCTCATGGGAAAAATTATCTAGGCATTTAACAACTTCTTGACTTCTTCAAGAATTATTGGTTCAAGCAAAGCATTAACTGGCCTTTGCTTCTATCTGAAAGTTTAGCATCTGGCCTAAGAGGTATAGTATGAGTTATGATAGACGTGTCATACATCTTCAGCTCATCATAAGTCCATGCAATTACATGGATGTAATCCTTAAGGGCCTAAGTTATTCCTTCTAACTCTTCTGGTGTGCAAACCTTACCAATCAGTACATTTCTCTTATCTTCATTTTGTCCAATATTCACTTGTGAATATTGACCTTCATCTACCTTGGGCAGATCCTTCTATTTAAGCATATTATCCAAATCAAAGGCTCTTTCTAATTCAATCATACCTTTGGGAATCTTGTTGCTAGGCAATTCTAATATTTCATCTTCTTCCCAGACATGATCTTCCATACCATTCTCATCTATGATTTGGGCATCAAATACATCTTTGTTGGAGATGAAATCCAAAATGTGTTGATCATCATCAAACACCTGGAGGTTGGTCACATTGTTAGGTACTGAAGGTACTGACACCAGTTCTACTAAAAATCTCTTGAGACCTGATATAGATAGTGGCTCCAATATACTAGCAGCTTGGGCAAGTGCATCTGCCCTATGGTTTTGTTCTCTTGGCACGTGAGTGATATTAAAGGCATCAAAGTCCTCAATCAGGTCCCACACTCAATGTCTGTAGTTGGAAAGCTTCTTGTAGTTATAAGAGTAAATTCCTCTTACTTGCCTCACAACTAGTTATGAATCTTCGAAGACATGCAGAATTTTTAGTTTCTTTTTGAGAGCAAATAGTATCCTATGAATCAGAGCCTCATACTCTATTACATTATTAGTGCAGGGGAACTGTAATCTATAGGCTGCTAGATAGGATTTTCCTGATGGATCAATGAGGTCAATTCCTACCCCAGCGCCTTGCTTGGATTTGGATCCATCAAACCTAAGGATCCAAGATTTATCTTCATCATGAGGTTTAGCTGAAACTTTATTTTTCTTTATAGCTCTGGCAGCTGCCCCACCTGATATCCATCTTAACTTAGGAATGTTAGCTTTCTTGGGCTCCACCTTTTCTTCCTTCTGAGAAGCTAATTCTTCTTTTTGTTTTCCATCATCAGGAGGATGATCTTTTGGATCAGGCTCTGTATGTTTCTTCAAAATGTGCATACACAGTGAACAGGCAGTCTCCGAATGAGGTGCCTCATGCAGCCTACACCAACCTTTAGTTAGTGCATCCTGTGGATGTCTCTTTTGTCTTATCATTTTCTTAATTTCTTCAGACAAGAACCCTTCAAATCTAGTCAGGTGACTACCTCTGTCTTCATCAGACAATTCATAGTCTGACTCCATCAGACAATCACTCCCTGGGGTGATCTTTTCTTTTTTGTTAACATTCATCCAATTGTACACCAGAATTTCTTCTCTTCTCTGTTCATGACTTTCATCATGATTTGTCACCTTTTCTGTGGTTCCTGCATAAGACAAAAGAATCAGTATCATCATCATCACCAGATGTAGAACTTACCTTGGAATGTGATGATGATGCCTCACTACATGTCTGCTCCAGCATCATCATGTCTAAGCATGTTTTGCAAGTCTTTTCTGAATGCACTTCATTGTGTAATCTGCACCATCCATCAATCAAAATATCATTAGTAGGTATACTTAACAATTGACAATGCCTTACCTGATTAAACAGATGCATCTCGAAGCTTCTGAAGTGATCTATTTCATTTTCATTCTCAAAATT
Organism: Cunninghamia lanceolata; assembly: GCA_027924645.1. NCBI lineage: Eukaryota > Viridiplantae > Streptophyta > Pinopsida > Cupressales > Cupressaceae > Cunninghamia > Cunninghamia lanceolata. The sequence goes on from BSBN01000389.1 coordinate 7,480,447, forward strand.
ACTATCAGTTTCTACAATTGGCACACCCTCCTGATGATCATGATGATGATGATGATGATAAAAGTCAAGCATCAAGATCTCTTCTATCCTGATAGTCGGTTGTCTAATGGCATAAACTCCAGGCTCAATGTCAACATACATGATCTCATTCGTTTTATTATACTCGGTTATCATGTGCTTCATTCTGGGTTTAGCATCTATTCTTATCTGGTTTGGTATACCTTTCCAAGGCAACCACATGTGAGTGAAGTCAGTGGACATATACCCATTCAAAGTTTTTGACCAGTCTCTGCTAAGTAGCATCCCATATGTATCAGGTATGTCAACTACCTAGATATCAATGTAATATTGGATGCTAGGATCAGATGCTAGCTGCATGTGTATATGAGTCAGTTCTCCCACTACACTCACTTCTATTTTATCTAGTTGTGTCACCTTTTTTAAGGATTTAGCAGGATGCAGTCCTAAGGCATTGCATATGGACAAGGGCATCACATTCGTAGATGCACCTGAATCTACCAAGCAATTGTGTAAATTCTTTCCAAACATCCTTATGGTAAGGAGGAATGGTGGTGACTCATTCTTATCTCTGTATAATGTCATATGTGATGTTTCTGTAGCTTGAACAGTAGCTGGCATTTTAGGTTTGATATTACCATCTCTAGCAGTATGATCTTTATTGCTAGGTTGACTTGGAGAAGGAATATCCTCTTTAGGAGTAGGATCATCTAGTGACTTCATGAATGCTTTTTTGATTGCAGGAGTTTTCAATAACTCTGATAAAGACAGACTGATCTTTTTCTTTTTCATTTCATCTGCCAAGTATGTAACAAGTTTATCAGACTCATGAGGCAAGCTAACAGCCTTTGATGCTATATTCTGTGGTGACAGATATTGGGCATTTACCTTGGGGAACCCAGGATTATTGCTAGCTTTAGGATCAGGAGGTGTATTGAAATTATTTGGAGGTAAAGATGACGTTAGTGAACGATTAGGTCTGTTGGAGCTACTTCTCAAGTTATAGTTATGTTTGCCAGGATATTGCTGCTGGTATGCATGCACCTCCTCATGTTCAATAGAAGGCTCATTCTCATCTTCAAAAGGGAAGACATAATTTGACTCAAAAGCTAAAGCAGATTCTTCATATGCATGAGAATAATTTTGATGATCTATGTAGGTTTCTAGCACTAGGGCCGAATCATATCCACAAGGAACTATTTCATTACCTTCTACCTGAGGTGGATGTCCTGCAGTATTAGACACTTATATTTGGAAAATGCTGGCAGCGATTTGAAATTGTGGACAGTCCAACTCTGCATGAGCATTCATGTTATGGATCCGACACCAGTTAGTGAGGGCTGCCTCAGCAAGATTGACTCTAGTAGTCTATTTAGCTTCACCGGATGGCTGATTATCTAAAGGTGATGGTAATGAACCATTATTTGGCCTGGAATTCCATACTCTAGGCTCTCTCTGAGGATTATTGTTATTTCCACCACCATTATTGAAATTATTGTTGTTATTGTATCCTCTATCTGGATAATTTGGTCTATCATTGGAGTAATTTCTATTCTGAGTTGATTGGGAATAGAAACTTTGATTTCTCAAATGTGTCACTTCTGTGGTGAGTTTTCTCAGTTGAGTAGAAATTTCTTTAATTTCCTCCTTCTCTTCTTGAGCTTTGGCTACTACATTCTCACTTTGAGGCTTGAAGAAAGAGGATCCATGGTTATTGTTGGACAAATTAGCACCCTGAGGTGTCTGAGTTTGTGTAGGATATTGTGGCAATTGGCCATTTCCATTAGGAGGAGGCATAATACTCAATGGAGGTACTTGCAAAGGTGCAGGCATGACTACTGGGGGTATCACTGCTCCATTAGGATATTGTGCAAGATATGATGCAAGATGCTGTGTAGGATATGTTGGATACATGCTAGGCAATGTAGGGAATGCAATATTTGGAGTAGGAGCTAGGACTAGCTACTGATTTACTTTGATAGCTTCTTGAAAGGCTCCTGTCAAGGTAGTGATCTCATGATGTGTTCTCCTGATAAACATGGAAGTCAATGGATCCAGAGATGAATAATAAATACTCCTAGCATTTGGAGCAACTAACTTGGATAGCATTTTCTAGAACCTAGCATTAAAATTAGTAGTAGGTTCACTCTCAAATCTTTTGATTGTAGCAAACATGTGGTAATTCATAGATGGATCAATAGGGACCTTGAACCTATCAAGAAAGGCTTTCTCTAGGACAGTCCATGAACCAACAGAGGCTTGGCCAAGACTAATAAACTAATTATAAGCCTCTTCCCCTAGGGAAAAAGGAAATAATCTGCATACAACATCCTCATGTTCTATTCTGGCTCTACAGCAAGCCTCTTTAAATGTCCTGACATGATCATCAGCATCCTGATAAGGATGATATTTTGGACAAAGTTTGTCTGGATTCTTTGGTAACTCATGATATGCAGTAAAGATCAAAGGTGACTCTGCTGCAAAGAAAGACATTACAACCAGAGGAGGTTGAGCCGGTGGTACAGCTGGCTGAGGTTGGCCTTGGGGTTGAGGTTGAACAGGAGGTGTCACAGATATCCTAGAAGGTACTTGTAAACTAACAGGAGTTACGGGAGGAGGTTCTAGTGAAGCTCTTGATGCACTAGACCCGGGAGTATGATGGATGTCTATAGTTCTAGGTCTGAAACCTCTAACAGGCAATTCTTCAATGATTCCACCAGATCTAGACCTGGTATTTATCCTATGAGCCAGGATTTCTCAATTTTGAGGCAAATTGGCTAAAGCTAACCGGATGATAGTAAATATTGAATGAATTTCACCAGTTGAAACAATATTTGCAGTCAAATGACTGATCAGACTGGATATTTAAGAACTATTTGCAAAGACAGTGCAAATATAAGATGATATTTGCGGTATAATGACCCTCAGCACGAGATATCAAGTTTCTAAGGCCAAAATTCTTCAAAGCTTGAACAAATTTATGTAGCTCTAGCTGATATTTATGAATTCATGATGATCTACTGTAAAGCTTACAATATTTGTGACTAATTTCAGGAACTTTACACAAAATGAACATGTACAAGCCTATTACAGTAAATATTTGAGCGATATTTGAAATTCACGAATGCACTGGGGTTACCTTACTCTCTGCATTATCAAATCTGAAAATAATGATGATGAGTGTGTTCTTGTGGATTTGCCTTCCTTCTAGCGCCAATTTATGTTGGTCATGATGTTAGTCATAAACAAGCATAGAATAAAAGTACACATTAAGCTGTATTCATCTTGAAAGATCTGATGAATTCAGAGAATTCACAATCCCAAGTCTCCGGTGATTAGGTCTTAATCATCTGATGTTACTCAGAGGTTAATGTGAGTTGCTGTTTCCATTTTGGGGCCTTACGTGAAATTTAATCATCATCATGATACTCCTGTAGAAATTCTTTACAGAGAGGTCATATTATACAGTTATTTGATGTAATGATGCAGAAATACTTCAATCTTTCCCTGATATTCTTAATTATGCACGTTCTGTATTCAAATATGCTAAATATTTGAAATTATCTATGAGATGTCCACATATTTGTGTTATTTGCTTAAGATCATCAATTGTTTGCAATTATGAGGATGAAATGCTTTGAAATTTAAAAGAAATTGGAAGAAATGCTTCAAATTAAAGTTGAACCTTTAGCTTTTGAACCACATGTATATTAGATACTGCCATGAAGAGAAGAAAACCAAACCATATTTTCACCAGGACATTCCACAGCTAGATATAGTTGATGCTAACTTCAAAGGGAATTTGTACAAAGACAACACATGTAAGTGGACATGCACTCCAAGGGACGTAGCAAATCACCACATATGTCCAGAATTCATACACTAATTACTCAAGATTTACTATGAATTGTAATCAACATAGTCTTCTCATTCATTAAGCATGCAAAAATATAAATGTATACAAAAAACTTTGAAATGAGTTCTGAATGTTTCAGCAGACGGATTTCAATTAAGTTTCAAATATTTACAAAGGAGGCATTCCTACACCTTTTATAGAATAAGGTGAGGAATCCGTTACAAAAAGATCAACAATCCAGATTCATCTATATGCATCCACGGTCAATATTTCTTTTGACTACGTCAACCTTTACAAAATGGCACAAGTTGCCAGCTGGCAACTATCTGGATTACTTATGCTTATATCTCCCTTTATGATGTATCCTCATCATGTTCCTTGTCTGATTCATGTAGATCATCATCATGTGCATCGCTTTCTGAACTTTCATTATCCTGATGATGATGACGCCGCATATGAGGCTGCATGCTGCTCCAGATCCAGATCCTAATCCTGATGTTGTTGCCTCCTCAGCTACAAATATTGCCTTTTTGATAATAACCCATTTGGGTTCCTTATCTACTTTCTTTCCCCTTGGGGGTCTTTTGCTCTATTGTTGTGGTGGAGGGAGTCTATCTCCCTTAGACTTCCTCTTTTCATTAAGGAAGTCGTCATACTCCCCATCAGGAATCTCATGGCCCTTCTTCTTGTTGTCCACCATAATGGCAACACCTTTGTTCTTCAAAGCCTCTATCTGTTCGTCAACCCAAGCTTGGGTTAATTGTATGGTCCTGGCAGTGAAGGGGTCCAAGGATATGTCCTCTTGTATGGTGAGGTCAGGTGCAGAGATGGTATCATTTAATATCTTTTTCTATTCATATTCATCTGCAATTATCCTGCCATCATCTTTCTTCAACTGTTGGGGAATTGGGATGCAATCAAAGGTTCTTATTTGATTCAAAGTCAACCTTTGATATCTTCTTCTTCTTGCTTCTGATTCATCCTCATAGTCAGCCCAGAAATCTTCTAGGTGCCTCTGGTGAATAGGCTTTCCTACTATTTTCTGCATCCTGCCGTAAGGATCATATGGTCTTGTCAGTGGAAAAGGCTGTAGATTCATCTTATTCAAAGTGAAGATCATCTTCTTTATGTGCTCTGAATCGGGGCACATGTACCAGCCAATGGTGACTGGAAACAAAATTGGTGGCAGCTTCTTGGCATCTTTGTATGTTTTTATCATTGTGGAGCCCTGCCTGATGAACTCCATCAGTATCACTGCATCAGTGGGATACCTTGGTAGCATGAGGGGATTTCCTTCAAAACCCTCAATCCTTATGTAGGAAAATGTGGCAAATTGTATGTACCAGGCTCCATGCCTATAAATTATCTCTTGAGCCTCCATGCTCAATCTCTTTGTTCTATCTTCCTCCATGGTCCTCACCAGATGCATAGAGAATGCATCATTGACCAGTTTGTAGTCTTGGAGGTAATTGGCTCTTTGCAGCTGGGGATGATGATCCTAGATATGCATAGCATTTGTACCTATAAGCTTTCCATCGGGAACGAGTGCATCAAATGTGCCTTTATATGCACAAGAATAGACAATGTATGAGGTCATATAGAAGGCACAATTTAAACCTCCCAGGGTTATTAGCTGCTCATGTAGAGCATCACTTATTAGCTGGCCCCACAGTGGCTTGATCTCTAAATATAAACACATCATTATTATACCATACATCTAGTCTCTAAAACTACCAGCATCAGGCTGGCCTGTTACTCTGTTCAGTAGTGCAATCATGTATTGATATTCATCAGCAAAATCATATTTGAATAGATGCACAGGAAGTTTGGCTGCTACAGGATATGTACTATTTTCAGCCCTCCATTGATACATATTCTTCTTGGCTTGTTTCTTATTGTTTTCATATTCTTTCTCTGACTTCTTCAGGTCCACACTTTTGACCTTGCTGCCCAATGGCAATCCCAATGTCTTGGATAGGCCCTTGATGGATAGGTTAGCATATATCCTCCCATGCTTCATCACTTGCCTGGTTTCTGGATTGTAGTTCCTGGCACACTCGATCACCGGTTCCAGAGATTCCATGGAGTATGGAAAACTGGTGGCGTTCCACATCCCGAAAATGAAAACTGCATCTAGGACCGGACTCTTGTTATTCTCATCATTCAACCTGGCTGACCATTCTTCCAAATTGGTACTTCCCTGATGGGTATCCATAATTGTGCCATACTTGAATAGGACACCCCTCTGGGAGGAGAACATGGGCCTTTCAAATTCTGCTTGACACTTAGCCAACCTCTTGTCAGCCATGGGTGCCTACAATTAAACAAATCCTGTCTTACATTGGGTATATACATGCATGCATATTATAATTAACTTTACTACTCATCATGCCTACTGTAGATGTTCAACATTACTTAATCATATGGATAAATAAACCAGAACTTCAGATTAACCATTCATACCTGACCTTTTACAGAAACAACAGGACGAGGGTTTCATTTAGTTACTTGGTTATGTAGATTTCCTCTTATACCAGTGGACTTGCAAACAATACTCTTTATTCAGCTGATGATCACGCACTTCCTTCTGTCTGTGAGCTTAATTTGTGCAAGTATCGTGTGTATGAGGATATGGAGGCTAGTGCTCTGTAAAAACAAATTATCGCAAGGTAAATTTGAAATGACAGTGAATTCATCCTTTTAACGATGCACTTAGGGTAAAATTAGGGCAACTCTGACAGATTGGATTTTACTCATTGATTATTCGCGTGAAAACGTAGGATCTTGCCTAGTGTCCCATCGAGTTTCTCGGTTGGTGGGAACCACCTACCATGTTTGCACGCATTTAATGCTAATGGTGGAAACGGGAGTAGGATGATATCCCTATGACAGGATATCACAAAAGTAGGATGATATTCGCAAATATCAGGTCGAGTTTAAAATGATCATCCTCCTTCAGAGAAAAAACTATTATGACCACATCATGTGACGAATGCACCTTTTGGTTATGTTTATCACATTAGGAGGATATCTCAATATATCAAGCGATGTTTCAAAAGTGATGATGATCGGACAAACTTACATGTCTCTCTTTCGAAATATTGGGATGATGTCATCCGGATACTCGCTCAATGTATCGGCAAGGCATCATGACGTCATCGTCATAATATGGGAACAGGATCATGTTTATTAAATATCCTGTCGAGAGGTAAATGTGATGATGATGTCATCATCATGTTTGTTCCTTTGTTTATCAAACTTGGATGATGTCATCATGATATTTACTTAGGGGGATATTTCACAGTAGGAGGATATTATGAAATATCGGGTTACTTTTGGAAATACGACGCTCGTGAAATGCATAAGGTTATTGACGGGTAATGGTTACTATCACCTAAAATTGACGTCCAGATATTCAGACCGCATGATTTTATCAGGTGATATACTATATCAGGGTGACCTTTATAATATGACGGATGTTACGAGATATGATCCTCCCCCTGGGAATATCAGGCTTGACTCAGACTTTGACCACTCATAACTTTCACATCCTGACGAATATCAGGGTGACCTAAAAGACAAACCTGCATGGAATTTAATGCTCTTTCTAAATATGAGGTCACATAAATGAAATTTGAATTTTGACAAACTGACCTCATAGTGATGACTTACCTCATCTTGATTCTACATGATGATGCATAGGACTTACTTTTACCAAACCGCCAAAAAGCAGAAAACACAAGCCAAGCCAAAAGTTGGGTCCCTATTTTGCCAAGTCAAAATGGGGCGTGTTGTGTAACCACACAAGATGTAACCACATAAAACTTATTCTTGTCTAATGATTTCTTTAGAATTTGTTTTGTTTCTTTAACAACTTCATCAATGTCTCCAATCATCAGCTTATCCATCCTTTTCTTATTTCTGAATTCATTCTTGACTTCTTTGAGAATCTTATTTGCTTCTTTTCTGGAGATCGCCAGACATAGACTAGACATTACATGTTCCCTCAGCTCCATATATTTTGTTATGGTAGCTTCTTTTCTTATTTCTAGAATTTCTCTTAAACTCTTAGGAACTTCTGACAAAATCTCCACTAGTGCTCTTTTGAATACATTTTAATATTTTACAATAGCATCCTCCAAAATTCTTTTGTCAACATCACTATAATGATCATAGAATTTAGTCATTGGTTTTAGGTTTCCATCTATAGTGATTGTCTTAACAATGTCCTCTACAGAAGGAGTTGGCTTCTCAACATCAGCCTTTGACTTATGGCTTTTTCTTGATTTTGTGCTTCCAGAGGGCTTCTCCTTAGACACTTTAGTAGCTTTAGTTCTTGAGGTCTTCAACTCTTTAACTTCATCATCTAAGTCAGTTTCTTCTTCATCCTCATTTTCCACACTGACATATGTTCTTTTGCCCTTAGCTTTTGTTCTTTTTCCTTCCTTCCTTACTGGTAGGTTTTTATTTAGATTTCTCTATAGCAGGAGAAGGTGATGCACCAGAGGTTGAACTAATACTCCTAGTAGAACTTGATTTGGAAGGAGGTTCTGTCAGAACACTTTCCTGTTCCCTATCCCGCTTCTCCTTCTCAGCCTTTTCTATCCTTTCCCTAAATTGCCTCATAGCTTCCTTAGTAAGGCCTAGATTCTCTGCCAACTGCTCAACTTCTTTCCTTACTTTCCTATTGATTTCAGGAGCCTTGAATTCAAGATGCAGTTTTTGTGAAATTTCTTCATTGTAATAAATGATCTACCCCAATACATCTGGTTGCATTGTTTTTGTATACAGTCAATCTTTAATTTCTCCACAATCAATCGCATTAGCTTCTTTTCTTCCATATTTTGCTTCAACAGATCTATAATAGGCTTCTCTTTCTTCATTCAACGTGCCAAATTGGTGCAGTGCACCTAGAATAGACATTTAATCAAATCTTTGAAATTTTAGAGTTAAAAGACAAAATGATTTTCAAAATAAATGTAATAAAGCCTTTAAAGGCATAGTCAGGTAGTGGATATTGAAATTAGTAATGTTTTCCTTAGTGGTCTACTGTTTACAGCAGTGTGACAGTCTAAGAATAGAAAAAAATAGTCTTTTAGTAAACAAGCAGTCAGTGGATATTCTTAGCCTTTCCCATGATGGGAATGAGGTGTGAAGGTTATAAAAATATGTAAAAACATTGTAAGAGGAGAGAGGGGTTGAATAAATTGTGATCTTGATGAAGATTAAGAAAAGGAAATGAGAAAATACTATTTTGTTGTCCCCACTTTTGTTTTTCTGTATTTTGTTGTTGTTGCAGACCATACCATGAATTTGTATGGCATATTTATGCCATGAAAACTATTGGATGTGATAGAGAGGTAAGATAAATATCCAATTCTATTGGTTTGAGGTCATTTCATTCATTTTTGTGAAAGTTATCACATTTTTGCTAAAAATTGTCCAAAACCCTATCTTTTTTACTGCAATTGTCATGTTCCTAGCCATGGTACGCCTCTGTACGGACAAATATAGGGGAAAGACATATATTTATAGAAAGAGGGTTGAGATACCTTTCCAATGATTCTAGTCTGAGGTCTTGATTCAATTTTTAAAAGGAGATATTACCTTTTTTCTAAGACTTCCTGTGTCATTCCAGCAAACCCTTGATTTGGGGGTTTTAGAGAGGTTTTAGTTTTCCCACCTCAAGATACTATGTTATACCCCCAAAATGGGTGGAGTTAGTGTAAAATGGTGTTCTCACTAATGGGTTTTTCATGTAGAAGTAGGGGACAAGAAAAAGGTGAAGATTTGAGCCATGAAGACCTCTTTGTGTAATGTGAAGGCAAACTAGTGTTGGAGGAGTGAAGATTTGATTATAAAATGAGTTGAAATGAACTTAGACCCAAAAAAACTTCAAAATATGTCTATTTGTATCCTAATGCATCCTTTGGAATAGGAGTGAGGAGTTTGGGCTTGAGTTAGTGAGTACTTCCTTTGCAAAACAACCCTAATTAGGCCTCTTGAGAAATTAGTACAGTCAAGATTTGAGTGTTGCATTCCAAAACAACCTTATGTGCATGTTTAGTATGTTGAAGGGAAAGATAATGGGTATCAAAAGATTCCATGATGGTTTGGATAGGAGGTCTAATTCTAAAGTTATTGCATGACAGTCCTAAAAAGAGGGCTACAAGGAAGTGTGTGGGTTTGTGAAGTGGTACAAGGAGGTACCCTCAGTGCATTTTGTGAGTTTTGTGAGCTTGGGATAGTCAAACCTAGTTATTCTAGGGTCCCTAGAAAGTTTGGGAAGGTCCCCATATGTTTGAACCTATAAATGATGATATTGTGTTGTGTTGAAGTCATGGAGTGTGAGTGGACAGTCAAGTCCAAATTAAAGTCAAGTGTTGCTGTTTGGTTCATAGGGGCCTAGTGAGTTGTTTGCCCTAGCATCCCTTGTATCCTCTTTCCTCCAATGTTGTTAGTTTTATCCCTTTGTGGTCTCTGTGTAGTTGCCTCTATATCACAAATTCAGGCACCCACTTGCTGGCAGGGAGAATTAGATTATCAATGCAACTCCCCTTGAGCTAAAGCTCCTGTTTCAATTCTTGGATGAATTAACAACACCAGATTCTAGTACAGACCCATCACCATCATTCACTTCACCTTTCTTTACCGATTTTTTGTTCATTTCATTTTGGATCTCATTCACATTTACTTTACCCTTGCCTTTATCTTGTCCTTGCATATTTTGGTTTATGTTTACCGGACCTTTTCTATCATCATTCTCGCTTCTATAGAATCTTGCAATATTACCAGATCTATTGTAACTGAAGCATACAACATTTCTTTGTTCATTTATTTGATTTCCTCTTGATTTGTACTAGTTAGCCATGTGTCCAAATCTATTGCATGCAAAATAGTTGCCATTGAAAGAATTGACATTTCTTCTGGTGTTAGAGTAGCTCATTGTCATATTTCTACATTCATTGGATTTATGACCATACCTTTTACAATTGAAGCATTGATGAGAGAAAGATGGACCATTTTGATTTATTCTACTTTTGCATTGAGTAGATCTATGACCAAATTTATTGCAATTGAAACAATTTCCATTGAAAGATGGATACCTTTGAGCATTAGATTGTCTTATCGGAGGTCTTCTAGGTCTATTTCTTTGATTTCTTGGTTTAAGATTTCTTTAACCGGATATAGAGCTTTCACCTTTCTCTTATCCTAGACCATGCTTATCATCTGTCATCTTCTGACTATCAAGCAACACTTCAAGTTTAGCTGAGCTTATCTTGAATTTCTCTTTATATTCATTTGCAACTTCTAAGTCATGTTTGAGAATGACAATTTGTCTTTCAAGTTCTTCCTCATTGTCCCTAGTTTTTTGTAGATTAGACTCTAGATGGCCAATTATCATATCCAATCTGTAGCATTCTTCTATTCTTTCTTTCAGAGATTGATTCAATTTTTCGTCAATCTTCTTCCTTTCCTCAATTTCCTTGGTTAGTCTCATCACCCTGGATTCCATCTCATGTTTTAGGACAACTTCTTTTGTTAGCTTCTCACATCCTTTTATCTTCTCCTTTAGGGCCTCATCCATGTCATTGTCTTCATTCATAGTTGTTAGCTGATGAAGTAGCTCCCTTCTCTTTTCATTAGATTTGCTTAGTTGTCCTTTCAAGGTTTCAATGAAATCTTTAGCATCTTTAAGGTTCTCTTGTAGATCTCTAATTTTTTCTCTAGACAGATCAAGATCATTTAAGGCTACTTGGAGTTGTTGATTGATGCCATCAGAATGCTTGAATGAACCCATTGAAAACACCTTCCCAGATCTTCCTCAAGCTATTAAACTTCTTCTAAGGAACTTAGCTCTAATACCAATTGTTGAAATTAAGGAACATTGAGAGGGGGGTGAATCAGTGCTCTGCAAAAACTTATTACTTTGTTCCTTTATTAATTTACCACATACGTCCAAAAGAAAGAAACATGAATACAAGAATAGAGACAACAAGATCACAACACAAGAACACTAGGATTTTTACATGGAAACCCGATTAAGGGAAAAACCATGGTGGGGGTTAACCCACAAGAATTTATACTCTGTTAAAAGTATTACAAATTGGGAAGGCACATGCCTTTAGGGCACACTACCTAGAGCTCACTGCTCAAAGAGGGTCATTGCCTACAAATCAATTATAAAATTTCATTGGAATGTTTTAACTAAGGAATAACATCTAACAATGCAAGATTACGGTTCTGGTTGAGCTCAATATACTAACTTTGTACACTTCATCTCTCTTTGCCCTATTTTACTGCTCTGCCATGGTCTGGAGCTTAGATCTCTTTACTTTGCCCTTAATACTACTCTTCTTGACATCTCCCCATTCATATTTGCATCTACTCACACCAAAATGCTTGAATCCATCGATCATATATATCTGCTACATGAAATTTCACCAACTGCAGTTGGCCTTAGGAAAACATGGAAATTATTTCAAGAACATTGTTTGTCAGCTGAATCCATGCACAAACACTAATACAGATCAAAAATTATATATCCAAGTCACCTCACATGTCAGCAATATCACCGGATCCCATAAATTACTCAACCAATCACTTCTTTTCATCCGCACAAGGATCAAACACCTAGTTGACATGTTCTTCACCAGACTGAACTGCTTAAATAGAACCCAATATTTAGATGCTTGTAACTTACACTCCCTTCATCACCAAAGGCTAAAATATTTTATTTAGGTATCCCTGACATCCCTTAACATTCCCTCAGATCCACAGCACAATATGATTTCTTGTGGGGAAATGCGAACCAAAATGTTGAACCCTGTCATATCCCCTATTCCTATCTATCCGGACTTAGGCAAATTTGCAAACTAACTTCTAGTATGATCCTCTAATGAAATGTGGATGAATAAGATAGATTTAGTTTCCATCAATGACAACACTTGACATGCCTAGTAGTGTCTATTGCCAACAACAAGTATGTACCTAACCGGTGTTGTCATTGATGTCAACATATCTGTGTTGTCTTTGGTGTCAACTGTGCTCTTGATTATAGTAGAATAGTCTAGTAGATTGCCCCACATTTCTTATAGAATGATCATCTTTGTCTATGGACTGGAAGTTATTTATAGGCATGTCTGAAGATACTATGTTCCAAGTTTGAGCCTTCAGTATGAAGATTTGTGTGTTATGTTCACCAGAGTGAACTACTTTTTTTGTATATTTTGGTAATGACAGGGAGAATGTATTATATTCCACATTCCTCCACATTTAAGTATTTTAGTCTGTGGTTCTAGAATCAAGTTTGTAATGATGATAAGTTCCTTCAACTACAATGGTTCATGATTTGGCTATCCACAAGCAATATTCTCTTTATAACAATGGATAACAGTTATGTTCAACTGCTCTAGATTGAAGAATCTTTTTGACAAAGTGATTAGAGGTTGTGCAGATGTTCTTGGTGATTACAATGTGCTTCTGGATGTCTCCTAATCATGTTCCTACCTTTGGACTAGTCTGCAAAGAGAAATTTGGATCATGGATGAAGAATATTCTTAGAAGACTTAGTGTTAACACTAATCTTGGCCAAACTAGTTGTTTTCACTACTTGTAGAGATACATCGAAGATTGTGAAAGCATGTTATGGTGTGGAAGATTGCATTTGAGTCCTAGCTAAGGCATAACATTATCCACATACATCTTTACCTTAGCAAATTTTGTTTAGGTCTAGACCTATTTCTATGAATGTTTGTAATGTTGACCTTAGAGATTGTTCCAATGGTTGTTGAATGTAATGTTGACCTTGATGTACATTCCAAGGTTGATGAATTGTATACAAACATGTAATGTAGTTGTGAAAAAGATGTCCTTGTGTGAAAATGTGAAGATAAGTAAGAAGGTCTAAGAAAAGTAGAGCAGAGGAGTTATACTGTGCTTCAATGGAACTAAACTCAAGCATGGAGTAGATGTTATCAAATTAGTTCACCAACTCTTGGCAGTGAGCCACCCCTTGGCATTGAGCCGATCTTGGCATTAAGCCTCAACATTTGCAATGAGCATATTGGGCAGTGAGCCTCTATTTTTCAATATTGTTATAACATATATATTTCTATGGGATAACACCCACCGTGCTTTTTCCCTTATAAGGTTTTCCATGTAAAAAATATGGTTTCTCATGTGTTGAATGTGTTATTGTGATGAGCTTCATGTTTCATGCTTTCATGGTTAAATCTCAATATTAGTGATTGGACATTTGATGTGTTGATAAGTGGTTAAAGTTTTGAGACAACCGATTCTCCCCCCTCTTAGTTATCTTGTGTATCTCAACAATTGGTATCAGAGCAGGTTCCTTGGAAGAAAGCCTAACAGCTTGAGGTAGATCTAGGATAGTGCATAAGAAGGTTACCCTTGAAGACCTAGAAAGAACTAAAGAAGAAATCAAAGATCTAAATGAGAATATGAAAGAAGAAGATGAATGTATCAGAAAATTAAGAGAGCAAGTCAAGAATTTCAAAGAAAAATATAAGGAGGTAAGTGAACAGCTTATATCAGAAAATGAAACCTTGAATGATTTGAAAGTGGAAATTGTAGAAAGAACAAAAGTAGAAGAAGACCTAAATCTGTTGGTAGAAGACAAATTAGAAGAATGTGCTAATCTTGAAAAGGAAGTTTGGAACCTAAAGTCAGATTTGGAGAAAGCAAAAAGTTATGAAGAAAATTTTAAATCAATCCTGCAAAACTTGATGAGATGATTGTTGGTCAGAAGAGACCTGGTGACAAAGAAGGCTTAGGATTTGAGAAAAGTGAAAGTTAAAAAACAAGACAAGAAATGAATGTTGAGATCAAGAAGAACAAAGGAAAACATATCTAGAATCAAAGAAATAGACCCAGAAGACCACTGGTTAGACAACCAAATGCTCAAAGGTACCCATCTTTCAATGGTGTATTATAATTCATGCAATAAGTTTGGTCATAAGGCTACTCAGTGTAGGAGTAGAATGAATCAAAATGTTCCATCATTCTCTAGTTAGTGTTTCAATTGTAAGAAAATTGGTCATAGAGCAAATGAATGTAGAAGCTAGATTAGAAAATGTTTCAATAATGGAAGGAAAGATCAATCTTTCAAAGGTAAATGTTTCACATGCAATAAAGTTGGCCATAGAGCTGTTGTATGTAGAAGTAAAGTGAGTCAGAATTCTATTAGGTGCTATGCATGCTATAAAATGGGACATAAGGATAATGAGTGCAGAAGTGAAGTGAGAAAAGGCTATGGCAAGGATAGGATAGTTAAATCCTTCAATGGCTACTATTATACATGCAATAAATTTGGGCATAAGGCTAACAAATGTAGGTCAAGGATGAATGGAAGGAATAATGGTTAGAAAAATACCATGTGTTTCAATTGCAACAGGCCTAGACATATTGCAAGATTTTATAGAAGTAAAAACATGGAGAAGGATACTGAGGCAGAATTGGAGAAACCAATTGAAAAGGTTGATCTAGCAGAAGACAAGAAAGAGATGAAGTTTGGGTCAAGAAGGACGTAAATGAATTCAAAGATGTGTCCACACTAGACTCTAGTGCAGATACTTCCTCTGGGATGTAAATTGGGTGATGTGGCTCAGGGGGAGTTTTAATGAAAAATATTTTCTCCCCTGCCAAAGGATAGGTGCTAATACCTTAGCATGAAGAGATTTAAGTCAGGAATAAGAACTGTGTTTGTAAAGGATAAAGGAGTATTTGTGCAGTTTACGAAGTCTCCTATGCAAGAAGATTTGATCAAGAAAAGAAGACAGGTTATGAATTTTAGGTAAGTATCTATCTGGTAAAATTAGGATACAATGCTTTGGTAATTTGGTCCACATTGGTCCACTATTAAAGACATTGCTCTATGGTTCTAATATATGGTCGTTGATCATTGGTTACATCATCTAGAAATTTGTTTGATTTTGATAATTAGCTTGACAGTAACAAGTAACAAAAGTTTGGGTTGATAGAACATAGTTGTTTTTAGTACAAAGCAGTTTTCATGATGACTAGAAGTATTTGATGAACTCAGAGGCAAATGGACATGAATCAAATAAGTCTTCAAGAAAAAGATGAAGAAAGTATAGGTTGAAGAAGCTTTGGAAAGAATTTGTGAGACCCCTAGGATTTGTGCAGAAGCATCACACTAAAAAGAGAGAAGTTGCATTTACAAAGAAGAAGAATTGTAGAAGAACAAGAACAAGCTGAATGAGAATGGAGAAGTAGTTAGAAACAAAGCAAGGTTGGCATGCAAAGGATACTCTCAGGCTGAAGGGATAGATTTTGAGGAGATCTATGCTTCTATGGCAAGGATTGAAGCAATTGAAATATTTTTGGCATTTGAAGCACATAAAGATTTCAAAGTGTATTAGATGGATGTGAAATTTGTATTCTTGAATGGTGAGTTGGAAGAGGAAGTTTACATTGAACAACCAGAAGGATTTCAGTTATCAAATCAAGGTGACATGGTGTCCAAATTGAAGAAGGCCTTGTATGGATTGAAGCAAGCCCCTAGAGCCTGCTATACAAGGTTAGACAAGTACTTTTTGCAATTAGGGTTTTGTAAAGGCACTACAGAAAGTAATCTCTATTTCAAAATCAATAATAATCAAATCATGATTGATGTAGTCTCTATTGATGACATTATCTTTGGAGGCAATGAAGGTATGTGCATGAAATTTGTAGGGGAAATGCAAAATGAGTTTGAGATGTCTATGTTTAGTGAAATGGATTTCTTTCTTGGTTTACAAATTACTCAATCAGATAAAGCACTCTTCATTTCTTAGTCTAAGTATGTGGGAGAGTTGTTGAAGAAATTTGGGATGGAGGACTCCAAATTAGTATGTACTCCCATGGTGACTAGCTGCAAGTTGAGAAAAACTAATGAATCACCTAAGAATGATCAGAAAAGGTATAGATCTATGATTGGAGGATTACTTTATCTAACTCAAAGTAGACCTAATATAATGAATGCAATATGTCTTGTGGCAAGATTTCAAGATCTTAGAGAGTCACATGTGATGGAAATCAAGAGAGTCTTGAGGTATTTGAAAGACACATTAGATCATGGCTTATGGTATCCAAAGGACAATGATTTCACTCTTAGTGCTTATACAGATGCAGATTGGGACAGAGATGATGAAAAAAAAAGTACAAGTGGAGATGATTTCTTCTTGGGTAATAGATTGGTTTCATGGCTAACCAAGAAGAAAGATTCAATCTCCTTGTCTACTGTAGAAGCAGAGTATATTGCAGCAGTATATTGTTGCACTCAAGTGTTATGGATGAAGGAGACTTTGAAGGACATAAGAATTGTGTATGAATATCCAATTGCAATCTTTTATGACAATACAAGTGCTATAAACATTTTAAATAATCCAGTGATGCATTTAAGAACAAAGCATATATCAATAAGGTATCACTTTTTGAGAGAAAAGGTGACAGAGAATAAAGTAAAGATGGAATATGTGTCCACAAAAGGATCATATTGTAGACATTTTCACTAAGTCTCTGCCTAAGGATACCTTTGAGTATCTTAGAGAAAAGTCAGGGGTTATTACCCTTGCTGTTCTGAACTAAGATTTATAAGAATGCATCAGTCTAGTGGTACCCAAAGCCTCATTTTTTGATCTGGATTGATGTTTTGAGAGCTACCTCTTAGGAAAAGTAGCTAGATGTTACTGACATGAGTTCTTGATTAAGAGTAGTAAGTGTTACGAAGTTGATGAAAGAACAATTCAGTTTGATCAAAGCAGCAAAGTGCAAGTATGTGCCCTTTGCCATTGATGTCAAAGGGTAGAGAAATCATGTGAAAAAATCAGGGAGAGAAAGAGTGTAGATGTGTAAAAATAAAGTGGGAGTATCTTGTCTTGATGGTATTTATAGTTTTCACATCATATGTTGCCATCAATGACAAAGGGGGATATTGTTACATGTGCCTAACCGGTGTTGTCATTGGTGTCAATTGTGCTCTCGATTACAACAGAATCGTCTAGTAGATTGCTCCACATTTCTTGTAGAATGAATATCTATCTACAGATTGGAAGTTATTTAGAGGCATGTCTAAAGATGCTATGTTCCACGTTTGAGCCTCTAGTATGAAGATTTGAGTGAATTATGTTCACTAGAGTGAGAACTTCTTTTTCTATATATTTTGGTGATAACAGGGAGAATGTATTATGCTCCGCATTCCTCTACATTTAAGTATTTCAATCTATAGTTTTGGAATCAAGTTTGTAATGATGATAAGTGCCTTCAAATCCAATGGTTCATGATTTGGTGGTCCTCAAGTGATCGTTTCTTTATGATAGTAGATAACAATTATGTTCAAGTGCTCCAGATTGAAGAATATTTTTAACAAAGTGATTAGAGGTTGTATAGATGTTCTTGGTGATTACAACATGCTTGTGGATGTCTCCTGATGATGTTCCTACATTTGGACTAGTCCATAAAGAGAAATTTGGAGGATGAAGACTATTCTTAGAAGACTTAGTATTAACCCCAGTCTTGGCCGACTTGGTTGTTTTAACTACTTGCGGAGATACATCGAAGATTGTGAAAGCATGTCATGACATGGAAGATTGCATTTGATTCCCAGATAAGGCATAACATGATCCACATACATCTTTACCTTAGAAATTTTTGTTTAGGTCTAGACCTATTTCTATGTATGTTTGTAATGCTGACCTTGATGTACATTCCAAGGTTGATGAATTGTAGTTGCGAAAAAGATGTCCTTGTGCAAAAATGTTAAGATAAGTAAGGTCTGTTGTGATGTTCACAACACGCCCCATTTTACTCCTTAGCAAAATGAGGACCCCTGCTATGGCTGTTGCTTTGCTTGTGTGTGTGGGTCCGCTTGGTGGTAAAAGGGAAAAGGAAGTGAAAGGTACAAACCTTGTTGAAAATAAAGAAAAAATAGCATTAAGTACCAAGGCAGAGTATGGGTGAATTCCTTGTCAAAAATGAGTGAGGGTTGTTTTTTGAACCATTTTAAAGTTCCTAATATTTTGAAAGTTATGTGTGTTTTTTTGGTTAATGCACTATAAAAAAGGTTTGTATGTTGCATTTACAAAGTTGTTTGCATGTTGTGTCATTGTATGATGCATATACAAAGTTGTTTGTATATCAGGTCACTCGTATGCAAAGTCCTTTGTATATCGAGTCATGGTATGAGTTGCAAAGGAGTCATCAGTTTTGTTGCATCCGTACTTGTATGCATTTTGTTAACGTTTAATGCTTACATACAAGTCAGGCTTGAAAAGGTTCAAAAGTTTAAATTCATAGTCCATCATGTCAGTTGGATACATTTAAGGGTTGTATGTCTGAAAAATTGAAACATACAAAGGTGACATAAAAATCTATTTACAAAACCAGAAACAAAATGATTATGAAATAACATTAAGTTCTTGTATGATTTGCGCATTGTATGTATGTTTTGATACATACATTGTGGGACATACAACCCGGAATTCAAGAAAGTTTAAAATCTAATGTAACCAATGTATCATTACTTAATGCATATTAAAAGATGCATTACACTTTGTTCACGTCGGAGTCAAAAGTGAGTAAGTTGCAGTTTATAAAAGGGGAAGTCCGAAAGGCGATACAAGGGACTTTGTATGTATCCAGACTTGTATCTAAAGATTTGATACAAGTGTCATATGCATCGCAGGGGATACAAGTAAAAGGTAAGGTGGACCCCACTAGTTGCATATCGGTTTGTATAATTGCAATGTATATCTTTGATATACAAGTCGGAAGATACAAAGTGCCAGATTCGAAAAAGAAATTAAAAGCTGAAAAGTCTTCGTATGTTTGGTGCGCTTGTATGTTTGTGATATACATTTCCAAGATACAAGGAAATAAAGCAAAGCGGGAGGATTTTTGGAGCTATTTTAGAGCCAATAGCATGTTTTTGGTCAACGATGGTTGACTCAACCATTCTTAACGTCATATATGCATTTGGGATATGCAGATGTTCACAGATGCTTGATATTCATAGCCTAATATCCAAGCTTGCATATTCAGAGCTTGTTTCACATAATCTATAATGTTTATTTTTCATGCCAAGGTATTAAATGATGATGCTTAATTCTTGTCTATTTGTTGCAAGACCTTGGAACTATTTGAGACTAGGCTAGATGTCACAGAAGAATAAAATTGCAGAGTTGTAGACATAGGGGTGACATGAACTTGAGCTAAGGAGGATATTATCAAACACATTATTTACCAGCTAGAGAACAAATCAAGTCCAAAATGCTGGTATATTCTATGCTAGTTGTGTGATTGCCAGCTGGCAAGCATGTGCTATCCATCTGAACCGTTGATTGTTCTGAGAGGATCCTAATCCTTGGATCATTGTAACCATTTTCTGGCGTCTATCCTATAAAAGGGCCATGACTTGTCATAACTGAGGGACACACATAGAGGTCAATCATTATATATCTAACCAAAGGACTGTAGACCCATATAGGAGATCAGATAACCAAGACTAATGAGGACTAAATTGTTGAAATGTCAAGGTTCTTTCTTCAGATTATTGTAAATGTACTTATTCTAAAGCATATTGGATGGAGATGAAGCTTCAAATTACATCCTAATTGTAAACTTTATGTAATCTTCAAGTTGATTTATGGATATGTAATGGTGAATGATGTGTTCAATAGAAGCACTTTCATTTTATTACATGTTGTTGTCAACTTTTCCTTTGAAGATTTGCACTAGATCATGTGGATTTGTGGAATGTCCTAGTGAAGTATGATTCTAGTTTTCTTCTCTTCATTGTTGTATTAGAACATGTATGTGGATTGATGATCTCATTCAAGTAATTTTGGGAATCTCACTCTCTAAATTCTATCTTTGTCATTCCTTTTTCTTAATTTCATTGAAATCACCATGTCACCTTAACTGTAATGCATAGATATATGAAAAGAAGAACATTAAATATACTAACATCCCATAGATAGCTGAAAATCATTAGCATATTTGACCTAAAATGCATGTAGTGTTAAAAATATCATGCAAAGAATTACAAATAATGGTAGAAATCATGCAAATATCAACCTGTAGGCACATTATTTGAGTAAATTCATAGTGTAGAGGTAGAATTGTTGGAGATTTATGTAAAGCAGGCATAAAGGATAGGATATTTGGAAGAACTATTGAAGAACTTTGCAGGAATAATCGAAGTACGTAAGGCCCCTAAATGATTAACAGCAACACACATCAACCACTGAGTAACGTCAGTAGATTATGAACTAATCAATAGAGGCTTGGAGTCATCAACTTATCCTAAGTTGGTCGTACTTTACAAGATAATAAAGGTTTGTTGTACAAATTTTTATGCATGTTATTATGACTAACAATCATCATCAACATAAATTGGTGGTAGAAGGAGGGCCTGAACAAGGAATCTATGGATCTCTACAAATGTTGCATAAATATTTCATCATTTGAGTTTAATGACTACAAATATCTCTTGTCTGAGAAGATTTGACTGTATCTTTTCAAAAATCTAGCTCAAAGCTTCAAAGATTCATTTGATTTTCTAAGCTTTCAAGTTTTATTCTGAGATATGATAGATCTCATTAAAATTTCAAAATCCTAAAACTTGAAAATAGAGTCACATTTTGATGGATGCATATGAAGACAATTTTCAAGTTGATATTCCTTTATTTCAGGAAACTTTGAATGAGAAGCTTTATCCTCAGAGTTTATCTAACTTTGGCTTATCCAGTTGTTGCAAGATACACAAGTCTATGCAGCACAATTAAATTAATTGTTTAGCTTTCCTCATAAGGTTAGATTTATATTTGAAAGTACTAATTCTTTTCTTAGATGTGTACAAGACTGAAGTCTGGCAAGAAAGTGAAAGAGTTCTGGAGCAACAAGACAATAAATCTTCAGAGGCTAGGAGACATACAGAAAAGGTACTGGTTGAATCAGTTCTGGAAGATGAAGATAATGAGGAACCTTTTGATGACTCAATATATGGTGAGATTGGCAATTCTCTACTTCTCGGTCAGAGTAATAGATGAGGCAGAGTGCAGGTTAATGGAACTAGATGCCTTATTGGATGGTAAATTTGAGTTATTTGATGAACAATGCATGGAAGTTGAAGATGTAGAAAGCTTTGGAGTTGTTGTGCATGATCGGATGTCAGTCCAATGTCATTTTGAAAATGAAACAGGGGAGTATTCCTATCAATCAAAAGTTGTTTCACCTTTACAGTCAACTAATTTAGAAATGATAAATTTCTGTATATCAAGTTATGATGATGAAGATACTCATTTAGATGCTGATGTGCAAGGAATTAAAGAAAACGTTGAGGTGTTTCCCAAAGTCAAAAATTAGATAAGCTTGAAAAATGAAGAGATGAAATTGGATAATGATGAAGGAGATCACTTCAAGGATTTTGATTTGTACTTGTATAAAAATATACAGTGTAGTCAGATATTAGGGTTACCCACTGATGATATCTTGATTAAAAGTTGGTGTAGATTACATGATGAAGCACATTCAGAAAGGGATTGTGAGGCATGCTTAGACATGATGGAATTAAAAATTAATGAAAACATTAAGGTGCTTCCTGAAGTCAAGAATCAAATATACAAGTAGAATGAAGGAACAAAGCTGGATAAAGATGATGGATTAATACTTCAAGAGTCATACATTCTTCAAGATAAAGGGAGACTTGAAGTTGAGCCAAACAACAAAAATGCAAAGTCAAACGGGAGACCAGCTGTCAGCAAACCAACATGTCCTGTAGAACCAAAGATACACTAGGTTGTATCTTTCCTTTCCACAGTAAATGATGTTGATTATTATTTTTATTATGGAAATTTGGGAGATAAAACATGCATATGGATATGTCATGAACATGGTGAGCTTCCTTAGTTATTGATAATCAAAGGTTATTTTGTTAAACACAATGATTTTAGAATACAAGAATATTTTTCAGAATACAAAGATGAATTTGCTAGGATCAGAACCATAACTAGTGCCCTGGTGCTCCTACACAATCTAAGGAAGTATGCAAATACAATTGTCTTTGGGTCTTTTTCTGGGTTTTATTTGCCTTGTAGGGTTTGTATATAGTTTGGTAGAATAGTTTTTCTATTTCTTTTCTTTGTTTTCTTGTCTTGCTTTGTGTTGTTTCCTTTCGTAGGTTAGTTGTTTGTACAATTTGTTTATTTTGTTTGCTTTGTTTTTTTCCTATGTGTTGGGGTCTTTATTTTGATTTAGAGTATGCATGAGCAAACTAACAACCACTAAAAACAATAGAAAATTTGGAACATTCAGGTTAATTATTTGAAATTTATACATAACTTGTTGTGACTGTCATGAAGGTAGAAAGTTAGTTGACTTGTGAAATTTTGTATTCAATAACTATGGGTTGAGTATTCAATGGAAGTTTCTCACAATGACACACCTAAAATCCTTAAGTTTGTTGAACCTACCAGTGTAGATATTAGGTAAAAAATCAGAGGTCACCCTTGCTACCATTACAATTCTCAGCTTAATTTCAACAAGTGATCATTCCTTGCATCATGAAGTTACAACTGTAATATCTTATGAAATCTCTATCCAATACAAAATACAAAATAAATAAAATAATAAAATGGATTTTACTAAAAATCTAGATTAATCCATCTAAGTAACTCTACCAGGGCTATAGACACTTGCTGGCAGTGGGGCTCTACTTAGGAGAATTGTAATGATAACCTTGTCGGGGCTATGGATGCCTACTAGCAGCAAGGCTCTATCTAGTTGGCTATGAGGGAATGACATCAACTATGTAGGCTAATATTAGTCACTAGTTTGTTCAACTAATTTTCAAGACGAGGATTATTAATCACGTGTACCCACTTAAACTGAAGGGCAAATTCATGCACCTTGTATTGAATACATTGAGTCTCAAGTTAAATAATGATATGTAGAAAAGATAGTTGGAAGTTATGAATTTATTTCATTTAGTTTTATTTAATGGTATTAATTTGATTGTTTTGTTTGGTTTCTAGTTGTTGTGATATTCATAACACGCCCCATTTTACTCCTTAGCAAAACGAGGACCCCTGTTGTGGCTATTGCTTTGCTTGTGTGTGTGGGTCCGCTTGGTGGTAAAAGTGAAAAGGAAGTGAAAGGTACAAACCTGGTTGAAAATAAATAAAACATAGCATTAAGTACCAGGGTAGAGTATGGGTGAATTCCTTGTCAAAAATGAGTGAGGGTTATTTTTTGAACCATTTTAAAATTTCCAATATTTTGCAAGTTATGTGTGTTTTTTGGTAAATGCACTATAAAAAAGGTTTGTATGTTGCATATACAAAGTCATTTGTATGTTGTGTCATTGTATGATGCATATACAAATTTGTTTGTATATCGGGTTGCTCATATGCAAAGTCCTTTGTATATCAAGTCGTGGTATGAGTCATAAAGGAGTCATCAGTTTTGTCGCATCCGTACTTGTATACATTTTGTTAATGTTTTATGCTTACATACAAGTTGGACCTAAAAAGGTTCAAAAGTTTAAATGCATAGACCTTCATGTCCGTTGGATGCATTTAAGGGTTGTATGTCTAAAAAAACAAACATACAAAGGTGACATACAAATCTATATACAAAGCCGAAACCAAAATGATTATGAAATAACGTTAAGTTGTTGTATGTTTCACGCATTGTATGTATGTTTCGATACATACATTGCAGTATACATACATTGTAAGGACATACAACGTGGAATTGAAGAAAGTTTAAAATCCAATGTAACCGATGTATCATTACTTAACACATATTAAAAGATGCATTACACTTTGTTCATGTCGGAGTTGAAAGTGAGTAAGCTGCAGTTTATAAAAGGGTAAGTCTAAAAGGTGATATAAGGGACTTTGTATGTATCCGGATTTGTATCTAAAGATTTGATACAAGTGTCATATGCATCGCAAAGTATACAAGTAAAAGGTAAGGTGGACACCACTGGTTGCATATCAGTTTGTATAGTTGTAATGTATATCTTCGATATACAAGCTGGATGATACAAAGTGTCGGATTCGAAAAAGAAATTAAAAGTAGAAAAGTCTTTGTATGTTTGGTGCACTTGTATGTTTGTGATATACATTCATGAGATATAAGGAAATAAAGCAAAGCGGGAGGATTTTTTGAGCCGTTTTAGAGCCCAATATCATGTTTTTGGTCAACAATGGTTGACTCGACCATTATTAACGTCATATATGCATTTGGGATATGTGGATGTTCACAGATGTTTACTATTCATAGCCTGATATCCAATCTTGCATATTTAGAGCTTGTTTCACATAATCTATAATGTTTATTTTTCATGCCAAGGTATTAAATGATGATGCTTAATTCTTGTCTATTTGTTGTAGGACCTTGGAACTATTTGGGGCTAGGCTAGATGTCATAGAAGAATAAAATTGCAGAGTTATAGACACAGGGGTGACATGAAGCTGAGATGAGGATATTATCAAATACATTGTTCACTAGCTAGAGAATGAATCAAGTCCAAAATGTTGGAATATTCTATGCTAGCTGTGTGATTGCCAGCTAGTAGGCACGTGCTGTCCATTTGAACCGTTGATTGTTCTGAGAGAATCCTAATCCTTGGATCATTCTAACCATTTTTTGGCCTCTATCCTATAAAAGGGCCATGACTTGTCATAACTGAGGGACATGCATAGAGGTCAATCATTATATATATTTGACCAAAGGACTATAGACCCATATAGGAGATTGGATTACCGAGACTAATGAGGACTGAATTATTGAAATGTCAAGGTTCTTTCTTTAGATCATTGTAAATGTACTGGTTCTAAAGCATATTGGATGGAGATGAAGCTTTAGATTACATCCTAATTATAAACTTTATGTAATCTTCAAGTTGATTTCTGGATATGTAATGGTGAATGCTATGTTCAATAGAAGCACTTCCAATTTATTGCATGTTGTTGTCAACTTTTCCTTTGAAGATTTACATTGGATCATGCAAATTTGTGGAATGTCCTAGTGAAGTATGATTCTAGTTTTCTTCTCTTCATTGTTGTATCAGAACATGTATGTGGATCAGTGATCTCAGTCAAGTAATTTTGGGAATCTCACTCTCTAAACCCTATCTTTGTTATTCCTTTTTCTTAATTTCATTGAAATCACCATGTCACCTTAACTGCAATGCATAGATAAATGAAAAGAAGAACATTAAATATGTTGACATCCTTAGATAACCGAAAATCATTAGCATATTTGAGCTAAAATGCATGTAGTGTTGAAAATATCATGCAAAGAATTACAAATAATGGTAGAAATCATGCAAATATCAACCTGTAGGCACATTATTTGAGTAAATTCATAGTGTAGAGGTAGAATTGTTGGAGATTTATGTAAAGTAGGCATAAAGGACAGGATATTTGGAAGAAATATTGAAGAACTTTGTAGGAATAATCGAAGTACGTAAGCCCCCTGAATGATTAACAGCAACACACATCAACCACTAAGTAATGTTAGTAGATTATGAACTAATCAACAAAGAATTAGAGTCATCAACTTATCCTAAGTTGATCGTACATTACAAGATAATAAAGGTTTGTTGTACAAATTTTTATGCATGTTGTTATGACTAACAATCATCATCAACAAGGTGTAAGAAGAGTAGAGCAGAGGAGTTATATTGTGCTTCAATGGAATTGAACTCATGCATGGAGTAGATGCTATCAAATTAGTTCACTAACTCTTGGTAGTGAGCTGATCTTAGCAGTGAGCCTAAACATTTGCAGTGAGCCCTAAGGTAGTGAGCCTCTATTTTTAGGTATTGTTATAACATATATATTTCTGTGGACTAACACCCACCATGGTTTTTCCCTTATAGGGTTTTGCACTTAAAAAATTTGGTGTCTCATATGTTTAATGTGTTATTGTGATGAGCTTCATGTTTCATGCTTTCATGTTTAAATCTTAATATTAGTGATTAAACATTTGATGTGTTGATAATTGGTTAAAGTTTTGAGACAACTGATTCACCCCCCCTTCTCTCAGTTGTCTTGTGCATTTCAACAAGTGGCTTGTGGGTTCAAGACATTTTTTAGGTGTCTACAATATCTTATCACGAATGTGAGGTTGTAATTTTCCAATAAAGATTATTTATATATCAGGATCCAAAATAGAATATTGAACTTGTGAGAAGAGAGCTTGATAATGGCCCATAAAATCTGTTATTCTTTATTTCATTCCTTCTTTGCAATGAATAAAGTCTGTCAAAGAGACTTGAGGTCCAATGTTCACTTGAAAATGCTTGAGGAACTTATTGACTAATTGTGAGAAAGAAGTTATAGAATTAGGAGGTAAAGAGAAAAACCAATCCAAGGTTGTGTCCTTGAGTGACCTAGGAAAGAGTTTTTCCAATATTATATCCTCAAAAGAAATCACTATACATAGTTGCAAAGGATGCCACATGGTTGTTAGGGTCTCCATTCCCATTATATTTCTTGAAGTGAGGGGTCTCAAGATTATCAAACATTTGAGCTGTTAAGATTGAATAGGACAAATGGATACTAATATAATGTGTTGTCATATTAGGTTTAGGTGGACTATTACTTATGCTAGCCAATTGTTGTTGGATGGAGGTCATATTTTGTAACAATTGGTTTATGATAGGGTCAAAAGATGACCCAGGTAGATATTGGAATGAATTTGAAGGACTAGTTGTCCATGTACGAGTAGCCTTTTAGAAAGTGATAGGAGGTTTAGATGTAGGTGAAGTAACATTAGGTGTGGAATTTGTGTAATTATATGGAATAACATTATAATGACGAACATGATTCCCAGTAGATAGCTAAACACATGTGGTAGAACTATTATTTAGCTGTGTAGTAGTGATGAGAATAGTAGAAGTATATGTAGGAATAGGGGATGTTGATATGGGTGTTGACACTTAAGTCCCTATTTGTTTAGAAGTGACATTAGTGACAATTTCAATGCAACTAGATGTAGATAGAATGTTGTTATGCACCCAATGAGCAAGACCATGCATGACTTCCAATCCTTCTTGACCTTTGAGAAAAATACTTCTTTGACTCTCAACAACAGGGATGACCTCCTCGGCTATATGTTTCAAGCTTACAAATTTATGAAAATTAGTGAATCCCCATATTTAACACCCCTCTTTGAGATAGATGACTTCCCATCTCCATAAGTATCTTTTGTATTACTCTTTTTCCTCTTTCCTTAGCACTAAAATGAACTATTTCCTCTTTTACAAAACCTAAAATAGGTTCCTTTGAAGGATTTCTACTTTTTTCTCTCATATCCTCATCTACCCTACTATGAATAGCCTCCATGATCTCATCATGTCTCTCTATGGTACATGCATTCTTCTCTTTCATCTTTTTGGTAACATCTCTACCTTTGTAGTAGGTATTACTATCATCTCCCTTGTTTCTATGGTAGTAAATATCATCTTCTTTCTCTATGGAGTGACAATTTTGGCCTCTTTCCTTTTGTTGTTCTACTTGATACTTCTCCCTTGACCACTCAATATTGCTCCTATGTTTCTACACCTCTTCCTACTACTCTAGTTCTCTTTTCCTATCTAGTAGTTTTTCTCTAGCACATCCATCTTCTTTTATATAGCCTTCAAAATATCATACATATCTCCTCCATTCTTCCCATGACATTAAAAATATATTTTCCTCTCTTTGGAAACATCTTGAATTGATTAAAATTACCTATGGGTTGGTGATTTGCCCATATTCACCCCTTGCAAACTACCTCACAATTAGTGTTATATTTACAACCTCTTATGGATAGCCATAACTCAAAACTTAATTTAATTTTTAAAAAGTGAAAATGTGACACACTTCCTCTTCTGTTACTTACACTTTAACTTACCTCACATAATTACTCTCAACCCTTCATTTGTCAAACTTATTCTAGAAAACTACACCAACTAGGTGCACTCATATCCACACCAACATTCCAACACTATTCCCTCAATCCAACCTACTTTGATAAAACTTGATGTAGTCATGGTAGGAGGCTCTAATTAATGATTGTCTAGCCATGCAAACAACATAAAAAAACCACAATAATAGAGATAACTCATAGAAACAACAACAACATTCTCATTTATTTATGTTTGCACAATTATCACCATGATCTTACAACTTCAAAGTTTGCCACAATGGGCCCCTTACATGCCAAGTCACAACTATTTGATTACAAGTAAGACTCACAAATGGATAGTAACCTCAATGGAGTAGCTTCCTACATGCCAATTCATAGCCAATTCCTTACTAATTATTGATAGACTATGAAAACACCACTTCTAGAAATTGTCACATGAGATACACAATAATAATTCAAGTACAATATAACTTCAAAATTTAAAACACTAGTATACTAAAATGGAATTAAATATCTTCCTACATGTTGTATTATCCTTCTTACTCAAATTGTACTCCACATCATGCTCCTATTTCCTCACCTAGCCTCTCAAACCTCACTCCTCTCCTTTTCTCACTGTCATATCTCACTCTCAATCCTCCTACTTCATCCTGTTGTCTTATCTTTCTTTTAAAAAATTCACAACCAAGTATATATGTCATTCCCAAGTTTCTCCAAATGATTTACACTGACCTCAAGATGGTGCAAAGCCTAATACTACATGAAATGTGTCATTGGCCAAAAATAATAAAATTACAAGTTACAATAATGAATTGGTGGAAAACCTCCACATGATACACCACACACATTCCCAATGGTTAACTAAATCCCCATAAATATTCCTATATTAGTGCAAACCCCAATAACATGCTATAAAGGGAAATAATCACAACTTTGCACAACTGTCAAATTGTAGATGTTCTCAAACCAAATTACTATCTTTTACTCATCTAATTCTCCTCAAAATTTAACACTAGACTCATGAACCACAAATAGAACCAGTGTCAAAAATACAAAAGTCAATTCCAAACAAGGGTGAAATGTGCCAACTTTCTCTATCTAATAACCATAAACTAATAGAAAAACAAACCACTAAACTAAGCCACAAAATCTACTTTTATAGAATGATGCAAAATTTCCATGATGCCTAATAATGCTCTAGTATACTTGATGCAGAGGCACTGTGACAAGGAGGAAGGTAGATAAGATGACAAGGTTCTACTACACCGAAAAACCCAAAATCAAAGGTCAGTTTGCAAAAGTGGGAACAATAGTTAGAGACCTTGATTTATCCATGGAAATGGTGTTTAGAAATGTATAGGGACCCATCCCATCCATTGAAATGGTACTTCCTTCACAAACCTAAGAAATGGCTTGTAGCCCTACAAAATGAGAACAGTCCTAATAACTCTTCACAAAGACCTTTAAATGAAAATCTTAGACAATTAGAAGAAACCCATTAGGACACCCTATCACATATCCCAAACTTGGTATAGGTTGTTTTGGATAGAATACCCTAACCTATAACTCCTCTCAATGGCCTAGAGTCCCAATTATGCCAAAATTACAAAGAGACTACCCTAGAACTCATGCACAGAACTCCACTAAGGGTTTGAACATTTAGAATACATGCCAAAACAAGGGATTTTGTGGGTTCTACCCTTCTACAACTTTTTGTTCCCAAAAATGTTTCTATGGTTCCTTCAATGTGTCTCTAAACATCACCTAACACATGGTTTTGTTAGGTCTTTCAATGAAATCTTCTCCTCTTCAAGTTCTCTACCAAAAAACCACCATAACATGCTAGTTCAATTCTACCACCATCCATCCCACTGATCACAAGTAGATCAAATTAGTAGAATGGCAAAAGAATACATGTCTTCCCATCAAAACCCTAGAGGAGGGTTTTACAAACCAAATCTAGAGAAAACCTTATAACTCCCTATCACAAAAGTTTCAAAACATCAAACTAAAATCAAATGGAAGTCAACACCATGTACTAACTATTCAATTCATGAGAGGATGGAAATAATCCCATACATCTGCACAGTACAGACTGTGGTAGCAAGAAAACTTAGAAAATATAATCACCAAGAGTAGTCAGAGGGAAAATAGAGATATCTCTCCTTAAAGTTAGTGTCAAAAACTCAAATCAATCTTGTTTGAAAGCTAGTCCATCATACTTCACTTCCCAACAACTTAGGATCCATGACAAATCTGTATAGAAGCAAAGTACGGCTTGATACAGTGAATAACACAAAAAAGGTAGAAAACTATTGTTTGTTGTTATTTCTTCCAACCACAATGTCTTCACTATGTACAATCATCATTGGTAGGGCTTAAAGAAGCCTACTACCACACCTTGGAGTAGTTAGAGGTAGTTGAAGGTCGATGGAATTGCATAACCATTGATTTTCCTCTCTAAAACTACTCTGTGTTTAGGACAACTGTCTTGTTTTAGAATTGAAACTAATTACAAGTTTGGCCTAATGGCATCAATTCTTTATGACTTGTCAACACCTTTGACAATTTCATTAAGCTTTGGACAATTCCACCACTCTTTGACACATGCCAAGAAGGCTTACAACATGAGGGAACATATGACTATCTTTTACATGCGTTGGAAGGCTTACAAACATGGCTTATGGCAAAACTGCCTATTACTACACCTTATGATATCAACAAGAAATGGACATAGTCCTTATTACAACATGAAGATGGTAACAAACATGGCTTATTACAAAACTACCTATTACACCTTATGATATCAACAAGAAATGGACATAGTCCTTATTACAACATGAAGATGGTCTTCAAGACTTTATTAAATAAAACAAGATGAACCTCAAATCAAGAGAACTCAAGACCTTCATCTTCTTGGTGCTCCTACACCATACTCCCCAGGTGGAAAGAGAACTCAAGTCTCTTGAGGAAGTAGATTAGAAGTTGTGACACCATGCTTCAAGATATCTTCTTCACTCATCCAAGTTACATCTTCAATGGGTAAGCCACTCCATTTGACAAGGAACTATTTGTATGTCTTCTTTCTTGTCTTCTTCAAGACCTTGGTGTCAAGAATGCATTCCAACTTCAATGTCTGATTGGGTGGAAGACCCTTGACCCAATCTTCATCTCCTACTACTATCATATCTACCTCTAAATCTGTATTAGAATCACCTTTGAAAGGGAACAAATCTAAAACATCAAAGATAAGAGATATGGCCAAGCCTTAGGAAGTTCAATCTCATAGGCATTAGGCCCAAAATTGTACACAATCCGACATGGTCATATCTTCTTCATGAGGAGTTTGGTTGGCTGCCCCTTAGTGTTGATCATGATGTTAGTCATAAGAAAACATAGAATAAAAATTGCACAACAAACTTTACTCATCTTGAAAGATACGATGAATTTAGAGAATTCATGATCCCAAGTCTCTGTGGATTAGTTCATAACCTACTGATGTTACTCAGTGGTTGATGTGCATTGTTGTTGTCCATTTTGGGGCCTTACTTTCATCAATAGGATCTGGTAAGATGCTACAAAGAAATGTTATTTCATGGTATATTTCTCTAGATGATGCATTTATACTTAAATCTTTACATGATATTTGTCAATTTGACATGCTTTAACTCAAATATGCTACTAATTTTCATTATCTTTGAGATACCTGCATATTTATAACTATTTGCTTCTAATTGTCATTTGCTACAATTGTGATGGTGAATTATTCTAAAATTGAAAGAAATTGAAAAGAATACTTCAAATAATGATGAACCTTCAGTTATTGAGCCACATACACATTAGATACAGTCATGAAGAGAAGAAATCAAACCATATGTTCACCAGGACATTCCACAACTAGATACAATTGATGATAACTTCAAAGGAAAGGTATGAAAACAACACATGCAAGCTGATATGCACTCCAAGGGATGCAGAAAATCAAAGCATATATCAAGAATTCATACACTGATTACTCAAGATTTATGATGGATTGTAATCAAAATGGTCTTCTCATTAATTAAGTATGCAAGAACATATATGTATACAACAACTTTGACATAAGCCTTGAATATTTCAGCAAACAGATTTCAATTAAGTTTCAAATGTTCAAAGTAAGGCATCCCTACACCTTTTATAGAACAAGGTGAGGGAGCAGTTACAAAATGATCTACGATCAAGATTTAACTATTAAGATCTACGGTGGATATTTATCCTTGACTTTGTCAACATTTGACGTGGCACAGGTTGCCAACTGGCATCAATATGAATTGCTTATTTTCCTAAGTATCAGATGCTTATGTCTTTTCTTGGTATTGCATCTTCATCTACTCTTTATCCTTCAAGTTCCTCATCTTCATCATCAGGAGAATTAGGATCATCACTTCCCAAATCTTCATCATCCTGATGACTTTCTCCTTGTATATGGACCTGCATAGATGTCCAGATATTTTCATAAGATTGTACTGCCTTTTCTACTTTCCCACCATCTTGAATTCTTTCTTTGGTGATGGTGTGCTTGTGTATCTAGTATTTGCCTCAGAGAGTCTCTAATTTACTCCTCCTTCCACTTTGACCTTGATCCTCATGATTTTGTCCATGACTTCTTCCGTCAAGTGATTTAGAGGGTCATCAGCTACTAGCTGGAAATTGTTATGCAAAGCTTTAATAGCAAACTCTTCATCTTGATTTTCAATCTTTCCCTCTGTTTCACCTTCCAAGGTCTCCAAGACTTCTACTCATATGACATCATGTCATGCAACTTCATACTGATGTCTCTTAATTTGCTGTTGCATCTTTGGAGTACATCACACTCAAATTGGATGTCCTTATACCATATATCAATCAAAATGGCAGTATTATTATTTAATACTTGGTTACTTATGAGAACCTGAGGATAAATCCTCTTTATTTCATCTAAAGCACTCAATGCTTTCTCTAACTGAAAGGACCTTCTTCCTGTCTCCATCTGTAATTTGTTGACCTTCTTCCTTGAGATGCTTAAAGAATTCCACCTCTTCAAAGAGGATTTCACTATTTCCTCTACTCCATCAAATGCAGATAACATCCATTTCCTCATTATTGATGACTCATGCTTCATGAGATCCAATTTATTCACCTGATCCTGGGAAATAGAAATCAATGGGACTGCATGATCACTTGAAATATCATCAGGGTTAGTTAACCCTTTTATATAGGCATGCAACTGAGCAATGTGCTCTTTATGCTGCTTATTTTTCTCTTTTTCTCTTTTCACCCTTTGGGTCAATGAATCAATTATATCTTTTCCCTCTTGGCCTTCTTGATCCTCATTGGCAAATCCCAAATCTACTGTACTAATTTGGAGTTCATCCAAAGTGTTCTTGCCTTTCTCCTTGTCAACTGTAGGAAATGCTATCTGAGTAGTCCTTCTGCCCATAGTAGGATCTCTTCTTATGGCCGAAGTCAACCTAGCCTTCCTCTTTGGCTTCATTAGAGTCTCTGAAAACAACGTTGAAACATTGAACTCATGTATCTCTAATCTGGACTCTGTTCTTATCTCTTTCTCAAGCCATGGAGGAACTTGGTCTCTGGATCCTGGGCATCCACCATCATCATGATGATCATCTTGATCTCCAGTAACTGCATCTATTTTTGATGGAGATGGTGACTTCTTTATTTCTTCCTCATTATGCTCTTCATGAGGGTGATCCTGGGGTATTTCCTCTTGTTGAGGAACTTCTTTTTCTGTAGGAGCTTCCTTTTGAGGTGGAGAACGATGCTTCCACCTGATGATCATGCACTGCCTCCTTCTATACCTCATCCACTTTGGTGATTTCCTCATCCTGAGGCATATTCATATCAATGGATGTTATTATGTCTATCTTAGGTACATTAACCTGGTCTGAAGCTGCAATTTGTTCCGCACCTGTAGTAATTGCTTCTTGAACTTTTAGGGTAGGATCAATTGATGTATCCTTTTCTTCTCCTCCCTTTTCTTGTACTTCTACTATTTTGGGTTCAACAGATGTATCTTGTTGTTGCTGACCCATATCTACAATGTGGCTTTCCACTTCTATAAGCTTGACTTTCTCAATATCTTTTATTTTCTTAGGTGTTCCCACTAGATTTTTAGAATGTGCTACATCCTCCCTGTGTGTTAAATCTATCACTTTGGGACTCCTTACCTAATCCACTAGTTTATCAAGCCCCATTTCTTGGGCTACCTTTTCTGGGCTCTTTTCTTTCTCCTATTCTACTCGCTTCAGTTCTTCTAACACTACCGCCTATACTGATGGTGTTCCTTGTGGTGTTATGTGTGTGTAGCAACAAGAGTCTCCATTCGTTGTGAGACAACATTGTCTACCACTTCATCATATGATAGGTCTATAGTCTCATCTAATGAGAAATGACCTCCTTGACTCGCGCCAGTGGTTTCCTTCATTTGTTCTTCAGCCTGTTTAGTCTTAAATTGAACAATGGTGGGAAGTGGCACATTATGTTGTAATTCCTTTCTAAACACTTCACTACCTGCTCCCCTCAACATTATAGGATCATGTCTTATCTCACCTCTCATGGATGTTCTTGGTTTCTTAGGTGTGGAGGCTATCACCTGAGGTGCTTTTATTTTTCTAAGGAGGGGCACAGGATCTTCCTCTTCAAGTTCTTCAATAAGAGGAATGTCTTCTTCCATTTTCTTTTGTGAGGTTTGACCTTCCTCATACATTTCTATAACTACTACAGCTGGCCTCTAGATCTTTTTAGCCTTTTGCTTATCCTTAGGAGGCGGTGTTGATGAGGCTGACACTTGTCCTGATGCTGATGCATCTTTAGCTGTTATAATGACTCTTTCAATTATCACCCCTTTAGGTTCATTATTAGTCTTCTTACCTCTAGGGAGTCTTTTGCTCTATTGTTGCTGAGGTGGCAACTTTCTCCCTTAGATTTCCTCTTCTTTATTAAGAAATCATCATATTCCTCATCAGGAATATCTTGTCTCTTTTTCTTATTATCCACTGTAAGGGCTACACCCTTCTTCTTCAGTGCATTTATTTGTTCATGTACCCAAGACTGGGTTAATTGTAGGCTCCTGCTTGTGAACTAATCCAATGAAATATCCTCAAGTTGAGTAAGATCAGGCACTGAGATAGTGTCATTATATATCTTTTTCTCTTCATACTCATTGGCCATGATCTTGCCATCATCTTTCTTTAATTGCATAGGCACTGGGATGCAATCAAAGGTCCTAATCTGGTTGAGGGTTAGCCTTTGGTATTTTCTTCTTCTAGCTTCAGCTTCATCTTCACAATCTACCTAGAAATCTTCAAGATGCCTTTGATGGATGGGCTTCCCCATGATCTTCTGCATCTTGCCATATGGATCATATGATCTTGGTAGTGGGAATGGCTATAATTTCATCATATTCAAGCTAGTTATGGTTTTATTTATGTTTTCAGAATCCTGGCATATATACCATCCCATTGCTACTGGAAACAATACTGGTGGAAGCTTATTATTCACTTTATATGCATCCAGTATTGTGGATATTTGCCTCATAAACTCCATTAACACTACTGCATCAGTGGGATACCTGGGGAGCATGAGGGGCTGACCTTCAAAACCCTCTATCTTGATTTAGGAGAAAGTAGCATATTGTATAAACTAGGCACCATGCCTATAATTAACCTCCTGAGCTTCCATGCTTAGTCTTTTAGTCATGTCTTCCTCCATTGTCCTTACCAGATGCATAAAAAATGCATCATTCACTAGTTTATAATCAGGGAGGTAATTTACCCTTTGCAGCTGAGGATAATGATCTCATATGTGGGCATCATTAGTAGTCCCACCAATCTTTCCTTCTATTGCAAATTCATTGAATGTACCCTTGTATGCACATGAGTATACCACATATGAAGTCATATGAAATGAACATTCCAGGCCCCCTAGGTTCATGAGCTGATCATGTAGGGCATCACTTATCTTTTTTGCCCACAGTGGCTTATTGTCTATATAAACACACATTAGGATGACCCCATACATCCAATCCTTAAAACTTCCAGCATCAGGCTGGCCTGTTACTCTGCTGAGTAGAGCTATTATATATTTGTATTCATCATCAAAATCAAACTTATACAGATGCACTGGCAATTTGGTGGCTGCAGTATAAGGACTATTGTTTGTCCTCCATTGGTACATTCTATTCCTAGCAGCCTTCTTGTTATTTTCATATTCAGTTTCCAACCTCTTCAAATCCATGCTGGCAACCCTCTTTCCTAATGGCAAATTGAAAGTGGCTGCAATCCCCTTGATAGATAGATCAGCATAAACCCTACCATGTTTCTCTACTTTTCTGGTCTGTGGGTTGTAATTTTTTGTACATTCAACAATTAATTTTAGAGCTTCCATAGAGTAAGGGAATCTTGCAGCACTCCACATTCCTGATATGAAAACTACGTCCAACAAGGTACTGTTATTCTATTCATCACTCATCTTAGCTGACCATGCTACCAAATCAGTGTTTCCTTGGTGTGTATCTATGATGGCACCATATTTAAACTGTACACCTTTAGGTTGAGCAAACATGGGTTTACAAAATTTGGCCTTAGACCTACTCAGTCTCTTGTCTGCCATGGTCTCCTGCAATAAATAGTACCAGTCTTACCATACCATATTTCTCATGCATGCATATAACAATATATTCTCATGGCATGATGCACATTATACCCATTTATCATCACTTCATTATAACATGCATAATTCACAGCTTCAAACTAGTAGAAATCATATTACCTGGACATGCAGAACTGACAGGAGAAGGGTTTCAATTACTTACTTGATTATGCTTATTCTCCTAATTATGCTAATGATTATGTGAAAGGGACTCAAATACCAGTGAGGTTCACGTGTCTTGTTCTACTACAAGCCATATGCGTCCGCAAGTAGTCGTATGAGGGTTTGAAAGCTCAGTGCTCTATAAAAAACTTATTTTTACACAAAGTAAGTGTAAAATACCTCTGTAAATTCATGTTTAACTTCCTCTTTAAGGCAAATTAGGGTAGATTAGGGCAAATCTAGACAAATTAATTAAAACCACTAATTTTTTGTATGGAACTTCCAGATCTTGCCAGGTGTATATATCGCATTCGTAATTGGCGGGAACCACCTACTACATTTGTGTGCATTTAATGTCATGGTGACAAAAGGAGCGGGGTGATCTCTGAAGATTGGGTGATATTCTGAATATCGGGTGATATTCATAATATGACCCTCTATGTGTAATATGATCATCTACTTTTGAGCGGAAAAACCCATGTCGAAACATCAGGTAATGTTGAAAATGTCAGGTGATGTTATAATATGATGATTCCCCAAACTAAAATGACCTCCTTTTAGAATATCAGGATGATGTCATTAGGATATTGGCTTGGTTCATTGTTGTAGCACTATGACGTCATAGTCATGTTATGCAGGAAGGGTCACTTTGAAAATATACCTCGTCGAGGTAAAAAGGATGATGATGTCATCGTTATGGCAATCTTCTTATTTCATTGAGACTATATGACGTCATCAGGATATTGGCTCTAGGGTGATATTTTGTGACAAGATGATATTCAAAAGATAAGGTGATATTTAGAATATCAAGTGATATTCAAAATATGACCCCTACAAAATATATGACATTGTTCAAAGGGTGAATACCTCTATCACCTAAAGTTGATGTCTAGATCTCTGGATAAATGATTTATCGAGTGATAAAATTGGATCAGGGTGATCTTTTATAAGATGACTGATGTTGAGAAACGTGATCCTCCCCTCAGAATATCAGGTTTGACCAGGACTTTGACTTACCATAACTCTCATTTTCTAAGGAATGTTAGGGTGATCCAAAAGGCAAACCTACATGAAATTTTTTAATCTATCCAACCATGAGGTTATTTTCATGAAATATTAACTTTGAAAAACTAACCTCACCATCATGACTTACCCAGTCCCCTTTATGCAGGATCATCTGTATTGACTTACTTTTACCAGACCGCCAGCAAGCAGAAAACACAAGCCAAGCCAAACAAAAAGTTGGGTCCCTATTTTGTCAAGTCAAAATGGGGTGTGTTGTGTAACCACACAACACTTAGGAAGTATTTCCTTCTTCAAATGTACCATGACCAAATCCCCAACCTTGTATTGTACATCTCCTCTTCTCTCATTAGCTTTCTCCTTGTACTTGTCATTGTTCCTTTGAAGAGTTTCTTTGACATTATCATGGATGTCCTTCATGGCTAATGTAAAGTCTTCTCCTTGAGCACTTTTCCTTTCCAAACCATGGAGATCTCTCAACTCAAGAACACCTCTTGGATGAATGCCATAAACAATCTCAAATGGACTCCTTCCTGTGCTCCTATTGGTGGAATCATTATAGGCAAACTCTGCTTGAGGGATGCTCATATCCCATGCCTCTCCATGTTGCTTGGTAAGACACCTAAGAAGATTTCCCAAGGACCTATTCACCACCTTAGTTTGGCCATCAGTCTGAGGGTGATAGGCTGAAGTAAATGACAATTGGGTGCCCAACTTCTTCCACAAAGTGCACCAAAAATGGCCTACAAAATTTAGATCCCTGTGAGTCACAATGTTAAGAGGCAAACCATGGATTCTAACAATTTCTTTGAAGAACAAACTAGCAATGTGAGAAGCATCTTTAGTGAATTTATATGGCAAGAAATAAGTCATCTTACTAAATCTATCCACCACAACAAATATACTATCAAAGCCTCTTTGAGTCCTAGGAAGACCCAAAACAAAATCCATACTAATACTTTCCCATGGCCTATTAGGAATAGGATGTGGTTGATATAGACTAGCATTAGATGAGGTACCCTTTGCCCTTTGACAAATACTACAACATTCAACAAATTTTCTGATATCTGATTGCATTTTAGGCCAAAAATAAAACCTCTTCACCTAATCCAATGTTTTATCCAATGCAAAGTGACCTCCTAGTCCACCACAATGTTTTTCCTTTATGATGTTCTCCCTCATGGAACACCTAGGAACACATAATTGGCTTCCTTTGAACAACAACCCCTACTACAACAAAAACTTAGAAAAATCAGAATGATAAGAGTCTAAAAATTGTGAACAAACTTCATATACCTCCTTGAAATCTTCATCATCCTGATACATGTGTTTGAGAGCATCAACCCCTACACTTTGTAATTGAATTTCCTAAACCATACACACCCTTCTACTCAATGCATCTGCCACTTTGATAGCCTGTCCCTTCTTGTGTTTGATTGTAAAAGTATAGGCTTGGAGTTGCTCAACCCATTTCATATGCCTATGATTGAGTTTCTCCTGTGAATTCAGAAAACTAAGTGCATGGTTGTCAGTATAAACAATAAATTCTTTTGGCAAAAGATAGTGCCTCCATTTTTTCAAAGCTTGTACCATTGCATACAATTCCAAGTCATAAGTAGAGTATTTTCTCTTAGCATCATTCAATTTTTCACTAAAGAAAGCAACAAGCCTACCTTCTTGACTTAGGATAGCCCCTATAGCAAGGTTACTAGAATCACATTCCACCACAAACAACTTGTTAAAGTTGGGCAAAACAAGTATGGGCTGTTGTGCTACCTTTTGTTTCAGAATTTCAAAAGAATCATTGGCTTCCTTTGTCCACAAAAACTTATAGTTCTACCCCTTTTGATGGTATCCAAAGTTGGTGCA
The DNA here is from genome assembly GCA_027924645.1 of Cunninghamia lanceolata. NCBI lineage: Eukaryota > Viridiplantae > Streptophyta > Pinopsida > Cupressales > Cupressaceae > Cunninghamia > Cunninghamia lanceolata. The sequence goes on from BSBN01000389.1 coordinate 7,521,008, forward strand.
CAAATATGACTAAAACCCCTTATGAATTTCCTATAAAATGTTGTCAAACCATGAAAACTTTTCACATCACCTGCTATTTTTGGAGCTGACCATGACAAAATGGCTTCTACTTTTGTTGGATCCATCTTCAAATTACCTTGTGAAATCACAAAATTAAGATAGGTGAGTTCTTCCTTCATTAAGACACTCTTTTCCATATTGATCATCAATTGTTCATCATGCAACTTCTTCAAAACCTGATCCAAATGTTGCAAATGCTCTTCCTTAGTCCTGTTGAAAACAAGAATGTCATCCAAATATACCACAACAAATTTGCCAATGAAATCCTTCAACAATTCATTCATGAGATGTATAAAAGTACTTGGGGAATTAGATAGACCAAATGGCATCACCAACCACTCATAAAGACCCTCATTGGTTTTGAATGTTGTCTTCCATTCATCCCCTTGTTTGATCCTAATTTGATGATACCCACTCTTAAGGTCAATTTTAGAAAAAGTATCTAGGCCCTCCCAAACAGTTCAATAGGTCCTCAATTCTTCGCATAGGGAACCTCTATCTTATGGTAATCTTGTTAATGGCTCTAGAATCTGTACACAACCTCCATTTACCATCCTTTTTAGGGCCTAGGACTATTGAGATAGCACATGGGCTAAGACTCTTTCTCACCAATCCCTTATCCAACAATTCTTGCACTTACTTGGCAATCTCTTTATTTTGTGAAGGTGTCATCTTGTAGGCTTCTTTGTTTGGAAAAGTAGATCCTCATATGAAGTCAATTTGATGGCTTATGTCCCTAATAGGTGGCAACTCATTAGACATTTCTTCTACCATAATCCCCTTATACTTCTCTAGCAATTGCTGCACCTCCTTAGGGACCTCTTCCTTACTAGGATCATGCAAACTAGGACTATTTTTAGGCTTCAAAATTAGAGCATACCCTTGGGTTCCTTCCTCCTTAAGGGCATCTAGAAAATCTTTATCACTCACAATCATGACAGTTGACCCAACATTCTTCTCTACATGCTCTTCAAGCAATGGATCCATTCTATACTTTCTACCATTCTTAGTTATGATGAAAGAATTAGTTTTACCATCATGTTGTGATTGAACATCATATTGCCATGGACATCCTAATAGAAAATGACAAGCATCCATAGGAATTATATCACACAAAATTTTGTCCTTATATTCTCCTATCTCAAATTCAACCCATGATTATTCATCTACCAAAACTTGTTGCCCTTTATTCAACCATGATACTTTATAAGGACTAATATGAGGAAGCCTTTTCAATTTCAATTTGTCTACCATTTCAATGGAAACCAAATTTTTAGTTGAGCTTGAATCAACAATTACCTTACAAATCTTACCATAGGCCTTGCATGTTGTCCTGAATAATGTCTTCCTTTGAGGGGGTTCTTGTGTTTGAGGTACCTTCAACATGGTTCTTCTCATCATCAAACTTTCTCCTTCATGGACTGGGGCTGCATTTCCAATTGGAGAGTTGACACTTTGGAAAACTTCCTCTTGGATCAATTGGTTCCTTCTCTCTCCTCCATGAGAGCTTGAGGCTTGCTTTTCAAGACATTTGAAGGCTAGATGTCCCACTTGGTTGCAATTGTAGCACATTCCTGTGAAGACATTAGGACCTTTCCCTGGTCCACCAAATCTACCTCTTCCATTAGGCCTTCTTCCTCTAAAGCCTCCTCTAGAACATGATTCTCCACTTTGCTCTTGCGAACTAGATTCCCCTTGGCTTCTTTGGGACTGATTTTTGCCCCTAAAATTGCCCCTACCTTTAAAATTTCTGCCACCTCTTCCTCTATTTTGTTGCTCACCTTTCCTCTTCAACTTCTCTTCAGCCCTTAATTCCACTTGAAAGCATTTTTCCATGGTTTTAGGGGTTAATAAATTTATCAAATCTTGAATATTAAACCTCAAACCATTTAGAAACCTTGCCACTTTAGCTTTTTCATCCTCCATGTACCCACAACGAAGAGTGTATTTGTGAAACTCCTCGATGTAAGTAGCCACATCTAAATCTCTTTGATTGAGATTTTGCATCTTCTTGTAGATCTACACCTCATAGTCTGATGGAGGGAATTGGGACTTGATCCTCTCCAACATTCTTCTCCATGAAGAGATCATATTCTTCCCATTCTTTACCCTCTCTCTTTGGGTGTAATTCCACCATGTAAGAGCAACACCTTTGAGTTTAGTTTTTGCACACTTAACCCTCTTATTTTCAGGAACTTCTTTGTATTCAAAGTATTTGTTTATAGCCTCAATCCACTCCATGACTTCATCAACATTCATCTTCCCACTAAACATGGGAATCTCCATCCGAGCCTCTGAAGAATCCTTGCCAATTGCCTTGATAGCTTCAAGGAAATGCCTTTGATTAGCCGACACCTCTACCTCTTCTTGTTCTTCTTCTTCCTCCTCTTTCTCTTCCTCTTCATCATAACCTTCATCTATCCTCTTCCCTATCCTCAATTCCTTCAACTCTTCTTGGAGTGCTTCCTTGACTCCACTTTTGATCTTCTCTTCCATCTCCTTGTACTTATTGACCACTTCAGTGGTCATCCCCTTTAGAGGCATATTGCTAGCCTCTCCTTCACTCTCCTCTATTGACATATACCAGGCCTTATACCACCAACAATAGAACCTTTTATTGCTCTGATACCACTATGATGTAGAGGCACTGTGACAAGGAGGAAGATAGATAAGATGACAAGGTTCTACTACACCCAAAAACCCAAAATCAAAGGTCAGATTGTAAAAGTGGGAAAAATAGTTAGAAACCTTGATTTCTCCATGGAAATGATGTTTAGGAATGTATAGGGACCCATCCCATCCATTGGTAAAGGCAGGTCAAACTCTGAAATGACACCTCCTTCACAAACCCAAGAAATGGCTTATAGCCCTACAAAATGAGAACAATCCTAATAACTCTTGACACAAACCTTCAGATACAAATCTTAGATAATTATAAGATACCCATTAGGACCCCCTATCACATATCCCAAACTTGGTATGGGTTGTTTTGGACAGAATACCCCAACCTATAACTCCTCTCAATGGCTTAAAGCCCCAATTAGGCCAAAATTACAAAGAGACTACCCTACAAATCATGTACAAAATTCTACCGAGGGTTTGAACATTTAGAATACATGCCAAAACAATGGATTTTGTGGGTTCTACCCTTCTACAACCTGTTGTTCCCAAAAATGCTTCTATGGTTCCTTCAATGTGTCTCTAAACATCACCTAACACATGGTTTTGTTAGGTCTTTCAATGAAATCTTCTCCTCTTCAAGTTCTCTACCAAAAAACCACCATAACAAGCTAGTATATTCCTACCACCATCCATTCCACTGATAACAAGTACATCAAATTAGTGGAATAGCAAAAGAATACATGTCTTCCTATCAAAACCCTAGAGGAGGGTTTTACAAACCAAATTTAGAGAAAACCTTATAACTCCCTATCACAAGAGTTTCAAAACATCAAACTAAATTCAAATGGAAGTCAACACCATGTACTAACTATTCAATTCATGAGAGAATGGAAATAATCCCGTACCTTTGCACAATACAGACTATGGCAGCAAGAAAACTTAGAAAATACAGTCACTAAGAGTAGTCCAAGGGAAAATAGAGATATCTCTCCTTAAATTTAGTGTCAAAACCTCAAATAAATCTTGTTTGAAATATATTCCATCATACTTCACTTCCCAACAACTTAGGATCAATGAAAAATCCGTACAGAAGCAAAGTAAGGCTTGATACAGTGAATAACACAGAAAAGGCAGAAAATTATTGTTTGTTCTTCCAACCACAATGTCTTCACTATGTACAATCATCATTGGTAGGGCTTAAAGAATCCTACTACCATAGCTTGGAGTAGTTAGAGGTAGTTTAAGGTTGATGGAACTGCATAACCATCGATTTTCCTCTCTAAAGCTACTCTGTGTTTAAGACAACTGTCTTGTTTTAGAATTGAAACTAATTACAAGTTTGGCCTAATGGCATTGATGCTTTATGACTTGTCAACACCTTTGACAATGTAATTAAGATTTTGACAATTCCACCACCCTTTGACACATGCCAAGAAGGCTTACAACATGAGGGAACATATGACTGTCTTTTACATGCCTTGGAAGGCTTACAAACATGGCTTATTGCAAAACTGCCTATTACACCTTATGATATCAACAAGAAATGGACATAGTCCTTATTACAACATGAAGATGGTCTTCAAGACCTTATTGAACAAAACAAGATGAACCTTAAAGCAAGAGAACTCAAGACCGTAGTCTTCTTGGTGCTCCTGCACCAATACCCAAATGATTAGATGATATGCTCTCTAACTAATATTTGTTGGAAGTCATATTCCAATGGGCATCATCCATTGAAGAGTAAATAAATAGCTCTACAACCTCTAAAAAATATCTCTTTGGGAGCACATTAAGGTTAAGACCCACACATCCCCTCTTATTTGGATGAGGTGGGTAGTTTGGTCATAGAAACTTTGATCAATTGTAAATGTGTCCTTTTTTCTATCCAATCGAACACAAAAAAGAAGTGTAGTACACACTCTTTGAGCCTAAATGTACCTTTTTCATATAATTATTTATAAAAATATAATGGTACCTCATATTTTTTAGCCCACATGTGATGAACTACCAACCAATAAGGATAAATCAAAGGTGTTGCACTAGATTCCTCACACTTACTAACACAATACCCTCAAACCTTACATTTATCTATATACGATGTCCAAACATAATTCTAACCTAAATATTGGTGGCAAACTCATCAATCTCAACATATGGTGTTGTGTGATTAACACTAGATAATAAATATGTATAAAATCTCCCATTACTAACATCATTATATGGTCTCCATTCATGGGGTGATTCTATTTCCAATCCTAGAGTTTGAATTATTTGGAGTCTCTCTCCTAAAGGATGGCTAAAGATGATATTTGATTGGGTATCCAGGGGCAACACAAGCCCATAAAAAATAGGCTACATCATCAAAGATGATAAAGGGAAATTATTTTTTGTGGACTTGAAGAAAATGAATCAAAGAACCAAAAACAAAGTGGAAGAAGAAGCATTCCTATTTGGCCATTAGATATGTAAAAAAAGTGTAATGTGGAGGTGGAAGTAAATTAATTGATAATTATTAATGACATTTGTAATAGGGGTTCTCCAAATTTGAAAATAACAAATATCCTATAGGAGGCTTGACCTATTATTGATTCTCTCTTAACTTTCTCTCTACAGAAAGTTTAGAAATAAAAAATAGGGAAATAGATTTCCTTTCAAGATATTTCATTGAGAAGGATTTGTGGAGTACATAATTGACAAGCAAGTTGATGCCTAGGAATCTTTCAATTCCATTTTAAAATTTCAAAATCATTGTTTTAAGCATTGATCTTCAATAATACGTTTGGGATAAGATTATAATTACAATAGCTTTGGCCACATATTATTTGATAAAATCAATGAACAACATGATAAGTTTGAGAAGCATGTGAATGAATTGGTTACATAAAGTGAAATGATGGGGTAGTACTATGATGGTAATGTTAAATAAATACATAAGAAAATGATTGCCTCTAAGTTGAAAATAATATCTGTGATGGTAGAATTGGGAACTATCTCATCTCTTCCATGCTCTTTGCTAGAAAGTTAGTGTCTCTTGTAATATGCATTCCAATGTAGGCTACATTCTTGGATGAGATCTCAAATTTCTAAATTAGGAAGGTGTTCAAGACCAAGTCTATAATCATGATCCATTCCATCCAAATGGATTTGAGGGAATAATTTTTGGCACAACTTAGATGTTCATTACTATTTTGTTGGATTTAAATCAGGAAAAACACATCATCAAAGTAATGGGGAAGCCTCTCATCAAATTGGTATAGCTAGGAGGACTAGACTAGATACCGAATGATGTGGTCCCTAAACATGGGTCAGTGCAAGAAGTTGGGTCCACTTTTTGGCCAAAAAGTGGAAGTGTTTTCCCTAATTTTTAGAATTTGTCACATTTGACCTTAAAATTTGAAGCACTTAGAAATGGAATCTTTTAAAAAGTCACTAAATATAAAATGTAGTACTCAGAGTCTAGTTTCTAAATATGTAATTTTTTTCAATACCCAGATGATACAAATTAATTTTCAATAGGCATTTCTAAAAACCACTATTTAAAAGTCACTTTTTTTTACCATACCATGCACGTGTACAGCCAACATAATTTGACCTAAATAAAATTATTTTTCAAAATCCTTTTGGGGAAAAATGTGTAGTACAGTGAAGTTTGATGAGGATATTTTTTTATAATTTTTTTCCAATTAATTTTTTTTATTATTTTTTTATTAGGCCTAATTGCTACTTTTGAAAAGCCCTCATGTACGGCCAACATAATTTGAGCCAAAAAAATCATAAAATTATTTTTTTTTTTCATTGTGTAAAGAATAATGTGTAGATTGATGACATATAATTTTTTTTTTTAAAATTTAAAAATTTAAAGTTATTAAAAAAATACAAACACCTATCATTTCAAGTTTTTGGACTAGTTTGCTTATAAATTAAATAATAAATAGAAGTACATGTCTAATAACAAAAAAATATATATATTTGAAAACTAGACAATGTCATTTGTAATGGGTTTTCATTTCGTAAAAAAATTCAGAAAAAAAGGCCCTCAGCCATACAGGTAAACTCAGTGTTTATTCTTGTTTTGTACTTAGAAAAAAACTTGCAGGTCCAAGGCTCAAGGTCGGTCAACCATGCCTATCTTGAGCCTAAAACCCAAGCAAAGGGAAGGGAAAAGGCGGGTGGAGAGTTCCAATTTCAAATAATGGGTACCTGTTATAAAATGGGTACGCGTTACATACGGGTACCCATTATGTTTTCAATAATGGGTACCCGTTTCTATTATACCTATTATTTCCCATATTAGGGAAAAATGTACTATTACTATATCCCTACAACTTGCAAGTCTAATCAGTACAGTGCAACAGCGACAATTTCTACATTTTTTTACTTACAAATGTTTTGTGGAATCTCTTGACAGGTCATATTTTGTTCAGATTTTGAAAGGAGTCAATCATATGAACAATTCTGAAGTGAAATCAAGTGCATGAGCTATTTTTAAGAGGAATAAAGAAAGAAGGTTTTTGTTTTTACATCTACCTTTTACTTCAAAATCTATGGAACAAAGGATCTACATCTAATTCTACTTCAAAAGTTTAAATAAGGACATCAATTATGAAATTGGATTAAGTATCAATTGTTATTTTATTAAGAGGGTTTGCTAATCATAGGATCAAATCAATGTCAAAGAAAAAAACAAAGGAGGGTAATGACACCTCAAGAAATTGAAGCAAATAGAGAGAAGGAAGCTAAAAGGCAAAGAGATAGAAGAGCAAGGATTCAAGAGATGAAGAATATTAAAGCATCTAGTTCCATAAGTATTGAAGAGAAAGACATTCAAGAGAGTATAAATGATGGGATGAATGTAGATGATGCAAATGTGGAAATGGTGAATTTGGAAGAAAATGTGTGTATAGAAACAAATGCATGTATGTCTTCAAACCTAACTTTCAAAGATATGGAAAATGTAAATATACAAACAAATCCAAGTATGTCTTTAGAGCCAACTTTCAATGTTATGGAAAATAGAACTATAGAAACAAATCCAGGTGTGTCTTTGGAGCCAACTTTCAATGACATAGAAAACACGACTATAGAAACAAATCCAGGTGTGTCTTCGGAGCCAACTTTCAATGATATGGAAAACACGACTATAGAAACAAATCTAGGTATGTCTTCAAACCCACCTATTGATGATATGAATGAGAATGATATCCCTTTTAGGAGTGAAAATGAAAATGTTTTATTTGAGATTGAAAGAAATATCTTAGATAATCTTCCTGGTAAGATTTCTTGGAGGCAAATGAGAACTCATGCAAATAGATTATATAAAAAAAATTTTTATAGAAAAAGTCTTATATTTCAATGTCAACTTATGATGCAATTGGTGAAGATGTGGAAATTGCAAAAAGTAATGAAAAAGTTAGGCATCTTTGTAAAACCTAAAAAAAAAAGATGAATCAATGAAACAAGTTTTATCTAGTGTTGCTAATGCTATTGATTCTATTGGTAAAAAGAGTTGATCTAAAGATAGAAATGCAGCACAAAGAGCTCTAACAACTGCTTTAGTCAATAAATCATCTTCTAATAAAATAATGATAAGTAAGACAAGTGAAATTCTAAAGATAAATCCTAAAACTTTGAGAAGAGCAGCAAAGAGAAGAGAATCTATTGAAAAAGATCCAATTAACCAATGTTGGAGTTTTAGTGGTAAACTCCCAAGGTATGACATAAAATTAAATAGTGAAATCAAATCTTTAATTGAAAAATATTGGTATGATAATACAAGGGTATCATCTAATGTTAGAGATGTTTTAAAATTACGAGTGGGGTCTACAATTCATGATCCTCATCCAAAACATCTATTAGACATGACTCAAACTGAATTATATAAAAAATTCTTAGATGATTTAGTGTTAGAACCATTTAATATTACCATAAGCCAAAGATCTTTTGAGAAATGTAAACCTTGGTATGTGAAAATTAATAAACAACGAATCTCTTGTTGTTGTAAAACTCATGTGCAATTTCGTTATTATTATGATGTTTTTTGATATATATGTTCTACTTTGCATACTGAAGAAATTATGCAGGAATGTGGTATTAATATGCCACCTCAAACAATTAAGGAGTTTGTAGCAGGTTTGTTTTGTGAAACATCTACTGGATACTTGTTTTATTCAAAAGCATGTATTTCTAGACAATGCAATAGATGTGGCAACTTTTTATTGTTAGGAGAATGTATGCATGAAAATATTTCACATGAATTTGGACAACAATTAGTGGATGTGAAAAGATTCAAGAATGTCGAATATTCTTTAAAGGATGGAAAAATTGGAAAGCATTGTGAGTTAGTCACTGAAAAAATTTGTGTGCATGCATTCATAAAAATTTTTAAAGATAATATTGTATACAAATATGTCAAACACTCCCAATATGCTCGGTGGCTTGATGGACAATTCCATTCATGTAAAGACACCTTTCCAATTGGAACTATCCTATAAGTGGTTGACTTTGTAGAAAACTATACTCTTGCTCCACAAGAGGAAATTCAATCTTAGTATTATAATTCAATGCAAGTGGCCATATTTGTTCATATTATATACAGACATGCAGATGATAGTACAGAAGATAATAGAAATTCTTTGAGGGAGTATCATTTCTATTTGAGTGATAACCGGTTACACTCTTCAGAGTTTGTGCAATATTGTTTCACAAAATTTTATGAAAGTTTAAAAGAAAGAGGAATCCAGATGACACAACATTTCATATGGTCAGATAATTGTACAGGGAAATTCAAAAATGCAAGAATGTTTTATTGGCTATGTAGGGCTCACAAAGAAATCAATATCCAACATATGTGGAGTTTTTTTGAAGCTGGACATGGTAAAGGAGAACATGATGGAGCTGGAGCATGTGTGAAAAGAGCTCTTGCTAGAGAGTAAATAAAAATTGAGGATACAGCCAAATTTAGAGATGCATGTGCAATTGTGGATTGGTGTAATGAAAAGTTATCTATGGGATCAAGTCAGAACTCTACAATTTGATGATTCTTTTGGTTAGTTGAAGAAGAGACTATTCCTACTTGATTTGATTGTGAGACAATAACTGGATCAACAAAATGGCATTCATTTAAGAGTTCAAATGCAAGCACATGGACTATATGGACTAGGGAGCTTGCATGTTTTTGTCAATTTTGTATTATAGGTGATTGGGGAGCATGTGAAAATATAGAATGGGTTGAAGAATGGAAACAAAGATCCTTGACACCTATAGAAACACAAGATCAACTTGAAACAACAATTGAAGATGATAATCAAATGTTTGCATCAGATGACTATGATTGTGTTTCAGACCTTGTACAAGAAGGTACTTTTGTTTTCAATTTTTTTAATTATCATTTTTTTGTACATCCATATATAATTAATTATATATGTATGCATGCACAAATTTATGTGATTTAGATACATGTCACACTTTATTGAATTACATAATTTTTTTGTAGGACATGTGTATGCTGTTATTGCACATGAGGGCAATGAAGAGGAAACTGAGTATTGGTTGGTTTGATGTGTTGAGACAAAACAAAAGTTGTTACATCCTAGAGTAGATGATGATAACATGGAGTATCTAATAGGTTCTATGGTTGTTGGCACTTGGCTACGAAAATATCTAATAAGAAGGAATGGTGTGCCTACATTTGAAGATTATGAAACACAAAAGAAGATCATACACTACTCACATTTGGTTGTGGCAACAAATATAAAACTAGTCAGATATCAAGGCAAACCTTCTAATAAACAGTTATGGACACTTTCAATGGAAGAACATGAGTCAATTATAGATGCATTACAAAAAAATAAGGATGCAGATGGTACAATGGAATAAATTTCCAGGTATGTAAACCATACTCTTGCATCCCCAAGTTAAATTCTTTCATTCTCATTTCAGCTTCTATATTATTCCCCTTGTCTTAAATTTTGTATCAACTCATGTAAATATATAGTTATTTTACTTGTACATTTGAACATTACTTTTTGCAGGTGTACCCTAGACAAGTAGTCAAATTTGTATGATTGTCAATAGAAGTTTTCACCATACAAGTATGTGAGGTCAATTTTGTAGTCTTCAACTAAAAGTGAATGCAAATTAGGTAATTGTATATATACTTACATTATGGCTTTCACATTCAACATGTTATCTAGAACTGCATAATGCATCAATGTTTTGTCTTTTTGGTATATAAATTCTTTCATTCTCATTTCAGCTTCTATATTATTCCCCTTGTCTTAAATTTTGTATCGACTCATGTAAATATATAGTTAATTTACTTGTACATTTGAACATTACTTTTTGAAGGTGTACCCTAGACAAGTAGTCAAATTTGCATGATTGTCAATATAAGTTTTCACCATACAAGTATGTGAGGTCAATTTTGTAGTCTTCAACTAAAAGTGAATGTAAATTAGGTAATTGTATATATACTTACATTATGGCTTTCACATTCAACATATTATCTAGAACTACATAATGCATCAATGTTTTGTCTTTTTGGTATATAAATTCTTTCATTCTCATTTCAGCTTCTATATTATTCCCCTTGTCTTAAATTTTGTATTGACTCATGTAAATATATAGTTAATTTACTTGTACATTTGAACATTACTTTTTGCAGGTGTACCCTAGACAAGTAGTCAAATTTGCATGATTGTCAATAGAAGTTTTCACCATACAAGTATGTGAGGTCAATTTTGTAGTCTTCAACTAAAAGTGAACTCAAATTAGGTAATTGTATATATACTTACATTATGGCTTTCACATTCAACATGTTATCTAGAACTACATAATGCATCAATGTTTTGTCTTTTTAATATATAAATTCTTTCATTCTCATTTCAGTTTCTATATTATTCCCCTTGTCTTAAATTTTGTATCGACTCATGTAAATATATAGTTAATTTACTTGTACATTTGAACATTACTTTTTGCAAGTGTACCCTAGACAAGTAGTCAAATATGCATGATTGTCAATAGAAGTTTTCACCATACAAGTATGTGAGGTCAATTTTGTAGTCTTCAACTAAAAGTGAACACAAATTAGGTAATTGTATATATACTTACATTATGGCTTTCACATTCAACATGTTATCTAGAACTACATAATGCATCAATGTTTTGTCTTTTTGATATATAAATTCTTTCATTCTCATTTCAGCTTCTATATTATTCCCCTTGTCTTAAATTTTGTATCAACTCATGTAAATATATAGTTAATTTACTTGTACATTTGAACATTACTTTTTGTAGGTGTACCCTAGACAAGTAGTCAAATTTGCATGATTGTCAATAGAAGTTTTCACCATACAAGTATGTGAGGTCAATTTTGTAGTCTTCAACTAAAAGTGAACACAAATTAGGTAATTACATATATATATATATATACTCAAATATTTATCATCCATCCTCTAAAGACACCCACTTGTACATCCCCTTAATTCATCCTCTTAGCTCCCCTTAAGCCATCCTCTTACATCCCCTTAAGCCATCAAGTTTTATCTTATACTTTGTAAATTAACTAGTGTACCTCTCTCCAAGTAAGCTATCCTCTTTTGTATCTACTTAAGACATCCTCTTCTAGCTCCCCTTTTAATTAATCCTCTTATACATCCCCTAAATCCATCCTCTTATGTATCCCCTTAAGACATCCTCTTAGCTCCCCTTAAGCCATCGTCTTACATCCTCTTTTGTGTTATTTAGTTACATATTGCATTAATATTTTGTATTTTTGGTACATATTCTTTTGTTCTCATTTACATTCATTATTTCTTGCAGGTGTATCCTACAAGTAGATTTTTCCATGATTGTCACTACAAGATTTTATCATAATATAAATGGTAGATCAATTTTGTAGTCATGTCAAACTAATAACATGGACCTATAAGCTAATTATATAGATATACTCATATGTTTAATAATGGACCTATTTTTTTTTTTTGAGACTCTTTTTATGATCTATGCATTTAATTTTCATGGATTAAATATTATTATATGATCTATGCTATTAGTGTAGAGGTTCAATAAGTATATAGTTTGTATTTTTCCTATCATTTTTGTACCCACTTTAGCTATGTTTTGAGATGTGTTGATTTAGCATTTATTTTAAATATTATTTAAATGCACAAATGTTGAAAAGTAGTGTCATGATAGTTATAGGGAAATAGTCCTAGGATAGTTTGCATTTTTGAAACATGGTTTAATATCACCTTTATGAACGCCTAGGTGTAGTCATTGGTATTGTAGAACTTTATTTACAACTACTAAGGTAATAATGAGGGTTATCATGCATAGGTAAGGTATTAAATAGTCATTATTTCAAATTAAATGACTACCATAAAGGTTACTCATTGTCACAGTAAATAGAAGATTATTGTCATGCATGAAGATTATTGCCATGTATCCAATCTAGACTATCATAAATCATTGAGATGTTCTCATAAGAGCAATTCAAATCTAAAAATCAGTCGTAATGAGGTTATATCATCTAAATTCCATTGCAAAAATCCATATGACAATAATAAAACAAATTTAGGATAGTCATGAAACAAATAGGACACTCATGAAACAAATAGGACAATCATGTTAGTCAAGAGGTTTTCATAGTGATTGATGATCAAGTATATCATTCTAAATGGTCATTTGCTAGAGTTAGATAGACATGTATTTATGGCAACAAGTGGCCTTCATGAAATTCATAAGTGGTCATCCAAACACCTATATGATTGTCATAACAATCCCTTTAATAGCCACTTGCCTTCATGACCAATCAAAGATGTTATTAAGAACTTGAAGATAATCCCTAATACCCACTCAATAGAACTACTAAGAGAATGGCCAATCAAACGAACACAAGAATCTACATATAGCAAAAGGAATCTCAAAAATCTAATAATTCCCTAGCACTAGAAACATTATGAGTAATCATTATAAGCCCGATTAATGCACCAACATTGTCAACCAATAAGGTATTAAAGAGAAGATCTTAAAAGATTTTTTTGTAGCTTATATTGTGTGGATAAGAAATTTGAATTTCTTTGTAATTTCTTCTTTAAAAGAGTTAGTTTCTCTACAAGAATTGAATACTAATTCTTGAATAATTTCAAAATGTGATAAATTTTTTTGTAGCTTATATTGTGTGGATAAGATTCAAATGAATTTCCTTTGATAGTTTCTTCTTTAAAAGAGTTAGTTTCTCTACAAGAATTGTTTATGATACTTCTTGAATAATTTCAAATTGTGATAAATTTTTTTGTAGCTTATATTGTGTGCATAAGAAATTTGAATTTCCTTGTAGTTTCTTCTTTTAAAGAGTTAGTTTCTCTACAAGAATTGACTACTACTTCTTGAATAATTTTGAAATGTGATAAATTTTTTTGTAGCTTATATTGTGTGGATAAGATTCAAATGAATTTCCTTAGATAGTTTCTTCTTTAAAAGAGTTAGTTTCTCTACAAGAATTGAATGCTACTTCTTGAATAATTTCAAATTGTGATAAATTTTTTTTGTAGCTTATATTGTGTGGATAAGATTTGAATTGAACCTTCTAGTTTCTTCTTTAAAAGAGTTAGAATTGAATACTACTTCTTGAATAATTTCAAATTGTGATAAAAATTTTTGTAGCTTATATTGTGTGGATAAGATTCAAATGAATTTCCTTAGATAGTTTCTTCTTTAAAAGAGTTAGTTTCTCTACAAGAATTGAATGCTTCATTTGAATCATGTTTTGAATGTTTTTTTAACGAAGATTTTGTTCAAGGACACTATCAAAGTGAGTCTAACATCCTTATCATTTTATCATGATTTTGTAGGTTTATCCTAGGTAAATTACCTTGTTATAAAGTGCCCTAAATTTATCTATTAGATAATTGTAACACCATTTACCTATCTATTCCACTATGTAAATTAACTTAATTTAGGTTTGTGAGGTAGTTAATAGATTGTTCACTATTTCGAGAAGAACTATTGAACCATAATGCATAATCACTTCTTAAAATTTTAAAAATGTAGTAGAGAGAAATCTTCTAACATGTCTCAATTAAATAATTTATAATCTAGAAGTGAACAATGAAGCATATCTAACATATTAAATCTTTAACATATTATCTAGAGCATACTAAACTACATTCAAGCATATATACTCAATAATATATACATGTAGATCTAGATCTAGATAAGTCCATGAAATACTATAAAATATCTAAGTAGAACCCATGAAATGTGTACTTTAAAACATCTACTCATCATCGGCGTATAAATAAATACAAATCACAGTTCATGAAATACTAAAATATATCTAGAAGTACATGTAATAGCAAGTTCGACATATATAGTCAAAGTCCTAGAACGACATATATAAAAAATAATGTGCACATCATACAGTTTAGTCTATGAAATAAAACTCTATGTTAGGGATGATCATCACTCAAGTTTAAATCTAAAAGAGGCCTCTTTCTTCCTTGTGAAATAGATGGATCTACCTCATACTGTACACAAGAGAAAGAACTTGCAATTAGATTTAAAAATTTTAAAAATGAAATATGAAATTAAATATTTAAATGTAGGCTTTAAAGTGTGCATTTAAATTACCGTGCAATCATGCTCATGTAGTCCCACATTTTGTTGTGTAGGTGGTATAATTGTTTCATCTTTGTGACAAAAAGTTTGACTTGCTAATTGCTAGAATTTCAAATAAAGCAAGTTTGAAATAAGTTAGAATTTAAATTTAGCATATAAAGACCTAGAAATTGCACAGAAACTTTAGTAAAGTTTAGGACCTCAAAATGTGTAGATGGCTCATGAATTTGTCCCTGAGTAGCAACCTGACCAATAGTCTCACTCCTATCATCCTGCACTTACATATATATGGGTGCATATATAAATTTATATAAACTCAACAAAGAAACTTAGTACAAATTTAGTACAATTTTTTAAAACACACACCAGGGAATACTCAGGCATAATAGCTAACGATGGAGGATCAATGTAAGAAACACCTGAGCCATGTGGTCGGTCAGACATGGGAACTGCCACATGACCTGAGCCTCGGTGCAATAGTAGTGTTTCACATACATGTACATATAGTTATTTATTTAATTATACACTTGTTAATTTAAAATATAATATTGATAATTTTCAAAAGAAAATTTAAACTAGAATTAGATACATATGGTTTTAGGGTTACGATATATTGGTTTACCCTGTAAGGTGTGCCAATCTCTACAGCTGTCAATGCAAAACTCAATGTATCAAATCATGATTTGGCCCTAGAGCGACTTGAGATCTGTACAACAAATAGTTCACAATTATATATTAATTCATTAAATTATTTATATAAATTTTGATCTACGTTCAAATTATGCACTTGAAATATTTAATAAAATGTGGTCAATGTACCTGTGTAGGATTATCATCTGAATATAGTAGATCCAAGTATGAATCCACTCCGGCTGTAGCTGCATCTAATGTGGATGTAGGAGTAGGACCATAACACAGTTGATTGCAATTTGTACACAAATGTGCCCCTGACATGCCTAAGGCTCTATGCTAAGATGCATCGACTCCTTCATGATGCTCTCCACCACTGAATTTAGCTGCCATGTGGGCAGCTTGTTCAATGAGATTGCCTAAGAGTCTACTCAATGCTCCTAATGTCGACAAAACTGCCTGCTGCTGAATAGGTGCAGGAATTGTGGGCAAAATAGGAGCATAGGAGCAAGAGGAACAGGTCGATTTGGGTCAACTCGTGCCCCTGGTCTATGTTGTGGCATGCCACGACCAACACCCTAAAATTCTCTCATATCAAAATAATTGGGTTTTTGACCCAATTGAAACTCCACCCATAATTTTCTCAAAAAATATAGTGGCACCTCACAATTAGCATGTGGTGAGTGATCAAACACCATCCACCACCGATCCCAAAAATGTCTCGAAATCCCCTCATGCGTACACCACTTAATTGATATTCTTTTTTTTGTTGCAGCTATAGGTTGATTAGTTTTTGGGTGACGAAAAAATGGGGCTAATGTTTGTTTTGTAATGTGGAGGTCATGGATGTATTTATTTGAAAGACCATCCACATAGAATTGCCTCCTCTCCTCCTGCCAAAGCTGAAATCTATTTAGGTTTGCATCGATAGACCTAACAGAATCAATAATGGTTTGCATCGAAGATGCAAACTGAACCACATGAGGAGGCATCAAGTGAGGCTAATTATCAATCAAATTAATGTTCTCCTTAATTGCATTAATATTTTCATTAATTTTTTGCTGCAATTGGGCCTCAACAAATGGAGAGGGTGGGGGGTTTTCAGGTGGATCATAAGGTGGGGGGTTTTCATAAAGAATGTCATCTTTTAAAAATTCATCTAGACTCTGGTCATCCATTAGATGTCTCCTGCAAATTTCTAAATATGTAAATTCATATAAAAAACTTACAAATGTATAATTTCACAAAGATATATACATATTGAAAACTTACAAACAAATATCTATAAATTTAAACTTAATCTAGAATATATCTATAAATGATTTAGTTTAAAATATCCATGAATTTAGAGAGCAAGTAATACTTGAAAATTAAACATGCACAAGTTTATAATATAATATGATCAAATGATGATGCCTCATACCAATGTCTCCTTAAATTAATCCAACATTTCCCTAAAATATTATATTCTCCTTCCTACTTCATTCCTCTTTAACCATTTTTTAGAGGCTTTCTGAACTATAGAATTGGTATTTATAGATAAAATATGGAATAATTAGAAAAAATCTCACAAATTACCAAGAGAAAGTTATGCAAAAAATCACAAGATGAAGCTATGTCTAAATTTTTAGATCATTTTCACATAGTGGACAAGGTTACAAGTTCTAGGTCCTAGTCATACACCAAGGTGTCACTCTACCTAACAACCTTGTCCTATCATCATTTTTCTCAAAATTATAATGGAAGTTACATTTTGACACCTTATATAGTCCAAATTTAAAAGTGCATGATAGCCCATGTTAAGTGTATTAGATTCCCATTTCTCTATTAATCAGGGTACTTCTAGCTTCTAAGTTAAGCTCAATTGTGACATATTTTACTATTTTGCACCATCTTCTACTTTTTATCTTGATTGGTTTAGATAGATAGAGAAGCTAAATTAGTAAAAGTTATTCTAAACACACCCAAAATTTTATTAGTTAATGTTTATTTTGAGTCCATTTGTAGTGGTAACCATCTCCTACAAGTGCATGTAAACCCTTGTATTTATAGTTTACTTTTTCCTAATCTGGTGTCAATTCCTATTTCCATTGTCTTGTTTGTTTAACTATCATTGATTATTTCCTCTGATCATTTATCACATTATTTGGACTTCTATTTTTGTATGAAAATATAAAAAATAGGCCTCCCTCTTCACATTTAAACATAGAAAAATTGTGAAGTTTCCACTTGATTGCTATTTTGGAGCCATCTTTCTTGAATAAGTGTAGGAATGTTAGTGTTTACTATATTTTTTGGTTTTAACTCCATTCTTCCTCTATTATACATCTTATCTTCCCTTTCCAAACCCACATTCCTTATGGACTTACCTCTTTCTAAACCATTTTCTTTCCTCAAATTTTCATTTTAGATTCTCATTTCTACTTTATTTTTCATCAAGTATCTTTCATATTATTTATTTTCTTCTCCCATATTAGTCCTCTCTATATCCATATTATTCCCCCTTACTTTTTTTCATTGAGTCTTATTTTTCCATCTCCTAAATTCCCTCTTTCTCCTTCAAACCTTGGTTTAAACCTAGCTTTAGTTTTTCATACCAATGTCTCCATAAATGAATCCAACATTTCCCTAAAATATATTATATTCTCCTTCCTACTTCAAATGTCCTCTTTAACCATTTTTTAGAGGGTTTATAAACTATAGAATTGGTATTTATAGATAAAATATGGAATAATTAGAAAAAAAATCTCACAAATTACCAAGAGGAAGTTATGCAAAAAATTACAAGATGAAGCTATGTCTAAATTTTTAGATCATTTTCACATAGTGGACAAGGTTGTAGGTTCTAGGTCCTAGTCATACACCAAGGTACTATTCTATGGTTACACAACATGCCCCATTTTGACTTGGCAAAATAGGGACACAACTTTTGCTTGGCTTGTTTTGTGCTTTCTAGTGGTTTGGTAAAAGTAAGTCATGTAGATCATCATGCAAGGAGGAGATGGGTAAGTCATCATCATGAGGTTAGTTTGTCAAAGTTCATATTTCATTCTAGTAACATCATATTTAGAAAGAGCATCAAATTTCATGCAGGTTTGCCTTTTGCATCACCCTATTATTCATTAGGATGTGAAAGTTATGAACGGTCAAAATCCTGGTCAAACCTGATATTCGCAAGGGGGAGGATCATATTTCCAAACATCTGTTATATTCCTCGAAAGATCATCCTAATCTAATTTATCACCTGATAAATTATGCGGTCCAAATATCCGGATGTCAATTTTAGGTGATAGCGACCTTTACCCGTCAACAACCTTATGTATTTTGCGAGAGTCATTTTTCTCAATGTAACCTGATATTTCCCAATATCCTCCTCTCGCAAAATATCACCCTAAGCCATTATCTTGATGACATCATTTAAGTCTGATAAATAATGAAACAAACATGATGATGATGTAATCATCAATTTTGCCCCTTGGGGGCATATTTCCTAAACATGATCCTGCTCACATAACATGACGGTGACGTCATGATGCCATAGAGATATACTGAGCTAATATCTAGATGACGTCATCCTGATATTCTGAGAAAGGGGGTTATGGTTTATCCGGTCATCATCATTTTTTATAACATCACTTGACATATTGAAATATCCTCCTGATGTATTAAGCACGACTTAAGGGTGCGTTTATCACTCGATCTTGTCATGATAGTGTTTCCTCTCGAGGAGGATGATCACATTGCACTCAGATGATATTTTCATATCACCTTGATATCCAAATATCATCATGTTTTCGAATATCATCCTATCATAAGAATATCACCCAGCTCTCATTGCCACCATTAACATTTAATGTGCGCAGTGGTGGTAGGTAGTTCCCGCCGACCACAAAACCTGATGAAACACCTAGCCAAATCTTGTGTTTCTGTAAAGAATCAACGATCAAAATCTAACTCGTCAGGGTTTGCCCTAATTTCACCCTAATTGGAAGGTTAAAAGGTAAATTCAATTGTCATTTCACACTTACCTTGCGATAAAATTATTTTCACAGAGCACCAACTTCCAAACTCTTGGACAGGCGATACTTGGATGAACAAAACTTACAGGCAGGAAGAAACGCGTGATCATCACTAGAATTAAAGGGCCTTTTCAGGAAACCAGTGGTATAATCAAGGGGATTTGCATAACCAAGTAAGTAATTGAAACCCTCATCCTATCGCTTCTACATATTCAGGCATGATGTTGTTAGTTCGAAGTAGTAGTTTATGCATCCCATGATAAGTAAATGCTTAATATGTATAGTATGCATGATTTTAATAGAGATAAATTATTAAATTCATGCTTGTGAATACCCATTGTAAGACAAATCCTATTAATTGCAGATATCCATGGCTAACAAAAGGTTAGCTAAGTGTGAAGCTGAGTTCTGCAAGACCATGTTCGCGTCTCCTAGAGGAATCCTATTCAAATATGGTGCCATAACAGATACACATCAGGGAAGTACTGATTTGGAGGCCTAGTCCGCTAGGATGAATGATGAAAAGAATAGAAGCACCCTATTAGATGCAGTGTTCATGTCCGGAATGTGGAATGTGGCTGGTTTTCCATATTCCATGGAGTCTCCAGAGCTAGTCATTGAATGTGCACGAAATTACAACCCAGAAACAAGACAAGTGGTGAAGCATGGAAGAATATATGCAGACTTGTCCATTAAGGGTCTTTCCAAAACATTTGGACTGCCATTGGGCAAGAAGGTTAACAGTGTAGATCTAAAGAAATCTAAGGTTGAGTATGGAAACAATAAGAAGGAGGCCAGGAAGAACATGTATCAATGGAGGGCCAAGAATAGCACATACCCTACAGCTGCTAAGCTTCCTGTGCACTTGTATAAGTATGATTTTGATGAAGAGTATTAGTATATGATTGCATTGCTTAGTCAGGTGATAGGCCAGCCTGATGCTAGTAGCTTTAAAGACTGGATGTACGGTGTCATCATGATGTGCATATATGCAGACATCAAGCCACTATGGGGCCAATTGATAGGTGATGCTCTACATGACTAGCTGATGAACCTGGGAGGTTCAAATTGTTCTTTTTATATGACATCATACATTGTCTATGCTTGTGCCTACAAAGGTACATTTGATGCATTGGTTACATATGGGAAGGTTACAGGCACAATCAATGTTGTACACATATCGGATCATCATCCCCAGTTGCAAATAGTCAACTACCTCCAGGATTACAAATTGGTAAATGATGCATTCTCTATGCATCTGGTAAGAACCATGGAGGAGGACAGGACAAAAAGATTGAGCATGGAGGCTCAAGAAATAATCTACAGGCATGGAGCCTGGTATATTCAATTTGCCACGTTTTCTTATATTAGAATTGAGGGGTTTGAAGGACATCCCCTCATGCTGCCAAGATACCCCACTGATGCTATGATATTAATGGAATTCATAAGACAGAGCTCCACAATGCTAAAAACATACAAGGATGCTCAGAAATTACCACCAATTTTGTTTTTAGTGACCATTGGTTGGTACATGTGCCCAGATTCAGAAAGCATTAAGTCATGGTTAGTTTGAATAAGATGCAGTTGCAGCCATTCCCACTGATAAGGCCATATGATCCTTATGGGAGGATACATAAAATAATAGGTAAACCTATTCATAGGATGCACCTGGAGGACTTATGGGCAGATTGTGAAGATGAAGCAGAAGCCAGAAGAAGAAGATACCAAAGGTTGACATTGAATCAAATCAAAACCTTTGACTGTATCCCCATTCCTTCAAAGTTAAAAAAGGATGATGGCAGGATAATGGAAGATAAATATGAAGAGAAGAAAATATATAATGATACCATATCTGTACCTGATCTGACTATACAAGAGGATATATCTTCAGATCCTTTCGTTGTCAGGACATTACAACTAACCCAAGCTTGGGTTGATGAACAAATTGAGGCATTGAAGAAGAAAGGTGTTGCTATTATTGTGGATAATAAGAAGGAAGGAAAAGATATTCCTGATGAGGAATATGATGATTTTATGATCAAAAAAAGGAAATCCAAAGGGGACAGACTGCCTCCACGACAACAACGAAGCAAAAGATCCCCTAGGGGTAAGAAAGTTGATAATGAACCCAAAGGGGTGATCATTGAAAGGGCGGTGTTTCCAGCTGAGGAAGCAACAACATCAGGATTCGGATTAGGATCAGCATCACCTCCATGGGCAGGTAAACAAAAGTCTAAGAAAGATCAGGTTGCAGAAGCAGTAGTTGCTGAGACCCAAGAAGAGGGTCAATCCTCACGAAAACCAATGGAAGAAGATATCCTCATGGAGGAAGTTACTAAAGAGGAGGAGCCCCTCTGTTATTCAAGAGGAAGAGAAAAGCCTCACAGGTGGTGGTAGCTACCACACCTAAGAAACCAAGAACATCCATGAGAGGTGAAGTAAAGTAGCCTCCCATAATGTTGATGGGAGTAGGTGGTGAAGGAATAAGAAGAGAATTGCAGCACAACATACCCCTTCCCACCATAGTGAAATTCAAAACTGAGCAAGCTGAAGAGCAGAGAAAAGAAACCTCCAAGATATTAGAAGGAGGCATTATCTCATTGGATGAAATAGTTAATCTATCTGATGATGAGGTTGTGAAAGAAGTAGCTTCACAGAAGATGGAAACCCTCGCTGTAGGTACACACATAACTCCTTAGGGACTCCATCGGTTTAAACAATATTAGAGGAGACGAAGCAAGTCAAAGCTGAAAAAGAAAAGAATTCAGAGAAGATAGCTCAAGAAATAGGGTTGGACACATTAGTTGCATAGGTGACAAGTCCTGCAGTAGTGGATTTAACATATAGACAAGATGTAAGTCCTGAACATCCACAGGTACACTTGAGAAAATTGAGCATACAGAAGAAGTAAGGATGGCAGAACTAGAGGGCCATGCTTTAGAAATAAGCCAACAAAGCCAACATGGTACATCAGTTGAGCTTGCCATAGTAGAAGTTTAGGAAAAGAAGGCTGAGGAGAAAGATGTAATAGAAGATCCTGCTTCTCAAGTTCAAGAAGTAGTGCAGGTGTAGAACAAATAGTGGTTTCAGAACAAACACCAGTACCTAAGGAGGATTCCACAGTATCCACCACTATGAATGTGCCTCAATAGGAGGAGAAGTCAAAAGTGGATGAGGTAATAAGGGAGAAGGATCATGATCATCATGATCATCATATAGACACATCACAAGATCCTCCACCTCAGGATGATGCTCCTCTAGAAAAGGAAATTCCTTAGCAAGAGGAGGTACCACAAGATCGCCCCCAAGGTGAACATCATGAGGAAGAAATGGGGAAATCACCTTCTCCATCACATATGCTGATTGATACAGGGGATAAAGGTGAACATCATGATGATATGGAGAAACATGATCAGGTACCTCGATGGTTAGAAAAGGAAGTAAACACAGAGGTAGATTTTGAGATTCAAGAATTTGATGTATCAACCTTGTTTTTTGAAAATCTAATAAAACCAAAGAGGAAGGCCAGAATGACTTCGGCCATTAAGAGAGATCCAACTACTAGAAGAAGGACTGTGTAAATAGCAATCCCCACTGTAGAAAAGGAGAAAGGTAAAATTACTCTAGAAGAATTCTAGATTAATACAGTTGATTTGTGGTTTGCAAATGAAGTTCAGGAGGGTCAAGAGGGAAAAGATATCATAGATTCTTTGATTCAAAAAGTTAAAAGAGAAAAAGAGAGAAATAAGCAACACAAAGAGCACATTGCTCAGTTGCATGCATATATAGGAAGGCTGACCAATTCTGAAGATAGTTCCACTGACCATGCAGTCCCATTGACTGCTATTTCTCAAGAAGATGTAAATAAGTTGGATCTCATGAAACATGAGTCATCCATATTGAGAAAGTGGATGTATTCCACATTTGATATAGTGGAAGAAATGGTAAAGGCCTCTTTGAAGAGGTGGAGTTCTCTCAGTGACTCTAGGAAGAAAGTAGACAAGCTACAAATGGAGACAGGTAAAAGATCTTTCCAATTGGTGAAGATATTGGATATCCTGGGAGAAATAAGGAGGATAAATCCTCAACTGCTCATCAAGAAGTAGGTACTAGATAATAACACTACTTTATTGGTAGATATATGGTATAAGGACATTCAGTTTGAATGTGATGTGCTCAAAAGATGCAACAATAAGTTGAGAGAAATCAACATAAAATTACATGATATGATGTCCTTTGAGGCAGAAATTTTAGAAACATTGGAAGGATAGGTGGAAGGGAAGATAGATAATCAAGATGAAGAGTTTGCAATCCAAGTTCTACACAATAACTTCCAATTTGTTGCTGATGATCCATTAGGCCAAATGACAGAAGAAATCATGGACAAACTGGTAAGGACCAAGGTGAAAATGGAACAATATAATGAGACACTACATAACAGAAGAAATAAAATGGATAACATCAGAAATAAATACCAGGCACATAAGCATGCCATTATCAAAGCAAAGACACAAGATGGTGGAGAAATAGATAGAATAGTGCAGTTGTATGAAAATGTCAGGGTCATCATGCAGCCTCATATACAAGGTCGGCATCATCAGGATGATGAAGGGACAGATAGTGATGTGCCTGATGATGGAGCACATGAGTCAAATAAAGTAGATGCTGATGCATCATGAAGTAAATATCAGCATCCAATACTTAGTGGAAATAAGTATTTCAGATAGTTGCGAATTGGCAACTTGTGCCATTTGATAAAGTTGACTTAGTCAAGAAAATACTGACCGTAGATATTCATAGATAAATCAAGATCTTAGATCTTTTTGTAATAGATTCCTCACCTTGTTCTATAAAAGGTGTAGGAATGCCTCATTTCTATTATTCAAAAATTAATTAAAATCTATCTGCTGAAATAGTCAGGGCTCATTTCAAAGCTTGTTGTATACATTTATATCTTTGCATACTTAATGAATGAGAAGACTATTTTGATTACAATTCATAGTAAATCTTGAGTAATCAATGTGTGAATCCTGGATATATGTGGTGATTTGCTACATCCCTTGGAGTGCATGTCTATTTGCATATGTTGTTTTCATACAATTCCTTTGAAGTTAGCATCAACTGTATCTAGCTGTGGAATGTCTTGGTGAACATATGGTTTGGTTTTCTTCTCTTCATGACTATATCTGATGTACATGTGGTTTAATAGCTGAAGGTTCAACATTAATTTGAAGCATTTCTTTCAATTTCCTTTAAATTTTAGAGCATTTCACTATCATAATTGCAAGTAATTGATAATCTTAAGAAAACAATACAAATATGTGGACATCTCATAGATAATTGCAAATATTTAGCATATTTGAAGATAAAGCATGTATAATTGAAAATATCATGCAAAGATTTAAGTATTTTTGTATCATCTGATCAAACAACTAAATAAAATGATCTCTTTGTAAAGAATCATTACATGAATAATGTCATGATGATGAACTCAACGTAAGGCCCCAAAATGGAAACAGCAACACACATCAACCTCTGAGTAATGTTAGACGATTAAGACCTAATCACCAGAGACTTGGGATCATGAATTCTTTGAATTCATCATATCTTTCAAGATGAATAAAGGTTCATGTATACTTTTATTCTATGCTTGTTTATGACTAACATCATGACCAACATAAATTGGTGGTAGAAGGAGGGCTAACTGGAAAGAACATATAGCTTTAGTCATCATTCATTAAAGTGCAAGCTCCTTTCTCCTAACGCAACATAAATTGGCACTAGAAGGAGGGCTGTTATCTGAAGGAGGACGCTTATCATCATCATGTTCAAGTTTGAGTATACAGAAAGTAAAGTAATGTTGAAACACTTGTAAATTTCAAATATTGCTTAAATATTTACTGTAGCGAGCTTGTAGATGCTCATTCTGTGTAAAGATTTCTAGATCCACCATAAATATTGCAAGCTTTACAGTAGATCATCATGAATTCACAAATATTGGCCAATGTCAGGTAAATCCATTAAAGCTTTAAAAAAATTTGCCTTAGAAACTTGATATCTTGTGGTAAGAGTCATCATTCCCCCTTATCACCTCATATTTGCACTATCTTTGCAAATATTTCACAAATATCCAATCAGATCAGTCATCCGATCATAAATATCACCTCAACTGGTGAAGTTCAACCAATCTTTATGATCATCAGGCTAACTCTGTTCAAATTTAAGAAATCCTGGCTCACAGGATAAATACCAGGACAAGATCCATTGGACCTTTTGAAGAACTACTTGTTAGAGGCTTTAGACCTAGGACTATTGATATTCATCACACTCCTGGTTCCAGTACCTCAGGAGCTTCACCAGAGCATCCTCCTGTAACTCCAATTGGATTTCACATACCTATAGGATCTCCTCAGGGTGTACCTTTAGTCCAACCTTAGCCAGTTATACCACAGACTCAACCTCCTCCGGTTGCAATGTCTTTATTTGCAGCAGAATTGCCTTTAACATTCACTGCATATCATGAATTACCAAAGAATCTAGACAAAATTTGTCCAAAGTATCATCCTTATCAAGATGCCGAAGATCATATCAAAACCTTTAAGGAAGCTTGTTGCAGAGCTAGAATAGAGCATCAAGATGTGGTGTGCAGATTATTTCCTTTTTCCTTAGGAGAGGAAGCCTATAATTAGTACGTTAGTCTTGGTCACAGTTCTGTAGGTTCCTGGGATGTCCTAGAGAAGGCATTTCTTGATAGGTTTAAAGTTCCTATTGATCCATCAATGAATTACCACTTGTTTGCTACAATCAAAAGATTTGAGAATGAGCCTATTGCTAATTTTAATGCCAGATTCCAAAAGATGCTGTCTAAGCTAGTGGCTCCTTATACTGTAGCAGATGAAGCTGCTAGAAGTATCTATTATTCAGCTTTGGATCCTTTGACCTCCATGTTCATTAGGAGAGCTCATCCAGTGATTACAACTTTGACACAAGCTTTTCAGGAAGCTATAAAGGTCAGTCAACAGTTAATACCTTCTCCTACTCCAAATATTGCCTTTCCCACACTACCTGGCATGTATCTAACATATCCTGCATCATATCCTGCACAATATCCTAATGGAACAATGATACCTCTAGTAGTCATGCCTAGACCTTTGCAAATTCCTCCACTGAGTATTATGCCACCTCCTAATGGGAATGGCCAACTGCCATAGTATCCTGTACAAACTCAGGCACCTCAGGGTATAGATCCTACTAACAATAACACTGGATCCTCATTCTTCAAACCTCAGACTAAAAATGTAGTGGCTAAAGCTCAGAAAGAGAAGGAAGAAATCAAGGAAATCTCTGCTCAGCTAAGAAAACTCACTACAGAAGTGACTCATTTGAGAAATCAAAATTTCTATTCCCAGTCCAATTAGAATAGGAATTATGCCAATGACAAGCCAAACTAGCCTGACAGAGGATATAACAACAATAATTTCAACAATAGTGGTGGAAATAACAATAATCCTCAAAGGCAAACTAGAGTATGGAATTCCAGACCAAATAATGGCTCATTACCATCACCCCTGGATAACCAGCCTCCAGGTGAAGCCAAACAGACTACTAGAGTCAATCTTGCTGAGGCAACCCTCACCAATTGGTGTAGGATACACAATACTAATGCACGTGTAGAACTAGACTGTCCACAATTTCAAATTGCTATTAGTATTTTCTAGACTAAAGTGTCTAACACCTCAGGAAATCCACCTCAGGTAGAAGGGAATGAGATTGTTCCCTGTGGATATGATTTAGCCTTTGTGTTGGAAACTTATACAAATCAACCTCATTAGCAGACTATGCTACCTCATCAGAGTTATAACTAGGCATGTGAAGAGTCTACCTTAACGTTTGAAACAAATTATGTATTCCCCTTTGAGGATGAAAATGAGCCTTCACATGAACATGAGGAGGTACATGCATACCAACAGCAATATCCTAGTAAGCACAACTATAACCTAAGAAATAATACCAACAGATCTACTAGTCCATTGACATCTTCTTTACCTCCAAATAATTTCAATACACCTCCTGATCCTAAAGCCAGCAATAACCCTGGGTTCCCCAAGGTAAATGCTCAATACCTATCACCACCAAACACAGGATCAAAGGCTGTAAATGTGCCTCATGAATCTGACAAGTTAGTCAATTATCTGGCTGATGAAATGAAGAAAATTAAAATCAGCCTGTCCTTGTCTGAGTTGCTGAAAACTCCTGCCATCAAGAAGGCATTTATGAAATCACTATATGATCCTGCTTCTAAAGAGGATAGCCATCCTTCAGGTCAGCCTGGTGGCAAAGATCATGTTACCAGAGATAATACTACCAAACCTAAAGTGTTAGCTATTGTCCAAGCCATAGAAACCTCCCACATGACCTTGTATAGAGACAAAACTGAGTCACCTCCATTCCTCCTCACCATAAGAATGTTTAGTAAGAACCTACACAATTGTTCGGTGGATTCAGGGGCCTCCACAAATGTTATGCCCTTGTCAGTATGTAATGCTTTAGGATTACATCCTGCTAAATCCTTGAAGAAGGTCACTCAATTAGACAAAACAAAAGTAAGTGTGGTAGGAGAGTTAACTCATATCCACATGCAATTAGCATATGATCCTAGGATCTAGTATTACATTGACATTCAAGTAGTTGACATACCTGATACTTATGGGATGTTGCTTAGCTGAGACTGGACCAAAATGCTTAACAGATATATGTCCACAGATTTCAGTCACATGTGGTTACCATGGAAAGGTATACCAAACCAGATCAGGATTGATGCTGAGCCTAGAATGAAGCATATGATCACTGAGTACAACCAAACAAATGAGATCATGTATGTAGACGTGGAGCCTGGAGTTTACTCCATCAGGCCACAGACTGTCAAGATAGAAGAGATTCTGATGCTTGACATTCATCATCATCATCATCATGATCCTCTAGATGATGAAGTAATTGTAGAACCTGACAGTAACCCTGATAATGAGAACGATGTAGATCACTTCAGGAATTTTGAGAGGCATTTGTCTAGGAAGATGGAACGATGTAAGATATTGAATATACCTGCTAATGATATCTTGATTGATGGATGGTGCAGATTACATAATGAGTCACATTCAGAAAAGACTTGCGAAACATGCATAGACATGATGATGCTAGAGCAGACATGCAGTGAGGCATCATCATCATATTTTGAGGTAGGTTCTACATCTAGTGATGATGATGACACTGATTCTTGTTTATCTTCTGCAGGAACCACAGAAAAGGTGACGAATCATGATGAAGATCATATACAGGGAACAGAAGAAATTCTGGTGTACAACTAGATAAATGTTGAGAAGAAAGAAAAGATCACCCCTGGGAGTGATTGTCTTATGGAGCCAGACTATGAATTGTCTGATGAAGACAGAGGTAGTGACCTGACTAAGTTCAAAGAATTTTTAGCAAAGGAAATAGAGAAGATGATGCAGCAGCATAGACTTCCCCAAGAGGTCTTGATTAAAGGTTGGTGTAGGTTGCATGAGGCACCCCACTCAGAAACCACCTGTTCTCTATGTTTATACATTTTGAAAAGGCATACATTACCAGATCCAGAAGATCATCCCACGGATGTTGAAAAGAAAGAAGAAAAGTCATCAGTCTCACAAAAGAAAGGAAAGATAAAATCTGAAAAGGTTGAAATCCCTAATCTAAAATGGATATCAGCTGGTGCAGCTGCTAGAGCTGCAAAGAAAAAAGAAAGTTCAGCTAAATATCCTACTGAAGATAAACCCTGGATCCTAAGGTTTGATGGATCCAAATCCAGGCAGGATGCTGGGGTAGGAATTGACCTCATTGATCCATCAGGAAAATCCTATCTAGCAGCCTACAGATTACAATTTTCTTGTACTAACAATGTAACTGAGTATGAGGCTCTGATTCATGGGATACTGTTTGCTCATAAGAAAAAAGTAAAAATTTTGCATGTCTTCAGGGATTCAGAACTAGTTGTGAGGCAAGTGAGAGGAATTTACTCCTGTAACTACAAGAAGCTATCAAACTACAGACATCGTGTGTGGGACCTAATTGAAGACTTTGACACCTTTAATATCACCCATGTACCAAGAGAACATAATCATAGGGCAGATGCCTTAGCACAAGCTGCCAGCACATTAGAGCCTTTGTCCATATCAGGCTTGAAGAGATTCTCAGTAGAACTGGTGTCGGTACCTTCAATACCTGACAATGTGACCAACCTCCAGGTGTTTGATGATGATCAGCACATTCTAGATTTCATCTCAAATTGAGATATATTTGAAGCTCAGATCATCGATGAGGACAACGTGGAAGAACATGCCTGGGAAGAAAATGAAATATTAGAATTGCCTAGCAACAGGATTCCCAAAGGCATGATTGAACTAGAAAGAGCCTTTGACCTGGATAACATGCTGAAGCAGAAAGATCTTCTCAAGGCAGATGGAGGACAATATTCACAAGTAGATATTGGACTAAATGCTGACAAAAGAAATGTCCTGATTGGTAAAGTGTGCACACTAGAAGAGTTAGAAGGAATAACTTAGGCCCTCAAAGATTACATACATGTAATTGCATGGACTTATGATGAGCTGAAGACATATGACACATTAGTCATAACTCATACTATTCTCGTCAAGCTGGATGCTAAACCTTTCAGACAAAAACAAAGGCCAGTCAATGCTTTGCTTGAACCAATAATTTTTTAAGAAGTCAAGAAGTTGTTAAATGCCAAGATAATCTTTCCTGTAAGGCACTCCACCTGGGTTGCAAATCTAGTCCCAGTGAGAAAGAAAAATGGAGACATCAGGCTATGTGTAGATTTTAGGAATTTGAACAGAGCTTCAGAGAAAGATAATTATCCTCTACCCTCCTTAGATGAAGTTCTGCAAATTGTCAATGGGGCCAAGATGATGTCTTTCCTGGATGGTTTCTTAGGCTATAATCAGGTCATGGTTGACAAGATTGATAGACTAAAGACTGCCTTCACCACAAAGTGGGGTATATTTGCATATAGATGTATGCCATTTGGGCTGATAAATGCTAGAGCCACATTCCAGCGAGCAATGGACATAGCCTTCAGAGGCTTAATAGGAAAATGTATAGTCATTTACATGGATGACTTAATAGTGTTCTCCAAGGAGAGAAGCAACCATGTAGCTGATCTCAGAAATGTATTGAAAAAATGTGAAGAGTATTGAATATCATTGAACCCCAAGAAATGCATATTTGGGGTGACAACAGGAAAGTTACTAGGCCACCTGATCATAGAAGATGGAATTATCATTGATCCTGACAGAGTGGAGTCTATTATGAAGTTACAGCCTCTAGGAAGTAAGAAAGAACTAAAGTCTTACTTTGGTAAGATAAACTTTGTGAGGAAGTTCATCACTGGCTTTGCTGAAATTGTCAGACCACTAAATACCATGTTGAAAAAGGATGCCCAAATTGAATGGACACCAGAGGCTAAAGCTGCCTTTGAAGATATAAAGAAAGCTATTTTTGATGCTCCTATCCTTATCAGTCCTGATTACACCAAGGACTTTTATATCTATTCATTTGCTTCAGAACATACCTCTATAGTAGTGCTTACTCAGAGAAATGAGGAGAAAGAAGAAAAATCAATTGCTTTCATGAGTTGCCCTTTCAAGGATGCTAAATTGAGATATGTAGATGTTGAAAGACAAGCACTTGCACTGGTTAGAGTAGTCAAGAAATTTAGGCATTATATACTAAGAAGCAAAGTGATTGCTGTAGTGCCTGATGCAGCAGTGAAGATGTTGCTAATGCAGAGTGAACCTGGTGAAAAAAGAGCCAAGTGGATTACTATATTACAAGAATATGACATGGAGATCACACCAATGAAACTAGTAAGAGGATAGGCTTTAAGCCAAATGATATCAGAAATTGATCCACATATCACTAGTCAGCAGTATGTTATCAATGAGAAAGACAATAAAGAATGGTATTCAGATATTAGGCACATCCTGATCACTGGAAGGTGTCCTCCAAGAATGCAAGCTTCACAGAGAAAAGCCTTGAAGATAAGATCCCAAAAGTATATGATGAAGGGAGGAACCCTGTTCAAAAAGAATTATGAAGGAATATACCTGAGATGCTTAGAAAAACTAGAAGAAAATAAGGTTTTATCAGAATTACATAACAAGTTTGGAATGACACATGGATCAGCCCTGGCCACAACACATGCAATCCTCAGAGCAGGATATTATTGGCCCACAATTTTTAAAGATACAGTTGAACATGTTAAATGTTGTCATGTATGTCAGGTTGCTGCCAACAGAGAGAAATATGCTACCCAACCATTGCAACCAGTGATGGAAGAGCACCCATTTGCACAATGGGGCATGGACTTCATAGGACCAATCAATCCTCCATCATCCTCAAGCCATAGGTATGTCTTAACAATTACTGACTATTGTACTAGATGGACAGAGGTTGTTAGCACCAAGACATGCACTGTTGATGATGTCATCATATTTCTAGAAAGCAACATTGTTACCAGGTATGGAACCCCTTATGCTCTAGTAAGTGATAACGGTTCTACCTTCACTTCAACCAAGTTATCAATTTGGGCTTTTGATCATGGGATCATACTCAAGTTCTCATCCAACTATTATCCCTAAGGGAATGGATTAGCAGAATCCACCAATAAAAATGTGTTGAATATCATAAGAAAATTAATAGAGAAGAACCCTAGGGAATGGAACTCATTTATGAAATATGCCTTATGGGTAGACAGAACTAGAATGGATACTGCATTAGGAAACTCACCCTTCCAATTAGTATATGGGGTGGATCCTATCCTCCGTGTAAATTTGAAAATTCCTACCCTGCAGTTTGCCCAAGAGTACCTTGGCATTTACAATAAGCAAGAAGTCAGGTTGCTTCAACTGATGCACCTGGAAGAGAAAAGAAGTCAATCAATTGACCAATTTGAAAAACATCAGGCTATTGTCAAACGCTAGTTTGACAAGAGAGTCAAAGTCAAAGCCTTCAGGATATCTGATTTAGTCCTGATGTGGGATAAAGCCCATGAGAGGAAAGGAGACCATGGTAAGTTTGACAGATTATGGATAGGTCCCTTTCAAATTTTTGAGATACTAGGAGACAACACTTATAGGCTGAAGAATCTAACAGGTGAGGATGTCCCATTTCCAGTCAATGGACAATTCCTCAAACATTATTTCCAAGTCTAAGTGACTTCATGATAGTCATGTGTATCATAATGTACATTTGTATAGTTGCTTGTACAGTTTTGTTTTCCTTGTCCTGTTTGTTTGTTTTGTTGTTTGCTTGTTGAGTCTTTGTTTTGGTTAGTCAAAATGATGCACTTCATCACCCCAGAAAATAACAAAATTGTTAGGATTCAAGCGATGAGATCAAATTTAGACATAGGTTATGATTCACTCTAAGAAGTATTCATGATTAGGTCGGTGATATCCTTTCATCAGGGTGCCTTTTCTTGATCAAACTGAATCAATCACAATGAAACACCTAACAACCTTGGGTTTGTTGAACACACAAGTATAGGTGTTAAGTGAAAAATCTAAAGTGACTCCCTTGCTACCAATACAATCTCCAACCTAAAGCTGCAAGTGACTATACCTTGTACAAATGAGCTGACATGATGATATCAGATACAGATATATATATATAAAAGAATATAATATAATAAAATTAGGCCATCTAAGTAACTCTATCGGGGCTATGAATGTCTGCTGGCAGTGGGGCTCTACTTAGGGAGATTGTATAGATAACCTTGCCGGGGCTATGAACGCTTGCTGGCAGCAAGGCTCTATCCAGGTCGGCTATGAGGGATGATCTCCAACTATGTAGTTTAACACCAGTTACTTATGTTTTCAACTTACTTTCAAGATGAGGATAATTAATCATTTGCACCCACATGATCCTTTGCTAGTAATGTTACCATGATGAACTTTTATCATCCAGAAGATCATGATGCTTGTGCTTAGAAAGAATTAGAATACTATGGATGAATGTGATCACATAACTTGAATCGTTGGAATTTGTATGTTTTCTTTGGTGGCAAGTTGTCATGTGGTTACACAACATGCCCCATTTTGACTTGGCAAAACAGGGACCCAACTTTTGCTTTGCTTGTTTTGTGCTTTCTGGCAGTTTGGTAAAAGTAAGTCATGTAGATCATCATGCAAGGAGGAGTTGGGTAAGTCATCATCATGAGGTCAGTTTGTCAAATTTCATATTTCATTCTAGTAACCTCATATTTAGAAAGAGCATAAAATTTCATGTAGGTTTGCCTTTTGCATCACCCTGTTATTCGTTAGGATGTGAAAGTTATGAACGGTCAAAATCCTAGTCAAACCTGATATTTGCAAGGGGGAGGATCATATTTCCAAACATCCGTTATATTCCTTGAAAGATCATCCTAATCCAATTTATCACCCGATAAATCATGCGGTCCAAATATCTAGATGTCAATTTTAGGTGATAGCGACCTTTACCCGTCAACAACCTTATGTATTTCGCGAGAGTCATATTTCTCAATGTAACCTGATATTTCCCAATATCCTCCTACCATGAAATATCACCCTAAGCCATTATCCTGATGATGTCATTTAAGTTTGATAAATAATGAAACAAATATGACGATGACATAATCATCATTTTTGCCCCTCGGGGGCATATTTCCTAAACATGATCCTACTTACATAACATGATGGTGACGTCATGATGCCATAGTGATATACTGAGCTAATATATGGATGATGTCATCCTGATATTTTGAGAAAGGGGATTATGGTTTATCCGGTCATCATCATTTTTTATAACATCACCTGACATATTGAAATATCCTCCTGATGTATTAAGCATGACTTAAAGGTGCGTTTATCACCCGATCTTGTCATGATAGTGTTTCCTCTCAAGGAGGATGATCACATTGCACTCGGATGATATTTTCATATCACCCTAATATCCAAATATCATCATGTTTTTGAATATCATCCTGTCATATGAATATCACCCAGCTCTCGTTGCCGCCATTGACATTTAATGCGCGTAGTGGAGGTAGGTAGTTCCTGTCGACCACAAAACCTGATGAAACACCTGGTGAAATCCTGTGTTTCCGTGAAGAATCAACGATCAAAATCTAGTTCATCAGGGTTTTCCCTAATTTCACCCTAATTGCAAGGTTAAAAGGTAAATTCAATTTTCATTTCACATTTTACCTTGCGATAAAATTATTTTCACAGAGCGCCAGCTTCCAAACCCTCGTACAGGTGATACTTAGACGAACAAAACTTATAGGCAGTAAGAAACACGTGATCATCACCAAAATTAAAGGGCATTTTCAGGAAACCACTAGTATAATCAAGGGGATTTGCATAACCAGGTAAGTAATTGAAACCCTCATCCTGTTGCTTTTGCATATTCAGGTATGATGTTGTTAGTTCAAAGTAGTAGTTTATGCGTCCCATGATAAGAAAATGCTGAATAAGTATAGTATGCATGATGTTAATAGAGATAAATTGTTATATGCATGCTTTTGAATACCCATTATAAGACAAATCCTGTTAATTGCAGATATCCATGGCTGACAAAAGGTTAGCTAAGTGTGAAGTTGAGTTCTGCAAGCCCATGTTCGCGTCTCCTAGAGGAATCCTGTTCAAATATGGTGCCATAACAGATACACATCAAGGAAGTACTGATTTGGAGGCCTGGTCTGCCAAATTGAATGATGAAAAGAACAGAAGCACCCTGTTAGATGCAATGTTCGTGTCCAGAATGTGAAATGCGGCTAGTTTTCCATATTCCATGGAGTCTCCAGAGCTAGTCATTGAATGTGCATGAAATTACAACCCAGAAACAAGACAAGTGGTGAAGCATGGAAGAATATATGCAGACCTATCCATTAAGGGTCTTTCCAAGACATTTGGACTGCCATTGGGCAGGAAGGTTAATAGTGTAGATCTGAAAAAATCTGAGGTTGAGTATGAAAACAATAAGAAGAAGGCCAGGAAGAACATGTATCAATGGAGGGCCAAGAATAGCACATACCCTGTAGCTGTTAAGCTTCTTGTGCACTTGTATAAGTATGATTTTGATGAAGAGTATTAGTATATGATTGCATTGCTTAGCTGGGTGACAGGCCAGCTTGATGCTGGTAGCTTTAAAGACTAGATGTATGGTGTCATCATGATGTGCATATATGCAGACATCAAGCCACTATGGGGCCAATTGATAAGTGATGTTCTACATGAGTAGCTGATGAACCTGGGAGGTTCAAATTGTTCTTTTTATATGACATCATACATTGTCTACTCCTGTGCCTACAAAGGTACATTTGATGCACTGGTTATAGATTGGAAGGTTACAGGCACAATCAATGCTGTACACATATGGGATCATCATCCCCAGTTGCAAAGAGTCAACTACCTCTAGGATTACAAATTGGTAAATGATGCATTCTCTATGCATCTGGTAAGAACCATGGAGGAGGACAGGACAAAAAGATTGAGCATGGAGGCTCAAGAAATAATCTACAGGCATGGAGCTTGGTATATTCAATTTGCCACATTTTTTTATATTAGAATTGAGGGGTTTGAAGGACATCCCCTCATGCTACCAAGATACCCCACTAATGTTGTGATATTAATGGAATTCATAAGACAGAGCTCCACAATGCTGAAAACATACAAGGATGCTCAGAAATTACCACCAATTTTGTTTCCAGTGACCATTGGCTGGTACATGTGCCCAGATTTAGAAAGCATCAAGAAAGTCATGGTCAATTTGAATAAGATGCAGTTGCAACCATTCCCACTAATAAGGCCATATGATCCTTATGGGAGGATACAGAAAATAATAGGGAAACCTGTTCATAGGATGCACCTGGAGGACTTCTGGGCAGATTGTGAAGATGAAGCAGAAGCTAGAAGAAGATACCAAAGGTTGACATTGAATCAAATTAAAACCTTTGACTGTATCCCCATTCCTTCACAGTTAAAAAAGGATGATGGCAGGATAATGGAAGATGAATATGAAGAGAAGAAAATATATAATGATACCATATCTGCACCTGATCTAACTATACAAGAGGATATATCTTTAGATCCTTTCATTGCCAGGACATTACAACAAACCCAAGCTTGGGTTGATGAACAAATTGAGGCATTGAAGAAGAAAGGTGTTGCTATTACTATGGATAATAAGAAGAAAGGACAGGATATTCTTGATGAGGAATATGATGATTTTATGATCAAAAAAAGGAAATCCAAAGGGGACAGACTACCTCCACGACAACAACGAAGCAAAAGACCCCCTAGGGGTAAGAAAGTTGATAATAAACCCAAAGGGGTGATCATTGAAAGGGCGGTGTTTCTAACTGAGGAGGCAACAACATCAGGATCCAGATCAGGATCAGCATCACCTCCACAGGCAGGTAAACAAAAGTCTAAGAAAGATCAGGCTGCAGAAGCAGTAGTTGCTGAGACCAAAGAAGAGGGTCAATCCTCACGAAAACCAATGGAAGAAGATATCCTCATGGAGGAAGATACTGAAGAGGAGGAGCCCCCTCTGTTATTCAAGAGGAAGAGAAAAGCCTCATAGGTGGTGGTAGCTACCACACCTAAGAAACCAAGAACCTCCATGAGAGGTGAAGTAAAGTAGCCTCCCATAATGTTGATGGAGCAAGTGGTGAAGGAATAAGAAGAGAATTGCAACACAACATACCCCTTCCCACCATAGTGAAATTCAAAACTGAGCAAGCTGAAGAGCAAAGAAAAGAAACCTCCAAGATATTAGAAGGAGGTGTTATCTCATTGGATGAAATAGTTAATCTATCTGATGATGAGGTTGTGAAAGAAGTAGCTTCACAGAAGATGGAAACCCTCACTGTAGGTATGCACATAACTCCTCAGGGGACTCCATTAGTTCAAACAATATTGGAGGAGATGAAGCAAGTGGAAGCTAAAAAAGAAAAGAGTCTAGAGAAGATAGCTCAAGAAATAGGGCTGGACACGTTAGTTGCATA
This sequence comes from Cunninghamia lanceolata, assembly GCA_027924645.1. Taxonomy (NCBI): domain Eukaryota; kingdom Viridiplantae; phylum Streptophyta; class Pinopsida; order Cupressales; family Cupressaceae; genus Cunninghamia; species Cunninghamia lanceolata. The sequence continues at coordinate 7,559,042 of BSBN01000389.1, forward strand.
GGTGACAAGTCCTGCAGTAGTGGATTTAACATATAGACAGGATGTAAGTCCTAAACATCCAGCAGGTACACCTGAGAAAATTGAGCATATAGAAGAAGGATGGTAGAACCAGAGGGCCATGCTTTAGAAATAAGCCAACAAAGCCAACATGATACATCAGTTGAGCCCGTCATAGTAGAAGTTCAGGAAAAGAAGGCTGAGGAGAAAGATGTAATAGAAGATCCTGCTTCTAAAGTTCAAGAAGTAATTAGTGCAGGTGCAGAACAAATAGTGGTTTCAGAACAAATAGCAGCACCTAAGGAGGATTCCACAGTATCCACCGCTATGAATGTGCCTCAATAGGAGGAGAAGTCAAAAGTGGATGAGGTAATAAGGGAGAAGGATCATGATCATCATATAAATGCATCACAAGATCCTCCACCTTAGGATGATGCTCCTTTAGAAAAGGAAATTCCTCAGCAAGAGGAGGTACCACAAGATCACCCCCAAGGTGAACATCATGAGGAAGAAATGGGGAAATCACCTTCTCCATCACATATGCTAATAGATACAGGAGATAAAGGTGAGCATCATGATGATATGGAGAAACATGATCAGGTACCTTGATGGTTAGAAAAGGAAGTAAATATAGAGGTAGATTTTGAGATTCAAGAATTTGATGTATCAACCTTGTTTTCGAAAAATCTAATAAAACCAAAGAGGAAGGCTAGAATGACTTCAGCCATTAAGAGAGATCCAACTACTGGAAGAAGGACTGTGCAAATAGCAATCCCCACTGTAGAAAAGGAGAAAGGTAAAATTACTCTAGAAGAATTCTAGATTAATACAGTTGATTTGGGGTTTGCAAATGAAGATCAGGATGGTCAAGAGGGAAAAGACATCATAGATTCTTTGATTCAAAAATTTAAAAGAGAAAAAGAGAAAAATAAGCAACACAAAGAGCACATTGCTCAGTTGCATGCATATATAGGAAGGCTGACCAATCCTGAAGATAGTTCCACTGACCATGCATTCCCATTGACTGCTATTTCTCAAGAAGAGGTAAATAAGCTGGATCTCATGAAACATGAGTCATCCATATTGAGAAAGTGGATGTATTCCACATTTGATACAACAGAAGAAATGGTAAAGGCCTCTTTGAAGAGGTGGAGTTCTCTCAGTGACTCCAGGAAGAAAGTAGACAAGTTGCAAATGGAGACAGGTAAAAGATCTTTCCAATTGGAGAAGATATTGGATATCCTGGGAGAAATAAGGAGGATAAATCCTCAACTACTCATCAAGAAGTAGGTACTAGATAATAACACTACTTTATTGGTAGCTATATGGTATAAGGACATTCAGTTTCAATGTGATGTGCTCAAAAGATGCAATAATAAGTTGAGAGAAATCAACATAAAATTACATGATATGATGTCCTTTGAGGCAGAAATTTTAGAAACATTGGAAGGAAAGGTGGAAGGGAAGATAGATAATCAAGATGAAGAGTTTGCAATCCAAGCTCTACACAATAACTTCCAATTTTTTGCTGATGATCCATTAAGCCAAATGACATAAGAAATCATGGACAAACTGGTAAGGACCAAGGTGAAAATGGAACAATATAGTGAGACACTGCATAACAGAAGAAATAAATTGGATAACATCAGAAATAAATACCAGGCACATAAACATGCCATTATCAAAGCAAAGACACAGGATGGTGGAGAAATAGATAGAATAGTGCAGTTGTATGAAAATGTCAGGGTCATCATGCAGCCTCATATAAAAGGTCAACATCATCAGGATGATGAAGGGACAGATAGTGATGTGCCTGATGATGGAGCACATAAGTCAAATAAAGTAGACGATGATGCATCATGAAGTAAATATCAGCATCCAATACTTAGTGGAAATAAGTATTTCAGATAGTTGCCAGCTGGCAACTTGTGCCATTTGATAAAGTTGACTTAGTCAAGAAAATACTGACCGTATATATTCATAGATAAATCAAGATCTTAGATCTTTTTGTAACAGATTCCTCACCTTGTTCTATAAAAGGTGCAGGAATGCCTCATTTCTATTATTTGAAACTTAATTGAAATCTGTCTGTTGAAATATTCAGGGCTCATTTCAAAGCTTGTTGTATACATTTATATCTTTGCATACTTAATGAATGAGAAGACTATTTTGATTACAATTCATAGTAAATCTTGAGTAATCAGTGTGTGAATCCTGGATATATGTGGTGATTTGCTGCATCCCTTGGAGTGCATGTCTACTTGCATATGTTGTTTTCATACAATTCCTTTGAAGTTAGCATCAACTGTATCTAGCTATGGAATGTCCTGGTGAACCTATGGTTTGGTTTTCTTCTCTTCATGACTGTATCTGATATACATGTGGTTCAATAGCTAAAGGTTCAACATTAATTTGAAGCATTTCTTTCAATTTCCTTTAAATTTCAGAGCATTTCACTATCATAATTGCAAGTAATTGATAATCTTAAGCAAACAATACAAATATGTGGACATCTCGTAGATAATTGCAAATATTTAGCATATTTGAAGATAAAGCATGTATAATTGAAAATATCATGCAAAGATTTAAGTATTTCTATATCATCTGATCAAACAACTACATAAAATGACCTCTCTATAAAGAATCTTTGTAGGAATAATGTCACAATGATGAACTCAACGTAAGGCCCCAAAATGGAAACAACAATGCACATCAACCTTTGAGTAACGTCAGACGATTAATACCTAATCCCCGGAGACTTGGGATCATGAATTCTCTGAATTCATCATATTTTTCAAGATGAATAAAGGTTGATGTATACTTTTATTCTATTCTTGTTTATGACTAACATCATGACCAACAGGTACTAGGAGAGGGCCATGTGACACCCAAGACCTGTCACTCTACCTAATAACCTTGTCCTATCATCATTTTTCTCAAAATTATAATGGAGACATTTTGACACCTTATATAGTCCAAATTTAAAAGTGCATGATAGCCCATGCCAAGTGTAAATTAGATTTTCATTTCTCTGTTAATCAGGCTACTTCTAGCTTCTAAGTTAAGCTAAATTGTGACATATTTTACTATTTTGCATCATCTTCTACTTTGTGTCTTGTTTCCAGTTTCTAGATAGAGAAGTTATTAGTAAACTATTCTAAACACACCCAAAAATTTATTAGTTATTGTTTATTTTGAGTCCATTTGTAGTGGTAACCATGTCCTACAAGTGCATCTAAACCCTTGTATTTATAGTTTACTTTTTCCTAATCCGGTGTCAATTTTTATTTCCATTGTCTTGTTTGTCTAACTATCATTGATTATTTCCTTTGATCATTTATCACATTATTTGTCACAATTTAAAAGTGCATGATAGCCAATGCCAAGTGTATTCTTCCCATTTCTCTATTATCCTACTTCTAGCTTAGTTAAGCTCAATTGTGACATATTTTACTATTTTGCACCATCTTCTATTTTTTTTCTTGATTGGTTTCTAGATAGAGAAGTTATTAGTAAACTATTCTAAACACACCCAAAAATTTATTAGTTAATGTTTATTTTGAGTCTATTTGTAGTGGTAACCATCTCCTACAAGTGCATCTAAACCCTTGTATTTATAGTTTACTTTTTCCTAATCCGGTGTCAATTTCTATTTCCATTGTCTTGTTTGTTTAACTATCATTGATTATTTCCTTTGATCATTTATCACATTATTTGTAACAATTTAAAAGTGCATGATAGCCCATGCCAAGTGTATTCTTCCTATTTCTCTATTATCCTACTTCTAGCTTAGTTAAGCTCAATAGTAACATATTTTACTATTTTGCACCATCTTCTACTTTTTGTCTTGATTGGTTTCTAGATAGAGAAGTTATGAGTAAACTATTCTAAACACACCCAAAAATTTATTAGTTAATGTTTATTTTGAGTCCATTTGTAGTGGTAACCATCTCCTACAAGTGCATCTAAACCCTTGTATTTATAGTTTACTTTTTCCTAATCCGGTGTGAATTTCTATTTCCATTGTCTTATTTGTTTAACTATCATTGATTATTTCCTTTGATCATTTATCACATTATTTATCATAATTTAAAAGTGCATGATAGCCCATGCCAAGTGTATTCTTCCCATTTCTCTATTATAATATTTCCAATCACTTGTCAATGTAGGGTTTACCAAAGCAATAAGGCACATAAGAAACATAAAAATTTGCATTTTGGGGCATGGGCCAACAACCTCCTAGGTCTAACTCCATGCAACTAGAGTAATATACAGGGACTCATCACTAAAGATTATACTAGGCTAGTAATGACATGATAGATGGGTATGCATGCAGATGAGTTAATAACTTTTGAAGAATGTATTTCTTTTCAATGTGGCTCATGGTAAGCTAACTCTTTGGAACTCAACACTTGATTAATGAAAACATGAAAGATCCACCTACAAACCTATAGGAATCAAAAGTGGGATTTGATATTAGGAAAGTGAGATGAGAAATACAAGCATGGACAAATCATGGAATTCTACATAGCATAAGGTAATAAATACAAATAATTCTAGTAAGAATAATGATAATAGAAATGTGGATAATGAAAGTGGTTGCAATGGAATTAATAGGAGTAAAAGAATGCTTAAAGCAGAGAGAATCTAAACGATGGAGAACTGTGTAGTCAATGGGCATGGCATGGGATTCAAATGAAACTATGGGATCCTCAAAAGCAATAATAGTTACTTAGTGGTCATAAATGGAATACTAGTAAATGATGATGAAGATATATATAGTAAAGTAATTATAAGATATTTTTATTAGTAGTTTGCATTTTTAGGAGGATGGAAGAGTGGCTTGTTTGGAATTTCAAGTCAATTCAATATAAAATTTTGTTTGACCACAACAATTCAATTTATAAAGCTTCTTTTGAATGCTATTACGTTCCCATTAGAAGTCATTGAAAAGTTGAATGCATTTGAATCATACTCACACAAAATTAAATATTTATAATTTGGTTTTTTAGGGTTTATAGTTTAGGTTTTTAGGGTTTGCAGTACAACATGGTTTTAGGGTTTATAATTTGGTTTTTTAGGGTTTATAGTTTAGGTTTTTAGAGTTTGCAGTACAACATGGTTTCAGGGTTTATAATTTGGTTTTTTAGGGTTTATAGTTTATGTTTTTAGGGTTTCTAGTACAACATGGTTTTAGGATTTATAATTTGTTTTTTTAGGGTTTATAGTTTAAGTTTTTTAGGGTTTATAGTTTAAGTTTTTAGGGTTTGCAGTAACATGGTTTTAGGGTTTGCAATAACATAGTTTTAAGGTTTACAGTAATAGACAATCACAAAAAAATCATAAAACTCTAATAACAAGTAAAACCCTAATAACAAATAAAACCCTAATTTTCATTTTAATCCTACAATTAGAAAAAAAAATCTAAAACAAGATAAAAATAGGTAGAGAACCAACCTGGAGGAGCTCAGTGGTGACGAGGTGGCAGGAGGAGGTGAGAGGGCAAAAAAATCTCTGTTGTTGTGCTTGTTTAGTCTTCAGCAATGTGTACCCATTTTGAAGCTTCCGCTGTCACTGTCGGCCAGAGTGGGAGAAAATGAGCCCACAAGGCTCTTTTTTAAAAACATATAATTTTTTGAAAATAGGTACCTGTTTAGTAACGGGTACCCATTTAGTAATACGCAACCGAAGCTAAATGGGTACCCGTTTAGGCTCGGGTGCGCATTACTAAATAGGTACCCATTTAGGTTCAGGCGCGCATTCTTGGTGGCATTTTTTTTGCCTGCGCGACTTCCCCTATATGTGGACCGAGTTTCTTGCTTTAGCCCACATGACTTCAACATCCCAAATGCAGCCCTACGAATCAATGGTGTTCTTGTAGTAGGCCATAAGTGTCATTCATTCCTACATCAAGTGATAGAGTAGAGAAGGAAATGAAAAAGAAGGCATGTTTGATAGTAGATTTGTTAAGGAACATGATATTGGTGGCCCTAATGAATGTTGTAGATTAGGGTTTTTTTTCCTCACTAAAGATATTTATAATGGTGGTAATTACCCTTACATACTAGAAACTAATATAAACTAATTTGAATATTTTAGATACTAAAATGGAAATTTAGGTGATAGTGTTGAGCATAGCCAGTTTTGTTTGCCTTTAGCTATAACTATTTCATAATCTTTAAGAACATCTCTTTCATGAGGCTTTTGTAAATCCTACATTCTTTCTTAGAGGCTATATACATTGTAGTTCTACATTTTTTATTGTAAATGGAGTAGTCCCCAAAACCCCAATTAATCTACATTGAAAATATCTTATGGATTATATAATTGTATGGTATCAATCATACATCAAAATTCTAATCAAATATATAATTGACTATCTCTATTAGGAAGCACATGGGTGTTATTAATTATTTGATCTAAATGTGCTAATGTATCTCCCAATCTCTAAAGTGTGTCAGCTCTAAAGATCTAAAATTTTCTAAATTTTTAATAGATTAATAAGTATAATTTAAACAATAAATTTAAGAACTAAATAAATAAATATTTTTTTAAAAGTAAATATAATTTTTTAACTATATATAATTTCTAATTTAAAGATAAATTGAATTATATAAAATATACATCAATTTATATTAGCTTTTATAAATTTTAGATCAAATTGATATAATTTAGTTAATTTTACATAAAGTGTATATAAATTGATTTTAATTTTATATAAAATTCATTTCAATTTATATCAATTTCATATAAAATAAATGAACAAAATAGATATAATTTTTATATTAAATTTATATTAATTATTTAATTAATATCAAGTTTATAAAGCCTACCCCCACATCTAGTATGAGACATCCCACAATTTACTCTACTTTACTCTATTTATGGGGAATTGTGATCTCAATCCCCTCTAGTTGATAGAGAAAAATGGGAAGCTCCACCATCTAATTCATTGAGATTAAACTTCAATGGCATTCTCAAGAGTAATCCAAGTCCCTCATGGGCTAGTTGTATTATCAAGGATTCTAGTGACAAGGTTGTACTTGTAGCATCAAGAAAAATGAACCTAGGAACAAATAACAAAGAAAATATCAAGCTCTAGCACTTGGTTTTTCTATGGTTTCAAAATAGAAGATCAAAAATATGATTATTGAAGGAAATTCCTTGTTGATCATGAATGCTATAACAAATAAGAAAACAATTAATTGGAGGCTTAATAACATTTTATTTATTTCCTAGAGTATGATGGATAATTTGAATTGTTATAAATTCAAGCATGTTTATTAGGAGGCCATGTAGTAATAGTAGATTAGCTAAATATGTAATCAATACTAATACAAACTATATGTTTTCTTATAGAAAGAAGGATTAGGACTTTGGTTAAAATATTTGACAATCATAATGTGTTAAAGGAATTAAAGGAAGATAATAATAGGATAGTGTTAAGTCAAGTGTGATTTGTGTTAGGACAAATAATAATGAATTGATTCCATTCATTATGGCAAGTTGGAAAATGGCTATTAGTGCATGCAAAGATATGATATGAAGGTAATAAGAGCCTTAAGCAAACAAATTATCCTTTGTTTCATTGTCATTTTCTTTTCCCTCTTGTGACTTGTGATGCTCGTAACACGCCCCATTTTCCCTCTAGCAAAATGAGGACCCATGCTATGGCTTTTGCTTTTGCTTGTGGTTTTGTCCTACTTGGTGGTAAAGGGAAAATGTACTAGATGCTGGAAATACCTAAAAAATCAAAGTGCATAATATTGGGGAGAAATCAGGGGTTACTAGTAGGTTATGCATGAAAAATAATTTATGGTTTTTTTTTTAACCAACTATTAATTCCTTGTATTTTGTGAGATATGGTATTTTTTGTGAAAGTGCAATGTTAAGTGAAATTTATATTTCATATACAAATTTTCATGCATATGAGATGCTAATGTTGTTGTTTTGTGATACATAAGGGGGTGGTCTTTATTGCTTTTTTGCATATTGTATCTTGATTGTTACAACTTAAATATGCAATCCCAGACCTGGTAGAGTTCTGAAGTAAATTGAGTAATCATTGGATTCTGTGATTGTATTTGTATAATGGATTGTAGGTTCAAGTTTATGTATTCAATATACAAATGAAGGGAATATACATAGCTGAATGCAAAAGGAAAATCCAATTAAACAAAGGGGAAAGAATGAACATAACAATTCTATGTTTTTGCATGTTTAAACATTGTGTATCTTACAAACAAATGCAAAAGGTAGAATGATTAGCAAGATTAAATTAGAATAGAAGTACATGTCACGTCCACATTTGTATAATACATGGTTCAAGTACAAAATAGAGATACATACAAGAAATCGAACATAAAATTGCAAAATTGTTAAAATATGTTAAATAGTTATTTCTTGTATTCACTATTAACGGAGGATTTACATTCAAACAAAGGATTGTTGTACATTGTTGTCAAAATTCAAAAAATGCTGCACAAAAGAGGAAAAATTGCTAAGTATAAAAGCACCAATTAGGGATTCCCATAGAAATTCTTTATTCTAACTATTTCCACGAAGTGAGCCACCCAGTCTCTATTCTATGTTAGCTCTAGTCCCCTAGATAGGTGTAGAAAATTGAGACTAATCATTGCCCAGTAATGATGGCGTGCTAAGGCTAGGTTGGACATATTCATAAGGAAGGAAAACCTATGATATTGTGCTCCAAGAATGTTAACTAGAGAAAGATTCAAAGCTTGCGGAATGCCATTTCTAGGCTCTACTCCTATGATTACATCAATATCAGTAATTCTATAATCTGTCATGAAAATATCATGGAATAGCAGAAAGATTTCCACCTTATTAATACCCAAATCCAGTACAGACGCAAGAAACCATGAAATAATATCTGAATTGACCCTATAGTGATCTTCGTTGGTCAAGAAGTCCTTATCCAAAACCATTTTTATGGCTTCCAACTCTAGGTCATGGAGTCTAGGGTCCTCATGTTGAATAACTAGCATTCTTAAATGAACATCAGAAATAAGACCAAGAAAAGCAGTATGTCTCCTAGAACTATGGAGACAAATAGGAGTGTTCATGTTCCCAGTAGATATAGATACAATTCTAAGTAGAATGAGAATTCCTCATGACCCTTGCCTCTAAATAGAATTTCACATAATGTGCAGATTTAATTGCCATTAATGGAGTCCATGTGAGCTCAATTTCTAGTGTTGTATAGATTAATTCATATGTGTCAAAGGTCTAAAGAGAATTAATATCATCAATTTGTTTAGATTTAATCATGATTTGTTGATCACAGCATTAATTGTAGGATTGAGTACGATCGTTCAGAGCAGGAAAGAGAAATTGTATTACGAAAGGGGTTGTGTATGTTTGTATGTATTTGACATATAGTGCAATATACAAAATTGGTATACATTACGACATACAAGGCTTACATACAAAGTCTAATGAGAGAAGGTTCAAATAATATATACATCAGGTGGGGTCCACCAGTGTACAAAGGAACTTGTATCTGATATGCAAAAGGCTAATGCAAAGGGTTAAATACAATACCGAGTGTGAAATCAATTACAATTCAATTGGGAAAGAAGCTGAAGTCCAAGGATGTATGTTATACACATTGTATAAAATATACACAGCATTAATACAAAGATGGACTTGAAAATAGAGATACAAGGCTAGAATTGGCATAAAGTTAAAATCAACAGATATAACCTGTGAGTCTACACTTGTATGTTTGAATGTTTACGTTGCATATACATTGCAAAATACAAAAGAATGGATACAAAATTGGATGTAAAATGAAATGTAGTGTGATTTATAAATCCAGCTGAGTGTGAGATGGTATGTTTCTATGATTGTGTAAGTGATATACACAGAAATATGCAAAGTTTGATATACAATAGTTGAGATACAAAGAAAAGGGTGCGAGAGTTAAAATATACAATGTTCAAAATACAAATTAAATGGGAAATTGGATATGGTTTGAATTATATGTATTAATTAGTGCATTCAATACACAACTACCACTAAAGAACTTAGAAGTTAACAAGTAAAGGTGAAATTTGATTGTGTTATTTAAATAGTTACATTCGAAAGGTAAAATACAGAATTTCACAGAGCTAGAGAAAAGGGTGATTCAAGAGTTGAACAAAAAGTCAATAATGGTAACAAAGGATGGGTAACAGTAAATCTTCTATCAACATTGTAAGGTCAAACTGATGGTAGATACAAGTAGGTACCCCAAACACCATTGAAATTCAGTCGAATGAGAGTAGATTTAGTTACAGTAATTTTCATTTGGGAAATGAAGCAAGTTAGTGCTCATTATTGTAGCTAATTAGGAGGAATGAATGCTACATGGGTATATTTTGTAAGCTCCCAAATAGAGAAAATTACAAAAAACCTAGGGTAATTGTAAAAAATGAAAATCCATGGTAAACCCTAGGATGAAATTAAAACAAAGAGGTTAAATGGATGAAATTTCTTGGTAGGATGGCTCCAAAATAGAATAAAGTAGATACTGAGTCAGCGGGTGAAAAGAGAAAGAAAGCCAAAGAAAGAAATGGTTAGGGAAGAATTACTATTACATAGGGGATATCCCTCTTTGATTAGCACAAGTGGAGTGGTAACAGATACAAATATTGGCCAATATGATGCAAAGGACATATTACAAAAACATTACGGCACCAGATGCCACTATAGACATGAGCAAGATTTGGGAAAAGGGTTTGTACAAGGTAGTTGGATTTTCATTGGCAATGGAGGCCAAAGATTTCGTAATTGAGTGTATGAATAGATATGATTTGAACACTAGAAAAGTAATGCATAAAGGGGTTATTATTACAGATTTATCTACAGAAGGGATAGCCAGAACATTTAGTTTGGAAATTCAAGAACAAAAGATGGATGTGGATATAGATCAGTATGTTGCAGATTTTGCTAGTAATGAGAAGGAATGCAAGAGTGGAATTTTCTATAATTGGTACACAACAAAAAACAAACCAATGGCTGCAATAAGAGTACCAACGAACTTATTCAGGATTATTTTAAAGAGGAGATATATATAATGATCACACTATTGAGCAGGTTGGTTGGGCTGAAGGATGTAGCAAGGTGTAAGCCATGGATGTTCACCATTATTCAGTACATGAGAGAAAATCTTGGAAAAATCCATTGGGCCAAGGCAATTAACACTACAATATGGAAGCAAGTAATGGGAAGAAATAATAAAATGGTCCTTTCTATATGTCTTCTTATGTGGTTTATTTATGTGCATTTCAAATGTAACCAATTGTTGGGATTAACAGAGTAGGTACCTTGAGAAATGGTTCAGGTCAGAAGTTAGTTTATGATCACTATCCTGATTTGTAGGAAGAGAATGCACTAAGGAAATATGCACTAGTGAATGATGTGTTTTATACTTATCTGGTAAGAGTTTTTATAGAGGAAGAGGATAAGCAGTTATCAGAGGAGGTGGCAAGTGTCATAGGCTTATTTAGCTCTTGGTATATATAGTTCCCTACCTTCACTTACATTAGAACTAAAGGGCTTGAGGGAAAACCTTTCAAGTTACGAAGGTATCCTTCAGACAAATTGATTATATTAGATTTCTCTAGACAAATTATGAATGTGTTTGGGATGTATAAGAAGACATTTGGTAGAGGAAACATTAAGTTCCCTTGGGTAGTTGGTAGGTATTCTTGTTATAGTGTAGAAGTAGCTCAACACTCAGAAAAGGAGCTAAAGTATTATGGGTTCAAAGAATTTGATTTATCTAAGAATTTTGATCCTTTCCATAGGATCAAAAATTATGTTAACAAGAAATATAAACACCAAGTTCATATTGAAGATTTTTGGTTAGATTGTGAGAATGAAAGAGAGGTGAGGAAGAAGGTTCACCAGAGATTAACTCTAGAACAAATGAGGACAATGGGGGAAATTAGTGTACCCCAAGAAATTATAGATGATAGTAAAATATTACATCATAGTTATGAAGCCAAGAAGCTACTGCCCATTAATGAACCAAATTGGGAGGAGCCAGGGGAAACATCTTTAGAGGCTGTATTAAAGACAATTATTTTGTTCTCTAAAACATGGTTAAAAGAAAAAATAGAAGATCTTAAAGCTAAAGGCATTGTAGCTACATACCAAAAGAAGGGTAATAAGAGAGAAAGAGAAAATCATGATGATTTTACAGTGCTTTTATGAAAAGAAAAGGAAATTTGTAGAAGCTAAGGTGATTGAAAAGGATAAAAATGCAACACTGATGGACCCTTATGCACTGGGTGTTACAATTGCAGTAGCCTTAGGTACATTTGTAGAAGAAAGATCATCAGGTCAAGGAGTTGATGTAGAACAAACACAGACACCATGGGTGCCAGCAAGACAAGGTGTAATGAAAGCTATAATTATAGAATCTTCAAAAGGGAGAGCACCAATACATGCTGAGGTTGTAGATACTCCATAGGCAAAGGTCAGACAAAAGCTTGTATCTACTGAATCTACATAGGAAGAAAGAAGATAGGGCTACATTAAGGTTAAGCAAGAATTAACTGAGGAAATGCTGCAAGAAGTTTAAAAAGTGAGTGAAATAGTGATTGTTGAGAATGATAGTAGTGATGATGAAGATACATAGTTTGAAGCAAATATAGGGGTAGAGCATGAAGAGGAAGAGGAAGCATCTAAGAGCTCCCTTATAATAGAAGAACACAACACTCAAGTGTCTATGGGGAACACATAAAGCCTAATATCAAAAGAAGAAAATGTGCAAGAAGATACAGAGGTAGTGGATCCCTTTGGTACACTTGTGCCACTAGAAATCATAAAAGAAGTACAGGATGTTGTACAATAGGTAGCAGAAACAGAAAAAGAAAAAGAAGAAGAGAAAGATACAGAAGGGCTTGATGTATCTTCAACCCAACCTCCATAATAATAATAGGTGAACATGCCTGAGAGTGTACCTATTCAGACTGAGGTATCAACAGGGGCAACGGGGTCATCAGCTACTTCGATATTAATGTTTCAGGTGTCCTCACTATTAACATAATACAAAACAAAGAGAAAGAAAAATTAGAGGAGGGGGAAAAAGAGCAAGATACTAGGGAGGATATGGAGGTAGAGGAAGAAGAAAAAGTGAATGAGGAGGAAGAACCACAGTAGAAGAATAATACATTATCATCACCATCACGAGAGAAAAATCCTCCACCCCAACAGCAACAACAATAATAGAAACAATAGGAATAAATAGAAATAGAGAAACCTCAAGAGGAGGTGATAGATGAAGAAAAGAAGGCAGAAACAAATAGGGAGGCACCAACTTGGATAGGTTCAGAAGTTAGAAGAGAAAAGATAGAAGTGTAGCTAGTTCCCATTGACATAAAGAGTTTGTTGGGTGGTCATACACCACATAAAGAGAAGAGAAAAGCAAGGACCATGTCCGCTATCAAGAGAAGCCCCTCTAGTCCAAGAACTCTAGAATCGGCCATACCTTAGAAGGATAAAGCCAAAGGAGAAATGAGCCTGGATGATTATCAATTGCTTAACATAGACCTTGGGTATGTAACTAGGGAGCAACATATTGCAGAGTGGGAGGACATGAATAAGGTGACCATCAAGATGATAAGAAGAGATAAAGATAAATATGATTACTTGAAAGGACACATTGTTTAGTTACAATAGTTCATTCAAGGTATGTTTGACCCTACTGTTGGTATGCCTAACTTGCCTACAGAGTTGGCCATTTTATCAAGAGATCAAGTAAATGAAATGGAAAACAAGAAAATTGAAGCATACATTTTTGAGAAGTGGCTCAAAGCATTTATTCAAAGAAGAGAAGATGTAATAAGGTAGGTAATTGCCAATTGGGGTATTTCCCTCATAGAGAAAAACAATTGTAATGTTATCATACATGATTGTCAATCCAAATTAGAGGAAAGCAGGTCTGAACTAGAACAAGTTGAATAAATAAATGAAAGGATTGAAGAGTTGATAAATGGAGGAATAATAACTCCTTAGATGGCAAATCAAATACCACAACATAAATTAGATTTGAAATTTGAAGAAGATATTCTAAAGAGTTGCATTGTAAGTACTCAAGATTTGGAGGAGATTGCTGATGGTATAATAAGGATACAAATGAAAATAATAAAGACATTTATTGGGCATGAGTACTAAGAGATACCAGTATATAGTGTGACCATGACAATAAAAGAGTTTAAGGCCATTTATTTACCTTGCTTGGAGAGCCCTACAACAAATCTAAGTACTGAAATGATTGATTCTGTTATGGAATTAAATGCTAAGGTAAGGAAATATTAGAAGGATAGAGAAGAGGTAGAAAAGCAAATGAATATGTTGAAAGAAGGAGTTGAATTGCAGCAATATACATGGAAAAAGAGCCAAGGGACTAATTATAATTCTATTGTGGCATTGATGGCCAAGTATACTGAGTACCTGAAGGAATATCAATAATAGCGTCATTTATGGATACTTTGGTTTTTTGTTATATTGTCATCGGCAAAAGGTCAACAAAGGAGAAAGTCAAAGAAAATGTCTTATATTTAAAAAGATCCTAATGGCATCCTTTGCGCTATAAGGAATATTCTGCAAAGATATTTTGGAATAGTTGGGAAATGATTCCCACCATTGATTTTGTAAAGTTTGAATGTGAGCAATTTGATTAAATTTGTAACCATAGCAGAGGGGGATTTCAAATCTATATAAGAAACCCTACTACATCTATTTTACTTACACATGGATTCATAACTTTTAGCTTAAGATTGTAATTGGTAGTTTTGTTGCAAAAGAAAGTAGTTCATGTTGAATACTTTGAGCATTTAGTGATTTAGGGAGGAGGTCACCTGTGTCTACATCAAGGAGTGCGTGGAATGTCATGTCTCCTTCATGTATCTGTCAAAACTTTTGTAAGTTTAGTAATTTTGGTCAATACAACAGAAGTCATTGTTACATTGTACATTCAGTATGACTTTACACTTCAAACGAATGCAAACTTAGAATTATGTGTCTATTCCATAGTGTTTTTATGATTCAAGGAATTGTTTGATGTATTTCCTTTGAAAGATTGCAATTCCTTATTTATGTTCATGAAAATGCTCAGGACGTTACATATGTGGATTTAATTGTGTTGAATTGTTCAAGATCATTAAATTTCTCAATATGTGGATAGTAGAACATGAGATCTTATCTAAAATTATGTTTCTAACCATACTCTTTCTAACTTTTCTCCAAAAGGCATAAATACTTAGCTTGCACACAGATATTTTAAGTAAATTATTGTTGATCCGAGTGAAGAATTGTAAATTTGAAAAATCTTTAGTAGGTTGCATACATAATTTTGGAAATAAAGAGCATTTTTAGTATAATTCATGTAGAAGATTTGTAAAATGACAAGTACATGCAAAGATTCACTTATTGCAGTGTTATTTGTGGTCATTAAGGAAGTCCAGTAAGTCACATATTACTTTAGTTTATGTAAGGCCCCTTGAACAAATAGCTCACAACAAACCACTAAACTTTCCAACATAGGCAAGAACTAACTACCAAAGACTTGGAGTTGAGTATTATCTTTGTATAATTCTTTATACTTTTCATGAGAGACTAAGTTCATTGTGAATTTATCTCATGTTGCTTATGTGTAAAAATGTACATCAACATGACTATTTTAAAACATGAAGGAGTCGAGGCTTGAGATGTGAAAAAGGAAAATGGATTTCAAAGGTCTATTATTGATTCAAAAGGATTTTCAAGTAGTGCAATGAGATCACTCTCCTAGCCATTTCCATAGTTTTAGGGGATGGTTTTATGAAAGGGTCAAAATTATCAAGGATCAATATGAATATGTCAACCCATTTTGTATTGTAGCTTTAGGAATACATCTAAGGGTGATAGAATAAAAGTGTGTTTGACTTGTCAAATGAAAAAAAAAGAGTCTTGGAAGGAAGCTATTGTTGAACATCATTGAATGAAGGTATAGTTCCTATCACATGTAAATAGGCTCAAATGTGTTGGTGTAATATTTTATTCACCTTGGATATATTATATATCCTAAATGTGATATTGCACCTATTTCATAAGTTTACTTAAGATAATATAAATATTTAATTATTCTCACCTAAGTCTCTAATAATGACATGTGTGCACTTTGACTTGAGGTACACAAGTGCCACCACTACCTCATCAACTCTTGATTGATGATAGTTAGGTACCACCTCTATTCAGTCAAGGCCACCTTCGTCTTAGTCATGTTGAGTGAACTAATCTACTAATTGGTAATTCAACTCTTGACTTCTTAGTTAGGCTAAGTTAACTCACCTCTTACTTAAGAGTGATTGAGAGTTAACTCACACCTCTTTGGCATGTCATCTCCTTGATTCATGTATCCAATCTAGGCCTATATATATGTATCTTACTCATCATAAATTTGTCTCGTAATATTGAATATAAAATTAAAGTAATTATTCTATTCATCTAGATTTGTGATTACCATGTAGGAATTTAGTCTTGGGTAGGTTTGTTGATCATAAAAAATTCTAACAAAATGGAGAGAGGTGGGTTTTGAATGAATGAGGGTTTAATAAAAGGTCATGTCCCACATTTTAAAACTTTACACACCTAGAACACCTATAGAAAGGGACCTTTGAACAAAAGACCTTCATTATAAGGCCTTTATGCTGACCTCTTTCTTTTGGTCACTTAGATTTTAACAAAAAATGTTTGTTCTCAAAGCAAGGTTTGGATATCCAAATAAAGTCATCATGACAAAATTTTTCTGGATTGTAGCCCTCAAAATAATCTTTTTAAAATTATAATTTTTAATATATTTTATTTAATATATTTATTTTCTATTTTCTTGCAAACATAGATTTTTACCAAACATAAAGGTCTACATTTGACACATGTAGAAAAATTTAACAAATGTAGATTTTTTTAAAAAATATGACCACCCTCCATATTGATGTCATTATTTCAATAAAAAAAGTAATTTGGATATATACAAAGAATGTTATACATTATAGCATAATATGACTCTAAGTTATAATTAATCTAAATTAAAAAATTAAAAAAAATCTAACAAAAACTTACACAAAAATATGCATGCTCTAGATATCACTATTAATAATCTATTTTTATGAAATTATGAAATTTATCTTATTTCTAAAAAAATATATGCCTATGGCATAATATCACTCATGAACTATAAAAAATAAGTTAATAATAAATGTTTAATAACTGAGACAAATTATTTTTACTTTTAAAACTATATATTTAGAATATACACACAAAATCTAAAAAATCACTAGTTCACATCATCTTCAAAGTCTTAATGGTTTTCTTTCTATAAGTGATAACAAGTAAAATTTGGTTAAAAATACTCATTTGAGTGTCCCACTTAGGCAAAAAAGTGGGACACACTATTGCACTATCAACACTAAGACAAAGTGACATTTAGGGTGATTGCCTTTCTCTTTTTTAAGTTAGAGTATAAAATTTGTATAGAGTCTAATTTAGATCAACTAGAGCTCATGGAAAGTGGTCCAACCCTAGATTCCTATGTGCCTATTATCAAAACAATACAAATTATAGTTCATTTAACCAACTCATAAAAGAAGACTTGTCCCCAATTTAGGCATCTCATTGCTAGTTGTTTTAATCACCTATTTGATCAAACATATTGAAAAGGGGCTTTCCAAAAAGGATGACACAAGTTTGTTCTTTCACCAAATCCTAAGATCTAACCATTACTCATTTGTTTGAGGACCAAAATTTTAAATTTATGCATCTAGGGTAAGTGCATAGAAATATGGGACAAAAGGGGGTCAAAAGTAACCATTGTTTTTAAATTAGATAAAACTAAACTTGGATGAGTAATTCTATGTACACTTGAAAATTTGATAATAAAAATAATTGTGTACTCTTAATCTAGTTTCTAAACTACTAAAGATTTTAAAAATGGGGAAGGGTAAGGGAGTGAAATGTTGAGCGCACACAAAAGTGTTCTTATTTAATCACTAAAATATAACATAGTGCCTAGTGTACACCCCCCTATGTTTTTGCTACATTAGATATTTTTAAAAACCAATTGGTGGAAATATAGCTAAGAGTGAGTATTACATGTATATTTTTAATATTTTTTATTAAATTTTTTAAAAAGTTGACGCATCTTGAAAATTACATCACTGAGCACATGCATCACATAACTTGCACAAAACTAATTGAAAATGTATTTTTTTTGTTGAATATATATAGAATAAATTGTATAAGAATCCTATATTATTATTTTTAAATTTGGATAAGCATATCAAAAGTCATAAAAAAATTTAATATATATGTACTAGAGGAATATGAAGACACTCTTCAAAGAAAATAAAAATAAATACCTAACTTATTCCAAATATTAAAAACTTGTATGGCTAGAAGGGTAAGAAGTGGCTCTTTATTTTGTTGGTGGTTTTGAAAAATTAATTGCAAAGCATATAAACTTGATGATGTTAAAGTTTGAATTCGAGTTGTTTCATGTTAAAAACATGAATTTAGGAGCCACCATAGATGTCCAACCGTTAGGCTTGGATTTCCATGTCTAAATGTGTGGGATAAAAAAAAAATTGAATTCAAGGCATTACAAATGTGTACGTGTTAAAACATATAACTATTATGTTTTTCATAACATGAATGTGTTTTGCTAAAACTCTCAAGGTTGGCCAATAATTTGTCTGCCATTTCTATGCACTTACCCCCTAGGGCTATGTATTTAAAGATATTACTATCCTACAAAACTTGAACATGATCAAATAATCATGAAGTTGAGATCACACAATCACTAAAAACATTTCTATTTTTTAGGTACTTTAGTTAGAAATCACAATGTGTTAAGCATTAGAAAAAATCAACTTCTCAACAATCAATTTAATGACATTCTTTCTTGTCGCATGTTGTAATGTCCCTCCATTCTCATCTTGGATGTACAAATGGTCTAGCTAAGGAGCATGAAGATGAAGGTAAAATAATAGGAATATTTAGGGTATGTTAGATAGTTGTTGTTGTACATTATATGATGTTGGTAGATTCTACATTCATGTTGATGACATTCCTAATTATGCTCATGTGTGGTTTCATATCATAGTTGGTATGTTTTATCGATAATATTTGTTGTGACACTGATAATTTATATGCTCTAACATTGTTTTACATTCAGGTGATTATGATGTTGATCTTACTATGATTGTCATATGTTAGAATTGATTTTTATGTGACTGATTCTGTATCATAGGATGTTATGTTGTGATGTTTTGTGTGGATTAATCTTATTATGTGTATCATGTGATTATCTGATGCTGGTTCTTATTTAGTCATTTAGTAACTGATTTCTATGTGTGTTGTGATTACGTGTTTAATGTGATGGTGAAAGGGATAATGTCACATTACTCATGTGTGAGTACCCTACTATGCTACTATTCCATTTCACGGTGTATTTGAATATATGATTATATATATATATATGTCTATTTATTTGACTGTTTAGTTGTTGCAGGATGCAGGTACCAGGCATCAACTCCACCTGAATTGACAGGTCTGATCATGCCTTAAACCCAATGGAAACTATTGAACGGAGATAACATGTGGTCCCCTAGTTAGCCATCATCCTTGAAAAGGATGAGTATCTAATTTTGCACCGAGTCAGTGTTGCCTGTATGGGCGTAATGGTCAGTCATTGTCATTGTGGTCATGCTTTCGATCATGCATTGTGTCAGGTATTGTTTGACATTTAGGTTATTTTGTTTGGAATTGTTTGATTAATTCTTTGGTTAATTGATTCATTAAAATAAAATTATTAAGTCAAGAGGGCACTTTGATAAATAAATACAGATGCTTTTATGTAAATTATAGTTGTGTGGAAATATGTATTATTATGTCTGAAAAAGATTCTTTTTCTTCATTATTATTGCATTGAGTAATTATTTTCCATTTTGGCCACTTAGAAGAAGTGGCAGTTACGCACCTCAAGAGGGAATCTTAGAAATAATTGTTTTTTTTGTGTAAGAAACAAATTTTAGAAAAGTACAAAGAGATTATTTTTGTTTAGTTGTAAATGAAATAAATAAAATCAGAGAGAAATTATTGTTTGGTTAAAAATAGAAAATTGTAAGAAAGTAATAAAGGAGAATCTTTTGGAAGAAATTATGGGGATGGTTATGCATTCTCAACTTTATTATGAAATCTCAAGACATAATTTGAGGAGAGCGTGTATTTCAATTAGAGAATATGTTTTATGTTTTGGGGATCTCTCTCTCAGGCAGTTTTTAATTTTTCTTTTGGCACCATAAACCATTGTTTCTAGAAGAAAAGACTTGGGGGAAAATGGATGCAAGCTAGGAAATTTGTGAAGATGTGATTGAAGCAATATTCTAGGTATAGACTGATATATGAAACTGATTTATTGTTGCATTCGATTTAGTGAAATATTCTGTGAATTCTCTTTTGCATTTTTCTGAACCCAATCTATTATGTTAGCCATAACTTTATTTTTATGAACTGGGTTTCTCTAATTTTTTTATATATGGTGCATGACCCGGATATCTAAATCATATCCGAAAATCAGCCAAACCCAGTTTGTCATTTTTGTGATATGATTATTTTGTGACTGTCTACCTTGTTGCAAGTATGGGCCTAACCGGTGTTGTCATTGATGTCAACATACTCCTGTTACATTAATGACAAGGTTTGGATGAGTTGTGTGTTGAGGATATTGAGAAAATTAGTCTCAATCAGGAACAGTGAAGAACAATGATGACATAAGGTAAAGTTCCAAGATAGGATGAGGATCAAAGGATGTGGATTAAAGGGTTTGTAGATATGTGTCTTAAGATGTTGCAGTAGAGATTTCAAAGGTCCGCATGAAGATATGAAGAAGTTATGGCAGTTCAAGTGAAACTGGTTCTGGCAGATGTTTAGTGATGATAGAGTGATACAGATAGGTCCGGTGAGTTCTGAAAATGCATTCTTTGGTTCTGCGGATTTAAGGAAGTGTTGGGGAAGTCTGTGTGGTATGTTAACTCGATTGGTTTGTGGTTTGAAGGTTCGCAAGTATCTATTCCTTTGTGATAGTAATGGCAGACTGTATTCTTGAGGTTCCAGATGAAGGAGAGAAGGATTTCAGTAAGTAGAGGAAGTGCAAATGTTCTTGGTGTTTTAGGCAAGTTTGTGGAGGTCCTTGGATCATGCTTAGTTCATGCTTATGGTCTGCATTAGAATGGGGGTCCCAAAAATGAAGAATAACTTTCGGATGATGGTGTTCTTTATGTGACTGGCTGACCTGATGAATTATACATCTTGCGGATGTTCTTGTGGATGTTTGCTGACTTAGATGTTTGTTCCTAAGTTGAAGTCATGTATAAATAAGGGATTGCGAAGTCATTTCAGAGTGTGACTTGTGGAGATGAGTGTGTGGTAGTGAGGAAAAGAGCGAAAGGCAAAGAAGAAGGTTTGGGCTTAAATGGAACTGACTCAAGCATGGTGAAGATGCTATTTACCAGTTCAAGTATGTGATACTTATTCTTTTGTAGACAGTGTGTTTCTTGTAGGCAGTGAGCCTCTTGTGAGCAGTGTGCTCAGGCAGTGAGCCCTAATTGGCATGTGCCATTTTGTTTTTTCTATTCTTCTAACAGAGAATACAATCTTGGGTTAGTCACCTCGTGGTTTTTCCCTTAACCAGGTTTTCCATGTCAAAATCTTGGTGTCTCATGTGTTGATGTGTTTTTGCTCTTGATTAAATGCATTAAGTTTCATGTTTGATTTATTGTTATACTGCTAAGTGAATATAAGTGTTGAAAATGAAGAAAGTTTTGGACAACTGATTCACCCCCCCTCTCAGTTGTCTACCCTAAGTCTATCAATTGGTATCAGAGCTAAGTTCCTCTAAAAGGAGCTTAACCACTTGAGGAGATCCAGGATGTTGTCCTACAAGAAGGATAGTCCAAAGCTTGATGGAACTAACTTTGCTCTTTGGAAAGGTCGCATGAAATGTCACTTGTAGTGTATGGGAATGGCGTACTGGTCCATGGTTACAAAATAGTATGTACCTCCACAGGGTGGTCTGACAACCCTAAATGAAATCACAGATGATGAAAACAATCTGCGGACCAAAGAGGCTCTTCTAAGAGTATTATCTGACTTAGAGCTCTCAAATGTTATTGATCTACCAACTTCCTTTGAGATTTGGAATAAACTGGAACTTTTGCATGAAGACCAGTATGTTAAATGTGCAAGGTTACAGAGTCTAAAAGGAAAATTTGGAAAACTGAAGATGAGAGATGATGAAAATATTACCTCTTTATGCCAAGAGTGAATGAGCTGGTTTGTGGAATTAGAAATGCAGGTGGAACCCTGAGTGAAGATGAGATCATTGGCAAAGTTCTTAGATCCCTTCCTGCTTCTTATAAAATCAAGGCTTTTGCAATTGAAGAATTCAAAGCTCACACAACAGTCACAAGAGATCAATTCGTTGGTAAGTTGGCTACTTTTGAAATGGCTGAGTTTGGAGATGATCCTCCAAAGACTGAATCTACATTCAAAGCCAGTGCCTCTGTAAAAGGGAAACAAAGGTTTGATCCGGGAGAAAACTCTTCAAGGAACCTATCATGGTATGAAAAAGCAAGAAAAGACTTGGAAGAAGAAGAAGCTGAAACTGCTCATCTTGAAGCTCTTATTGCAAAAAGACTACCAAGAGGATCCGGTAAGTATGAAGGAAAATTACCTTTTAAGTGTTTTAACTACAATAAAATTGGTCATTTTGCCTCAAGATGTCCAAAAAGATTTTCAAGACCAAATCCTAACAGACCAAGGTTTCAAAAGAATTGTTACTATGTTCATGAAGAAGATGATAATGAAGGAGTAACAGATGATGAATCAGAGACAGGAAACAAATCCTGTAATGAATGGGTGTTTATTGCCATCAAAGAAGAGGAACCAATATCCTCTGTATCTGTCAATCATAAAGTTGAAGAAAGAGCTCTAGCTGTCCAAGTTGAAGCAAAGGATGATTGGGTTATTGATAGTGGATGCTCTCACCATATGACAGGTGACAAGAATAAGTTCTTAAATTTGGAAAAGTATGAAGGATGAATTGTAAAATTTGGAGATAATTCTACTGGTAGAATCAGAGGTGGAGGAACTATTTATCTTGATGGAAAGAACAAAACTAGTAATGTACTGTATGTTGAAGGATTAAAGCATAATCTTCTCAGTGTTGGATAGATGGTGGACAAAGGCTATGATCTCAAATTCAGGAACAGAAAATGCAAGATCTTTGAAAGTTCTGGATCTGAGATTGCATCCAGTACTCAAACTAAAGGTAATATCTTCCACTTGGTTGGTACTGGTAAAATATGCTTATTTGTTTAAATTGATCAGAATTGGTTGTGGCATAGGAGGATGTGTCATGTGAATTTTGATAATATCATCAAGATAAGCAATACTCAGGCTGTAAGAGATCTTCCAAAATTAGTGAAACCTACTAATAGCTTGTGCAAAGAATGTCAGTTGGGCAAACTGAGCAGAGTCACATTCAAAAGTAAGGAATTGTCTTCTACCGGACTATTGGACTTAGTTCATACTGATCTTTGTGGTCCGGCAAGAGTTAGGAGCATCCAAGGTGATAGATACTTCATGTTGCTAATTGATGACTATTCCCAGATGATGTGGGTAACCTTTCTAAAAGCAAATCAGAAGCACTTGAGAAATTCAAAATATTCAAGGCCATGATGGAGAATGAAACCGGATTAAAATTGAAATGTCTGAGGTCTGATAGAGGTGGAGAATTCACATCCGGTGAGTTCATAGACTTCTGTGAGAAACATGGAATAAAGAGATAGTTTCTGCCCCTAGAAATCCACAGCAGAATGGAGTAGTTGAGAGAAAGGACTGAACCATCTAGGAAGCATCCAGGACCATGATGATGGAAGCAAATGTTCCTCAGATCTATTAGAGAGAAGCTATCAGCACTACAGTCTACACTCTCAATCGAGTTCAAATTAGAAACAATACTAGTAAGACTCCTTATGAACTTTGGTTTGGCATTACTCCCACTGTGAGATATTTTAGAGTTTTTCGTAGCAGATATTACATTAAAAGGGATGAAGATCTAGGAAAGTTTGATGCTAGAATTGATGAAGGAATATTCTTGGGTTACTCTACTCAAAGTAAAGCATACCAGTGTTACAACAAGAGAGACTGAGAAAGATTGTAGAAAGTGTAAATGTGAAGGTTGATGAAGAAATTGAAAGACCCTCAAGAATTCATGAGTATGATGAAGATGATTAGAATGGTGTTTAGATTCAAAGTATCCAAGCTTCTTCTAAGAAACAAAGTCAAGTTGATCTGGTAAGTCAGGAAGAAAAGATAAGTCTCAATGAGACTGATCTAGAGTTAGAGGTGCAAGAAACTCCCAAAGTTCCAAGGTATGTAACTCTAAACCACTCTAAAGATTAGATCATAGGTGACAAAAGAAAAGGAGTGCAAACAAGGAGGAGAATTGCTCAAAATTCAGATGAGTATTGTCTAATTTCAAAGATTGAACCCAAGATAGTGAATGAAGCTTGCAATGATGAAAATTGGTCAAAAGAAATGGAGGAAGAACTAATGCAAATTGAGAAAAATCACACTTGGGATCTTGTTCCTAGACCTAGAAACAAGAATGTGATTAGAACCAAATGGGTCTTGCGGAACAAACTGAATGAAGCTGATGAAGTAATCAGAAATAAAGCTAGATTGGTCTGCAAGGGTTACTCTTAGATTGAAGGAGTTGATTTTGAAGAGACTTTTACTTCAGTGGAAAGAATTGAAGCAGTCAGATTATTTCTTGCATTTGATGCCTTTAAGGATTTCAAGGTGTATCAGATGGATTGCAAATCTACCTTCCTAAATGGTAATTTGGAAGAAGAAGTATACATTGAGCAACCGGATGGATTTTAATTGTCTAATCATGGTGACATGGTCTACAAATTGAAAAAGGCACTGTATGGACTAAAGTAAGCCCCAAGATGCTAGTATGAAAGATTGGATAAGCATCTCTTAAAGATTGGTTTCAACAAAGGTACTGCTGACAGTAATTTGTATTTCAAAATTGATCATGAAAATATCTTAATTATTGAAGTATTTGTTGATGATATCATTTTTGGAGG
This sequence comes from Cunninghamia lanceolata, assembly GCA_027924645.1. Classification (NCBI taxonomy): domain Eukaryota; kingdom Viridiplantae; phylum Streptophyta; class Pinopsida; order Cupressales; family Cupressaceae; genus Cunninghamia; species Cunninghamia lanceolata. The sequence goes on from BSBN01000389.1 coordinate 7,584,247, forward strand.
AACAAATAGTATGTGTAAAACTTTTGCAAGTCAAATGTAAAGTGAGTTTGAGATGTCCATGCTTGGAGAAATGAATTTTTTTTTGGGTCTACAAATTACTCAACCAAAGAAAGGAATCTTCATTTCTCAGTCAAAATATGTGAAAGAATTGTTGAGGAAATTTGGGATGGAAGACACTAAGCCAATGAACACTCCAATGGCAACCGGATGCAAGTTGAGAAAAGTTGATGACTCTCCCAAGGTTGATCAAACAAAATATAGGTTAATGATTGGAGGACTGTTGTATCTCACTCAAACTAGACCAGATATTATGTAGGCTGTTAGTCTTGTTGCTAGATTCCAAGCTAATCCTAGAGAATCTCATGTTATGGCAATCAAGAGGATTTGTAGATATCTAAAGGGGATAGTTGAGTATGGGTAGTGGTATCCTAGAGATCATGATTTCTCTCTCCATGCATATATAGATGTTGATTGGGTAGGAGATGTGGATGACCGGAAGAGTACTAGTGGTGGAGCATTCTTTTTGGGGAAGAGATTGGTTTCTTGGTTAAGCAAGAAACAAGAAGCAATATCTCTATCCACTACAGAAGTAGAATATATTGCTACAGTAGGTAGTTGCACTCAAGTTTTGTGGATGAAACAGATGTTAAGAGACATCAGAGTAGAATATGAGGAGCCCATCACAATTTTCTATGATAATTCAAGTGCAATAAACATATCCAAGAATCTGGTGTTGCATTCAAAGACTAAACATATATCCATCAAGTTTCACTTTTTGAGAGAGCAAGTGAACAGGAATGAAGTCAGATTGGAGTTTGTGCCTTCAAAGGATCAGATTGTAGACATCTTTACTAAACCTCTACCTAAGGACTCTTTTGAGTATCTCAGGGAGAAGTTAGGGGTTATTTCCCCTCCGGTGGTGAACTACGATGCACTGATGTGCATCAGTCTGGTGGATATCACAGTCACATCTTGTGGTCCGGACTAATGATAGGGAGCTGCTACTCAGGGGGAGTAGCAGGCATGGTTCTGAAGTGGTAGAACTGCAAGTATGTGCCCTTTGCCATTGATGTCAAAGGGGGAGAGAAGACATGTGAAAAACAAGTGGTTACTGATCAAAGGGGGAGTAGTAAAGGGAGAGAAGACATGTGAATGGTTGTTCTTAATAAAGGGAGTTGTGACAGGAAAGTAATTTTCTTGTCTTGATGGTTAAAATAGTTTTTCACATCATATGTTGCCATCAATGACAAAGGGGGAGATTTTTGCAAGTATGGGACTAATCGGTGTTGTCATTGATGTCAACATACTCCTGTTACATTAATGACAAGGTTTGGATGAGTTGTGTGTTGAGGATATTGAGAAAATTAGTCTCAATCAGGAACAGTGAAGAATAGTGATGACATAAGGTAAAAGTCCAAGATAGGATGAGGATCAAAGGATGTGGATTAAAGGGTTTGTAGATATGTGTCTTAAGATATTGTAGTAGATATTTTAGAGGTCCGCATGAAGATATGAAGAAGTTATGATAGTTTAGTGAAACTAGTTCTGGCAGATGTTCAGTGATGACAGAGTGATACAGATAGGTCTGGTGAGATCCAGAAATGCATTCTTTGATTCTGTGGATTTGAGGAAGTGTTGGGGAAGTCTGTGTGGTGTGTTAACTTGATTGGTTCTATTGTTCTCAAAATTAGCTATGCTCGTTTTTGTAGACAACCCCCATGAAACTTGTCCGTTTCGTGAATCTACACTCTAAGCTCGTGAATTGAGACAAGATTCTCTTGATCTTGCGTGAAGTCGTTTAACATTCTAGACTAGTTTATGACATCCCTTTGAATCAGTTTCTTGATATACGTGAAGATCATTCAAGTTGTAAATCGGTAAAAATGTCAATTTAGGTCATTTTTAGGAGTTAGTAAAATTTTGAGTCTTGATATGCAAGAGCGGCAAAAAATGCCACTTCTACATATCTCTTTGACTTATTTCATTATGTATGCAATAGCAGCATTTTTTGCTGCTTTTGCATGTGTTTTTCGTTAAATATGCAATAGCGACATTTTTTGCCGCCATTACACATTTGCAATCCATTGTCTCGCATAGGCGGTGAATTTTACCGCCGTTTCACATTTGTTGACCTTCGTGCATGAACGGCCGAAACTTCCGCTTGAGCGAGATCCTTCGGATCTTGGACGCTAAGTGCCATTAATGGCCACTCGTGCCATTCATTAAAACTTGTTTTTGAGTTGTTAAATACATCTTTTTAGTTTTGTTGTTTTTATTGTTTGTTGTTTCATTCCTCCAAAGCTTCCTCCAGACCCCTCGCATCACTCAAACTCACCAGTTAAGGTTTCATTCATGTTCATTCTCAGCATTAAGGTTTTTCTGCCGGCATTATAGGTAAGCTCCTCTTTTGAAACATGTTTCTCTTGTTGGGAGTTTTTGTTTAAACACAACTATCGGCATATCCTCAGGTTTTGTTTTGATAAATTATTGTTTTTGTTAGGTTTTATCCCTTTGTTTCTTATTTTTGTGATTGATTTTTGTTGTTGTGTGAGTCCGTTTGTAGGTTTTCTATTTGTTTTCACCTGATACATCAGAGATGCCCTAGGTCTTGTTTTGGAGAGATGCCACATTTTTGCTGTGTAGACCCTTGCAACCCTTGTCATATACCTTTGTGTGTTATCGGCAGTTTTCACTGACCTAATACTACAAAGGTCAATCCCTTCCGAAGTGCATCGTTGGCGAAATTCTTTGATCAAACACAGTACTTCAAGACTGCAACTTCCATGATGTACAATGTCGGTAGTTTTTGCCACTCTAACAGGGATTATTGGTGATCAAAGCAATGATGCATGTGCAATAGTGGTCATTTTCCCTGACCGAACATCGTGATGACTCACCGAACCAACGTGCATCGTCGGCAAAATTAACCGCTAGTGTATAACTTAGATTTTTGTATTTGGTGTATGGGCAACAGATTTTTCCGCCCTTACATGAGAACCTATTTCATGCTCCATGCGATAATGGCCAAATTCGCTGCTTTGACATCCAAGCTACAAAATCCTTGTCACCTGCATTAGCGGCAAAATTTGCCGCTCATACCAAAATTCCTGACCACATGCAGTGGCGACAAACTTTACCGCTAGTGCAATACAATAAGACCCTCATATCCAAGAGTGGCAAATTTTGCCGCCCATGCAAAAATCATCCTAAATTTTGCTAACTCTGGAAAATCTCTAGTTTTGATTTCCTGAGCCCGCTTCTCCTCTGATTTTTGGCCAACTCGCACTATAGCCCTTTTTCAAGCGCGTCCCAGTAGTCGTGATCATCAACATGCAATTTTCCCAGATTGCCCATATTTTTCCTAATTGCATGATCATGACTTTTGTTGCAGTTTCTTCTGCAGAGCTTCGTTCAACATCAAACTTCTTCTCGGTGAAAGTTCATCCAAATGACTGACTTGTCCCTGAAGAAATCAAGAGCAATGAAATACAAATACCAAGGTGTTTTCCCAATCACCTCAGTCCATTCTAATGTTGATGACATTAGAGATACAGAGATTGGCCATGTTGATATGGCCGAGTTTGTAGAGAGGACCAAGTTAAGCAACCCCAGTGCTTTGATGAAGAAGATAGTGGAAAGTAATATTCATCTGGTGTCATCTTTTCCAGTGGTAGCTCACAGCATGGAATTTGTTCTTTAGTGTGCCCATTTCTATAACAAAGATATTAGAGCTGTGGTGGACGCCAGTGGTAATGTGATAATCAGGTTGGATCCTGAGTTCATTAACAAGGTGTTCATGTGTCCTCCTGCTACAGAGGTATTGAAGCTTGACTTTGTTGAAGCTCAGAAGGAATATAACAAGAATCTAGATAAAGCAAAGAAAGTAATCAATAACAAATGGTTGAAGACTACAAGATCAAATTTGTTAAGGTCGCCACGTAGTTTCCCTCGAATTGATTTTTTAGAGGAAGTTGGTGACTTGATTACTCTCCTTAGCAAGATAAGAGGTTTGTCTTCTTCTTCACAGTTTCATGAATGGATGTATCCTTTCATTAAGGTCATACTCCAGGGAAGGAAACTTATTTTCTAGGGTGAACAAATTAGTAATGCTTTGCACGAACAACTGATGAAGGTGTCCACTACCTTCAAGTTCTACATGACTTCCTATTTGGTATACATTGCAGCCTCTATGAGAATCTTTCCAAGGTTAACATCAGAAGGGGATAGGAGGGTAATCCCAGTATACCAATATTATTCTCAGTTGACATTGAAAGGTTTAATTCACCATTTCATGAGGGTGAATGATGTGTTCTTTGATGTATTCTTGTGTCTTTTTGATCCCCAACTGGAGCAGAGAATAATTTTAGATGAGGCATGGATAGTGGTAAATGACTTCGGTTGTATGTTTTTGCAATTTCCTACTTTTTCATACTTGAGGGTTGGCTTTTTCTAAGGTTACCCTTATATGCTTCCAAGATTCCCTTCAGATAAACTAGTCTTGATGGAGTTGTGCAGACAAATGATTGTCGTGCATAACAAACAGATGGAACTCAAGAAGCCTAGTTTCAGATTTCTAGTGGAAATCGGCAGATATTCAGTATTGACTGCTGCAAAGACAAGGGCCATGGAGACAGAGATGCAGTTGGTCACCATGGAGCAATTCAAGAGGAGACCAAAATTTGACTACAGGGGTGTAAAGGATAAAATCAAAAGGAAAACTCAGTTTCATGAACCCATGGTGGAAGATGTCTGGGTAGACTTGAGAACAGAGGAAGATATCAGAAACTGGACTATGGCAGGTTGTCCCTAGAACAGATTGAATATTTGGGACTTGCTGATATTCTAGAAGATCTTGTGGATGATGGGGAATTGGTTGACACCAGATATGATGTAGAACAGATTGCTAGTACTCCTCTCCCTCCAATCCAATGGTCCCAAAAGGAGTTGACTTCACTAAGGAAGAGATTTGAGCCCATATTGGCTAACACCAATAAATAGCTGGTAGATAAAGGAATTACGCTGAAAGAATTCGTCACTAGTTCAGAAACTAAAATTCAAGAGCAGACTGGTAAAAAGGTGGAAAACAAAACGAAGAACAAGAGCGATGTTCACTCATCCTCTAAAACACACAAGCCTAAAATTAGATTTGTAACGAAGAAAGCAAAAGCTGTTGAGGAAGAAACTGAAACGAAAGATATGGAAGTTAAGGAGCCAGTGACTAAAGAGCTAGCTACAAAAGAGATGGATGTTGAAGATAGGAATTCAGATCAACAAGATGAGGAGGCTTTGTCTCCACAGGAAAATACACAACAAGAAATAGGAGTATCATCCTCATTGTTTAATACACCTGTCACAGCTCATGTGTCTGTTTCCCCTATTAACATTCCTTCCTCTGAATCTCCCTCTCCTCCTAAAATAATTTTTGATAATCCCCAAAGCACTTTTGAAAATGTTCTCCGTTCTTCTGAGTCAATTCCTAGTTTGTCTTCTTCATCTTTTGATATTGGGGATACGTCCATGTTTGATCATTTTGTGATGAATACTGAGCAAGTTTCAAGTGCAAATGTAATAGGTGCAGTTTTTACTAACACCCCGCCTTTGTTTCTACTACCAGTAAAAGCACAGTTCTGGGAACACCAGTAGTAGGAATGGATCCCAATGTGAGTACTTCTCTGCTCCCACCTTGGTTATCAGCTTACACGCCAAAGAGGAAAAAGCAAGTCATCTCTTTAGATGACTTTGATTTCACTAAGTTTGTACCTGCAAAGCCTAAGGCCTCGAAGAAACCAAAGATTCATTCCAGGGTACTTGAAGATAAGGGACACAAATTTCTGGAGATAGAAAAACCTCCATAGGATGCAACTGTTGAAAATTTTGATATGAATGACTACTCTATTTCTAGAGTTGAATTGGGCAAAATCACCCATGAAAGCGCTAAAAATGATATGCAGTTAGCCATGGACATCCTGATCCAGAAGTTTGACAGGGAAAAAAAAATGAAAGATCACTACAAGGCAAAGGTAGAACAACTGACTGCAGTGGTAAGAAAAATCACTTTGAACTCAGAAGCAGTTACTCCAGAGGCTGTATCTGTAGAAGACGCCGTCATTCTGAAAGCAGAAAAGACTCACCTTAAAGGAAAAGTACTTGAAGAGTACTTAGATAGGATGTGAGCGCAAGGAATCTCTTTGCTCACTGATGTATCTGAGAAAACAGATAAAATGAGGAAAGTAAGGGCAGAACTTAATGATCTCATTGATGCTATCTCTCAAGATATTGAGCACACGAAGGATACTCATGATAAATGGGTGGAAATGAGGAAGCTAAAAATAAGTACCCTAATATCAATTGGTACTATCGCCAACAGGGATTCATATACAGAAACAAAGGAAGCTCTGATGTACAGGAGCAATATGCTAAGAAATTTGATCAAGGATCTTGAAGCTACAAAGGAAATTAGTGAAGAAAATGATGTCAATCTTTTGCATAAGTTGGAGGAGTTACCTTGTAAGTTGGTATCGCAAGACAACCAATTTCTTTCTGCAGAAGAAATGGTTTAGGAGTTTGAAGACATGTTCCAGAAAGAATTTGAAGATAAAGCATTTTCAATAACTTCTGTGGACAACATTTTAGACAACCAGTTAACCTTGGATAATCTGAAAACCAGGTTAACTAATCATGCAAAATCAATCACTACAGTGAGGGATGCCATAGTGAGAGCCAGGATGATCTTCAAGAATGCATTCAACCTAGATAGCATTGAAATGCAAGCGGATTTCACTATGTATGATCACCACATGAGAAAAACTAGTGACACAAATTGAAGCAGTTGTTTTTCCCTTAGTTTATTTTTTGTTTTTCACATGTACTTTCAAAACAATTTTGGACATTTTTACATGTACATTTTTAATATGTAATTACATGTAAAAATATAGGAAGTCCCAAGTCAATAAGGACTCCTATTTTTGAATAAGTCGAAGTAGTTGTAGATTTCGTAAATTCTCTCAAGGCCTCTCCCTATAAATAAAGAGGGCCTCTTTTGTAAATATTATCTTTTGTCTATTGCAAGAATACTCTAGCAAATTGAAAAGCAAATCAAGACTTTGTGCTTTTTGTGAAAATCAATATTCAAATATTTATCAATACAAGAAAGCAAGTTCAATTCTAATCTTTGTCTTGGGATTATTTGTATTGTGATAGTTTTGTTATTACGTCTTGCTATCATAATCTTATTTGATAATAATTGAAGTGTGGAGTTTGTTTCGAGTGATTGAAGAGCGCTCTTAATTTGATTCTGATAGACTTTGTGTTATCAAATCATTTGTGGGTTATATGTTCATGTTTGTGAGAATACAATAGTTTGGAGACTTTGTGCTACAAGTTGTTATGTTCGATTTACTTTTATCATCTTGAAGAGGAGTGAAGACTTTGGGCTGCATTCTACTTCAAATAGTTTCATTTACAAGTAGTGAGGTAACAGAAAACTTTGTGTTTCTATGATTTTGTGATAATTTATAAGTCTTCTATCAAGAGTTTGAAGTATAAACATCTATTCTGAAAAAAGAGAATGAGATGAGATGGAACCACCACAAACATAGTTTTTAGTGTACATAAAGTTTATAAGTTGTTTGGTTTGCAAAAGTCAAGTAATTAGAGGGAACCTCCCCTTGCTGAGAGGAGAGACTTTGTCTCATCATAGCTGTGGCTGATATACCCATTTTGCCGTTAGCGAGTTAATGACAAAATATTCACCCAATAGTTTTTTGGCGACTCTACTGGGGAAGGAACGCATAACTTGAAGCCTCACGTTCCGAGTTGAAGCATTTTTAGTTCTTTTCCATTTTCCTTGCAAACTTATGTTTAGTATAGTACATTCTGGTAGATTCCTGGTACACCAGAAGCAAGAGGCCTCAGGGTATTATTGATCCTGCATTTGAATTGATGCAGCAGAATAATTTTGGAGTCTTTGTTTCTCATTTTTGTAGACAACCCCCCAAAACTTGTCCATTTCGTGAATATACACTCTAAGCTTGCGAATCGAGACAAGATTCTCTTGATCTTGTGCGAAGTCATTTGACATTCTAGACTGGTTTATGACATCCCTTTGAATTGGTTTCTTGATATACGTGAAGATCGTTCAAGTCGTAAATTGGTAAAAATATCAATTTAGGTCATTTTTAGGAGTTAGTAAAATTTTGAGTCTTGATATGCAAGAGCAGCAAAAAATGCCGCTCCTACATATCTCTTTGACTTATTTCATTATGTATGCAATAGCAGCATTTTTTGCCGCTTTTGAATGTGTTTTTCGTTAAATATGCAATAGCGGCATTTTTTGCCGCCATTACACATTTGCTCCCATTGTCTCGCATAGGCGGTTAATTTTACCGCTGTTTCAGATTTGTTGACCGTCGTGCATGAATGGCTGAAAGTTTCGCTTGAGTGAGATCCTTCAGATCTTGGACGCTGAGTGCCATTAATGGCCACTCGTGCCATTCATTAAAACTTGTTTCTGAGTTGTTAAATACATTTTTTTGGTTTTGTTGTTTTTATTGTTTGTTGTTTCATTCCTCCAAAGCTTCCTCCAGACCCCTCGCATCACTCAAACTCACCAGTTAAGGTTTCATTCAAGTTCATTCTCAGCATTAGGGTTTTTCTACCAGCATTACAGGTAAGCTCCTCTTTTGAAACACATTTCTCTTGTTGGGAGTTTTTGTTTAAACACAACTATTGGCATATCCTCGGGTTTTGTTTTGATAAATTATTGTTTTTGTTAGGTTTTATCCCTTTGTTTCTTATTTTTGTGATTGATTTTTGTTGTTTCATGAGTCCGTTTGTAGATTTTTTGTTTGTTTCCACCCCATACATCAGAGATGCCCTAGGTCTTTTTTTGGAGAGATGCTGCATTTTTGCCACGTAGACCCTTGTAACCCTTGTCATATACCTTTGTGTGTTATTGGCCATTTTCGCCGACCTAATACTACAAAGGTCAATCCCTTCTGACATGCATCGTCAGTGAAATTCTCTGATCAAACATGGTACTTCAAGACTACAACTTCCATGATGTGCAATGTCGGCAATTTTTGCCGCTCTAACAGGCATTATTGGTGATCAAAGCAATGATGCATGTGCAATAGCGGTCATTTTCCCTGACCGAACATCGCGATGACTCACCGAACCAACATGCATCATCGGCAAAATTTGCTGCTGGTGTATAAATTAGATTTTTGTATCTGGTGTATGGGTGGCAGATTTCGCCGCCCTTACAGGAGAACCTATTTCATGCTCCATGCGATAACAACCAAATTCACCGCTTTGACATCCAAGCTATAAAATCCTTGTCACCTACATTAGCAGCAAAATTTGCCGCTCATACCAAAATTCCTGACCACATGCAGTGGTGACAAATTTTGCCGCTAGTGCAATACAATAAGACCCTCATATGCAAGAGCGGCAAATTTTGCCGCCCATGCAAAAATCATCCTAAATTTTCCTAACTTTGGAAAATCTCCAGTTTTGATTTCTCGAGCCTGCTTCTCCTCTAATTTTTGGCCAGCTCGCACTATAGCCCTTTTTCAAGTGCGTCCTCGTAGTCGTGATCATCAACATGCAATTTTCCCAGATTGCCCATATTTTCCCTAATTGCATGATCATGACTTTTGTTGTAGTTTCTTCTGCGGAGCTTTGTTCAACATCAAACTTCTTCTCGGTGAAAGTTCATCCAAATGACTGACTTGTCCCTGAAGAAATCAAAAGTAATGAAATACAAATACCAAGGTGTTTTCCCAATCACCTCATTCCATTCTAATGTTGATGACATTAGAGATACAGACATTGGCCATGTTGATATGGCCGAGTTTGTAGAGAGGACCAAGTCAAGCAACCCCAATGCTATGATGAAGAAGATAGTGGAAAGTAATATTCATCTGGTGTTGTCTTTTCTAGTGGCAGCTCACAACATGGAATTTGTTCTTCAGTGTGCCCATTTCTATAACAAAGATATTAGAGATGTGGTGGATGCTAGTGGTAATGTGATAATCAGGTTGGATCCCGAGTTCATTGACAAGGTGTTCATGTGTCCTCCAGCTATAGAGGTATTGAAGCTTGACTTTGTTGAAGCTCAGAAGGAATATGACAAGAATCCAGATAAAGCAAAGAAAGTAATCAATAACAAATGGTTGAAGACTACAAGATCAAATTTGTCAAGGTGGCCACGTACTTTCCCTCGAAGTGATTTTGTAGAGGAAGTTGGTGACCTGATTACTCTCCTTAGCAGGATAAGAGGTTTGTCTTCTTCTTCACAGTTTCATGAATGGATGTATCCTTTAATTAAGGTCATACTCCAGGGCAAGCAAGTTATTTTCTAGGGTGAACAAATCAGTAATGCTTTGCACAAACAACTGATGAAGGTGTCCACTACCTTCAAGTTCTACATGACTTCCTATTTGGTATACATTGTAGCCTCTATGAGAATCTTTCCAGGGTTAACATCAGAAGGGGATAAGAGGGTAATCCCAGTATACCAATATTATTCTCAATTGACATTGAAAGGTTCAATTCACCATTTCAGTTGGGTGAATGATGCGTTCTTTGATGTATTCTTGTATCTTTTTGATCCCCAACTGGAGCAGAGAAGAATTTCAGACGAGGCATGGACAATGGTAAATGACTTTGGTTGTATGTTTTTGAAATTTCCTACTTTTTCATACTTGAGGGTTAGCTTTTTCCAAGGTTACCCTTATATGCTTCCAAGATTCCCTTCAGATAAACTGGTCTTGATGGAGTTGTGCAGACAAATGATTGTCGTGCATAACAAACAGATGGAACTCAAGAAGCCTAGTTTCAGATTTCTAGTGGAAATTGACAGATATTTAGTATTGACTGTCGTAAAGGCAAGGGTCATGGAGACAGAGATGCAGTTGGTCACCATGAAGCAATTCAAGAGGAGACCAAAATTTGACTATAGGGGTGTAAAGGATAATATCATAAGGAAAACTTAGTTTCATGAACCCATGGTGGAAGATGCCTGGGTAGACTTGAGAACAGAGGAAGATATCAGGAAACTGGACTATAGTAGGTTGTCCCTGGAATAGATTGAATATCTAGGACTTGCTGATATTCCAGAAGATCTTATGGATGATGGGGAATTGGTTAATGCCAGATACGATGCAAAACAGATTGCTAGTACTCCTCTCCCTCTAATCCAATGGTCCCAAAAGGAGTTGACTTCACTAAGGAAGAGATTTGAGCCCATATTGGCTAACACCAATAAATGGCTGGTAGATAAACAAATTACGCTGAAAGAATTTCTCACTAGTTCAGAAACTAAAATTCAAGAGTAGACTGGTAAAAAGGTGGAAAACAAAATGAAGAACAAGAGTGATGTTCCCTCATCCTCTAAAACACACAAGCCTAAAATCAAATTTGTAACAAAGAAAGAAAAAGCTATTGAGGAAGAACCTAAAATGAAAGATATGGAAGTTGAGGAGCCAGCGACTGAAGAGCCAGTTACAGAAGAGATGGATGTTGAAGATAGGAATTCAGATCAACAAGATGAGGAGGCTTTGTCTCCACAGGAAAATACACAAGAAGAAACGGGAGTATCATCCTTATTGTTTAATACACCTGTCGCAGCTCCTATGTCTGTTTCCCCTATTAACATTCCTTCCTCTGAATCTCCCTCTCCTAAAATAATTTTTGATAATCCCTAAAGCACTTTTGAAAATGTTCTCTGTTCTTCTGAGTCAATTCCTAGTTTGTCTTCTTCGTCTTTTGATATTGGGGATACGTCCATGTTTGATCATTTTGTGATGAATACTGATCAAGTTTCAAGTACAAGTGTAATAGGTGCAGTTTTTACTAACACCCCGCCTATTGTTTCTACTACCAGTACAAGCACAGTTCTCGAAACACCAGCAGTAGGAATGGATCCCAATGTGAGTACTTCTCTGCTCCCACCTTGGTTATCAGCTTACACGTCAAAGAGGAAAAAGCAAGTCATCTCTCCAGATGACTTTGATTTCGCTAAGTTGGTACCTGCAAAGCCTAAGGCCCTGAAGAAACCAAAGATTCTTTCCAGGGTACTTGAAGATAAGAGACACAAATTTCTAGAGATAGCAAAACCTCCATAGGATGCAACTGTTGAAAATTTTGATATGAATGACTACTCTATTTCTAGAGTTGAATTGGGCAAAATCACCCATGAAAGCATTAAAAATGATATGCAGTCAACCATGGACATCCTGATCCAGAAGTTTGACAGGGAAAAAGAAATGAAAGATCACTACAAGGCAAAGGTAGAACTGCTAACTACAATGGTAAGAAAAATCACTTTGAACTCAGAAGCGGTTACTCTAGAGGCCATATTTGTAGAAGACCCCATCATTCTGAAAGCAGAAAAGACTCACCTCAAAGGAAAAGTACTTGAAGAGTACTTAGGTAGGATGCGAGTGCAAGGAATCTCTTTTCTCACGGTTGCATCTGAGAAAATGGATAAAATGAGGAAAGTAAGGGTAGAACTTAATGATCTCATTGATGCTATCTCTCAAGATATTGAGCGCACAGAGGATACTCATGATAAATGGGTGGAAATGAGGAAGCTAAAAATAAGTACCCTAATATCAATTGGCGCTATCTCCAACAAGGATTCATATACAAAAAAAAAGGAAGCTCTGATGTACAGGAGCAATATGCTAAGAAATTTGATCAAGGATCTTGAAGCTGCAAAGGAAATCAGTGAAGAAAATGATGTCAATCTTTTGCATAAGTTGGAGGAGTTACCTTGTAATTTGGTATCGCAAGACAACCAATTTCTTTCTGTAGAAAAAATGGTTCAAGAGTTTGAAGACATGTTCCAGAAAGAATTTGAAGATAAAGCATTTTCAATAACTTCTGTGGACAACATTTTAGACAAGCAGTTAACCTTGGATAATCTGAAAACCAGGTTAACTAATCATGCAAAATCAATCACTATAGTGAGGGATGCCATAGTGAGAGCCAGGATGATCTTCAAGAATGCATTCAACCCAGATAGCATTGAAATGCAAGCAGCTTTCACTATGTATGATCACCACATGAGAAAAAGTGGTGACACAAATTGAAGCAGTTGTTTTTCCCTTAGTTTATTTTCTATTTTTCACATGTACTTTCAAAACAATTTTGGACATTTTTACATGTACATTTTTAATATGTAATTACATGTAAAAATATAGGAAGTCCCAAGTTAATAAGGACTCCTGTTTTTGAATAAGTCGAAGTAGTTGTAGATTTCATAAATTCTCTCAAGGCCTCTCCCTATAAATAAAGAGGGCCTCTTTTGTAAATATTATCTTTTGTCTATTGCAAGAATACTCTGGCAAATTGAAAAGCAAATCAAGACTTTGTGCTTTTTGTGAAAATCAATATTCAAATGTTTATCAATACAAGAAAGCAAGTTCAATTCCAATCTTTGTCTTGGGATGATTTGTGTTGTGATAGTTTTGTTCTTACATCTTGCTATCATAATCTTATTTGATAATAATTGAAGTGTGGAGTTTGTTTCAAGTGATTGAAGAGCGCTCTTAATTTGATTCTGATAGACTTTGTGTTATCAAATCATTTGTGGGCTATATGTTCATGTTTGTGAGAATACAATAGTTTAGAGATTTTGTGCTACAAGTTGTTATGTTCGATTTACTTTTATCATCTTGAAGAGGAGTGAAGACTTTGGGCTGCATTCTACTTCAAATAGTTTCGTTTACAAGTAGTAAGTGAGGTAACAAAAAACTTTGTGTTTCTGTCATTTTGTGATAATTTTTAAGTCTTCTATCAAGAGTTTGAAGTATAAACATCTATCCTAAAAAAAGAGAATGAGATGAGATGGAACCACCACAAACATAGTTTTTAGTGTACATAAAGTTTATAAGTTGTTTGGTTTGCAATAGTCAAGTAATTAGAGGGAACCTCCCCTTGCTGAGAGGAGAGACTTTGTCTCATCATAGCTATGGCTGATATACCCATTTTGCCGTTAGCGAGTTAATGACAAAATATTCACCCAACAGTTTTTTGGTGACTCTGCTGGGGAAGGAACATGCAACTTGAAGCCTCACGCTCTGAGTTGAAGCATTTTTAGTTCTTTTCCATTTTTCTTGCAAACTTATATTTAGCATACTACATTTTGGCAGATTCCCGGTACACCAGAAGCAAGAGGGCTCAGGGTATTATTGATCCTGCATTTGAATTGATGCAGTAGAATAATTTTGGATTCTTAACTCCTCGACCTCATCTTCAGCGCAGCAAGAGTTTTCCCCCTACAAACACTAGGTCTCCAATACTAGGTGAAGTTTCTAGTGCTGGTGCTAACAGAGTTTTGTCTATTCATACGACAACAAGGTTTGTTATACCATCTTTCAATTAGTGCGTCATCGCAGCCCAAGGCCCTTGGAGTAATACCTTTGGTCCTCTAAATTTGACCCCACCCTTGCACGAACTACCTCGTAGTTCAAGAAAGAATTTCCCCAAATTCTATGGTGACGGGAAAGTTCATCCTGATGAGCACATTGCAGCTTTCTGTATAGCCTGTGGTGTGATAGGTGTCGAGCATGAAGATGTCACTGTATGACTCTTTGTAGAAACACTACAAGGTGCTACTACGGACTAGTTTTACCACCTCCAAGCTCAGACCATAACGAACTGGAATACTCTCAAAGCCAAGTTCGAAGCTAGGTTTAAACCTACGGAGGATGCACATGCATTGTTGGCGCAGCTGACACAAATGAAAAAGGAACCTCACGAACCTATGCGAGACTTCATCGCTAAGTTCAACAAGTTAAGAAACAGGATTCCCACCACCGCTGAGCCAACAACGGAGAATCTTAAGTGTTTCTTTATCAATACACAACTTCCTGAGGTGAGTTTTCTTTTGAGGCGCGAGTTGCTCCTACCAATCTTGCTGTAGCTCAGATTCTGGTAACTGAAGTAGAAGATGATCTTATCCTTGTGGGTAAGATAAGAGGGGATACTAATAGAAATAAAAGCTCCTCTTCTACTGAAAATCCTTCCACAAGCACCACAGATCCAATGGTGCAAAAGCTAGCAAATGAATTGCTAGCTCTGAAGAGACAAATGTCTCAAGGTATGTTTGCTCCTTCTTCTTACTGAAATATACCAAGGAGGACATTTCCAAACAATTCACATCAAGGCAATGCTGCTAGGAATCAAGGACAACACAACTGTCTTCCACCTACACAGGGGAAGCTTGCCATTGAAGCAGTGCCGGTCAACTCTGCTATTGGCTATTATGAAGTAGAAAATGAACTTTCTTTCCAACCTAAGTTGGATTATGAAAATGGTGCTAATCTCTTCATAGAAGGAGAAGAAGAGTTAGCTGGCGACTCTACCATCAGCTTTCTGAATTATCAAGACAAAGCTGAAAAGGGAGAAGTGAGTGAAGGAGCATATGTTGTTTTCACTAGGTCTCAAAATCAGTCAGCTCTTCAAGCTAATAAAGGGAAGGCGAGAGAAGAATCTCAACTAATGATTTCTATCGCTAAACGGGGGACTCCGCTACCTTTCCAATCAAAAGACTCAGTGGTCAATAAACAAGTAAGTGCCTCTAATGAATTTGTACCTTCCACTTCTACTCCTCAGACTAGTGCTATCTCTACCAAAAATTAGAATAATGGTTTTTCTTCCACTGTGTCTAATTCTTTTCAGTAGTTTGATATAATAGATCATGCTAGGAGAACTAAGATACAAATGTCTGAAGTTGAGTATTTACAAGCTAATCCTGAACAATTTGATAGATTAGCCAAATACATCAAAAATAAGACCGTCCCTATAGGACAAGAATTTCCAAAAGCTTCTCATGACTCCTCCAAAAGTAAGCCTACCCAAAATAATCTTGTCACTACTCCCCCTAAAGCTTCTGGAAAAATTGAACCTTTCTATGTTTCCCTATTAGTGAATGGTCATAAATTGAGCAATTGCGTAATAGATTCTGGAGCCTCTGACAATGTTATGCCTGCTAAGGTAGCAGATGCCCTTGGCCTCACCTTAACCAAAACTTTTGGGAGGTGTTTCTCTATGGAGAATAAGCAAGTTCCACTTTTGGGTCAAATCAAAGATGCCCAATTTGCATTTGCATCTTTTCTAGATAAGAGAATCAAGATGACAGTCTTGGTAGCTGATGTTCTAGCCTCATACGGCATTCTTCTTGGGCGTAATTTCTACAAAGATGTAGGTGGGGAGTTGAACATGGATTTATCTAAAGCAAGGATACCTATTAAAGGTGTCATGCAGAAGTTGCTTCCTGAGAAGGAGGCAAAATACATTATTACTCAAACATCAAATCCCAAAGCTCAAATTTTGTTTGAGTCCTCAGGAATGGGTAATTATTTTCTGTCCACCGAAGATTGTTCCAGTTCATCAGATGAGAGTACACCGGGTGATAGCTTTGATATGTTAGATGGAGACTCAAAAGAGTTTTCAGATGAAAGTTCAGGTGAGGGTATAGTAATGCCAGATTCTTCCCTCACTGACGAAGAGGAATCTTCTGACCAAAGAAAGTCCCAAAAACCAAATTCTGATGAAGTCTAGATTTTAGAGTTTGATTGCAGTTGTTCTTCTACTAGTTCTGGAGTCAGAGTGGTTTTGATATCACAACAAGGTGATATCTTACCTTTTTCATACAAGTTGCAATTTGATAATACCAATAACACCACCGAATACGAGTCTTTTTTGCTCGGATTGGATGCTGCTCGGGCTAGAGGTGCTAAAATCCTTCATGCTCAAGGGGATGCCGAGTTGGTGGTTTGTCAAGTAAGGAATTTGTACCACACTAAGAATGAAAGACTGAGACACTATCGCAATTGCGTATGGGATTGCATTGATGGTTTTGATGCTTTCAATATTTCTGCAGTACTAAGAGAGTTCAATGAATGTGCAGATCCATTGGCTATTTCTGCCACTCTCATGGTGCCTCACAAGGATTTCAAAGGAAACACGTACACTATTGAGTTGGTCTTCCAACCAAGTGTACCTGATAACACTGACCATTGGCAGGTGTTCAATGGTGATAATCAAATCATCACTTTTCTAGAAAAGATGGATTGTTTTGATGAGCTTTACTTTGAAGGAAGTGAATCACCACCAAGGGAATATGTTTCTAAGGTAGATCCATAGACCGGTGAGGAGTTTCTACAATTGAAAGGAAATAAAATCCCAAAAGGTTTGGTTTCCCTTGAGAAACTCTTTGATAAGCATGACAGGTATATCAAGCAGCGGCAACAACAACAAGATTCAAGTTCCTCTATAGAATTTGAGCAAGTCAATTTGAGTTCGGAAGCAGATCCTAAGATGGTCAACATTGGAAAATGTTGCACTACCGATGAAAGATTCAAATCCATTATCCTCCTTCATCATTACATTGATGTTTTGGCCTACTCCTATGATGATCTGAAGTCTTTCAGACCTAAGGAGGTTCAACATGAAATTCCCCTTAAAGCTGGATCATTGCCTCATAAGCAGAAGCAGAGGCAATACAATCCTAAGATATCAGGTATGATCCTTTCTAAAATTCAGAAGATGCCGAATGCAAGGATAATTTTTCCAATTCATCATTCCACATGGATCACAAACATAGTACCTGTAAGCAAGAAGAATAGAGAAATTTGTATCTGTGTTGATTTTAGGAATCTCAACCAGTCTTCCTTAAAAGATAACTACCCTTTACCCATCATGGATCAAGTATTGCAAATAGTGATTGGTTCAGAAATGATGTCTATGTTAGATGGTTTTTTAGGGTATAACCAAGTGGAGGTCAATGAAGCTGATCAGTTCAAAACTACCTTCACCACACCATGGGGCACATTTGCATATCGCAGAATGCCTTTTGGTCTGATCAATGCTGGCGCCACATTTCAGAGAGTGATGGATCTTGCTTTCAGAGATGAGATGGGGAAGTTCATTGTGGTGTATCTCGATGAATTGACAGTTTTCTCCAAAAACTGTCATGATCATGCGCATCATTTATGACAAGTGCTGGAGTGCTGTTGGCAAAATGGTATTTCCCTCAATCCCAAGAAGTCATTTTTTGGGGTAACGGAAGGTAAACTTCTGGGACACATTGTATCCCGAGAAGGTACTAAGATTGACTTGGAAAGAGTTAAATCCATTCAAAGCCTTACTTTGCCTACTAGTAAGACTGTTGTTCATTCTTTCTTCGGAAAGGTGAATTTTCTGTGAAGGTTCATTCCTAAGTTTGCAGAAAAAACCTGTCACATTGTCAATATGATGAAGGGTAAGGCCACTTTTCATTGGACTGTAGAAGGTAAAGAAGTGTTTGAGGATATCAAGAGGGCTATTGCTCATGCTCCAGTTCTTGTTTGTCCTGACTACACCAAATATTTCATAGTTTACAGCTACGCTTCAGAACACACACTTTCAGCTATTCTGGTTCAGCAGAATGAAGAAGGCGTTGAATCCCCCATATCGTTTATGAGTTGTCCTCTCAAAGCTCATGAATTGAAATATTCAAATATGGAGAAGCATGCCTATGTCATGGTCGAAGTGGTGAAGCATTTTAGGTTCTATATTCTAAACTCACACACTGTTGTCATGGTGCTTGATACAACAGTCAAATCTATCCTAACTCAACAGGAGTTTGGAACAAAGAGAGGTAATTGGATTGCTAAGATCCAAGAATTTGATTTGGATATCAAGCCTACCAAGCTTGTGCGTGGTAAAGGTTTGTGTCAATTGATCGCAGATAGCATTCCAAAAGAGATAGGGGACAAAGAAGAAGTTGTGGACACGCCAACTGTCCTTTTTGTTACTAGTGGTATTCTAATATCGCTCATTTCCTTACCTATGGTGAGTGTCCTCACTTGTCTTATAAGGAAAAAAGAACTATCAAGTTAAAAGCTACAAACTACGTCCTTTGGGACAATGGTTTATACAAGAGAAGTCTTGATGGTGTATTTCTCCGTTGCGTGGATAAAGCGCAACAAAGTAGACTTTTGGAGTCTTTCCACAATTTGGCTTGTGGAGGACATTTCTCTGCACCTGTAACAGCTCACAAGATTCTGCAAGCTCGATACTATTGGCCCACATTATTCCAAGATGCATACAATTGGGTACGCAGGTGTGAGTTATGCCAACAATTTGTTGGGAAACCAAAATTGGCAGCCTTACCTCTTAAACCAGTGGTGATTGAGGAGCCTTTTCAGCAATGGGGTATTGACTTCATTGGCACAGTGAACCCATCATCAAGTGCAAGACATAACTATGTTCTCATCGCAACAGACTATTTTACCAAATGGGTGGAAGCTATTCTAGTCAAACATGCTACTTCTGAAGTGGTATGTAGTTTTCTTAAGGAGAACATTATTTCCAGGTTTGGAGTTCCAAACAAGATTGTAGCAGACAATGCTACTTGTTTTTCCTCTCATGAGATTACTAAATTTTTCTACAAACATGGGATCATTCTTTCCCATTCTTTAGACTATTATCCGCAAGGGAATGGTCAAGCAGAATCAAGCAATAAGAATCTGGTCACTATTATCAGGAAACTAGTAGATGAGAATTAGAGAACTTGGCATAAGGCATTGTTTGATGCTTTATGGGCAGATAGAATTACACCCAAAAGGGTGATAGGCATGTCGCCATTTCAGCTTCTATATGGTCTGAATGCGAAGATACCAATTACCTTAGAATTGCCAGCATTAAAGTTGGTAAAGGTGTTGGAAGATAGAACTTTTAATAGTTCTATTGATAAAAGGATCATGTATCTGACTGAACTTGAAGAGCAGCGCACTATGGTGGTGGACTATATAGTTGAGCACCAAAATCAAGTAAAGAAACTCTTCAACAAGAAGGCAAAGGCTTGTGAGTTTCAGATTGGAGATCAAGTCTTGTTGTGGGACAAGAGGAGAGAACTAAAAGGAATGCACGGAAAATTTGATTCCTTATGGAGAGATCCATTCACCATTCATCAATTCTGTGGTGAAAATAGTTTCTTGCTGGAGCATCAGGATGGGACACCATTCTTGTTGCCTCACAGTGGACAACATCTGAAGCACTTCAATCCTTGATGTTTCAGATAAGTTAAATTATACATTTGTATAGTTTTGTGCTTTATTTTTTTGTGTTTTCGATTAGTCTTTTGTGTCTTTTTTTTTAGCTTGACTCTATAGCCCAATGGCATGGATGAAGGCACTTAGAGACTGGATTCTACTCCCTTCAATCATTTCAAAGTTTGATTAAAGGAAGTTCCCCAGTTAGAGCCAGCTGTTGTTCTCAAAATTAGCTACGCTCATTTTTGTAGACAACCCCCACGAAACTTGTCCGTTTCGTGAATCTACACTCTAAGCTCATGAATCGAGAAAAGATTCTCTTGATCTTGCATGAAGTCGTTTGACATTCTAGACTAGTTTATGACATCCATTTGAATTAGTTTCTTGATATACGTGAAGATCGTTCAAGTCGTAAATCGGTAAAAATGTCAATTTAGGTCATTTTTAGGAGTTAGTAAAATTTTGAGTCTTGATATGCAAGAGCGGCAAAAAATACCGCTCCTACATATCTCTTTGACTTATTTCATTATGTATGCAATAGCGGCATTTTTTGCCGCCATTACACATTTGCTCCCATTGTCTCGCATAGGCAGTGAATTTTACCGCCGTTTCACATTTGTTGACCTTCATGCATGAACGGCCAAAACTTCTGCTCGAGTGAGATCCTTCAGATCTTGGATGCCGAGTGCCATTAATGGCCACTCATGCCATTCATTAAAACTTGTTTCCAAGTTGTTAAATACATCTTTTTGGTTTTGTTGTTTTTATTGTTAATTGTTTCATTCCTCCAAAGCTTCCTCCGGACCCCTCGCATCACTCAAACTCACCAGTTAAGGTTTCATTCAAGTTCATTCTCGGCATTAGGGTGTTTCTGCCGGCATTATAGGTAAGCTCCTCTTTTGAAACATGTTTCTCTTATTGGGAGTTTTTGTTTAAACATAACTATCGACATATCCTCGGGCTTTGTTTTGATAAATTGTTATTTTTGTTAGGTTTTATCCCTTTGTTTCTTATTTTTGTGATTAATTTTTGTTGTTGCATGAGTCCATTTGTAGGTTTTCTATTTGTTTCCACCCCATACATCAGAGATGCCCTAGGTCTTGTTTTAGAGAGACGCTGCATTTTTGCCGCATAGACCCTTGCAACCCTTGTCATATACCTTTGTGTGTTATCAGCTATTTTTGCCGACCTAATACTACAAAGGTCAATCCCTTCCGACATGCATCATTGGCAAAATTCTCTGATCAAACATGGTACTTCAAGACTGCAACTTCCATGATGTGCAATGTCGACAGTTTTTTCTGCTCTAACAAGCATTATTGGTGATCAAAACAACAATGCATGTGCAATAGCGGTCATTTTCCCTGACCAAACATCACGATGACTCACTGAACCAATGTGCATCATTGGCGAAATTCACCACTGGTGTATAACTTAGATTTTTGTATCTAGTGTAAGGGTGGTAGATTTTGCCGCCCTTACACGAGAACCTATTTCATGCTCCATGCAATAACGGCCAAATTCGTCGCTTTGACATCCAAGCTACAAAATCCTTGTCACCTGTATTAGCGGCAAAATTTGCCGCTCATACCAAAATTCCTAACCACATGCAGTGGCAGCAAATTTTGCTGCCAGTGCAATACAATAAGACCCTCATATGCAAGAGCAACAAATTTTGCCGCCCATGCAAAAATCATCCTAAATTTTCCTAACTCTGGAAAATCTCCAGTTTTGATTTCCCAAGCCCGCTTCTCCTCTGATTTTTGGCCAGCTCGCACTATAGCCCTTTTTCAAGTGCGTCCCCGTAGTCGTGATCATCAACATGCAATTTTCCTAGATTGCCCATATTTTCCCTAATTGCATGATCATGAATTTTGTTGTAGTTTCTTCTACAGAGATTCATTCAACATCAAACTTCTTCTCAGTGAAAGTTCATCCAAATGACTGACTTGTCCCTGAAGAAATCAAAAGCAATGAAATACAATTACCAAGGTGTTTTCCCAATCACCTCATTCCATTCTAATGTTGATGACATTAGAGATATAGAGATTGGCCATGTTGATATGGCTGAGTTTGTAGAGAGGACCAGGTCAAGCAACCCCAGTGCTATGATGAAGAAGATAGTGGAAAGTAATATTCATCTGGTGTCGTCTTTTCCAGTGGTAGCTCACAACACGGAATTTGTTCTTCAGTGTGCCCATTTCTATAAAAAAGATATTAGAGCTGTCGTGGATGCCAGTGGTAATGTGATAATCAGGTTGGATCCCGAGTTCATTGACAAGGTGTTCATGTGTCCTCCTGCTACAGAGGTATTGAAGCTTGACTTTGTTGAAGCTCAAAAGGAATATGACAAGAATCCAGATAAAGCAAAGAAAGTAATCAATAACAAATGGTTGAAGACTGCAAGATCAAATTTGTCAAGGTGGCCACGTAGTTTTTAAGTGATTTTGTAGAGGAAGTTGGTGACCTGATTACTCTCCTTAGCAGGATAAGAGGTTTGTCTTCTTCTTCATAGTTTTATGAATGGATGTATCCTTTCATTAAGGTCATACACCAAGGCAAGCAAGTTATTTTCTAGGGTGAACAAATCAGTAACGCTTTGCACGAACAACTGATGAAGGTGTCCACTACCTTCAAGTTCTACATGACTTCCTATTTGGTATACATTGCAGCCTCTATGAGAATCTTTCTAGGGTTAACATCGGAAGGGGATAGGAGGGTAATCCTAGTATGCCAATATTATTCTCAGTTGACATTGAAAGGTTCAATTCACCATTTTAGGAGGGTGAATGATGCGTTCTTTGTTGTATTCTTGTGTCTTTTTGATCCCCAACTGGAGCAGAGAAGAATTTTAGACGAGGCATGGACAGTGGTAAATGACTTCGGTTGTATGTTTTTACAATTTCCTACTTTTTCATACTTGAGGGTTGGCTTTTTCCAAGGTTACCCTTATATGATTCCAAGATTCCCTTCAGATAAACTGGTCTTGATGGAGTTGTGTAGATAAATGATTGTCGTGCATAACAAATAGATGGAACTAAAGAAGCCTAGTTTCAGATTTCTAGTGGAAATCGGCAGATATTCAGTATTGACTGCTGCAAAGGCAAGGGCCATGGAGACAGAGATGCAGTTGGTCACCATGAAGCAATTCAATAGGAGACCAAAATTTGACTACAGGGGTGTAAAGGATAAAATCAAAAGGAAAACTCAGTTTCATGAACCCATGGTGGAAGATGTCTAGGTAGACTTGAGAATAGAGGAAGATATCATGAAACTGGACTATAGCTAGTTGTCCCTTGAATAGATTGAATATCTGGGACTTGCTGATCTTCTAGAAGATCTTGTGGATGATGGGGAATTCGTTGACACCAGATATGATGCAAAACATATTGCTAGTACTCCTCTCCCTCCAATCCAATGGTCCCAAAAGGAGTTGACTTCACTAAGGAAGAGATTTGAGCCCATATTGGCTAACACCAATAAATGGCTGGCAGATAAAGGAATTACGCTGAAAGAATTCCTCACTGGTTCTGAAACTAAAATTCAAGAGCAGACTAGTAAAAAGGTGGAAAATGGAACGAAGAACAAGAGTGATGTTCCCTCATCCTCTAAAACACACAAGCCTAAAATTAGATTTGTAACGAAGAAAGAAAAAGCTGTTGAGGAAGAACCTGAAACGAAAGATATGGAAGTTGAGGAGCCAGCGACTGAAGAGCTAGCTATAGAAGAGATGGATGTTGAAGATAGGAATTCAGATCAACAAGATGAGGAGGCTTTGTCTCCACAGGAAAATACACAAAAAGAAATGGGAGTATCATCCTCATTGTTTAATACACCTATCGCAGCTCTTGTGTCTATTTCCCCTATTAACATTCCTTCCTTTGAATCTCCCTCTCCTCCTAAAATAATTTTTGATAATCCCCAAAGAACTTTTGAAAATGTTCTCCGTTCTTCTGAGTCAATTCCTAGTTTGTCTTCTTTGTCATTTGATATTGGGGATACATCCATGTTTGATCATTTTGTGATGAATACTGAGCAAGTTTCAAGTGCAAATGTAACAGGTGCGGTTTTTACTGACACCCCGCCTATTGTTTCTACTACCAGTACAAGCATAGTTCTGGGAACACCAGCAGTAGGAATGGATCCCAATGTGAGTACTTCTCTGCTCCCACTTTGGTTATCAGCTTACATGCCAAAGAGGAAAAAGCAAGTCATCTCTCCAGATGACTTTGATTTCACTAAGTTGGTACCTGCAAAGCCTAAGGCCCTGAAGAAACCAAAGATTCTTTCTAGGGTACATGAAGATAAGGGACAAATTTTTGGAGATAGCAAAACCTCCATAGGATGCAACTGTTGAAAATTTTGATATGAATGACTACTCTATTTCTAGAGTTGAATTGGGCAAAATCACCCATGAAAGCACTAAAAATGATATGCAGTCAACCATGGATATCCTGATCCAGAAGTTTGACAGGGGAAAAGAAATGAAAGATCACTACAAGGCAAAGGTAGAACAGCTGACTGTAATGGTAAGAAAAATCACTTTGAACTTAGAAGCAGTTACTCTAGAGGCCGTATTTGTAGAAGACCCTGTCATTCTGAAAGCGGAAAAGACTCACCTCAAAGGAAAAGTACTTGAAGAGTACTTAGACAAGATGCGAGCGCAAGGAATCTCTTTGCTCACGGATGTATCTGAGAAAACGGATAAAATGAGGAAAGTAAGGGTAGAACTTAATGATCTCATTGATGCTATCTCTCAATATATTGAGCACACGAAGGATACTCATGATAAATGGGTGGAAATGAGGAAGCTAAAAATAAGTACCCTAATATCAATTGGTGCTATCTCCAATAGGGATTCATATATAGAAACAAAGGAAGCTCTGATGTACAGGAGCAATATGCTAAGAAATTTGATCAAGGATCTTGAAGCTGCAAAGGAAATCAGTGAAGAAAATGATGTCAATCTTTTGCATAAGTTGGAGGAGTTACCTTGTAAGTTGGTATTGCAAGACAACCAATTTCTTTCTGCAGAAGAAATGGTTTAGGAGTTTGAAGACATGTTCCAGAAAGAATTTGAAGATAAAGCATTTTCAATAACTTCTGTGGACAACATTTTAGACAACCAGTTAACCTTGGATAATCTGAAAACCTGGTTAACTAATCATGCAAAATCAATCACTATAGTGAGGGATGCCATAGTGAGATCCAGGATGATCTTCAAGAACACATTCAACCCAGATTGCATTGAAATGCAAGTGGCTTTCACTATGTATGATCACCACATGAGAAAAAGTGGTGGCACAAATTGAAGTAGTTGTTTTTCCCTTAGTTTATTTTCTATTTTTCTCATGTACTTTCAAAACAATTTTGGACATTTTTACATGTACATTTTTAATATGTAATTACATGTAAAAATATAGGAAGTCCCAAGTCAATAAGGACTCCTATTTTTGAATAAGTTGAAGTAGTTGTAGATTTTGTAAATTCTCTCAAGGCCTCTCCCTATAAATAAAGAGGGCCTCTTTTGTAAATATTATCTTTTGTCTATTGCAAGAATACTCTGGCGAATTGAAAAGCAAATCAAGACTTTGTGCTTTTTATGAAAATTAATATTCAAATATTTATCAATACAAGAAAGCAAGTTCAATTCCAATCTTTTTCTTGGGATTATTTGTGTTGTGATAGTTTTGTTCTTATGTCTTGCTATCATAACCTTATTTGATAATAATTGAAGTGTGGAGTTTGTTTCAAGAGATTGAAGAGTGCTCTTAATTTGATTCTGATAGACTTTGTGTTATCAAATCATTTGTGGGTTATATGTTCATGTTTGTGAGAATACAATAGTTTGGAGACTTTGTGCTACAAGTTGTTATGTTCGATTTACTTTTATCATCTTGAAGAGGAGTGAAGACTTTGGGTTGCATTCTACTTCAAATAGTTTCGTTTACAAGTAGTAAGTGAGGTAACAGAAAACTTTGTGTTTCTGTGATTTTGTGATAATTTTTAAGTCTTCTATCAAGAGTTTGAAGTATAAACATCTATTCTGAAAAAAGAGAATGAGATGAGATGGAACCACCACAAACATAGTTTTTAGTGTACATAAAGTTTATAAGTTGTTTGGTTTGCAAAAGTCAAGTAATAGAGGGAACCTCCCCTTGCTGAGAGGAGAGACTTTGTCTCATCATAGCTATGGCTGATATACCCATTTTGTTGTTAGCGAGTTAACGACAAAATATTCACCCAACAGGTTCATGGTTTGAAGGTCCACAAGTATCTATTCCTTTGTGATAGTAATGGCAGACTGTGTTCTTGAGATTCTGGATGAAGGAGAGAAGGATTTCAATAAGTAGAGGAAGTGCGGATGTTCTTGGTGTTTCAGGCAAGTTTGTGGAGGTCCTTGGATCATGCTCAGTTTGCGTTTATGGTCCGCATTAGAATTGGGGTCCAGAAATGAAGAATAACTTCTTGATGATGGTGTTCTTTATGTGACTGGCCGACTGGATGAATTATACATCTTGCGGATGTTCTTGTGGATGTTTGCTGACTTAGATGTTTGTTCCTATGTTGAGGTCATGTATAAATAAGGAATTGTGAAGTCATTTTAGAGTGTGACTTGTGGAGATGAGTGTGTGGTAGCGAGGAAAAGAGTGAAAGACAGAGCAGAAGGTTTAGGCTTAAATGGAACTGACTCAAGCATGGTGAAGATGCTATTTACTA
The DNA here is from genome assembly GCA_027924645.1 of Cunninghamia lanceolata. Lineage (NCBI taxonomy): Eukaryota > Viridiplantae > Streptophyta > Pinopsida > Cupressales > Cupressaceae > Cunninghamia > Cunninghamia lanceolata. The sequence goes on from BSBN01000389.1 coordinate 7,611,015, forward strand.
GTTCAAGTATGTGATACTTATTATTTTGTAGAGAATGTGTCTCTTGTAGGCAGTGAGCCTCTTGTGAGCAATGTGCTTAGGCAGTGAGCCCTAATTGGCATGTGCCATTTTGTTTTTTCTATTCTTCTAATAGAGAATACAATCTTGGGTTAGTCATCCCGTGGTTTTTCCCTTGACCAGGTTTTCCATGTCAAAATATTGGTGTCTCATGTGTTGAGGTGTTTCTTATCTTGATTAAATGCATTAAGTTTCATGTTTGATTTATTGTTATACTGCTAAGTGAATATAAGTGTTGAAAATGAAGAAAGTTTTGGACAATTGATTCACCCCCCCTCAGTTGTCTGCCCTAAGTCTATCATACCTCTCACCTATTTCATCTTTGTTTTAGTAGTTTGTTGCGTTAGCCATAACTTTATTTTTATGAACTGAGTTTCTCTAATTTTTTATATATAGTGCACAGCCTAGATGGCTAAATCATATCCGAAAATCATCCATACCCAATTTGTCATTTTTGAGATATTAATATTTTGTGACTATCTACCTCTCACCTATTTTCTCTCTATTTTAGTAGTCTGTTGCATTAGCCATAACCTTATTTTTATGAATTGGGTTTCTCTAATTTTTTTTTAATATATGGAGCACGACCTAGATATCTAAATCATATCCAAAAATAAGCCATACCTATTTTGTCATTTTTGAAATATAAATATTTTGTGACTATCTACCTCTCACCCATTTCATTTCCATTAAAACAATCAGTTGCATCACCAATATATCTATATTTTTGAACTGGGTTTCTCTAAGATTTTTCAACAAATTCATTTTGTGCATATCTTACGATCATTGTTTTCCATCATATGACTCTCTTTGAGGCATTCTACCAATCAATCTGTGTGTCCTATCTATGCTTTCACATTTTACATTGTTGGTAGCTTCTAAAGCCTTCTCAACAAATTGATTTTGTGTTGATCCTATCATATGCATGTGATTAAAAGTGTGGTAGATTTGATGAAGATGTTAGATCTATAGGAATGTTTTGTTGTCATGTATTCCTTTCCTCTCAAGTTAACCTTAGAACGAGGTTCTTTCATTGTAGCTTCAGGTTTTGTATCTTGTGATTCTAGTTAGTGTAAGATATTTATAGCATTCTAATATTATAGGCTTTTAGCCTTGCTTATATAGTTATATTTAATAGTATTTACAAAATTGTCTATATTATTAATGAAATCTACATCAGTGTAAATAGTGTAAATAATTGTTGTGTTTAATTTGTATGCCTTAGGGTTATTTGTATGTTGTTTGCAATCATTTTAATTAAATGAAATTAAAATAAGTCTTGAGAATTTTTAAAATATTGTTACTTGTGGACACTTATATCTTATGATCATATTGTAACTGCTATTGGTGAATAGAAAGTTATAGTTTTGTATTATTGAGATAGATTCACTTTATAATTGTTAGATGATTGATCATGCTTGGATTAATGTTACATTCCTTAAAAAATATTTTTGAAGGGTATTAGTTTATGATGTGCTTTGAGAGTGAATGTGATGTGAAACCATTGTGTTTTTAATGGTGTCAAGTGTTGTGTCATTTGAGGAAGTTGTTTCCAGAGGTCTAGGAGGGTGTGATTGTGTGGGGCTTGGCTATGTGTGCATCATGTGAGTTGAATGAAATGTATTCTTGAAATATTATCTCCTATTAATGTTAGTATGATACATGTACAAGATGGATAATGCATTGCTCAGTGTACCTATTCGTGTGGTTATGATGACTATGCAAGATGGATAATGCCTTTCTCAGTGTACCTATTCATGTGGTTATGATGACTATGCAAGATGGATAATGCCTTGTGTGATATGAAATGATGTGTATTCTATGTTGTAAATGAATCATGATGAGAATGTGGTAGTTCATGCTTGGTTTATGTTTTGAGACAAGAATTGGTCCATTTGATTATGATTTGTATGCAAGAAGGTAAATGACTTGCATTGTATATGTTACTTGTCATTATGATGGTAATTGTCTTTCTTGATGGATAGGTCTTCTAGATGCAGGTAGGGGAATGGCTTTCAATATGGGGTCGATGCCCAAAGTGGCTATCAGGATAACCCATTGGAAGTTTTTAATCCAGTGATAACTTAATAATAAATTTAGAGGGTTGGGTAGTTTCCACACTAAATAAGATAATTGGATGCCTCACCCATGCCTGTAGTTCTCGTTTAGGCTAAGGATGGAATGAGAAGGCCTTGGTTGTCAAGATCAACTTCTTTGTCCTCATGAGAGGAATGTTGGTTTCACATGTGTCTGTTGGTCATGATGTTAGTCATTCACAAACATAGAATAAAAGTTACACAACAACCTTTACTCATCTTGAAAGATACGATGAATTCAAAGAATTCATGATCCCAAGTCTCCGTTGATTAGGTCTTAATCTACTGACGTTACTCAGTGGTTGATGTGTGTTGCTGTTTTCCATTCAGGGGCCTTACGTGTTTCTGCATTGTTCATCATCATCATCTTCAGATATCCTGCTCTGGATGTTCGCTCTGCATAAGCTCCAACAATTCTACCTCTGCACTGTAAATTTAGTCAAATAATGTGCATACAGGCCGATATTTGCATGATTTCTATCATTATCTATGATTCTTTGCATGATATTTTCAGTACTACATGCATTTAACTCAAATATGCTAAGGATCTTCAGTTACCTACGGGATTTCAGCATATTTCACTGTTTCTGCTTGTTATTTATCATGATTTGCAGTTATGGTGATGAATTAATGAAATTAAAAAAAGGAAAAGGGTTAGAGAGTGAGATTCCCAAAACTACTGGACTTAGATCACTGATTCACATACAAGCTCCCATACTTGCAATGAAAAGAAGGAAAACTAGAAATCATACTTCACCAGGACATTCCACAAATCCGCATGATCTAGTGCAAAGCTTCAAAGGAACAGTTGACAACAACATGTAATGAAATGAAAGCGCTTCCAGTTGAACACAGCATTCACCAGTACATATCCAGAAATCAACAGAAGATTACGTAAAATTTACAATCAGGATGTAATCTGGAACTTCATATTCATTCAGTATGCTCAAGAACAGGTACATTTACAGTGATCTGAAGAAAGAATCTTGACATTTCAACAATTCTATCCTCATTAGTCTCAGTAATCCGATCTCCTAACTTATTCTACAGTAATTGACTCTTTGCGCCAGATGCGTTTGTGTATTCTAATGTATATCTCCCCTCCTTTTTTGTTTCAGGCTCTGGCCTTTATATAGAGCAAATACCAGAAACGGTTACAATGATCCAAGGATTAGGATCCTCTCATAGCAATTAGCGGTCTAGATGAAAAGCACATGCTTCGCCAGTTAGCAAATGTACAGCTGGCACATAATATTCCAGCATCTTCAACTTGATTCGGTCTCCAGCCGGCAAACAGCATATTTGACAATATCCTCCTCACTTCTGGCTCATGTTGACTCCACGCGTAACTTTGTAATTATCAGCTTCAGCAGCATCATCATGATTCCCACGCTCAGCTTCAGCAGCATCATGATGACTTCAATGTTCAGCCTCAGCAGCATCATCATGACTTCCTGCAAGTAAACAGACAAACATTAAGTTCATCATCATGATGATAAACAACAGGAATTTAAACACTTTATTAACAGGCTTCAAAATATGCAACCACAGGCAATCGGGTTCCAAATTTCCATCGCTTCATGTTTTTGCCCATTTTCTTGTATATCGGGTTCAAAATATGATCATGATGATCTTAAATTATACAAGGAAATAATCGCCCTTCAACCATCCTTAGAATCCGGCTTTACATCATCATCATATTTGCATCAGCGTGACTACATATGATCAGGGTGACAGTTTACCTTAGGCCGACGGCAACAGTTATACCGACGCCAAACATCATGAGGATGACCAATCCTATATCTTCTATCCAGCTGCAGGATATCATGAAATATGATGCTTCTCCTTTCCGAACGCTCTGATGAAAAACACATCAGGATGTTTTGTTTTTTGCATATTCGGGAAAGAAAGACATCGTCATCATCATCATGATGAAGACAAACAGGAGGACTTGGAAAATGATCCTGCCGCTGAGGAATATCATGATGGCGTCATCATCATCATCAGGCTTCGTTAAAATGCAAACGGATGACGTCATCGTCATGTTTCGTTAAGATCAGGAGATAACTGGAATATCGGGTCACCTCCAAGGAAGATGATCGCGTGGATGAATGCAATATGCCCCTTTTGCGAAGAAGGTGATCCTATCGAAAGATCAGGATGATGATCATCATCATCATCATATCCGCATTGGGCGATCTAAAATATGATCCTGCTGAAAGTCCTGATGAAATCATCAGGATATCCGGGCCTTCTTGTTAATCTTCGAACATGACGTCATCGTCATCATCATATTGGCGAAATGGATCACGCCTTGGAAAATATCCTGCCGAAGGAGAAAGGTGATGGTGACGTCATCGTCATCATCATATTTGCAAAAGGATATACTTGTCGGCAGGATGATATTACGAACTGTCGGGTAGAGAAAGATCATGATGATGATGTCAACAAGACTAAGGAATGAAATATTACCCTCCGCTTCGAAAGATAAGGTGATCATCATGATCACGCAAAAGGAGATCAGCAGGATATTAGGAAATGTGATCCTGCCATGAAAGATCATGATGATGATGATCACGCATAAGGACTTTGACGTGCGCGCGATAATTATGCAGATGGCATATTTCTTAAGCAAGGTGACGATGATCATCAGCATGATATTATCACATCGGGTGATTTTAAATATCATGATGCTCGCAATGTTGGAATATCATGATGATGATGATGCTTCCAGGGTCGCTTGACGGGAAAAGCTCACTATGACTTAAGATTGACGTCCGGATGTTTCGGGACTGCATGATTTTTTTATCAGGTGATAGAGTAAGATCATGATGATGACCTTTGGCGACACAAAAGACCGCTCGACGGGAAAAGATTACTACGACTTAAACTTGACGTCCGGATGTTTCGACCTCAGGATATTATCGGAGAGCTTTTCAAATATCATGATGATGATGTTCGTCATACAGCAATTATCAGGTTTGACCAAAACTTTGACTGCTCATAACTCCTTCATATGGATGAATTTTTGGGTGATGTAAAAGGCAAACCTGCATGGAATTTCAAACTCATTCTAACCATGAAGTCATAGAAACAAAATATGAACTTTGACAAACTAACCTCATGATGATGAGCTACCTCATCCTGACCTTCATGATGATGATGCACCTGACTTATTTTTACCAAACCGCCAGAAACAGACAACACAAGCCAGAACAAAAGTTGGGTCCCTGTTTTGCCAAGTCAAAATGGGGCGTGTTGTGTAACCACACAACAACTTGCCACCAAAGAAAACAACAAAATTCAAATGATTCAAGTGATGTGATCACATTCATCTATAGTGTTCTAATTCTGTCTAAGTAAATCATCATGATCTTTGAATGATAAAATTTCATTATGGTGATAAAGCTAACAAAGGATCAGGTGTGTGCAGATGATTAATTATCCTCATCTTGAAAGTAAGTTGAAAACATAAGTAACTGGTGTTAAACTACATAGTTGGAGATCATCCCTCATAGCCAACCTGGATAGAGCCTTGCTGCCAGCAGGCGTCTATAGCCTCGGCAAGGTTATCTATACAATCTCCCTAAGTAGGGCTCCACTGCCAGCAGGCGTCCATAGCCCCGGTAGAGTTACTTAGATGGCCTAAGTTTATTGTTTATATATTTTCTATTTATATACTTATATTTGATATCATCATGTCAGCTCATTTGTACAAGGTGTAGTCACTTGCAGCTTTAGGTTGGAGATTGTATTGGTAGCAAGGGAGTCCCTTTAGATTTTTCACTTAACACCTATACTCATATCTTCAACAAGCCCAAGGCTGTTAGGTGTTTCATTGTGTTTGATTCACTTTGGACAAGAAAAGGCACCTTGATGAAAAGACATCATAAACCCGATCATGAACATTTCTTAGAATGAATCATAACCTATATTTAAACGTGATCTCATCACTTGAATCCTAACAATTTAGTTATTTTCTTAGGTGATGAAGTGCATCATCTTGACTTACCAAAACAAAACTCAACCAAAACAACACAAAACAGAAGAAACCCTATACAAACAACTAACCTACAAAAAGGAAACAACAGGAACAGAACAAGAAAGCAAAACAAGCAGACTGTACAAACAACTAATCTACAAAATTATATACAAACCACTACTAGGCAAACAAAAACTAGAAAAAGACCTAAGGACACCTGCATTTGCATACTTCTTTTGATTGTGCAGGAGCATCAGGGTATTAGTTATGGTTCTCAATCTAGCAAATTTATCTTTATATTCTGAAGAATATTCTGATATTCTGAATTCACTGTATTCAACAGAACAACTCTTGATGATCAGCAACTGAGGAAGCTCACCATGTTCATGATTAATCCATATGCATGTCTTATCTCCTGAATTTCCATAATCAAAATGGTATTCAACATTATTTACTGTGGAAAGGAGAAATACAACCTGGTGTATTTCTGGCTTTGCTGGACATGCTTCTTCATTGGTAGTTGGTCTTCCATTTGTCATTATATTTTCACTGCTTGGCTCAGTGCCTGGTCCCTCTTCGAATTGAAGGATGTATGACCTTTGATGTGTTAATTCTTCATCTTTATCCAACCTTATCCCTCCATTCTGGATGTTCAGTTTATCCTCCAGTTCAGGAAACTTCTCAATATTTTCTTCAATTTCCTGCACATCAGTGTCTAAATAAGTATCTTTATTATCACAACCTGATATACAGAAATTTATCATTTCTAAATCATTTGACTGTAAAGGAGAAACAACTTTCACTTGATGAGGACACTCCCCTGTTTTATTTTCAAAATATTTCTGGAGTGACATCTGATTATGTACAACGACTCCAAAGTCTTCTACATCTTCATCTTTCAGGAATTGTTCATTAAATAATTCACATTTTCTATCTATTAGAGGATCTGGTTCCTTTAACCTGCAACATTCTTGCATTTGATCATTTAATTCAAAAAAGTCAGGTAGTAAATCAGCATTTATTTTCTTCTCTATGACTCCCTGAGTTACCATCATAGGAACTTCATCATCAGGAGTGCATTTAAATTGCTCTACTATCTGTTTACACTTCTCTTTACCATAGAATGACTCCAGGAAAGATGTTTCATCTTCTTTATCAAAAGTATTAGGATCAGAATAAAAAATATTATCCTGATAAGTGATTTCTTCTCTAAAATTTTCACAAGATTCATACCTGCATACTGACTGATCCTTACTTGTATTAGGAAGTAGAGAACTCCTATCAATCTCACCATAAAATGAATCCAGGAAAGATGTTTCCTCTTCATTACCTTCTGGAACTGACTCAGCTATTGTATTTTCTAGAATCTTTTTCAACATGACCAAGCAAGGGTAGCAATCTCTCTCTGAATGCTCTTCATCATGTAATCTGCACCAGCTTTCAATCAAGACATCATCAATGGGCAAACCTAATATTTGACTACACTGTATATTTCTAGACAAGTATAATTCAAAATCTTCAGAATGATCCACTTCAATGTCTGGACAATTAATAACTTCTGGTGCTGCATCTGCTTGTTGCTCCAGAATTTCTTCATTTTTCTGGCAGACTTCTTCATTTTCTTGGCAAATTTCAACCCTGAACACATCCAGAAAGAATATTAGTCCTTTCAAATATAAATCCAACCTTGTAAGGAAAGTTAAGCAATTTATTTCACTGTGTTCTGTAGTCTGGTGTATCCTGCAACAGGTAGATAAACCAAAGTTAGACAAATTGTGAGGGTAAAGCTGCCTACTCAAAGTTTCCTGAAATAAAGGAATGTTAATTTGACCATTATTTTCATATACATCCATCAAAATGAGACTCTATTCTTCAAATTTCTTTAATATTTTGCAATTTTAAGGAGATCTATCACATCTCAGATTAAAACTTTGAAAGTCCAAAAAATCAAACAAATATTTGATGCTTTGGGCTAGATCTTTGCAAAGGTGCAACCAAAACATCTCAGGTAAGAGATATTTGCAGACATTTAACTCAAATGCTGAAATATTTATGCAATATTTGCAGAAATCCAAAAAATTCTTTGTTCAGGAACAGGATCTATTTTCCGCCCTCCTTCTAGCGCCAATTTATGTTGCGTTAGAAGCGAGGAGCCTACATAAAATGGATGATGACTGAAGCAATGGTGTCTTTTCCAGTTCTGCCCTCCTTCTATTGATGAAATCCAGAAATTCTCTGTTCGGCCCTCCTTCTAGCGCCAATTTATGTTGGTCATGATGTTAGTCATTCACAAACATAGAATAAAAGTTACACAACAACCTTTACTCATCTTGAAAGATACGATGAATTCAAAGAATTCATGATCCCAAGTCTCCGTTGATTAGGTCTTAATCTACTGACGTTACTCAGTGGTTGATGTGTGTTGCTGTTTTCCATTCAGGGGCCTTACGTGTTTCTGCATTGTTCATCATCATCATCTTCAGATATCCTGCTCTGGATGTTCGCTCTGCATAAGCTCCAACAATTCTACCTCTGCACTGTAAATTTAGTCAAATAATGTGCATACAGGCCGATATTTGCATGATTTCTATCATTATCTATGATTCTTTGCATGATATTTTCAGTACTACATGCATTTAACTCAAATATGCTAAGGATCTTCAGTTACCTACGGGATTTCAGCATATTTCACTGTTTCTGCTTGTTATTTATCATGATTTGCAGTTATGGTGATGAATTAATGAAATTAAAAAAAGGAAAAGGGTTAGAGAGTGAGATTCCCAAAACTACTGGACTTAGATCACTGATTCACATACAAGCTCCCATACTTGCAATGAAAAGAAGGAAAACTAGAAATCATACTTCACCAGGACATTCCACAAATCCGCATGATCTAGTGCAAAGCTTCAAAGGAACAGTTGACAACAACATGTAATGAAATGAAAGCGCTTCCAGTTGAACACAGCATTCACCAGTACATATCCAGAAATCAACAGAAGATTACGTAAATTTTACAATCAGGATGTAATCTGGAACTTCATATTTATTCAGTATGCTCAAGAACAGGTACATTTACAGTGATCTGAAGAAAGAATCTTGACATTTCAACAATTCTATCCTCATTAGTCTCAGTAATCCGATCTCCTAACTTATTCTACAGTAATTGACTCTTTGCGCCAGATGCGTCTGTGTATTCTAATGTATATCTCCCCTCCTTTTTTGTTTCAGGCTCTGGCCTTTATATAGAGCAAATACCAGAAACGGTTACAATGATCCAAGGATTAGGATCCTCTCATAGCAATTAGCGGTCCAGATGAAAAGCACATGCTTCGCCAGTTAGCAAATGTACAGCTGGCACATAATATTCCAGCATCTTCAACTTGATTCGGTCTCCAGCCGGCGAACAGCATATTTGACAATATCCTCCTCACTTCTGGCTCATGTTGACTCCACGCGTAACTTTGTAATTATCAGCTTCAGCAGCATCATCATGATTCCCACGCTCAGCTTCAGCAGCATCATGATGACTTCAATGTTCAGCCTCAGCAGCATCATCATGACTTCCTGCAAGTAAACAGACAAACATTAAGTTCATCATCATGATGATAAACAACAGGAATTTAAACACTTTATTAACAGGCTTCAAAATATGCAACCACAGGCAATTGGGTTCCAAATTTCCATTGCTTCATGTTTTTGCCCATTTTCTTGTATATCGGGTTCAAAATATGATCATGATGATCTTAAATTATACAAGGAAATAATCGCCCTTCAACCATCCTTAGAATCCGGCTTTACATCATCATCATATTTGCATCAGCATGACTACATATGATCAGGGTGACAGTTTACCTTAGGCCGACGGCAACAGTTATACCGACGCCAAACATCATGAGGATGACCAATCCTATATCTTCTATCCAGCTGCAGGATATCATGAAATATGATGCTTCTCCTTTCCGAACGCTCTGATGAAAAACACATCAGGATGTTTTGTTTTTTGCATATTCGGGAAAGAAAGACATCGTCATCATCATCATGATGAAGACAAACAGGAGGACTTGGAAAATTATCCTGCCGCTGAGGAATATCATGATGACGTCATCGTCATCATCAGGCTTCGTTAAAATGCAAACGGATGACGTCATCGTCATGTTTCGTTAAGATCAGGAGATAACTGGAATATCGGGTCACCTCCAAGGAAGATGATCGCGTGGATGAATGCAATATGCCCCTTTTGCGAAGAAGGTGATCCTATCGAAAGATCAGGATGATGATGATCATCATCATCATATCCGCATTGGGCGATCTAAAATATGATCCTGCTGAAAGTCCTGATGAAATCATCAGGATATCCGGGCCTTCTTGTTAATCTTCGAACATGACGTCATCGTCATCATCATATTGGCGAAATGGATCACGCCTTGGAAAATATCCTGCCGAAGGAGAAAGGTGATGGTGACGTCATCGTCATCATCATATTTGCAAAAGGATATACTTGTCGGCAGGATGATATTACGAACTGTCGGGTAGAGAAAGATCATGATGATGATGTCAACAAGACTAAGGAATGAAATATTACCCTCCGCTTCGAAAGATAAGGTGATCATCATGATCACGCAAAAGGAGATCAGCAGGATATTAGGAAATGTGATCCTGCCATGAAAGATCATGATGATGATGATCACGCATAAGGACTTTGACGTGCGCGCGATAATTATGCAGATGGCATATTTCTTAAGCAAGGTGACGATGATCATCAGCATGATATTATCACATCGGGTGATTTTAAATATCATGATGCTCGCAATGTTGGAATATCATGATGATGATGATGCTTCCAGGGTCGCTTGACGGGAAAAGCTCACTATGACTTAAGATTGACGTCCGGATGTTTCGGGACTGCATGATTTTTTTATCAGGTGATAGAGTAAGATCATGATGATGACCTTTGGCGACACAAAAGACCGCTCGACGGGAAAAGATTACTACGACTTAAACTTGACGTCCGGATGTTTCGACCTCAGGATATTATCGGAGAGCTTTTCAAATATCATGATGATGATGTTCATCATACATCAATTATCAGGTTTGACCAAAACTTTGACTGCTCATAACTCCTTCATATGGACGAATTTTTGGGTGATGTAAAAGGCAAACCTGCATGGAATTTCAAACTCATTCTAACCATGAAGTCATAGAAACAAAATATGAACTTTGACAAACTAACCTCATGATGATGACCTACCTCATCCTGACCTTCATGATGATGATGCACCTGACTTATTTTTACCAAACTGCCAGAAACAGACAACACAAGCCAGAACAAAAGTTGGGTCCCTGTTTTGCCAAGTCAAAATGGGGCGTGTTGTGTAACCACACAACAGTGTCACCCTATGAGGCTGGTGTCTAGTGAGAGACTACCATAATAACCATAGACGGGGATCGGCATCTGGACAACCAAGATAACCCATGGACGGGGGCTGGTGTTTAGTGAGAGACTGCTAGGATAACCCATGTTAGGACCATGTGATGACACTCTTCCCTACTATAGCCTAGAATTCCCTAAGTGTGTTTTCCCCTTTTATTGTGTGATTGCCTCTGGAAGTGATGTTTGAGTTACTTGTGTTGTTCATATTGACCCGTGTTGTATTGGAGCCATGTGTAGTCCTTGCACCTATTAGTCTTATGTCTTTCTAACTATTTTATGTTGTGGGACCTTATGTTATCTCCTAGAATGGGGGTGGAACTTAGGGTTCCACATGGTCTTGTGGTTGTGCTTTATCTCCATTGGTTTTCTTGCTATTGATCGTGAGTGAGAAGTATGTATTACTTGTAGCAGATTTCAGATCTTGATCTAGCTCAAGGAGATGGATATTTATGTTCTTGCCTTTTAGAATCATGTACTATTATTCTTGATGTATGTACTCCAATGTAATAAAAAAGGAGATATTGTAACAATGTAAATGTCTACTCCCTTTTGTAAAGGATTGTATTTGTACTTGTAATACTTATACAGGATCTTGATGTTTATTCATTTGATGAAATATTATGAAGTAAATGTATGTGTTGATTCATTTGATGTATTTAGACTTAGAATGAACTATGGTTATTAGTTAATTTATAATGTTGGTTAGATCTTGTTTTAGTTTGTTAGTAATGTAGCTGTGTAACCCTAGAGGATAAAGCTTAATTCAAATATTATGAATAAATATATGATTGTTGATATTTCTTTCGTTTTAAAAAAATATATATATTTGTCCTTTTTGTAAGCTTAGTTGTGTTCTCCTCTGGGTTCCTTGGTGGGGAATTACACATGCTTTGATCATACTCAGGATATAATTATTGATCTACTTGCATTGAGCTTCATACTAGGTGACTGATTAACTTAGTAGAATTCATTGTCATCTTATATTAGGTTTCTTTGATATGAGTCTTTTATCACTTCAATTCAATTTTTCATCTTGATTTAGGCTCGAAAAAGTCTCACAATTTAATACATATATAGCAAGCCTTGAAAGGTGTTTTTTTAACACCACATTATCCTCATTTGAGCTATCAAATCATGAACATGCAACAATCAAAGACAAGATCATGATATGGGGGATAAAATCACAATAGAGTTAGTTAGAATTGCACCAAAGTTTGTGTTCAACTACTTTGTAGGGGGTCAAAGACATGTATTTCTAATGTAGCACTTTAGATCTATGTTTTATACTTAAAAACAATCTAAAAGTGCAATGATCAATTTAATTCCATCACCAACATCTATAAAAATTTAAATTATCTCTAACTTCTTATTTCAATTTAAGTTTTAATTGTTATGTTAATGACTAAACTTATTTATTTTAATCCAAATATGCATCCTAATCAACCTTAACTAAATAAATTAATATGATTTTTTTGATTAGAGGTAAAATAAGGTTTTTGAAAGGGTCTCCACACTTTTAAAAGCTAACAATATAGAGACAACACAACTCTAATACCACTTTGATGACAGAAACAATGATGGAGTTTGGAGGCTGAATGGTTACGACTTCTAACTATTAATAAAAGAAATCTTATAGAGGTAGATTACAAGTATTCTTTCTGTTACTCAAGATCACACTGAGCACATGAGAAAAGCATACTCAAATATTTGTAGACTTATAGACTCTCTAAACATTTGACTTCCTAAGACTCAATGACCAATTGATCAACGGATGTCCTTTACGCTTCCAAAAGTGCTTATTTATAGAATTAGGGTGACCTAAAAAACAAGTAAACAAGAATCATACTGACATTACTAGATAAATCATTTAACATAAAAGAGGTTTATCATGCCAATTAAAGTGGTTGATAGTGACAATCCATTTACAAAGCATAGTTATGTTGTATAAGTATTACATCCATCATAACTACCACTAGAACTTGTGTTAGGAGATAAGACCTTTCGGTCAAAATTGATGTCGTTGTAGACATATTTCCAATCAATTTGTTTCCACATGGCATGGATTTAAAATCTATGGTGAATATTCTAGTCACCATAATAATGATCATAAACTAGTCGAGGTGAAAAGAAATATTCCCACCTTAATCATTTATTAATTACTGTGAATGGAAAAATGGTGAAAAGATAAATAGAAAGATAATGAAAGCAAACCCAATACCTTTACCTTCAAACCAAGGCTTCAACACTTGATAGAATGGAGTAGATGCACCCTAATCTACTAGCTATGTTCTAGATCAAGAGAGATGTATGATGAATATGTTGATTGTTCATGATTTTTACATCATAACACTAGCATGAAGATGAATGATGAAATGATCTAGTGTGATTTCGACAACATGATATTTCTTGAAGATGTATGCATGCAAATGGCTTGGTTGAGGCTTGATTTATAGGAGAGGAGTGAAAAGGATTGATGGCTAGGATTGAAAGGTCAATTGTGTGATGTGAAAGGCTAAGATTAAAAGATGATTTGACTTTGGATCCATTCATTTAAAAAAGGGTAGTGGTGTGACAAGTGTGTGGATAAGAATAGAGGTGACCTAATTTAAATAATAAAATTATTTAAATTAGTTGGTAGTGTGAAAAAGCATTAAATGAAAGTTGTAGTATGACACATAATTCAAATAAAAAATTACTTAAATTATGAGATAGGGACATGTGTTGTGATGAGGATAAAGGTGAGGGCTACTTTAAATAAATATTTTATTTAAATTGGAGGAAAGGTGGGAATTAATTAAATAAATATGATTGATTTAATTAATTGGCTAGTGGGATAAATTGGATTAAAATAGGATTAGGATGGAAATTAGTTAAATAAATATGATTTATTTAACTAATTAGGTGATGGAGAGATTATGTAAGGGACCTATGACAAAATGTCATAAGATGTCTCAAGTAATGTATCAATAAGGTGATGTTTTAAGACATGGACAATTTTAGGTGTCTACATTTTGCCCCTCTTTGAAATGATGTTGCGACTAAGAGAAGTAACATGATTTCCAAGAAGATAAGGTATGGATAGACAAAAAGGACTTGCCCTAGCCACTTTAAAGAGTGACAAGGAGGAATGGTTGAAGAAATGGGATGTTGATATAAGGATAGGATGATGATGTAAGGATATAATGATGATGTAGGAATATGATCATGCCTCCTCAAGAGGATAGGTGGGTTGGAAGAACATGGGTATGCTCTTAAAATGAAATGAAATGATAAAGAATGGATAAGAAAATGGAGGATGCAAGACAAGGAATGGATGAAAGAGATGAATGATATGTTATATTGCCATCAAATGAGCAATCATATAGTTTGATATAGCACTAGACATTATGCACCAAGGTATAAGGACCAAGGTGATGATGTGTTTTATGCACCCAATGTAATACAACCTTGTCTATATGTATGAGGAAATAAACTTAGAGAATTGAAGTCCTAATGCACAAAAGGTATGATAGAACCTTATATGCAAAGGATAATGCAAAAGGCTATTCCAACATAAGCAAGATATGAATATTAGCTGGAAAGATACATATTTGATATAAATGCAAGATAAAATGATAACACACACAAGCAAGCATGCACAAATGCTACAAAAATAAACAAGTTATTTCCCCTATCAAGATGTAAACTGATAATTGATTGATTGATTGATTGATGATGATAGTGTTTGGTTTCAGGAATGAGACACCTCATATAAGATGCTTGATTTGGTTTTGAGAGTACAACCTATATAAGACAATTTATATGATTGATGTGCAGATTGATTAATTGGGTTTACAACAAGGCTAGGATCAAGTCCAAAGGATGTGATTGGATAATTTGACTTGATTGATTAACTTGATTGGTATGGATTAAGGATCACTTGCATTTGAGTTATTGCTTGGATTGATTTGAATGACTTGATGGATTGATTTGATGAATTGATTTGTTTTTTTTTTGTTTTTTTTTTTTTTAATTTTGTTGTATTTTTGGAATGTTTTGATTTTTTTGTATTTTTTGAAAAAAATTTGACTTTTTTGTATTTTTGAAATGTTTTTATTTTTTTGTATTTTTGGAAATGTTTTGACTTTTTTGTGTTTTTGAAAATGTTTTTATTTTTTTGGATTTTTTTGAAATATTTTGAGATGACATTGGATGACAATTTGAATAGCCCTTGTGCTAGACACCAATGACAAGGGAAAACCAAGTCTAGATGCTAGGATAGATATGGAATGGATGGGAAAAAGGATGGCCGACAGTAAATGAGATGGAAATCTAATGATAGATGGATGGATAAAAGGATAGGCTCTAGTGAATAGGATGGAAAACTCATGATAAATGGATGGGTAAAATGATAGGCTATAGTGGATAGGATGGAATAAATTGGAGGTTTAGGATGTGATCTCCAAAGACTATGTCACATAGAAATAACATGCCCCATTCTAGGTGGAATACTTAGGATTTTACATGACAAAGCTTATGACAATATGATGATGATAAGATTAATTGGAAAGGATAAGGTATATCAAATATATCTAAAACACGTGTCAACATTTTTTCCCCATATCTTTATCAAGATCAAAAGTAGGAAGGGTGGATGAATGGTTTCAATAGGATCTAGGTATATGGGTGTAATGGATAAGTATGGTAGGTAGGTATGGCAAGATAGGATATGATAGGTTGGATGAGACAACGTGACTTCAAGTGTAAGTGACATAGATAATCAACCTACACATGACATATGTTTGCTAGGTTTTCATCATGGTACTTATCCAAGGTGCCACCAAGGATGGTTTTCACCATTGGATGAAGAGATTTCTCTTTACTATTTTGATTTTTTTCTTTTCTTTTCTTTTTTCATTTTTTTTTTTCAAATATTTGAATGGGATAGGTGGATATGGATAAGAGGGATTCAAGAATCTAGTTTCATGAAAGGCGATAGTCCCATTAGAGAGGGATTTCACATATGGACCATTTCAAATCTCACTATGCCCATAAATGTTTGTAGGTATGGGATTTCATGAAAGGGAGATGGAGTAGGTAGATAGTGGATTTTGAGGTGGATTAAGGATGGAAGATAGTGGATTATGATGTGGATTATGTAGGATTTATGCAAAAGCATGGACCATAGAAATAGGATGGGAAAGATATGTAGGATAGTAGATTAAGGATGGGGAGATGGAGGTATGTGGAATTGTTGTGGAATGGAAGGGAATCAAGACCAATGGTTGCACACACCATGATTAACATTGAAGCTTTTGATTTGGAGAAGGTGTAGGAAGCAATGGACATGTTTGCTTAGGGGATGGTTGATTTAGTGATTTAGGTACCCACATAGACTTAGGATTTTTATGATTTTGTTTTGCTTGTGGGATGAAGGAATTTGAGATTTTGGAATGGAATGGGATTTTGGGGATTTTTGGTATTTTTGAGATGTGGATGCTTCATTGGACTTGCTTTCTTTTTTCTTAGGTACCAAAACCATTTTAGTTTTGGGATTTTATTTTGGAGGTATGGCCTTAGGTAGCCTTTTGGATATATTTGGCATCAATTCTTTGTATTTGCACCCTAAGGAATGAGGATTTTTAAGATTTTTTACTTTATGGGTAGAGGCATCAAAATTTTTATTATTGAATCCCTTGGAATTGGTGGAAGCTTCATGATTAGACGATATGTGCATTGATTGGTCACGATTAGGAATTTTAGGGGATTTATGGATAAATGGATAGGGGGATTGGATGTTAGGGATATTAGGCCTTGGGAGAAGGGGAGGTAGAGTAGATGGAGGGATATTAGGAGTTGAAAGGAGTGGAGGTAAATTAGATGGTGGAAGGTGTATGGTCACATGCTTTTGGGATTTGTAGGATAATGGTGGAGGAATGACAACATATGTTTTTGGAGTATGATAAGGTTTATGGGATTTGGGATGAAAAAGTGTGTATTTAGGAGGCATGGAGGAAGTACCAACACCTTCAAATTATTTTTCTTGGGGTGTATATCCAAGGCCATATGAGGGTGGAGGGACTTTGAAATGGATGGGCTCCAAGATTCCTTGTTCATGAAGGCCTAAGCCTTTACCTTGATAGTTCATTTTTTGGAGTATGTAATGGACAATGGGACTGTGTGTGTTTTGGACACTATACTTGATCTCATTATTAGATGGAGAAGGTGAAGTGGTAGATAATGGTTGTTGCTTTCATAAAGAAGAACATTCATGGATGAAGGTGGTAAGGCCAAGTGGATATGATGGTGGGTTTGTAATAGGGTTGATAGTGGATGAGGAAGGATTATTAGGATCTTGTTTATCATTATGCTTACTAAGATCCAAGCTATTGGTTTGATCATCTATGTTTTCTTGGGAGCCATGTGTCTCATCAAGGGAAGTGAATGTTTGTCCATCATGGGTAGGGTTATATGGAGGGTGAATAGGAGAAATTTGGGTTTCTTGCTCATGGATATTTATGGGGTTATGGATAGATGGAGTAATAAGCTCTTGATCATGGAATGCATAAAGTTGGCTAAGAGGATCATCATGGTTTTCTTGATCATAGATGGGCACTTTATCATAAATAATATCTTGATCATAGAGAAGGTATAGGTTGTGGGTGGGTTGAATGGAAGGGCTTTGATCTTGATTTGTATTAGGGGCTAATGGTTCCACATGCTTAGGACTAGACTCTTGACATAGCTCTTATGATTTAATGGAAGTGGAAGACTCTTGGAGAGGCTTGATAAGTTCTATATGATCAACAACATGAGGGTATAATGGATCTTGATTTAGACTAATGGTGAGAGACTCTTCAATAGGCTCAATGGGTTGTGGACTACATGATGTATTTGAAGGATTAGACTTGGTATTGGAAGACTCTTTGATAGACGCAAGGATAGGTGTTGGATGACAGTTGATTCCTTCCTAATAGCCATTGGATCACATCCTTCATAAGTGTATGGGTGGATGGACAATATAATGGATGGATAATGATGGTGGATGGTGTAGGCTTATGATTAGGATCAGATGGAGGGATAATATGGGTGTTGGATATATTAGGATTAGGAGTGGATAGATCCCATGGTTGAGGCATAAAACAGGTGGAAAATGTTGTAGGCTTAAGAAATTTAGAGGAATATGGTAATGAAGGGATTGAAGGGGTTGATGGATTAGTAAATGGATTGTATGGTGGTGTTGGTATAAGACTATTAGAATTTGGGATAGGCATTCAATTAGATGGTGATGGAGGGCACCCATAGGATGCATAGGCTAGAGTGGTGTCTCCCTTGTCAAAGGTAGCATGAGGACTTAAAGGCACTTGATCTTGTTGAAAGGGGTGACTTGGGTAGTCTTATGAATGGATTTGGGGTTGAGGTGAAATGGTGGAATATGTAGTTGGAAGATTTTTGGGATGTGAATTGAAATGGGTGTTTTTTGGATGTGAATTGAAGTGGATGTTGGTTGATATTTAAAGAAGTGGGATAGGTTGATGTAGAATTGACATGATATGTGGATGGACTAGGATGATATGATGATGAAGGTGACACATAGGATTGAGGTGGAGTTTGTTGATGTTGAGGTTGTGTTTGTTGAATTTGGGATTGGTAGGTGACTATGAATTGTTAGGCTTGGGCTAGGAGTTGTTGTATTTGAGGTGATTGGTTTTGTTGAAGTTGTTGGATGATGGCTTGTAGTTGTTGTATGGTTTGTTGGTCTAGGGGTTGTTGCATTTTGGGATAGTTGGTGAAGTGTTTGGATGATGTATTGTAGTTGTGGTGCTAGGATCTTGTTCTCTTGTGTTGGCATGGAGTTGCACATATGTTTATGTCTTTGTATTTTAGATTGTTCCTCATGATATGCATCATAATCTATAAGGTTATCATCATCATTGGAGCTAGGAAGAAGGTCACATTAAAGTATGAGTTTGGGTCTTGGATTTGACTGATCACAACCATTTTGAGGATTACTAGGATTTTGATTAGGATAGATGTGATGACAAGAATGTTTAGAATGATGTGGAATGTGTTTGTGTTGATAGCTTGACTTTGGCAATTTTCAAACAAAAGATTTCTCATGTACATGCATGAGTCACACAGACAAGACACAATAGCAAGTTTGACTTTGAAATTTGATTGGTGTGATTATGAAGACACTTGAAGACACATAAAGAAGCCTAATATTAGTCAAATGGGTGTAGCCAAATAGGTCTTAGTCTAGGATACACAAGTTTCACTAAGGATGTCCCCAATATACACAAGGTATGGGGGGGACAATTCTATGAAATGAAAGTGAAATAATGTCACATAGCTGAGAGAAAGGGCTAACCCACCCTTCATCTTCACTTCCCCAAGGTATAAAGTTCTTGGGGACTTAGCCTGAATGACAAGATTTCAACTTCCAAGAGGGGTGTCTTTTGATTCACTCCTTACTTTTTAGATTCCGTCAGAACACTAGAATTGAGGTCATCCCTTGGAGTGGTGTGTCTCCAAGTAGGCCTCCTAAGAAGGGTAACAAAACAAAATCAAGTGGGTGCTTTTGACCTCCAAGATCACCTTGTAGTGTGAGGAGAGAGTATACACACACACACTAGATTCACACTCGCGATGCTTATTTCCCCTTAGAAATTGAAATGTGTGTTGTGAAAGTGAATGGATGAAAGATCTTTTTGATTCTCAAGATCACATGAAGTGCATGAGAACCACATACATAGCCTCAATCACACTCAAATTTACTGAACAATGAAAGTACAAGTTCATTTTAAACCCAAATCCAAAGGTGAGAATGAAGACACAAGTATATTTTAGGTCCAATTTCAAAGTGTGATTGCAAACAATAGTTTGTTTTAGAGCCAAAATCAAAGTGTGAGAGCAAACAAGTTTATTTGATCAAATGAAAGACAAGAGATAGATTTAGTGTACCTAGAAAATTTATCTTCAGATTTGATGTTGAAGCTGATGTTGTACAAAGCCAATAAGGGCAGGTTCAGTGGTTAAGTCACTCAGTTGTAGTGGTGGCCACTAGAGTTCAAACCCCCATTGGGCCAATGAGCTCACGAGTTTGAAGTGTTCTTTCTTGGGGATGAAGTCCACCATGTTGTGGCCTCACCGGTTCATAGCTTCGAGTAAAAGTGTTGTGTGGAGCTGGAGAGCGTGTCGTACCAGCGTCATCAGTCACGCTAAAAAGTTTACCAGGCATATTAAAAAATAAAAAGAAGCTGATGTTGTACAACACTGTATGTTCACCTGGAATCCACCAAAATGAAAAAAAAGACAAAGGGACTTGCAAACCAATGTGTTAGATGAAAATGAGAAATATGATAAAATTTTGATTTAGATGAGCAATGACAACAAAATAAATAGCATGATCAGAATCAACATGAAGTTCTATTCTATTCCACATTTTTTTAGGTCTAAATTAGATAAAATTTGCTCAAGTTATGCTTGTTCGAAGTTTGCAAATAAGGTTGATTTTGATTAAAAATACCTAATGAATCTTATATAGTTACCTAAAAATTCTTTTGCCACAATGAATCTGGGTGAACCAGCTCTCCAACACCACTAGTTTTGTGAAAATTGGATCTCGTATGAGGAAGTTATGACGAAAAGAAAAAAAGTGCCCTTCTGGGGCTTGAGGATGTCAAAAGGTGGTCTCAAATAGTTAGCTAACTGCTAATACTTAGAGGAAAACATGGTCACATGTGGTGGTTTAGGTGGTCATTAGTTTGGATTGACAATTAAGGCCTAGGGCCCCTCATCACCCATGTGATAAGGAGCTAAATGCAAGAAATTTTTTAAAAAAGTGCTTGGCACCAACCCCCTTTTGTAGGTAACTACTTGTGTCTGCGAGCTACAAAAGTGAGGGCTAGGTTGGTAGAAAAGGCACTGACTAGCTATAGAAATGGAAAATGGCAACCAACTGATATCAGGGGTGACCAACTAATGTCAACAATGGTGGATTGGGGTGAGAGTATAAGTGGCGGGTGCAGGGATGCTATAGAGGCATCGACCAAGCCTTAGATGGGTGGCAACAGGGTGCTTAGACCAATGGAAATAGGGAATAGAGTTGGAGGATAGGGTTTTAGGCACCAATGATGTAGAAGTGCAAGACGACGAAATGGAGGCTGGTGGTGACAGATAGCATAGAGGGGTCGATAGATGTTTGAGTAGAGGTGATAGGGTTTAAAGGGAGGTGGCTAAGGTTCTAAAAGGTGGTGACCAGGTGAAAAGAGGGTGGCAATTAAGTGGTCTAGAGCAATAAGGGAGGTGATAGGGGTAAAACAAAGATAGCTAATTAATTTTCACAATTGACCTTAATACAACAACAAACCTACAACAAACAATTGACCTACAACAAAAAAAATTAGCCATCGAAACAAATGAAAAATGGCGATGCAAACAAAGACCCCTACATAGGTCATACGGGTCTGTATGATATGACCCTACAACAAGGGCCAAAATTTAAAAAAAAATTCAAAAAATCTTTGGTAGAAAAATATGAGGTGTTATATGTCAATTTTTTCCTGTGAGGCCTCCTAGATGCAACGGTGAGGTTAGTTTTAGCCTAGGAGGTCACCTACAAAAGTTGATTTTCCAAACTTGACAAAAATAATGCTAGATTTGCAAATTTAAACACAAAAAACCTACAAAAGGTGAGGGTTAGAGCTATGGGTGTGCCAGAATGTGAATGAAAAGTTGATTAAAAGGTAAATAGAAAGATAATGAAAGAAAAACCAATACCTTTACCTTCAAACAAAGTCTTCAACACTCGATAGAAAGGAGTAGATGCACCCTAATCTACTAGATATGTTCTAGATGAAGAGAGATGGATGATGAATATGTTGATTGCTCATGATATCTATAGCATAACACTAGCATGATGATGAATGATGAAAGGATCTAGAGTGATTTTGACAACATGATGTTGCTTGAAGATGGATGCATGCAAATGGCTTGGTTGAGGCTTGATTTATAGGAGAGGAGTGATAAGGATTGATGGCTAGGATTGAAAGGTCAATTGTGTGATGTGGACGGCTAAGATTAAAAGATGATTTGACTTTAGATCCCTTCATTTAAAAAAGGTAGTGGTGTGACAAGTGTGTGGATAAGAATAGAGGTGACCTAATTTAAATAATAAAATTATTTAAATTAGTTGGTAGTGTGACAAAGCATTAAACGAAATTTGTAGTATGGTTGTAGTATGACACAATTTAAATAAAAAATTACTTAAATTCTGAGAGGGACATGTGTTGTGATGAGGATAAAGGTAAGGGATAATTTAAATAAATATTTTATTTATTTAAATTGGAGGAAAGGTGGGAATTAATTAAATAAATATGATTTATTTACTTAATTGGCTAGTGGGATAAATTTGATAAAAATGGGATTAGGATGGAAATTAATTAAATAAATATGATTTATTTAACTAATTAGGTGATGGAGGGATTATGTAAGGTACCTAGGACAAAATGTCATAAGATGTCTCAAGTAATGTATCGACAAGGTGATGTTGTAAGACATGGACAATTTTACGTGTCTACAATTACTATAATTGTCACCATATCTTAGGAAAATGGATGGTCTAGATTTATGTATTCAAGACCAACATAGTGGAAGAAATTTATGATTTGTTTAGTTGAGTGAGTAGCACAAGTAATAACCCAATTAAAATATGGTCTTCAAACCAGATTAATAAGTTGAAGGTATGTGTGGTTAGTCTAGATCTTGAGAATGGTAAATTCTCCATGGCTATCTTGATAATAATCAAGAGTAAAATACACCTAGTATATTTGAGACTTTCAATGATAGCTATGGGTCAGTTGATTTAGAGACTAGAAATAAACATATGAATTGTGTTCCATGTTGAAGCTAGGGTGAGCAGGTGTAGAAAAGCTAGAAGTTTACATGAAGACACTTGGCAAATCTCTACTAAGGAAATCATCAACCATGTTGGTTTTTCCTAAGATGTGTTGGGCTTCATACTTGAATTGATTCAAGTAAGCCTACTATAGGACATATTTTCCTTGTCCATCCTTCCTCCCATGATCTTTGTCATTGAAAGTTAGAAACCTACTATAATCGGTTCTAATGATAAAGTGATTAAGATGCATTAATTTTAAACAAACTTTTTTCAGACACTTAATCACTTCATAAATATCTTTATCAAATGATATCCATCTCTTGACATCTTCTAGGAATACACCACTACAATATTCTGTAGTATATTTGATGCAGGAGCATTCCAGGTTGTAGAGCAATCTTGCATCAACCAAAAAAATATTTGCACTCTTTTCTTATCTTTTCATTTTAGTTGCAGTTCAGTGATTTGGAGTTCAACAATTTGTACCATATTTTACAACATCTTCATATTAGAGCTCACGGAGTAGGAATTATCTTCTATTTCATGTCAGCTACATCATACTCAAATTTTAGGAGATTTAGATTCATCTATATAAAGATATCGCTATCAGAAGATAATTATCTTTCACAGAGCAGAGCGTTCATGTAGTTAGTTGAGAGCAGAAGGTTTGTAGAGCACTTCCACAGCTTGCAGAGCCTAATAGAACATCACACACAATAAATAAGGACTAGATAGATCTTCCTTGAGGTCTACATAAAGTTTCATTAAATTGTAGAGAAATACCATATGTCGTAGGCCGACCTACATGTTTTCTACACATTACATCATTCATTGGAATTTATAACCTCTTAAGACTGACGAGGAGGATTCTATGAGCTTGAAGATGATATATATACATCCATTAGATACATTATGAAGTAATAGTTTTAGATGATATGATTTGATAGATTTGAAGATAGATTCTTTTCGGGAGGCACTTCAATGCCATATCTTGCATATATGTTGTAACCTAGAAAGTAGGCCTATGAGTCCTTTGATTGTAGCCTTCATGTTGCTGATTGTTATGTCAAAAAATATCCCCTTGGGGGCTTTTCCCTTTTAACGTTTAGCTCCCAGGGCCTCAGAATGCATTTAGAGCATCTTGCATGTTAATTTTGACTTTTGATGAGAAAACCCTGAAGCCTTATGGTAAATAGGACCTGGGAGGTGCTATTTTAATGACTTCTGAACAAAGATGAGGGGTTAGACTTGGGCGCTAGTGCCCTAGTCCTACCCTATTTTGGGTCTTCCCTAAATTCAAATTTTAGTTTTATGATCGTTATTTAGATCCTATGCCAACATCTCAAGTTTGAATTATAAAATTCTTTGTAGGAATCTTTGTGGTTGCATATATAAGCATGATTAGGTTTCATTTGCAAACTAGATGAACATTATAAAATTGTGATTTTGATTCAAGGCATTCATTATGTTGCAAAGTAGTACTTTGTTGTTATTGCATTTGTATTTACAGATTTGACATCCATCTCCTCATGGCATGAAGATCATCTTCCTTCCATGAGATCTACACTACAAGGTGATATCTATTGTGTTTTCAATCATTTATCATTTGGATTTTTGCCTATATCTTGTAGGGATACATACTCTTATCTGACAACAATGTTTGGAAGACTTGAATGTCTCTTTGAGGCTTGACCAAGGTAAGCCTCTAAACACCACAACAGCCTCCCAAACTCCTTTGTGATTGCAGGTTATACGTACCAAGTTTTGCGGAGTGGAGTTGTAGAAAGGAGGTTGCAAACAACAAGGATTCAGGATCTGAAGGCAAGAGGACAAAGGTGAACATTTTAGGACAAGGGCGCTAGTGCCAGTGTGATCCATCTTTTCCAGAGCAGAAATGAAAGATATAGTACAGATTAGTGATGAAAGGAGATTCAAATTTCATGACAAAAACTGTACCTTTGATAGGGGTGCTAGTGCCAGTGTCCTTGACTATTCTGAATTCCAGATTTTGAAAAATAGTGAGTTAACAATCTTTGTCCTTCGTCTTAGTTTAAAAGGATTTGTTGCAATTCATTAATTTGCTCACTGTTTTTCTTTTTTAGGGTTTTAAAGCATAAGTTGAGAATTAAATTGAGATATTATTTGATACATCTAAACTTCTGCATCATTCCAAGTGGCATCCCACCCTATTAGGTGATTACTCCTACTCAGTGGAGATTCAACTCAGTTGATATGCCCTTGAATGTTTGGTAAGAAGGGAGGATTTGCCTTTGAAACCTAAACCAAAACATTTCCCCCTTTTTCACCTTAAACATTTTAGTGAAACCATGTTTTTTTGAATTGTTGCATGTTGCTAACTATTGTGTGATAGATTTGCATTCACTCATCTTATTGCATTTGAAAAATTACAAAAAAATTGAAAATTTTGAATTTTTTTAAAAAGTTGACATCTTAACCTTGAATTTTAGCATACTTCAAATTAATTAGCATTTAATTTCACTACTTGTATCATTTTAATTAGATCTGATTTAAATTATAGAAATTCATCATTTAGTATTCTCTTGCATTGCATTTTCATGCTTAAATTGTCAAAAATTGTTTGAAATTGTGCACTTTTTGTAAAAACCTAGTTTTGCATTAGCTAGGGTTTTTAGTCAAAATCTTGTTTCATATTTTACTACCCTTCTCAAAAACTCATTAGGAATGATTTCTAATTGTAGTGCTGCATCATAGTGGCTTTCTTGCAAAATTTCATGTCTAGGGTTTGAAAACCTTGCATTTTCACTAGATTTGGTCTTATCATCTCTCTAGAATTGCATTACAAGTGTGTTGTGAGGGATTTTGCTACATTATTTGATTGATATTAGGGTTATTATCTTCTAACTCTCCTCAAATTCCTTACAACACCCTTTCTATTGAGACTTTACATTGAAAATTGGTGAAAATTTGCATATTTTAGGTGTATTTTCACTAGGTTTTGACTTGTCATCACTCTAGAGTTGCACTATAAGCGTGTTGTGAAAGATATTGTTACATCATTGGGATGTTCTTAGGCATATTATTTTCTATCCCTCTTGAAATCTTTCACAACACCTCTTCTCTTAATGATTTGCATTGAAAAAAGATGAAAAATCAAGCATTTTAGGTCTTATTCATACATAGTTTTGCATTCATATACCATGGATTCTCCCCATCATTCATCTTTGGAATATTTATTTGAGTACATTATAAATTATGATAACTTTTACAAATTCTTTTATAATCATCCTCAATTCTTGCATCAAATAACATACATTTATGGTATTGACATGTCCATGAGCACTACCTATGATATCCTTCGAACAATAGCCTACTTTGAAATCTTTCTCACTATCATGGGTGTTTCCCTTAAATCTTAGAAAATATCACTAATTTCATTTCTTAAATTAACCATGGGGAAAGTAGTAGTGAAAACATCATTCCCTCTTTCCCTTCATTTCATGACAACATAATGGACATTCTTTCTGAGACCTATGAGAATGATATAGCACTGGGTGATTCATCAAACAAAGAGACTTGTCCCAACAAACCCCACTTAGTGAGGATATTTTGGCCCAAGAAGAAGATATAATTGACATATTCCTTAACACTACTCTTCCATCCCCTCCTCTCCCTAGCTAGGATGAAGCATTAGATGATGTAGATTCCCTTTGTGAACATTTGCTTCAACCTGTTGAAACTAAAATTTTGCCTACTGATGTTCAAGAACTTCTCAACTACATATTAAACAAAGGAACAAATCATGCACCTTTACCTAAACCTTCACATACCTTGGAAAAGAATAAAAATTCACATTACATTGAAGAAAAACCTATTCCTCACAACCACGGTATTCCAACACCCTATATATGGACTAAAATGGACCCTTTTTGAGTTCCTCAACAACCTAATTCAACTGGAAAGGGAATTATAAAAGCCCCTACATCACCCCATTTACCAGGGATAGAAAATAGTGATATTCCCCCTCTAGCATCATTAATACATACCTTTCCTACAAGGATACCCTTACAAACTCATGAAAATGTGGAAGAGAGAAGAAGAGATAAAGCCTTGACCATTAAAGTAAAGATCAAGATCCATGATGACTGCTAGCCTGGTTGTCCCTACAGGTAAGTATCTCTAACCCTTTACCTCCATGTTGTGTTTCCCCCATGATGTTTTATGTGTTGTTTAGGCCTCATAGGATGACCCTTGATACTCTCATAAGGTCAAGGATACCAGGAGACCGCCTTTGTTGTGACCGTTCTTCTATTTTTATCATCATTCTTCTATATTGCTTCTCCTCTATTTTCATTGTTGTGTATTGTTTCTTATGGACATAGCATTGCGGTTGGTGACTTGGGGGCACCCTCCTACGTGACTATCCCTAAGGCACTTGTTTCTCCTCTCTTGATTTATTGTTTACCTTCCTCTAGTGGTTCTACTTAGCTGGCAAATGATGAAAAACATTTAATATTGATACGGACCTAGTGTCCCTTCAGCGAGAAATCAAAAAAAGGACCTAGTCCATACATGATGATGGGTTTGATATATATTATCCGAAACTTGGCTAGTAGAATCACTCCATGTGATATCTTGATGTTGTCTTATTGCACTTACAAAACATAATAATACTACTACTCCATGCACTTTGTCTATCTTGGATCTCGCTTTCCTCGGCTCTTTATATGAATGATTATATGCATTACTGATTATCATGATTATATGGATGCTAACACCTTTTCTTGTAGGAAATTATATGTTTGTGGGAATATTTGGCTATCATAAAGTACAAGTCACCTCTGGGGTGCATGGGCTTTGTAAGAGCTCATGTTCCCTTGTGTGTTTTCTTCCTAGCTTAACATGCTTGATATCAGTACATGATATCAACCACCTTAAGGTGGGGGCATATATAAGGTAAGTTGTCTGATTTAGATGTTAGCAAAGTGTGTTTGTAAAGCTTGAAATCTATTGCAATCATTAAGCCCTCTACAAAGGTAGGATATCATGCATATTCTTTTTATTTTAAGCCCTCTGCAAAGGTGGGGATGGTGTATTTCTCAAAGAGATTGTACATCCTGTCATTTTCTAAAAGTTCTCTGAGGAGGCGAGGTGGATCTGAGACTATCCTAACCCTTAAGCATGTCTTCAGTGATTGTTGTGGTGAAGTGCAATTGTCAGTGTGTGCCTGTAATGCACCTAAGATGGCTATGAACTTAGCAATAGGTTTCTCCCATTGCTTATTTGTTGTGTTTTCTCCATGTGTGTGTATGGCATGTTTATTCCCAAGCATAGTTTCAAGACCAGTGGCAATGTGCTCCTCCAATGCTTTGGGATTTGTATGGCATTTTTGTTCTCAAGTGTAGTTTCAAGACTGGTGGTGATGAGCTCCTCCTACACTTTAGGATTTGTTTGGCATGTCTATTGCCCCTTATGTAGTTTCAAGACTAATGGCGATGAGCTCCTCCTACATTTGGGTTGTGTATTTACTTTCCTTGTACTTGCATTTGCATTTCATATATAAGAAAATGAAAAAAAGAAATAATCACTACATTCACTGTATTCACTGTGTTTTACATGTCTTCAATGCTATCTTCTATGTGTTTTGCATGACTATAACTATCTTCTCTATGTTTTGTGTGCTTGTTATTGTCTTCATTGTGATTGGCGTGTCTTCTCCATGCTTGGAGTGTTTGTTGTCTTTGTTGACTGTATTTTAATGCATGTATTGGCCTTGTGTTTATACATACATTAAAGTGGGGGCTAAATGTTATGTTAGAAAATGTCCCCTTGGGGGCTTTTCCCTCTTAAGGTTTAGCTTCTAGGTCATTAGAATGCATTTAGAGCATCTTGCATGTTAATTTTGATTCTCGATGAGAAAACCCTGAAGTCTTAATTTTGATTCTGGATTTTTTGTGATTCATTAATTTACTTACTGTTTGGCTTATTTAGTGTTTTAAAGAGTAAATTGAGCATTAATTTGAGATATTATTTGATACATCTAAACTTCTACATCATTCCAAGTGGCAGCCCAACCTATTAGGTGATTTCTCCCACTTAGTGGAGATTCAACTTGGTTGATATGCCCTTGAATGTTTGGTGATAAGGGAGGATTTTCCTTTGAAACCTAAACCAAAACATTTCCCCCCTTTTTCACCCCAAACACTGACATATAAGCATTTTGATTGTCTAATAGATTGAGCATTTGAATCTTCCATTGCATTCTTTTATTGTGTTTTCTGATGTGTTTACTCTTGCTGCATTGTTTGGATAGTCCCTTCATAGGACCCTCCATCCATGACTGCACCAAGTGGTATCAGATTAAAGTTGTGAATTCTTTGGGAAGTGAAGGCATTCTATAAGATATTTTTGTGAACAAATCTCTGACCTAAGGTAGTCTACTTGTGTTTGTCAATAGAGCAGCAATTGTGAGGTAGTTGCTACCTTGTAGTCAGATTGCTGAATTGAGGTAGTTGCACCAGATCCAAGGAAGAGATGCCACCAAGGAGGATGCCTACTATGGCCAATATTACTGGAAGAATGGAAAAAATGATAGAGATGAGGAGGACAATGAAGGTTAGATTTGATGTTGTAGAAGAAGTTAAAGAAGAGGACTAAACCCTAGTCATGAAGTTGAAAGTGATGATGAATTTCAAGCTGCTAACCAAAATGAAGAAGCCCTAGAAGAAGAAGAATCATATTAGGTGAATATGTTGAAAGTTATTTCTAAGATGGGTAAGAGACATGTGATTTTCACAACACACCTCTTTTTACCCTTTAGCAAAATAAGGACCCCTACTGTTACTTTTTCTTTTATTTGGTTTGGTTCTGTTTGCTTGGTGGTATGGGTAAAATGTCCCCGAGGCTTAAAATTCAAGTTGCATAATTCTTGGTGAAAAAATAGTGTCATCATTGAAACATGTGTCAAAATTTAGCCAGGGTTTCTACATATTTTGGGAATTATGTAGGTTTTTGTGAAAAGTCAACACTGGATGTTTTGGTCAATGTGTATCTCACATACATTATCATTTGCTTGTATCTTTTGTACTTAGTATTTTTTGGTATGTCTAGTTATGATGTTCATCGAATGAAAATCTCACTTTTTGTTTGTATCTTAAAAGGCTCAAACATACTTATGCAATTCTAGACCCAATGGCTTTTTAAGGTGTACTATATAATCGTAAAAATATGTAATTGTATTTGTATATTTCAATGCATGTATCTTTGATACAAATTCAAAATATACATCAGTAGATGCCAAAAGAAATTCAAAATCAGCATATGAAGTCATAGACATCTCATGTGTATAGGTAATACATTGTCATTATTATACTTTATTATACAAATGCATGGGCAGATCCAAAGAGAAAATTCAATCATGTATAGAAAGCAGGAGTGAGTGGTCATATTTGTATGTATCTTTGTATTTATAATCGCATGTATCTAACATGTAGATACAAAGCTAGACGTGATTGGGGAATTTGAACTTCATAAACTTTAGATGGAGTCTGAACTTGTATGTTGAGATGCATGTATAACAAAAGGGAAAGATACAATCACAGATGTAAACTTAGAATTAAAACTGCAAAACAAAGTACATACATACATAATGAAGGATAAAAGTCAACATTGCGTGTAGGTTAAAAATTGCATGTATGCGATATACCAAGGGTGATACAAACGAAACATATACTAAGTTGGATCTAATGATAATTCCAATTTGATTCATAAAATTGATGGGGTCCATGTTTGTATGTTTGACAATTGTATACGATATGCATAGACATATACAAATGAATATACAAAACAAAAAGTAAAGAAATTGCATAATTACATAAAGGTAACTCATGCATGATTTAAGATATAAAGGGTAAACTTAACATTGAAAGGGTCATTAAGTCGAATTGTTTGTAATGACGTCATCATTTCTTTATTGCATGTTAGTAAAAGTGCATGTATAGGATATGTAAAAGAAAAAAGTGCATAAAACCAACATATACAAAGTTCAAAATATGCATTAACTGGTAAAGTAGAGTAAAAAATCAAATTGTATATGTTAATGGTTGCATTTAATGCATATCTACTGTAGGAAAGACATAATTTCAAAGGAATAAAATGGAATTTCAATTGCTTTAACTTCACAATTTCATTTAGAATTTAGTTGTAGAGCACTCCATAGAGCTAAACCAAGCTAAGCTGAATGAAGGTGAATTGAGATTTCTAGGCAGTTACAGAGAGCTTGAATGGTAAAGTTCTTTTCAATAGTGTAAAGGTCAATGGTTGCAAATCTAGGTATGTATCTAAAAATCCCACTTGTGTTTAACGAAATGCAATTATGGTAAATTTTACGGTAATTATAGTAGGCTAATGGAAATGGTTTAAAATTAGTTAATTACTATGATGAATTGTGAAACTTAAGCACAGTAGGGTAGCCATACAAAATTCAAAAGGTGAAAAAGAAAACATTTAGGGTAAACATCAATGGTAAATATGTATGGTAAAACCCTAGGGAATGTGAATATGGTCGTAAAATGAATATGTTTCTTGATGGGATGCTACCAAAAGGAAAGAAAACCAAGAAGATGTCTAGAAAAGGAGAAAAGAAAGATACGATGACTAAAGAAGAATTTCTAGCCAAAGGTTATAATTCATAGATTTATTTTGCAAGAGGCAGGGTAGTTGACAGGGAAATTGAGGATTTCGACTCTACTAATTTGTTACAGAAGATTAGAGCACCTGGAGCATCTCTAGCAATGAAGAATATAATGGATGTGGGATTGTACAATGTTACTGGGTTCCCACTTGCAATGGAAGCTAGAGATTTGGTTATTGAATGCATTCAGAAATATGACATGAACTCTAGGAAGGTTAAGCATAATGGAGTTGTATATGCAGACTTATTGGTGGAAGGAATAGAGGAAACCTTTGGTTTGAGAATCATGGATAAAATGAAGGAAATAGATGAACAATACACAGCTGACTTTAAGGGAAATGAAGCATCCTGCAAAAGTACAATGTTCTATGGATCATACTCATAGGACAAGAAACCAAAAGCAACTGCTAGAGTCCCAAAGCACTTGTATAGAATGGACTTCAAGGAAGACATCTACAAAATGATTACATTGTTAAGTCAACTAATGGACTTGGTACATGCAAGTACATTTGAGCCATGGATGTTTTTGTAATCCAATTTATCAGAGAAGAAATAGGGGCAGTTCACTAGGCTCTACCCATTAGTAATGCTATTTTTGCACAAGTTATGAGGTGGAATAAGCACAAGATGTTTTTTAAGTCATCTTACATAGTTTACCCATGTGCAACTAAGATGCAATTGGGAGGAATACCAAGGATTGGTATGATGAGGAATAGTCTAGGGTAGATGTTAGTTTATGATCATTACCTAGACTTGCAAGAGAAGAATGTGATGCCAAATTATATAAGGGTTAATGATGTATTCTATATATACCTGGTGAGAACCCTGAGAGGGGATAGGGCCAAAAAGTTATTAGAAGAGACACGAAATACAATCAGTTGGCATAGTGCATGGTACATTCAATTCCCTACCTTCACTCACATCAGAATAGAAGGATTCCTAGGTAAACCTTTCAAACTACCAAGGTACCCAACAGACAAAATGGTATTGTTGGAGTTTACATGACAAATATTAAACATTTGTGGTATGTATAAGGCCAAGTTCAATAGAGGTACTACTAAGTTTCCTTTTGGTATTGGTAGATACTAGTGTTTTAGTGAGGATGTGGCTAAGGTATCAGAGGTAGATTTGTAGTATTTTGGTTTTCAAACTTTTTATTTGGCTAGGCCATTTGACCCATTCAAAAGAATACAAAATTTTGTGGATAAGAAGTTTAGACATCAGCCACATCTTGAATATTTTTGGGCTGATTGTGATAATGAAGTAGAGGTTAGGAAAAGGGCCCATTAGAGGCTAACCCTTGATCAAATAAAGACATTGGGAGTACTTGAGGTACCACATGTCATGACCACATTTTCCATGCGGTCACAACACACATCACACGTGTCATGTCCACATGTGTCATGTGGTCATGACACGAAATATCAAAAATTTTCCCATGCTTCCCTAGAAACCCACTCGCATGCGTAAGTGTGCTCTATGGCATATGCTTAAGGCATAAACAATACAGTTGTCAGCGGGGTGATACACACCTATGTGCATACCCATACATAGGAAGGCCAACAAGGGTGTCATCGCGATGCGGTTAACGTCGCTACAAGGGTTGGACTTACTTAGCTCCTAAACCCTAAATTCTAGAAAAATCTGGCAGTATAACGCCTCACAGGTGTGAGTGGGATTTATTACACTAACATTAATCTTGAAATGGAGTTTCCTAACTAAGGTTAATCTCACTAATTACATTGGTACAATAGTTGATTAAGTTGATTTATCATTTTTCAACAAAGCACGATCATCTACTCTCCTTCACATTTTTTAAAATTTAATATTAATTTCTCCTCCTTCTGATTTTAGCATTTTCAACAAAGCCTATTCATTTGCCCTCTCTTCCATTTCTCTAAAATTTAATTTTGATTGTATTTCTATCACATTCTCTTTCCCGTTTTGTAAGGTTTCTTTATGTTTATCCTGTTTTTCTTCACATTCTCTATCAATAAAAGTTATCACTGCATCCTTTACATTATTCCTAATTTCTTTATGATTATCCTTCTTTTCTTCATGTCTTCTATCAATCAGAGTTATCACTACATCCTTTACATTATTCCTAATTTCTTGGTAAACCAGATCACTTAAACAGGGTTTATTAATTTCGCTTGATAAAGTTCCCTAGGTTTCCGCTCTGGTTTAATTTCAACATTTGAATTAATTTTGATAATTAATTTGTCCCTAATTAGAATTAATGGAAGGTTAAGTCTTACTTAGTTCTCTTAGTCCATTTGGAAATGTCACACTTTTTCTCCTCTTTGTTTTTCATTGTTATCTTTACTTTCTCTGTCTCTAATTTTTCTCAATTGGACATTTTCTCAATCTACAGTTCGAGTTCACAGTGGCCAGATATGAAAAGCATATAATGGCTTAATTGCATTTATAAAGATACACATATCTATATAAATGCAAATAAGCATATATAAAATATATATGCTTATTTGCATTTTATAAAGATAGGTATATTTTTCTTTTCATTTTCCTGGTTTTTTTTAATGAGAATTATTAAACTCTGAAAAACGCATTTTCCCTACATTTTGAATTAATATAAATATATATTTTATTGTCAAAATATAAGCCCTATTATATTTATTTATTTATTATTATTATTATTTTAACATTATCAATAAAATATATATATATATGTATATATATATTATTAATTAAATGAAATTACAAAATTGTTAGTAAACAATTTATATATATATATATATATATATCATTTACTTTAATCTTATAATTTATATTTTTTATTATATAACATTGAATATTGTTATATTTCCATTCACTTTTTTTTTTAAACCTCATTGGACAAACCCTAATATTTTTGTGTGGTTGGCATTGGCTGGCAGAGATGAAAAAGGGGTAGCGGTGGCGGCAATGGTGGAGGTTGCAGGTTGGAGATGGCTGCAGGGGAGATTGCATGGAGGGGAGTCGTAGGTGGAGGGGCTGAGGAAGGTGGCATGTGAGGGAGAGTTCATAGTGAAGGAGGCCACGGGGGAGTGACAGGCAGCGGTGGTAGCTCAACGCAGGGAGGGGTTTACTACCCACGGGGGTTAAAGGAGGTAGCACAGAGTGTGGCTGCAGCGGCTCGATGGAGGGTGGAATAGCCCGCAGGGGCTTTGGAGTCTATGGGGGTATGGGGAGGGGCAGAGCCCCCACCCAAATCCCACTACGTGGGGTGTGGGTGGGGGCTCTGCCCCTCCCCACACCCATTAAGTAAGGCAACAGTGGTGGGGGGTTCAAACCCCCCCACCACCACTCTATGTTTTTTTTTTTATAACTGTGTTCCATACAGAACTGTGATTCCTAAATTTTATTTCCCATTCAATTTTTTTTTTTGCTTTATAACAACAATATATATACTTATTTAATTATATACACAGAAATTTACACAGCTTAAATCATAATTTTCAATAATAAAACACTTAACTATAAAAATACAGAATATATATATATATATATATAATAATTTCTATCAATTAGTTTATAGGATAGAATATTGAAATTAATCTATAATGAGTTTCCATACAAATTTATTTTCAATGAAACTCAAAAATAGAAATCATAAATATAGGGTATTATTCAAGGATCATTAAATTTGAATTTCTCTAAATTAGATTTCAATTATAAGTCAAATGACTCAATTTGAACATATTAAGCATTTAATTTAAAAGGGAAAGAATTAATTTTATTTGCATTTACTCACCACAAAATTCAAATGCATGAATATATCCAAGATTTCATTTCCTTTCCAAAATAACAACTTGCAACTTCCATAATTTATTAAATTTAACATTTCTAGTAAACCTTACAATAGATAATTTTAACAACTTTGTTTACAACAACAACTAAATTCACAACTTTTCAAATAAGATTATAAGGAAATAGACAATTCTAATATCCTTTTTAAAACAATTTTCTTTCCTTCTTTCTCGCACAAATGGTAAAATTTACTAAACACTATAACTAAAACTAATATTACAATTAAGAGGATTTCCTCAAAACTTAGAAATACAAAATTTTACAACCATAGAGAGAGAATTCTCTCCTCTTGGGAATCAACAAGGATGAAGCTATTAAATAACCAAGCTCTCCTTAAGAGTAAAGGAAAATAAAATATTTTCCCAAACAAGAAAACTCATCAACTCCACTCTAAACTCCTTGAAAACCTACATAACACACAAGGGAAGAAAACACCACTCAACTTGCTCTCCTCCCTACCATAGACCTGCAAGAGGGTCACCCCTGAGCTAGGGAGAATTTCCACACACCTAGGGAATCCAAACCACTTCACAACAAGGCAAAACAACATCCTAAAACACAATACACCCATGGTTAAATACACAACGCAAACTCAACTAAAGTGAGTCAAAGAGGGGTAGGAGAGTGGACACACTCAACTCTAAAGTGCCACCCTTTCAAAATATTTCAACACAAATTTTTCATGGGCTCAAGAAAAACAAGTGAACCAAAATTCCAAAGGATATCATATTTTAGCTCTCAAGCCATATAACAAAATTTCTCAAAGTCACACAAATGCCCTCAAGGCTTTCAACATCCTAAAACAAGGAATGAACTCGAGGAGCATCACTCCTCCCCTACCCCACACTTGATGAGCATTTCTCCCAAGTGGAAAAAGCTCTGTCAACACCCCAATAAAATTTCCCCACAATAACAAAAGTTACAACACAAGCAAAAATGCATTTCACACATCCATCATGCAAAAAAAGAAATTACAAAGGAAGGGCCTTGAAATCCAACCTTAAAAAGCCCTTTAATGGATGAAGTTGATGTAGAGCTCCTCTAAAGTCTCCTCCAACCTAAGCCACCAAACTCCGTCTATCCTTTTTCTCCCAAAAAACAATTTCCAATAAACCAAAAATCCTCAAAAATTCAACAATCTTTCTCCCTATCCCAAGTGGGATTAAAATAACCCATTCCATGAGTTTAGAGGAATGGGGAGGTGACACTTGTCACCTCCTCACTCTTCCTCCAAACTACAATTGTGTCCCAAGGGATGGGTGTTGACACATGTCACTCACCTATCCCCAAAGTCTTCCTTATCCCTTACCACATGTCATCTCTCTTACACATGGGAGAGAAAAGGGAAGTTAAAGAGGGAAAGGGTGACACATGTCTCCCCTTCCTTCCCTCTCATGAAGGACCACACAACCCATGGGGACTCTCACCAATAGTGAGGGAGACTTGAAGTCAATTCCTCAACCATTAGTGGATCTTGAAGTCCTCTCTAGCCTTGGGAATGTAAAAGGGATGGGCTTGAGTGCTGGTACCACTCATCCTATCCCTCCGACACCTCCAAATTCGTCACTTAACTTCACTATGAAGTTAAGGTGACCATACGGAGGTTAAGCAAGGGATACCCAAGTCAAAAGGGACCCTAGACCCATGGGGTATAACCCAGGGTCAATTTTCACCTAGTTAGGACACCCATGGTCAAGTTAAAACACAAGAAATAGGTCTCAAAAATTTAAAATTTTAAAATAAAATTCAAATACATTTCTTACAACACAAATCATAGTTTAAATTTACAAGAGGGTAGACCTAACCCATTCAACCTCATGCAAGACAACATTACAACATTAAATCAAACACAAAGTTGATCTTGGTTGCTCGTGGAACCAGATCGACTTCACAAGGGATTACAACATAATGTGTGGGATAATCTCTAGTATCTGTGGTTTTGTTACCTACACACTTAATTTAAAAGTTAATTCCTTATATAAATATCATAGCCGAAGCAAATTTAAAACATGCATTCCTAAAACATTCCATAGTTCTCATAAACATAATGAAATCACATTACAATGTTCTTTCTAACATCACCCAATTAGTTTTTCTTGTAATGTAAACATTAATCAGACATCACCCAATTAGTTTTCCTATAAAAATAACATCTATCTAACATCACCCAATTAGTTTTCCTTTAGCATAATAAGGTTTAATAGTTCAAAAATCCAGGATCAATAGTCCCACAAATAAACAAGTATCAGCAATAGTAAAGTAAATAGTCACATGAATAGAATGAAAAATGTAGGCCTCACATCCTCCCCCCCTAAGACTGTACTTCCTCCTGGAAGTCATCAAAGAGGTGAGGATAAAGAGTCTTCAGTCTCGCTACATCCTCCCATGTCATAGTGACCTTGTCATACATGTCCCATTGGTCCCTAACCTGGTCTAGCTCTTGACCTTGAAGGCCCAACATTTGACGAGCCAATATGCTAATTGGCTCCAAAGCCAGTTGTCTGTCTGCCTCTACCTGAAGAGCACTTCAATCTAATATGTGAGATAAGTCAAAGATGTAACAACGTAAAACTAAAACATGAAAGACATAGTGGATACACGACAGGCTAGGTGGCAAGGCTAGATGATAGGGTTCAAGTCCTATCCATTCCAAGATCTCAAAAGGTCCTACAAACTGAGATGCAAGCTTAGAGCCCTTTCCATAACAGATTGGACTCTTGTGCAGTTGCACTCTCAAAAATACCCTATCACCCAGTGAGAAGCTCCGATCAGTTCTCTTAGCATCGGCATACTTCTTCTGTCTATCCTGTGCCTCCTGTATTCTCTGTCTAATTAGTGTGACTTGCTGCTCCATATCTTGAACTATTTCTGGACCAATGGCAACCATGTCCTCTATCTGATCCCAACTCAATGGTGTCTTGCATGGTCTGCCGTATAAATCCTGGAAAGGAGGCATACCCAATGAGCTGTGATGCCCATTACTGTAGGCGAACTCAACTAGTTATAGATACTCCTCCCATCTAGAATGATGGTCCATAACATACATACGAAGCATGTCTTCTAACACCTAATTGACTCTCTCTGTCTATCCATCAGTCTCTGAATGGTAAGCTAAACTGAAGTTGAGCTGTGTGCCCAACACCTGATGTAAGGCTCTCCAAAATGATGAAGTGAATACGGAGTCTCTATCAGAAATGATGCGGCGAGGTACTCCATGAAGTTTGAGAATTTGATCTAAAAACACTCTCGCTACTGATGGTGCATTGTACGTCATACGTACAGGTGAGAAATGTGCCACCTTGGTCAACTTGTCAACTATCACCATGATGGCATTATGGCGACATGATGACATAGGTAGACCAATGATAAAATCCATGGAAATGGTGTCCCATTTCCACTCAGGTATCTCGTGAGTGTACAACAGTCCTGTTGGATGCTGATACTTGGCCTTGACCCTCTGACACTCAAGGCAACGAGTAACATATTCTACAATGTCACGTCTCATCCCAGCCCAATGATATAACTATCGCAAATCAGTATGCATCTTCTTCACTCTTGGATTGCTGCATAGGGTGCTCTATGAGCCTCTGAAAGAATCACTGTACATAGATCACCCACACAGGGTGCATAGATGTGCTATGGATGTCTAAGAAAACCATCAGACTCAAGGGAATATCCTGTGAATTTGCCCTTAAGGGCCCTTTGATTCTAAATTTCCTGCTGTACCTCAAGAAACCACTCGTCCTCAAGCAGATGCTGTAAGATATGCTCTCTCAAGTCCACCCTCAAATTCAAGGTCAGGATCTTGTGGCGCCTTCAACTCAAAGTATCAGCAACCACATTCTCCTTCCCTTTGATGTAGTGGACATCAAAGTCATACTCGCATAAGAACTCCATCCAACGTCGCTGGTAGGTGTTCAAATTTGGTCGTGTGAAAATGTATTGTAAGCTATGGTGATTTGAATGGAGCTCAAAGTGTCGACCTAAGAGGAAATGTCTCCAATGAACAAGAGCATGAATAACTGCTATGAGCTCTAAGTCATGAGTAGGGTAGTTTATCTCATATGTCTTAAGCTTACGCGATTCGTATGCAATCACTCTACCACCCTGCATAAGCATGGCTCCCAAACCCTCTAATGATGCATCAGTGCAAACAATAAAATCTTCTGCAGGATCTGAAACTACTAATATGGGAGCGCTGGTAAGATGCTCCTTGAGGACCCCAAAGGCCCTCTCACACTACTCAGTCCAAGTGAAACCTTTCCCTTTCTGCTGAAGGGAAGTGATGGGATGTTCTATTCTAGAAAAGCCCTCAACAAATCTATGGTAATAATCAGCCAATCCCATAAAGCTCTTGACTTCTATCACACTGGTGGGTGCTGGCCAGTCCTAAATCGCTCTAATCTTTGTTGGATCTACAGAGATGCCATCACCTGATAAGATGTGTCCCAAATACTGCACCTCTGTCCTGAAGAAGGTACACTTCTCCAGGTTGCCATAAAGCTGTTTCTTTCGTAAGCACTGTAACACCTGACGTAAATGATCCACATGTTCCTCCTCGGTCTGCGAATAGATCAGAATATCATCTAGAAATATGATCACGAACTGATCTAGGTAAGTGCGGAACACCCCGTTCATGAGACTCATGAACACTGCAAGGGTGTTCGTCAAACCAAAGGGTACCACTGTAAACTCATAATGGCCATATCTGGTTCAAAAAGTAGTCTTATGAATGTTTGCCTCTGTGATGTGCAATTGGTGATACCCAGATTTTAGATTAATTTTTAAGAACACTTTGGCTCCCTGCATCTAATCAAAGAGGTCATCAATCCTAGGTAGAGGATAACAGTTCTTCACCATCATCTTGTTCAATTGCCTATAATCCATGCATAGTTGAAGAGACCCATCTTCTTCATGAAGATAACCAGTGCACCCCATGGTGAAACGCTAGGTTAGATGTGCCCCTTATCTAGTAACTCCTCTAACTGCAACTTAAGTTTTATAAGCTCATGTGTAGTCATCCTGTAGGGTGCATGAGACACTAGCTCTGCACTCGGCACTAAGTCTATGTGGAAATCAACCTCTCTGCATGGAGGCATACCTGGTAACTCTAGTAGAAATACGTCATCAAAATCTCTTAGGATAGGGTGATCATCTAAGGTAGCCTTAGGCTCATCCTCTGATCTATCACTGACTATGATAGCAAACATCTGACAACCCTTCTACATGCAGTGCTTAAGCTGCTAAGTGGATATCATATGAATAGCCATGGGCTTCTAAATGCCCACTATCTTGACCGGTGAACCATGATCGTCTAAGCAGCTAATCATCCTCTGGCGACAATCTAGCTTGGCTCTATGAGCCGCAAGCCAGTCCATACCTAGAACTACACCGTAGGATCCTAATGGCATAACCCTAAGGTCACATGATGTAGTGAAGGAACCCAAGGTGATCTCACAATCTCTAACTAAGGTATCTACTAACATCCTAGCCCCAGAGTTCACTCAACCTCCCACTTAATGTCCTACCTAGAAGCCACCAGCCTGTAATGTTCCACTAATGATGTAGACAGGAAAGAGTCAGTAGCTCTAGAGTCAAAAAGAATAGAGATGGGGAAATCCCCAATCATACCTACTGTCTCAATGACTGAAGCCTAGAAATTAGCCTAGCGGTTGTCAACCGCTACAAACATGCAGTGGGACCTACCCACATCACCTACAGTCTGCTTAGATCCTCTTGAATGGGGCTGTCCCCCTACTATAAATCCCTATGGACACTCTCTAGCCAAATGCCCAGCTCCACCACATACATAACACGGGCCCCTAGCCTGCAACTATCCTGACTGTGTCCTGCCCGACTGCTACTATCCAATCCTTCCAGTGGACACCTGTGAACCTCTGTAAGACTATTGAGACCTTGCGAGTCCCACAGATGATCCCTACTGTCTCTGATCTCTACGCGGGCCCTACTGCTGCTGTGGAGGCCTAGGAGGTAATGATGAAGAATTATATCCTCCTCTCTATGGTTGGATTAAGTCCTAGGAAAGTTCTATTGTTGTTGGGGATTACAGTCCTAATACTGCAAGCATGAATTCTACCCTTGTCCTTGAGTTTCCTCTGCAATAAGGGCCTTTTCGATAGCCTCACTCATAGTCTAGGGATCTGCCATAAGTACTGGTCCTGTTATCTCGTGATTCAGGCCTCTGATAAATTTATGCACTAGGAGTTTCTCATCATGGAGATAATCCATGTAATGAGAAAGCTCAATGAACCAGCTCTCATACTAAGCAACTGTGAGTCCTCTCTGCTGTAAATCATGGAACTCATCTATCCAATGCTATTTGTAATTCTCTGACAAATATTGTGCATTAAAGCATTCTATGAAAATGTCCCAAGTGAGTGTATCTAAGGATAGTCAGTGCTTGCACTCCTCAGTGCACCACTAGGTAGTTGCTACATCTCTCAGGAGATGTACTGCCACTCATGCCTTCGTGTTGCTCCCGTAAGGTCACAATGTGAAACACCTGTCTAGACTAATAAGCCAAGCCTCAGACATAGCTCCCTCTGTAGCTCCTATGAAAGTAGGTGGGTTGAGCCTAAGTAGGTCTTTGATGGGGTCTCCTCTCTCTCTAAGTCCTACCACTAGCTCATCCAACACATACTC
Organism: Cunninghamia lanceolata; assembly: GCA_027924645.1. Lineage (NCBI taxonomy): Eukaryota > Viridiplantae > Streptophyta > Pinopsida > Cupressales > Cupressaceae > Cunninghamia > Cunninghamia lanceolata. The sequence goes on from BSBN01000389.1 coordinate 7,653,606, forward strand.
ATACGGCCCATGATATATCTTCTCTACTCTCATGGTCTCATCTCGTCTCGAATGTCTTAGAGGACTCCTACTCCGTGCATGGTAGGCTAACCCTACCTCCTCTACTATAGTATCTAGGATCTCTATGAAAGGCTCTATGTGTGGCACCTCTCACAGATTGACACAGAGCTCCACATATGGCTCAACATGTGACTCAGCACATAGCTCCTTATGTGGCTCCTCTCGCGGATCAACGTGAGGCTCATCACATGGCTCTGGAATAGATGGTGGTAATGCTCTAACATAGCATGCAGTGTTTGAAGAATCTGTGGACCTATGTCAAATACTGGTGGTGCCTGTGGCACTGGTGGTGCCTGTGGTACTAGTGGGTCTACTATGACTGTGGGTCCCTATCCCTCAGCCAAGGAATCACTATGCACCTCAGCAGATACTGTGTTATGCGATCACGCTCATCGAACACATCGGGGAGGCATCCTACAAAACAAGGTAGACACTAATTAATCAAAGTTGCGAAAAAATAAGTGCCCAAATATGCCCAGTGTTTAAACTTGGGCTCTGATACCAAATGTCATGCCCACATTTCCCATGCGGTCACTACACACATCACATGTATCATGTGGTCATGACACAAATATAAAAAAAATTTCCCATGCTTCCCTAGAAACCCCCTCACATGTGTAAGTGTGCTCAGTGGCGTACGCTTAAGGCATAAACAATATAGTTATCAGTGGGGTGATACACACCTGTGTGCATACCCATACGCATGAAGGCCAACAAGGGGGTCATCACGACTCGGTTAATGTTGCTACAAGGGTTGGACTTACTAAGATCCTAAACCCTAAATTCTGGAAAAATCTAATAGCATAACACCTCACGGGTATGAGTGGGATTTATTACACTAACATTAATCTTGAAACAGAGTTTCCTAACTAAGGTTAATCTCACTAATTACATTGGTACAATAGTTGATTAAGTTGATTTATCATTTTTCAACAAAGCATGATCATTTGCTCTCCTTCACATTTTCTAAAATTTAATATTAATTTCTCCTCCTTCTGATTTTAGCATTTTCAACAAAGCCTGTTCATTTGCCCTCTCTTCCATTTCTCTAAAATTTAATTTTGATTGTATTTCTATCACATTCTCTTTCCCATTTTGTAAGGTTTCTTTATGTTTATCCTATTTTTCTTCACGTTCTCTATCAATCAGAGTTATCACTGCATCCTTTACATTATTCCTAATTTCTTTATATTTATCCTGCTTTTCTTCACATCTTCTATCAATCAGAGTTATCACTGCATCCTTTACATTATTCCTAATTTCTTGGTAAACCAGATCACTTAAACAGGGTTTATTAATTTTTCTTGATAAAGTCCCTTAGGTTTTTGCTCTAGTTTAATTTCAACGTTTGAATTAATTTTGATAATTAATTTGTCCCTAATCAGAATTAATGAAAGGTTAAGTCTTACTTAGTTCTCTTAGTCCATTCAGAAATGTCACGCTTTTTCTCCTCTTTGTTTTTCATTGTTATCTGTACTTTCTCTTTGTCTCTCATTTTTCTCAATTGGATATTTTCTCAATCTACAGTTTGAGTTCACAGTGGCCACATATGAAAAGCATATGATGGCTTAATTGCATTTATAAAGATACGCATATCTATATAAATGCAAATAAGCATATATAATATATATATATATATATGCTTATTTACATTTTATAAAGATAGGTATATTTTTCTTTTCGTTTTCTTGGTATTTCTTTTTTCAATGAGAATTATTAAACTCCGAAAAATGCATTTTCCCTAGAGTTTGAATTAATATAAATATATATTTTATTGTCAAAATATAAGCCCTATTATATTTATTTATTAATTTTTTTTAACATTATCAATAGACAATATATATATATATATATATATTATTAATCAAATGAAATTACAAAATTGTTAGTAAACAATTAATATATATATATATATAGATCATTTATTTTAATCTTATAATTTATATTTTTCATTATATAACATTAAATATTGTTATATTTCCATTCACTTTTTCCTTTTTTTTTAAAACCTCATTGGACAAACCCTAATATTTTTGTGTGGTTTGCATTGGCTGGCAGAGATGAAAAAGGGGTGGCAGTGGTGGCAGCGGCAATAGTGGAGGCCGCGGGTTGGAGATGGCCGTAGGGGAGATCGCATGGAGGGGAGTAGCAGGTGGAGGGGCTGAGGAAGGCAGTGTGTGAGGGAGAGTTTGCAGTGAAGGAGGCCGCAAGGGAGTGACAAGTGGTGGTGGTAGCTCGGCATAGGGAGGGCTTTACTACTCGTGGGGTTAAAGGAGGCGGCGGGGAGTGTGGCCGCAGCGGCTTGACGGAGGGGGGAATAGCCCACGGGGACTTTGGAGTCTACGAGGGTGTGGGAAGGGGTGGAGCCCTCACCCACATCTCACTACGTGGGGTGTGGGTGGGGGCTCCACCCCTCCCCACACCCATTAAGTAAGGCGACAATGGTGGGGGGTTCAAACCCCCCCACCACCACTCTATGTTTTTTTTTTTTTTTTTTTTATAAATGTGTTCCATACAGAATTGCGATTCCTAAATTTTATTTCCCATTCAAATTTTTTTTTTTTTTGGTTTATAACAACAATATATGTATATATGTATATATACATATGTATATATAATTATTAAATAATTTTTGTTAATTAGTTTATAGGACAGAATATTGAAATTAATCTATAATGAGTTTCCATACAAATTTATTTTCAATGCAACTCAAAAATAGAAATTATAAATATAGGGTATTATTCAAGGATCAATAAATCTGAATTTCTCTTAATTAAATTTCAATTATAAGTCAAATGATTGAATTTAAACATACTAAGCATTTAATTTAAAAGGGAAAGAATTAATTTTATTTGCATTTACTCACCACAAAATTCAAATGCATGAATATATCCAAGATTTCATTTCCTTTCCAAAATAACAACTTGTAACTTCCATAATTTATTAAATTTAACATTTCCACTAAACCTTACAATAGATAATTTTAACAACTTTGTTTACAACAACAACTAAATTCACAACTTTTCAAATAGGATTATAAGGAAATAGACAATTCTAATATCCTTTTTAAAACAATTTTGTTTCCTTCTTTCTCACACAAATGGTAAAATTTACTAAACACTATAACTAAAACTAATATTACAATTAAGAGGATTTCATCAAAACTCATAAATACAAAATTTTACAACCATAGAGAGAGAATTCTCTCCACTTGGGAATCAACAAGGATGAAGCTATTAAATAACCAAGCTCTCCTTAAGAGTAAAGGAAAATAAAATATTTTCCCAAACAAGAAAACTCATCAACTCCACTCTAAGCTCCTTGAAAACCTGCATAACACACAAGGGAAGAAAACACCACTCAACTTGCTCTCCTCCCTACCGTAGACCTGCAAGAGGGTCACCCCTGAGCTAGGGAGAATTTCCACACACCTAGGGAATCCAAACCACTTCACAACCAGGCAAAACAACATCCCAAAACATAATACACCCATGGATAATTACACAACACAAACTCAACTAAGGTGAGTCAAAGAGGGGTAGGAGAGTGGACACACTCAACTCTAGAGTGCCACCCTTTCAAAATATTTCAACACAAATTTCTCATGGCCTCAAGCCAAACAAGTGAACCAAAATTCCAAAGGATATCATATTTTGGCTCTCAAGCCATATAACAAAATTTCTCAAAGTCACACAAATGCCCTCAAGGCTTTCAACATCCCAAAACAAGGAATGAACTCGAGGAGGATCACTCCTCCCCTACCCCACACTTGATGAGCATTTCTCCCTACTGGAAGAAGCTCTATCAACACCCCAATAAAATTTCCCCACAATAACAAAAGTCACAACATAAGCAAAAATGCATTTCACACATCCATCATGCAACAAAAAGAAATTACAAAGGAAGGGCCTTGAAATCCAACCTTAAAAATACCTTTAATGGATGAAGTTGATGTAGAGCTCCTCTAAAGTCTCTTCCAACCTAAGCCACCAATCTCTGTCTATCTTTTTTCTCCCAAAAAACAACTTCCAATAAACCAAAAATCCTCAAAAATTCAACAACCTTTCTCCCTATTCTAAGTGGGATTAAAATAACCCATTCCATGAGTTTAGAGGAATGGGGAGGTGACACTTGTCACCTCCTCACTCTTCCTCCAAACTACTATTGTGTCCCAAGGGATGGGTGTTGACACATGTCACCCACCCATCCCCAAAGTCTTCCTTATCCCTTACCACATGTCATCTCTCTTACACATGGGAGAGAAAAGGGGAGTTAAAGAGGGAAAGGGTGACACATGTCTCCCCTTCATTCCTTCTCATGAAGGACCACACAACCCATGGGGACTCTCACCAATAGTGAGGGAGACTTGAAGTCAAGTCCTCCACCATTTGTGGATCTTGAAGTCCTCTCTAACCTTGGGAATGTAAAAGGGATGGGCTTGAGTGTTGGTACCACCCATCCTATCCCTACCATACCTCCAAATTCGTCACTTAACTTTACTGTGAAGTTAAGGTGACCATACGGAGGTTAAACAAGGGTTACCCAAGTCAAAAGGGACCCTAGACCCATGGGGTATAACCCAGGGTCAAGTTAAAACACAAGAAATGGGTCTCAAAAATTTAAAATTAAAAAATGAAATTCAAATACATTTCTTACAACACAAACCATAGTTCAAATTTACAAGAGGGTGGACCTAACCCATTCAACCTCATGCAAGACAACATTACAACATTAAATCAAACACAGAGTTGATCTTGGTTCCTCGTGGAACCAGATCGACTTCACAAGGGATTACAACATAAGTTGTGAGATAATCTCCAGTATCTGTGGTTTTGTTAGAAATACCTGCACACTCAATTTCGAAGTTAATTCCTTATATAAATATCATAGCCAAAGCAAACTTAAAACATACATTCCTAAAACATTCCACAGTTCTCATAAACATAATGAAATCACATTACAATTTTCTTTCTAACATCACCCAATTAGTTTTCTTGTAATGTAAACATTAATCAGACATCACCCAATTAGTTTTCCTATAAAAATAACATCTATCTAACATCACCCAATTTGTTTTCTCTTAATGCAAATAGCTATCTAACATCACCCAATTAGTTTTCCTTTAGCATAAGGTTTAATAGTTTGAAAATCTGTGATCAACAGTCCCACAAATAAACAAGTATCAGCAACAGTAAGATAAATATTCACATGAATAGAATGAAAAATGTAGGCCTCACACTGCAAAAGATCAAAAATGATGATGAGAAAGTATTGCATATAAGTTATGACACCAAAAGGGTGGCTAATGAAGTTATAACTGAGCCAGATTGGAGTAAGCCTGAGGAGGTTTCATTGGACAATATATCAAGGACAATAATGGCATATTTAGATATATGGATGAAAGAGAAAATAGAGTAACTAAAGGCTAAAGGAATAATAGCTACATACTAAGGAAAGAAGGGTAAAAAGAGGAGTCTAGAAAATGAAGACAATTTTGATGATTTCCTAAGGAAAAAGAGGAAGATAGTAGAGGCCAAAATAGCTAAGGTAGATACAGGAGCCACATTATCAGATCCTCATGCATTAGGGGTAATGGTGGCTATCTCCTCAAGAACGTTCATATCTACAAAAGGATGAACATCAACTACAGCTACCACAAGGGAGAAGACTCCAATACAAACACTTGCAATGCCTCAACAAACACTAATTGCTCAAATTTTACCAACGGCTCAGCAAACACCCTTGGTAGAAACACAAACATAGTAAGAGAAATTACAAGAATTCATCCAAGTCAAACAACAAATGACTAAGGAAAGGCTACAAAGTACATCCATGCCTCAGATGTCCACCAAAAAAAGTGTAGAGGTTATGGAAGATGATGATGTTGAGGATGATAAGGATGATAAAGATGAAAGTGAAGATGAAAGTAGTGATGATAGATTAGAGATGAATAGTGGGGAGGAAGAAGACATACAAATACCTAAGAGTCATCTCATGCTAGGGGCATTTGATGCAAGAGCATTACAAAAGGAAGCAACAACATCACAAGCTCTAGAAGTTACTGCCACACCATCAACATAAGATACAGAAATGATTGATCCATTTGATAACTTGCTACCTGAAAATATAATGGAGGAAGTAAAAAAGGCTGCCAAAGAGATATTGAGAAATCAGGCAGAGGAGAAAGAAAGTGATAATGTTGGTAATGTACCACCTTCTCAGTCAGAAGATACACCAAGTCAAGAAAATGTTCCTGTAGATAGGATGGAAGAACAAGAAAAGGATGAGGGAAAGGATGCATCACATAAGGTTCCTAATCCTAAACTTCCTCATGAGGAAGAGCAGCATATTGAAGAACAAAATGCTCAACAACAACCTATTCAACAACAACATGACCAACAAGAACACCAAGAATAAGAAGAACAAGGGCAAGAAGAAGTAATAACAAAGGAACCTCAAGATAAGGTGATGAATGATAATGTTGCAGATACAAGCATGGCAGCACCATCTTGGGTTGGATCTGAGGTAAGACAACAGCCAGCAATACAATTGGTACCTATTGATATAAAAAGCTTATTAGCTAATGAGGCCGCCAAGAGGGGTAAAAGGAAAGCAAGGATCATGTCTACAATAAAAAGGCATCCTTCTAGTACAAGAACTATGCAAATGGTAGTTCCTCAGGCTGATAAAGGAAAGGGCAAAATAGGCATGGAGGAATACAATGTTATAAGTATGAGCCTTAGACATGTTAATTGGGAGCAACATATTAAGGAGCTACAAGAGATGACAAAATTAACTACAACTAAGATGAGGAAAGATAAATAGAAGATAATAAAGTTGAAAGGGCACATTGCCCAACTACAACAATTTATCCAAGGAATGATAGATCCTAGACAAGGCTTACCTAAGTTACCTTCAAAATTGACAATTTTATCCAAAGAGAAAATATGTGACATGGAGAATAAAAGGCATGAAGCCAACATAATTGAAGAGTATGTAAAGACTTTTATACATAAAGGAGAAGAGGTAATGAAGACTGCAATTAGCATTTGGGATGCCATTCTTACTGAAAAGAATAATTGTGCTAACCTTCTACAAAAGTGTCAATCTAGAATTAAACAGAATAATGATGAACTGAATAAACTCAATGCCATGGAAGAGAATATGGAATCATTGATTAATGAAGGGGTCCTGACCATAAAGTTTGCATTTCAAGTGCCTCGATGGAAGATGGAGCCGAAATTTGAAGAAGGTATACTTAGGCCTTGCATTATTAGTGTACAAGAATTAGAGAAAACCACTTAGGACCTATTAGATAAGTAGGTAAAAATGGTACAACACTTGGTAGGGCATCCTTGCTCCAAGGCTCAGGTATATGATGTATCCACTGTAGTAAAAAAGATTAAAGATATCTTTCAGTGTTGCATTGATGACCCTGTGAATAAATTGGGTGGGGAGGTAATGGAATTATTAATGGAATTGAGTTGCCAAAATTAAGAAGTATCATAAAAGAAAAGATGATATGGAAGGAAAGGCACAATTATTAAAGAAAGTTGTAGAAATGCAGCAATATACATGGGTGTGTGCAAGAAGTTGAGTCCACTTTTTGGCCAAAAAGTGGAAGTGTTTTCCCTGATTTTCAGAATTTGTCACATTTGACCTAAAAATTTGAAGCACTTAAAAATGGAATCTTGAAAAAAGTCAGTAAATATGAAATGTAGTACTTGGAGTCTAGTTTCCAAATATGTAATTTTTGTTAATACCCAGATGATACAAATTGATTTTTAATAGGCATTTCTAAAAACCACTATTTAAAAGTCAATTTTTTTTTTACTATACCATGCACGTGTATGTCAGCCATATTTTGACCTAAATAATCATATTTTTCTAAATCTTTTTTTCAAAAGATTTGTAACTCAATGAAGCACGTTTTCCATATTTTTTTGTAATTTTTTATTGAAATTTTTTTTGGTTAATTTTTTATTGGCCATTTTGGGTGTTTTAAAAAATCGTCGTGTACGTCACACATAAGATGACCTAAATTTATCTTTATAATTTTTTTTTTTTCAAATTGAAAAGAATTGTTTTATGTACGTTTTCCTACAATTTTTTTTACAAAAAATTATTTTGATAAAAAGTTATTAAAATATTAAAAAACCTTGATAATTCAAGTTTATGGACCTATTTCATCAGAAATTAATTGAAAAATAGAAAAATAATCCAATTGTAAAAAAAATTACATATTTGGAATCTACACTGTCTCATCTATAATGGGTTTTAATTTTGTCAAAAAATTATGCAAAAAAGGCCTTCAGACATATGGTCAAAGTCATTATTTTGTTGTGACATTGACATGACCTTCAACTTGCACGTTAAACTAGGTCCAAAGCCAAGGGTCAGGTTCCCAAGCCTTTTTTCTGACCCAAAACCCATAGCAAAAATTGAGTCAAAAATTTAAATTTTATGAAATGGGATCCCGTTTTGAAACGGGATCCCATTTCATAAAAGATTAATATTTTAACCTTTTTTGAAATGGGATCCCGTTTCTTGAAAATGAGATCCCGCGTTTGTCTCAGGATCCTGAAGCATAATGGGATCCCATTTCATAAAAAATAAGATCCCATTTTGGTTTACCCAATTTCAGGTTTTTTTCTATGTCCAAAACTTCCACCTTAAGTGGACTCATCTTTGTGCATTTACTTACATGGGAGGCATCTCAAAAGACAAACCATGCACCCATAACAGCCTTGGCCAAGAGATATACAAATTATATGATAAAGAAGGGAGGAGATCAACAAGTGGAAGATATCATGGATAGTGATTGATATGATTATTCATTGTGTATGTGATTCTTTATTTTGTTACTCTTTTGTACATTCAGAAAAGTAGAAGACAAAGGGTCAACCATAGGGAATATTGTGATACATCAAGGTGAATTTGAAGGTATCTTTGTGGTTGAGAGGAATATTTCTTCAAGATATTTTGGAATGATAACTAGCAATAAGGCATATTCCAAGGATATTCTCAAGTGCTAGATGGTGCATAGTTGACAAATCTTTCCCCACTGTTGATATTGTATTTTGAATCTGGGCCCTTGATGGGATTTTGAAACCGTAGCGAAGAGATCTGGATCTATATAAGGATCTTTGCTACATTTTTTAGTACACACGGCCTGTATAGAAAACATACCAGAGCATTTTGCAAGATAAGTGACTAAGAGAGTACTTTGAGCATCATTAATTTGAAAAGGAATCCACCTATGTCTATACTGGGAAGGATTATGTGGAACATCATGTTTCCTTTCTACATCTATAAAAATGTCTATAAGTTTGATAGTTTTGTTGATACATTCATAAGATTTGAACTCATGAACTATTGTAAATTTGAAATGGATAGCATATATCAGTTAATGCAAACATCAAATTCTTGCATCTATTCTAGAGTGTTATTTGATTAATGTGTTTTTGATATGTTTCCTAGAAGATTGTAATTTTATATGTTAAATCATGAAATGATCTAGATTAACATATAGGAATTTATTTGCTTTTGAATTGTCTAAGATGAATCAACTTGTCCACGAGTAAAAGTGCATCATATGTTGTTTTGATCATGTTTCTAACCCTATATTTTATCTTTCTTTTACCAATAGCTTAAATAAATAGCCAAAATTCAATCATCTAAAGGAAATTATTAAAGATTCTAGTAAATACATGGAAATGCTAATGATATTTGATAATTTTCATAAAGTTTGAGATACAAAGTTTGTTTCCTTGAAATTCATGCAAAGATTGATAGAAAAGTTACAAATATTTGTTAAGGATCCATACTTTGAGAATAATTTGAAAATATTTGTAAATATTGAGCATTAGTAGCTAGTAAGTAGCAATTAAATCAGTAAGACCCCTTGTTAAACAAATTCACATTGAACCTTGAGTAATCTGACATAGTCATGACTTGACTACCAAAGCCTTGGGATTGTAAATTATTATTTGATAATTCTCCATATATTTCAAGATAGACGAAGTTCATAGTGAATTTTATCTCATGTTGTGTGTGTATAACATTTGCATCAACAAGATCTAGAATGGAAGTATCATACTATACCATAAATTTAAACCCTGCTGAATTGATTAACTGGATAAATGACTTGAAGGAATATTTTTAATATGAGGAGATTAAAGATCTAGAGAGAGTAAGATTTGTAAAGACTAAATTGAAAGGACATGCTACTATTCGGTGGAAAGAAGTTCAATTGGATAGAAATAGGAGAGGAAAAGAGAAAATCATAAAATGGGATAGGATGGTGACAAAGTTGAAGAATCAATTCATGCCTACTGACTATGAGTTGGAATTGTTGAAGAGATTACAAAACCTAAGGCAAAAGGAGAAATTTGTGGAGTACACTGAAGAATTTCATAAGATGATCATAAGGATTGGATATAGTGAAGAAAGCAAGGAGAAAGTGGAAAGATACATAAATGGATTGAGGATGAATATTCAAGAAGAACTAAGTTTGGTGAGGATGACAACAGTAGAAGAAGCATATCAATTTGCCCTGAAAGTTGAAGACAAGTTGAATAAGAGGCATGAGGAAAGGCAGAGAGGTAGCGGAGGTAAATTTAAAAAATGTAGAACATATTCTAGAGGAGAAAGACCTTATGTGGAGAAAAACAAGGAAAGTAGCCCATACAAGAAGGAAGACAGAGATAACAATTCATATTGGAGAGATGATAGGAGTTTCTATCATAATAGCAGAGGGAATCACAATTCTTACTGCAATGAAGGATATAGAAGACATGAACAAGGGTTTGATTAAAGATCATTCAGAGGAACTTGTTTTAAGTGTGGAGAAGGACACAGAGCATTTGAATGTCATCAAGGAAGTACAAGCAAGAGGACAGAGAATAGTGCAAGAGCAGCATATGCAGAAGAAGAACCTATTAGATCAGCTAGTTTAGTGGGGAAACCAGAGAAAGGAGAATCATTAGTCATGAGGAGAACATTATTTTAAGAAGAAAAAACTGAGGAACCACTGCAAAGGAAAAGTTTGTTCCATACAAGATGTAAATTAGGAGGTAAATGTTGTAAAGTTATCATTGATAGTGGTAGTATAGATAATTTGGCTTTAGAGGAGATGGTGATGAAGCTAAACCTGGAGAGATTGAAATATCTGAAGCCCTACAAGATAGCATGGGTTCAAGATGAGCATAAGGTATTGGTGAGTGGATAATGTTTGGTGAAATTTCATATAGGATCTTATGTTGATGAGGTATTGTGTGATATTATACTGATCGATGTATGTCATATATTGTTGGGTAGACCATGGAAGTATGATAGAAAGGCTATACATGATGGAAGGAAGAATACGTATACTATAATATCAAATGGGAAGAAACATATCTTGATACCTTTGGAAGATAAGCCTAAAAGTGAAGTATGTTGGAATGCTAGAATCTATTTTGTAGATGGAAGGAAATATTTGGATGGACTAAGACATGAGAATATGTGTTTTTCTTTGATTCCAAAGAAGTGTGCAACCCTAAGTATAGAAAACACCACAACAAAAGAAGAAGAACCACCACTAGAGGAGATAACTAAATTGTTGTCATAATACCAAGATATGATTTTAGAGAATGTGCCTAAAGGATTTCCACCAATCCAAAGTATCAGTCATCATATGGACCTTATACCTAGAGCTAGTTTTCTTAACAAAGTGGCACACCAAATGACACCAACAGATAATGCAAAGATGAATAGACAAATACAGGAGCTGTTGAGGAAAGGATTGATCAGAGAATGTTTAAGCCCATGTGTGATACCTGTAGTACTAGCACCTAAGAAATATGGAGAATGGAGGATGTGTATAGACTATAGAGAAATCAACAAGATCACAGTTAAGTATAGATTTCCATTACCAAGGATGGATGACATTATGGACTATTTGAGTGGAGCAAAATATTTCATAAAGATAGACTTGAAGAGTGGATACTATCATATCAGAATCATAGAAGGAGATGAGTGGAAGACTTTATTTAAGACAAATGAGGGATTGTATGAGTGGTTAGTGATGCATTTTAGATTAACCAATGTGCCAAGTACTTTCATGAGATTGATGAATGAGGTTTTGAAGAAATTCTTGGGTAAGTTTTTTTTGTATACTTGGATGATATTCTCATTTTCAATAAGACAAAGGAGGAACATTTGTGGCATATTAGACAAGTATTGTAGAGCTTGAGAGAAGAGAAATTGTTGATAAACATCAAGAAATGTAGTTTTATGAAGGAAGAATTGGTATATTTGGGATTTGTGATTTCTGTAGAAGGATTGAAGATGGACCCTAAGAAAGTTAGAGCAATTGTTGATTGGACAACACCTATGAACATTGGAGAGGGAAGATCATTTCATGGATTAGCAAGTTTTTATTAGAAGTTCATAGAAATTTTAGTATAGTATGCACACCAATGACAGAGACAATGAGAGGTGATAGAAAGGACTTTAAGTGGACATCAGGAGTAGATAAGAGTTTTGAATTGTTGAAGTAGAAGGTGACAAACAAACCAATGTTAGCATTACTAGATTTTGAGAAAGTATTTCAAGTAGATTGTGATGCCAGTGGAAATGCAATTGGAATAGTGTTATGTCAAGAAGGGAGACTAGTATCATATTTTAGTGAGAATTTGAATGATACAAGGAGAAGATATTTAGTTTATGATCAGGAGTTCTATGCCATAATTCATGTTTTGAAGAAGTGGAGACATTACTTGTTGCCTAAGGAATTTATGTTGTGCACTGAAACTCAAGCTTTGCAGTATTTGAATAGTCAAGAAAAGTTGAATTAGAGACATGTGAGATGGGTAGAGTTCATGCAAAGTTACATATTTGTATTGGAGTATAGGAGTGGGAAGTTAAACAAAGTTGCAGATGCATTGAGTAGAAGGAGGAACTTGTTGACAAAGATGAGGGTAGAAGTATTAGGATTTAAGGAACTTAAGCATATGCATGAAGATGATCTTGATTTTACAGAAGCATGAAAATCATGTAACATAAGGAACCTATTGTGATAGATAAAAGTATCTGGTTGGATTATTTCATTCAGGAAGACATGTTGTTTGAAGGAAATCAATTATGTATCCCTAGGAGTTCAATAAGAGATAACTTAATCAAGGAGAAGCATAGTGGTGGATTGGCGGGATATTTTGAGATTGACAAGATAGTATCTTTGGTAAATGAACATTACTTTTGGCCTTAGATACATAAGGATGTAAGGAAATTTGCTTAGAGTTGCAAAGTTTGTCAAGTTGCAAAAGGAAGTAGTCACAATACTGGTTTGTACAAATCTTTGATAGTACCAAAGAGACCTTGGGAAGATATAAGCATGGATTTCATATTGGGTTTGCCAAGAACACATAGAGAATATGATTCTATATTTGTAGTAGTGGATAGATTTTCAAAGATGGTACATTGCATTTCTTCTAAGAAGACAAATGATTTAGTACATGTTGCTAACCTATTTTTTAAGGAGATTGTAAGATTGCATGGATTACCTAAGAGTATAGTTTTAGACAAGGATACAAGATTCATTGGATATTTTTGGAGGACATTGTGGAAGAAGATGAAGATAGACCTAAAGTTCAGTTCAACATTTCACCCACAGACAGATGGACAAACTCAAGTGGTAAATAGGAGTTTGGGGAACTTATTGAGATGTTTACTATGAGATAAGGTGGGAAATTGGGATCTAATTCTACCAAAAGAAAAGTTTGCATACAATAATTTAGTGAATAGAAGTATAAGGAAGACACCATTTGAAGTTGTGACAGGAGCGAAACCTAGAGGATTTGCAGAACTAAGAGACATTAGTATGGAGATTAAAAAGAGAACAAAGGTAGAAGAATTTGTAGGGCACATGGAGACACTACATAATTAGGTCAGGAAATATTTAGAGGAGATGAATAGTAAGTATAAGGAGCAAGCAAATGGGAAGAGAAGACACAAATAATTTTCAGTTAGAGATGAAGTAATGGTATATCTAAGAAAGAAGAGATTTCTAGTGGGGACATATGACAAGATGAAGATGAAGAAGTTTGGCCCATGTAAGATTCTTAGGAAATTTGATTCAAGAAATGCATATGAGGTGGAGTTAATGGAGACATTTGTTATATCACCTATATTCAACATTTTAGACCTCTATCAGTATCATGAAGGAGAGTCAAGTGATAACATTAAAGATGGTTTGAAGAATCTATTACCACAACAACAACCAAAGCAAATAGAGTAGATTTTGGATAGTAGAATTGGGCGCAGTACTAGAGGCAAGCAGTATAAAGAATATTTAGTTAAGTGGAAAGGAAGAAGATTCATCATGGATTTATTAGGCTGAGGTAAACCACCTTGGTTTTCCTCTAGCCCCAAAGAAGTGAGGAACTCACTTTTTCAACAACCCCAGGTGTTTAATGTAGGAGCATCCAAGGTTGCAAAGCAATCTTGCATCAACAAAAAAAATATTTGCACTTTTTTCTTTTATTTTCATTTTAGTTGTAGTTAAGTGATTTATAGTTCAATATTTTGTACTGCATTTTACTACATCTTCATATTAGATCTTGTGAAGCAAGAATTATCTTCTATTCCATGCCAGCTACATCATACTCAAATTTTAGGAGATTTAGATTTGTCTACAGAAAGTTATCACTATTAGAAGATCATTATCTTTCATAGAGCAGAGCATTCATGTAGTCAATTGAGAGCAGAAGGTTTACGGAGAACTTCTATTACTTGTAGGGCCTAATGGAGCATTACACACAACAAATAAGGACTAGATAGACCTTCCTTGAGGTCCACACCAAGTTTCATTCATTTGTAGAGTAATACCATATGTTGTAGGATGACTTAAATGTTTTGTACACATTACATCATTCATTAGAGTTTGTAACCTCTTAATGCTCATGTAGAGGATTCTATGAGATTGAAGATGATATATATACATGTCTTATATGCATTAGGAAGTAGTAGTTTTAGATGATATGATTTGATAGATTTGAAGATAGATTCTTTTTGGGAGGCACTTCAATGCAATATATTGCATATATGTTGTAACCCGAAAAGCAAGCCTATGAGTCCTTTGATTGTAGCCCTCATGTTGCCGTTGTACAAGATTTTTGATTGTCTGATAGATTGAGCATTTGAATCTTCCATTACATTCTATTATTGTTTTGTTTCCATTGTGTTTACTCTTGCTGCATGGTTTGGACAATCCCTTCTTAGGACCCTCCATCCATGACTACACCAATATTCTTTACCATCTTTTCTAAAAACTAAGCGACCTCTCCATGTTACATCTATGTAAAGAATAAATTTGTTAGTACTTTGAACATATAAATTAGGGAGATTACTTATCTTTTTCTAGATTTTTTTAATAGTTGTAGTATGTTGTTTAGACCACAAGATCTTCTTCCTCTTGAGTAGCTGTTGGAGTTGTTCATGGTCTAAGCCTACATCTAGATAAAACTTATTTACATAATTTAAAATTTCAAGGAAGGATTCAAGAGTCTTTCTATCAAAAGGAGTCTTAAATCCTAGGACCTTATCTTTGATGCATAGCTAGATATCCAACACACCATTACTAACAATCATGCCTAATAATCTACAAGAGCCTTGACACTATTGAATTTTATTAAGGGATAGAATAATCCATGAATTAAAAGATAACCTATAAAATGTTTCAAGATGACACTTATGGTCATAAATTTTTTTGCCAAATACTATAATATCATCAATGTATACAAATAAAAATTATTCACAACTTCTAAATATAGTATCCATTCTTTCTTGGAAGTATGGAGGAGCATTCATTAATCCAAATGACATCACTATGTTAGAACATAATGATATACTAAGAGGGGGGTAAATTAGTATATCCCAAAACATTATTCCTAGTTAACTTTATCAACCAAATCTTCTTACTCCCTTAAAAAAATGATAAAGCAAATTAAACAAATCAAAGCACAACACATGAGCACTCAACCACAACACTAAATTTACATGGAAAACCATAGAAGGGAAAAACCATAGTGAGTAAGCTGCTTGGATCTATTGTCCAAATCTAGCCTCACAAATAAAAACAAGATTTACAATATTATTTATGGCCTACAACCCAAAGGAAGTTGCAACTCCTTGAAATACAATACTACAACACTTACAGAATGAGGCTACAATCTCTAAACATCACCTTCAACTAACCTCATTGATTAGACACCTCCATTACATCTACACACTTCACTCTAACTCAAATCTTCACTTCCTCTATACTGTAAACATGGATCCCTTCAACTCATCTTCACAAACTAAATTTCACACTCATTCACATAATCCCATACCCTCTCACACACTCTTTTCTTTCACACCAAACAAGATCTTTCATTTATACCTTCCACAAATTACAAAATCTTTCTCCAACGTTAGCTAAGATGAAGTGTGTATACATGAAACGTGCCACTGCCATACCAAGTCAACATCTAAAAGATGTAGAAATCCAATGCAGTTCAATCCAAATGATCATCAAGACCTATTCTTTCCTTAACACATTCTTCCAAGATGGTGCACAATTTAAAACATCTAGTGGGATCATCAAAACACTTGAGGTCGGCCCAACAAACACTTTTCCTTCCACAAAATAGCTCCAGACCAAAGAAATTACTAGAGAGACCAATTAGCATCATGTGGGTCATTTCACAAGAAACATAAGACTTCCACAAACCTTCTTAACATTCCTTCCTCTAAAATATCTAATTTTTTTCTAGCGCAAGAAAACTGATACTAAACCTCATATCATACACATATACAAACACTGAATAACTAGTCTTGAGGTAGAGCATTGAAAAAACCAACTGGTGGTGCACTTCAACACCTAAAACCCAAAATGAACAATCATACTAAATATCTAAACTCATCCTCTAATTTCCAAACATCAAAGCCAAAAGATAAACTATGGTGAAATGTTGTGGATTTAGCTATCTCCTCCAGATAACCCTAATTAGCAACATGATACTTCTTTGTTCTATTGACTCTAAAGAACTTTTGCAATACATCAAAACAAATGAAACTCAAATATAATAGTATTCTCATTTATTAATGACCATTCTGCAAACCACAGGACCTTATCTCCAAAAGTAGAGAAATGCAGAGCATTTCTCAGACACATCTTGACTACAATCATTCTAAACCTCTGTCTTCACTTTGTGATCTCTAGAATCTTCTATGGAAACATCCAAGCCTTGAAATAAGGAACACAAAAAATTCATACTTGTCTCTGATTGACTTCCAAACCACAAGGCCATACCTTCAAATGCGGAGGAGTATAGAGCATTCTCCCAAACTGCTTCAGTGCAAACTCTGGTGCCATGGACCTCCTAAATCTTTCTTTCAAGACTAAAGCAATGCCTTTCCTTAGGAAACACAAAATAAAATATTCTCCATACCAAAGACTTCATTCTCTATATCAAACACAACTTCTTTCAACAAAACAAGAATCTTCATGTTAGCACATTGTTCTGCTCACAAATTTCACCTCTATATGAACTTCAAAAGGTAGGGTACAACTATCTACAAATGATACCAATCCAATTAGTATACATAGTACATTACATTCATAATCTTACTCTTTACTCCACAACTTCTCTAATCCATCTCTTTATTACTCCTTTGTCTTCTTCTCTGATCACCTCAACATATACTCATCACTTTGTTTCTCTGTCTCACAACATTTTGCAACAATTTCCCTTAGTCATCACTATCCTTTAGCATCTCATCAACTAATCATCATTTCCATTTCCAACCTTTAACACTATTGAAAAATATGCAATCCTAAACATTGCTTAACATCACACCATTAACATCAATGACAACACATATGCAACAATCTCCCCCTTTTGCATTGATTGCAACACTTAACTTGATATGCAAATTTATCCCCCTTTGACGTCAAGGACAAAGGGCTAGTGGTCTTCTTCTAAACTAATCTTCCTTTAGCACCCCTTGACTAATTTTTTCTTGTCATCCTTCTTAGCTTCTTATCAACATGCTCCCCCTAACAGGTAGGCTCCATCAATCTAGGGATAAAGATATGTATTGAACTGCCCCCTGGATAGATGCACCATCTATGCATCTAGTTAGGAGAAGGATGGGAAATCACCCTAACTTTTGTCTAAGATATTCAAATGTGTCCTTAGAAAGTGTCTTTTTAAAGATGTCTACAACTTGATCCTTTGTAGGCACATACTCGAATCTGACTTCTTGATTTGTAACCTTCTCTCTCAAAAAGTGATACTTGATAGATATGTTCTTGGTTCTAGAATGCATCACTAGATTCTTTGAGATATTTATAGCACTTGTAATGTCATAAAGAATAGGAATGGGCTCATAATATTCTATCTTGATACCTTCAATGTTTTCTTCATCCATAGTACTTGAGTACAGTAGGTTGCTACAACTATATAATCTGCCTCTGCTATTGATAAGGACACTGAATCATCCTTCTTACTAATCCATGAGACCAACCTGTCTCCCAAAAAGAAAGATCCTCTACTGGTACTTCTATTATCACGAACACTACTAGCCCAATCTAGATCACTATAAGTACTAAGGGAAAAGTCATCACCCATCTAATACCATAGCCCATGTTCTAGAGTGCTCTTCAAATATCTAAATATTATGTTAACTTCCTTTACATGTGTTTCCTTAGGATCTACTTGAAACCTTGCAACCAAACACACAAATTGCATGATGTCAGGGCTTGATGTTGCTAGGTATAGTAGGCCCCCAATCATAGATCTATAGAGAGTCTGATCAGCTTCATGTGACTCATTATATTTACTCAAATGACAACCAATTACCATAGGAGTATTTACAGGTTTGCAGTCTTCCATGCCAAACTTCTTTAACAACTCCCTAACATACTTTGCTTGAGAAATAAAGATGTCATCATTTGATTGAGTAATTTGGAGTCCAAGAAAGAATGATAGCTCTCCTAAAATAGACATTTCAAATTCTTTTTGCATCTCTCTTGCAAACTTCTTGCACATCTCATCATATCCACAAAAGCTTAAATCATCAACATACACATCAATAATTAAAATTTGTTCACCTTTGATTTCGATGTAAAGATTACTATCTGTAATATCTTTCGTAAAACCCTACTAGAGTAAGTATTTATCCAACCATGCATACCAAGCCTTGGGGGCTTATTTGACACCATACAGAGCCTTCTAATAACTAAAATCCATCAAGCTGCTCTATGTAGACCTCTTTTTCTAAGTCACAATTTAGGAAAATAGATTTGACATCTATCTATACACCTTGAATCCCATATGAACTACCAATGCAAGAACCATTCTGATTGCTTCCATTCTTGCCACTAGAGCAAATGTCTCTTCATAGTCAACACCTTCAACTTGTGAATAACCTTTAAAAACAAACCTTTCTTTGTTCCTGACTACCTCTCCATCTTCATTCAGTTTGTTCTTGAATACCCATTTTGTACCTATCACATTATTATCTATAGGCCTTGGCACCAACTCCCAAGTCAGATTCTTCTCTATCTAATTTAGTTCTTCTTCCATAGCTTGTATCCATCCTTCATTCTTTCTAGCTTCATCAAAATTTTTAGGCTCCACTCTTGACAGTACAGAAAAACTTACTTGTTCATTTGTTCTTGCAAATCTTCTTCTTGTCTATACTCCTTCATTCTTGTCTCCACTGATCTGATCTTTTGAATGATTCTTTTGAACATACTTGGTAGGAGTTTTGGCAATCTTCTCTTGAGTTTCTTCCTTTTCCTCAACCTTTTCTTCTTCTTCTTCTATGTAGGCAAGTTCATCTATCCATCAATCTTATTTCTCATCTGTGATTTGGTGTGACTCTTCATACACTTTAACATTCATACTCTCAATGATCCTCCTCAATCTTTTGTTGTATCATTTATAGGCTTTGCTCTTAGTTGAATATCCAAGAAATATTCCCTCATCATCTCTTGAGTCAAACTTTCCTAGACCTTCTTCATTCCTTTTGATGTAGCATTTACTTCCAAAAACTTTGAAATACTTGACTGATGTTGGTCTTCCATGCCATAACTCATAATGTGTCTTGGTACTGTGCACTCTTAGTTGTCCTTTGTTAAGAATGTAGACAATAGTATGGACTACCTATTTCCAATATTTATTTGGTAGCTTGGCCTTGCTCAACATTGTTCTAGTCATCTCTTGAATTGTTCTATTCTTTCTTTCCACTACTCCATTTTGCTAGTTCTTGTTGAAGAATAATGCCATTTTATTTCATGTTCTTCACAAAATTCCTCAAACTCACTTGAGCTGAACTCACCACCTCTATTAGACCTTAGACAATTTGATTCTAGCATTCATTTCATTTTCAACCATGGAATTGAAAATCTTAAACCTACTAAAAGCTTATGATTTTTATTTCAAGAAGGTAACCCATGTCATTCTAGAAAAATCATCAATAAGCAACATGAAATACCTCTTACCTTTTAGACTCTTTGTCCTAGTGGGTCCACATAGATCAATATGAACTAGTTCTGATGGCCTTGTAGATGAATACTCCTTGGACTTGAATCTTATAATTTTCTACTTCCCCCTCTGACATTCCTTGCATAAGGTGCTTGCAGACTTGATGAACTTTGGCATGTCTCTTACTCCTTGCATGTAACTGATCTTCACAAGATTATCAAAGTTTATGTGTCCTATCCTTTTGTGTCACAACCCATATTCATTTGTTTGTCTTAGAAGACAAGTCCTTTCATTAGTTACCTTTAGATTTTACTAGTTTCCTTTTGTCTTAAATCCTTCTACAACCAATTTTCTAGACTTTGCTCTTTTGATTTCACATCCTTGATCATGAAATGTGAGACTATATCATTTGATACACATTTGAATTATAGTAAAAAGACTATGCTTCAGACCTTCTACATAAATAACATCATGTCTCTGTTGAATACTGAGAGGGGGGTGAATTAATATTTTGAAATTTAAACAATTAAACCAAATACCAACTTTAATAATCAGAAAGCAAAGTAACCACAGAAATACAACCCACATAAACATGACAAATAGACACTAGATTTTTACATGGAAAACCCAAGAAAGGGAAAAACCATGAAGAGGATTAGCTCTCAATATAAATTGTAATCTTTTACAAATGGTGATGTTCAGGCTTGGTCACTCCACGGGCCTAGAATATGTTGGTTCACTGCCATGAAGTACAACTAGGTCTAGAAAATGCACTACCTCAACCTTAAACCTAGAAAGATTACAATGAAGGCTATTAAACCTTGATGGTTTCTTATAGCCAAGCTCACTACCAAGTATAGGTGAAATTATATAAGAAATATGAATACTACAATAGCATCTATCAGTATGCTAGGGCGCAGTCATTTAGCAACTGAATACTGAGTCTTGAGTCTTCATCATCATTGATCTTCTATCTCTACTATGCTATTCTCATACTTGCATCAATCACATCCACACAATAATTATTTACACATTGTCCACACACCAAAATGAAATTCATCAGATATATATATCCACAACATTTATCTCTTAATCAGGTCGGCAAGCTAAACTTGAAATGTGTAAACATTAAGTTGTAATCTGTCAGCTTAATCTTGTGTTCAATATTAATTACAGACTCAAACAAACATGTATAGGTATTCACATAGGGCATCCCCATTCATACAACCACTTAGACTAATTATCTAGATGCTATAACTTCTCCGCATAAGGATCTACCATGCCTATCGACTTGTTTCTTAAGAACTTCTTGATCAATTCATCTGTCATATCATAACTCATATTACAGACCACAAGAGACTTAATAAATCATAGCCAACAATCATTACTAACCTCTTAACAAGCCTTTAGATCCATGGAACAAGATAAACTTGTATGTCAAAATGCAGATCTTAGAATTGTTGCACTATCATAGAGAAATACTACCAAACTGGAAGCCAATATTGGAAAGCTTGTAGAATGTGAACTATTGGACTTCAAGGGCTATATTCCTAGATTTAGGTAGTCATGACATGTCTCTTAGTTGCCTTAGAACTACAGAAGAAAATATGCACTTGCGAAGGAATGTGGACCCTTTTACTTGGCACTGTACATTGTCCCTGTTTTACTTCTGTTCATCTAGACTTAGACATTTTCTTCAAATGACTTCTAGAGGAAGTCATGACTTGAACACTAGAATATATTATCGTCAAGTATCTATGAGAATCATACCTAAACTACATTTGTCGGTCTTCATCTGTGGAGGCATATTGATCCACTTTTTGTCTCTTACTCTGAATACTATCCATACTTAGCCAATATGACTAAGTCATTTTTACAGGACCACAAACTCTATTCCAACCTTGTTCCTTTTCTTGTTTCCATAAATGAAAACACTCAATTATTCAAGATAGCAGTGTCTCTTTCCAACAATCTCCCCTTTTGGTATTGATGGCAACACTTAGTGAAAAATACTTTGACTGTCTTGGCTGCTCCCCCTTTCTATATACACTCTATATTTCTTTTCCCCTGAGATGTTTTCCTATTTTTCACTGATCTTCTTCTCCCCATTTGACATCAATGGAAAAGGTGTAGGTTCTAGAGTCAAAAATTGTCAAAACTACAAAATTTTCTATACTCTGCCGCATATGTATAGGTACAATCTTCAACTTTATTTTACATGTGCTAAAGGATGTCTTTGAAAATGTTCTTTATTTGGGCCAACTCACCATCCCAGCTGTTCTTGGCATTGACCAAAATTTGAATATGACCACTGAGTAGAAAAACTATCTAGTCTCTACCTTGTGAAGATCAAAGGGTGTGTCAGATTGTAAAGCTACTTGTGCTTCAGCTGCTAGATTGAACATAGAATCTAACTTAGGACTAATTATTCCTCTTAGCTGATACATTTTGATTATGATTTTGTCCCTCTCACTTTTTAGATTGTTCAAGTCATCATGAAGGTTGATGACTTGCCTTTCCTTGCTACTCACTGATTCTATCACCAAATTGAATGACTTGGAAATTTTTATCAGTTTCAACTCTAAATCCTTGATCTTCACTTCTATTTCCTTAGTGGCTTCCAACTAGGATAAGCAAAATTTGTATGTCACCATCTTCTTTAATGGCACTCTGAATACTTTTTATTATATTATCTAGTTGGGCTTTGTCATTAGTTATCATTTCCTTCAACTCATTCAATCTTTTCTCATTAAACTCTTGCCTAACTTTTATGTCTACAAATTTCTCAAAGGATTTAAAATGTTTACTTATAGAGATTAATAGTCCTTTGAGTTGATTTTTTTATGACAAAGAAGTATCCTTCTGGTATGTTGGCATCAGCTTCTCCAAAATTCTAGATGCCTCACTAATGAGCTCACTATCCTCTATGTGAGACTTTAACATTTCCTATCTTGCCTTTGCCTGTACAATTGATGCCAATCTAAATTTTTGTACAGGGGACATTGTGTCCAAGTTTATTGGACCATGTAGAAACTTAGGCTCATCCAAAACTTGTTTCTCTTCCTCCAAGAGTTCTTTAACTAATTCTGCAATGTCTCTTGGTGTAGTAGAGACTTCTTCTTTTAAGTTCTACTTGGATCATCTAGATTCATGTCCTTATTAGTGTCCTCATTCTTTTTTGGTGAAGGATTTTCCTTTACATGTTCCTCCTCAGTCCTCTCCATGTCAATTTTATCTTCAGCTTGATGTTCCAGAGAGAATCTTGTTTCAACAAGAACTTGTTTCTCCTCAGTCATTTTGACACATTCATCTATTTCTTGATCAAGTTTTACTTTCAGAATAGATGTATCATTTCTAGCATATGTTTCTTCATTGTCATAAATGGTTGGAAGATTAAATTCTCTTAATGTGTTTAGAGTGGCTTCTTTAGTTTCCTTTACCACCTTTTTAATTTCTCCTAATATTAGAGCATTCATTCTTTTATTTGACCTAAAATTGCTGTGAATTGCTTTGGATATTTTTACTTTTTCTTCTGGAGTGATTTCCAGACACAGTTTTATCAAAGTTCTCTCTTGGTTCAACATCCTTTGCCTGGGCTGCTTCCTTTCTTGCAAACATTATGCTTGCCAGACTATTTGGAAGATCATCAATTATTTCAATTAGGGCCCTATTGTAGATGTTCAGATACTCTACAACAATAGTCTCAATGATTTTCTTGTCTGGATCATTATATAATTGTGTAATAGGCTTTAGATTTCTATCCACTGTTATAGCTTTGAGAACATCTTCAAGACTTATGGTTGCTTCTTCTATCTGAGGTACATCTTGCTTTTGATTTTTCCTAGGTTTACCCCTACCAGAGGGTTTCTTTTTACTAATTCTAGAGGCTTTTGTAGCCTCAGTTTTCATCTGTTTTACCTCTTCATCAAATTTTGTTTCTTCTTCATCAACTGCAATGCTTACATGCATTCTTTTAGCCTTAGTTTTCTTTCTTTTGTGGCTAGTAGCAGGAGTTTCCACACTTACAGATGGTGTAGAACTAGAGGGAATATGTGCAACTTATTTAGAGGTAGATGTTTTGGTCCTCCTTCTTGATGCCTCTAATTTTTATGATTTATCCTTGGGTTCTTCTGAAACTTCAACAGATTCACTTTTCTTCTTTTCTATTTCTTCCTTTTCAGCTTGAGATTTTTCCCTTGCCTTTGTCACTTGTTCTTTTGTGAACCCATGTTTTAGGGCAATATCTTCTACCACTTTCTTCATTTTCCTAGAGATTTTAGGTTGTCTAAGTTCAACATGGAGTTTCACATATAGCTCTTCATAAGTTCCAAACCTTTCTTCTCTGTTTTCCTTGGGTTTGCTCAGCATGTGTTGAGCATAGTTTTCTAATATTTGTCCATCCACTGCACAACCCATTAGCATTATCTAGACTGTCTTAGGCTCAACAACCTCCATCAAGTACTGATCTTTTGTAACCATAAAACATATAGTATCCTTATACTTCTCAACAATTTTCTCATAGATTTTTTCTCTTAAATGCATCATGCTTTGAAAATTCTTGAAGTACCCCCATAGGGATGCTTTTTTCTCATCATGGATTCTAATGCTATTTAAATGATTTCTAATTTGGATAGCTACTAGTTTTCTAGTTATCCAGAAGAGATTCTTCATACTTGGCAACTCATTCATAAAATAGAAGAATAGACAAATAATAAATGTACCGAATTTGAAGGGATAGTTTTTTCTTTCCTTGATCTTCTTTATATCCTCCAGTAGTTGGATTCTCAACAACTCACACAAATCATAATTAGCATTCTCTTTGACCATTTGATAGGTGGTGTATATTGTAGTACTAGAGATAGAGTTTTCCTGATTTGAGAAATAGATCTTGTAGCCTATAACCATAGAAGCAAATCTTATCGCATGGTCTATGATGTCATTTATGGTTAAAGGCCTCTTATCAAATTGTGCTTTGGTAGCCTCTGTAATAGTTTGATTCTTCACAACCTTCAGCAAGGGCACAACTCTGGTGGAATTTAAACCTTTTAGAGCCCTAATTGCTTCCTTGATGATTTTGAAGGGCTGCCCTAACCACATGAATTCATCGTGAATTCAACTTAGGATATATCAGACCCATTCATCCTCTACAAATGTAGGAAAATCTACATACTAGATGAATTTCTTCTAATCTAAGACTTTGTATTCTTTCTTTAGGTCAAATTGATCATTGCTTAAATGCTTCAAGTATAACTCTGAGAATTTGTTACCGTCGAGCTCATCTAGGGCAACATGGATATATGCCCTAACATCTTCCACATACAAAACTCCATATGGTATTTTCAAAAATGCACCCATTGGATCAACTTCAGTTGCCTTGAAGGGATGTTTCTTGAATTGGGGTCTTGGCTACTCAGTAACATCAACAACTTGTGGGGTAGCCATTGCAAAGATTTAATAAAGATCCAACGGTAAATAATTTGTTATGCCAAATTAGGGTTTTCTTTGCTTGGATCATTCTGAGCACTTTGAATCTCTATTGATGCTTGAAATCTTGCTTCAATCTCTCTTGGATATCTGATAGCTTGAATGCAGATTGAGTTATAAAGAAAAATAGTTTTCTTTTTATCCTCCACACTTGACCTACTTGTCATAAATGCTCATCTAAAAAGATTCTTGACTTTACTCTGATAGATATAGTCGATCAGAATTGCTCCGCAATGTACTGCACTGACTTATTTTCTTCTGGATTTTCTTCTATAAGATGTTTTATATTAGATTCCACCACATATCTTTATGCCAGACTCTAGCAATAACTATCTGGCTGGGGGTTTTGATTTTTAACACCGCTCCCCCTGAGCTAGAGCTCCCAATTTACTTCCTAGAGGTCTATCATTAACTTCAATTACTTCTTTCTTGATCTAGATCTTGTCCATTTCTATTTGAGTTTCAACCAGATCAATTTTTTCTTTTCCCTTATCATTACTCTATTTTCCTTTCTTCAACATAGTAACTTCTCTTCACATTCTTGCTTTTACAAACTCTTGCAATACATCCATACTTGTTGCAATTGTAGCACACCGCATTCCTTTGTCTTTGATTCCTTCTATTGATTGAGTTTGATCTACATTGATTAGCCATATGTCTAAATCTATTGCAAGCAAAACACTTTCCATTGAATGATTGACTACTCCTTGAATTGTAGGAACCATTCCTTACCAGATTTCTACATTCATTTGATTTGTGACCAACTTTCTTTCAATTGAAACATTGACCAGAAAAGGATGGAACATTCTGATTCTGGTTTATTCTACTCCTACACTGAGTAGATTTATGACCAAACTTATGGAAATTAAAACAATGGCCATTGAAAGATGGATACCTTTGAGCATTTGGTTATCTAACCGAAGGTCTTATAGGTCTTCTTCTTTGATTTCTAAATTGGTTTCCTCTATTTTGCTTTAACTCAGTATTTGTTTGACCAAATTTTGAACTTTATTCTTTCTCAAATCTCAAACCTTGCTTATCATCAGAACTCCTTTGACTAGAAATCACCTCATCAAGCTTTGCAGAACTTAGTTTGAACATTTCTTCATAGATCTTGGCTGCATCTAGATCAAATTTTAGAAGTAGCACTTCTTTACCCAATTTTTCACATTCCTCTAATTTATTCTTAACAACTTGATTCAAATGCTTTTCAATTTCTTCCTTCTTTTCAACTTCCAGTGTCAACCCATTTAGAAACTCAGGTGCTTCATATAATTGATCATTTAGCTCCTTGCTTTTCTCTTTGAACTTCCTGACTTGCTGTCTTAGCTTTAGAATGCATTCATCATCTTCTTGAATATTATCTTTTAGATCCCTGATTTCTACTTCAGATTTTTCAAGATCAACAAGGGCTGCTTCTATTTCCTTGTTGCTTTCATAATTTCCAAATCTTCTTACTACCATGATTACACTGCCCCAGATCTTCCTTGAGATGTTAGATTTCTTCCAAGTAACTTTTCTTTGATACCAACTATTGAATACTAAGAGGGGGGTGAATCAGTATTCTGAAATTCAAACAATTAAACCAAATACCAACTTTGATAATTAGAAACCAAAGTAAGCACATAAATACAACCCACATAATCATGATGTTGATGTGTAAAATTGCACAAGTTCCAACACCAACATGGGAAGTTTCAGGAATGTGGGACTTGCTACCTGAAACAACCTCTAGATTTTAAAGAAGCTGGCTCTTCTCTTTCTTACACATGTTTGGGGAAAAGGGTAGGATGTAAACAGAATTACAGATACAATGAAAGCAAAATCTATCTATGGTGATGCACCTGAAATAAAGTGTTTCTCTCAACTAAGTACAGTGAAACTATCCTCAAGATTTAGTCACATTAAAGAGCAATACTGCATCATTAACATAAATAGATAAAATAAATAAAGTCAAAGGCTCACAACCAGATAGTTTGTAATGACACAAAAAATATCAACCAAGGCACATAACTCTATCTTTCTCATTAATTTTCAAGCAACATAAGAGGCACAGTTACATCCACCTTCTAAATTAAGAACAACAAATAAAGACAAATGATATTTGTTGGTCACAGCAGAAAGTCTCAAACTTCTCTCTAAAATCTCTAACAGAAAATATCTCTGGAAACTAGAATTCTAACTCTGAAAGAACTAACTCCCTGTGATCATTACAAATGTTACATATTTATAGCATAAGATTGACCCTAGATTGTCTACATAATTGAATCAGAACAGCTCAACTGAACTGAAGGTAACTGGAAGTCTCTGACAGTTTAAAAATCTTAAGAATCTGTGACAGTTACTCCTTCTACAAGCCTATTGGCTATGACAAAACATATGTGGCATACCTCTTCTTGTTAGGAAAAGACACTTGGCAGCTTCCGTGCTCTTTTAGAAACAATAAACCCCATGATAGATGGCAGCATTTGCGTGCACAACTTGAAACTCTTTCGTCTCTCGGGAGGAAACATGAAATTGACACTTAGCAGTCTCTGCAACACTTAGAAACATATACATGTCTCGCTCCGCTTTACTTTCCTTAACTGTGTCTTTCATGCTCAGGAGGACTCCTTAGGTGACAACTGTCGTGATCCGTAGCATTGAAGCTTCAGGACACATTAAGAATGGGGCCCACAACCCTCCGCTCATTAGCTTTCATAAGGGATAGGTGGCAGCTTCTGCTATAACAACTAATTGGTATGTGGCACCTTCCGCACACTTGAAACATTATAAGATACTCCTTTGAGACTCACATGGAGGTTGACACATGTTAGGCTCCACATCATTTGAGAAACATTTATTATCATTGGAGGAAAAGTCAGAAAGCTTTTACTCGGGCACCGCATCCACCACGTGGTACATTCTGTTTCACTTGAGACTCTACACTAGGAGCCACCTCCATATTTACTTAGCATCAAAGAAAATAGAAACTATAACATGGAAGATGACACTTGGCAAGCTCCACAGCTACCACTAAAGACATATGACTTTGTCTGTGCTCATGCTGAAACATTTATGGAGTACCTCCGCTGATGACGCGTGGTGCCTTCCATAGGGTTGCAACTTAAAACAAAATAGAAACAACATCTGCTACGTGGCACGCTCCATGTTAAAGTTGTAACTTAGAAACAAAATGCAGCTTGAAACTAGGGCTCAACACTTGGCGGATCCCATGGCTCTTGGCAAAAATGAAACCCTCGTGGCCATTCTTAGACACATTCTCAGACAGAAAACTATAGCCCGTGTAAGCACTGCTTCTGAAACAAAATGTAGAGTCTTATACTCTACAGTTCTTGGCGACCCCTAGGACTTTTGAGCATGCTCAAAAAGAACCCAAAATTTGGAAAAAATTTATATTTAAAATACAGCGCAGGGTCATAGATTCTGCAAAGTTGTCTGGTAAATAGACCATTTTGAATCAAAAAGTCCCTGTTTATTTTGTAAATCTTGGAATGCAAAATCAAGGTTTATAATATCCTTGTGGGAGAAAGTCTGCAAAATTTGAACTGCGGCCTTTAATTGAAACTCCAATTGGGCCATTAGTATCAAGACAGCCTCCACCTCCTGTACTGATGAGGAATCACTCAAACCTTGAAAAATAGTTTGATCATTTTTTCTGGTTAGAAGCAGGGTCTTGATATCATCAATCATAAGTACAGTATTATCATCTAGAAATGGTCAGGGAAGACCCAGTTGCACCAAATCCTCTATGTGTCTCTTCATATCTTTGACTCCTTCTTTGACAATATCTAAGACCTCCTGGCACCTTGTGGCAGCTGAGATGCAAATCAGAACTTCATTTACCCTCTTTGCAGCTATCATTCTGTCACTGATCCCTACTATTGACATTATTTCATCTGTGGTGTCATATAGATCCTTTAGCAATAGTTTAGAGTTAGAAACTCTTAAGGAAATAGTAGATAGAGTGGCCTAAACTGAAGCTTCCACCTTCTCACACAATTGTTGTGCATTTAATAGGAATGTTAATGAGGGTCTGAGCTGGACAATCTCCTTAGAGATTCGTTTCCAAACAGAAACATATAGCTCTTTGACCAAATTTAGAACTCCAGCATTCTGAAGCCTGTTAGCCAACTCAAGTGTTAGCTATTTTTTTGTTTGTCACTCTGCTAGGTGTTGAGCCTGTATTGCAACAACAACATTCTGTTCACTTAGCAACTTTTGCTGAAACTGTGTAGCTTGTTGCAACTTATTCTGATATTTCTTCTCTAATGTGGCCTTTTCTTGCCTCAAAACATTTACTGTAGCTTTTTCCTGAGTTAGCTCAACCTTTAGAGAAGCATTTTGGGCCTGAGTGGCTTGATGAATCTGACAGGAAACAGTATTTTGCAACTATTTATTTAGATTCTCTATTTCATCTTTCCTAGATTTCAACTCTGTAGCAAGATTGCTACTATTTGACTTTTCTTGAGCTAAGTCAGTTTCAACTTTCTACAACTTCCTAGACACTTTCAAGTAATTAGTTGCAACAATAGAAGTGGTCTCATTGAGCAGTTTGACCCTATCTTGTGGTCTGAACAGTGACATGTTCATGGCTACTACATTCATTGCAGAGTCCTAAGGCTACATCTGCTCATTTGGCTTTACCACATTTAGAACTAAATGTGTGACAGTCAACTACTATTGAATTGGGTCACAGAGAGACCTCATGTGTGGTACAACCAAGCTTTTATTTTCTTTCTTTCTTTTCTTATCCATCTTGGTTTCTCTAGCCTTCTTAGCAGTATCTGCTTGAGCCTGGAAAGTGGGAGGAGAGGCAATGAAACTCCCATCAAAGGGATGACCCTAAGGTAAACCATAAGTTATAGCCAATGATTGTTGGCTAGGCGAAATTTGGGGAGGGGCTCGTTTTGGAACAAAGGGGGAAAAGAATGGCAATGGAGGGGCTTGTGAAGACATGTCTTGAGGACTAGCAATTGGGGAAAGTGTAGATATAGGCACAACAAAGGTGGCAGGGGATACTAATGTTTGACCAATTGGGATTGCCACCCCTATGGTAGAAGAAAGAGACAGAGAGGAAAAAGGAGAAGAAACACTTACCTGAGGAGTAGCATATGTGATTGGTATTTGCTATAGTAGGGGTTCTACTTCTTCATCTAACTCTGGCGGCAGGTTTAGTTTTCTATGTTTCTTCGGCCTTTCTCCTATCTCCTCTTCTGATTCCTTTTCTTCTACATTTACCACTACTGAAGGTGGCAAGGGTACAAAACTAGAAGCCCCAGAACCTGAAACTAATGTTTCTCTAGTTGGTGATGACACCACACCCTTTTGTTTCTCTAGAGTACTGAGGGATTGGGGCCAGGAAGATACAGGGGTAGTAGATGAGGCCTGTCCTGTTGCTTGCATTGTATAAGTTGACTCAGCCTTCTCTTCAGACTCTTCACCCTTTTTGTGGATTCTACTTGTATCAGGGCTATAAACTGGAGAGGGATGCCACTTATCCCAGATAGACTCCCATCTTTCATTAGTATCAACATTTCTGAATGAATAGGTAATCTCTAAGATTTCCTGCCTATACTTCCAATAGGCCTCAATTTTCTCTGGCTTCCATTATTTGTTTTTCAATGCCCTTCTGAGACTAGTGGTCATTCTTAACTTATGGTCAAAGGCCTTCTATTCAACATAAAAGGTCTCCCATGGCCTGGGCCCCTCAAAGGGTAGGTCTGCTAACTCCACATATAGGTTAGGGTTATCTCCTTTAGGGTTTCTCCTGTCTTCCCAAAAGGGGTGACCCTCATGTGCTATTTTATCCCTAACCTTGTTGCTTCTAACCCAGGAGGCTATAAAACTGTTTGCGTCATATTTCCACTTGTCTTCAATGATGAAAAATCCCAAGACAACTAACTTTTGTAGCAACAGGTGTTCAACATCTGTGACCTCTAGGGCTAGATTCTTTCTAATCCATGGGATATCATACATTTTCTTCTTCTTCTTCTTAGTGCCAAACTCATTGTCAACCACAGACACTTGCCAGGTTACTTCTAGAAATGCTAACCTAGGGGTCAAAATCTTAGGTAGTAGCATAGGTTCCCCATTGAAACCATGGACCCTAATGATAGTATTTTGGGCCCCAAAGAAATAGTCACATGAGATTGGGCAATTAGTCACGAAACCCCTAATGCTCTGTGCCAGCCTATGTTCTATAGGTTCAGGGCTTAAATGGCAAAAAAGCAGGGGCAACAAAGAGTTCCCATAACTCATAAGGGTTTGATGCCTTAGATAGCAAATGTGTCCATGCAGACATAGGAATAGTTCTATTTTGCCTAAAATTTGGGTCGTACATGTTCAATTGCATATTCTGTGCAAATATATTGTGGTTCTAATATAACATTAAATGAAACAGATAAGCAGAATTCCTCAAAACTCCTTTGGATTTGAAATTTATGAGTTGATTGGCCATGGTATAAGCAATTTGTTCAGAGAAATCTAGCTGGTATTCCTATGACTTGTCAACAGTCTTCAATCTGAAAAGGATGGCAATTTGCCAGTCGTAGACTATGTTGTCTTCCTTCATTCCAAAAATGAAAGCCATCATTAACAGTGCCTCTTAATTGGCTTGGCTAAATTGTACCCTTCCTATAGGTAGCATGGGCATCTGTGTGTTCTCCTCTGCCAACTCCAATTCAAAGTTGAGGAACCTAATCTGGTTATTGACATTTGACCATGTCTTTTGCATTTTGGCAATAGTGGGGAATGTGGCCGTTTGATCATGATACAGGGCCAACATGTCTCTTATGGCTTTGAGTGTAATCTATACCATAAAGGGTCCCTATTGAATGGTGCTTGAGGGCGCATGAAAATGCTCCATGCATATATCAATTAGGTCAGGACATAGGTGCACATTTGGAACCATGAACTATGCCAACTGTGAGGTCCAAATCCTCATTCCAAAGATTTTAGATTGTCCACTCTTTGCCTTTTGAATGCATCTCTGGTGTGCTCCTTCTCGAAGAGTCTTGGTGGGTTTTTGAAGGGCTAGGTCAAAAATGACATCTACAAAATCTTTTACCTTCTCTAGGTCAACGGAATACCCTACCTCAGGAACCCTCATCCTTGGATAAGTTCTCTTAGGTTGCACAGGTGCTGAGGTGTATGATTTTCTACTCAAAAGCCTATTGATTGATTCGTAAATTCTGAGTCCCTCCTGAGAAGACTATTCTTTGGATGCCATGTCTATATCTACAGAGAGTTTGTGAGAAGCTTTGACATAGTAACAGATGGAATTGCTACACTAGAATAACACAACTAAAAACACCTGCTAGGGATGGGAATTTGTAGGGGATTGCTAAGGATTCAAAACAGAGAGACGGATTAGATGAGAGTTGCACTTAAGGTTTAACTCTTATTAATGGGGCTTTTAATGACACATCATGCCTTATAAATGGCATTAACACCAAGAAACCGTTAGTGTATCTTTCTAAATCAACATAGGACTAAGTGTCAGAAACATTATGATATTGGCTGCAAAAGTGCATACTTTCAAGGATTTTGGGGATTGGAGACAACCTTAAATGAATGCAAGATTTCCAAAAAGAGAAGGGGCTTGCGCTGATGACACGTGTTCTTGGAACACTTATTTAAAAGAAAAGCGGGAAAAGAAAGCGGGAAAATAGGAAAATAATAAAGGGAAACTAACTAACTATAGTACATAGGAGACACTGCTTAATTAAAATGCTTCAAATAGATCTCATTCATAGGAATCTCTTCAGGTTCACCTTCCATTGTTTCAAGCTCAAAAGAATTTTTTTGCTTACAGGAATGAATCTTGTAAGGGCCAGTCCACAGTAACTCAAATTTGCTGTGTCGACCTAGCTTGGCAGCTCTCTCATCCCATTTCAACACTATTGAGCCAACTTCAAAATGGGGATTTGAAGTTTTCTTGTCAAAAGATTCTTTAATTATTTTCTAATGTTTCATCAGTGACTCATGTGCCTTTTCTCTTTTCTCTTGCACTTCCAGTAGTTCAGCAAGTTTGACTTGCATGGGACCATTCTCTTCAATCTCAATTTGTTTCAATAATTGTAGAGCAAGAATCTCTAAGCTTAGTGGCATTACAGCTGGCTTACCATAGACTAATTCATATGGAGACATCTTTGTCACTTGTTTCGGTGTGATTCTGTTAGCCCACAATGTTGTATTAAGTAGTCTGTGCCACTCTTTGTGATAGTTGGTCCTTATCCTTTTAATGAGTCTGATCAGGTTCTTGTTAGTAGATTCTGCCAGACCATTACCCTGAGGGTAATAATTTGAAGAAGTTTTCAAATACATTCCATACTGGTGCAAGAGCACCTACCTGACAGCTGGCCTTCATGAGGCAGTTAGTAGTTTTAGGTCTTGTTTGTGTTTCCAAGAAGGTCAGTTAGACCAATTGCATGTAATAAGGTCATGCTGATCATGTTAAGATCATGCTGACCGGGCTTTTGCTATTTTTAGCTAGTTGGTTATAACAGTTGTCATGATGTATGTTCAGTGGGATCTCCCAGCCGCTTGGAGAGTTCCCAGCTACTTGGAGTCGGGTCAGTAGTACTCGTAGGTAAGTCTTTATAAGCATGAGATCGGTTGATATTGGAGATACAGACAGATATCATCGATCGAGCTTGAGTGAGACTGAGAGAGAGATTGATCATATTGTATTGCATCTTTGAATCAATAAAGTGATCCTGTTTTGTGTTCTGGCTCTAGTTGCATTCCATTTCTTGATTGATTTGCTGGTTTGAGAGACTTCATGGACTCACTGATCCATTCCACCGGTTGATCTGTCTGATCGGTGGAATGGTAATGTACAGTAGGTTAGTAGGTAGTTTGTCTGTTTGCGTGCAGGTGTGCAGGATCGTCGTCAAGAGATGTTGAAGACCCTAGCATGGGTATGTGCTAGGTCAAACTGATAAGACAGAGTGTGAAGATCACCCTGAGGTTGGATCAGGTCATCCCTGGAGGATAGGCGAGTGAAACTTCGCAAAAGCTGAAAGTTCGTGAAGACGGCATCATCAGGATATTTCTGCAAATATCCTGCAGTCGGGTTAGGCATCGACATCCGGATAAGTGAAGGAGAGCATGATGTTGTCGAGTGCATGAAGTGTGAGTTCGTCGGGGTGATCATCATCTGGAGGAGTTGCCGAGGAGGAGTGCATCGGCATCAGGTAGAAGGTCGGGTCATGAAACTGTTGGAGTTTTTCATGTGCGAGTGCATCAGGGTGCTTTAGGTCAGACATAGACTAAGTGCATGTATCGGCATCAGGATCATCATATCGGGAGTGCCAAACATCCGCGTATCGCGAGTAGATGCGGGAGAGAAAGTTCGTGTTTTTTGACTAAGTGTTGAGAAGGTCATCAGGATATTGGGTGACGTCATCGTCATCAGGATATGACATCATCGTCATCAGGATATTGAGATATCCCCCCTATGCGAGTTTATCCTGCCGTCGTTAAGTGCTTGGGTATCGGCGGAAGTCCGTGGCAGGAAGTTGTGTTAACATCGTCATCAGGAGGTTTCGAAGAGAACCGGATAAATTATATCATGATGCTGTTGCTCGTATCGTCGGGTAGCGGAGCATCGAAGGTAAGCTGCTGAAGTGGACGTCATCAGGATATTTGAACAACCGGATGTGGGATATCCTGCTGACGAAGGAGTTGTTGCATGTTATGATGATGACGATGGAGTCCGGCGCCCGATGAACAGTGCAACCGGAGGATGTGTTCGCTCGCTGAACATCATGATGATGATGTTAGGAGGAAAGCGGAGGAGGTGAATAGTAGTCGGCAGGAGGATGATTGCGAGTGTCCGCAATATGATGATGCGATTGGTTTTAAGAAACATGATGCTGACAGAGTAAAGCCGAAATATGATGATGTTGGTAGTTTTAGGGAATATGATGATGATGGCGAAGATGATGATGATGAGGTTGGTCTGCAGACATTCATGCTATATGCGAATGTTATAGTCTGGATGCCTCTGCATCATAGTGGTATCAGAGCTCAGCAAAAGGTCTGGGCTGTTGTGTGTTGATTCTGTCACCGAAAGGGCAGAGGTAAGAGATAGAGTTGATTGTGTTGTGATTGAGAGGTTGACAAAATGCCTCCTAAAGGTAATGGTACTGCAAGGGAATTGCAGGAAATGAAGGAGAAACATGCTAGAGAGATGAGGAAGATGAAGGAGCTTGCTGAAGCACTTCAAGCCAGGCTGACAGCCCTGGAAAAGAACAAAAAGAGGGAAGTAGAAGACAGTGAGTCTGAAGAAGATGCAGATACTGTTGAAGAGTATGAAGAGGTAGCTGAAGATCTGGATGCTGAAGACCAGAGATTGGCAAAACTGTTAAAGGCAGTGCAGAGTGAAAAACCTAAGGTAAAGGTTGATGTTTCCAAGTATACTGGAAGCTTGAATGAAGATGAGTTGTTAGATTGGATTTCTGCACTGGATAACCACTTTGACTGTGAAGACGTTGCTGAGGATCAGAAGGTAAAGATTGCAAAGACCAAGTTAGGAGGTCATGCTTTGGTTTGGTGGGATTATGTACAATCTGAGAGAAGGAAACAAGGGAAGTCTAAGATCACTTCATGGGATAAGATGGTAGCAAGGATCAAGGGTAAATTCTTGCCAAGGGATTATGAAATCCAGATGTTTAAGAAGCTGCAATTTTTAAAGCAGAAAGACAGGGATGTGAAAGCCTATACTGAGGAATTTTATCTGTTGAGTATGAGATCTGGTCATCATGAGAATGAGGTAGAAAAGGTGGCTAGGTACTTGGCTGGTTTGAGGTTTAACATACAGGATGAGTTAGTTTTAGCTAACCCTAAGAATGTGGAGGATTGTTATCAAATGGCAATCAGGATTGAAGAAAAGCTGAATAGAGGACATGATAAGTCCATGAGAGGAAGAGGAAACAATAGGGGAAGAGGAGTAGCCCCTGCACAAAAGCAAACCAATGAGGTTCAAGAAGACACTGGGAAAGGACAGGGACAGTCTGATTTCAGAGGTGGATGGAAAGGTAATAGAGGAAGATTTGGAGGTGGTAGAGGTTCTACTACATTTTCAGGAAAATGTTACACCTGTGGAGAGTTTGGTCATCCATCCTTCAAATGTCCAGAAAACAAGGGTTCATCATCTAGAAATGATAGAACTAGTGACAAGAGAGTACAACTTGTACAAGAAGAGAAAGTAGAAGAAAGTGCACAGAGTTCAAACAGAGAACCTGATAATGTTGGATATCCAGAGAGTGGAGAATCATTGATGTTAAGGAGAATTAGTTTGCAGGCATCACAGGATCTGATGCAAAGAAGAGCTCTTTTCAAAACCACATGTAAGAGCAAAGGTAAGGTATGTAAAGTTGTCATTGATACTGGTTCAACAGACAACATGGTATCTCAGGAAATGGTGGATAAATTGAAGCTGGAAAGGATTCCACATCCACACCCTTACAAGACATCTTGGGTGAGTGATAGGCAATCACTTTTTGTCTCTGAACAGGCATATGTGGATTTCCAGATTGGGCCATATCAGGATAGGATTTTGTGTGATATTTTGCCTATGGAATGTTGTCACCTACTGTTGGGTAGACCATGGCAATTTGACAGAAGAGTACTGTATGATGGGTATGCTAATACCTACACCATCAAGAAGGATGGGAAGACTATTAAGTTGATGCCATTACAGGCAAAAGCTGCAGTACAGAAGGCAGCTCAAATCATTTTAATGGGAAAGACGGAGTTTGTGCAGATGCCTAGAGGAGCAGGCATGAAGGCAGATAAGGATACTACAGAGAAAGAAGTTGTTACAGACAACAAGCTGAAGACAGTTTCAGTTGTGACTGACAGAGGTCAACAGCAGGTTCAGAAACAGGGGTGCAAACAGCAACCAGTTCAGAGGATTGACAAGGATGTTGTCATAGTTGGGACTATTGTTTGTCCTATAAGAGTTGAAAGGAAGATAGACTTGAACACTTCAGAAGTTCAAGAGGTAGTTCAGCCAGAGGTTCTGGTTAGGCAACCTGACAAACACAGGGTATGTGAGAAGAAGGCCTACATCAACAGGCATGATGATTTACTTGCCAGAAAGCAAGTTACAGTGCAGAAGTCTTGGAGCAGCCAAGAGACCGCAGCAGACAAAGCTGGAGCAGGTCAGAAGACTGACAAAGCAAAGTGTAACGGTGGAGGACTTCCACATGCTAAACTCATGGGACATGAGTTCTTTTCTTTTGGGGAGTATGGTGCAGGAGCACCTACCTGACAGCTGGCCTTCATGAGGCAGTTAGTAGTTTTAGGTCTTGTTTGTGTTTCCAAGAAGGTCAGTTAGACCAATTGCATGTAATAAGGTCATGCTGATCATGTTAAGATCATGCTGACTGGGCTTTTGCTATTTTTAGCTAGTTGGTTATAACAGTTGTCATGATGTATGTTCGGTGGGATCTCCCAGCCGCTTGGAGAGTTCCCAGCCGCTTGGAGTCGGGTCAGTAGTACTCGTAGGTAAGTCTTTATAAGCATGAGATCGGTTGATATTGGAGATACAGACAGATATCATCGATCGAGCTTGAGTGAGACTGAGAGAGAGATTGATCATATTGTATTGCATCTTTGAATCAATAAAGTGATCCTGTTTTGTGTTCTGGCTCTGGTTGCATTCCATTTCTTGATTGATTTGCTGGTTTGAGAGACTTCATGGACTCACTGATCCATTCCACCGGTTGATCTGTCTGATCGGTGGAATGGTAATGTACAGTAGGTTAGTAGGTAGTTTGTCTGTTTGCGTGCAAGTGTGCAGGATCGTCGTCAAGAGATGTTGAAGACCCTAGCATGGGTATGTGCTAGGTCAAACTGATAAGACAGAGTGTGAAGATCACCCTGAGGTTGGATCAGGTCATCCCTGGAGGATAGGCGAGTGAAACTTCGCAAAAGCTGAAAGTTCATGAAGACGGCATCATCAGGATATTTCTGCAAATATCCTGCAGTCGGGTTAGGCATCGACATCCGGATAAGTGAAGGAGAGCATGATGTTGTCGAGTGCATGAAGTGTGAGTTCGTTGGGGTGATCATCATCTGGAGGAGTTGCCGAGGAGGAGTGCATCGGCATCAGGTAGAAGGTCGGGTCATGAAACTGTTGGAGTTTTTCATGTGCGAGTGCATCAGGGTGCTTTAGGTTGGACATAGACTAAGTGCATGTATCGGCATCAGGATCATCATATCGGGAGTGCCAAACATCCGCATATCGCGAGTAGATGCGGGAGAGAAAGTTCGTGTTTTTTGACTAAGTGTTGAGAAGGTCATCAGGATATTGGGTGACGTCATCGTCATCAGGATATGACGTCATCGTCATCAGGATATTGAGATATCCCCCCTATGCGAGTTTATCCTGCCGTCGTTAAGTGCTTGGGTATCGGCGGAAGTCCGTGGCAGGAAGTTGTGTTAACATCGTCATCAGGAGGTTTCGAAGAGAACCGGATAAATTATATCATGATGCTGTTGTTCGTATCGTCGGGTAGCGGAGCATCGAAGGTAAGCTGCTGAAGTGGACGTCATCAGGATATTTGAACAACCGGATGTGGGATATCCTGCTGACGAAGGAGTTGTTGCATGTTATGATGATGATGATGGAGTCCGGCGCCCGATGAACAGTGCAACCGGAGGATGTGTTCGCCCGCTGAACATCATGATGATGATGTTAGGAGGAAAGCGAAGGAGGTGAATAGTAGTCGGCAGGAGGATGATTGCGAGTGTCCGCAATATGATGATGCTGTTGGTTTTAAGAAACATGATGCTGACAGAGTAAAGCCGAAATATGATGATGTTGGTAGTTTTAGGGAATATGATGATGATGGCGAAGATGATGATGATGAGGTTGGTCTGCAGACATTCATGCTATATGCGAATGTTATAGTCTGGATGCCTCTGCATCACATACCTTAATGCAAACTCAGATATTTTTGTTCCCAAAAAGGCCTTAGCATTATTTGATATTATGGTATAAGGAGGACCAAAACGAGCAGTAATACCCTCCAGAAAGTCTAATATTACCTTTTCTGTTGCTTCCTTGAGTGGTACTGCTTCACTCCATCTAGTGAAGTAATCTGTGGCCATAAGGATCCATTTGTGTCCCATACTTGACACTTGATTGATCATACCAATGAAATCTAGACCCCATTGGACAAAGGGTTCATCCATAATTATGGGGCTCAGTGGCATTGTTGCATTTCTTCTTTTCCCTATATAAAACTGACAAGACTGACACTCTTTAACTAGTTGATAACAGTCTATAAATAGAGCAGGCCAGAAGTATCATGCTTGAGTTATTTTTATTGCAGTGGTCCTTGCTGAAAAGTGTCCACCAAAGGCTCCATGGTGTAACTCATGTAGTATTCTTTGAGCTTCATCTTTCTCCATGCATCTTAAAAGTATACCATCAATATTTCTTATAAAAAGAATATGGTCAATTAATACAAAATGAGCCCCTTGCTGCCTATAGTATCTCCTTTTATCATGGGAGAGCTCATTTGGGAAAACCCTATGTTTCATGAATTATATTCTATTTGTGACCCAAGAATCTTGATCAACCTCTTGTATTTTCAATACATTTTCTCTTTCTGTTTCTTGTGTCATCATTCTCTCCACGTCCTGAGCCATATATTGGCACAATCCTTTGCCCCTTACTAACTTAGTGGGTCTAACCTCCACATCATATTCAAGGATCTTTGTTATCCAGTTTGCTCTTTTCTTGGTGATCTTACCTTCCATAATATATTCTCTCACACTAGGATGAGCCACTAATATAAGAATCTTATTCCATGTGACCATATGTCTAAATTTATTAAGGGCTTTTACCATTGCATATGCCTATTTCTCTACAAAATTGTATCTAGCCTCATATTCCCTAAGAGTC
Organism: Cunninghamia lanceolata; assembly: GCA_027924645.1. Lineage (NCBI taxonomy): Eukaryota > Viridiplantae > Streptophyta > Pinopsida > Cupressales > Cupressaceae > Cunninghamia > Cunninghamia lanceolata. The sequence continues at coordinate 7,694,592 of BSBN01000389.1, forward strand.
CTAGAGAAAAAGGCTATTGGGTGTTCTCCTTCCTGTTGCTCATCTTTTTGAGTTAAAACAGTAGCAACATTGAATTCTCCTCCATACACACATTATGAAAGACTTAGAGAAGTCTAGGTTTTTGAGTACTAGGGCCATTGAAATTACTCTTTTGATCTCTTCAAAAGCTTGCCTTCCCTCTTCAGTCCATTTGAAAACTAGGTCTTTCTTTAGCAATAGTGTCATAGGTCTAATTAGACCTGCAAAGTCAGATATGAACCAGCTGACAAAGTTGATCTTTCCCAAGAAAGACTAGACTACTTTCTTATTGACTGGTAGAGATAGATTCATTATTGCAGTGACTCTCTCTAGATCAATAGAGACTCCTTCCTTTGACACTATATGCCCTAACAGTTTACCCTAAGGTACTGCAAAGATACACTTCTTGGGATTCAGGGATATGCCAAACTCTTGACATTTCTTAAAAACAGCTTCCAGATGATCAAAATGGTCCAAAGCATTTTTAGAGAAAATAGTGAGGTCATCTAGATAAATCAAGATGATCTTGTTTATAAGCTCCCCAAATGCTACATCCATGGCTCTGTGAAAAGTAGCTCCAGCATTTGACAGGCCAAAAGGAATCTTAGCATATGCAAATGTCCCCCATTTTGTAGTAAATGTAGTCTTATGCTGGTCTTCATCAGCTAGCCAAATCTGATTGTATCCAGAGAAATTGTCCAGCAGGGAAAATCTCTATGTTCTAGCCATAGTCTGTAAAATTTGTTCCATAGAGGGCAGTGGATAATGGTCTTTTAAGGATGCTCTATTTAGATCCCTAAAATCCACATGGAGTCTTATGTCACCATTCTTTTTCCTTACTGGCACTAGGTTTGATACCTAGGTTGAATGTTTAATTGGAAAAATTATCTTTGACTGTAAGAGCTTTTGCAATTCATGCACCATCAAATGCTCAATTCTAGGATTCACTAGCCTTTGCTTCTATCTAACTGGTTTAGATCCTTCAGTAAGCCCTATGCTATGTTGAATGATGTCTCTATTGTAGCCATGGAGGTCTTCATAGGTCCAAGCAATCACCCTATCATATCTTTCACACAAATCAATCAATCTTTCCTTCTCTTGTTAGGTTGTAGAATTGCCAATTTTCAATTTTCTTCCTTCACTAACATGGATTTCAGAATAATCTTCTTTATTTGCTTGAAATCTCTTCTTCTCTAGGCTTACATCTTCTAGGTTAAATAAGTTTTCTAAGGTAATTAGTCCTTTAGGGAGCTTATTTGACTTCAGTTGAATAATTTGGTCACCATATGCTTCTTTAATTTTAGGTTGCAACTGATCAACATATTCTCCTGATTGTTGCAGAAATGACAGTACTTGAAAATCATTTTCAAAAACTTGCCAATTTTGGTCATTGTCTAGGATATTTGCTTCACTATAACTTTGACTGATTCATTGTTGACTAGTAGATCAGTTGTTGGATCAAACTGGGAACCAATCTATGCCATTCTATTTGCCTTAGAATTCTGGGCCGTAGGAACTACTTCAATATTGAAAGCTTCAAAACCATCTATTAGGTCCCAAATTTTGTGCCTATAGGATCTCATTCTTACATTTTTGGCTATTGCCTTTTCTCTTATTTGTTTCACCACTAGTTTTGAACCTCCTTTTACTATTAGATTCTTTACTCCTTTTTTCTTTGCCAACATAAGTCCATGCACCAAAGATTCATACTCAGCATCATTATTGGTACAAGAAAACTGAAAGCAAATGGCTCTTAAAACTTTCTCACCATTTGGGGCAGTAAGGCAAATTCCTGCTCCCACTCTGTTCTTACTTCTAGCCCCATCAAAATTTAGAGTCTAGATTTTTTAGTCCTTTTCAGATTCTTGAGTTTGATTAGGTTCTTCCCTTAAAACATTAGGGATTTCTTGGTCTTCCTCAAATATGACATAAGTGCCTAAACCAGTAGAGTCATAATTTCTATAGGGATGACTTTGCATCATAGTCAACAACTAATTATTCTCTTCTTCCTGTTGATCATATTCAGTCCAGTCACCTAACTCTTCAACAAAGATTCTCTCCTCTTTACTTAGCATAGCATGGGCTGCTTCTAATTTTGGGGTTGGCTCATTTGTGATATGGTCTTTTGATAATGGCTCAGACAGTATTTTCATCTTTGTCCCATATTTGGTTCTTAGAATAAGGTGTGACCAATCTAGTGCCCTATACCCTCCTATCTTGGTTGTGAAATCTCTGGATAAACATAGACCAAAAACAGGGGGAATATCTATGACTACCACATGCTAATTTACAATTATATTGGGGCAAGTATAAAGTTGCAATGGGAGTTGCTTAATTTTCCCTATTGTCTACACAGATTTCCCATCCAACTGCATGACTCCTCTTGCCAGTGGCTCATATTTTATTTTCAAAGCATCTGCTATTTGCTTTGGCATTACTGTAGTACTAGCCCTAGAGTCTATCATTGCATTATGCAGTAATTTATTCCCAACTATTAGAGTCAAATAAAAGGGATCTGGTTTAGATTTACCTACCTCAAGTACATTATTCAATAGGGCTCTTATCTGTAAAGGTATAGTATCTTTGAGCTATAGCTTTTCTTTATCAGTAGATCCTCCTTTAGCACCAGTATGTTTAGGAACTTCTTGGCCCTACGGAGCTTCTCGTAACAGTGTCTTCTGCTCAGGAATAGCTAGCATGTCCTAGATTGATATATGCATTGGCGTCCTTTTTAGCTGATCTACCACATTCACAGGTCCTAATGCTTGGGCCTTTGGATAATAAGGGTACCTTGACTTTTCTAGAACTTGTCCTAAGGCTAATTGATTCTGCACAGGCTGGGGTATTTCTTGTCTAGAAACTGTGTTCTGATGACTTTGAAATGAAGGAGCTCCCATGATCTCATTATTAGTGACTTCAGGTTGTTCCATCATTCTCCTCTTTGCTTTGGTATAGTAATCTGATTGCACCAATGGCTTCTTGGAAGTAGATGCTTCATTCAAAAACACTGACTCTTCATCTTCAATCCATGAAAATAAAGCATGCTTAGGGGCTATTTCCTCTTCTTGTTGTAAGGACATTCCTTGCATCTGGGCCACCAGGACTGCATTTTGTACACCAAGAGACTAATATTGTGAAGTGTTAGAAGTTACAAATTGTCCTTCTAATCCTCTCTGTTCTGCTATCTTTTGCTGTAAATTTCCTCTGGGGCAATCTCTAGGCATATGGGCATTGTTGTAAGGAAAACACCAAGCATTTGTACCATCTACAAAATTATTTTACCCTAGAACAATTTCCCTATTGGGATTAGGAGGAACAGTTTGTAAGGGTGTAGGGACTGTGACTAACTAGTTGGATGGCTAAGGATTAGCTTGCCTTTGAGGGCCCTGATATTGATTTGGCTAAAAGGGAGGTCTATTTCCTTAGTAACCTTGATAAGGAGGCTTTGGATAAGGATTTTGTTGTCTCTTTAGGTTAATTATCTCATTTGAGAATGTCCTCAAAATGTTCTTGACATCATCCATTTCAGATGATTGAATAGGGGTGGATGTCTTGGTATGTTGTTGAGGGAATGCATACATAGACATAGGTGGGGTTGTAGGATTAGGAACTTCTTGAGGTAAAGGTAAGGTGATCTCTGGGAACATGGGCATAGGGGGCCTTGGGGGCAACTTTCCTACATCTATTAAGTTATTTTCAGCCTTGACTGCCAACTCATAAGCTTCTGGTAGTGTCTGACCTCCAAGTGACTGAATCATTACTGATATATCTGAGTTTAAAGCTTTAAGGTAAAACATAATAGCCATACCTGGTAACGGTCTCGCTATGGTAGGAATCCTTTCCCAAGTCTTTTGAAATCTTGAATTGAAATTAGTCATGGCTTCTGGTAGTGCCCTTTTGATAGTGATCAATTGTTGCAGCAAAGAAGATTTATCACCCTTTTCTTTAAATATTTCAAAGAAAGCATCACCAAGCTGATCCCATGTGGATATTATGTTTGGGGTCAAGGATCTATACCAATCCAGAGCCTTCCCTTTGAAAGATGCTGCCAACAGTCTTATAGCTACATTCTGTTGAGTGATTACATGCACTGCACAGACGTCAGATACATCCTGCAGGTGCTCCTCAAGTGTCTTAAAATATTCCCCACTAAACTTAGGTAGAGCCATCAGAGCATTGGCTAGAATAGCATACCAAGTGGCTGGTGGTATTGGGAGAATCAAAGGATTGCCAGTGTTCCAATTTGCATAATTCCTTGGGGCTATAAGTGCTCCCACATTTGCTCTTGGTGCTGCTGCAAACTGATTCACTCTCCTCCTTGGATTAACTACCAGCGGTGGCAAAAGAATGCCTAGATTAGCAACAGATTGAGCTCTTGTTATAGGTCCATAGCTCTGACTTCCTATGGCTTTGTGGCTCATACAATCTTGACAAAAACTTCAAAAAATGGTCCCACAAGGCATGCCAAAAACTGTTGATGTGTAAAATTGCACAGGTTCCAACACCAACATGGGACATTTTAGGAATGTGGGACTTGCTACCTGAAACAACCTCCAGATTTTAAAGAAGTTGGCTCTTCTCTTTCTTAAACAGGTTTGGGGAAAAGGGTAGGATGTAAATAGAATTACAGATACAATGAAAGAAAAATATATCTATGGCAATGCACCTAAAATAAAGTGTTTCTCTCAACTAAGCACAGTGAAACTATCCTCAAGATTTAGTCACATTAAAGAGCAATACTTCATGATTAACATAAATAGATAAAATGAATAAAGTCAAAGGTTCACAACCAGACAGTTTGCAATGACACAAAAAATATCAACCAAGGCACAGAATTCTGTCTTTCTCATTAATTTTCAAGCAACATAAGAGGCACAGATACATACACAGTTACATCCACCTTCTAAATTAAGAACAACCAAATAAAGGCAAATGATATTCGTTGGTCACAACATAAAGTCTCAAACTTCTCTCTAAAATCTTTGATGGAAAATATCTCTAGAAACTAGAATTCTAACTCTGAAAGAACTAGCTCCCTGCGATCATTACAAATGTTACATATTTATAGCACAAGATCAACCCTAGATTGTCTATATAATCAAATCCCAATGGCTGAACCAAACTAGAGGTATCTGGAAGTCTCTGACAGTTTAAAAATCTTTAGAATCTATGATAGTTACTCCTACAAGCCTATTGGTTGTGACAAAACATATGTGGCATACCTCTTCTTGTTAGGAAAAGACACTTGGTGTCTTCCATGCTCTTTTAGAAATAATAAACCCCATGACAGATGGTAGCGTTTGTGTGCACAACTTGAAACTCTTTTGTCTCTTGGGAGGAAATAGGAAACTGACACTTGGCAGTCTCTGCAGCACTTAGAAACATATACGTGTCTCACTCCGCTTTACTTTCCTTAACTGTGTCTTTCATGCTCGGGAGGACTCCTTAGGTGACAACTATCATGATCTACAGCATTGAAGCTTTAGGACACATTAAGAATGGGGCCCACAATCCTTTGCTCATTAGCTTTCAAAAGGAACAGGTAGCAGCTTCCGCTATAACAACTAACTGGTACGTGGCACCTTTCACACACTCGAAACATTATAAGATACTCCTTTGAGACTCAGGTGGAGGTTGACACATGTCAGGCTCCGCATCATTTGAGAAACATTTATTATCATCAGAGGAAAAGTTAGAAAGCTTTTATTCAGGTGCCGCATCCACCACGTGGCACGTTCCACTTCACTTGAGACTCTACACTGGGACCCACCTCCATCTTTACTTAGCATCAAAGCAAATAGAAACTATAATGCAGAAGCTGACACTTGGAAAGCTCTTTAGCTACCACTAAAGACACATGGCTTTGTCTGTGCTCATACTGAAACATTTATGGAGTACCTCCGCTAATGACATGTGGTGCCTTCCGCAGGGTTGCAACTTGAAACAAAATAGAAACAACCTCTGCTATGTGGCACGCTCCGTATTAAAGTTGTAACTTAGAAACAAAATGCGGCTTGAAACTGGGGCTCGACACTTGGTGGATCTCATGGCTCTTGGCAAAAATGAAACCCTCGTGGCCATTCTCAGACACATTCTCAGACAAAAAACTATAGCCCATGTATGCGCTGCTTCTGAAACAAAATGTAGAGTCTTATACTCTACACATGACACATAAACACTAGATTTTTACATGGAAAGCCCAAGAAATGGAAAATCTACGTAGAGGATTAGATCTCAATATATATTACAATCTTTTACAAATGATGATGTTTAGGCTTGGTCACTCTACTGGCCTAGAACATGTTGGCTCACTATCATGAAGTACAACTAGGTCTAGTAGGCTCACTGCCTCAACCCTAAACCTAGAAAGATTACAATGAGGGCTATTAAACATTGATGGTTTCTTATAGCTAGGTTCACTACCATGTACATGCGAAATTATATAAGAAATATGATTACTGCAACAACATCTATCAGTATGCCAGGGTACAATCATTTAGCAACTAAATACTGAGTCACGAGTCTTCATCATCACTGATCTTCTATCTCTACTCTCCTATTCTCATACTCATATCAATCACATCCACACAATACTTCTTCACACATTCTCCACACACCAAAATGAAATTCATCAAATATATATATCTGCAACAACATTTATCTCTTAATCAGGTCGACAAGCTAAACCTAAAATGTGTAAACAATAAGTTGTACTATGTCAGCTTAATCTTGTGTACAATCTATATTGTGGACGCAAAAAAATATGTACAAGTCTTCACATAGCTTGGCCCCAATCATACAACCACTTAGACTAATTATCCAGATTCTATAACTTCTCTGCACAAGGATCTACCATATTTGTCAGCTTGTTTCTTAAGAACTTACTTGATCAATTCATCTGTCATATCATAACTCATATTATGGACCACTGGAGACTTAATAAATCATATCCAACAATCAATACTGACCTCTTATCAAGCCTTTAGATCCATGAAACTAGATAAACTTATATGTCAAAATGCAGATCTTGGAACTGTTGCACTGTCACAGAGAAATACTGTCAAACTGGAAGCCAATATTGGAAAGCTTGTAGAATGTGAACTGTTGGACTTCAAGGGCTATATTCTTGGATTTAGGTATTCATGACATGTCTCATAGTTGCCTTGGAACCACAAAACAAAATATGTTCTTGCAGAGGAATGCAGACCCTTTTACTTTGCACTGTACATTATCCCTGTCTTACTTTTGTTCATCCAAACTTAGACATTTTCTTCAAATGACTTCCAAAGGAAGTCATGAATTGCACACTAGAATATATTATCACCAAGTAGCTATGGGACACCATACCTAAACTAAATTTTTTGGTCTTCATTTGTGGAGGCATACTGATCCAATTTCTATCCCTTACTCTGAATATTGTCTGTACTTAGCCAATATGACTAAGTCTTCTTTACCGGACTACAAACTCTTTTCCAACCTTGTTCCTTTTCTTGTTTCCATCAATGACAACACTCAATTATTCAACATAGCAGTGTCTCTTGCCAATAGTGTCTGAGAGTTTTGATCAATATCTTAAGAACCTATGTTTAACCCTTCTCTTTACTTTATTAGTATATTTTTGTTGGACGCATATGCTTTGTAAGTCATCCCGTGAGTATATTGTATTATCCCACATTCATGGGGAGTAATAGTTGTTTAGATTAGACTTAGTATACAAGTACGTGTTGAGGCCAATGAAGGCATCCACAAGTTTATCGTATTGAGCTTGCTCAAAGGAGGTTGCCCCCTCGAAGTGGCCTGCGATCAATAAATTCCTTCTATGTTCTGCTATTTGTGTTATTTTGTGCAATTTTCATTATATTATTGTAGGAGGTTCCTCTCATCTAGTATCAGAGTGCTTTCTTGGGCTCGCTCAGTGGAATTTCTACCAATTTTTTTGAGCAGTGGTCTCTAGGTGCTATGCTTATTGCAGTAGTTCTTTTTTCTTTACATTTGTATTGTTTATTTTAATTGTAGGTTCAGATAAGGGAATAATCCTTATCTGCTTAACTATGGGAAGTGCTTGGGCATAGCCCTAAAACTCATTATGAGGAGTACCATAGGAACCCTTAAGTAGTTGGCCCATTGAGAGGACCTGCTAGTGAAAAGGGCAATGGCCCCTACCTGATTGACTAGTTCCCATCCGTGAGGTAAACCAAGAGCTATCGTTTGTGGCAAAGCAGTTATCAGTTTTACCTGAGTCATGGAGTGAGGGTTACTGTCCCAATATGCAAGCCATTAGATAGCATTGGTATCTGAGTGAATCCCCTAAACCTTTAGGAAGTTGAACTTACCTAGGGTCCATATCTATTACTAGCTGACAAATCACCGATTGAATCTATCTAGCACTATTGTAGATCTCGTTGCAGATCATTTCATGAAAAAAAAAATTCTATTTTTTTCCATATCTTCTTTGCTTTCACTCTATTTCCTTTGAAAATTAACTTGAACCCCTAAAATTCCATTATGCATATTTCCTTCCTTGAGGACCATATCCCAAATTCCACTTATCGAAGCCAGAAATCCCACATTTGTCTATTTTTAGGGTTTACCATAACTTCTTCAATCCTCACCCAAGTACCTTCAAATTTTGCCGTAGTGTTCATTTCCTATTTCTGCTCCTTTGTCCCTCTTGGACAAATTTTCCCATTCTTTCACCCTGCTTCTGAAATCCCCATTTTCTACTTCCCTATCCCTTAGAAAGTGTCCAAACCCTAGTCAAACCCCAATTACCCATCCAAGTTTTTCCCAAATCTAAATTTTCCTTTACTAAAAAAGTTTTTGTTTTTGTTTTTCTACCCATTCCCCAAAAAAAACTCCTGGTTATGGTTGTGACCTACGCAGGAGAAAAAAACATGGAGGATGAACTTGCAGCCCTCAAGACCAAACTCCAAGATCTGGATGAAAAAATTCTCAGCCTCAATCTTCAACATTTAGCCATGAACAATAGACGGTAGCCAGAGTCTTCTGTAGACCCTGGGTTCTCTTCTTCCAGCAATTTTCATGGGTCGAAGCTTGATTTTCCTCGCTTCAATGATGATGATCCAACTGGATGGATATACCGAGCAAAACAATATTTTAGTCTGCATAATACTTTAGATGTCAACAAAGTTCCACTTGCATCCTTTCATGATGAGCCAAAATGGACATATTTTTGCAAACTCATTTTGCAATGATTTGGCCCTAGTGCTTTTGATGACTTCACAAGAGCACTCACTAAACTTTTCCAAACTAGCACTGTGAGAGAATATCAGACCAAATTTGAGAAATTGGCCAATCACACATAGGGATTGTTGATGAATTTTTCAGGAGTTGTTTTGTTAGTGGTCTGAAGGATGCAATCCAATCTGAGGTTAAAATGTTCCATCCCAACACAATGATGGAAGCCCTAGGGTTGGCTAAGTTGGCAAAGGATAAGATCACAGCTCAACAACGTTCCAAATCCAGTTTTGTTCCATTCAGAAATATGGTTTCCCAACGACCTCCAATCATGCCAGTTCCTAGAACAACTCCTATCAAGTATTTGTCTAAAGCAGAAATGAGGGCATGTAGAGAAAAAGGGCTTTGTTCTAATTGTGATGAGAAATTCACTTGGGGACATAGATGTGTTGAGAAAAAGCTCTATCTCTTAGATGTGGATTCTTCACCTGCAACTAAAGTTTATGAAGATGCTCAAAAGACAATAGATGATTAGGTCGACATTCGGCAACCACATGTTGACCCTCCTTCTTAGGAAGACCACCCAGAGATTTGTCTCCATGCTTTAGCAGGAGTCACCACCCCACAAACCATGTGGGTCAAGGGTTACTTCAAGAAGCTCCGTCTAACAATACTCATTGATTGTGGTAGTAGTCATAACTTCATTGACCCTCAGATCACCAAATAAGCTGATTGTTTTGTCCATCCATGCTCTAGCTTTGAAGTTATGATTGCCATTAGGGGCACATTACCTTGCAAAGGGAAGTGTCACAATGTGCATATCTCTATTGGAGATTATAACCTATGCTCTGACATGTTTGCTTTGCCCTTAGGCAGATGTGATGTGGTTTTGGGCACTCAATGGTTACACACACTTGGACCCATCTTATGGGATTTTGCTGAACTTTGGATGCAGTTTTTAGACAATGGGCAAAAACACACATTGAAGGGCTTACAACTAGGGTCTCTCAGCATCATCAGTTCACATCGCATCAAAAATCTCCTTAAGAAGATTCACTCAGCTCCATTCCATTTAGATGCAACCATCAGCGGTCTGCACTAGTTCTTCAGATCTACAACAATTTTTGGATAGATATGCATGTGTCTTCGCTGAACCAGTGGGATTGCCACCATCAAGACCAAAGGACCATCATATTCAACTCCTTCCTAGAAGCATTCATTCCAACATCAGGCCCTACCACTACCCATTTCACCAAAAGATAGAGATTGAGATGCTCATTTGGGACTTACTAAAGCAAGGTATTATCTGCCCTAGTACCAGTTCCTTTTCTTCACTAGTTCCTCTTGTCCAGAAAAAAGATGGGTCATGGCACCTCTACATTGACTTCTGATCACTTAATCACATCACAATCAAAGATAATTTTCCAATTCTTGTTGTTGATGAACTTCTTGATGAGCTTAATGGAGCTAATTTTTTCTCGAAGTTGGATCTTCGTTTTGGGTATCACCAAATTCAGGTTCATGAGGATGATATCCCTAAAATAGCTTTTCACATGCATGATGACCACTATGAGTTTTTGGTCATGCCCTTTGGCCTCACTAATGCTCCTTCCACATTCTAGGCATTGATGAATAAAATATTTCATCCCTACTTACAGAAATTCATTTTGGTCTTCTTTGATGGTATTCTCATCTATAGTAAAACATGGGATGAGCATCTCCAGCATCTGGATCTTGTCCTACAACTTCTCTCTAATCATCATCTCTATGTAAAACAGTCTAAATGTGTTTTTGGATAGGAGGAAGTGGAGTATCTTGGGCATATTGTTTCAGCCCAAGGGGTTTGAGTGGATCCTGCCAAAATAGATGCCATGAAAAATTGGCCACATCCTCAGACACTCAAGAGCCTCCATGGTTTTTTGGGACTGACTGGCTACTATTGCAACTTTGTCAAGGATTACGGGAAGATTCCAGTTCCATTAACAGCTCTATTGAAAAATGACGCTTTTACATGGACACATGCTACTGAGTGTGCATTTCAAAAACTAAAACAAGCTATGTGTACTACACCTGTTCTAGCTATGCCAAATTTTTCCAAGACCTTCACTATTGAGAGTGATGCTTGTGACAATGGACTTGGTGCTATTCTCCTTCAAGATGACCATCCCATTGCATTCACCAGCAAGGCCCTTTCAGGTAAGAATTTAGTACTCTCTACATATGAGAAGGAAATGATGGCTATTCTACATGCAGTATAGAAGTGGCAGCCATACCTATTAGGGAATCATTTCTTCATCAAGACTGATCACCAGAGTCTCAAATATTTCCTTGAACAACGGGTCTCCTCCCCAGCATAATAGAAATGGGTTAGAAAACTCATGGGTTATGACTATGAGATCACTTACAAGAAGGGTAAGGACAATATTGTGGTGGATGCTCTTTCTTGCACATTTGATGACCAAGCTTCTCTTTCAGCTATTTCTATGCCTGTTCCAAATTGGATGGAATCTGTCCAGGAGGGCTATGTCAATGACTCTTAATTATCTCAAATCATCCAACAGTTGTCCAATAACCCTTCTACTATACCACATTACTCTTGGGATGGTGCTTCTCTAAGATACAAGGGTCATCTGGTGCCTCCCCTGAACATAGATCTTCAACAGGCTGTCTTATATGAACTCCATGCTTCTCCATCAGTAGGGCACTCTGGGTTCCTCAAAACTTATGAGCGAACAAGGCATAACTTCTTTTGGAAGGGAATGGAAAGCAAAATTCAATAGATGGTGGCTGAATGTGATACCTGACAGTGCATCAAGGGTGAAACGACACTCCTTCTTGGATTGCTTGAACCCTTGCCTATCCCTACATGGATTTGGGCAGATATTTCTATGGATTTCATTGAGGGGCTCCCTAAATCTAGAGGGAAGATAGTGATCTTGGTTGTGGTTGATCACCTCTCCAAATATAGTCATTTTTGTGCCTTCAGCCATCCCTATACCACCTCCTCCATCACACAGATTTTCCGTCTTCATGGAATCCCTTCTTCCATTGTCTCAGATTGTGATGCCACTTTCACCATTCATTTTTGGATAGAACTATTTCACTACACTAGCACCAAATAGAAGATGAGTTCTAGGTATCACCCACAAATAGATGGTCAGATTGAAGTTATCAACAAATGTTTGGAAACTTATCTTCATTGTTTCACCTCAAAACAACATCAGTGGGCAAAGTGGCTCCCTCTCACTGAATGGTGGTACAATACCTCCTACCACACTACATCTAAAATGACTCCATATGAAGCAGTCTATGGTCAGGCATCGCCAGTACTCCTTCCATACACCCCCAGCAATTCACCAGTTTAGGCAGTTGACGCAGTTCTCCAAACTCAAGATCAAATTCTTTGCATTTTGTAGGACAATCTTCACATGGCAAGAAATCAAATGAAACAACAATCCGATCAGCACCTTTTTTAGCACACTTTTCAAGTAGGTGATATGGTTTTTCTTCATCTACAACCATACAAGCAATCCTCCCTAAAAATCAGAGGGTGTCAAAAGCTAGCTCCAAAGTTCTATGGGCCATATAAGGTTCTTTAGAAGATTGGGTCAGTTGCTTATAAATTGGAGCTTCCTCCTTCCCGTGTTCATCCAGTATTTCATGTCTCTTGTCTAAAGAAAGTTCTTGGCACCAACATCAGAGAACAAATTTTTTTACCTGCACTAGATAATGAAGGATCCATCATTTTGGAGCCAGAGGCAATCCTTGATAGGCGCACTCATCAGCTTCACTCTTGATCCATCACAGAGGTAATAATTTAGTGGCATAGAATGTAACCAGAGGATGCTACATGGGAACCACTCCTTCAGATTCAGCAACAATTTCCATATCTTAAGCTTTGAGGACAAAGCTTTTCTAAGAGGGAGGGGATGTTACGAACCCGTGTTTAACCCTTCTCTTTACTTTATTAGTATATTGTTGTTGGACGCATATGCTTTGTAAGTCGTCCCATGAGTATATTGTATTATCCCACATTCATGGGGAGTAATAGTTGTTTATATTAGACTTAGTATATAAGTATGTGTTGAGGCCAATGAAGGCATCCATGAGTTTATTGTATTGAGATTGCTCAAAGGAGGTTTCCCCCTCGAAGTGGCCTGCAATCAATAAATTCCTTTTGTGTTCTGCTATTTTTGTTATTTTGTGCAGTTTTCATTATATTGTTGTAGGAGGTTCCTCTCACAATACTTATAATACCTTTTCCAATGATTTTTGTAGAAGAGTTACCTCCAAACCTGACTAGTCCACCATTCCACTTACCAAGATTGATGAATTTGCTCTTGTCACCTATCATATGATTTGTGCATCCATTGTCTATCACCTAGAGATTTGATTGCCCTTGAACATGAAATGTTGTTTGTACAATCATTAAATATTCAACTCTATTATATGTCTCTTGCCTTTTGAAGGAATCACTTTCCTTTGCTTGCTTAGTAACATCTATCAACTGAGATTCTATTTTGCCAAATCACTCCTGCAATATCTTGCTATATGTCCAAACTTGTTGCAAATTTGACATACCACATTGACATCCACTAATGAAGCAAGGGGATTCCTACTTACAAGATTTCTTCTATTCATTTCAAACTTGTGATCTATAGCCTTATAATCTTTATTTGTTACAGATAAAACAATAACCAAAGAAAACATGATTTAACCTATCCATGGAGAATTGCCTTGCATGAAGAGATCTTCCTTGAGGCATGATGAGATCTATACATTTAGTATCATCCAATATTCCAAGCTTTTCCTTCTCCAACTCGCTTTTGAGTGACTAAATTTCTTTCTCAAGTTTTCTACATTCTTTTGTCTTAGCTTCAACCAAAGCACTTTGTTCTTGATTATTTTTTCTTGCACAAGCCAAGTCTTCAAGAGTAGAAACAAGTTCACCCTCAAAATCAACTTCATATTCTTCTTCATCTGTAGTCTTTTTTCAACCATCTAAGATCACCCTAGCCATTAATAGAGACTCTCCTTTTTCCTCATATGATAGGTAGTGATCTATTTCTATGGAACTGTAGTCTTCTTTTGAAAAAAACTTCCTCTTGAAACCCTTGTTGCTATTTTCATTTTTTCCAAAAAGATATTTAGAGGCATAATGACCAATTCTACCACAATTAAAACACTTAAAAGGTAACTTACCCTTATACTTTCTTGATCCCCTTTTAGTTTCTTTACAAAGTTTTCTTCTTCTTCAACTTCATTGCATACATCAGACATTCCTTCATTATTCACAGTATTGAAAGCATATTCTCTTTGGCATGGTCCTATGAATTCATTTCTCATCTCATAGGCAGTGAAGGACCCAAACATCTCTTCCATTGTAAGTTTCTTCATATCTTTGGCTTCTTCAATTGTAGATACTTTTGAATCAAACCTATGAGGAAGAGTTCTCATGACTTTCTTCATAAGTAATGAGTCATCTATATATTCACCCATACTCCTGATTGCATTGACTGCTTCATCTACTCAGTGCAAATAGCTGGCATTGTTCTCCTCTTCTTTCATCCTTAGATTCTCAAATACTATTTTGTAAGATTGTAATTTTTCTTCCTTTTATGGTGTCATTTCCTTCATAAAGATCTTTGAACTTCTTCCATTAATCCTTTGTTCTCCTGCACCACACAATCTTGACTAACTTTGAACTACTCAAGCCAATTAAGATGGATTTCTTGGCTTTAACATTGTTTTCATGAGCCTTCCTCACATCCGCATCTATAATAGGATGTTTAGGTTCAACACAATCATTCATGATAGCACTCCAAACATCATACCCTAGTGAGGTTAGATAGGATTCCATACTTACACTCTAGAAATCAAAGTTACTTCCATCAAATATCAGAGATTTAGAAGAGGAATCCTTCTGAGCCATGTGTTCTACTCCAAGATCTACCTTCAGCTATTAAGCTGTACCAAGGAACTCAACTCTGATACCAATTGTAGAACACAATGATATACTGAGAGGGGGTGAATTAGCACATCCCAAAATATTATTCTAGATTAACTTTATCAACCAAATCTTCTTACTCCCTTAAACAAATTATAAAGCAAATTATACAAATCAAAGCACAACACATGAGCACTCAACCACAACACCAAATTTATGTGGAAAACCCTAGAAGGGAAAAACCATGGTGAGAAAGATGCTTGGATCTACTATCCAAATCCAGCCTCACAAATAAAAACAATATTTACAATATTTTTTATGGGCTACTGTAACATCAAAAAATGTCCCCTTGGGGGCTTTTCCCTCATAAGGTTTAGCTCCCAGGTTTTTAGCATGCATTTAGGACATCTTAGTTCATATTTTGACATCCCGATGGAATGAGCCCTAGGTAACATGACAAATGGGACCTAGGAGGACCCCTTGAGCTATACCTTGCCCAAAATAGGGGGGAGGACTTGGGCACCCGCGCCCTAGTCCTACCCTATTTTGGGGCAGCCCTAATTTTTGGGTGTTAGTTTATGACCATTATTAGGGTCCTTTGTTGACACGGTAAGTTTGAATTATGAAAATCTTGGTGGGTTTTCTTGTAGTTGCATATAAAAGCATGTTTAGGAATTCATTTGTAAACTAGATGGAAATTGTGATGTTCAAGTGATCTCAAGGTGATTCAAGGATTTCATTGTGTTGTAAGAGTAGACTTGTTTTGTTTATGTGTTTGTATTTGTAGATTTGAGAAGCCATCTCCTCATAGAATTAAGAGCATCTTCCTCCCATGAGATCTTCACTACAAGGTGATATCATTGTGCTTTCTATCATTGTTTCATTTGGATTTGGCCTTTGCCTCACAAGGGCATGCACTCTCTATCTAACAACGATGTTCAGAGACTTAAGTGTCCTCTGGGGCTTGATTGAGGCAAGCCTCTAAATACCACAACCTCCAAACCAAGTTTTCATGATTGCAAGCTATAGGTTGAGGAGTTTGATTGAGTGGAGTTGCATAGAAGCATATTGGAGTGTCTAAAGTGCAGGAAAGGAAGAAAATTTTCCCTCTAGACTAGGGCACCTACTCCCTAGTCTCTGAAGTTTCATGTTGGGAAAATCTTTGATACAGAAGATTTGGGTAGTAGATCTTGTTGCTAGATCCAGACAAAAAATAGGGCCTTGGACTTGGGTGCATGCTCCCATGTCCCCAACTTTTTCACCTCAGGTCCCTGAAAATAGGTACCCTGTAATTTGGTATTTTGCTTCTGTCTCTAGCAATACTTTTTGTAATTCATTAGTTTACTTATGTTTTTGCATAATTAGGGTTTTAATGGTTAATTGATTATATGAGAGAGAAAATTAACAATTAAACACCCTAATCCAAGTTTCCCTACATCTCATAGTGACTCTAGGGTATGATAGTGCTCACCACTCGACCCTAGGTCCTTGAATGTAAAGTGGAAAGGTGGATTTAAACACCAAAACACTAAAACATTAACAAATCTAATTTTCCACTAAACATTTTGGTGAACCCATGTTTTTGGACTTAAATTACAACTTGTTGAGTGTTTTTTGTCAGATTTTCATTAATTCCATTCATTCATATAGTCTTTCATCTTATTGCATTGAAAAAATTACAAAAAAAAAAGAAAAATTTGCAAAAATTTGAAAACCCTAGCTTGCATTTTCATATAGCTCACTAAATTGCATCATATCTGATATAAACTACATAAAAATACAAAAATTCAATCATTTGCATTGCATTTTCAACATTAATTTGCTAGGCTTTTGTAGAGATTTTGACAATTTTCGTATAACCTAGTAATTCCAAAATCGAGGGTTAGTAGGAAAAATCTTCTTTCAGATTTTTCTACTGATTTAAGATGCTCATTCAAATTTTCATTTGTCTTTATTCTTTCATTTTAGTTTAAATTTGCATTTAGATTCAAAATATTTGCATTTTTGCATAGAAAATTTCAACAAAAACTAGCATTTTTTCATGCATTTTCATTAAATTTGCATTAGCACTTTGCATGGTAAACCTTGGAATTCATTTTTAGATCTAATAAAATTTTATTTTCATCATAAAACAGACCTTAAAACATTCACATATCACTTTGTGTCAAGATCTAAAACCTAGGCTTTCAAAAATAATGATTTTCTCTAAATTTGGCCTTATCGACTTTCTAAACTTGCACCATAGGCATGTTGTGAAGGGTATTTTTTCACAAATTAGTTGTTATTAGGGTAATTAATTTCTTCCCTTCCTAAAAAACTTCACAACACCCTTTGATTGGCCTCTTACATTGAAAATTCGGTGAAAAACTATATATTTTGACTATTTTTACCTTAGGGTTTGACCTAGTTTGCACTCCAAGCATGTTGTGACAAATTTTATGGATTAAGTTGACTGATATCATCAGTATTACTTGTTTTACATCCTAAAATTCATTACAAAACCCCTTTTTCTAGGTCTTGGAGTTGAAAAACTGTGAAAATAGCCTATTTTTGCTATATTTTCACTAGGGTTTTACCTTAAGTGGCACTAAAAGCATGTTGTGTTGCGTATTTTGACATTAAGTGGCTTTTTTGTACTAATATAATTTGATTTATATCATAATTTTCCTCGCAAAACCCTTGGTTATGCCCTTTTACATTAAGTTTTGGTGAAAAAAGTGCCTATTTTGACATATTTTCACTATATTTTGGCTTGGCATTAACTTGAAATTGCATCAAGAGTATACTAAGAAGGATACTTTTTTCTATTTTGGACTGATATCAGACATATAACTTTCTACCCTTGACTTAAATCCTTACAACATCCTTTGATTCATTCATTTGCATTAAAAAATTACAAAATTTCAAGCATTTTTGGCTTTAAAACATATCATCCTCTTAGGGTTTGTCATCCTAGTTTGTGCATTGTGTGCCATGTTTTTTTACATAAAATTTATGACCTTATGTCCTAAAAACAATATCCCTTTGAGAAGAAGTAAAATATTAATGGGATCTAGTGCTCTTGATGAAAACAATATCCCTACCTCTGACAATACTTTGCACACCTTCTTTACAAAGGGAGAAACTCAAATTGTGCAAGATATCATACATCCTCCAACCACTATGGAAGACCAATATTTCATGATGTTGAGGATGCTATTGAGGTAGTAGGACATGTACCTATAGAACAAGTCAACAATCTTGATAAAGACCTTGCTAAATTTCAAAGAATATGTACAAACTGAGAGAATAGCCCAAGAAGCCTTACCTGTGATTCACCAAGTAAGAGAATTGATAAAAGAAGGACAAGATGGAATTAATTTTATTCATGGATTAACACATATTGTGCAAACTAATGTAATTCTGGTGAGTGAATGTACAAAAGTTATTAACAACATGTCATCACCATTGCATACTCAAGTTTCAGCACTGATACCGACTACAAAAATATCAACCTTCACATCAACAATATTAACAACTGATGCAAATGTTTGTAGTATTGCTACCACTGGTATTGGAGTATCTAATTGTACCAATTATAAAGTTGTGGGATTTAATTATCAGAACTTGGTCCATAATGTGACTTTTCCTATGAATAATTGTTCTCAACCTCCCATCACACACAATTATTCCCAACCATATTCAACCTACCAATATGTCCAACAATCGTTGACCTATTCCCAGCCTCTACCTATCATATCACAATATCAATCACCTCCTTACTTTGGTTCCAATTCATCTCAACAAACTACATCTCCAAATGATGCCATCCTAAACCAACTTTTATGGGGTATGAATGCTTTACAAAAAAAGGTAACAAATTTGATAAACTCTTTGCAGCCTAGTCTACCAACATATCATGCCCATAATCTATTATCCTATGCAATCCTAAGAAGCCCTATGCCTGAGAGGTTTGAGACTCCTTGCTTTGAAAAATATGGTGGAAAAGGAGATCCCAATATTCATGTGGCAGCATTCACAACTATGTGTAGTGATTTCTATTTTGAAGAGAATTTGTTGGCACAAATTTTCTCATGATCTCTCAAAGATACTGCTTTAGAATGGTTTTTCTCTTTTCCTCCAAATTCAATACACTCCTTTTCATAGTTAATTGATCAATTTTTACAACATTTCAAGAAAATATCAAACCCCAAGTCACTCTAATTAACTTGGTTCAGTGGAAATAAGGTCCCAAAGAAAAGTGGACTGAATTCATTAGTCGCTATCAAGGACTTGATGCACATATTTAGTATCAGATGAAAGATGAAGATGTTCAAAAGATATTCATTACAAATTTACAATCCAATATTCATGATAAGATCCTCTTGATAAAGTATAACTCTTTTCAACATTTATGCACTACCCTTCGTGATTATCAACTTTTGTCTAGTCGGTATGAAAACCAAAACTCATCGGCTCAAGTTGGCCAATCCATGGGTGGATCATCACAAAACAACTTTAAGATGAACAATAATAACAAGAACTTCATCAAGATTAATAGACCAAATATGAACAACATTTTGAATGTTTCAACTATATCTAATCCAAAGAAAGCATCATACCAACCAAGAAAGTTTACTCTGATATCTGAATCTTACCATTCTATTATGAACCAAACTATGAGTAATAACATTCTAAAGCTTCCCTCGATCAAACCTGTTGATCCTAGTAAACAAGGATCTTAATTCAATGCTAATGCATTTTGTCATTATCATTGCATGCAAGGACATGATACTAAATGATGTATGTATCTTGAACATGAGATATAGGACCCTATTGATTCAAATGTCATCCAGGTATCGGGTGTGAATGACAATGGAAACAAATCTATCGCTTTGCCAAATCAAAACTTATAAATCTTCACTAATCCTTTCCCTAAGCATACTGAAAACAATATGGTGCAACAAGGTTTAGTGGAAGTAGATGAGGATGATTACTTAGACTATGATAGCATCATGGGAATGATTGAAGTAGATAAGAAACAAATGAACAATCCACCTCATCCATGAAGAAATGGAATCTATGTTGAGGTTCCTCCTCCATTATCCTTATATGGATCGAGAGATAATCAAGAAACATCTAAAAACCAAGAACAAAAATAAATACAAATGAGTAAGATGGTACAGGATGATTCCTGTCACCATGCTAGAAAGATTCAACAATGAAAACTCGATAAAAATTAGAAAAGAGCTAGAGGACTATCAAAAGTTGGAGAAAATAGTGGTTCCCCTCCTCATAAGAAACAAAAAGTTATATTTACATAAGGAGTAACAAATCAAGCATCACATGATAATCAACAAAACATTCATAAGAACCACTCAAACTTTTCACTCAACATGATTGAGTACCTTTGCAAGAGGTTTGCAAGTTCCCAAATTTGATACGAAGATCATACAAGTAAATATCTCTAACTTTTATCTCTCTCATGATGTGCTTCCCCTATGATGTCTTTTATGTTGTTTAGGCCTCTTGGGATGACCTTAGATTCTCCTATAAGGTTTAGGATACCAAGAGACCACCTCTATTGTGACCTTCTTCTATTTGTATCATCGTTCTTCTAAATTGCCTCTCTCTCTGATTTCATTGTTGTGTGTTGTGTCTTACGGACATAGCATTGTGGTTGGTGACCTGGAGGCACCCTCCTACATTACTATCCCTAAGACACTTGCTTCTCTTCTCTGATTTATTATTTCCCTTCCTCTAGTATTTCCACCTAGCAGGCAGATGACGACAAACATCTATACTGATGCGGACCTAGTGTCCCTTTCGAGAGTAATAAAAAAATGGACTTAGTTCCTAATATGGTGATGGGGTTATATATCTTATCTAATGCTTGGCTAGTAGAAGAACTTGTGCTTTCTATGTAGTGATGATTTTGATGGTGTTCTATCTCATATACAAATCATAAACAATATTGCTGCTCCGTGCACTTTGTCTACCTTGAATCATGCATACCTCATATTTCATATGCATTTGATATTGTTTATTATCATGATTTTATAGATAGTAACATATTTCTTGCAGGGATGTGTTTGTGGGAACATTTGGTGATCATGAAGTACATGTCACCTCTAGGGGGCATGGGCTTTGTGAGAGCTTGTGTTCCCTTGTGTGTTTTCTTCCTACCTTAATGTGCTTGATATTGATACTTGATATCAACCACCTTAAGGTGGGGGCATATATAAGGTAAGCTATCTATTGTAGATGTTAGCTATGTGCTTTCCCTTAGGTGAAGTCTAAAGACTTTCTCGATGAGTGCATCCTACATCCTAAGTTTGTTTGCAATCAATCAATCAATCATGTAAGCCCTCTGTGGAGGTGAGATATTGCATATATCCTTTTTATCTTAAGCCCTCTTGTTAGGAACCTGTGTTTAACCCTTCTCTTTACTTTGTTAGTATATTATTGTTGGATGCATATGCTTTGTAAGTCATCCTATGAGTATATTGTATTATCCCACATTCATGGGGAGTAATAGTTGTTTAGATTAGACTCAGTATATAAGTATGTGTTGAGGCCAATGAAGGCATCCACGAGTTTATTATATTGAGCTTTCTTAAAGGAGGTTGCCCCCTCAAAGTGGCTTGTGATAAATAAATTCCTTCTGTGTTCTACTATTTTTGTTATTTCATTCATTTTTCATTATATTGTTGCAGGAGGTTCCTCTCACCTCTGTGGAGGTGGGGATGGCGTATTTCTTGGAGCAGATTGCACATCCTGTCATTTTTAAAAGTCCTCTATGGAGGTGGGGAGTGGTTCTGTGACTAACTCAACCCTTAAGCATGTTTTTGGTGATTGTTGTGATGAAGCCCAATCATCAATGTGTGCCTTTAATGTGCCTGAGATGGTGTTGGACCTAGAAATAGGTACACTCCATTGCTTTCCTACCATGTTTTCTCTGTGTCTTCAAATGTGTGTGTTTGGTGTGCTTGTTTTGTGTGGCATGTTTGTTGCCCCATATACAGTCTAAAGACTTGCTTGATGAGTGCATCCTACATTTTGAGAGGTTTTGTGTGTTTTGTGTGTGTGTTGCCCTATATATATAGTCCAAAGACTTTCTCGATGAGTGCATCCTATATTATGGGAGGTTTGTTTACTTTCTAGTACTTGAATTTGCATTCCATATATATGAGAAAAAGAAAAGAAAAGAAATAATACCTATCTTCCATGCATTAATGTGTCTTTTATGCATTGACTATCTTCTCCATGTTTTGTGTGACTGTAACTATCTTCTTTGTGTTTTGTGTGCTTATTACTGTCTTCTATGTGATTGGTGTGCCTTCTTTGTGCTTGACGTGTTTGATTTGTTTGTGACCATACTTTAATGCACGTATTGGCCTCGCATTTATAATTAAATTAAAGTGGGGGCTAAATGTAATGTCAAAAAAAGTCCCCTTGGGGGCTTTTCCCTCATAAGGTTTAGCTCCTGAGTCTTTAGCATGCATTAGGACATCTTAGTTCATAGTTTGGCATCCTGATGGAATGAGCCCTAGGTAACATGACAAATGGGACCTAGGAGGACCCCTTGAGCTATACCCTACCCAAAATAGGGAGGAGGACTTGGGTGCCCGTACCTTAGTCCTGCCCTATTTTGGGGTAGCCCTAATTTCTAGGTGTCAGTTTATGACCGTTATTAGCGTCCTTTGTTGACACAGTACGGTAAGTTTGAATTATGAAACCTTGGTAGGAATGCTTGTAGTTGCATATAAAAGCATGTTTAAGAATTCATTTGTAAACTAGATGGTAATTGTGATGTTCAAGTGTTCTTAAGGTGATTCAAAGATTTTATTGTGTTGTAAAAGTAGACTTGTTTTGTTTATGTTTGTATTTGTAGATTTGAGCATTCATCTCCTCATGCAATGAAGAGAATCTTCCTCCCATGAGATCTTTACTACAAGGTGATATCATTGTGCTTTCTATCATTGTTTCATTTGGATTTGGCCTCTACCTCACAAGGGCATGTACTCTCTATTTGACAATGGTGTTCGGAGACTTATGTGTCCTCTGGGGCTTGACTGAGGCAAGCCTCTAAACACCACAACCCCCAAACCAAGTTTCCATGATTACAGGTTACAAGTTGAGGAGCTTGACTGAGTGGAGTTACAAAGAAGCATATTGGAGTGTCTGAAGTGCAGGAAAGGAAGAAAATCTACCCCTTGGACTAGGGCGCCCCCTCCCTAGTCCCCAAAGTTTCGTGTCGGGAAAATCTCTAATATAGAAGATTTAGGTAGCAGATCTTGTTGCTAGATCCAAACATAAAATAGGGCCTTCGACTTGGGCATCCACTCCCATGTCCCCAACTTTTTCACCTTGGGTCCCCAAAAATAGGTACTCTGTAATTTGGAATTTTGCTTCCATTTGTAGCAGTACTTTTTGTAATTCATCAGTTTACTACTATTTTTGTATAATTAAGGTTTTAATGGTTAATTGAGCATAGGAGAGAGAAAATTAACAATTAAACACCCTAATCCAAGTTTCCCTACATCTCACGATGAATCTAGGGTATGATAGTGCTCACCACTTGGCCCTAGGTCCTTGAATGTAAAGTGGAAAGGCGGATTTAAACACTAAAACATTAACAAATCAAATTTTTCACTAAACAACTACAACCCAAAGGAAGTTGCAATTCCCTGAAATACAATACTATAGCACTTACATAATGAGGCTACAACCTCTAAACATCACCTTCAACTAACCTCACTGATCAGACACCTCTGAAACATCCACACACTTAACTATGACTCAAGTCTTCACTTCCTCTGTACTGCAAACACTACTCCCTTCAACTCATCTTCACATACACACTCACTCACTTTCACACTCATTCACATAACCTCACACCCTCTCACACACTCTTTTATTTCATACCAAACAAGATCTTTCATTTATACCTTCTACAAATTACAAAATCTTTTTCCCATGTTAGCCAAGATGAAGCCTATATACATGAAACATGCAATGGCCATACAAAGTCAGCATCCAAAAGATGTAGAAATCCAATGCAATTCAAGATAAATTATAACCAAGACCTATTCTTTCCTTAACACATTCTTCCAAGATGATGCACAATTCAAAACATCTAGTGGGATTATTAAAACACTTGAGGTTGGCCCAACAAATACTTTTCCTTCCACTAAATATTTCCAAACCAAAAACAGTACCAAAGAGACCAATTAGCATCATGCAGATCATTTCGCAAGCAACATAAGTCTTTTACAAACCTTCTCAAGATTCCTTCCTTTGAAATATATGATTTGTTTTTGGCACAAGCAAACAAATAGTAAACCTGATATCATATACAAACACTGAATAACTAGTTTTGAGATAGAGCATTGAAAACACCAACTTCTAGTGCACTTCAACACCTAAAACTTGAAATGAACAATCATACAGAATATCTGAACCCATCCTCCAATCAATAAAGCCAAAAGATAAACTATGATAATATGTGGTGGCTTTTATATCTACTCTAGATAACCCTAATTAGCAGCATGATAGTTCTTTGTTTTACTGAGTTTAGAGAACTTCTGCAATACACCAAAACAACTAAAACTTTAATATAGTAGTATTCTCAGTTATAACTAACCATTCTCCAAACTGCAGGACCTTATCTTCAAAAGTGGAGAAATGCAAAGCATTTCTCTGACACCTCCTGACTGCAATCATTCTAAACCTCTGTCTTCACTTTGCAAGCTCTAGAATCATCTGCAAAAATGTCCAAGAGCTGAAATCATGAATATACAAACTTCATACTTGTCTTTGAATGAGTTCTAACCTACAAGGCCATACCTTCAAATGCAAAGGAATGCAAAGCATTCTCCCAAACTACTTCAGTGCAAACTCTGGTGCCTAGGAACTCCCAAATCTTTCTTTTAAGACTAAAGCAATGCCTTTCCTCAAGAAACAAGAAATACAATATTCACCACACCAAAGACTTCATTCTCAATATCATACACAACTCCTTTCAAGAAAACAAGAATCTTCATGTAAGCACATTGTTCTGCTCACAATTTTCACCTCTGCATGAACTTCAAAAGATAGGGTACAAATGTGTACAAATGATACTAATCCAATAAATATACATAGTACATGACATTCATCATATTACCCTTTACTTCAGAACTTCTCTGATCCATCTCTTTATTACTCTTTTTTCTTCTTCTCTGATCACCTTAGCATATACTCATCACTTTGTTTCTCTGTCTCACAACTTTATGCAACAATTTCCTTAGTCATCACTATCCTTTGGCATCTCATCAATTCGTCATCAATTCCACTTCCAACCTTTAGCACTATTGACAAATATGCAATCCTATCCATTACTGAACATCACACTATTGGTGATTGTTTTGATGCAATCATAACAATTAGTTAAAATTCACATAAAAATGAACCAAAACTAACTTGAAAGATATGAAGGAATCGCTTAAGATTCACTTAATCCCAAGTTTAATATGGTCAGGTCTTCACCTGTTGGGTAAATTTAGTTGGTTGGTGTGAAGCTGTAATGTTCAAGGGGCCTTACGTAGTTTAGGGTTTCTTGTTGGTTTAATGGACTCAAACTATACAAAAGATCATAAATATCATCATATTGTTCATTCTTTTGCATAAAAGTGCTACTGTGCCGCAAAGTTTTAAAGGTTTTTTTTTTTTAATTATTGCAACTTTCTCTTCTCAAATATTATGAAAACTGTCTACTTTCAAATCAGTAATGCATACTTCTTTCAGATATGAGACAATTTCCTTTAAATTTCTATGTTTTAAGTTAAGTATTTTCAGATGGGTTGGGAAAAGTTAGAAAGAACTAAACTAACATTCATTTTAATCTACCAAAGGATCTAATTGTTCTGTTATGCACTGTATATGTATTGCAGCAAATTGATCAAATCCACAGACAAAAAACCTTAAGTGTAAGTTCTGAGCATTTTCACAAACATACACCTAAAATTTCTAGCTCTAAGAGAAAATGTTTCAAAACACAATGAAGAGAAAGAAAACACTCAGAAGATAGATGCAAAATTCTAGATTCAATTGTATTTGAAATAGACAGTCATATAAGATTTACAATGTCTAAATGACTCTTAGCTTCAATGATCAAACTATAGAAAACTTACAAGCTTTACAGATATAGTAAGGAAGCTAGATGTTCCACGCATTCCTTATTGCAGACAATAGGCAACCTCCTCTAAACTAAACTATGCTCAGAAAGAATTTACAATTTTGGCAAAATGCTAAAATCCCTGTGTAAAGTTTTACAATGTGGAGAGGCACAATATAAAGACTCTGATTGTCCTCACTACAGCAAAAACCCTAGTTAAGCACTAGTTCAAACCTCTAGTTACAACAATAAATACTGGAGAACTAGTCTCCCAAAATACCTTTGAGTATACATCAAATCTGGGTGAGCAAATGCCCTTTTGGGAACCCTAACAGCTCAATATTAACTTCTGTGGTCTGCTGCAGTAATTCCCTTAGCTATATTTTGTCTTCATTAGTGAAGACCCTTGACTTCCTCATCCTTTATCCTTATCTTCTTTTTCTCCTGAGATCGGATTTCCTCTTCTGTGATGTCACTGCCATTAAGTTTCAGCTCCTTCTTCAACTACAAGCCTGCAAAAAAGATAAATCAGCAATAAGTATCATTTGTTAATAAACAGCATGAAGAAAACAACTGCCAAATCTGGTCGTGATTGTGTGAACACATCAAACGGGCCCTAAATCTATGAAAATAGCATCTAAAATTGCATATTCACTGCTTAAATCAGTTGGGTCAACCATCGTTGATTGAAAACATGCATTTGTGCCTCAAAATGCCCCAAAAATACTAACGCTCTGCCATTTCCTACCCATCAGCGTGATATTACTCATTAGTTAGTGCAAAAAACATTTGGCCGATTGCTTTGTTCTGGCAGAAATGGTCTTTATACTCTTAAGTCTCTTCTCATATGCCATCGTTGGGAGATTCCTTATCGATGAGTGCAAAAATTCCTTGGCCAATATCTAATGTTATGCCGATCTCTTCCTTCTATACTATCAGCATGAGACTTGTTCATCGGCGCGGCTTGAATTTCATCTACTGATCGCCTTTGTTATACTGACGCCCCTTTTTGCCTTGGCAACCAAGTCCCTTCTCCATCGACATGGGTGGGTACCATCGGCATGGTTTGAAAAAGAATTCCACCGATCTTTCTTTTCTAGCCGATGCACCCTCTTGTCGTTGTGACTCTCGCCGATGCCTCTCATTGCCTCCCTTGCATACTGTTTCACCTATCAGAATGTATATCTCGATATACAAGTCAGACGTGAAGCAAGTATTTAACCAAATCTAACCTTTCACTGAGATCTACCTTGTATGTATGCAACATATATTAGTTTGTATATTGCAGTATACAAACGTGAAATATACAAGCGCTTAACTTCCTTTTTATAACCTTTTGGATTCCGTGATGTATCTCTTGATATGCAAATTGGACGCGATACATTGGATAAGTCCGATTTCACACTCATTTGGATTCCCGCTTGTATGTTAAACCTTCGTATATCGGTTTGTATGTTAGAAATATACAAACGCAAAATATATACAAGCATTTTTACTTTTTTAATTTCTATTTCAAGTTCCCAATATGTATCTTTTAAATTTGCATCCTCTATACCATCAGTGGGACCAAGCCCTTCGGCGTGAAATTACCACCGAACTCTGAAAGCCCTTAGTTAGGCCAAAAAAACACTCATTGGGAGACGCTACCCATCGCTCAGACCACCCAAGACTCCACTGATATTAAAAGTCACACCGATGAGTGGTGGGACCGACGCACTGTTCACTTTGTATCCAACCTCACATACAAGGATCTTTCTTTATTTAATAAACTTTCAGGTCTGCCATTACATAAGTGTATTTGTATATTTTTACCTGCCAAACATACAATCATGAGATGCAAAGTGGATCCAAAACATCAATTTATTTCAACCTAAAACCACTTCAAGTCCATCTTGTATATTTCATTATATGTAGAGCAATGTATATTAAGATATACATTGTGGACGCGATACAAGCATTTAATCGTATTTCATTCTTGTTTTGGGTTCCGGTTTTTATGCGTGCGATGTATGTCTGGATTTGATACAAGTACCTAACCAAATTTAATCCTCTATTGAGATCCGCTTTCTATATTGAACTATCTCTTCTTTATGAAATTTTCAAATCTGCATTGCATGTATATTATTCTTGTGTGCGCCAATATGCAAGCCAGAATTTATACCACGAATTAACATTGTTTAATAACCACTTTGGGTCCGCTTTGTATGTATGAAAGGAAATACAACTGACCTTGTATATGAACCTGAATGCAAAAAGTGACCAAGCATAAAATGACTTTGTACATACAAAGGACCTTGTATATGCATAGCGATATACAAACCTGAATGTACATTTTACCAAAATGATCATAACTTGCAAAATATGGCAAATTTTAAGACAGTTCAAAAAGCAACCCTAGCTCATTTTTCACAAGGAATCCAACCATATCATGCATTGGTACTAAAAATGCATGTTTTCTCTATTTTAACAAAGTTTGCAATTTTAACCCCCCTTTTCCCCTTTACCACCAAGCAAAACAACACACACAAAAGCAAAAGCAACAGCCACAACAGGGGTCCTCATTTTGCTAAGGAGTAAAATGGGGCATGTTGTGAACATCACAACAGGTAGCAACCAAACAAAACAATTAAACTCAAAGTGTTCAAGAAAACTAGATGAAATAAATTCATAACTTCGAAATATCTTTCCAGCAAATTATTATTCAACTTGAGACCTAAGGTATTCAATAAGGGTGCATGAATTTTTATTTTTAGTTTAGGTGTGTGCACGTGATTAATTATCCTCATCTTGAAGATCGGTTGAACAAATCAGTGATTGACATTAGCCTACGTAGTTGATGTCATTCCCTCATAGCCAACAGGATGGAGCCTTGCTACCAGCGAGCGTTCATAGCCCCAGCAAGGTTATCGTTACAATTCTCCTAAGTAGAGCCCCACTGCTAGTGAGTGTCTATAGCCCTAGTAGAGTTACTTAGATGGCTTAAGCTGGATTTTTAGTATAATCTACTTTGTTTACTTATTTTTTCAGTTTTATATTCTATTGCTTTTGATATTTGATAGAAATTTCTCAAGATATAGCAATTTGTAACTTTATGATGCAAGGAATGAGCACTTGCTGAAATTAAGCTGAGAATTGTAATGGTAGCAAGGGTGACCTCAGATTTTTCACCTAATATCTACACTGGTAGGTTTAACAAACCCAAGGATTTTAGGTGTGTCCTCATGAGAAACATCCCTGAATTCTCAATCACATTTATTGAATACAAAATTTAACAGGTAGAATAACTCCCTACATTCATGATAGTCACAACAAGTTATGCATAAATTGCAAATGATTAACCTGAATGTTCTAAATTTTCTATCATTTTCAATGGTTGTTAGATTACTCCTTAATACTCTAAAGAAAAATAAAGATCCCTGCTGAGGAGACAACAAGCAACCAACAAACAAACTGTACAAGGGAAACAAAAAAAACAACAAAAGAAGACTGTACAAATAGAAAGAAACAAAAACAAAACTATACAAACAACTAACCTACAAAAGAAAACAACAAAAAGGAAAAAAGAAAAGAGAGAAAAAACTATACACTACCCACACTATATTACACAAAAAAATGGACTGCCCCTTACCTCAAGCCTGGAAGTAGTGTTTCAAATGTTGGCCATTAACGGGTAATGGCAAGTCTTCTCCAGTCAAGGTCTTAAGTCTAAATGCATTGTCTCCTATTATTTCTAAGACTTGTAATGGACTTAACCATAGTTTATCTAATTTTCCATGACTCCCCTTCTTTTCATGTGATTTATCCCAGCACAGCACTAAGTCTGATATCCTAAATGTCTTGACTCTTGCCCTCTTATCAAACCACCTCTTAACAACTGCTTGGTGTTTGGCAAATTTCTCGATGGCTTGACCTCTTTTCTCATCTAATTGTAACATTTGTACTATCCTGGCTTCCCTATGATTATCAAAGCCTAAGTACTCATTGGCGAACTTCCAGATTGATATTCTTAAGTTCACTAGAAGTATGGGATCAGTCCCATAAAATAAATGATAAGGTGTACTGCCTAAGGCTATTTTGAACTTGGTCCTATCTACCCATAGTGCATATCTTAACATGGTATTCCACTCTCTAGGACTCTTTGCGATTAGCTTCTTGATTATATCTAATAAAATTTTGTTCATTGATTTAGCCAATCCATTACCTTGAGGGTAATAATTTGAAGAAAAATTTAAAATGATCTCATATTCAAATGCCCATTTAGAAAATTTCAAAGAAGAGAAAGCAGGGCCATTATCACATACCAATGAATAGGGAGTTCCAAACCTGGTTATTATATTTTCTTCAAGGAACTTGATAACTACCTCAGTCGTAGACAACTTGCAACATATGGCTTCAATCCACCTTGTACAATAGTCTGTCACCGTCAGTATGAACTCGTGTCCTACAAAAGATGGAGGATTGATGACTCCAATGAAATCTAGGCCCCACTGTATGAATGGTCTTGATTCAATCACAAGATGTAATGGATTGGCCTAATTTCTTCCCTTATCTGCTGCAGTCTGATAGGTGTGGCAACTCTTGATGTGACCCTCTGTATCCTTGAATATCGTAGGAGAATAATAGCCTGTCTCAATATTTTGTGCATTGTAGCTAGATGGGAACCATGACCTGTTCCGTATTTGTCATGTAGTTCTATCAACACTTTATCTGTCTCGACTCTGTTTAAACATCTTAGACAAATTCCATCATGGTTCTTCTTGAATAGAAGACCTCCTTGTATCATATACTTGTGTTCTTTCATCTTCAAATCTCTTCTTTGAGAAGCTTTCATCCTATTCGGGTACTTTCCAGATATTAGAAAAGTGTTTAAATCACCATACCAGCCTGACGTGTCATGGGAATTCAACACATACTGCTGTTTTATCAAATCTGGATCTGTATTTGCTATTGTTTGTACCAACACCTACCCTTTGACCAGCTTCATGGGAATGATTTCTATATCAAATTCTTGCAGCATGTTGATCCACTTGGCTCTCTTTTCTCCAAGTTTGTTCTACATTAGCAACATCTTCACTGCTGCGTCTGGCACTATAGCTTTGATCTGGCTGTGCAAAATATAATGTCTAAACTTTTTCATGGCTCTCATCAATGTGAATGCTTGTCTCTCGGTATCCAGATACCATAGCTATGCGTCTTTCAGTGGTGCACTCATAAATGCAATAGGTTTTTCTTCATTGTCTTCGCTCTTCTGTGTCAAGGCAGCCGCGACTGAATGGGAGGATGCAAAGGAGTATATGTAAAACAGTTTGGTGTAGTCTAGGCTTGTTAGTCCAGGGGTGTTAGAAATGGCTTTCTTGATATCTTCAAATGTAGCCCTAGCCATAGGCATCCACTCCATCTGCGCATCCTTCTTTAACATAGCATTCAATGGTTGTACAATTTCTGCAAAACCTGTGATGAACTTCCGAACAAAATTAATCTTACCAAAAAATGATTTCAATTCTTTCCTACTATTTGGTATTTGCAAATTTTTTATTGATTCTATTCTATCTGGATCAATAGATATTCCATATTTAGAAATGACATGGCCTAATAATTTACCTTCAGTTACGTCGAATATACATTTCTTAGGGTTAAGGGAAATTATGTACCTCTCACATCGCTTAAGTACTTTCTTGAGGTCTTCAACGTGAGTAAATGCATCTTTGGAATACACAGTTAGATCATCCATATACACAACAATGCACTTACCTGATAATCCTCAGAATGCAATGTCCATGGCTCTCTAAAAAGTGGCACCTACATTGATCAGACCAAAAGGCATTCTCCTATATGCATAATTTCCTCATTTACATGTGAAGGTGGTTTTTAATCTATCTTCTCTTTCTATCAAGACTTGGTTATAACCTGAAAAACCATCTAAAAAAGACATCATATTTGCCCTGTTTACTACTTGCAGCACTTTGTCCATTGGAGGCAGAGGATAATTATCCTTTTCAGATGCTTTGTTTAAATTTTTAAAGTCTACACATAACCTAATGTCTCCATTTTTCTTCCTTACTGGTAATAGGTTAGCTACCCAGACTGAATGTTTGACTGGGAAAATTATTCTAGTAGACAGCAATTTCTTTACTTCTTCAAAGATTAAAGGTTCTAAAATAGCATTTACGGGCCTTTGTTTCTACCTAAATGGTTTGAGATCTGGTCTCAAGGGTATTACGTGAGTTATGATGGACGTATCATATGTTTTCAAGTCTTCATACGTCCATGCTATGACGTGTTTGTATTCTTTCAGGACACCTAAAATTTCTTTTCTTATTTTCTCAGAGCAAGCCTTTCCAATTAGTACATTTTGTGGGCCTTGCTCTATCCCTAAGTTGTGTGAATCACACTTACCCCCTTCTGTTTTGGGTAAGTTTTTCTATTTTATTATCCCATCAAAGTCAAAAATATGCTCTAATTCAATCACTCCTTTGGGTAAGAAGTTACTCTTCAAGTTGATTATATTCTCTTCATCCCATGTTATCTCAGGCCTTTCTTGTTCATCAATGATTTGGGCCTCAAATACCTCATTACAAGTCAGAAAATCAATAATTTGTTGGTCCCCTCCAAATACCTGAAAGTGTGTAACATTGTCTGGGATACTGGGAACATTAACTAATTCAACAACAAATCGTGATAGTGTCAAGGGTTCTAATGTGCTAGTAGCAACTGCTAGTGCATCTGGCCTGTGGTTTAGCTCTTTGGGGATATGCTCTATGTTGAAAGCATCAAATGCATCTATTAAACCCCATACTCTGTATCTGTAACTAATCATTTTCTTGTAATTGCAAGCATATAGTTTCCTTACTTGTTTGACTACTAGTTCAAAGTCTGAAAATACCTTGATTGTCTTCACCTTTTTCTTAATGGCCATAAAAGTTCTAAAATTAAGGCTTCATATTCAGCAATATTGATAGTATAGGAAAATTGCATTCTATATGCTGCTAGATGTGATTTACCGTAAGGATCTATGAGTTTGACACCTGCACCCGCACCCTATTTTGATTTGGACCGGTCACATTTTAATGTCCACATGCCATCTTTACTTTTCTGACCTTTTATCTTGGCATGCTTTGTCTCTTTTATCACATGTAGGGTGTTGGCCTGTTTACTTATGGGTATTTCTGTTTGGTCAACTTGCACGTGTATTTTCAGCTTGCAAATCAGAAAGACAACTACCCTTGTCTTTTATTCCTTTTTCTAAATTTGACATCAGAGTGTCTACATCACTCTGAACATATCTCTATGGTTGATCAGGATTCACATTTTCCTCTTGTAGCTCTACCCTTTTCATGCATTTTTTGTATTCATATTCAATGATGTCCTTGTATATTCTACAACTCTCCTTAGAATGTGGCCTATCATGAACTCTACATCTATCCTTATATAGTTTACATTGGATTGGTAGATTTTGTTTAATGCACTCTTCCATTTCTTGTCTAATGGCTTCACTAAATCAATTTAGAGGATTCCTTTTCTCTTCAGACAAATTTCCATTAGACTCAATGAATAATGCTGTCCTATTGTTGACATGTTTTTCTCTAAAGTTCAACATCATGATCTCTTCAATCTGTACCCCATTGTTAGTGATTTTATAGACACCAGGCTCAATAGCAGCATATAATATTTCATTTGTTTGATTATACTCTATTATCATATGTTTCATCCTAGGTTCTACCTCTATTCTAATCTGGTTTGGGACACCTCTCCAATGTAGCCACATATGCGAAAAATTAGTGACCATATATCCGTTTAATGTTTTGGACCAATCCCTACTTAGCAACATTCCATAATTCATGAGTATATCCACTATTTGAATGTCTATGAGTTGGCTTACCCTAGGGTCTGAAGCTAATTGCATCTGAATGTTCATTAGTTCTCCTATCACACTAACCTCGGTTTTATCTAACTGTGTGACAACCTTGGCAGATTTGGTGGGAGTCAGCCCTAGAGTTTTACATATTCCTAAGGGCATTATGTTGGCTGATGCACCAGAATCTACCATGCAATTGTGTATGTTCTTCTCGCACAGTCTAACTATTAACAAGAAAGGAGGAGCATCCTTCTTATTAGCATACATTATTACATTTGTATTGGAAGGCTGCTCAACTTTCTTACTTTTCTCTTTAGGTGGTGGATTTCTATTAGGAACAGTTATATCAGCAACAACCTCATCTACTATGGGTGTGTCCAGGGATTTTATAAAAGCATTTCTGATCGCTGGAGTTTTCAATAATTCATTCAGAGGTATGCTGACCTTTATTTTCTTTATTTCTTTTGACAAGTAACTCATTAATCTTGTTGTCTCTATCATTTCCGTTTTACTTGTTTGGGCCTTTTGTTCTACTATTCCTTTATTTGTACAATGATTAGCTTTAAGTATGGCGGGATTGTTGCTAGCATTTGAATTTGGGGGTGTATTGAAGTTGTTAGGAGGAATGGAAGTGGTGAAAGGTCCTCCTGGCCTAGTGTTGTTCCTTAAATTATAGGTGTGGTTTTTATTTGTCTGTTGAAAAGCCTGCACCTCTTTTGTTTCAGTCAACACCTCATTTTCAGTTTCAAAGGGAAACTAAAAAGCGTTTAACACAAAGGCTGATTCAGGATAAAGATTTTCACAATACTATGGTTCATCCTCTAACAATTCATCCTCTTTCTCTTCTATAGTTGCGAAGGTAAACATTTCTAAGACTAAGGCTGTATCATATCTTGAGGGTACTACCTCATTACCCTTGGGAATGAGAAATTTAGAGGTAGGAGGCTGCACGTCTATATTAAAAATGTTGGCTGCTAAATGGAACTATGGATAGTCGAGCTCAGCATGGGCATTGGTATTGTAAAATCTGCACTAGTTTTTTAATGATGTATTGGCCATTTGGATGCCAGCCATTTGTTTTGCATCATGATTATCTATATTCTCAAAAGGAGAAGCTAGGGTACCATTGTTTGGTCTAGTGTTCCATGTTTTGGGCGGCCTAGGCTGATTCTGATTTTTGTTATTGTATCCTTGGTTGCCTCTATTGTCTATCACTGGTCCTCTGTTTTGTATTGATTGCCCTTGATTATGACCTTGATGCTGATTATAGTTTTGGCTCTGGTTTGAACATTGGCCCTGGCTATTATTTTGGGTATGGCTCTGATTGTAGTGTTGATTTAGATTTGCACTATAGTTCTGATTTTGGCCTTGGTTGTAACTCTAATTTTTATTGTAGTTTTGGTTGCCTCTTCCATAAAGATTCTCGTTTCTTAGTTGTGTTACTTCAGTGGTTAATCTTTTCAAATGTGCAGTGATCTCTTTGATTTCTTCTCTTCCTTCCTGTGTCTTTACCATAGTTGTATCTTTAGGAGGTTGAAAGAAAGGCTGACCACCATTCTGACTATTATTAGAAGTGTTACTTGTGTAAGGAGCTATGGCTTGGATTGGAGTAGGACTATACATAGGAGTGTATGTTGGAACCTGACTTAATGGTGGAGCATGATGCATAGGGATTTCATTCCAAGGTTGTACTTGATTTTGCATTCCAAAATTTCCTCCATTGACAAATGGACTATAGGTAGTATTCCTCATTTCTTGGTTTACTGAGACTGCCTCTTTATAGGTTTGGATATTGAGTCTATGTCAAGTTTTCTTTTGACAAACATGGCAGTTAAAGGATCCAAGGTAGCATAATACATAGCCAACAAGGTATCATCATCTACGGTGTAGGGGGCTACTAGCCTAGAGTAGGCCTTTTGAAATCTATCATTGAAATTATCAATTAGCTCTCCCTCACCTCTTTTTATGGTAGCCAATTTGTGATACAGGATGCAAGGATCAATGGGTCCTCTAAATCTAGATAAAAATGCTTCTTCCATAAGTAACCAAGAAGAAATGTAGCCACTGGATAAGTTTACATACCAGTTAGAGGCCTGCTCATTGAAGGTGTAGGGAAACAATCTACACACAACATCCTCGTGCTCTAATCTAGCCCTAAAACATGCCTCCTTGAATATTCTAATGTGGTCTTCTGAGTTTTGGTGCAACTGGTATTTGGGACATATCTTCTCCAGATTCTTGGGCATTTCATTATAATTAGGGAATGCTATGGGAGAGTGGACATTGAAATAAGCCATTGTGGGCACTTGAGCTTGACCTAGGCCTGTAGGAGTGCCTAGAGGACTAGGACCTCTAGGAATATCTGAACCAAGATTTAGAGATCTAAATAGTGATCTGTCAAGACTCACAATGTTATGAATGTTAAAAGGTGACCCAGGAGGTGTTCCAGATGACCTCCTTGCTTGTGATAATTTAGGATTCCAAATCAAAGGGCTCTTACTTCACCTTATGTCAGGTAATTGCATGAATATATCTCCTGAACTGGAACTAGACCTAGTCACTTTATTGCTGTTATTAGCTAGTTTTACTTGGAATAAATCCAAAACTCAAATGGGCCCTCCTTCTAGCACCAGAAAAACTATTGGTGATTGTTTTGATGCAATCATAACAATTAGTTAAAATTTGCATAAAAATGAACCAAAACTGACTTGAAAGATATGAAGGAATTAGTTAAGATTCGCTTAATCCCAAGTTTAATATGGTCAGGTCTTGACCTATTGGGCAAATTCAGTTGGTTGATGTGAAGCTGTAATGTTCAAGGGGCCTTACGTAGTTTAGGGTTTCTTGTTGGTTTACTAGACTCAAACTATACAAAAGATCATAAATATCATCATATTGTTCATTCTTTTGCATAAAAGTGCTACTGTGCTGCAAAGTTTTAAAGGTTTTTTTTTTTTTGAATTATTGTAGCTTTCTCTTCTCAAATATTACGAAAACTATCTACTTTCAAAACAATAATGCATACTTCTTTCAGATATGAGATAATTTCCTTTAAATTTCTACATTTTAAGTTAAGTATTTTTAGATGGGTTGGGCAAAATTAGAAAGAACTAAACTAACATTCATTTTAATCTACCAAATGATCTAATTGTTCTATTATGCACTGTATAAGTATTGTAGCAAATTGATCAAATCCACAGACAAAAAACTTTAAGTGTAAGTTCTAAGCATTTTCACAAACATACACCTAAAATTGCAAGCTCTAAGAGAAAATGTTTCAAAACACAATGAAGAGCAAGAAAACACTCCGAAGATAGATGCAGAATTCCAGATTCAATTGTATTTGAAATAGACAGTCATATAAGATTTACAATGTCTGAATGACTCTTAGATTCAATGATCAAACTACAGAAAACTTACAAGCTTTACAGATATAGTAAGGAAGCTAGATGTTCCATGCATTCCTTATTGTAGACAACAGGCGACCTCTAAACTAAACTATGCTCAGAAAGAATTTACAATTCTAGCAAAATGCTAAAATCCCTGTGTAAAGTTTTACAATGTGGAGAGGCACAATATAAAGACTCTGATTGTCCTCACTACAGAAAAAACCCTAGTTAAGCATTGGTTCAAACCTCTAGTTACAACAATAAATGCTGGAGAACTAGTCTCCCAAAATACCTCTGAGTATACATCAAATTTGGGTGAAAAAATGCCCTTTTGGGAACCCTAATAGCTCAATATTAACTTCTGTGGTCTACTGCAGTAATTCCCTCAGCTGTATTTTGTCTTCATTAGTGAAGACCCTTGACTTCCTCGTCCTTTATCCTTATCTTCTTTTTCTCTTGAGATCGGATTTCCTCTTCCGTAATGTCACTACCATTAAGTTTCAGCTCCTTCTTCAACTATAAGCCTACAAAAAAGACAAATCAGCAATAAGTATCATTTGTTAATAAACAGCATGAAGAAAACAGCTGCCAAATCTGGTCATGACTGTGTGAACACATCAAACAGGCCCTAAATCTGTGAAAATAGCATCCAAAAATGCATATTCAATGCTTAAGTCAGTCGGGTCAACCATCGCTGACCAAAAACATGCATTTGGGCCTTAAAATGCCCCAAAAATGCTAACGCTCTGCCTTTTCCCACCCATCAGTGTGATATTACTCATCAGCGAGTGCAAAAAACATTTGGCCGATTGCTTTGTTCTGGCCGAAATAGCCTTTATACTCCTAAGTCTCTTCTCATATGCCATCGTTGGGAGATTCCTTATCAGCGAGTGCAAAAATTCCTTGGCCGATATCTAATGTTATGTAGATTTCTTTCTTCTATACTACCGACGTGAGACTTGTTCATCAGCGCAGCTCAAATTTCATCTACCGATCACCTTTGTTATACTGACGCCCCTTTTGCCTTGGCGGGCAAGTCCCTTCTCCATCGACATGGGTGGGTACCATTGGCGTGGTTCGAAAAAAAACTCCACAGATCTTACTTTTCTAGCCGATGCACGCTCTTGTCATTGTGACTCTTGCCGATGCCTCTCATTGCCTCCTTGCATACTGTTTCACCTATTGGAATGTATATCTTGATATACAAGTCGGATGTGAAATAAGTATTTAACCAAATCTAACCTTTCACTGAGATCCACCTTGTATGTATGCAACATATATTAGTTTGTATATCACAATATACAATCGCGAAATATACAAGCACTTAACTTCCTTCTATAACCTTTTGGATTCTATGATGTATCTCTTGATATGCAAATCGGACGTGATACATAGGATAAGTCCCATTTCACACTCATTTGGATTTCCGCTTGTATGTTAAAACTTCACATATTAGTTTGTATGTTAGAAATATACAAACATAAAATGTATACAAGCATTTTTACTTTTTTAATTTCTATTTCAAGTTCACAATATGTATCTTTTAAACTTGCATCCTCTGTACCATCGACTGGACCAAGCCCTTCGGCATGAAATTACCACCGAACTCCGATAGCCCTTAGTTAGGCTAAAAAAAACTCATCGGGGAGATGCTACCTGTCACTCGGACCACCCAAGACTCCGCCGATATTAAAAGTTACACCGATAAGTGGTGGGACTGACGCACTATTCACTTTGTAGCCAACCTCACATACAAGGATCTTTCCTTATTTAATAAACTTTCAGGTCCACCATTGCATAAGTGTATTTGTATATTTTTACCTACCAAACATATAATCGTGAGATACAAAGTGGATCCAAAACATCAATTTATTTCAACCTAAAACCACTTCGAGTCCATCTTGTATATTTCGTTGTATGTAGAGCAATGTATATTAAGATATACATTGTGGACACGATACAAGCATTTAATCATATTTCATTCTTGTTTTGGGTTCCGGTTTGTATGCGTGCGATGTATGTCCAGATTTGATACAAGTACCTAACCAAATTTAATCCTCTATTGAGATCCTCTTTGTATATCGAACTGTCTCTTCTTTATAAAATTTTCAAATCCGCTTTGCATGTATATTATTCTTGTGTGCGCCAATATGCAAGCTAGAATTTATACCACGAATTAACATTGTTTAATAACCACTTTGGGTCCGCTTTGTATGTATGAAAGGAAATACAACTGACCTTGTATATGAACCCAAATGCAAAAAGCGACCAAGCATAAAATGACTTTGTACATACAAAGGACCTTGTATGTGCATAGCGATATACAAACCTGAATGTACATTTTACCAAAATGATCATAACTTGCAAAATATGGCAAATTTTAAGATGGTTCAAAAAGCAACGCTAGCTCATTTTTCACAAGGAATCCAACCATATCATGCATTGGTACTAAA
The DNA here is from genome assembly GCA_027924645.1 of Cunninghamia lanceolata. Taxonomy (NCBI): domain Eukaryota; kingdom Viridiplantae; phylum Streptophyta; class Pinopsida; order Cupressales; family Cupressaceae; genus Cunninghamia; species Cunninghamia lanceolata. Next base: position 7,734,589 of record BSBN01000389.1, read on the forward strand.
AATGCATTTTTTCTCTATTTTAACAAATTTTGCAATTTTAAGCCCCCTTTTCCCCTTTACCACCAAGCAAAACAACACACACAAAAGCAAAAGCAACAGCCACAGCAAGGGTCTTCATTTTGCTAAGGAGTAAAATGGGGCATGTTGTGAACATCACAACACACACCTTTGACATCAATGACAACACATATGTAACACACTATCCATTCATAGTGTCCAAAGGTATAGCTAAACGTAGTTTTATGTTGGTCATCCTCCTTGATCTTGATTGGATAGATGCCTAATTTTCAATCAAATTGTGAGAAGAATTTTGAATTTGCAACCTTTTTTAATAAATATTATTTGACAGGAATAGGATATAGGAAAGGAAGTATGATTGCATTTAATGGTCTGTAATTAATTACCATTCTTTTCTTTCCTCTCTTTTGTTCTGAATGTTTATTATCCATGAAAGCATAACAATAATAAGGATATTAAGAGGGTTTGATAAACTTCCCCTTTTTGAGTTCTTCAATTGCTTGTACTATATCCAAATAGTTGTGGGATGCAATGGGTATCTTCTTCCCTATTTTGATAGGTTTTTGACGCAAGAGCATCCCAGGTTGAAGAGCAATCTTGTATCAACCAAAAAAAATTTGCATTCTTTCTTTTCTTTCATTTCTAGTTTAGTTCAGTCAGTAGCTGTTTCAACATTTTGTACCACATTTTGCCACATTTTCATTTCAAATCTCATAGAGAAGAACTTAGGATCTAGACATCATCATCTACATCATATCCAAATTTTAGGTCATTTGGACTTGTCTCGTAAAAGATATCGCTATTAGAAGATCACCTATTTTCACAAAGCAAAGCTTTCTAGCAGTCAGCTGAAGGAGAAGGTTTGCGGAGCACTTCTGTGACTTGCAGAACTAAATGGAGCATCATACATGACACATATGGATCAGATAGACCTTCCTTGAGGTTCGCAACTTGATTCATGCATTTGTGGAGCATTAGCAGATGTTTAGGACCAACCTAATTGTTTCTACATATTGGATTCCTTCATTAGAGTTTGTAACCTTTCTTGGTTGACACGGAGGACCTCTTGAGCTTGGAGATGATATATATAGATCTCTAAGATGTATTAGAAGGGTAGTTAATCAGATAGATGGTTCTTAGTTCATGTTCATTAGATATCTTTTTCTTCAAAGCAATATCTATTGAAACTAGAATTTAGGCTTGTGAGCCCTAGATTGTAGCCCGTATGTTGTCAGCATATAAGACTTTTGAATATATGATATATTGAGCATTTGAATCGTCCATTGTATTTTATATGTGTGTTGTTTCCATTGTGTTTACTCTTGTTGCATGGCCTAGATAGTTCATTCTATGAACCCTTTGATCGTGACTGCACCAAGTGGTATCAGAGAAAAGTTTTGAATCCTTTGGGAGTAAAGTTTGAAGTTAAGGCACTTTGTAAGATCTTGTGGTGAACCAATCGTCGAATTGAGGTAGTCTACTTGTGTTTGTCAATAGATCACTGAGTGTGAGTCAGTTGCACCTTGTAGCCCGATCATCAAATTTGAGGTAGTTGCATTGGATCCTAAGAAGAGATGCTACCGAGGATAATACCTACTATAGGCAATATGGCTGGAAGAATAAACGAAATGATGGAGACGATGAAAACAATGATAGTTAGATTGGATGTTGTAGAAGAAGATAGGTAAAGAGGACTAACATTGAGACCTAATGTTGAAAGTGATGATGAAGAATTTCAATATGCTGATCAAAATGAAGAAACCCTAGAAGAAGAAGAAGAATCAGATCAAGTGAAGATGTTAAGATCTATTTTGAAGATTGGAAAGAGACCTAGATTGGAAGTACCAAATTATACTAAAAATTTGAATTTGGAGGAATTGATTGATTGGATAAATGACTTGGAAGAATACATTGAATATGAAGAAATTGAAGATCTGGAGAATATGAGATTTGTGAAGACTAAGTTGAAAGGACATGCATCTATTTGGTGGAAAGAAGTTCAATTGGATAGAAATAGAAGAGGAAAAGAAAAGATCACAAAATGGGATAGAATGGTGACAAATTTGAAGAATCAGTTTATACCTACTGACTATGAGTTGGAACTATTGAAGAGATTGCAAAACCTAAAACAAAAAGAGAAATCTATGGAGTATACTGAAGAATTTCATGAGATGATCATAAGGATTGGACATAGAGAAATGGAAAGATACATTAATGGACTAAGATTGAACATGCAAGAAGAACTGAGCCTAGTAAGGATAACAACAATATAAGAAGCATATCAGGTTTCCCTAAAAGTTGAAGAAAAGTTGAACAAGAAGCATGAGCAGAGACAGAGAGGTAGAGGGGGTAAATTTTAGAGAGGTAGGATATATTTTGGAGGAGAAAGATCATATGCAGAGTAGAACAAATTAGATAGCCCTTTCAAGAAGCAAGATAAAGATAGTAATTCATACCAGAGAGATGATAGAACTTTCTACTATAGAGGACATCAGAATTCTTACCGTAGTGAAGGGTATAGGAGAGATGAAGAGAAGTGGATAAGAGAACATTTAGAGGAATTTGTTTTAAGTGTGGAGGTGAAGGGCACCAAGCATTTGAGTGCCATCAAGCAAGTACAAGCAAGAAGATAGAGAACAATGCAAGAACATCTTCTGTAGAAGAACTTATTGGATCACCTAATTCAGTTGGAAAACCAGAGAAATGAGAATCATTAGTCATAAGGAATCACTATTTCAAGCAGAGACAACTCAAGAAGCACAGCAAAGGAAAAGTTTATTATAGACCAGATGCAAATCAGGAGGTAAATGTTGTAAGGTTATCATTGATAGTGGTAGTACTGATAATTTGGTTTTAGAGGACAAGGTGACTAAGTTGAACTTGGAGAGATTGAAACACCCTAAGCCCTACAAGATAACATGGATTCAAGATGAACACAAGTTATTGGTGACTGAATAATGTTTGGTAAAATTTCATATTAAGTATTATTGTGATGAAGTCTTGTGTGATATTATGCCTATGGATGTATGTCATATATTGTTGGGTAGACCATGGCAATATGATAGAAAAGCTATACATGGTGCGAGAAAGAATATTTACACTATAGTGTCTAATGGAAAGAAAATCACCTTGATACTTTTGGAAGATAACCCTAATAGTGAAGTATGTAGAAATGCTAGAATCTATTTGGTAGATAGAATGGAATTTCTAGATGGATTTAGACATGAGAATATGTGTTATGATTTGATCCCTAAGAAGCATGTAACCCTAAGTATAGAAACTAAAGAATCATAGCTAGAGGAGATAACTGAATTGTTGACAGAGTATAAAGACATAATATCAGACAATGTACCTGAAAGATTACCACCAATCTAGAGTATCAGTCATCATATAGATCTTATACTTGGAGCTAGTGTGCCTAACAAAGTAGCACACCAGATGACACCAACAAAGAATGTAGAGTTGAATAGACAGATACAGGAATGGTTAAGGAAAGGTTTGATCAGAGAATGTTTAAGCCCTTGTGCAGTACCTACAGTGCTAGCACTGAAGAAAGATGGAGAATGAAGGATGTGTAAAGACTCTAAAGCAATCGATAAGATCATAGTTAAGTATAGATTTCCATTGCCTAGGATGGATGACATTATGGACTATTTGAGTGGAACAAAGTATTTTACAAAAATAAACTTGAAAAGTTGATACCATTAGATCAGAATCAGAGAAGGAGATGAATGGAAGACTGCATTTAATACAAATGAAGGATTGTATGAGTGGTTAGTGATGCCTATTGGATTGACTAATTCACCAAGTACTTTCATGAGGTTGATGAATGAGATTTTAAAGAAATTTTTGGGTAAGTTTGTTATTGTATACTTGGATGATATTTTGATTTTTAGTAAGATAAAAGAAGAACATCTATGGCACCTTAGACAAGTATTGCAGAGATTGAGAGAAGAGAAATTGTTGATAAACATCAAGAAATATAGTTTCATGAAGGAAGAATTGGTATATTTGGGATTTGTGATTTCTGTGGAAGGATTGAAGATGGACCCTGAGAAAGTTAGAGCAATTGTTGAGTGGCTAACACCTGAGAGCATTGGAGAAGTCAGATCATTTCATGGATTAGCTAGTTTTGACTAGAAGTTCATTAGAAATTTTAGTTCAATATGCACACCAATGACAGAGACAATAAGAGGTGACAAAAAGGACTTTAAGTGGACATCAGGAGAAAATAAAATTTTTAAATTATTGAAGCAGAAAGTGATAGAGCAACTAGTGTTGGCATTACTGGATTTCAATAAAGTATTTCAAGTGGACTATGATGCAAGTGGAAATGTAGTAGGAGTAGTGTTAAGTCAAGAAGGTAGACCGGTAGCATATTTCAATGAGAAGTTGAACAATACAAGGAGAAGATATTCAATTTATGATCAAGAATCCTATGCCATAATTCAATCCTTGAAGAAGTGGAGACTTTATTTATTGCCTAAAGAATTTGTGTTGTATACAAACCATCAAGCTTTATAGTATCTAAACAGTCAAGGAAAGTTGAATAAGAGACATATGAGATAGGTAGAGTTCATGTAGAGTTACACATTTATATTGACACACATGAGTGGGGAGTCAAATAAAGCTGTTGATGCATTGAGTAGAAGAAGGAATTTACTGATAGAGATGAGAGTTGAAGTATTAGGTTTTGAAGAGTTGAAGCATATGTATGAAGAAGATCTTGATTTTGTAGAACCATGGAAAGCATGTAAGGAACCTATTGTGATAGACATAAATAAGTGGTTAGATTATTTCATTTAGGAGGATATGTTGTTCAAAGGAAATCATTTGTGTATACCTAGGAATAGTCCAGAGTTGTAGAGTATGTCAAGTTGCAAAAGGGAGTAGTCAAAATACTAGTTTGTACAAATCTTTGACAGTACCAGAGAGACCTTGGGAAGATATAAGCATGGATTTCATATTAGGATTGCCAAGAACATAGAGAGGACATGATTCTATATTTGTAGTGGTGGACAAATTTTCAAAGATGACACATTTCATACCTTGTAAGAAGATAAATGATGTAGTACATGTTGCTGACCTAATTTTCATGGAGATTGTGAGATTGCATGGATTACCTCATAGCATAATTTTAGATAGGGATACAAGATTCATTGGATATTTGTGGAGAACATTGTGGAAGAAGATGAAGACAAACCTAAAGTTTAGCTCAACATTTCATCCATAGATAGATGGATAGGCAGAAGTGGTAAACATGAGTTTGGGAAACTTGTTGAGATACTTGGTAGCAGATAAGGCAAGAAATTGGGATCTAATTCTATAGCAAGCAGAGTTTGCATACAATAATTCAGTGAATAGGAGTACAGGGAAGACATCTTTTTGAGATTGTGAATAGAATGAAACCTAGAGGAGTTACAGAATTGAGAGATATTAGTATGGGACTAAGAGAAGTGTAAAGGAAGAAGAATTTGAAGGATACATGGAGATGGTAGATAATTAGGTTAAGAAACATTTGGAGGAGATGAATAGTAAGTATAAAGAGCAAGCAAATGAGAAGAGGAGACAAATAATTTTAAGTTGGAGATGAGATAATGGTTTTTCTAAGAAAAGAGATATTTCTAGTAGGGACATATAACAAGTTGAAGATGAAGAAGTTTGGACCATGTAAGATACTCAAAAAATTTGACTCAGGAAATGCATATGAAGTGGAGCTACCAGAGACATAGGGTATATCACCTATATTCGACATTGTAGACCTATATTAGTATCATGAAGGAAAATCAAGTGACAACATTGAAGATGATTTGAAGAATCAGTTACCATAGCAACAACCAAAGTAGATAGAAGACATCTTGGACAATAGAGTTGGATGCAGTACCAAAGGAAAGCAATACAAAGAATATTTGGTCAAGTGGAAAGGTAGATCAGAAGAAGACTCAACATGGATTTTTTAGGCTGAGGTGGACTGTCTTAGTTTTTCTCTAGCCCCAACAAAGTGAGGAACTCAATTTTTTAAAAACCTCAGGTGTCTAATGTAGGAGCATCCTAGGTTGTAGAGAAATCTTGCATCAACCAAAAACATTTTGTATTTCTTCTTTTCTTTCATTTCTAGTTCAGTTCAGTTAGTAGCAGTTTCAACATTTTGTACCACATTTTTTTGTATATTCATTTCAGAGTTCATGAAGTAGGACTTAGAATCTAGAAATTGTCATCTACATCATATCAAAACTTTAGGTCATTTGGACTTATTTGCTAAAAGTTATCGCTATCAAAAGATCACCTATTTTCATAAAGGAGAGCATTTAGGAAGTCAACTAAAGGAGAAGGTTTGCGGAGCACTTCCATGACTTGCAGAGCTAAATGGAACAACATACATGGCACATGTGGATTAGATAGACCTTCCTTTTGGTACTTGTTGATGATTGTTTTGATGTAATCATAACAATTAGTTAAAATTCACATAAAATGAACCAAAATTGACTTGAAAGATATGAAGGAATCGGTTAAGATTCACTTAATCCCAAGTTTAATATGGTCAGGTCTTGACCTATTGGGAAAATTCAGTTGGTTGATGTGAAGTTGTAATGTTCAAGGGGCCTTACGTAGTTTAGGGTTTCTTGTTGGTTTACTGGACTCAAACTATGCAAAAAGATCATAAATATCAGCAAGTTGTTCATTCCTTTTGCATAAAAATGTTACTGTGCTGCAAAACCTTAAATGGTTTCTTGAATTATTGCAGCTTTCTCTTCTTAAATATTATGAAAACTGTCTACTTTCAACTTATGCATGTTTCTTTCAAATATGAAACAATTTCCTTTAAATTTCTATGTTTTCAGCTAAGTATTTTCAGATGGGTTGGGAAAAGTTAGAAAGATCTAATCTAAACTTCATTCATTCTACCAAAGGATCTAATTGTTCTATTATGGACTTTATAAGTACTACAGCAAATTGATCAAATCCATAGACAAAACCTTAAGTGTAAGTTCTGAGCATTTTCACATACACTTAAGATTGCAAGCTCTAAGAGAAAATGTTTCAAACACAATGAAGAGCAAGAAAACACTCAGAAGATAGATGCAGAATTCGAGATTCAATTGTATTAGAAATAGACAGTCATATAAGATTTACAATGTTTGAATGACTCTTAGCTTCAATGATCAAACTACAACAAACTTACAAGCTTTACAGATACAGTAAGGAAGCTAGATGTTCCACGCATTCCTTATTGTAGACACAGGTGACCTCCTTCTTTTACTCCTAAACTATACAAAATGCTATTTTTACAAATTCTTGTTGCTACAAATCTCTATGTAGCCCTTGTATCAAGTTTTACAATGTAGAGAGGCACAATATATAGACTTTGATTGTCCTCAATATAGCTCAAAACCCTAGTTAAAAAATGGTTCAAACCTCTAGTTACAACAATAAATGTTGGAGAACAAGTCTCACAAAATATCTCTGAGCATACATCCAATCTGGGTGAAATATGCCATTCTGGAAACCCTAGCAGCTCAATAATAACTTCTGTGGTCTTCTGCAATGTCTTTAGCTGCATTTTGTCTTCATCATTGAAGACCCTTGACTTCCTCACCCCTCATCCTTATCTTCCTCTACTCCTGAAATTGGATTTCCTCCTCCGTGATGTCATCATTATCAAGTTTCAACTCCCTCTTCACCTGCAAACCTAAAAAAAATAGACCAGTAATAAGTATCATTTCACTCAATAAACAGTAGGAATTGAAACACTTGTTAAATCAAGGCGTGACTATGCGAACATGGAAATCGGGCCCTAAATCTATGAAAATCACATCCAAAAATGCATGTATAGCACTTAGAAAAGTTAGGTCAACTATCGTTGACCAAAAATATGCATCTGGGCCTTAAAATTGGCCTCAATATCAGAATCACTTAGTTTTCTTGCCCATTTATTTGTTTCAATCCATGCATATCGCAATATACAACTCAGACATGATGCCCCCGTTAAATCAGATTTCAATCCTTTTCAGTTCTGCGGCTTGCATATCGCAATGTATGTTGATTTGTATGTTGCAGCATACAAACACCAAAATATACATGCACTTAACTCTATTCTATGATTTTTCAATTCCGCTTGATGTATAAATGCATTGTATGTTTTAGATATTCAATTTAGATGTGATATAAGCATTTAAATCTAACTTCACATTCATATGGATTCTAGCTTGTATAAACTGTTGCATATCGGCTTTATATGTCGAAATATACAAGCTGGAACTATACAATGATTTAACATTGTTTAACAATCACTTCGGGTCCGTGTTGTATAATGTCTTTGTATATCCTCAATATACAAAGCACTGAAATATGCAAGGATTTAACTATGCCCAATAATTTTTTGGGTCCGCCCGATGTACAAAACCCTTGTATCTTCCGATATACATTTCGGACGTGATACAAGCATTAAATCAGATTTTACTTTATTTGGATTTCAGCCCTTGTATAAATTCAATGTATGTCGTCCTTGTATTAAATTAATCATGTTCCATAAAAATGTTAGTTTCGGGCAATGTATAAAGCAATGTATATTTCCTTGTATGTAGGATACATACAACGCACGAAATATACAATAGTTTAACTCTGCTTCATAATTTTTTCAAGTCTGTAGCAATGTATCTCCACTTTGTATGTTTCAGAATGTATGTATATCAAAACATACATACAAGTTGAAACATACAAAGACTTAATTCAAATTTATAAATGCTTTGGATCTGGTCCTTGTATAAAGTGTTTGTATCTTGGCAATGTATGTAAGATATATACATTGCGGATATTTGCAATGAATTAACCACTTTTAATAAACTTCAAGTCTGTGTGATGTATATTTGCAATGCATATCACTAAAATATACAAGTTGCAAAGATACAACGAGTCAACCGTGCTTCATAAGATTTGAATTCTACGCGATGTATATTGCCAATGTATATTTTACCTTGTATATTTTTACCTGCCAAAACATACAACATGAGATACATGCAACGGAATTCAAACAACCATTCATTCCAACTCTAAGTTAATTCAGGTCCATCTTGTATGTATATAAACTCTATCAAATGCATACAAGGCAAAAAGACATACAAATGTCTGTGTATATAAAAGCAATATACAAAAGGGATTGTATATGTAACATGCAAGCGACCCATTATGCATTTAACCTTGTATATTAACCCGACTGCAAATGCGACTAAGTATAAAATGACTTTGTACATACAAAGGACATTGTATATGCACAACAACATACAAACCTGAATGTACATTTTACCAAAATGATCATAACTTGCAAAATATGGCAAATTTTAAGATGGTTCAAAAAGAAACCCTAGCTCATTTTTCACAAGGGATCCAACCATATTATGCCCTGGTACTAAAAATGCATTTTTTCTCTATTTTTAACAAAGTTTGTAATTTTAACCCCTCTTTTTCCCTTTACCACCAAGCAAAACAACACGCACAAAAGTAAAAGCAACAGCCACAGTAGGGGTCCTCATTTTGTTAAGGAGTAAAATGGGGCATGTTGTGAACATCGCAACAACTAGCAACCAAAGAAAACAATTAAATTAAAAGCATTTAAGAAAACTAAATGAAATAAATCCATAACTTCCAACTATCCTTCCTGCAAATTATTATTCAACTTGAGACCTAAGGTATTCAATAAGGGTGCATGAATTTTCATTTTCAGTTTAAGTGTGTGCATGTGATTAATTATCCTCATCTTGAAGATCGATTGAACAAACTAGTGACTGACATTAGCCTACGTAGTTGAGGATATTCCCTCATAGCCAACTGGATAGAGCCTTGCTACTAGCGAGCATCTATAGCCCCGGCAAGGTTATCGTTACAATTCTCCTAAGTAGAGCCCCACTGCCAGTAAGCATCCATAGCCCTGGTAGAGTTACTTAGATGGCTTAATCTAGATTTTTAGTATAATCTGCTTTATTTATTTATTATATATATATTTTACTTTATTGATTTTGATGCTTGATAGAAATTTCACAAGATATGGCAATTTGTAACTTTATGATGCAAGGAGTGAGCACTTGCTGAAATTAAGCTGAGAATTGTAATGGTAGCAATGGTGACCTCATATTTTTCACCTAATATCTACATTGGTAGGTTCAACAAACCCAAGGATTTTAGGTGTGTCGTCGTGAGAAACTTCCCTTGAATTCTCAATCACTATTATTGAATACAAATAATTTAGAAGGTAAACAACTCTCTACATTCATGACAGTCACAAAAAGTTATGTATAAATTGCAAATGGTTAACCTAAATATTTTGAATTTTATACTATTTTCAATGGTTGTTAGCTTGCTCCTTTAATACTCTAAAGTAAAACAAAGATCCTTGCTGAGGAAACAACAACAAACCAACAACAACCTATACAAGAAAAACAAAACAAAGCAAAAGAAGACTGTACAAACAAAAGAACAGAAACAAAACAGTAAACAAAAAGAAACAAAAAAACAAAACTATACAAACAACTAACCTACAAAAGAAAACAACAAAAAGAAAATAGAAAACAAAGCAAAGAAAACTGTACACTACCCACACTATGTTTCACAAAAAGGGACTACCCTTTACCTCAAGCCTAGAAGTAGTGTTTCAAATGTTGGCCATTAACTGGTAATGGCACATCTTCTCCAGTCAAGGTCTTAAGTCTAAATGTGTTGTCTCCTATTATTTCTGAGACTTGCAATGGACCTAACCATAGTTTACCAAATTTTCCATGTCTCCCCTTCTTTTCATGTGCTTTGTCCCAGCACAACACTAAGTTTGATATCTTGAATGTCTTGACTCTTGCCCTCTTATCAAACCACCTCTTAACTATTGCTTGGTGTTTAGCAAATTTTTCAATGGCTTGACATCTTTTCTCTTCTAGTTGTAGCATTTGTACTATCCTTGCTTCCCTATGATTATCAAAGCCTAAAAACTCATTGGTAAACTTCCAGATTGGTATTCTCAGATTTACTGGAAGTATGGGATCAGTCCCATAAACTAAATGATAAGGTGTACTACTTAAAGCTGTTTTGAACTTGGTCCTATCTACCCACAGTGCATATTTTAACAAGGTATTCCACTCTCTAGGACTCTTTGCAATTAGCTTTTTGATTATGTGTAATAAAATTTTGTTCATAGACTCAGCTAATCCATTACCTTGAGGGTAATAATTTGAAGAAAACTTTAAAACAATCTTGTATTCAAATGCCCATTTAGAAAACTTTAAAGAAGAGAAAGCAGGGCCGTTATCACATACCAATGAATAGGGAGTTCCAAACTTGGTGATGATGTTCTCTTCAAGAAACTTGATAACTACCTTAGTTGTGAAGAATTTGCAGCATACGGCCTCAGTCCACCTTGTACAGTAGTTTGTCACCGTGGTGCAGGAGCACCAAGGGGATTGGAGTGAGCCCATATGTATATAATGCATTTTGGTGTGCTGACCTTAGTGGTCATAAAATATGTTAGTCATGAAGTTTTCTTTATTTTTTCTTTTGGTTCTAGTGTATCAGGTTGACCGAAAACTACAGACTATTATATCGGTGTGAGAAAGACTATCGGGTAAACAAAGTTGTGTCGAGCCGATAGCATATAGTCTCACCAATGGGATAGAATGGTCGGCAAGAGTATTGATATCGGAGAGTAAGTGAAAAGTTTCACTGATAGGTTAAAGTCTTGGCGAAATTGAATTTGGTGTTAGGCCATCGGTATGACGAGTGCCATCGGTGGAGAGGTGAAAGGTTTCACCAATGATGTTAGTCACACCGATGAAGGAGATCCGAAGGCTCATCGGGATGACCAAGGATATCGGTGGGAGAAGTTGAACATTGGCCGATGTTGAAGGTCACATCGACAAGTGCAAAGGGAAGGCTCATCGGGGAGAAGATGGGTATCAGCCAGAGATAAGAGGACACCACCGATAACTAATATCTTGCCGAAAGCAAAGACAATGCAATGCATATCGGGAGGAGTGTGTAGTAAGTTTGGGCAATGAATACAGCAAATGTATATGTCGATAAGACAGTAGATTATCTTGCCGATGAATGAATGCATATTTCAGTATAGTATGATACAAATGAATGTCTACGCGAAGGAACAATACTAATGCAAGAAACCCTAACCGTCTGGTAACGGACACGGGTAGAAACTATAAAAGGTCAGATTCATTTTGTGAAGGGGTTGGAAGTTGGAGGTTGGAAGTTTGGAAGATTGGAAGGCTGGAAATGTAATAAGCATTTTCATTACAATAAAAAAAGAAAAACTTGGATTGTCTGATTCATTTTGTAAAATTCTATAGAGTGTGCATATTTTGGTTTAAAACAAATAAGTTTTCTTTCCTGTTAATTTTGTTTCTATCTATACATAATGGCTCTAGTTTGATGTCCTCACATATCCTCTGTACAGTCATGGGAGGGCATCAAGCAAAGTCTCATTTTTTTGTTTTCGTTCTATTATAGTGAATGGAATGCTAGAAAGAGGCCATGTGAACTTGTGCTAGGCGAGTTGTGCTATAGCCCGGCTAGTATGCAAGTTGTAGTCTAAGAAGACAGGGGTGGAAAACAAAGTAGAAAGAGTTGAGCACCAAGCAATCAGAACCCTGGACCCAGAGAGGAGGGCTGATAACAGGCTCAAGAAGGCTAGAAGCCTTGGAGATTGGGAATCTTGGAAGCAGTGAGTATAAGGAAGAGTACCTCATACCAAGAAAGTAGAGTCTATATTGGAAACAATAGACAAATAGGTCTTTCACCTCTGTAATAGATTGCTTAGGTTGTTTTAGACATTTTTGGGGTAGAAAATGTCTATGAGCACTTGAATTGGTAGGGAAACCCGGGGATGGCATAGGTCTTGAAGTGTTGTGTCAAGATAGGTTTTTGAAACCCTTAGGTCTCCCTATCACACCATCAGTATGAACTTGTGTCCTACAGAAGATGGAGGATTGATGACTCCAATGAAATCCAGGCCCCATTGTGCAAATGGTCTTTATTCAATCATGGGTTGTAATGGGTTGGCCTGATTTCTTCCCTTATCTGTTGCAGTCTGATAAGTGTGGCAACTCTTGATGTGACTTTCTGTATCTTTGAACATCATGGGCCAATAGTAGCCTGCTCTCAATATTTTGTGTGTTGTAGCTAGATGGGAACCATGACCAATTCCATACTTGTCATGCAGTTCTGTCAACACCTTACCCACTTCAATTCTATTTAGACATCTTAAATAAATTCCCTCATGGTTCTTCCTTAATAGAAGACCTCCTTGCACCATATATTTTTGTGCTTTAATCTTCAAATCTCTCCTCTGAGAAGCTTTCATCCTATTTGGGTACTTCCTAGCTATTAGAAAAGCATTTAAATTGCCATGCCAGTCTGATGTGTCATGGGAATTTAGCACATACTGCTATTTTATCAAATCTGGGTCTGTGTTTGCTATTGTTTGCACCAACGCCTGCCCTCTGACCAGCTTCATTGGAATGATTTCCATGTCAAACTCTTACAGCGTGGTGATCCATTTGGCCCTCTTTTCTCCAAGTTCGTTCTGCATCAGCAGCATCTTTATTGCTACGTCTGGCACTATGGCTTTGATCTGGCTGCACAGAATATAATGTCTAAATTTATTCATAGCTCTCATCAATGCGAATGCTTGTCTTTTGGTATCCAGATACCTCAGTTGTGCATCTTTTAGAGGTGCGCTCATAAATGCAATGGGCCTTTCCTCATTGTCTTCATCCTTCTGTGTTAGGGCAACCGCGACTGAATGGGAGGATACAAAGGAGTAGATATAGAACGGCCTTGTGTAGTCTAGGCTTACTAGTACAAGGGCATCAGAAATGGCCCGCTTGATATCTTCAAATGCAGCCCTCTCCACAGGTGTCCACTCCATCTGTGCATCTTTTTTTAACATGGCATTTAACAATTGCACAATTTCTGCAAAACCCATGATAAACTTTCGAACAAAGTTTATTTTACCAAAAAATGATTTCAACTCTTTCCTACTGTTTGGTATTTGCAAATTTCTTATTGATTCTATTCTATCACAGTCAATTGATAATCCATCTTCAGAAATGACATGCCCTAGTAATTTACCTTCAGTAACTCCAAATGAACATTTTTTAGGATTAAGGGAAATTATGTACCTCTCACACCGCTTAAGGATTTCCCTGAGATCTTCAGCATGAGTGGATGCATCTTTAGAATACACAGTTAGATCATCCATTTACACGACAATGCACTTACCTGATAACCCACGGAATGCAATGTCTATGGCTCTTTGAAAAGTGGCACCTGCATTAATCAGACCAAAAGGCATTCTCCTATATGCATAATTTCCCCATTTACAAGTGAAGGTGGTTTTTAATCTGTCATCTTTATCAATCAAAACTTGGTTATAGCTTGAGAAACCATCTAAAAAAGACATCATCTTTGCTCTGTTTACTGCTTGCAGCACTTCGTCTATTGGAGGCAGAGGATAATTATCCTTTTCAGATGCTTTGTTCAAATTTCTAAAATCTACGCATAATCTGATGTCTCTATTTTTCTTCCTTACTGGTACTAGGTTAGCTACCCAAAATGAATGTCTGACTGGAAAAATTATTCCAGCAGACAACAATTTTTTAACTTCCTCAAAGATTAAAGGCTCTAGGATGGCATTCACAGGCCTTTATTTTTGCCTAAATGGTTTAACCTCTGGCCTCAACTATATCACATGAGTTATGATGGACGTATCATATGTTTTCAAGTCTTCATATGTCCATGCTATTATGTGTTTATAATCTTTCAGGGCATTAATAATTTCTTTTCTTATTTTCTCAGAACAAGCCCTCTCGATCGGCACATTTTGTGGATTTTGCTCTATCTCTAGGTTGTGTAAATCACACTTACCCCCTTCTGTTTTGGGTAAGTCTTTCTGTCTTATTACTCCATCGAAGTCAAAAATATGTTCTAATTCAATTACCCCTTTGGGTAAGAAGTTGCTCTTCAAGTTGATTATATCTTCTTTGTCCCATGTTATCTCAGGTCTTTCTTGTTCATCAATGATTTGGGCCTCGAATACCTCATTGCAAGTCAGAAAGTCAATAATTTGCTGATCCCCTCCAAATACTTGAAAGTGTGTAACATTGTCTAGGATACTATGAACATTAACCAACTCAACAGCAAATCATCTCAATCCTGACAGTGTCAAGGGTTCTAATGTGCTAGCAGCAACTACTAGTGCATCCGACCTGTGGTTCAACTCTCTAGGGATGTGCTCTATGTTGAAAGCATCAAATGAATCTATTAAACCCCATAATCTATGTCTGTAGCAAATCATTTTTTTGTAATTGCAGGCATATAGTTTCCTTACTTGTCTAACTACTAGTTCAAAGTCTGAAAATACCTTAATCATTTTCACCCTTTTCTTAACGGCCATGACAAGTCCCAAAATTAAGGCTTCATATTTAGCAGTATTGTTAGTATAGGAAAACTGTAGTCTATATGCTACTAGGTATGACCTACCCTGAGGATCTATGAGTTCAATACCTACACCCGTACCCTGCTTTGATTTGGACCCGTCACATTTTAGTGTCCATATGCCATCTTTACCTTTCAGACCTCTTATTTTAGCACGTTTGTCTCTTCTATTACTTGTGAGGTGATGGTCTGTTTATTCATGGGTATTTCTATGTGGTCAACTTGTATATATGCATTTTCAGCTTACAAATCAGAAAGACAACTATATTCTCTCTTCTAAAATTGAAATTAGAGCATCTACATCACTCTGAACATATCTTTGTGGTTGATCAGGATTCATATTTTCCTCTTGTAACCCTACCCTCTTCATCCATTTTTTGTATTCATATTCGATGATGTCTTTGCACATTCCACAACTCTCCTCAGAATGTGGCCTATCATGAACTCTACATCTATTTTTATACAATCTACATTGGACGGGCAGATTTTGTTTAATGCATTCTTCGACCTTGTTGGTCATGATGTTAGTCGTTCGCAAACATAGAATAAAAGTTACACAACAACCTTTACTCATCTTGAAAGATACGATGAATTCAAAGAATTCATGATCCCAAGTCTCCGTTGATTAGGTCTTAATCTACTGACGTTACTCAGTGGTTGATGTGTGTTGCTGTTTTCCATTCAGGGGCCTTACGTGTTTCTGCACAGTTCATCATCATTATCTTCAAATATCTTGCTCTGGATGTTTGCTCTGCATAAGTCTCCAACAATTCTACCTCTGCACTTGTGAATTTAGTCAAATAATGTGCCTACAGGCTGATATTTGCATGATTTCTACCATTATTTATGATTCTTTGCATGATATTTTCAATACTACATGCATTTAACTCAAATATGCTAAGGATTTTCAGTTACCTACGGGATTTCAGCATATTTCTCTGTTTCTGCTTCTTATTTATCATGATTTGCAGTTATGGTGATGAATTTATGAAATTGAAAGAAGAAAAAGGGTTAAGAAATGAGATTCCCAAAACTACTTGACTTAGATCACTGATTCACATACAAGCTCCCATACATGCAATGAAAAGAAGGAAAACTAGAAATCATACTTCACCAGGACATTCCACAAATCCGCATGATCTAGTGCAAATCTTCAAAGGAAAAGTTGACAACAACATGTAATGAAATGAAAGCGCTTCCAGTTGAACACAGCATTCACTAGTACATATCCAGAAATCAACAGAAAGATTACGTAAAATTTACAATTGGGATGTAATCTGGAACTTCATATCCATTCAGTATGCTCAAGAATAGGTACATTTACAGTGATCTGAAGAAAGAACCTTGATATTTCAACAATTCTATCCTCATTAGCCTCAGTAATCCGATCTCCTAATTGATTCTACAGTAATTGACTTTTTTGCGCCAGATGCGTCTGTGTATTCTAATGTATATATTCTTTAATGACAAGCTCTGGCTCTTATATAGAACAACTGCCAAAAAATAGTTACAACGATCCAAGGATCAGGATCCTCTCATAACAAACAACGGTCCAGATGAAAAGCACATGCTTCGTCAGTTGGCAAATGCACAGCTGGCACAGAATATTCCAGCATCTTCAACTTGATTCGGTCTCCAGCTGGTGAACAGCATATTTGACAATATCCTCCTCATTTCTGGCTCATGTTGCCTCCATGTGCAACTTTGTAATGCTCAGCTTCAGCAGCAGCTCTAACAGCATCATGACTTCAATGCTCAGCTTCAGCAGCAGCATCATGACTTCAATGCTCAGCCTCAGCAGCAACATCACGACTTCCTGCAAATAAACAGACAAACATTAAGTTCATCATCATGTGGATAAACAATAGGAAGTAAACATTTTATTAAACATACCTCCCAATGTGCAGCTACAGGCCATCAGGCTTTACCTGTGGAAAATATGCACTAAATGCATAAACAGCATAAAACAACCAGGTCAACCCTCGTTGACCAAAATCAGGCAGTCGGGCTTTCAAATTTCTATAGCTTCATGTTTTCCCGCCCATTTCCATGTGTATCGGGTTCAAATACGATCAGGTATGTCAAAATATACAAGGAAATAACCGCCCTTAACAAATTACTTCACATCTGGCTTTGCATGCCCTGTTTGTATGCTTCGGGTCATCATCATATTAGCATCGGTGTGACCACATATGATCAGGGTGATAAATTTAGACTCGGCCGATGGCAACAGTTATACCTACGTCAAAAATCATGATGATGCCCAACTCCATGTCTTCTGTCTAGCCGCAGGATATCACGAAATATGATGCCCCTCCTTTCCGAATGCTCTGATGAAAAGCACATCAGGATGTTTCACTTCTGCATACTGGGGAAAGAAATACATCGTCGTCATCATCATGATGAAGACAAACAGGATTTGGAATATGATCCTGCTGCTGAGGAAAGGAATATGATGGTGACGTCATCGTCATATTCGGGCTTCATTAAAATGCAAAGGATGACGTCACCGTCATGTTTCGTTAAAATCAGGGGATAAATGGAATATCGGGTCACCTCTAAGGAAGATGATTAGGTGGTGCATGTAAAATGACCCCTTTTCGGCCAAGGTAACCTACTCGGAAGATCAGGATGATGATGATCATCATCATCATCATATCTGCACTAGGTGATTTAAAATATCATCCTGCTGAAGGTCCAGATGACGTCATCAGGATATCTGGGGCTTTTGTTAATGACGTCATCGTCATCATCATATTGGCGAACAGGATCATGCCTTGGAAAATATCCTGCCGAAGGCGAAAGGTCATGGTGATGTCATCGTCATCATCATATCCGCAAAAGTTTATACTTCTCGGCAGGAGGATATTGCGAAATGTCGGGTAGACGAACAAGATCATGATGATCTTGTTCAACATGACTTGGGAATGAAATATCACCCTCCGTTTTGAAAGATAAAGTGATCATCATGATCACGCAAAAGGAGATCAGGAGGATACTACGAAATGTGATCCTGCCTTGAAATATCATGATGATGATGATCACCAAGACTTTGACGTGCGCGTGCAAATTTTGCAGATGGCAGATTTCTTAAGCAAGGTGATATTATAATATCAGCATGATATTATAATATCGGGTGATGTTGGAATATCATGATGCTCGCGATGTGCCCAAGGTTGCTTGACGGGTAAAACACACTCACTTAAGATTGACGTCCGGATGTTTCGGGACTGCATGATTTTTATCAGGTGATAGAGTAAGATCATGATGATGACCTTTGGCGATACAAAAGACCGCTCGACGGGAAAAGCTTACTATGACTTAAACTTGACGTCTGGATATTTCAACCTCAGGATACTATCGGGGGCGTTTCAAATATCATGATGATGATGTTCATCATACAGCAATTATCAGGTTTGACCAAAACTTTGACTGCTCATAACTCCCTCATATGGACGAATTCTCGGGTGATGTAAAAGGCAAACTTGCATGGAATTTCAAGCTCTTTCTAACCATGAGGTCATAGAAACAAAATATGAACTTTGACAAACTAACCTCATGATGATGATGAACCTCATCCTGACCTTCATGATGATGATGCACCTGACTTATTTTTACCAAACCGCCAGAAAGCGGACAACACAAAGCAAGGCAAAAATGTTGGGTCCCTGTTTTGATAAGTTAAAATGGGGCGTGTTGTGTAACCACACAACAACTTGCCACCAAAGAAAACAACAAAATTCAAATAATTCAGGTGATATGATCATATTCATCTATAGTACTCTAATTCTTTCTAAGTAAAATCATCATGATCTTTGAATGATAAAGTTTCATCAAGGTAACAGTGCTAACAAAGGATCATGTGTGTGCATATGATTAATTATCCTCATCTTGAAAGTAAGTTGAAAACATAAGTAACTGGTGTTAAACTACATAGTTGGAGATCATCCCTCATAGCCAACCTGGATAGAGCCTTGCTGCCAGCAGGCGTCTATAGCCCTGACAAGGTTATCTATACAATCTCCCTAAGTAGGGCTCCACTGCCAGCAGGCGTCCATAGCCCCGGTAGAGTTACTTAGATGGCCTAAGTTTATTGTTTATATATTTTCTATTTATATACTTATATTTGATATCATCATGTCAGCTCATTTGTACAAGGGGTAGTCACTTGCAGCTTTAGGTTGGAGATTGTATTGGTAGCAAGGGAGTCCCTTTAGATTTTTCACTTAACACCTATACTCATATCTTCAACAAGCCCAAGGCTATTAGGTGTTTCATTGTGTTTGATTCACTTTGGACAAGAAAAGGCACCTTGATGAAAAGATATTATAAAACCTGATCATGAGTATTTATCAGAATGAATTACAACCTATATCTAAATCTGATCTCATCACTTGAATCCTAACAATTTAGTTATTTTCTTAGGTGACGAAGTGCATCATCTTGACTTACCAAAACAAAACTCAACCAAAACAACACAAAACAGAAGAAACACTATACAAACAACTAACCTACAAAAAGGAAACAACAGGAACAGAACAAGAAAGCAAAACAAGCAGACTGTACAAACAACTAACCTACAAAATTATATACAAACCACTACTAGGCAAACAAAAACCAGAAAAAGACCTAAGGACACCTGTATTTGCATACTTCTTTTGATTGTGCAGGAGCATCAGGGTATTAGTTATGGTTCTCAACCTAGCAAATTTATCTTTATATTCTGACAGATATTCTGGTATTCTGAATTCACTGTATTCAACAGAACAACTCTTGATGATCAGCAACTGGGGAAGCTCGCCATGTTCATGATTAATCCATATGCATGTCTTATCTTCTGAATTTCCATAATTAAAATAGTATTCAACATTATTTACTGTGGAAAGGAGAAATACAACCTGGTGTATTTCTGGCTTTGCTGGACATGCTTCTTCATTGGCAGTTGGTCTTCCATTTGTCATTATATTTTTACTGCTTGGCTCAGTGCCTGGTCCCTCTTCAAATTGAAGGATGTATGACCTTTGATGTATTAATTCTTCATCTTTATCCAGCCTTATCCCTCCATTCTGGATGTTCAGTTTATCCTCCATTTCAGGAAACTTCTCAGTATTTTCTTCAGTTTCCTGCACATCAGCATTTAAATAAGTATCTTTATTATCACAACCTGATATACAGAAATTTATCATTTCTAAATCATTTGACTGTAAAGGAGAAACAACTTTCACTTGATGAGGACACTCCCCTGTTTCATTTTCAAAATATTTCTGGAGTGACATCTGATTATGCACAACAACTCCAAAGTCTTCTACATCTTCATCTTTCAGGAATTGTTCATTAAATAATTCACATTTTCTATCTATTAGAGGATCTGGTTCCTTTAACCTGCAACATTCTTGCATTTGATCGTTTAATTCAAGGAAGTCAGGTAATAAATCAGCATTTATTTTCTTCTCTATGACTCCCTGAGTTACCATCATAGGAACTTCATCATTAGGAGTGCATTTAAATTGCTCTACTATCTGTTTACACTTCTCTTTACCATAGAATGACTCCAGGAAAGATGTTTCATCTTCTTTATCAAAAGTATTAGGATCAGAATCAAAACTATTATCCTGATGAGTGATTTCTTCTCTAAAATTTTCACAAGATTCATACCTGCATACTGACTGATCCTTACTTGTATTAGGAAGTAGAGAACTCCTATCAATCTCACCATAAAATGAATCCAGGAAAGATGTTTCCTCTTCATTACCTTCTGGAACTGATTCAGCTACTGTATTTTCTAGAATCTTTTTCAACATGACCAAGCAAGGGTAGCAAACTCTCTCTGAATGCTCTTCATCATGTAATCTGCACCAGCTTTCAATCAAGACATCATCAATGGGCAAACCTAATATTTGACCACACTGTATATTTCTAGACAAGTATAATTCAAAATCCTCAGAATGATCTACTTCAGTGTCTGGACAATTAATAACTTCTGGTGCTGCATCTGCTTGTTGCTCCAGAATTTCTTCATTTTCCTGGCAGATTTCAACCCTGAACACATCCAGAAAGAATATTAGTCCTTTCAAATATAAATCCAACCTTGTAAGGAAAGTTAAGCAATTTATTTCACTGTGTTCTGCAGTCTGGTGTATCCTACAACAGGTACTTAAACCAAAGTTAGACAAACTGTGAGGGTAAAGCTGCCTATTTAGAGTTTCCTGAAATAAAGGAATGTTAATTTGACAATTATTTTCATATACATCCATCAAAATGAGACTCTATTCTTCAATTTTTTTTAGTATTTTGCAATTTTAAGGAGATCTATCATATCTCAGACTAAAACTTGAAAGTCCAGAAAATCAAACAAATATTTGATGCTTTGCACTAGATCCTTGCAAAGGTGCAACCAAAACATCTCAGATAAGAGATATTTGCAGACATTCAACTGAAATGCTGAAATATTTATGCAATATTTGCAGAAAATCCAAAAATGTGACAGGATATTGGGATATTCTGACCCGTAACACAAGATCTCGAGTGCCTAAAGCTCAAATTCTCAAAGCTTGAACAAATTTACGCATTTGTAGCCGATATCAGTGAATTCAGAGGGATCTACTGTAAAGCTTGCAATATTTATGTGAGATCTGGAAATCTTTACACAGAATGTGCATATACAATCTTGTCACAGCAAATATTTATGAAATTTACTGAAATTCACGAGTGATCTGAGGATACCTTACTCCTATACGCTATCAAACCTGAAAATACTGATGATGTTGCGTTATCTTCCGGGCCAGCCCTCCTTCTAGCGCCAATTTATGTTGCGTTAGAAGCGAGGGGCCTGCATAAAATGAATGATGACCGAAGCAATGGCATCTTTTCCAATTCTGCCCTCCTTTTGTTGATGAAATCCAGAAATTCTCTGTTCGGCCCTCCTTCTAGCGCCAATTTATGTTGGTCATGATGTTAGTCGTTCGCAAACATAGAATAAAAGTTACACAACAACCTTTACTCATCTTGAAAGATACGATGAATTCAAAGAATTCATGATCCCAAGTCTCCGTTGATTAGGTCTTAATCTACTGACGTTACTCAGTGGTTGATGTGTGTTGCTGTTTTCCATTCAGGGGCCTTACGTGTTTCTGCACAGTTCATCATCATTATCTTCAAATATCTTGCTCTGGATGTTTGCTCTGCATAAGTCTCCAACAATTCTACCTCTGCACTTGTGAATTTAGTCAAATAATGTGCCTACAGGCTGATATTTGCATGATTTCTACCATTATTTATGATTCTTTGCATGATATTTTCAATACTACATGCATTTAACTCAAATATGCTAAGGATTTTCAGTTACCTACGGGATTTCAGCATATTTCTCTGTTTCTGCTTCTTATTTATCATGATTTGCAGTTATGGTGATGAATTTATGAAATTGAAAGAAGAAAAAGGGTTAAGAAATGAGATTCCCAAAACTACTTGACTTAGATCACTGATTCACATACAAGCTCCCATACATGCAATGAAAAGAAGGAAAACTAGAAATCATACTTCACCAGGACATTCCACAAATCCGCATGATCTAGTGCAAATCTTCAAAGGAAAAGTTGACAACAACATGTAATGAAATGAAAGCGCTTCCAGTTGAACACAGCATTCACTAGTACATATCCAGAAATCAACAGAAAGATTACGTAAAATTTACAATTGGGATGTAATCTGGAACTTCATATCCATTCAGTATGCTCAAGAATAGGTACATTTACAGTGATCTGAAGAAAGAACCTTGATATTTCAACAATTCTATCCTCATTAGCCTCAGTAATCCGATCTCCTAATTGATTCTACAGTAATTGACTTTTTTGCGCCAGATGCGTCTGTGTATTCTAATGTATATATTCTTTAATGACAAGCTCTGGCTCTTATATAGAACAACTGCCAAAAAACAGTTACAACGATCCAAGGATCAGGATCCTCTCATAACAAACAACGGTCCAGATGAAAAGCACATGCTTCGTCAGTTGGGAAATGCACAGCTGGCACAGAATATTCCAGCATCTTCAACTTGATTTTGTCTCCAGCTGGCGAACAACATATTTGACAATATCCTCCTCATTTTTGGCTCATGTTGCCTCCATGTGCAACTTTGTAATGCTCAGCTTCAGCAGCAGCATCATGACTTCAATGCTCAGCCTCAGCAGCAGCATCACGACTTCCTGCAAATAAACAGACAAACATTAAGTTCATCATCATGTGGATAAACAACAGGAAGTAAACATTTTATTAAACATACCTCCCAATGTGCAGCTACAGGCCATCAGGCTTTACCTGTGGAAAATATGCACTAAATGCATAAACAGCATAAAACAACCAGGTCAACCCTCGTTGACCAAAATCAGGCAGTCGGGCTTTCAAATTTCTATAGCTTCATGTTTTCCCGCCCATTTCCATGTGTATCGGGTTCAAATACGATCAGGTATGTCAAAATATACAAGGAAATAACCGCCCTTAACAAATTACTTCACATCTGGCTTTGCATGCCCTATTTGTATGCTTCGGGTCATCATCATATTAGCATCGGTGTGACCACATATGATCAGGGTGATAAATTTAGACTCGGCCGATGGCAACAGTTATACCTACGTCAAAAATCATGATGATGCCCAACTCCATGTCTTCTGTCTAGCCGCAGGATATCACGAAATATGATGCCCCTCCTTTCCAAATGCTCTGATGAAAAGCACATCAGGATGTTTCACTTCTGCATACTGGGGAAAGAAAGACATCGTCGTCATCATCATGATGAAGACAAAGAGGATTTGGAATATGATCCTGCTGCTGAGGAAAGGAATATGATGGTGACATCATCGTCATATTCGGGCTTCATTAAAATGCAAAGGATGACGTCACCGTCATGTTTCGTTAAAATCAGGGGATAAATGGAATATCGGGTCACCTCTAAGGAAGATGATCAGGTGGTGCATGTAAAATGACCCCTTTTCGGCCAAGGTAACCTGCTCGGAAGATCAGGATGATGATGATCATCATCATCATCATATCCGCACTAGGTGATTTAAAATATCATCCTGCTGAAGGTCCAGATGACATCATCAGGATATCCGGGGCTTTTGTTAATGACGTCATCGTCATCATCATATTGGCGAACAGGATCATGCCTTGGAAAATATCCTGCCGAAGGCGAAAGGTCATGGTGACGTCATCGTCATCATCATATCCGCAAAAGTTTATACTTCTCGGCAGGAGGATATTGCGAAATGTCGGGTAGACGAACAAGATCATGATGATCTTGTTCAACATGACTTGGGAATGAAATATCACCCTCCGTTTTGAAAGATAAAGTGATCATCATGATCACGCAAAAGGAGATCAGGAGGATACTACGAAATGTGATCCTGCCTTGAAATATCATGATGATGATGATCACCAAGACTTTGACGTGCGCGTGCAAATTTTGCAGATGGCAGATTTCTTAAGCAAGGTGATATTATAATATCAGCATGATATTATAATATCGGGTGATGTTGGAATATCATGATGCTCGCGATGTGCCCAAGGTTGCTTGACGGGTAAAACACACTCACTTAAGATTGACGTCCGGATGTTTCAGGACTGCATGATTTTTATCAGGTGATAGAGTAAGATCATGATGATGACCTTTGGCGATACAAAAGACTGCTCGACGGGAAAAGCTTACTATGACTTAAACTTGACGTCTGGATATTTCGACCTCAGGAGACTATCGGGGGCGTTTCAAATATCATGATGATGATGTTCATCATACAGCAATTATCAGGTTTGACCAAAACTTTGACTGCTCATAACTCCCTCATATGGACGAATTCTCGGGTGATGTAAAAGGCAAACTTGCATGGAATTTCAAGCTCTTTCTAACCATGAGGTCATAGAAACAAAATATGAACTTTGACAAACTAACCTCATGATGATGATGAACCTCATCCTGACCTTCATGATGATGATGCACCTGACTTATTTTTACCAAACCGCCAAAAAGTAGACAACACAAAGCAAGGCAAAAATGTTGGGTCCCTGTTTTGATAAGTTAAAATGGGGCGTGTTGTGTAACCACACAACAGACCTCTTGCCTAATGGCATGACCAAATTTGTCTATTGCACTATTTTCTTCATCTGAAGAATTTCCATCATACTCAATGAATAATGTTGTCTCCTTGCTGGCACTTTTTTCTCTAATGTTTAACATCATAATCTCTTCAGTTTGTACTCCATTGTTAGTAATCTTATAAACACCAGGTTCAACAGCAGCATATAATATTTCATTTGTTCGATTATACTCTGTTATCATATGTTTCATCCTAGGTTCTACCTCTATTCTAATCTGGTTTGGGACACCTCTCCAAGGTAGTGACATATGTGAAAAATTAGTGGCCATATATTCGTTTAATGTCTTGGACCAATCCCTACTTAGTAACATCCCATAATTCATGGGTATATCCACTATTTGAATGTCAATGAATTGGCTTACCCTAGGGTCTGAAGCTAATTGCATCTGAATGTTCATCAATTCTCCTATCACACTAACCTTAGTTTTATCTAACTGTGTGACAACCTTGGCAGATTTGGTAGGAGTCAGCTTGAGAGTTTTACATATCCCTAAGGGCATTACATTGGCTGATGCACCAAAGTCCACCATGCAATTGTGTATGTTCTTCCCACACAATCTAACAGTTAACAAGAAAGGAGGAGCATCCTTCTTATCAGCATACATTACTACATTTGTATTGGAAGGTAGCTCAACTTTCTTACTTTTCTCTTTAGGCAGTGAATCTCTATTAGGAACAGCTATATCAATAGCACCCTCATCTATCATGGATGTATCCAGAGATTTTATAAAAGCCTTTCTGATCCCTAGAGTTTTCAATAATTCATTGAGAGGTATACTGACCTTAATTTTCTTTATTTCTTCTAACAAGTAACTCATTAATCTTGTTGTCTTGACTATTTTAGCTTTACTTGTTTCGGCCTTTTGTACTACTATTCCACTATTTGTATGGTGATTAGCTTTAAGTATGGCAGGATTGTTGCTAGCATTCTGATCTGGGGGTGTGTTGAAGTTGTTAGGAGGAATAGAAGTGGTGAAAGGTCCTCCTAGCCTAGTGTTGCTCCTTAAGTTGTAGGTGTGGTTTTTATTTGTCTATTGAAAAGCCTGCACCTCTTATGTTTTAGTTAATACTTCATTTTTAGTTTCAAAGGGAAACTGAAAAGCATTTAACACAAAGGCTGATTCAGGATAAAGATTTTCACAAAAGTATGGTTCATCTTCTAACAATTCATCCTTTTCCTCTTCTATAGTTGCAAAGGTAAAGGTTTCTAAAACTAAAGTTGTATCATACCCTGAAGATACTACTTCATTACCTTTTGGAATGAGAAATTTAGAAGTAGGAGGCTGCACCTCTATATTAAATATGTTGGCTGCTAAATGAAACTGTGGCTAGTCAATCTCAGCATGGGCATTGGTATTGTGAAATTTGCACCAATTTTTTAGTGATGTATAGGCCATTTGGATGCCAGCCATTTATCTTGCATCATGATTATCTATATTCTCAAAAGGAGAAGCTAGAGTACCATTGTTTGGTCCAGTGTTCCATGTCTTGGGTGGCCTAGGCTGATTCTAATTTTTGTTATTGTTACCCTAGGCCCTATTATCTACCACTGGTCCTCTATTTTGCATTGGTTGCCCTTGCTTATGACTTTGATGTTGATTATAGTTTTGGCTCTGATTTGAACATTGGCCTTGGCTATTATTCTAGGGTTGACTCTGATTATAGTTCTGATTGTAATGCTGATTTTGATTTGAACTATAGTTTAGATTTTGATTGTATCCTTGGTTGCCTCTTCCACAAAGATTCTCATTTCTTAGTTGTGTCACTTCGGTGGTTAATCTTTTCAAATGTGCAGTGATCTCTATGATTTCTTCCTTTTCCTCTTGTGCTTTTGCTATAGTTGTATCTCTAGGAGGTTGGAAGAAAGGCTGACCATTATTTTGACTGTTATTAGAAGTGTTACCCGTGTAAGGAGCTATGGCTTGGATTGGGGTAGGACTATACATGGGTGTGTATGTAGGAACTAGATTTAATAATGGAGTGTGATGCATAGGGACTCCATTCCATAGTTGTGCCTGATTTTGCATCCCAAAATTTCCTCCATTAACAAATGGGCTACAAGTTGTATGTCTCATCTCTTGATTTAATGAGGCTGCCTCTTTATAGGATTTGGATATTGAATCTATGTTAGGTTTTCTTTTGACAAACATGGCAGTTAAAGGATCCAAGGTAGCATAGTACATAGCTAACAAGGTATCATCATCCACGGTGTAAGGGGCTACTAGCCTAGAGTAGGCCTTTTGAAATCTGTCATTGAAATTATCAATCAGCTCTCCCTCTCCTCTTTTTATAGTAGCCAATTTATGATACAAGATACAAGGATCAATGGGTCCTCTAAATCTAGGTAGAAATGCTTCTTCCATAAGCGACCAAGAAGAAATATAGCCATTAGGTAAGTTTGCATACCAGTTAGAGGCTTGCTCATTAAAAGTGTAGGGAAACAATCTACACACCACATCCTCATGTTCTAATTTGGCCCTAAAGCATGCCTCCTTGAATATTCTAATATGGTCTTTCGGATCTTGGTGCAATTGGTATTTGGGACATATTTTTTCTAGATTTTTGGGCATCTCATTATAATCAGGGAATGCTATGGGAGAATGGACATTGAAATAAGCCATTATAGGTACTTGCGCTTGACCTGAGCCTATAGGAATACCTAGATTTCCTAAGGGATTGGGATTTTTTGGAGAACTAGGACCTCTAGGAGTACCTGAACCAAGATTTAGAGATCTGAATGAAGATCTGTTAGGACTCACAAAGTTATGGACAGTATAAGGTGATCCAGGGGGTGTTCCAGATGAGCCTCCTACTTGCAATATTTTAGGATTCCAAATCAAAGGGCTCTTACTTCACCTTATATCAGGTAATTGCACAAATATATCCCCTGAACTGGATTTAGATCCAGTCACTCTATCGCTATTATTTTCCAATTTTTCTTGAAACAAACCCTAACTCAAGTTGGGCCCTCCTTCTAGCACCAGAGAAACTATTGATGATTGTTTTGATGCAATCATAACAATTAGTTAAAATTCACATAAAATGAACCAAAACTGACTTGAAAGATATGAAGGAATCAGTTAAGATTTGCTTAATCCCAAGTTTAATATGGTCAGGTCTTGACTTGTTGGGCAAATTCAATTGGTCAATGTGAAGCTATAATGTTCAAGGGGCCTTACGTAGTTTAGGGTTTCTTGTTGGTTTACTGGACTCAAACTATGCAAAAAGATCATAAATATCAACAAGTTGTTCATTCCTTTTGCATAAAAATGTTACTGTGCTGCAAAGCCTTAAATGGTTTCTTGAATTATTGCAACTTTCTCTTCTTAAATATTATGAAAACTATTTACTTTCAACTTATGCATGTTTCTTTCAAATATGAGACAATTTCCTTTAAATTTCTATGTTTTCAACTAAGTATTTTAAGATGGGTTGGGAAAAGTTAGAAAGATCTAATCTAAACTTCATTCATTCTACCAAAGGATGTAATTGTTCTATTATGCACTTTTTAAGTACTGCAGCAAATTGATCAAATCCACAGAGAAAACCCTAAGTGTAAGTTATGAGCATTTTCACAAACATACACTTAAGATTGCAAGCTCTAAGAGAAAATGTTTCAAACACAATGAAGAGAAAGAAAACACTCAAAAGGTAGATGCAAAATTCAAGATTCAATTGTATTAGAAATAGACAGTCATATAAGATTTACAATGTCTGAATGACTCTTAGCTTCAATGATTAAACTACAACAAACTTACAAGCTTTATAGATACAGTAATGAAGCTAGATGTTCCAAGCATTCCTTATTGTAGACACAGGCAACCTCCTTCTTATACTCCTAAACTATACTAAATGCTATTTTTATAAATTCCCACCGCTACAAATCTCTATGTAGCCCCTGTGTCAAGTTTTACAATGTAGAGAGGCACAATATATAGACTTTGATTGTCCTCAATACAGCTCAAAACCCTAGTTAAACAATGGTTCAAACCTCCGGTTATAGCAATAAATGCTGGAGAACAAGTCTCCCAAAATATCTCTGAGCATACATCTAATCTGGGAGAAATATGCCATTTTGGAAACCCTAGCATCTCAATAATAACTTTTGTGGTTTGCTGCAAGAATGTCTTCAGCTACATTTTGTCTTCATCATTGAAGACTCTTGACTTCCTCGCCCCTCATCCTTATCTTCCTCTACTCCTAAAATTGGATTTCCTCCTCCGTGATGTCATCGTCATCAAGTTTCATCTCCCTCTTCACCTGCAAACCTGAAAAAAAATAGACCAGCAATAAGTATCATTTCACTTAATAAACAACAGGAACTAAAACACTTGTTAAATCAAGGCGTGACTGTGCGAACGCGGAAATCGGGCCCTAAATCTATGAAAATCACATCCAAAAATGCATGTACAGTGCTTAGAAAAGTCGGGTCAACTATCGTTGACCAAAAATATGCATTCAAGCCTCAAAATTGGCCTCAAAATTCCAATCGCTTAGTTTTCCTGCCCATTTCTTCATTTAAATCCATGCATATCACAATATACAAGTCAAACGTGATGCCCCCATTAAATCAAATTTCAATCTTTTTCAGTTCCGTGGCCTGCATATCGCAATGTATGTCAGTTTGTATGTTGCAGCATACAAACGCCAAAATATACAAGTGCTTAACTCTATTCTATGATTTTTCAATTTCACTCGATGTATAAATGCATTGTATGTTTTATATATTCAATTCAGACATGATACAAGCATTTAAATCCAACTTCAAATTCATATGGATTCCGGCTTGTATAAACTGTTGCATATCAGTTTTGTATGTCGAAATATACAAGTCAGAACTATACAATGATTTAACATTGTTTAACAATCACTTTGGGTCTGTGTTGTATAATGTCTTTGTATATCCTCAATATACAAAGCACTAAAATATGTGAGGATTTAACTATGCCCAATAATTTTTTGGGTCCGCCCGATGTACAAAATCCTTGTATCTTCCGATATACATTTCGGATGTGATACAAGCATTAAATCAGATTTTACTTTATTTGGATTTCGGCCCTTGTATAAGTTCAATGTATGTCGGCCTTATATATAAGAATATACAAGCCTGATATACATTAAATTAATCCTATTCCATAAAAATGTTAGTTCCGGGCAATGTATAAAGCAATGTATATTTCCTTGTATGTAGGATACATACAACGCATGAAATATACAACGGTTTAACTCTGCTTCATAATTTTTTCAAGTCTTTAGCAATGTATCTCCGCTTTGTATGTTTCAGAATGTATGTATATCGAAACATACATACAAGTCGAAACATACAAAGACTTAATTCAAATTTATAAATGCTTCGGATCCGGTCCTTGTATAAAGTGTTTGTATCTTGGCAATGTATGTAAGATATATACATTGCGGATACATGCAATGAATTAACCACTTTTAATAAACTTCAAGTCTATGTGATGTATATTTGCAATGCATATCACCGAAATATACAAGTTGTGAAGATACAACGAATTAACCGTGCTTCATAAGATTTGAATTCCGCGCGATGTATATTGCCAATGTATATTTTACCTTGTATATTTTGACTTGCCAAAACATACAATGTGAGATACATGCAACGGAATTCAAACAATCATTCATTCCAACTCTAAGTTAATTCGGGTCCATCTTGTATGTATATAAACTCTATCAAATGCATACAAGGCAAAAAGACATACAAACGTCTTTGTATATAAAAGTGATATACAAAAGGGATTGTATATGTGACATGCAAGCGACCCATTATGCATTTAACCTTGTATATTAACTTGACTGCAAATGCGACTAAGTATAAAATGATTTTGCACATACAAAGGACTTTGTATATGCACATCAACATACAAACCTAAATGTACATTTTACCAAAATGATCATAACTTGCAAAATATGGAAAATTTTAAGATGGTTCAAAAAGCAACCCTAGCTCATTTTTCACAAGGGATCCAACCATATTATGCCTTGGTACTGAAAATGCATTTTTTCTCTATTTTTAACAAAGTTTTCAATTTTAACCCCTCTTTTCCCCTTTACCACCAAGAAAAACAACACACATAAAAGCAAAAGCAACAACCACAGCAGGGGTCCTCATTTTGGTAAGGAGTAAAATGGGGCATGTTGTGAACATCACAACAGTATGCACCTTGATTCATGCATTTGTAGAGCATTACCATATGTTTAGGCTTGACCTAATTGTTTCTACATGTGACATTCCTTCATTGGAGTTTGTAATCTTTCTTGGCCAATGCAGAGGATCTCTTGAGCTTGGAGATGATATATATAGATCTCTATGATGTATTAGAAAGGTAGTTAATCAGATAGATGGTTCTTAGTTTGTGTTCATTAGATATTTTTTTCTTCAAAGGAATATTTGTTGTAACTGGAATTCAGGCCTGTGAGCCCTAGATTGTAGCTTGCATGTTCCTAGCATATATGACTTTTGAACATATGATATATTGAGCATTTGAATCTTCCATTGTATTCCATATGTGTGTTGTTTCCATTGTGTTTACTCTTGCTGCACAGCCTGGACAGTTCATTCTGTGAACCCTCTGACCGTGACTGGACCAATTTCCCATGCTATGGATTGATCTCCATTGTTGGTATTTCTTTTTCCTAATTTTTTATGGATCTTCTGAGTAGATGTCTTTCATCAATGCTTCCCTTAGTCCTAGTAATGGATATATTATTTGTATCCTCAAAGTGGCTAGACATTTTTCTAGAACATTTATAAATCTTGGAGTACTAATTATCTTTCCATTTAGCGTGAACATGATACTTCTATTGGTATAGCCATAAGGAATGTACTTGTCAATAAAATTACCTCCTAGTAGCATGTCTACTAGCATTTGATGCATGGAAAAGAAGTCACATAAAATTCTATCCTTTAATAAGCATCTTCCGTTGGTGTTTGTATTTATCACATACAAACATTTTTCCTTATACATCAATAGCAATATAAGTGTTCTCTATAAGTTGTTGCCAATCTCTACGAATGGGGTCTTTTGAGAATGATAAGGATGTAATAGTGCCTATTTGGGCATCATAATGTTTTCCATTAATTAGGATAGAAATATATTGAGAAAATTTTCCACTTACAAGAGCTACTGGGTAATTAGGTTTTAACTCTAGTGTGAGATATGGTAGAGTAGAGACGACTAGTTTGACTTTTGTAGGATCTACTATTTCTGGGGTATCGACAATTGGTTCTTCTTCTATTTCTTCAATTTTAAAAGATTCAGGGAGATCAAGATATAATAAATTAGTAGTAAAGATTTCTTCATCAAAGCTTGGAGGATAGAATGATTCTATAGAAATGAATGAATAATCTTCTAAAGCTTGTGTAATTTAATCCTTAAAAAATTTGCCTAAATGTTTAGGCTTTAATTCTTTCTTGTGATGGTTTACTCCTAAAAGTTTTGATTAACTAGAACATGAAGATGTAGAACATTCTTCATTAGAAGGATAGCAATCATATATGTTGCAAGTATGTGCAATCGCTGTTTTCATTGATGTCAAAAACCTTGTGTTGTCATTGGTGTCAATTGTGTCATCTGTGTAAGTAAGAAATGGTGCAAGAGTATGAGTAGTTAGTGTTGAGTAGATATTGTCTCTAATGATGAGGTTGGTTGAGAAAAAATAAGGTTGTTGCAATGGTATGAGCTGTTTAGTTGAGTTGCTTTGGTGAAGATGATTTGGTTTCTCTCAAGAGGTTTTGAAGATGTTAAGTATATGTTTCTATTGATTGGTTTCCTAGTACATTTGAGAAAATTTTATTAATAAAGGAAATAATGTGTTGAAGTGGCATTTTGGTTTACAAAGTAGTGTTCTGGTTTTGCTCTGCATTTCCTCTATGTTGAAGATCTATCTTTGTGGTTTGGATATACTGTTTAAAAGTGTTAAGAGATGTTATATTATGAATTTGGTGCTCTAGTTCGTTGTGCAGAGGAATTTGTGTTCACTAGTGCATGGACTATATTTCTAAGTTTTGTAGTGATGTCTGGGAGAAACTGTTTTGCTCTACATTTCTCCATAGATTTGCTTCTAGCCTTATGGTTCTAGATTTTTTCTAACAATGCTTATATGTATTTCTTCGGTTCAAGTTGTTCATGGTTTGGTTCTCCACAAGTTGATTTCTTGAGTTGCAGTGTATGACATAGTTGTTTGAGTGCTTCAGTGTGAACTTTAGTCAGGTGAAAGTTGTTGCAAAGGAATTTGTTGGATTTTAGGATGTTTGTGAAATACTCTAGAATATGTTGAAGCCTTGCATGTGGTTTGGGAGCCATTTTTGGGTTTGAGGAAGCGTGTACTTAAAAGTTCATTATGTTAACAAAGGTTTGGCCAACCTTAGGTGTTTACACTAATTGCAGAGTTGCTTCAGTGATTGTGAAAGAGAGAAGTGGTGTGCTTGGATGAATTTAGGTCTGATCTAAGGTGTGTTGTGGTCTTCCTTCATTCCTTTCCATAGTAGGAATGTTTAGGTCCAGACTTAATTTGAATGTTATGTGTTAAGATGTGATGCTGACCATGGAGAATGTTCTCAAGGTTGAAGACAGTATAAATAAGTGTCAAGGGATCGTGATTATGTGCAGAAGTGATTGATGTGATTGGAATAACAATGTGGTTTGATGTATGGTGTAGTATAAGCTTTCATGTGTTAGACTACTAGATATAGTGAGTAGAAGTTGTCTACAATTCTTCAGTAATGCTACAAAGCTGATGTTTGTGATGTAGTGGATATTGGTTTAGTAATTTGAGCTTCATTGGAACTATAATCCTTGCATATGTTAGATGTAATTATAACAATTCAACTCTCGCAGTGAGCCATCTCTTCTATCCCTTTCTTTCAGGATAGTGAATCCTTCGACAGTGAGCCATCTCTTCTATCCCTTTCTTCTGGATAGTTAGCCCTCTGGCAGTGAACCTTTTGTAATTTGGTGTTGATACTACTTTATATTGTGAGCTAATCCTCACCATGGTTTTTCTCTTTTTGGGTTTCCCACGAAAATCTAGTGTTCTTGTGTTATGGGTTGTGGCTACTTGCTTTATGCTTAATTTCCTTTACTATAATTAAATATGTTAAAATGATTAAATGTTTAATATGTAAATGGTTTAACAGAATACGAATTCACCCCCCTCTTAATATTTTGGGTGTCCAAAAATATATACCTTGGAAATTATAGCTTTGGGCCCTTTTGTTGGAATTAGGCTAGACAATTGAGGTGGGGTGAATCAGTTGTCCCACAAAATTAACCTTTTCCCTTTTTAATCTTCTTTCACAACTTATAAATAGATTAATGATGTAACCACTAAAGCATGAAATAATAACACGAGCAGAAACATAATTAACACAATTGACACCAAGATTTTTAACATGGAAACCCAGTTAAGGGAAGACCATGGTGAGGGTTAACCCACAAGATTCGTACCCTATTAAAAATACTTGAAAATGGAAAGGCACTTGCCTTCAGGTAAGCTCACTACCTACAGAATTTATGTTTAATATAGAAGGAATTAACTGAGAAATAGCATCTTCTTCATGCCTGGTTCAATCTCATTGAATGCTCATAAAACTCCTGCTCTTCTCCCAAATACTTCTTCACTATCACTTCATCCTTTACTTTTCTTGTTCCTCTACTCCTCTTCTTCTCTACTTTGCCTTTAATCCTTTCTTCAAATTTAATTATTTTGTACAAGGATGATTTTCCACAACTCAACTGCACACCTTTATATGCTTCATCAACCTTGGAATAAACATCAAGGTTAGCACTCCAAACATTTGACTTAATGGGAATCACTAAGCTATTGGCCAAACATAACTAGGACTCAAATCTTCCTTGATTGATTTGCCACGCTCCATAGAATTGCTCTTAAATCATCCGTAACACGCTAGAATTATCCAATCAGCCAAGACTGGGAAAAAATAGCAACACTAAGAAGAAAATCTTCAACTGCAAGCTCGGTCTTCAATGCAGACCTCCAGCACATTCGTACTCCTCCAAATTATTAGAATCACTTGCATCTTCTCCAGAACCTCAAGAACACTGTCTACCATGACTGTCACATTAGAAAGATTGCTTGCGGACCTCTAAACCATGAACCACTTTAATTGATGATACACACTAACTTCCCAAACATGCCTCTAGAACCATAAATCATAATGTTTCAATGTGGAGCAATCCAGACCAATTTACTGTCACTCTGTCTCTTCTAAACACAGTAAAACCTAATTCTACTCAGATGACCATAGATTTTTCAAATCTTCATGTGAACCTCTCAAAACTTAACTGGAGCTACTTCAGACAATCCTCTACATAGCCATATGGTCTGTATACATTGATCTTCATTAATTTTCTCAATATCCTCAACATTCCAGTCTTCTAAACAGGCAACAAAATAGGATACAATTGACACCAATGGTAACAAGGATATGTTGACATCAATGACAACATTGATTAGGCACATATTTACAACAATATCCCCCTTTGTCATTGATGGCAACATATGATGTGAAAAATTAATTCAACCATCAAGACAAGAAATTCTCCCCCTTTCTCTTATCACTTCTACAACTACTTTTTCACTGCTCCCCCTTTCATCAGCAACTAGTTTTTCACATGACTTTTCTCCCCCTTTGACATAAATGGCAAAGGGTACATATTAGCAATCTTTTCTTCCCCTTTTTGTTACATATTGAACTCAAAATTTGCATACTAACTACTCCTCCTGAGTAGTATCTCCTTAACATCAATTTAGATCACAAGATATGACTATGAATTCCACTGGATTGATGCACCCTAGTGCATCTTAGTTTTGATCAGGAGGGGTAATAACCCCTAACTTCTCTTTGAGATTGTCAAAAGTATCCTTGGGTAGAGGCTTGGTAAAAATATCTGTAATTTGATCCTTTGAAGAAACAAACTCCAATCTGACTTCATTCTCATTAACCTTCTCTCTCAGAAAGTGAAACTTGATTGATATGTGCTTTTTCTTTGAATGCAACACCAAATTATTTGAGATTCTTATTACACTTGAATTATCATAGAAGATTGTGACAGGCTCCTCAAACACAATTCTGATGTCCTTCAACATTTGCTTCATCCATAGAACTTGAGTACAATTGTTTGCTATTGCTATATACTCTACCTCTATTGTATATAGGGATATTGCCTCCTGCTTTTTGCTCAACCAAGAAACCAATTTACTTCCCAAGAAGAATGTACCACCACTAGTACTTTTTCTATCATCCACATCTCCTACCCAATCAATATCTATATATACATGAAGAGTGAAGTCATTATCCTTTGGATACCATAAGACTGCTACAACATGGGATTCTCGAGGATCAGCTTGAAATCTAGCAACAAGTCCAATTGCATTCATGATATCAAGTCTAGTCTGAGTTAGATAGAGAAGTCCTGCAATCACTGATCTATAAATTTTTTTATTTGCCTTAAGGGATTCATCATCCTTACTTAGCTTACATCCAGTTACCATGGGTTTACCCACCAGCTTTGAATCTTCCATTCCAAACTTTTTCAACAATTCTCTCACATACTTAGATTGAGATATGAAGATGCCTTTATTTGACTGAATGATTTGCATACCTAAGAAGAAATTAATTTCACCAAACATGGACATCTCAAATTCACTCTACATCTGATCAACAATTGTTTTGCACATACTCTCATTTCCACCAAAAATGATATTATCAAAAAATACCTCAACAATCAGAATGTGCTCATGATCAATCTTGAAGTAAAGATTATTGTCAGCAGTGCCTTTGCTATATCTTAGCTTTAGCAGATACTTATCTAATCTTGCATACTAGGCTCCTGGGGCTTGTTTGAGTCCATACAATGCTTTCCTCAACCTGCAAACCATATCTCTTTGATCAGACAATTGAAATCCTTCCAGTTGCTTAATGTAGACTTCTTCTTCTAATTCTCCATTTAAGAATGCTAACTTGACATCCATCTAATAGACCTTGAAATCTTTATAAGCAGTAAATGCAAGAAATAATCTGACTGGCTCTATTCTTTCCACCAGAGAAAAAGTTTCTTTAAAATTAATTCCTTCCACTTGATTATATCCTTTGTAGACCAACCTTGCTTTGTTTCTTACAACTTCATCTTCATTTAGTTTATTCTGAAAGACCTATTTAGTTCCAATCACATTTTTGTCTTAAGGTCTAGGAACAAGATCCCAAGTGTGATTCTTTTCAATTTGCATTAATTCTTCTTCCATGGATTTTATCCAATTTTCATCATTGCAAGCTTCACTTACTAAATTTGGTTCAATCTTTGAAATCAAACAAATTTCCTCTTGATCTTCATCAATTCTTTTCCTAGTTCGAACACCTTTATATCTATCTCCTATGATCTGATCTTCAGGATGATCTAGTCTTACATACCTAGGGGTTTTGGGATTTATTTGAACCTCTATTTTTTGAGCTTGTTCTTTAACATCTATACTAGCCTCTTGAGTTACTGGATTTTCCAAGATCAATCTAAGTCTGAGTTTGGGTTTGAACTTGTCTTCCTTGACTTTGACTGTTATCTTGATCATCTGATTCATATCCACAACACCTAGAATGTCCTTCTTTGCTCTCATTAACTTTAACATTTGCACTTTCAACAATCTTTTTCAATCTTTTGTTAAAGCATCAATATGCCTTGCTTTGAGTAGAGTAACCCAGAAATATCCCTTCATCACTTCTTGCTTCAAACTTTCCTAAATTCTCATCTCTTTTGATATAGCACTTACTACCAAAAACTCTCAAGTATCTCACATTAGGAGGATGACCAAACCATACTTCATAAGGGGTCTTATCAGAATTGCCTTTGATCTGCACCTGGTTGAGAGTGTAGACAACAATACTCACAGCTTCTCTCCAATAGATTTGTGGAACATTTGCTTCCATCATCATGGTCCTGGTAGCTTCTTGAATGGTCTAGTTCTTTCTTTCCACAACTCCATTTTGTTGAGGAGTCCTACGAGCAGATAACTGTATTTTTATTCCATGCTTTTCATAGAATGTATCAAACTCACCGGAAGTAAACTCTCCACCTCTGTCAGATCTCAGACACTTTATTTTTCCACCAATCTCATTTTCCACCATAACCTTGAACTTGTCAAGAGCTTCTAATTTTTCTTTCAAAAAGGTTACCCACATCATCCAAGAGTAATCATCAATCAGTAACATAAAATATATGTCTCCTTGCACACTCCTAATTCTAGCAAGGCCACATAGATCAATATGCACAAGTTCCAGTCGTCCACTTGAAAATTGTTCTTTACTTTTGAATGAAATTTTATTCTGTTTACCCAATTGACATTCTCTACGCATGCTATTAGTAGGTTTCACAATTTTTGGAAGATTTCATAGCTTGAGTAGAGCTTATCTTGACAATGGTATCAAAATTCACATGATACATTCTCATATGCCATAACCAACTTTGATCAATCTAAGCAATCAAACAACTTTTGTTAGAACTACTTAAATGAAAGATGTTACCTCTAGTCTAAGTACTAGATACAATTTTAGTTTCAGAGATTTCCAAGATTCTGCATTTTCCATCCTTGAATCAGAGATCATAACCCTTGTCAACCAACTATCCAACACTAAGAAGATTATGCTTTAGTCCTTCCACATACAGAACATCATTAGTGTTATTCATACCATCAAAAGAGATGGATCCTCTGACATAGATTCTACAAACTGAGTTGTCTCCAAATTTCACAATTCCACCTTCATATTTTTTAAAGCTTACAAACTTACTTTTATCACCAATCATATGATGAGAACATCCACTGTCAATTACCCATTCATCTTTTTCTACAACCTGAGTAGCCAAGGCTCTTTCCACATTTGCGTTGCTAGTAAATTCAGTAGGCATTGGATCTTCTTCTTTGATAGCAATGAATACCCAATCATTTTTAGTTGAACCTCCATGATCAGATTCATCATCTGTGACTCCTTCTTCACCAGTGTCTTGGACATAGTAGCATTTCTTCTAAACTCTAGGTCTGTTAGGGTTTGGCCTTGAACCCCTCTCCAGACACCTTGGGGCAAAATGACCAATCTTATTACAGGTAAAACATTTAAATGGCAACTTTCCTTCATACTTACTAGATCCTCTCGGCAATCTTTTAGCAAAAAGGGCTTCAAGTTCATTGAACTCAATTTTATCACCTTCAAGATCCTTCCTTGTTCTATCGAATCTATTAGATCTTCTTGAAGAGCTTTCACCTGGGTCATATTTTTGTTTTCCATGAATACTAGCTTTAAATGCAAATTCAAACTTAGGAAGAGAATCATCAAACTCACTCATTTCAAATGCTAAAAGTTTACTAACCAACTGATCCCTTGTAACAGTTGTCACAGTCCTAATTTCTTCAATGGCAGCAGCTTTATGCTTGTAGGCCGGAGGTAAGGATTTGAGCACTTTGGCAACAATTTCTGATTCTTCCAATTTTCCACCAACATGTCTTATACCACTCACAAGTTCATTCACTTTTAGCATGTAGGAGGTAATATTTTCATCTTCACTCATCCTTAAGCTTTCATATCTACCCTTCAGGATTTGTAGCTTGGCACATTTGACATGTTCATCACCTTTATGCAGTGTTTCCAACTTTTCCCAGATTTCATGTGCGGTTTTCAATTCTAGTACATTTGTCATTTCTGTATCAGATAGGGCACTTAACAAGGCTTCTATAGCTTGAGTGTTGTTCTCAACATCTTTGATTTCATCTGGAGTTGTAGGACCTTTTTCTGGAATTTTATATTCATTCTTAGTTATCAACCAGTAGGCATCTCCCATACATTGCAAATGACACTGCATGCACATCTTCCATAGAGTAATTTGTTCCATCAAATCTTAGACTTTCTTGTAAGTTGACATTCTAGATCTCCTCAAGTGGTCAAGCTTCTTTAAGAGGAACTTAGCTCTGATACCAATTGTTGGAATTAGGCCAGACAACTAAGAGGGAGGTGAATCAATTGTCCCACAAAATTAACGTTTTCCCTTTTTAATATTCTTTCACAACTTATAAATAGATTAATGATGTAACCATTAAAGCATGGAATAATAATACATGAGCAGAAACACAATTAACACACTTGACACCAATATTTTTAATGTAGAAACCTAGTTAAGGGAAAACCATGGTGGGGGTTAACCCACAAGATTCATACCCTATTAAAAGTACTTGAAAATGGGAAGGCACTTGCCTTCGGGCGTACTGCCCAGAGCTCATTGCTTAAAAGAGGCTCACTACCTACAGAATTTATGTTTAATACATAAAGAATTAACTAAGAAATAGCATCTTCTTCATGCCTAGTTTAGTCTCATTGAATGCTCATAAAACTTTTGCTCTTCTCCCAAATACTTCTTCACTATCACTTCATCCTTTACTATTCTTGTTCCTCTACTCCTCCTCTTCTCTACTCTGCCTTTGATACTTTCTTTGAATTTGATTATTTTGTACAAGGATGATTTTCCACAACTCAACTGCATGCCTTTATATGCTTCATCAACCTTGGAATAACATCAAGGTCGGCACTCCAAACATCTGACTTAATGTGAATCACTTAGCTATTGGCCTAACATAACTGGGACTCAAATCTTCCTTGATCAATGTGCCACACTCCATAGAATTGCTCTTAGATCATCCACAACATGCTAGAACTATCCAGTCGGTGAAGACTGGGAAAAAACAACAACACTACGAAGAAAATATTCAATTGTGAGCTTGATCTTCAATGCAAACCTCCAACATAGCAAGCACATGATCTAGAGACCTCCACAAGCACATTGAATTTAACAAAGACATCCACACTCCTCCAAATTATTAGAATCACTTGCATCTTCTCCAAAACCTCAAGAACACTGTCTGCCATGACTCTCACACTAGAAAGATTTCTTGCAGACCTCTAAACCATGAACCACTTGAGTTGATGATACACACTGACTTCCCAAACATGCCTCTAGAACCGCAGATCATAATATTTTAATGCGGAGGAATCCAGACCAATTTACTATCACTATGTCTCTTTTGAACACAACAAAACCCAATTCTACTCAGATGGACATAGCTTCTTCAAATCTTCATATGGACCTCTCAAAACTTAACTAGAGCTACTTCAAATAATCCTCCACATAGCCATATGGTTTGCAAACATTGATATTCATTAATTTTCTCAATATCCTCAACATTCTAGTCTTCTAAACAGGCAACAAAATAGGATACAGTTGACACCAATGGCAACAAGGATATGTTGACATCAATGACAACACCAATTAGGCACATATTTAAAACACCTTCCCCTTCCTTCATATACTCTTCTTGATCTAAAAGGCTTGTTCATCATCACTACTAGATATTATTTATCTACATTATATCTAGAATGATGTTTATCCGCTTCTTGTAGAGCTTATGCTAAATCATCTAGTTATTCTACATCAATGTCCTCATATTCTTTAAAAAAAGGTTCATAAATATTGTCTTGCATGTAGATATCTTCATCTTCATTGACAAGATCCTACCATGTTGCTACGTCAGAAGAATACATAGCTTTAACAACTTAGTTTTTATAGGTGCGTTAGGGAGCTTTATGTCTTGATTTATTGCAGACATAGTAGATAACTTTTTGGCTTTGTTGGTGAGGAGCTATTCTATGGTGCAAATAATGATTCTTGGAAGCATAAGAATGCTTACATGGGAAAGACCAATGTTGCTAAGAGAGTTTCCTCTTTTTGTATTATTTGCAAGCTTTGTGACCTTCAAAAAAGAAAGGATTACAACCATTCTTTGTGTTTTAGGAAAGAGTGGAGTAAGTCTTTAGGCTTGATGTTTGGTGAATTTCTAAACATTTTTGCAGTCATTAATAAATTACAAAACATGATTTTGGGCAAACTGAATTAGATCATTGATAGGAGTTTCCTCAGGAGAAAGGCCACAGACATGTAGATATTCAACAACTTTATCAAACAAATGATAGTGGAGACCTTCTAGATATTTGATCTTAGAAAATGGTTGTTTGTTTGGCTTTGGGTCATACAAAAGTGTTCTAAAATGGTTTGAATTTGCCATACAACATCCAAACAACAACAAATCTTATACATAGATTGAATAATTTTTAAATGGAGCTCGGATAGTATCCTTTTTATTTCTTTTCAATTCCACTAAAAACATAGATTGAACTACATCTCATACACTAAATGTAACAAGTTATATTAAATTATAAATTAATCATATTATTTTTATTGTATGGAATGCTTTTGCATTCAATTGTGTGTATTTTTGCATCAACTTTTTTATCACACTTAGTGATCCATCATGAAGAGGAAAAGAGAAAAGTTATGATCACACTCAGTGATCCATCCGTATTCCTCTCCTCTTCCTAATGGTGGATCACTAAGTGTGATTACAAACATCGATGCAAAAATACACATTTGAATCCAAAAGCACTCTATACACTAAACTAATGGAATGTGGAAAACTCATACCAACCACTAGTTATCTTTCATAATTGAAAATAAAACAATATAAATAAACAAATCTAAGATTTCTAAAATACATCATATTTAAAAAATTAAAAACTAGATAGAACTACTTTTATATTAAAAAAAAAAAATTGCCACACATTTTTTTCATTAAAAAAAGTAGTTTTAAATCATAAATTACCAATTGAAGCTTAACTTTTTAAAATGCTTTCAAAGTTCCAATTATGGAACTACCAGTACAGTTGCTAATTATATGTTTTCAGCCTAAACACAAATCAACCTTCATATTTCTACTAAAAGATACAAAAATAAAAGGAAGTTAGTAAACCTAAGAATACGATATGTTTGTCTACTGAAACTGATGATTTTTTTCAAAATCGAAGCGAAAGATACGTCCTCTGCAGCAGCACATCAAAACCCAAAAATACACATATTTAACGTTATAGGTTTCGAGGCAACTGGAACTGTTTTCAGGACAGCATGCAGTTCAGTTGTTTATCCGTGTCTAACGAGAGACATTATCTATCATGTATCCATACCTACCAGAGAGCATAATGTAATTGATTATTCAAATGGTCGGGAATCCCCTCCCTTTCCTGAGCCACTGTTAACTTGTTTATAGATCGTTTGAATAGAAACTAGAGCCATACAGCTCCTTGTAGATTTAAAATATGGTGAAAAATGTTTATTGTGTAAGCTGGTAGCCTGGTGAGTAGACTTTTGCTGCCGTCTCTTTCTTCGTGGGAATCTGATTCTGATTCTGCCTGACTCATATTTTAAATGTGTGTGTGAGAAGATGTTGATGAGAAGTGTTTCTTATAAGGCAGCCACCATTACATTGTGGTTAACATGCCGGCAATTTAGGATAGAGGCTGTTTATTGATCACAATGTGTAGGCGATTTAAGCTCTTCCTAAGAAGTGGGTGTTATTGTTTGAAGCTTTCGTTTAGAGGGAACTCAGCAAGTAATTTGTAATACATTCAAGAAGAAAAGTTCATACTTTACTCTTTAATATCCTAGTTTTGAATTAGCATATGATTCTAATATTTATGTTATATTTTGATTGAAAGTGGCCACTATTTGGACCATTTCTCAATTTATGCATGGCATTCTTTTGGAGGGGTCATGTTTAATTGGTTATAATGTTGGGTTCTCATTGTGGAGACCCAAGTTCAAATCCTCATAGGGACATCTAATGTGAATTTCTAAGTTTTGACTCTTGGTCTTCCATAGGTGATTTTTTTAGAGGAAAGTCAACTAAGTAATTAGTAATACACTTGACATGAAAAATGCATGTTTTATTCTTTCTTCTCTTATGTTTTAAGTTATCTTATATATATTATTAATGTATGATTCTAATATTGAATTTGGTTTTTTTTGGTGTATTTATTAATCCTGAAATATGAATTTGAAACTCTTATATTTTTGTCTCAAAACCTCACCGACCCTACTCTCAGGAATTTCTCCTTTATAGATTAGATCATACCTACAATCTTGTCACCTCAACTAAATCATGGGCGCAGTCTAGTGCCCCACTTTCAAAATTCAAAATTCTAAACTCCAAGACTAACAAACCCTAGATATGATCATTACC
Organism: Cunninghamia lanceolata; assembly: GCA_027924645.1. NCBI lineage: Eukaryota > Viridiplantae > Streptophyta > Pinopsida > Cupressales > Cupressaceae > Cunninghamia > Cunninghamia lanceolata. The sequence continues at coordinate 7,779,390 of BSBN01000389.1, forward strand.
CATTGGCATGCATGCCATAAGCTTCAAAATGTCTATTGAGAGTTGCCTATCTGAGGACATCATCCTACATCACTTTCAAGGGGAACAAAACTTCATATTACTAATTGGCACCAATTTTAGTTTACATTATATTGACTCAACACATTAGCATCGAACATTCACTATTATCTTTGTTTTGATCTTGCTAAATCAACTTATGGCCCTACCTATCATCAATGAAGTTAAACTCTCCTCACTATATACATAATAAAATCCCAATGATATTTTTAGCACAACATTTTTTTAGATGTAGGTACACTTAGCAAGAAACAAGATTTTATGGTCAATGGACTACTACATAGATTCTTGCAAGTCAAATGTGATTATGTTACGTGGGCTAAATCACATGGTTGATCCAATCCTAGGTCTTCAAAAGATCAAGAAATCTTCATCTTAGGATGTCAATCCTATTTTAATTCCAAATTTTTAATTTACAAATCTCTATCACATCTCAACAATCAATATCTAAATCAATCCAATTTTTAAGTAAGCTTAACCCCTCTCACTTTCATTTGTCATTTCTATTTATCTATCTTGGATCCCAAATCATAAATTAATTTAGACTCTAATTGCATTTATTGATTTGTCATCATCTTTTAAACATCTAAATTAATCATAATGTCTACTTTCTTTCCCTACATTATGGTTAATCTATAACTTGTAGTCCTATCCTTTATAGTAGAATTTTTTTATTTTTCATTTATCTAATTTAGTGAATTTTCATATCTTTGATTTAAATCTAAAATTTCTATGGATCCCTCTTTATCTTCATTCATGATGAATGTAGAACATTTGACTCATGATTATATTTCTTTTTATATCATCCACCTTGAAACCCACATTTCCACCAAACCATACTCTTATAATGATATCTTTAATGATTTGATTGGTAATGAGTATATCTATGATCCTTTACTTCTTGATGTCTCTTCTCCCTACACTTGTTAGTTATATGCACTTTCTAATGAACATGTTTTTTTAAAACCCTAACTTTTCTATGGCTCATAGTGTCTAGACACACATTTTTGAATTAAAGATTTATTTTTATTTTCTATGCAATTGATTATACTATGGTATGATATGTTTGTTGATGTCGAGTTTGACTTATATCATTCTCAAAACTAGTTTATGTACATGGATTTGTAAGGTGGACTAGACCATGTTTTTGATATTTCAAATATTTCATTCTCTAGTTCTTATTCCCTATAATCCACAATGCACACCTTTAGGCTTGTTCATGATACATGTTCAAGGGATTTTAATTTTTACTATCCTTTTGAATTACATGTTCTTATACCTAACAATGATTTGATATATCCCTTGTATAATTTTTGATAGTCCAACCTCCACGTCCTTCACTTTATGGTCTCTCGAGGGGTTATCTATTAAGGATCTTAGTGATACTTTCTTAATCAATGAACATGCATTATCCTCTCCCTCACATGATGTTGTCGATGATGTTTTCCTAGAACATTTTTAGTGTAGGTTTTTTGTTTTCCTTAGTTGATTATTACATATTTTCTTACAAATTTACTCTAGCTTTCTTAAGTAGTTAGAGTGAGTCACTTATGAGGGCAGATTGCATTTTCCATGAATCTAAGTCCTGCATATTTTGGGGTAAAGTTAGTTCACTACATCTATCATTGGTTGTATTTGCCTCCCCTCTTTTCTATTTATGTACCAACTCACCTTGCATTTCAATTCATATGATTGTGACCTTTTGGTTAATGTATTCTATGTTGATTCATATTCATGTCTTGCAATCTTGTGCTTATCTCTCTAATTCTTGGAAGTTATCCTTATTCTTCTAGGATGATTATTTAGACATTTGTTGAATAATGGTTTATGCATGTTCCATGCTAAATCTAGGTTATCAATGTTTTTTTTGCATATTGTAACATGGTATCAAAGTATTGTAGTGTCTAGGGTAGAACATTCAATTTCTATTTTCTAAGAGATTTGCATGCATTGTTTCTTAAAAACCGAGTATGCTATTTTTTTGCATCTTTAAATGATTTAGAGAATAAGAATGGTTTGATGAAATAAATATAAATTTTTAGGGTTTCATTGATTTTTTTTTGGGTTTGGGTGTGAGTTAAGTTTCGGCAGACTATCTCAGTTTTTTATTGCACTATTGTGTTCAAGAGGTTTGAGAAAGTTAGCATAGGATTTCATTTCACTCAATGGATTCCAAGAAGCTAATCTTCATGTAAGTTCTTTTTTTGTGTTTTTTTATTAAGTTTTATAGGTGCCAGAATTTTAAAGGCATCCTAGCTAAAATTTGATTGCATTATTATTCTTGGTAATACAAATACCCTAAAATTAACCATAAATTAGTCTATTTTATATTTCATGGTTTGGAGAGGTTTATTATTTTGTCTTGGCACTTGTTGATGTATAGCACCAACATGGGAAGTTTCAAGAATGTGGGATTGATACTTGAAACAACTGTGTATGAGGAAAATTGATTATGTTTAAATAATAAAATCAAAACTATGATAATAATCAAATCAAAAACCCATAACATAAAGAGATCTATCTAAATAAAAAGCTATTATTAATAAATCAATTTAAAAAAGCTTTTACCTAGATTGTGTTGTTCTCTTTGTCGAATGTGGATTGCTCAATAACGCTATGAAACCATGTTTCAACAAGCAAGTGTAGGTGCTCAAAGATCAATGTCAAAAGATCGTAAGTTGCTCAACAATGCGATGTATGTTCCAAGCACTGTAAACGATGCCTAAGAATAAGTGATCAAAAAGGCTTTGTAAAGGAGATGAGGGGAGTTTATATAGGTTTCAATAGAGATCGATAAATAGTCCAGATAATTCAAAAGAATCAACAGAGGAGATAAAACAAATAACCACGATGAATGTGCACACATGTGTCAATCCATAAGGATATTTTTATTAAGATATGATGAAAACAAGATTGATTGAATAGATAACTCAACTTGTAATTTTGTCTTTTTTAGAGTTCTAAAAATAAGACTGATTATGCACATGAGTTAACAAGATATTTTAAGAGATATTGGAAGATAACTGAAATTAAATACATAAATTTATTTAATTGTTTGTGCATGATAGAGGAACAAAGGATTATAAATAAAATATTTGATTTTATTTATTTTTAGAGGTTTGAAATAATTTAAAAAAGTGTGCACGATTTATTTAAATTTAGAAGAATAATTGATTTAATTAAATAATGTAGAATTATTTAATTGTAGATAAGATAGAATTGGATGAGTTAATTAAATAATTGGATTTATTTAATTAATGGAGACTTGAAATTTGAAAGAGAATAATGATTTAATTAAATAATTAAAATTATTTAATTTTGGAAGAATAAAGTTGATTTTGTTGAAATTAATTAAATAAAGAGAATTTATTCAATTAATGTCAAAATTATGTGATTTGGAAGAATTTGATGAAATTAATTAAATAATTAGATTATTTAATTAATGTTAACATATAGTTGATTCGATAGATTTGATGAAATGCAAGTGGTGCGATGACATGGTCATTTTAGGGTGTCTACATTTTGCCCCTCTTTGATGTGATATAGTTTACAATGTTGCCTCAAAGAAATTGATTGTTGAAGATATGATACAATTTATTGGTGCCCTAATGTAGCTAGTTGCCCCAGCGTATGCCCTCTTGAGCAGAAAGACAGGGAAGCAACAGAAGAACTGAGTTGACGCTTGACAAGAAGATTGTGAAACAAGGTAGCAAAAAAAAAAGGGGGTGGGAAGAAAAAAATGTGGGAGGGACACTATAAATAGGTCCCACGGGGACCACACTCCTCATTTGCATACTAAGGGTTACTAAAAATAGAGCTTAGAGCCTCCAAGCTTAGTGTGTGAGAGTTGAGTGGAGAAGGAGCTTGCAACGAGGAGAGATGCCAATCCCAGTGCATAAGCATCAGGCAGAGCTGGTGCTGATGTACGAGAGACTAGTAGGAGCTCTAGCAATGATAAGTGTCCAAAAACCTCCTTGTACTTGATGTTTTAGGTTAGTTTTAGGGTTTGGTCTAGGTAGGTCTTTAGGTTAGCCAAAAGCATTGCAACATGCTAGGGTGCGTCTAGTAGTCGATCTAGGCACTTTTGACATGCTAAAGCACCTTTGGTAGGTTAGTAAAGCATTGTTGGTCAAAACAAAGTGCTATTGGCTTTTATGAGTTGCACTGCAGTGTGGTTGGTAGAGATCCACAATGCTCTTGGTAGGGCAGTACAGTGCAGTTGGTCAGGTAGTTAGGCATAGTTGGTAGGGGAGAATGAAAAATGAGTCACCCTTGTGAGGGCAGTAAGGCGCGACTAGATGCGCAGTGAAGCACACTTATGTAAAACAAGTCACGTTTGGCAGAGATAACAAAGTGCTTGCATTAAAACACTAAGGTACTTTTGGTAGAATAATGGAGTGCTCTTGGATAAAACAAGGCACTTTTGGTTAAGTTAGAATAGCGAAGTAGTTAGGGTTGATTGAGGGGTTGACCTAGGTTAGAGAAGGGTAGAGTTGGTCTTAGGGTTTACGTCAGAGGGTAGATGTCAGTAGGGATTTGGAGAAGTGTGTAAAAGTTCTGACAAGTGGTTTTGTGGATGTAGAGGATGATGTTGTCGCTGATGTCGAGAGAGTGACACCACATTATAGAGGATGAGGTGGTACAGATGACGTGGGAGGAGGATGCATTCCTAGAGTACATGGGATTATGGCATGTGGCACACCTCACACACATTAGGGTGAATCTCACCCTAGTGACAGTGGCCATAGAGAGATACCATAGTGAGACATGTTCGTTTCACTTTCTGATAGGGGAGGCTACAGTGACACTTGAGGATGTGTATTGCATCCTCAGGATCAGGATTGATGGGGAGCGAGTTGATTTTGACCTAGTGCAAGGTGAGTCAGGCCTGATAGAGGTGTTCTGCATAGATGATCTGTGGATTGAGGATGGTGAGATTTGGTGGGCAGACATTCTGAGACTCCGCAAAAGGATCAGATGGATAGCATCTTCACTGATTGGCGGCTTCTTGTGCCTAAATAGATGATCTAGAGGATTATCTGTAGGATGGGGCACTGTACTATCTAGGATTTTTACGCATGGCATCTAGTATGCATGGGGCCCATGTATGCTTGGGCAGCTATATCAAGATATGCACTATTGTGTATACAGGAGAGGCCGGAGTCTCTCAGCAGGGGTGACTCTACTATAGGTGTGGCCATGGGAGCACATCCCAATGATCAAATCTATTACATAGTGCCACGGTGAGAGGGGGAGCCTTATGTATTTCATGTATGAGAGAGTTATTACACACAGGCAGCTTGGATTTGTTAGCCATTGGAGGTAACAAATTGATGAGATGGATCTATTCATTTGGAGGCTATGGTTATTATGTGAGGAGTGGGAGAATGAGCATGAGCAGCTGATGTACTATCGATAGGCATGATACCTATTTGGGAGACGGATGGATACCATTGAGAGATACCTGCTAGAGTGGGTACTCAGATAGTTTGGACTACCACAAGGGTTGCCAGTTGGGGAGGCTACCATGTGAGGACACAAAGGGAGGGGACTGGGATGCCAAGATTCTAGTGACCATAGCCTTGGTAGAGGTACAAGGACTTGTCCCAATTAGATGGGACTGGGATTTAGGGCTAGCAGACCCAGGTACTTTACCTGAGTATGATAGGTACTGGCAGACACACAGGCCAATGAGACTGACTACACCAAGTGTGGCAGGGGTAGTGGGGGAGGACTAGTCCAAGGTGGGGAGGCTAGGATGAGATGGAAGGCCATAGAGGTGAGACAATAGGTAGGTGGAGAGGCTAGAAGCTAGTAGGTAGATGTAGAGATGGCCAAGGAGGAGGATCTAGTCATAGAGACTGATTTACAGCAGGTAGAGTGGCTGTTATAGGAGGAGATGGCACAGAGGACACGTCTAGAGCTCTAGATAGTGAGGGTGAGGAGAGACATGGATATAACGAGGGTAAAGGTGAGACAAGCTAAGGCCCTAGCATAGGTACAGACACAGATGGAAGTAGCGGCATAGGCATCCCTGGTAGTGACCCAGGTGGCATTTACACATGCATAGGCAACCCTGGTAGTGACCTAAATAGCATTGACACAGGCATAGGGAGCCCTAGCACAGACACAAGCACAGGTATAGGTAGGGGATGATGGGTAGTTAGCCCAGATGACTTTGGAGAGGGACGTAACAAATCATCTTCGTTTGACAGTCGAGGCCACACTATAGAGAGTGAGGTGGGAGAGAGATGAGGCACATTGTGCATTGGATGCCGATCAGAGGACACTCTACAGTGATCTCATCCATGTACAGGGAGAGCTTGTGATAGTAGGGAGAGAGGCTAGTGGCTTAGCAAGAGTCGAGCTTCTGAGAGCAGAGCAGGTCTGAAGCATCTAGGTCTCATAGGACAAGGCAGTTAGTGTCCTTAGTTAGAGGATCCTTTCTACCACCAGGGGGAGGAGGACCAATAAGAGGACCTGTATTGAGTACAGGTGGAGGACAGGGGCCACAGCAGGAGGGCAGCTCTACCCACTAGAGCACGCACATTGTACATTGTATCATTTTGGTATCATTATGGACACTAGTATATTTTGACTGATGCCTGCATGCATCCTGATGTATATTTTGTGGGCTCTTGATAGCCTTGATGTACTTTATTGATGTATACATATGGACTATTGATGTAGACACATATAGTTTGTGTTTTGATGGCCTTCACATGATATATATGATGACATATTACACTCACTAATGTTCATGCTTTTGTGTATATACTTCTTGATGACATGGATGTGATGATATGTATGTATGATTATGGATTTATGTGATGATGTATATTTCTTATGTGATGCTTATAGATGTATGACATATGATGACATGATGCTTAAAGATGTATGATGATATAGATGCTATGACTTGCAATATCTAACATGTGGGTTTTGTAGATATGCACCAGAGAGAAGAAAAGCAGAGATGGAAGAGAGAGACTATTGATTGATCATTGCTTTGAAAATGATATAAGGACATGGGTAAATGGATGGGTAAATGATGAGCTTGTTACATTGGTTTCACAATTGTATATAAAGAGCAATCCTTATGTTTGATATAGCACATGGATAGTTCGCCACCAAGGTATAAAAGACCAAGTTGCTGTGATATCCGAGTGCATGGATGTTGACTCTACAAGCAAGTGGTTTGAACTTAGATCCCTTAGACATAATATAACCTTGTTGTACATGTGAATGAGCCATAGTCTTGAACATAAAATAAACTTCAATACATGTAAATACAAGAAGAATATTAATATGTAAGATGCTAGGTCGTAACACACACAAGATAAATATGCTACCAAGAAAGATGCTAAAGATCATTCCTCAAACATGGCACACAAAAGCAATGACTATGCCCCCAATCCATACTACATCACAACATACCAAGATTATAGATAAATCAAGGTATCCTTGAATAGGTAATGGACAAAGGAGCAAAAGATAAATCATAAAGCAAATTGACTGACTTACAAAGTAAACATACAGCCAACATATTCTCTTGCCAAAGAGGTTGCTCATGATAGATTGGATAGGAAAGATAATAGTCTTATCATAGGAGCTATGTGTTTGTTAAAGGGTGTTATCTGTTGAAAAAGATAATGTCTTGTTTTAGGAAATGCCACATGTTGTATAAGACGCGTGTGTTGGTCTCGATCATGGAACAGTTGTATAAGACAAGCTTATTGATCTATTGTTTGGTTGAGCTTGATTTAGCCGATGCTAGCAATCGATATGTAGAATAGTATGTGACTCTGTAAGTAAGCTCCTTTGCTTTAGGTTTGTTAAGGACTTTTTCTTTGAAAGGATGCATATGTTTGTTGTTGTTCTACTTGAGTTAGTCAAGTCGAGGTGAATGGATTTTGATAAACAAAAGACTAGAAAGATGACATGTCAATGGATTGAGGTGGGTGAAGAATGATGAATCGTATGTGCCTGAGTACTAGAAACATCCTTCATATTCTAGACTACCTACATACCCTGTATCCATAGGATCAAGTCACATTATGATGAAAGATGAAAATGATAATATGTAGTTCTAGGTAGAGTGATGAGTGGGTCAAGGTGTTTGACCTTGGGTAGGTGAAATGATGAGATCTTATGTACCTGAGTACTGGATACTTCCTTTGTATGCCAGGCTGCCTACATACCCATATCAATGGGATCAAGGTACCTTAAGATTGAAATAAGATGATATGTAGTTCTGGTTGGTGTGATGATGTAGGAAAAGTGCTAAGAAGATAATAACCTTATCATAGGAGTGATGTGTCCTTTAAAGGGTGTTATCTGTGGAAAGGAGAATGATTAAAGTGCTTTATGTTTTTGTGAAGCATTTTACGTGAGTATGCATGAACCAAGAACAAGGAACCACTCCTAGACCTAGGTTAAGGAAGGAATTGCCCCCATTCTAGTAGAGAAATTTTGCATGGGTGCCTGGTGGATGGAGGAGACATAGAAAGTTTGACCTAGGACAAGACAATGATAACTGTTGACATAGATCAAGACGTGGGATTACGATGATGGATATTGACAAACTTCCAAGCTATTCTAGATAGGGAGATGGAAATGCAAACAAGGTTTATGGATGGATGGATGAAGTGTGTTGTGAAAAAATGGAATGAACAAGACTTGATAGATGATGGATGCTGACTCTACACATAGTGCCTATTTTCTAGGTTTTCACTATGGTACTTATCCAAGGCACCTGTTTACCAGGTTTTCACTAGAGGACGGATTATTTTTTTATTTTTTATTTTTTTTGTTTTTTGCTTTTAGTTTTTTTTTTTTTTTTACACTCTAAGGATTAGGCATAGAACTTCTTGAGATGAACACTATTAAGTGGCTCATCTAGAGGAATGTCATCAGGTGTAGCTAAAGTATAAGCTCCTGATCCATATGCTATTGTCACAATAAAGGGTCCTAACCAATTAGGCTCAAACTTGCCCTTCTTTTCTCGATCTACTTGATTTATCTGATTTTCTTTTAAGACAAGATCACCAACTTGAAACCATCTTTCTTTGATCCTTTTGTTGTAATTATTTCAGAGGTGGTTTTGATAGACATGGAGATGATTAAGTGCGGCAAGGCACCTCTCATCTAGTAGTTCTAGCTTAGCTAATCTGGAAGTGCGATACTCCTCTCCACTGATTAGGTTCTACATGGATACTCTGAGGGATGAGATCTTGATCTCTATAGGTAGGATGGCTTCAGAGCCAGAGACCAAGGCATATGGTGTGGCACCAATTGGTGTTCTGATACTAGTACAATAGGCCCATAGGGCAGGATTGAGTTGCAAGTGCCAATCACGACTAGCTTCATTGACCGTTTTCTTGAGGATTTTAAGAATGGTTTTGTTGGAAGCCTTGGCTTGGTCGTTACTCTGTGGATAGTAGGGAGTTGAAAACAGATGTTGGATATTGTATTGTGTGCACTAGGCATAGACATCTTGGTTCTTGAATGGTCTCCCATTATCAATGACAATGGCTTGGGGAATACCATACCGGCATATGAGGTAGTTAATGATAAACTTGGCTATTTACTTCCTGATGATATAGGTCATGGGAATGGCTTCGACCCACTTTGTGAAATACTCAGTGGCAGTAATGATGAACTTATGGCCATTAGATGAGGATGGGTGGATTTGTCCTACGAGGTCGAGACCCCATTGAGAAAAGGGCCATGGAGTCATCACAAGTTGTAGTTCATGAGCTAGTGCATGAATTAAATCTCCATACTACTAGCATTGTAGACATTTCTTAGTGAACTGTGCAGCATCCTATTCTATTGTAGGCTAGTAATACCCTGTTCTAAGTATCTTCTTAGTGAGATTAGGACCGGTAGAATGTGTGCCATAGACACCTTCATGTATGTCTCGTAAGGTAGCTTTAGCTTCTTCTGCATTAAGACATCATAAGAGGATACCATCAAGACTCCGGTGATATAGTGTATCACCCAGAATGGTGTAACGGGAGGATCGACGGATAAAGGTTTTAGGTTGGGTGGACGAGAGTTCAATGGGAAAGGTACTATTTTTAAGGTATTCATAGATATCTTTGTACCATGGGGAATTGGGACCAACAAGTTCACAGATGATTTTAGTAACTGGAACATTGACAGTTGGTATCAACAACTATTTGATCAAGAATTCACATTTTTGTGTATTTGCAGGCATGTCAATAAGTGACCCTACATAAGCCATAGAATCTATAGCCTTGTTATACTCTATTGGAATTTGCTCAAATGTGATGCTAGAAAAGTGTGGTTTGTAAACATCCATTAGTCTCTTGTAGGGGACCAACTTTTCATCTGTTGTTTGGTACTCATCTGTGACTTGTTGAATGACTAGTTGTGAGTCGCCATATACTTGTAATTCTGTGATGTCTGATTGAACTATTGTATTGAGACCTATGAGGAGTGCTTCATACTCAGCAATGTTGTTGGTGCAAGGGAATGCAAGCCGATATGACTTTGGAATATAGTCATTTTGAGGTGTGATAAATAAGATGTCAACCCCTGATCCATGTTGTGTGTAGGAATCATCAAAGTACAACTTCCACATTTTTGAGTTGGAAAGAGTGAAGATATTCTCTTCTGAAAAGTCTGCTACCATAGGGTGTGTATCTGTCATGGGTGGTTCTACTAGTTGATCTACGAGGGCTTGTCCCTTGATTGCTTTATAATCCATATACTCAATGTCAAACTCACTAAGTATCATGACCCATTTAGCTAGTCTACTTGTGAGAGATGCTTTCGCTAGTAGATACTTTAATGGATCAATTTTGGCTATAAGGTTTGTGTGTTAGTTTAGCATGTAATGCCACAACTTTTGGGAAGTGAACACTACTACTAAACAAGCTCTTTCCATCGGTGAATAATTGAGTTCATATCCCACTAAGGTTTGACTAATATAATAAATTGCATGCTCTTTTCTTGACTCATCATGTTGTGTTAGAAGGGCCCCAAGGGTCGAAGTTGTAGTTGAGATGTATAATATCAAAGGTTTATCAGCAACTGGTTGAACCAATATAGGAGGTGTAGCTAGATACTCTTTGAGCTGATCAAATGCTGCTTGACACTTATCATCCCATCAAAATGAGGCATCCTTTGGAGCAAGTGTTGAAATGGTTGGCATTTATCTGCTAGCTATGAGATGAAATGCCTAATGGATTGCAACTTTCCTTGAAGGCTCCTTAATAATTTGAGGTTCTTTGGTGGAAGCATCTCCACTATAGCCTTTACTTTTACGAGGTCTACTTTGATGCCTCTACGAGATACAATGTATCCCAACAGCTTCCTTGATGTTACACCAAAGACACACTTCTTTGGATTGAGGTGTACTTGGTATTTCTTGAGCCTGTCAAAGATCTATCCTAGAACTTGTATGTGATCTTCCCTAGAAGATTTAGCTAGTATATCATCCACATAGCCCTCCATGATATGATGAAAGAGATCATGGAGTATCACTGTCATTGCTCTTTGATAAGTTGCCCCTGCATTCTTTAGACCAAACGGCATGACACACCAACAATAATTACCCCATGGACAAGTAAAAGTTGTTTTATGTTGATCTTCCTCTGCTATCTATATCTGATTGTAGCCAAAGAATCCATCCATGAGAGAAAGCATTGCATGACCTATAGTCAAGTCTACTATGAGGTCAATGTTCGATAGTGGAAAGTCATCTTTGGGACATGCTTTGTTAAGATCTCTAAAATCATTACACATGCAGATGTGCCCATTCAGTTTAGACACATGTACAATGTTTTATACCTAGTCTGAATAATCAATGGGTCAGATGAACTTTGCATCTAACAACTTTTGTATTTCCACTTTTACCAAGAGAGCTATCTGTGGGTGCATCTTCCTCAGCTTTTGCTTGACTGGTTTAACTATTGGATCCACTGTGAGATAGTGAACCACTAGCCTAGGGTCTAACCCTAGCATATCAGTGTAGGTCCACGCAAAGTTGATGGCTCTTTGTAAGAAGAATTTGTTAAGATTCTTGTACTCTATTTCTGATAATGATGCTACCAAGAATGTGGTCTTCATATTTTTCTCTGTGCTAAGGTTTATCTCTGTAGAATCTTCCACTAGGAGAGCTGACTTCTCTTAATACTTAGATGATAGGGGAAGGTCAAATCCTCCATCCTCAGGTGCCACAATTGGGTTTTCACCATTGGATACGTCCTTTGTTTTTACTATTTTGTGATCGGGAGGTACCACAGTGTGGTATTCACCTAGAGATCTTTCTTTGTTTTTACTTTTGCGACTGGAGGATTTGGCATTCTCACCAAAATAAGCTATTGGCTCTAGTTCCATTACAAAACCTACTTTATGATCGCCAAGAGGGATATCATCCTAGAGTCCCATGAACTCAACTATAGCTTCGTCATTCTAAAATACATCTATAATGGGGGACCCTTGTTGGTCCCAATCGATAAGTTTAGGGTAGACAAGTGTTACAGTCTGGGTGTTTATAGTGGACGTTAAGGATATGGATGATAGCATGAAAATGGAGGATTTTGTAAATAGGTTAGTCATATGGAGGGAAGAGTCATCAATGATATCCTCATTAGACGTCAAATCGGCAGGAAACATTTTTGTCACCTTGTCGAGGATACCCTCGATGTCCAAGGTGCACAGTACCTTTCTACCAAATCCTAACCCCTTCTTGTCTAGTTTCTTTGTCACAATGATGGGTTCCATTCTTCCTTGATTTTGTTTCCCAAGGGCACCTTTGCCTTTATAGCCCATGTTTTTGACTATCCTTAAGCCATTGCCATATTGCTTGACTAGTATTGTGACTGGTTCTTTCTCCTTATAGAGCCAAGAAGAGATGTCTTCAATACTTTCCTCTACCAATAATTTTCCCTCTTGGAATTGGGTTAAAGATGCCAGGGGAGGAATATCTTTTTTTTAGTTACTTTGGCAATGGGCGGTTGGCCATAAGATTTAGGTGATAGGGGCATCCACCCTACACAACAAGATTTTGAGATATCATATGTTCCAAAGCCTATATCATGGATGTGAGCTTTGATATCAAGAAGAGGACTAGGTTCACTTGCAAAGGCCTTTATCAGATTTTTAGGATCAACATATAGTGGGGATGTAATGGCTTTGTCATTTTTAGGCACCTGGTTGCAATTCTTATAGCTGCCTTGCAAGACACGGCAAAATTCAAAAGGATTAGGGTCGCCTGGGATAGTTATCTCTGTACTATTGAATGGGAACTTTAGAGATTGATGGTACGTTGAGGGAACAACTTTCATTGCATGGATCCATGGGCAACCTAGGATAGTGTTGTAAGGCAGCTCAATGTCAAGGACCTAGCACCTAGTTTCAAGAATGACGGAGCCTAGTTGTATAGGTAAATGGATAACACCCTTTGAACATCGTTCATCATCATCATACCCCTTGATTGTAATACTTTGATCAATGTTGACATGATCCTCAGAGTATCCCAATTACTTAAGTAACTTTAGAGAACAGATGTTGAGACCAACACCACCATCTATGAGTATGCATTTTATTTTGAGTTTATGAATGAGAACCTCAATATGAAGTGCATCATTGTGACATGGATCATGGGATGGGAGGTCCTTTTTAGAAAAGACCACATTGTAGGGTGAGGTAATGTTACCTATTATAGCTTGGAAATCTATTATCGCTATGTTGTTAGGAACTAAAGACTCTTGGAGGGCTTTTTCTAGCACCACTTTATGAGTAGGTGATGACTGTAGAAGGTCCAAGATAGAGATCTATGCTAGTGTTTTCCCTAGATGTTTGACAAGATTATAATCAGATTGAGTTGGTAGATTGGGTGTAGGACCACGAATGATGACACGACCACAATGAGTTGTAATAGCGCAATCCATAGATTTGCCTTTGATTATGAGGGTAGACACCTGACTCTCTTCAAAATGACCCATAATGGAGTCATAGGAAGTGGAAGCATTATTGACACCTTTACCTTTATCCAGAGGAGGATGTGGACCATGGTTCGGGAATGGTTCCTTATACATGTTGAGGTCTTTATTAGTGTGGTGAGCTGGTGGTTCATCCTCAAAAGAGATTTGGTTGTCCTCGTTGAGATTTTGGATTAGGTGCTTTAGTTTCATGCATGATGCGGTTCTGTGCCCTTTGCTCCTATGGAATTCACAGTATTCATTTTCTCTATACCGTGTAGTTTTGTAAATAGGTTCACCCTATGGGGGAGCATCTGCTAAGGTGAGGAGCCCTTTGTGTAAAAGCTTCTATAAGACTGACTCTATGGGCTCTCCCAAGGGAGTGAATTGATGCCACGAAGGGTAACCTTGTTGAGGCAACTCTTGTTGTCATTGTTGTTGGTTTTGATATGGTTGTCTTTGTTGTTGTTATTGTTGAGGTGGAGTTTGACTCAGTTTGGAAAGATGAAGCAGTGTTTGTAATGTTTGGACATGTTTAGAATCAACCACCCCATCATTGACCATGTTTTTATTTTTGTTCAAAAACTTTGGTTTATCATTTGTTTGTTGTTAAGGAGCATTGTCTTTAGTTTCTTTGAAGATTTTGACCACGCCTTTAGTAATGATGGCCTTTTCAATGTTGATTCCCTTGTATGTAATTTCATTGAAGGTTGTAGCACTAAGAATTTGCAAATGAAAACCCAATTCTTGATTGAGGTTCTGCACAAATATGCTAACAAGCTACTTTTTGGGTATCTTGAATGGGAATTTGCTAGCCATTTGTCTCCATCATTGAAGGAAAGAAATGAAAGTTTCTCCATTTTTATGTTTGTTGTTGCAAAGATCAGTCATGGAGATCTCATGCTTTGAGTTGTAGGAGAAATGGGTGGCAAATTTCTCTGCAAGTTTGTTAAAAGATTTGATACCCATGGGGAGGTGTGAGAACCATTCTATAGCTTGGCCTCCAAGACTGCAAGGAAAGAGACACATAAGATATGTTTCATTGTGTGAGACCTCATAGCAAGCAAGATAGAATTCCCTGAGATGGTCTTTTGGGTCCCCTTTTCCTTTGTATTTATCAAACTTGGGAATAGTGAAATTGTGAAGAAAAGGGATCATGGGTAATGACTGATCAAAAGGATAAGGACACACCTCTTCTAAAGAGAAGGTCTTCTTGGTGTGGCCAAATGTAAGATCAGATAGTTGTTGTTAAACTTCTGTGATTTTTAGGTCCATCATTGTGGGAGGGGCTAGAAACATCTCCTAGTGTCGTAGAAGTGGTTGTTGATGCCCATATGGAAGATTGTAGTGTAAGCCATGGGCATTGGTGTTATAAGGGTCATATGATTGGTTGGGGTCGTATGTGTTTTTATTTTAGGGAGGTGAGGGTGGCACTAGGTAAGAATGTAGGCTTTGTGATGGTTGAAGAAAAGAGTTTGGTGGCGAAAAGCTAAAGTTTATTGGGTTAGGTTGTGGTTGCAGAACATAGATTTGGGAAGTTTGGTTTTGGGAATGTTAAGGGTGGTTAGGAAATGTGTTGAAAAAGTTTAGTGCTAATGATTATTGTGGTGGGGGGACATAGGTAGATGTGTTTTGTAATGGTTGAGGTTGATTGAGGATGAGCATAGAAGAATGTTGTGGTTGGGGTTGCATGACCCTGGTTGGTTGAGGGATATGAAGGTTTGATGATGTTGGGGGTGGTGTTTGTTGAGAGCCTTGTTGCATGGCTACATAGTTGTTCCTTGGAGTGTAATTTGGTTGGAAACCTTCTCATGATGGGGTAGCCAATTTTTCACTTACGATTGGTGTGGGCATTCTAGGAGTTTGTTGTATGTTTGATTGAGCTATGGTGGCCTATTTGGCTAGCTCTTCTTAATGTTGGAGAGTCTCTTGTTGGTGTTTGTATATCTCCATAGGAGTCAGAAGCGGTGATATGGGTCTCTCTCCTATTGGGTTTTGATAAAGGGGATTCTCATATTGTGAAATCATTCTCCCTTGTGAGATTTGTTCGTATAAGGGTGTGGTCACTATTGACATGGTTTAGACTATAGGTTTGGCATTATAGGTGTTGTTTGTGTCCTTGAGATTGGATAAATTGAAATCTTGAGGTAATTTTCCTCCTTATTTGGCTAGCAAGTGGAAGAAATGATCTTGGTTCTCGCTAAGGATTTTGTCAAAGGCAGCCATGACTTTAGGATCTTGCAGGATTTCATCAAGTTCTTGTCCATCTTCTTGAGAGGATTGACCTTTTTCAAAGTGTCACTCTTCTTGAGATGGGACTTGACCTATGGTATAACCTTGTGGAACAAAGTCTGGAGGCATATCGGTGGTATAGTGAAGTGTACTTACCAAAGGGACCCTACCTTCTTGAGATGGGACTTGATCGATAGTATAACCTTGTAGAACAAAATCTGGAGGCATGCCAGTGATATAGTGAGGTGTACTTACCAAAGGGCCCCTACCTTCTTGAGGATTGTTTGGTTGGTCTAGTTGTGGCATGTTTGGAGAGTTGGTTGATCTTTCAATTGGTGTCTTGGGAGTAACCTTGGGAGTAATGTTGGATCAGCCTGATTGAGGTGTGTGAGGAGGTGATTTGCACTTTCTTGGGATAACTTGTTTGGTCTTCATAGTTTGCTGGAGTCTAGTGGTTACCATGGAATACACTAGGACAATATGCTGGGATTCTGCTTGTGTTTTGGAAAAGAGAAATTTTGATGCACAGTTTACTAGACAAAAGGTGTTGTACTATTTAACCAAAGGCATAGGACTGTGCCACCAAAAGTGAGCTACTGTAATACCAAAGGCAATGGACTGAGCTACCAAAGGTGAGCTACTGCTATACCAAAGGTGAGCTACTGTTAGACCAAAAAGTGAGCTACTGCTATACCAAGGGCACTAAAGTAGGTTTGTGAAGTTTTATAAGGTAAATTTTGATAGATTTGGTTTTGGTTCTGATTGGATTTGCTTTGGCAAGGGAAAACACATCAAACAAGTTTGCAAAAAAAGGACTGACACAACAAATACTGTATGTTCAAGGCTCACAAAAAGCCCAATGTTTCCACAGGTATAAGACAATTGCAAACAATATCAAGCACTTTTTATCCCTAGAGTGAGGCAGAGGCCTCCACACTAAAACCTTGACATACAGCATGTATGCCCGCAACCCTTCATCATCATCATCATATTTCCCTTAACACTGTCAGCATCATCATATTTTCTCTGCTGACCGATATCCTCCTACAGACAAACCTTCGACCCTTCGGCTGTCAGCAGCATCATCATATCCGGCTATCGGCAGCATCATCATATTCGGCAAGCGCAATCATCCTCCTGACGATCACTGTTCATCTTACTGCCAAACGCTTTCTTCATCATCATGATGTTCAACATCATGTTCATCAGCAGGATATAAAATATCCTGTTCCCTCCATATATCCTGATGACGACAACGCACCTTTCCTTCGATGCTTACGTCACCCTGATATCCTGATGACGATTATCCTGATGACGATGACGTCACATGCAGTTCCTTCAATATCCTGCTGCCCCGATATCCTGATGACGATGACATCACATGCAGTTCCTTCAATATCTTGCTGTCGGCCAGACTTAACTTATCAGCCCGCAATGATTTTATCAACCCGATCTTCTACCTTATGCCGATACGCTCCTCCTCGGCAACACCTGATGATGATCACCCCGATGCACATTCACTTTATGCAATCGACTGCATCATGCTCATCTCCACCTACTCGGATGACGCCTGAAGTACCTGCAGGATATACCCAGAAATATCCTGATGATGTTGTTGTGACGAATTTCCAACCTTAGCGAATTTTGATCTACCGAACCTCCTGAGGTGACCCGATCTGCTTCCTGGACAACTTTCCAGACTCGAACTACCAGCACGACCTAGCACATGCCCATGCTAGGGTTCTCAACACCTCTCGACTGCGATCCTGCAAACATGCATGCAAACAAACAGAAAATGCAAACTAAATCCTAAACTACTGTACATAGCCATTCCACCGATTTGACGAATCAACCGGTGGAATGGATCAGCGAATCCATGAAACCACCAGAACAGTCACACGATTAAACAATGGAATTCAACAGAGAATGAACACAAACAGGATCTCTTTATTGATTTCAAAAGATGCAAATACAGTACTCTGTCTCACTCTCTGTCTCACTCTTAGCAAAGTCTGATTGATGATTGATAATATGCAATACCAACTGATCCTACTACATAAATAGGAATTGCTTGCGAGTACTACCACTTGATTCCCAGTGGCTGGGAGCTTCCAAGCAGCTGGGAGGATCCAACCGAACATACAGCATAACAGCTGTCCTAACAACCTACCTAAAAATAGTAAAGTATGGTCAACATGACCTTATTACACACATTGGTCTTATAAGACCTTCTTGGAAACATTAACCAAACCTATAACAAACTAACTGCCTCATGGAGGCCAGCTGTCAGGTAGGTGCTCCTGCACCATACTCCCCAACAGAAAAGAACTCATGTCCCATGAGTTAGGTTGTGGAAGTCCTCCACCTTTACAGTGTCTTGACCTGTTCCAGCTTTGTCCTCTGCTGGCTCTCGGCTACTCCAAGACTGCTGAACTGTAACTTGTTTTTCTTGCAAGTAAATCCTCATGCCTGTCAATGTAGGCCCTTCTCTCACATACCTTGTGTTTGTCAGGTTGTCTGACCAGAACCTCTGTCGGAACTGCCTCTTGAACTTCTGTAATGTTCAACTCTGTCTTTCTTTCAACCTTTATAGGACAAACAATAGTCCCAACTATGACAACATCCTTGTCATTCCTCTCAACTGGTTGCTGTTTGCAAACCTGCTGCTGACCTCTGTCAGTCAAAACTGAAACTGTCTTCAAACTGTTGTCCTTAACAACTTCTTTCCCTGCAATGTCCTCAACTGCCTTTATGCTTGCTCCTATAGGCATATGCACAAATTCCTTCTTTCCCACTAAAATGATTTTGGCTGCCCCCTGTGCTGTAGCATCTTCCTTTAATGGCATCAACATAATAGTTTTCCCATCTTTCTTGATGGTGTAGGTATTAGCATACCCATCATACAGTACCCTCCTATCAAATTGCCATGGCCTACCCAACAGTAGGTGACAACATTCCATGGGCAATATGTCACACAAAACTCTATCATGATATGCTCCAATCTGAAAATCAACATATGCCTGTTCATAGACAAAAAGTGATTGACTATCACTCACCCAAGATGCCTTGTAAGGGTGTTGGTGTGGAATCCTTTCCAAATTTAGTTTATCCACCATTTCCTGAGATACCATGTTATCTGTTGAACCAGTATCAATGACAACCTTACATACTTTACCTTTGCTCTTGCATGTGGTCTTGAAAAGAGCTCTTCTTTGCATCATATCCTTTTATGCCTGCAAACTAATTCTCCTAAGCATCAATGCTTCTCCCTCCTCAGGATATCCATAACCGTCAGGAACTCTATCTTCATAAGTGTTTAAACTTTGCACACTTTGCTCTACTTTCTCTTCTTGCACAAGTTGTACTTTCTTGTCATTCGTTCTATCATTTCTGGATGATGAACCTTTGCTTTCTGGACATTTGAAAAATGGATGACCAAACTCACCACAGGTGTAATACTTTCCTGAAAATGTAGTAGAACCTCTACCACTTCCAAATCTGCCTCTATTACCTTTCCATCCACCTCTGAAATCAGACTGTCCCTGTCCTTTACCAGTGTCTTCTTGACCCTCATTGGTTTGCCTTGTTGTAGGGGCTAATCCTCTTCCCCTCATATTGCTGCCTCTTCCTCTCATGGACTTATCTTGTCTCCTATTCATCTTTTCTTCAATCCTGATTGCCATTTGGTAACAATCCTCCACACTCTTAGGGTTAGCTAAAACTAACTCATCCTGTATGTTCAATCTCAAACCAACCAAGTACCTAGCCACCTTTTCTACCTCATTCTCATGATGACCAAATCTCATACTCAACTTATAAAACTCCTCAGTATATGCCTTCACATCCATTTCCTTCTGCCTTAAAAATTGCAGCTTCTTAAACATCTAAATTTCATAATCCTTGGGCAAGAATTTAACTTTGATCCTTGCTACCATTTTATCCCATGAAGTGATCTTTGACTTCCCTTGTTTCCTTCTCTCAGATTGTACATAATCCCACCATACCAAAGCATGACCTCCTAACTTGGTCTTTGCAATCTTTACCTTCTGATCCTCAGCAACATCTTCACATTCAAAGTGATTATCAAGTGCAGCAATCCAATCCAGTAACTCATCTTCATTCAAACTTCCATTATACTTGGAAACATCAACCTTTACCTTAGGTTTATCACTCTGCACTACTTTTAACAGTTTTGCAAATCTCTGGTCTTCAGCATCCAGATCTTCAGCTACCTCTTCATACTCTTCAACAGCATCTTCATCTTCTTCTGATTCACTGTCGTCCACTTCCCTCTTTTTGTTCTTCTCCAAGGCTACAAGCCTGGCTTGAAGTGCTTCAGCAAGCTCCTTCATCTTCCTCATCTCTCTGGCATGTTTTTCATTCATCTCCTGCAATTCCCTTGCAGTACCATTACCTTTCAGAGGCATTTTGTCAACCTCTCACTCCTCTACCTCTGTCCTTTCAGTGACAGAATCAACACACAACAGCCCAGACCTTTTGCTGAGCTCTGATACCACTATGATGCAGAGGCCTCCACACTAAAACCTTGACATACAGCATGTATGCCCGCAACCCTTCATCATCATCATCATATTTCCCTTAACACTGTCAGCATCATCATATTTTCTCTGCCGACCGATATCCTCCTGCAGACAAACCTTCGACCCTTCGGTTGTCAGCAGCATCATCATATCTGGCTATCAGTAGCATCATCATATTCGGCAAGCGCAATCATCCTCCTGACGATCACTGTTCATCTTACCGCCAAACGCTTTCTTCATCATCATGATGTTCAACATCATGTTCATCAGCAGGATATAAAATATCCTGTTCCCTCCATATATCCTGATGACGACACTTCGCGCACCTTTCCTTCGATGCTTACGTCACCCCGATATCCTGATGACGATTATCCTGATGACGATGACGTCACATGCAGTTCCTTCAATATCCTGCTGCCCCGATATCCTGATGACGATTATCCTGATGATGATGACGTCACATGCAGTTCCTTCAATATCCTGCTGTCAGCCAAACTTAACATTATCGGCCCGCGATGATTTTATCAACCCGATCTTCTACCTTATGCCGATACGCTCCTCCTCGGCAACACCTGATGATGATCACCCTGATGCACATTCACTTTATACAATCGACTGTATCATGCTCATCTCCACCTACTCGGATGACGCCTGAAGTACCTGCAGGATATACCTAGAAATATCCTGATGATGCCATTGTGACGAATTTCCAACCTTAGCGAATTTCGATCCGCCGAACCTCCTGAGGTGACCTGATCTGCTTCCTGGACAACTTTCCAGACTCAAACTACCAGCACGACCTAGCACATGCCCATGCTAGGGTTCTCAACACCTCTCGACTGTGATCCTGCAAACATGCATGCAAACAAACAGAAAATGCAAACTAAATCCTAAACTACTGTACATAGCCATTCCACCGATTCGACGAATCAACCAGTGGAATGGATCAGCGAATCCATGAAACCACCAGAACAGTCACACGATTAAACAATGGAATTCAACAGAGAATGAACACAAACAGGATCTCTTTATTGATTTCAAAAGATGCAAATACAGTACTCTGTCTCACTCTCTGTCTCACTCTCAGCAAAGTCTGATCGATGATTGATAATATGCAATACCAACCGATCCTACTACATAAATAGGAATTGCTTGCGAGTACTACCACTCGATTCCCAGCGGCTGGGAGCTTCCAAGCGGCTGGGAGGATCCAACCCAACATACAGCATAACAGTTGTCCTAACAACCTACCTAAAAATAGTAAAGTATGGTCAACATGACCTTATTACACGCATTGGTCTTATAAGACCTTCTTGGAAACATTAACCAGACCTATAACAAACTAACTGCCTCATGGAGGCCAGCTGTCAGGTAGGTGCTCCTGCACCATAGAGATAAGGTTTCATTGCAGTAGATCAGCTCACAACTTAATACTATGTCAACCAAATGTCATTCCATAATGGTGTCAGACATTTGTATCTTTGTGAGACGATAGGTAGGGGTATCTCACCCTCCCCTTGGAAGGTTCAAGTAGTTCACAAGAGATTTATGGCCGAGGGAATACTATCTCTTCTCAAGGGAGACAATGGTGAGTATCTTGAGGGCTTATTGATTCCCCTTGCACCGATGATTACCGCAACGTTCAGAGGTAGATCGGGTAGTCACTATCTAGAATGGTTCTTAGTAACTTTGAGGGACCAATGCCTTACAAGCAATGTGACAAGCTACTAAAAGTGTTAACCAATCCTACAAAGAGTATCAAACACTTAGCTTGATGTGAAAATCATTACCACAAAGAGCTAGTACACCTCTTTTCAGTTTGGCACCACAAGATAAGTCTAACGTTGCTTAGGACTTGGCTTTTACCTTATCCATCTTATATAGCAGTTCAAAGGAAAACTCTTCTTAGGTTCATCCCTTTTGGATGAAGTACAATCCAAAAGTAGGCCCTTCTAAAGGAATAACTAATATGTAAGAGCAAGCACGGCAAACCAAGGTTCAATTGTCCCGTTATAAGAAAAATAAGGTGCAACTAGATTAGGCACACACATGATTGTAGTCGTCAATTGTCCCTTATGAAATTGAAGTGGTTGGAATTCATGTCCATTGTCCCTTAGAAAATTGAAGTGCTTTTGCATTCATGTCTATTATCCCTTAAAAAAAAGCAATATGTTCCTAAGACTTGGATTGCCAAAGTGATTTGTTCAATTGTCCCTTAAGAATGGCAATATGTTTTTAAGACTTAGTGCAATAGATTGAGATTTCTTCAATGCTCATCCTACATGAACATGTTAGGGAAACCCATTTTCTCTATTTGAGTGATAAGAAACTACAACAAGTTAATTAGTTCCACACAAACTCAAGAGTTAGGAAAAATAAATCAATGTGATGCAAAAGTGCTTTACTGTCTTACTGAAGGTGACTTATTGTACTGCCAAAAGTGCTGAACTGTGTTGCCAGAGGCAAGTTGCTATAGACTAGAGGCGATGCACTGTGCTACTAGAAGCATTGCTCTGTGCTACCAATAGTGCGGTCCTATACTACCGAAAGCACTTTAGTGCCCCAGATCTAAAAAAAGTTAGGTCAACAGATAATTTCATGTTTGCTTTGTAGATCTGGGATGTATGGTTGATATAATCTGTGCCCTAGAATAAAAACTACTCAATGGTGTTGCAAAAATGATGGGTTAACTCAAAAATTGTAAATACTCCTAAATATGTCAGCTTAGGCAGTACACAAGATCATTGAAAGGACAAATAAATTAGCTTGCCAATCAATAAATGATAGATATGTGAGTAAAACCCTGTAAAATCATAAAAGAAAATTAAAAACCCAATTTTTCCAAAAGTGCTTTACTACTGTGTTGACCGCGCTATACTGTGTATCTAAAAGTGCGCTACTACACTACTAGAAGCGCTACAGTATTGCCTGAAGGTGCTATACTGTGCTACTGAGAGTGCTTTGTTGTTCTACCAATAGCACTTTTCTATATTTTGTATTGTTCAGTACTATACTTTAAAAAAAACCAATTTCTCAAAGAAAAAGAGGGATTAGTGGATCCTATTGGGCATGCCAGAATGTGTATGAGGAAAATTGATTATGTTTAAATGATAAAATCAAAACTAATGATAATAATAAATCAATTTAAGAAAGCTTTTACCCAGATTGTGTTGTTCTCTTTGTCGAATGTGGATTGCTCAATAACGCTATGAAACCATGTTTGCAACAAGCAAGTGTAGGTGCTTAAAGATCAATGTCAAAAGATCCTAAGTTGCTCAATGATGCGATGTATGCTCCAAGTGCTATAAAGGATGCCTAAGAATAAGTGATAGAAGAGGCTTTGTAAAGGAGATGAGGGGGGTTTATATAGGTGTCAATAGAGATCTATCAATGGTCCAGATAATTCAAAAGAATCAATGGAGGAGATAAAAAAATAACTATGATGAATGTACACACAACATGTGTCAATCCATAAGGATATTTTTATTAAGATATGATGAAAACAAGATTGATTGAATAGATAACTCAACTTGTAATTTTGCCTTTTTTAGAGTTCTAAAATTAAGACTAATTGTGCACATGAGTTAACAAGATATTTTAAGAGGAGTTGGAAGATAACTGAAATTAAATAAATAAATTTATTTAATTGTTTGTGCATGATAGAGGAACAAAGGATTATAAATAAAATATTTGATTTTATTTATTTTTAGAGGTTTGAAATAATTTGCAATCATGATGGTGAATTGATCTAAAATTAAAATAAATGTAAAAGAACTTTAAATTATGATGAATCTTTAGCTATTGAGCCACATACACACTTGATACTATCATTAGGAGAAGAAATCAAACCATATTTTCACTAGGATATTCCACAGCTAGATACAAATGATGCAGACTTCAAAGGATGATGAATTAAGACAATACATGCAGACTGATGAGCACTCCAAGGGACGCAGAAAATCAAAGCATATATCAAGAATTCAAACACAGACTACTCAAGATTTATGATGATTTGTAATTAAAATGGTCTTCTCTTTCATTAAGTATGCAAAAACATGTATGTTTACAATAACTTTGAAATAGGCCTTGATACTTCAGCAAATAAATTTCAATTAAGCTTCCAATGTTTAAAACAAGGCATCCCTACACCTTTTATAGAACAAGGTGAGGGAGAGGTTACACAAGATATATGATCAAGATTTATCTATTAAGATATATGGTGGATATTCCCTTTTGACTTGGTCAACAGTATCTCGTGGCATAGGTTGCCAACTAGCAACCATCTAGGTAACTTATTATCCTCTAAGTACCTGATGTAGATGTTTCCTTTGTAGTGCATCTTCATCTACTCCTCAGGCTCTTCTTCTTCATCATGATCATCAGTTTCTGTGTCTTCATCACCCTGATGAATATCCTCCTATATATGGGGCTTTAATGTTGTCCTTATATTTTCATATTCTTCCACTATCTTATCAACTTCTCCGCCATCCTGAGTTTTAGCTTTGGCAATGGCATGCTTGTGAGCCTGATATTTATCTCTGAGGACTTCTAACTTGCCCTTCCTACTACTCAATGTTTCATTATAATTCTCCACTCTAACCTTGATTCTCATAACCTTATTCATTGCTTCTTCCATCATGTGGGTGAGAGGATCATCAGCCATCGGCTAGAAATTATTATGCAGAGCTTTTATGGAAAAGTCTGCATCTTGGTTTTCAATTTTACCTTCTACTTTTCCCTCCAAGGCTTCTAGGACTTCTGCTTCATAGGACATCATGTCATGTAGTTTCACACTGATTTCTCTCAATTTACTTTTGCACTTCTTCAGTACATCACATTCAAACTTGATGTCCTTATACCAAATATCCACCAGCATGGCAATGTTATTATTCAACACCTAATGAGTTATTAGGATCTGAGGATTGATCTTCTTTATTTCACTCAAAGTGCTCAAGGCTTTGTCCAACTAGAATGATCTTCTTCCAGACTCATTCTGTAATTTATTGACTTTCTTCCTAGAGATACTCAAAGAATTCCATCTCTGCAAAGAGGCGCCCACTACTTCCTCAGCTCCGTTTAGTGCTGATGACATCCATTTTCTCATAATCACTGACTCATGCTTCATTAGGTCCAATTTATTAACCTCTTCTTGAGAAATTACAGTCAATGGGACTGCCTAATTTGATGATGTATTGTCAGGGTTAATTAACCCTTTTATGTATGAATGTAGCTGGGCAATGTGCTCCTTATGTTGCTTATTCTCTTCCTTTTCTCTCTTCATCCTTTGGGTTAAAGAATCAATTATATCTTTTCCTTCCTGACCTTCTTGGTCCTCATTGGCAAACCCTAAATCAACTATGGTGATCTAGAATTATTCCAGGGTGATCTTGCCTTTCTCCTTTTCAACAGTGGGAAGCGCTACCTAGGCGGTCCTTCTTCCCGTAGCAGGATCTCTTCTGATGGCCAAGGTTAATCTGGCCTTCATGTTAGGCTTCATGATGGTTTCTGAAAACAATGTTGAAACATCAAACTCCTAAATCTTGAAACTTGATTCTGTACTTATTTCTTTCTCGAGCCATTAAGGTATTTGGTCTCTAGATCCTTGTCGTCTATCATCATCATCCTGTCCACCCTGATCTCCAGTATCAGTCTTAGTTCTTGGTGGAGAAGTTGATGTCCCGATTTCTTCCTCATGATGTTTTTCATGAGGGTGATCTTGTTCTACTTCCTCCTCCTGAGGAGTCTCTTCTTGTGGTGGAGGATCTTGCGGTGCATCCAAATGATGATCCTATAGTTGATCATGCACTTCATCTTCTTTTGTTTCATCCACCTTGTTGATTTCCTTATCCTGAGGTATGGATATCATTGTATCTGACTTAGGTGTATTTACCTGATCTTGGATCATATTTTTCTCTGCACCTATTATATCTACCTCCTGAGTCTTTAGGTCATCATGACCTAATATTTCTTCATGACCTGAGGTTTCTTGAGTCTGGAGGGCATCTTTACTTGATGTGTCCTTGTCATTCCCACCCTTTTCTTGGACTTCTACAATCTTAGGTTTAGCTGGTATTTCTTGTTGTTGCTGACCTAAATCTAGAGTGTGGCTCTCCACTTCTTTATGTTTAACTTCTTCAACATTTGTTGCTTTATTAGGTGAACCTGCTTGATGTTCAGGACTTGCATCCTCCCTGTATGTTAGGTCAATCACTGCAGGGCTAGTTACCTAATCAACTAATTTACCAAGCCCGATTTGTTGGGCTACCCTCTCTGGATTATCTTCTTTTTCTTGTTTCACTTGCTTCAACTCTTCTAATATCACCCTCTGTGAGGATGGGGTTCCTTGTGGAGTCATGCGAGTGTTAGAAGCGAGGGTCTCCATTTGCTGAGAAGTCACATTATGTACCACCTTATCATCTGATAGGTCCATAGTCTCTTCCAATGAGAATGGGCCACCTTGAGTTGCTTTCGTGGCTTCTTTTTCTTGCTCTTCAGCATTCTTAGTCTTAAACTGAATTATGGTAGGAAGTGGCACATCATGTTGTAATTCTTTTCTAAATACTTCACTACCAGCTCCCCTTAACATTATAGGGTCATGTCTTATTTCACCCCTCATATGTGTTCTTTGTTTTTTAGGGGTTGATGTTACTAGGGATACTGCCTTCCTCTTCTTGGTGACCATCATGGGGTCATCTTCTGCAGGCTCCTCTTTAATAAGAATATCCTTCTCCATATATTGCTGTGAAGTTTGGCCTTGATCTTGTATTTTTGTAGTATCCATAGCCGGCCTCAGGATCCTTTTGGTCTTTTGTTTATCCTCTAGAGGTGGTGTAGATGAGGCTGATGCCTATCCTATTGCAGATGCATTCTCATCTTGCATATCAATTCTCTCAACTATTACCCCCTTAGGTTCATTATCATTCTTCTTCTTCCCTCTGGGAGGTCCTTTTCCTTGTTTCTAGGATGGCAGCCTTTCTCCATTAGATTTTCTCTTCTCTCCAAGAAAGTCATCATATTCCTCATCAGAAATCTCCTGCCTTTTCCTCTTGTTATCTACTATGATGGCCATCCCCTTCTTCTTCAGGATACTTATTTGTTTATCCACCCATGATTGGGTCAACTATAGCACCCCACCTATAAACTGATCTAACAAAATGTCTTCAGGTTGCATCAAGTTAGGGACTGAAATGGGGTCATTATACACCTTTTTCTCTTCATATTCATTTGACAATAACTTGCCATCATCTTTCTTCAATTGCATAGGCACTGGAATGCAATCAAATGTCCTAACCTGATTGAGTGTGAGTCTCTGATATTTTCTTCTTCTGACCTCAAACTCATCCTCACAATCAGCCCAGAAATCCTCCAAGTCCTTCCAATGGATTGGCTTCCCCATGATCTTTCTGCATCCTTCCATAGGGGTCATATGATCTGGCCAATGGGAATGGCTATAAATTCATTAGGTTTAGACCACCTATGGCTTTCTTTATGCCATCTGAATAAGGGCATATGTACCACCCTATAGTTATTAGAAACAATACTAAAGGTATTTAATTGTTTTCTTTATATGTATCCAGTATAGTTGATATCTATCTTAGAAACTCCATCAGGACTACCCCATTAGTAGGGTACCTAGGTAGCATTAATGGCTGTTCTTCAAAGCCCTCTATTCTGATGTAGGAAAATGTGGCAAACTAGATGAACCAGGTACCATGCTTGTATATAATTTCTTGAGCTTCCATGCTCAATCTTTTAGTTCTATCTTCCTCCATTGTTCTGACCAAATGCATAGAAAATACATCATTGACTAATTTGTAGTCATGGAGATAGTGTTTTCTTTGTAACTGAGGATAATGGTCCCATACATGGGCATCATTCAAACTACCACCAATCTTTCCAACTATAGTAAGTGCATCAAATGTACCTTTGTAAGCACATGAATACACAATATATGAAGTCATATAAAATGAACAGACTAGGCCTCCTAGGTTCATCAATTGTTGATCTAGAGTATCTATGTAAATGCACATCATGATAACCCCATACATCCAATCCTTGAAACTTCTAGCAGTAGGCTGGCATGTCATCCTACTGAGTAGGGCAATCATTTACTAATACTCATCATCAAAATCAAACTTGTACAGGTGCATTGGTAATTGGGTAGAGGTAGTGTAAGGGTTGTTCTTTGCTCTCCATTGATACATCCTCTTTCTTGCAGTCTTTTTGTTAATTGTATATTCAATCTCTAGTTTCTTCATATCCATACTAACTACCTTTTTCCCAACTGGAAGGTTGAAAGTAGACGTAATCCCTTTTATTGACAGATCTGCATATACCCTTCCATGTTTTTCTACTCACCTCATCTTAGGGTTGTAGTTTTTGGCACACTCTACTATTAATTATGGAGTTTCCATGGAATAAGGAAATCCAGCTGCATACCACATTCCTGATACAAAAAATGCATCCAGTAGGGTACTTTCTTTATCATCACCCATCTTGGCTGACCATGCCACCAAATCTATGTTTCCCTGATGAGTATCTCCGATGACACCATATTTGAACTATACTTCCTTAGGTTGGGCAAACATAGGCTTAATAAATTCTAAATCAAACTTGTTCTTCCTGACGTCTGCCATAGATTCCTGCAATGAACACAACTAGTCTTACAACAATATCCACATGAATGCATATACAACATTATTCATTTACGGCATCATGCATATTATACTTATTAATCTTCATTTCATCATGATATGCATAATTACAGAGGTGAACAATAAAAGAACTTACTGCCTAGTTATTATAGAAAATGACAACAGGAGGGTTTCCAATTACTTACCTGATTACGTTTTTATCCTGGATTAAGCAGATGATTATGGAAAAGGGGCTTAGATACCGGTGATAATCACGTGCTCCATTTTGCTGTAACCTATTTGCATCTGCAGGTAGGTCATACGAGGGTTTGAATGTTCTGTGCTCTGTAAAATATCGTTTCTTTGCAAGGTAAGTGTAAAATGACTATAAATTCACTTTTAATCTCATTCTTAGGGTAAATTAGGGCAAATCCAGGTTAGATTGATTAAAACCATTGATCTTCTGCCACGAATTCATAGATGTTGCTAGGTGTTTGCATCATGTTCGCAATTAGTGGGAACCACCTACTACATTTATGTGCATTAAATGTCATGGGGCAAGATGAGGGGGGTGATCCCTAGAAAATTAGGTGATATTCAGAATATCAGGTGATATTCAAAATATCGGGTCATGTTTCAAAAATCAGGGGATGCTTAAAATGTCAAGTGATGTTTATAATATGACCCCCCAAAACTAAAGTGACCCCCTTTCGAAAGATCAGGATGATGTCACCGTCATGTTGTGAAAAAGGGTGATCACTGGAAATATACCTCCGCGAGGTAAAAGGATGATGACATCACCATCAGGGTGATTTTCTTTGTTTATCGGGATTGGATGACATCATCAACATATCAGATCTAGGGTGATATTTTGTGACAGGGTGATATTTGGAATATCAAGTGATATTTAGAATATTGGGTGATATTCAAAATATGACCCCCACAAAATACATGAAGCTGTTTGATAGGTAAATGTCACTACCACATAAAATTGACATCCGGAGCATCAGACCAAATGATTATCGAGTAATAAAATTGGATCGGGGTGATCTTTCGTGAGATGACTAATGTTAAGAAATATGACCCCCCCTCAGAATATTAGGTTTGACTAGGACTTTGACTTGTCACAACTTTCGTTCCCTAAGGAATATCAGGGTGATCCAAAAGGCAAACCTGCATGAAATTTTGTATTCTTTCCAACCATGAGGTTATTGACATGAAATATTAACTTTGACTAACTGACCTCATCATGATGACTTACCCAACTCCCTTATGCAGGATCACCTACATGACTTACTTTTACTAGACCGCCAAAAAGTAGAAAAAACACAAGCCAAGCCAAGCAAAAAGTTGGGTCCCTATTTTGTCAAGTCAAAATGGGGTGTGTTGTGTGTAACCACACAACAAGAAAGCATCTCCAAGTTGATCCCAAGTAGATATTGAACTTGAGGGCAATGACCTATACCAATCTAGGGCCTTCCCCTTGAAAGAAGCAACCAATAATCTAATAGCAACATTCTATTCTATAATGACATGCACAACACATACATCTGACACATCTTGGAAGTGTTCCCCTAGAGTCTTAGAGTCTTCTCCTAAAATTTGGGTAGTGCTTTCAAATCATTGGCAAGAATTGGATCCTAGGTATTCAGTGGTATGGGAGAATAAGAGGGTCATTGTTGTTCCAATATGGAAAGCTCTGTGGTGGGGCAAGTATTGCCATAGCTATTCCTAGTGTTCTAAGTGCTTTATTTACTCTTCTTCTTGGAGTCGATGCTAAATGTGGCAACAAGACTCTTGGATTAGCATTTGATCGGGCTCTAGTGGTTGGTCCACAGTTTTGACTCCTTCTTGCTCTCTGGCTCATACGATGTTGATCAAAAATCAAGAAAGGTCCCATCGGGCATGCCAAAAACTATTGATGTATAAAATTACACAAGTTTCAACACCAACATGGGAAGTTTCAAGAATGTGGGATTGATACTTGAAACAACCTCCAGATTTTAGGGAAGTTGGCTCTTCCTTGTTTTAATGGGATTTTGAGAAAGGGGCAGAAAAATAAGATTATAGATACAATGAAATAAAACTCTTAAGGAAATGCACTAGACTTATGTATGTTTCAACAACTAGCATAGTGATTAAACCCTTATGATTCAACTATATCAAAGAGCAAATGAAGCATGATTAACATAGACAGATTATAGATAGATTTAAAACCAAAGGTAAAACTTAGAAGATTTATACATAGACACAAAATATCACCAACAGCACAGAACATAGCTTCTTTCATTAATATATTTAGAAAAATACATGAGGCACAGAGACATGCATAGATCTATCTACTTTCTTCTTTGAAACAGCTATGAAGGCAAAATGATACAATCTAGTCGCAGTAACATCTCCTGTATTTCTCTATGTGTGTATATAGTTACAAAATTTCCCCCTATTTATAGAAGCAAGGTGGGGCTCAAAACATTTCCCAACCATTAAGAACCTACAACTGTATGCAACCAAACTGAGACTGAACTAGAACTGAATCGCGCATAGGATCTGTCTGAATCTGTAGCCAAATTATCCTTACATGTCCATTAGCTAAATGGAGCAAAAAAAATAGCCCTATGACTTCTAGTTCCATTGAGACACATGGCACTCCTCCACAAGCTTCTAACGGCCTCAAAATGCTACATGGCATCTTCCCCTTCATCAGGTTTAGTTTCCCTTTGATATAAGGAAAACACACAACACTATGACACTTGGTGTTATCCGTCCCTTTATACTTCTAATACATGGCCATACCCGAGAACCTCAAAAATGGAACAGATGGAAATTTGGCATGCCTTCAAAAGCTTCTTTTGTTTCTTTCCCTTCCATCACTCGTGGTAGTGACACCTGGCACACTCCGTTGCACTTAGAAAATTTAGACATAACACCTCGGGGCCCACTATATATACTCCGGCACTTCAAAACTTATTAAAGAAAACAGAGACATGTGGCCGCTTTCACTTAATGTAACAAAAGACATGTGGCACTCCTGCGCGCTTTCATGATTCCTTCCCCAAAAGTTTCTCCTCAAATCCTTGTGGAAACGATATGTGGTGCTCTCTTGTAACAGATAGAAACTATATGAAAAGAAACACAACCAAAGGTATGTGGCAGAGTTTTATGGCACCTGGGGACTATGAACCAAAAAGAAGACACATGGCACTATACACTACTCCCGGTCATTATTTTAATTGCTTCTAACCACTTTACCACATGGAAGCCCCGCACGTCCTTTAGAAGCTTCTTTTCTTTCAGGTTCTCAAAACCACACCATGCTAACATGTGGTGCTCTCTGTGCATAGGGAAAATTAAGAATAGACTTGAAATGAAACTAACATCCGCAACCCAGTAATATCAAAATGTAAAAAAAAAATGTAGAGTTTTAACTCTACAACACTATTCATAAAAAATGCATATAATCATATTATTGTATAGTCATAACTATGTGTGGTAGCCATATTCTTATAGAAAATTTGGTGATTAGAATAATAAATTTGGTGGTTTTCCCCAATCTAGTAGCTCTCCAGTGTTAGCTAGTAGTTTTCTATAGTTATCTTTGACAAATCCTCATTGATTTTGGTATCTCTAGTTTAAATGACCATCTATCATTTTCTATGACAACTAGAGTATTATTCATATTTCATAGAACCTAGTCCAAAATTAATAGACCATGTACATAGAGGTTCACATGCACTATATCTAGGAAATTATTCATGGGCAAGTCATCAATCTTTGATATTTCCCATCTTTTGAGTAGATTGTTGACATCATCACCAAACCCTTTACAAAAAGCAAGTTCAGTCATTTTCTAGCTTTGTTGGGGGTGTAAGAGGCTATGCCTTTAGGGGGGATAGCTAGTTTTCTCTTTCTCTCTCCTTTAGAGGAGTCTTTTCTTGATTGATTTAAGGGGTGAGGATGAGGCTTATCTCTCTTTTTATAGGGTTCTTGTTGTCTTTGGGAGGATTTCTATGTACATGCATACCTCATCAAGCTTTTGTAAGTGCCCAAAATTGTACAAGTATACACAATAGTTTGATGATGATTTGAGAGTTATGACCCATGTAGCATGAATAATACTCCATCTCAATCTTTTTCACCTTCATGGAAGTGTTTTATTAGTGTTGAGAACCCTCTCTTTCTGTTGTTTCATCATACCTTTCCTTTCACCTTAATTGCATGCCATTTTTCTCATTCAAAACTACATATTCACCTTTCAAATGGTGGGTTAACTCAAGCATTCTTGAGGTCACATGACAGACCTACCCTAACAAAATGGGAAACCCTAACTAGTAAGAGGGGTGATCTCAAATAACTAATTGATGTTTGAAACTTCTAATTATGGATATTTCTACAACATTTTTGCACCTATTCTCAAGCCTAACTCAGTTCTAACTTCACCTACTTCTATCAAATTTTAAGTCTCCCCTATAATTGTCAATCTAAATGAGATTTCAATCATGTTTATACACCTTCATTTGGATTCAAAATGATCTTTGGTTGTTCATTGGTAGCCTCCGATAAGAATTTTGATTTTTCTATCTCTCTTTTTGTAGTTGTTTGAGTAGGTTGGAAGGTCAATTCTAATTTCTATAAGACAAATTCCAATCTTTTCTTGTAGAATCCATGTTACTTATGGCATGTATGTTCTTTTTGTAGTTATTTTATAGATTTAAAGCTTCCATTACAACCACATAGTACTCTTCCATTTCCCTCATTGCTTAGTTTCCCATCTTCCCATACTTCTTCCATCAAGAAAATTACCCCGGGTTGGAGACAATATTGTAGTAGCTAAATCTCTAAGGACATACATTCCATGATAATCTCATCAACATCTTAGGTTTCCAATCTCCTAGGTGTGAAGTTTCAATTATTTTGTTTCAGGTTATTTGTTTTGGGAAGAGTAGATTAGAATTGCAAGTAGAATGGATCACTATCTTCCATCTTACCTATATTTGTGACATTCCATCATTGTATTACACATTTAGTAGTATTTAAATAGGATTTATTTGTTTCATTATACTATATTAGTGTAGATTAGATTGTAGATTTTAGTTTTATTTCAACATAGTCATTTCCAATTCATTCTAGAAATCCCTTTCTAATAGGAAAAGTCTATTAGAAATGAAAGCAACACTACTTTAATGGAAATGTGATTCAATATAAATTTTTGCAATCTTTAACTATGTGTTATTAATGGAGATTGTAACATAGAAACAAAACTATGCTTCACAGAAATGCAGAATCAGAAAATTGAACACATGACACAATGTTTAACGTGGAGAAAACCCTTTCAAGTAAAAAACTCCACACAGGAAAGAAGCCCAATGCTTGTATTAATCTAATAATGATTTACAATACAACAACACCCCCAATCTCTCCTTCAGTCTTCAATCTGACAACATTACGGTAGCACCTGAGTACTTAAAATCTATATTACAACAACAAATACATGGCAAATACTTATAGAAATATTTTCTACTCCATTCTAGGCATTCACCTTCTCTCTCCTACGATTCTCCAACTTGTAAACATTAACTACCATCTTACAAGCATCTTACACTTGTCCAACAACAACCATGCAAAGGTTAGTTGCCCAAGATAAATTTGGCCTCTTATAGAATCTTATGATGCATCATAACCATCAAAGATTCCACAAAAGAGTATCTTTCCAAGATAGGAACCTTGGGCTAAATATAGAAAATATACAACTAACATATCCGTCATATGCGTCATAGAATCACAGAATCATATGACAACTTGCAACTGTCATAGATTCACTTACTAAACATTATGACAATTGGCATACATGCCAAATATAGTAGATTCCTCAAGGGAGCACTCCTACCCTCATTTACATTGAGTTTGTACATTTGCCAATAGTAAAAGTCACTCAGTAATTACCTCTGGTTACTCTGAAATTTACCCTGTCAGTGAAACTAGTGCATCTCCTCATGGATAATTACAAATTACATATAATAAATGGAATAAATACATTATTGGGATTTACAAGGTTAATGGTACCTTATCCCAACATTCTCCCATTTGACATTATACATTGTAAATCAACCCATAGGAAATCAAATGAATAAATAATCAGGCATTAGAAATAAGGCTCATGGCCTCTCTGCACCACACAAACTTCTTTGTGCTCATAGGTTTTGTTGGTTTTTTCCCAGACTAGATGCTTACTCCTAGATTTCCCTACAAGGTAGCCATCAATGATCAACAGGATCTCTGGGCCAGGGGCCAACAGTGTAGGAGATAGACTCTATATTTTATCTCCTCTTCTTCTTCAGGCTCTGCAAAACCTAGGGGGGTATTCCGTACTCAACATCCATGAGGATATGGATATAAAGGCTAGGATGCTGATAGAAAGCAGATAAGTCCTCCTGTAAGTAGACCAAAACTGTAAGATAAGAGCAAAGGGGCTAGCTTTGGGCCTATTTGCAGTTGTAGACAGAGGACTTGGATCCTAAAACTAATTCTACTATCCTAATGGTTGTTTTGGAGTTTTGATTTTGATTTTATATCTGGATGCAAAGCTGGACATGGTATATAACACTAACATAAAGCAAGATTGGTGCCTATCCAGGGCCTGGAGTCAGTAGACATACACCTGTGAATGATATGCATGAACAACTAAAACTAGATTTCAGGGGGATACATATGATACCTGCCTTATAGATATCTCCCAATACAAAGTGTTAAGCTATCTATACTTATGGCATCCCTATTGCAGCATATCCTTCCCAATATTCAATCTGAGAACAATTTAATCTACCCCTTGAGCAGAAGTTAAGAGATCAAACATTCAACACAGGAATTCTATGTTTTAGAATCTTAGACATTCCTTAAATACCTGGACTCACAAGAAAGATACATGCAACACTGGAGATAGAATTAGCATAACACATGCAAACATAGCATTACTCATATAGGATTAACCATGAAATCAATGGATTCATGCAAAAACATACAACAAGAGATACATAAACTCACAAGTTTTGCTGCATAGAGCAACCAAATCAGCTGTATTGCATTACAAAGCCAAAAATGTTCAACTTTCAACAACCACAAAAAAGAGTAACACTTCCTGCTTAAAACAACCAAAGAAGCATACTTAGAATTAATTACATGGTGGACATAAAAAAATGTCAGATACAGATCCCACAAAGGAATGGTGCTCAAAATTTATTGCTACAATAGACAAGAGAGACCTCGAGCCCTGCGCTGCCATCTGGGAGTCTTCATTCACAATCAGGCAGCCTGATTGCACGTACCATCACCCATACCCCTGCACTATCGCCATTGATGGCTCAACCACCCATGTTTCACTCAGAAACTGTCGCACTATTCAAAATGGAGCTTCCTGCCAAAATGCGTTTTACTGAAGGTTCAAATATGTAGGGAGATTAGTCCCACATGCATGGTGAGGAGACCACTTTAGCAATTCATAAATGGGGCCGCATGCATAATAAGCGTCGAGCGTTTTTGCCGTGCTCAACCCATGATCCTTTGGCCAAAGCCTATCGCCAAGACCCAAGCCATCGGCACACCCCACAATTCTCATGCCGATCTCAACAGTCTTGCCGATGCAAACTACACTCCCCACCTCCGTCGGTGTGACCCACACCATCAGAGCATCCAAAAATCCTTTGGCTGACCTCAATAGTCTCACCGATGCCTACCCTCGCAATCCTCTGTCGGCCAGAGAAAAAGACCATCGGGCCAACACATTCCAACCCTGCCGACACAGCCAGTCACGCTGACCACCACACCATACTCAGGTCTTCAGCAAGACATACGCCATCGGAGCAACACCAAGCCCCTTCACCGATAGTATAACTCTCTCCAATGGCCACTCCATGCTCCTAGGTCCTCGGCAAGACCACACACCATCAGCACAACAAAAAAGACGCTCATCGATAACATCGATCACCCCGATACACACAAAACACACCCTCTTCAACAAGACAACTAGCATCGGCCCAACACAATATCCTCCTACTGACACACATTGTCATACTGATAACACCTTGGCTTCCCACTTGTCCTTTGGGGAGACCCTCCATCTGTCGGGTTGAACCATTAGTTCAACGGCTAGGTACAAATGAGAGGTTCAACTAAGAAGTTCAACGCCGATTCCTACTCTGTTAGCAACACAAACGTAACCCATTGAACCGATGAACCGGTTCAACCCGATGGTTCAATGGCGAGGTTCCACACTGAGGTTCACTGGTGAGGTTCAAACCTCAAAAACAATACTCCATCAGCAAGACTCTTGTCTATTGGCGCCACAAAAAACCCCTCAGTCGACAATACTACTCTCGCCGATAGACATCCATCGACCAAACATATGCCATCGGCCCAACATGAAACTCCTTTGCCGATAGCACAAAGTCACGGTGATATACAAAGAACAGACCATGCTATTGATATGATCACCAAGACACATGTAAACTTATGTCGATGGGCAGAACATGAAGACCCCCTCCTCAAAAAGATGAATACGGATGCTGAAAAACACTAAGGGGCCCCAAAACATAGAAACTTTTGGGAAGGTGCCTGCATGAAAATTGCTCCAAAACTGAGAGTCAATTCAGGCACCAACAGTGGCTCTGTCTGAGGATGCATGCCTCTTGCAGGCATGGTAAGAACCACAAAACTCTAGGATGCAGACCAGTCCCTTATCCATTGGGCACAGAGTTGATCATTGCACCAACCTGCTCAAAAATCATATTTTTTAATCATCACTTGGGTGGCCCTGGGCAACCAAAAATGAAGAACCAAAACTTTATCCTGCCAAATGCCTAATTCCAAACTAAAAGATCCCAATCCCAACTAAAAAGATTGGCATAGTTTGCCTATAAGGTCATCTGCTCAATTAGATATTCTACCATTTCTGACAACTTGCCATTTGTAGTACTGCCTCTGTCACTCTGCATTTCAAAATCAAACATGCAGCCATACATGCTAAAAAATCCTTTAGCATTAAGCAACATATGCATGTTATACTCTTCAGATGGTATATTCTCCTCATCCACCTAGCTATTACATATCACCAGGCATTCATCTAGTTGATCCAAAAGCTGAAGACATTCAAAAAATATGAGACCCCCAATATTTATTGATATTGAAAACAAATCCTGATCCACACACCCAATGTTGCACATGTCTAGATCAAGTGATGATGAACATACATTATCCACAGTTTGCAAATCCATACTATCTTCACAAGAACTGAAGATATCTAATTCATATACCCCCCCTCACAAACTGATGTATCACCTAGGTCAACTGTCTCTTTATATTCATCATCATCCTCAAAAAGAGGATTAATCCTGCACCACTGAAAGTCAGGACTCACAGTATCAAAGACATCTGCAGACTCATCATAAAGGGGATTTATATTCACTGAAAAGTTCTCTGCTTCTTTTTCATGACAGTCCAATTCTTCTTCATTACTATCAGATCCAGAGTCATAAGAAGAACAAAAACAAACCTGATCTATGCACTGGTCATGGATATCATTTTTATTATCCGATTGCCCCACATACAAGATTTCTGCTACTTCAATGCATTCTAAAGTTGAGCTATCTGCATCATTTTCCAGCCCTCTAATACTTCCTAATGAAACTGATACTGACTGTTGATCCACATGATCATAAATTTGTACAACTAGATCATTTAAACATGAATATTCTTTGATAGGAGCTGGCATGTAAATACTACTTGAAAAACCATTGTTTTCAACTTCATTTACTGGGCGAATCAGGACATCCTCCTCTATAAAAGAAACATCATCAACTTGGAATGATGCAAAAACTGGGATGGTAGGGGTGTGATTACTTTGACATTCATTGTCAACATCTAAATTAAAACTTTCATTAACATTGGGGGCTGCAGGACAAAATTTTTTTTTAGAAAAATAACCCTTTTGTATTCCATACCTCCAATTGTTTTCAATATCTATTGCAAACTGATGTGTCTGATGCAATGTGGTGGGCTCCTTATCTCTCAATCTATAACTCATTTTCTTATCAAAGGCTCCCAAATAGACAACTAAGCACAGTGCATCATTAGGTCTTGTGCATTCTGGAATTCTATTCAATGCCCTCATAAATCTGAGGTTAAAGGCTGGGATCAACTCATCTTCTTCAATGTAGATATACATAAAGTCACTAATAACTGCATATTCAGAAATTCTTTCACCATATTGTACTAGAAATGTAGATTTAAAATCATGCCAAGAGCTGACAGAGTGAGCTGGAAGGTAGGAAAACCAGTCCCTTGCATCTTGATCTAGAGATTGAACAAATAATCTCATAACCACATCCTCATGGTCAATCTCAAAGTCATCTATAACATTTGTAAATTGTTGCAAGTGTCTCTCAGCTGATTCATCCTTTGCACCACTAAATTTAGGCAAAAAATTTTTGATTTTAGGTGGAAGAGCATTTGGATAGCCACAAATGCCACTGAAATTTATGGGCTTATATCTATCTATGTTGAAGCCTCTTTTATTACATGATTGGGATTGACTATTATATGTTTTTGCACTTGACACTTCACAAGGGTGCATAGGCTGATAATACATCCTTTATGCTTTTGCAACCCTCTTCTCTACTCAGATTTTCAATCACAATATGACCTTAGGCCCTTAAAATACAAACTGCTATTTCAACCTGCCTAAAGTCCTCTATATGAGTCTTTTAAACAACATTGCATGCCCTTTTGAAATATAGAGTAGGTTCTAACAAAAGCATGCAAGCTTTGTTTTTACCAATGTTTCCCTTTTAACTAGTGCTATTTCACCAAATAGGGAACTTTTCAAAAACTTGAAATACCTGGATATGTTGCAGCAACTGATAGATTCATTCAACAGAGTCACCACCTCCTTGGCAGAGGAATGAGCTTCAAACAGGCTGAAGCTAAAAATTGATTTCTTTCTTTCTGGGTCATCCACCAGCAGAGCCACAGATAAAACTTTTTCTTTTGCTACAACAAGGCACCTCCAGGTCTGATTCTTCAATTTCTTAGACTTAAGCTTCATGGATATGACATTGTCTCCCTAGTAGAGTCACCAATTTCTGTTGGTTTTTTCCCAGACTGGATGCTTACTCCCAGATTTCCCTATAAGGTAGCCATCAATGATCAACAGGATCTCTGGGCCAGGGGCCAATAGTGTAGGAGATAGACTCTATATTTTATCTCCTCTTCTTCTTCAGGCTCTGCAAAACCTAGGGGGGTATTCCCTACTCAACATCCATGAGGATATGCATATAAAGGCTGGGATGCTGACAGAAAGCAGATAAGTCCTCTTGTAAGTAGACCAAAACTGTAAGATAAGAGCAAAGGGGCTAGCTTTGGGCCTATTTGCAGTTGTAGACAGAGGACTTGGATCCCAAAACTAATTCTACTATCCTAATGGTTGTTTTGGAGTTTTGATTTTGATTTTATATTTGGATGCAAAGCTGGAC
Source organism: Cunninghamia lanceolata (assembly GCA_027924645.1). Lineage (NCBI taxonomy): Eukaryota > Viridiplantae > Streptophyta > Pinopsida > Cupressales > Cupressaceae > Cunninghamia > Cunninghamia lanceolata. Next base: position 7,820,330 of record BSBN01000389.1, read on the forward strand.
ATGGTATATAACACTAACACAAAGCAAGATTGGTGCCTATCCAAGGCCTGGAGTCAGTAGACATACACCTGTGAATGATATGCATGAACAACTAAAACTAGATTTCAGGGGGATACATATGATACCTGCCTTATAGATATCTCCCAATACAAAGTGTTAAGCTATCTATACTTATGGCATCCCTATTGCAGTATATCCTTCCCAATATTCAATCTGAGAACAATTTAATCTACTCCTTGAGCAGAAGTTAAGAGATCAAACATTCAACACAGGAATTCTATGTTCTAGAATCTTAGACATTCCTTAAATACCTAGACTCAGAAGAAAGATACATGCAACATTGGAGACAGAATTAGCATAACACATGCAAACATAGCATTACTCATATAGGATTAACCATGAAATTAGTGGATGCATGCCAAAACATACAACAAGAGATACATAAACTCACAAGTTTTGCTGCACAGAGCAACCAAATCAGCTGTATTGCATTATAGAGCCAAAAATGTTCAACTTTCAACAACCACAAAAATGAGTAACACTTCCTGCTTAAAATAGCCAAAGAAGCGTACTCAGCATTAATTACATGGTGGACATAAAAAAATGTTAGATACAGATCCCACAAAGGAATGGCGCTCAAAATTTATTGCTACAATAGACAAGAGAGGCCTCGAGCCCTGCGCCACCATCTGGGAGTCTTCATTCACAATCGGGTAGCCTGATTGCACGTACCATCACCCATACCCCTGCACTGTCGCCATTGATGGCTCAACCACCCACGTTTCACTCGAAAACCATCACACTATTCAAAATGGAGCTTCCCGCCAAAATGCGTTTTACTGAAGGTTCAAATATGCAGGGAGATTAGTCCCACATGCACGGTGAGGAGACCAATTTAGCAATTCATAGACGGGGCCGCATGCATAATAAGCATTGAGCGCTTTTGCCGCGCTTGACCCATGATCCTTTGCCCAAAGCCTATCGCCAAGACCCAAGCCATCGGCACACCCCACAATTCTCCTACTGATCTTAATAGTCTCGCCGATGCAAACTACACTCCCCACCTCCGTCGGCATGACCCACACCATCGGAGCATCCAAAAATCCTTTGGCCGACCTCAATAGTCTCACCGATGCCTACCCTCGCAATCCCCTGTCAGCCAGAGAAAAAGGCCATCGAGCCAACACATTCCAACCCTACCGACACAGCCAGTCACGCTGACCACCACGCCATACTCATGTCTTCAGCGAGACATACGCCATCGGAGCGACACCAAGCCCCTTCACCGATAGCATCACTCTCTCTGATGGCCACTGCATGCTCCTAGGTCCTCGGCAAGACCACACACCATCGGCACAACAAAAAAGACGCTTGCTGATAACATCGATCACCCCGATACACACAAAACACACCCTCTTCGACAAGACAACTAGCATCGACCCAACACAATATCCTCCTGCCAACACACATTGTCATACCAATAACACCTTGGCTCCCCACTTGTCCTTTGGGGAGACCCTCCATCTGTCGGGTTGAACCATTAGTTTAATGGCTAGGTTCAAATGAGAGGTTCAACTGAGAAGTTCAACGCCGATTCCTACTCTGTCAGCAACACAAACATAACCCATTGAATCGATGAACTGGTTCAACCCGATGGTTTAATGGCAAGGTTCCACACTGAGGTTTGCCAGCGAGGTTCAAACCTCAAAAACAATACTCCATTGGCAAGACTCTTGTCTATCAACGCCACAAAAAACCCCTCGGTTGAGAATACTACTCTCGCCGATAGGCATCCATCGGCCCAACATGAAACTCCTTCACCGATAGCACAAAGTCACGGCGATATACAAAGAACAGACCATGCTATTGATATGATCACCAAGACACATGTAAACGTATGCCGATGGGTAGAACATGAAGGCCCCCTCCTCAAAAAGATGAATGCAGATGCTGAAAAACACTAAGGCGCCCCAAAACTTAGAAACTTTTGGGAAGGTGCCTGCATGAAAATTGCTCCAAAACTGAGAGTCAATTTAGGCACCAACAGGTTTGGTCAATGAATCTACAAAATTCTCCTAAGTATCTATCTTCTTCATCTCAATCTCTCCATTTACAACCAACTCTCAAACAAAGTGACACGAAACATCAAAATGCTTAGTTTGAGCATGATACATGGGATTCTTGGCCAAACAGATAGCACTCTAGCTATCACAACCAATTTGAATGATCCTACAATCAAATCCAATACCTGTACACAGTCTCCTCAACCAAACTACCTCATTAGAAACATGAGTAGAAGCCATATACTCTACTTCTATGGTGGACAAAGCAACTGTGGGTTGCCTCTTAGTCATCCAACTCAGTGCACCTCCAAATAGAGTAAACACATAGCCACTAGTGGACCTTCGACTACTCAAGTCACCTACCCAATCTACATCAACAAAACCCTATATGTCCAAAGATTTATTAGCACTATCAGTTCCAGAATAAACCAAACAAAGATCAAGAGTACCTGGAAGATATTTAAACACCCTCTTAGCATAATTCCAATGCTGTCTACTAGGGTTAGACATAAATCTTCTCAAAACTCCCACTGCTTGGGCAATATCTAGTCTAGTGCAAACCATTGCATACATCAAAATCCCTACAACATTAGCATATGGCACATTAGACATATCCTCAAAATAATCCTAAGTCTTTGGACACATATCTAATGAAATCTTAGTACCAATGCATAAAGGGACTCTAACTGGGTTACAACCCTGCAAACTAAACCTCTACAAAATAGTATTCACATACTTACTTTGTGACAACCAAATCCTTTTGTTAACTCTGTCCCTCTTGATCTCCATTCCCAAAATATACCTTGCAGCACCAAGATCTTTCATCTTAAATGCACCTAAAAGTTGGGCTTTAAGCTCACTGATCATACCCTTAGTATTGCTAAAGAATAACATGTCATGAACATACAAAGTAATAACCAGTATAGAATCATCAACACAATGATCCTCCTCACTTATGACAAAACCCAATTTCAACACAAATGAATCAAACTTTTGATACCACATTCTGGGGGACTGTTTCAGACCATAAAGAGACATCTATAACCTACAAATCCAATGTTCTTTGCTTTTTATCTCAAAACCTGTAGGTTGTTGCACATAAATTTCTTCTTCAAGATCTCCATGCAAGAATACAGTCTTAATGTACATTTTCTCAATCTCCTAATCATAAGCTACAGCAATGGATAAGTGAAATCTAATAGAAGTCAATTTAGCAATAGGAGAGAATATCTCACCAAAATTAACTCCCTCTCTCTGGGAGTATGGTGCAGTCATAGTAGGAGGGTTCACAGAATGAACTATCCAAACCATGTAACGAGAGAAAACACAATGGAAACAACTCAAAGAAATAGAACAAATGTAGATTCAATCATTCAGTATATCATAGAATTCAAATAGAGATCGACAGGCAACATGCAGGCTTACAATTAGGGCTCACAGGCCTGATTACAAACATGCGCAAGATAAAGCTTTGAAGCTCCTTCGCACAAAATCTAAACTTTGAACTTATGCGTATTCTTACAACTTGTTAACTACTTTCCTAAGGATCTATTACATCAATATATATCAAGTCCGGATCAATAGATTCCTCCACGTTGGCTAAGGAAGGTCACAAACTCCAATGAAGAGTTGTAACATGTGAACACAGATAGGTTAGACCTAAATGCATAGAACACTTCTGGTAAATGAATGGAATGATGTGCAGATCTTTGAGGAAGGTTAGTCATGAACCAAAGATCATTGAATGATGTGTCATTAGGCTCCAAAGATCAAAAAATACTTCCACAAGTTTCTCCTTTAGTTGGTTGCCAGTGAATATCAGGATGCTCTACTCTGAGAAATAGTCAACTTTTGATGGTGATATCATTCAATATTGAAGTGCGGATCTCTAAATTATGGATATGATGTAGATGAATGAATGTAAATGCTAAGTCTAGCTCCATAGAATTTGAAATGCTATTGGGCCAAGATACAAAATCTGCTACTGACTAAACTACCTAAATTGAACTGGGAAAAGAAAAGAAACAAACTAAATTGCAAAAAGTGAAATGCAAATGTTTTTGGTTGATGAAAGATTGCTCTTGAACTAGGGATGCTCCTATATCAACATCCAGGGTTACCAAAAAAGTGAGTCCCTAACTTTGTCAAGGCTAAGGGAGAACCAAGATGGTCCACCTCAGCCTGAGAAATCCATGATGAATCTTCTTCTAGTCTACCTTTCCACTTCACAAGATATTCTTTGTATTGTCTTCCTCTAGTGTTGCATCCAACTCTGCTATCTAAAATGTCTTCAATCTGCTCCGATGCTTGTTGTTGTAACTGCTTCTTCAAGTCTTCTTCCATGTTGCCACTGAACTCTACTTCATGATACTAATAAAAGTCTGTAATGTTGAAAATAGGTATTATTCCCAATGTCTCTGGTAGCTCCACTTCATATGTGTTCCCTGAATCAAATCTCCTGAGTATCCTACAAGGTCCAAACTTCTTAAACTTCAACTTGTTATATGTCCCAACTGGAAATCGTTCTTTTCACAAATACACCATCACTTCATCTCCAACTTCAAATTCCTTATGTCTTCTCTTCTCATTAGCCTTCTCTTTGTACTTACTATTCATATTCTCCAAATGCTTCTTCACCTGATTATGCATTGTCCTCATATGATCTACAAATTCTTCTACTTCTGCACTTCTCTTTTCCTCTGTACTAATGTCTCTTAGTTCTACCACTCCTCTAGGGTTCACTCCAGTAACAATCTCAAAAGGTGTTCTTTCGGTACTCCTATTGACTGAATTATTGTATGCAAACTCTACTTGTGCAAGAATCAAATCCCAACTTCTTGTCTTCTCTCCAACAAAATACCTCAACAAATTTCACAAATTCGTATTCACTACCTCTATCTGTCCATCTGTCTATGGATGAAAAGTAGAATTGAACTTCAAATTTCTCTTCATCTTCTTCCAAAGTGTCCTCGAAAAGTATCTAACAAACTTTGTGCCTCTGTATGAAACTATACTCTTAGGTAATCCATGCAATCTCACAATCACCTTGAAAAATAGGTCAGCTACATGCACTACATTAGTTGTCTTCTTACAAGGTATGAAATGAGCCATCTTTGAAAATATATCCACCACTATAAATATTGAATCATGTCCTCTCTGTGTCTTAGGCAATCCCATCACAAAATCCATGCTTAAATCTTCCCAAGGTCTCTTCGGTATTGTCAAAGGTTTATACAATCCAGTGTTTTGACTACTCCCTTTTGCAACTTGACAAACTCTACAACTATGCACAAATCTCCTAACATCCTTATGTACCTAAGGCCAAAAGTAGTTTTCACTCACCAAAGCCACTGTCTTATCAACACCAAAATGTCTTGCCAATGCACCACTATGTTTCTCCTTGATCAAATTATCTCTCATTGAACTCTTAGGTATGCACAACTAATTTCCCTTGAACAACATATCTTCTTGAATGAAATATTCCAACCACTTACTCCTATATGTCACAACAGGTTCCTTACATGCTTTCTAAGGTTTTACAAAATCAGTGTCTCCCTCATACATGTTCTTCAATTTATCAAAACCCAACACTTCAAGTCTCATCTCTGTCAACAAGTTTCTTCTTCTACTCAATGCATTAACAACTTTATTTGATTTTCCACTCCTATGTTTCAATGCAAAAGTATAACTCTGCATGAACTCTACCTACCTCATATGTCTCTATTTCAACTTACCTTGACTATTCAAATATTGCAAAGCTTGATGATCTATATACAACACAAACTCCTTAGGCAACAAGTAATATCTCCACTTCTTCAAGGCTTGAATTATGGCATAGAACTCTTGATCATAAACTGAATATCTTCTCCTTGCATCATTCAACTTGTCACTAAAATATGCTACAATTCTACCTTCTTGAATTAATATTGCTCCAATTACATTTCCACTAGCATCACAATCAACTTGAAATACCTTATTAAAATCTAGTAATGCCAAAACAGGTTTCTCTGTTTGTCTCTGTCATAGGGTTACAAACTAAACTGAAATTTCTGATGAACTTCCAGTAGAAACTAGCCAATCCATGAAATGATCTAACCTCTCCAATGCTCTTCAATGTAGGCCATTCAATAATTGCTCTCACTTTCTCAGGGTCCATCTTCAATCCTTCCACAGAAATCACAAATCCCAAATATACTAGTTCTTCTTTCATGAAACTACACTTCTTGATGTTTATCAGCAATTTCTCTTCTCTCAGTCTCTGCAAAACTTGTCTAATATGCCACAAATGTTCCTCCTTTGTCTCACTAAAAATCAAAATATCATCCAAGTATACAATCACAAACTTACCCAAGAATTTCTTCAAGACTTCATTCATCAATCTCATGAAAGTAATCAATGCATTTGTAAATCCAAAAGGCATGACTAACCACTCATATAGTCCTTCATTTGTCTTAAAATTAGTCTTCCACTCATCTCGCTCTCTAATTCTCATCTGATGGTATCCACTCTTCAAATCTTTGTGAAATATTTTGCTCCACTCAAACAATCTATGATATCATCCATCCTAGGTAAAGGAAATCTATACTTAACTATGATTTTGTTTATTGTTCTAGAATCAGTACACATTCTCCATTCTCCATCCTTAGGTACTAACACAATAGGTACTACACAAGGACTCAATCTTTCTCTGATCAAACCTTTCCTTAACAACTCTTGTATCTATCTATTTAGTTCTTCATTCTCTGTTGGTGTCATTCTATGTGCTGCTTTATTAGGCAAACTTGCTCTAGGAATAAGATCCATGTGATGACTGATACTCCTTATATGTGGCAATCCATCAGGTACATTATCTGATATGATGTTTTCATACTTTGTCAGCAACTCTCTTATCTCCTCCGGTTGTGATTCTTCAATTTCTTTCTTCAATATGTCAGGCTTCTTAGGAATCAAGGCATAACACATATTCTCATGTATCAAACTATCCAGAAATTTTCTTCCATCTACCAAATAGATTCTAGCATTCCCACATACTACATCTTTAGGATCATCCTTTGAAGGAATCAAGGTAATTCTCTTCCCATTTGTTGTTATAGTATATGTATTTTTTCTCCCATCATGTATAGCTTTTCTATCATACTGCCAAAGTCTACCCAACAAGATATGACAAACATCCATAGGCATAATATCACACAAAACTTCATCATGATAAGATCCAATATAAAATTTCACCAAACATTGTTCACTCACCAGTGCCTTATGATCATCCTAAACCCATGCTATCTAATATGGCTTAATGTGTTTCAATCTTTCTAACTTCAGCTTAGTCACCATCTCCTCTGAAACTAGGTTATCTAAACTACCACTATCAATTACAACTTTACAACACTTATTTCTTGATTTGCATCTTGTTCTGAACAAACATTTCCTCTACAGTGGTTCCTCATTTGTCTCTGATTGAAATAGTGCTCTCCTCATCACAAGTGATTCTCCATTCTCTAGTTTACCAATAGAATAGGGGTCATCTAATTCAACAGGTTCTTCTTCAATATAGGCTGCTCTTCCACTATTTTTTGTCCTCTTACTTGTACTACCCTGATTACATTCAAATGCTCTATGTCCTTCACCTCCACACTTGAAACAAGTACCTCTGAATGTCTTCTTATCAAATTCTCTTCCTTCTCTTTTGTATCCTTCATTCTGCTATGCACTAGGGTTTCCTCTCTAGTAAAACTTTATGTCATCTGTCTAATAAGCATTGTTATCTTTGTCCTCCTTCCTAAATGGGTTGTAAAATTTGTTCTGCTCCAAAAATGATATGTCTCCTCCAGAATAAGTCCTACCTCTTTAAAATTTACCTCATCTTCCTCTCTATCTCTGATCATGCCTCTTATTCAATTTCTCTTCAACTTTTAGGGAAAACTAATATGCTTCCTCTAAAGATGTCATACCCACCAAGCTTAGTTCCTTTTAAATGTTTAATCTCAATCCATTGGTGTATCTAGCCACTTTCTCCATTCTTTCTTCGTTATGTCCTATTCTTATGATCATTTTATGAAATTCTTCAGTGTACTCCTTTAGAGATTTCTCCTTTTGTCTCAGGTTCTGTAATCTTTTTAATAGCTCCAACTCAAAGTCAGCAAGTATAAATTGATTCTTCAACTTTGTCACCATCCTATCCAATTTTGTAATCTTTTCTTTTCCTCTTCTATTTCTTTCCAACTAAACTTCTTTCCACCATATAGTAGCATGTCCTTTCAACTTTGTCTTTGCAAATTTCAACTTCTTTGGATCTTCAATTTTTTCATATTCAAAGTATTCTTCCATGTCATTTATCTAGTCAATCCATTCTTCAAGGTTCAAATTACCAGTATAGTTTGGCACATCAACTCTAGGTCTCTTTACAATCTTTGAAATAACTCGCAACATCTTTACTTGATCTGATTCTTCTTCTTCATCACCTTCTAGGGTTTTGCCAGTTTGTTCAACAGATTAAAATTCTTCTTCATCATCTCTTTCAATATTAGGTCTCGGTATCAATCCTCTTTGCCTATCTTCTTCAACAACATCCAATCAAATTTGTATTGTTTTCATTATCTCCATCATCTCATCTATTCTACTAGCCATTGTTCCAATAGAACCTGTAAGGGTAAAATGGTGATCAATCAAATGAATTAAACAAGACCCAAACATCAACAGAATAGTGAAACAAGAAGGATTCAATAAACAAAGCAATGAACAAACACAGTGCAAACCTCTCCCATTTCTAAACTTCTATTGTTCGCCTATCACAAATCATCCTTTTGCAGATGAGATGAGCCCTCAGAGAGTGCAATCTTTTAGCTGTTTGTAGGAAGTCGATGGTGAACGGCTATGGTGATATGCAATGAAGATGAGCTCCAATGCAAGTAGGTGATCTCAAGCTTGTAGATGACAAAAGGGTGCCAAAGGCGCACTGGTGATATTTCTGCAGAGTAACGATGTCGAAAGCCTGGATGATTAGAATGGAGGGATGAAGCTTCATTTATAGACTTGGAAGAATGGGAATCAACGGTTGAGAGGAGATATGAAGATCAATGGCTGAGAATGGTTGAGGAATGTGCAACCAGTAGAAATGTGACAAGTGTTCCAGCTCCATCATGAAAGAGGGGATGTGACAAAATTGATTGGAGAGTTAACTCCATTGACTGATCAGTTAACAAACTTGATTGATTAGTTAGAAGAGTGGATTATGGGATTGACTGAATTGATTAAGGATTTGACTCAATTGATAGGTTAGTTATCAGATTTGATTGATTAGTTAACTAACCTCTGATTTGAGAAGAAATAGGCCATGTGGGTGAGGGAAAATAAGATAATTAAATATTAAATATATTTAATTACATGTGCAACCCGATGAGGTGGACAAGGTGAGGTGTAAAAGGTGATGTGGATTTTTAGAATTTAGAACTTAGGATAGAGGAATTAGGATTAATTAATAATTTATGATTATTTAATCATGTAGGACATTTAGAAGAATTTTAATTAAATAAATAGAATTTACTTAATTATGGAACAGTGAATTGATTAAATAAATTTAGAATATTTATTTAATTAATAGAAGAAGGGAATAAATATTTAGAATATTTATTTAGGATGAATCGTGTCATTTTTAGGCCTATACATTTTGCCCCTCTTTGATGCAATGCAGTTTACAGCATTGCTTCAAAGAATTTGATAGTCTGAATGATGATACATGCCCCAGTTTGCCCCTGGTACAAGTTTAATGATGATAGGATGCCCCCTCGGGAGATTGGACGAGAAAAGGGTGAAAGAAACGGAGACGGACAATCTCACGAAGACGAAGGGGTTAGGATAGGTTGGAGGAAAAGGGATGCGGTCAGGGATGCGGGAAGAAAATGGGAAGAAAAATGGGCACGGGAAGCAGTCACAGTCATTACCTAGCCAGAATTAGGGTTTTGGAGGCTATAAATAGGAGCTGAGTCCACAAGAATAGTCATTTGTACACTTGTTTACTCTGGATTGGATTGAGAGAGCCTAGAGCAACTTGGAGCAGCATGGCAGCCAGAGCAGCAGACATTCCCCGCAAGGAGCACCGATTCGAGCGAGTCCGTCGATTCGGGCGGCTAGCAGAGGCAGGACCCCCGGTATGTGTTTCAAAAAATTTCTCCTAGGGTCGATTTAGGATGTCATAAATGCCATTAGAAAATAGGTCAAATGCATGCGCTGAAACTCAAAACGGCGCATATGCCTCGCGAAGTGGCGCATTTGTCATTATGCGGCGCATATGCTGATTTCGACGGCGCATACATGAAAACTGCGCATCTGTGCACTGTGGCTGCGCATAGGTAATTTGGCGGCGCATGTGTAGTTAAGCCACGCATATGTTGAAAGTAGCGGCGCATCTGTTGATGCTGCGCATATGTCAATTTTAGCGGCGCTTTCATAATATGCTGACGCATATGCCGAATGTTGTGGCGCATCTAGTGGATCTGCGCATACGTGCACTGTGGCGGCGCATTTGTGTAAGGTAGTGCATATGTTGATTTTAGCGGCACATATACCAAAAAATGGCGCTTTTACCACCTGTAGTGGCGCATTTGCTGTGGATAGCAAAAGACTTAGCCAAATTGACTCGATTAGCGTCTTGTTTGACGTGGTAATCGATGAGCTATCTCCGAGATTGCAAAAATCTAGTCAAGAGATGTAGTGTGCTGTTTTGATCAATTTGAAATGCTAAGTTTAGTTGATATAGTTCAGTAGGTATGTTGAGTATGGTATATGTCACTTGAGATTGACGCTTTGCCTTGCTTGGTTGCAGGAGGAGATTCGGGACACACTGCAGTCGAGGGAGACGTTTCCTATGCCCTTATTGTAGAGATATATGCTGATAGAGTCTGACAGAGTGGCGCTTGGTGCCATGGGTTTGGATTATGTATGTTTCATGCCCGAGGTATAGGTGAACCGTGGACTGTTGACAGTTGTCGTGGAGAGATTCCACAGTGAGGACGGGACCTTCCACTTTCTGATGGGAGAGATGACAGTGACCTTGGAGGATTTCTATCAGATACTGCACTTGCCTGTGGTAGGCGAGTTAGTAGAGTACGATGCACAGCGGGATGTGGGACTCACCGAGTGCCAGCGGGTGTTTGATGATCCTAAGCTAGCTGGACAGGTTATCCCGTGGTAGGATATATATGACTACTATGACTACTTCCTTGGGATTGTGGCTGGACTAATCGGGGGCATTGTATGCCCGGACAGGAGATCGCATGGGTTCCCCATTGGATGGGGCAGGATCATGGAGCGGATGCTGACTGAGCGCACCTGATATGCGTGGGGAGTCTGTGTACTGGCCCATCTATACCACGACATGCATCAGGTGGTGTACCACCGTAGCACAAGTCTATCGACTGGGGTGTTGCTATTACAGTTCTGGCTGTGGGAGCACATAGCGGTTACTAGGCTGATATGTGTCTTCGCGAGGCAGTGAGGAGAGCCATACAGTTATGGCTATGCAGGAGTGATTTCCCAGCACAGGCTGGGGAAGCTAGAGTACTGGAGACACACCTTAGACGGAGTGTATGTGGTCGTCTGGCGACCATATCTGGACTGCGAGCCCTGGAATGACGAGGGAGACGAGCTACCATACTGCTTTCAGACCAGGTGGATGATAGGCCAGACACGGCACATCTTGGAGAGACAGATGGTGGGCAGGGTGTAGCGACAGTTTGGGCGGAGACAGGGTATGCCACAAGGGCAGGCTATGTTAGCACGGACGCATGCAGAGAGGGTCCGATGGGGGCCAATGGCTTCTTATGAGGAGGCTCTGGCAGAGTTTTAGCAGACGTCGTATGTGGCCTGGGACATGCAGAGAGAGATAGTAGATGCGGGGGTGACACAGGAGTACGAGGATTGGATTACTGCACATCCTTTCCCGAGATATTCAGGACCCAGCATGCTGGTGCCTCGTATTGATGAGGCAGACTCAGAGGAGGAGGGAGAGGCTGGCCCAGGGTGGAGGGCAGTTAGAGGAGGACGAGGACGATGGGGTGGCAGGGCCGGAGAGAGGCCGAGACAGCAGAGGAGGATAGCTCAAGCTGAGCAGGCAGTGCCAGCGCAGGCAGAGGCACAGCAGCAGATACCTCAGCAGATACAGATGCCACCACCCCAGCAGGTACCACAGCAGCAGGTGCCCTAGCCACAGGGGCCAAGACAGGCAGAGGCAGCACAGGGGCCAGTACAGGGAGAGGCTCATGAGAGGACCATAGCCGGTTTGAGGGGACAGGTGCGAGAGCTACAGGCACAGCTGAGGAGGGTAGAGTGGAGGCGAGAGACAAATGCAGCGGTGATCACTGGGTTGACCCGCGAGAGGGACATGGCAGACGCATGGGTACAGATTATCCGTGTAGAGCGGGATACTGCTGTGGCTACTATGGGGACAAATGCAGCGAGTTCATTCTTGGTTGGGCAGGTGCAGCAAGCATAGGCACAGGTTGGCCAGTTGTAGAAGTAGTTGGCATAGGCACAGATAGATCTAGCTAGAGCACAGTCCCAGGTGCAGTATTACCGAGGGTTATACCATGGTGCCGTGGCATCGAGCCAGAGGGCAGGGAGTTTTCGGAGTCAGTCTGGGGCGACGCATAGAGCAGGTCCATCACAGTTAGGGGCCTCCATGATGGGTCCTCAGCAGTTAGGAGCTGGCAGTGGTGGTCCACAGCAGCAGGGATAGACATAGACCAGATTTTGGACATTTTGGGACATGTATCACCATCCATTTGGATGCATATTGTATATGACACTTTTATTCTAGAGATAGATGATGATTTTGTACATTTGGACCTCTTTTGTATGATAGTATATATGATGATGCAGCTTTGTGTATCTATTGTATGTGCCATGTGATGAAGATGTACTACTATTATATGATGTGATGTATGTGCATAGTTAGAGATCTATCTGATGCTATATGAGATGCTTTGTGATATGCGGCTATATGATGTCTATGTGATTTAATGTTTTCAAATGAATGCAAAATGTAATATGATTTCTATGTGAGAGGCAACTTTGTTATGGGACGTCTATATGATCTAATGCCAATATATGTATATGTGTTATTTTGTTCTATGTGATGGTGCAACTGTGTTATGGGACGTCTATATGATCTAATGTAAATGTATGCATAGGTGATATGAGTTTGATGTGATTATCTGTGCTTTAAGATGTGATGTGATGTAAATGTATTGATGACCTAATGCCTTGGATGGTGTATTCTATGAACCTAAGCATGTGCATGACTAGTCCTACGAATGATCGATATGCTCCTATATGCTTTGGTTTTGTGAAGTCCAAATGTACTATATCGACATAAGACTAACATGATAGATAGATAGAAGAATGGTTGTGATCAGATGACTTAGAAACTTTACTTGATATCGTTACTCTGCACAGTTTGGATAATGAGGATTGCATGGATGTGTATGTGGATACAGGATGGATGCTTTGCTTTTAAGAGTGCTTTATTTCATCATTGGGCATATTTTTGTGGTACATTTTCTGAAATGTTGTAAGTGAATACAAGCATCTAGGTATAATTGAACCAAGATGACCTGAGTACCACTTACATGGATTTTGATTTAGCAAGCTAATACAAGCATCTAGTCAAAATTGAATCTAGATGACTTGAGCACCTCTTGGATTTCAACAAGAAAGGATTGCCACCGTTCGTGTTATACCTTTGATGTCCTCGATGATCTTTTGCCGATCATGTCCTTAGACAAGGCTTCACATTACTAAAGTTTAATCCACAAATAGCAAACAAAGAAAATGATCATACCCCCATCATAGCAACTCTAGCTTTTGGCATCCTTGAGTAGCGTAGAAAGACATGATAACAACAATCCAGACTCTGTAACTTAACCATGGTTCCAATCCACAAAACAGTCTTGCATTTAGATGTGAGTTTCTTGCCATAATTTAGATAAAATCAGTTAGAAGACCTTGGGTATTTGCTTTGCATTGGATAGGTGAAGATGCTCATTGTCAAGATTTTTGCTTGAAGCACGGGTTCTACTTGCACTTGCTTGCTTGGTGAGAAGATTGCACAATCCTTATTGGGGAGACGGACCCTAAGGGACTGACCTAGTGCCTCGGGGGCTCATTGCTAAATGGCCTTGCCTACGTGACGACGCAGAGGCAACGTAGTTCGGGGTAAACCCTAATGGACCATGGATGGACTAGAAGAAAGATGACAAGAATGAACACAAGAAGGGGGATGAATGGGACTATAGGAGAAATGGAAGCCTCGGGGGCACATTAGAATAATGGCCTTGCCTACGTGACGGTGCAGAGGCAACGTAGTTCACGGACTTGGACCATGGACACCGACGAGAGACACTATGTAGGCTCACATTGAGGAGACGGTATGGGACAAAACCTTGGTTGACAAGGCCACAAGGAGAGTATCAAGCCATGATAGGTAACTGTCAGGTGTTCATTATGGGGTAGATATGGATCGAATGGGGCAAATGGAGAAAGAATGGACTCAAGGGGATTGGATTCCCAAAGATGGAGAAGGCAGTTTATCACAAGTAACGGCTGTTTACCAGGTTTTCATCACTTGCTTTTATTTGCACGAGAAGCTAAAAAGTAACATGACACCTGTTTGCCAGGTTTTCATCATGATACCTATCCAAGGCGCCTATTTGCCAGGTTTTCACCAAAGGATGATTTTTTTGTATGCCTTTCTATTTTTTCTTTTTTTTTTTTTTTGTATTTTCTCTTTTCAAATTTTGTTTTGTATTTTTTGATTTTATTGTGCCCCCTTGCATTGGGGTTCTCCTAGGTATAGAACCGGCGAAGATGCATGCTATTGATTGGATCATCAAACAACTCACCCTCTAATGTGGCCAACTGATATGCCCCCGATCTGTAAGCAGCTACAATAACATAGGGCCCAAGCCAGTTTGGCTCGAACTTACCTTTCTTTTCTCTGTCTTGCTGATTGCGAGGGTTCTCTTTTAGAATGAGGTCCCCAACCTTGAAGCATCTTGGTCTAACCTTGTGGTTGTAGCTTCTAGACATCATCTGTTGATAGGCTTTGAGATGGTCAAAAGCTTTCTGGCGCCTTTCCTCTAGCAGCTCTAGTTCTTGCAGCCTGGAGACTCGATATTCTTCATCTGATATGAGACCTTTCAATGACACCCTGAGGGATGGGAGTTTGACCTCAATGGGAAGGATGGCTTCAGAGCCATAGACAAGGGCATAGGGTGTAGTACCTGTGGGAGTGCGTATACTGGTTCTGTAGGCCCACAGAGCAGGATTGAGTTGGATGTGCCAATCGCGACCAGCTTCATTGACAGTCTTCTTTAGGATTTTTAGAATGGTTTTATTTGATGCCTCCGCTTGGCCGTTACCTTGGGGGTAGTATGGAGTGGAGAAACGGTGTTGGATTTTGAAACGCTCACAAAGTTCCTAGACATCCTGATTTTTGAATGGTCTCCCATTATCCATTATGATGGATGAAGGGATGCCATATCGACAGATAATGTAATTCAGAATGAACGAGGAAATTTGCTTGCTTGTGACGGTGGTTAGGGGAACAGCTTCAATCCACTTTGTGAAGTACTCAGTGGCGGTTATGATGAATTTATGGCCATTGGAAGAAGGTGGATGGATCTTTCCCACAAGGTCAAGTCCCCATTGGCAAAAGGGCCAGGGTGTCGTTAGAGGTCTCAACTCCTGAGCAGGTGCATGAATTAGGTTCCCATGTATTTGGCACTGTTTGCACTTTTTGACGAACTGATATGAATCCATTTCCATATTGGGCCAGTAATAACCCAAACGCATGAGTTTCTTAGCTAAGGAAGGACCGCTGGAGTGTGTTCCGCAGATCCCTTCGTGTATGTCTCGTAAGGCCGTTATGGATTCTTCTTGTTCTAGACAACAGAGTAAAGTACCATCCAGATCACGTCAGTAAAGGGTATTAGCTATGATGGTGTAACGGGAGGCTTGTCAGATGAAAGTTCATTTTTGGTTGGAAGAGAGGTCCGGTGGAAGAATATTGTCCTTGAGATAAGTGTAGGTCTTACCGTACCAAGGTGAATCAGATCCTACTAGGAGGCAAATGGAATGGGTTTCGAGGAGATCATAAGCCGGTTGCCGAATGGTTTCTACTAAGAACTCATACCGTGACTCGTATTCATGTATTTCAAGAAGAGAGGCTATGGTAGCCATTGCATCTGCTGCTTTGTTCTCGATCCTGGGTATTTGTTCAAAGGAGATGGTCCCAAAGTGTCCTTTGAGGTCGTCGACCATCCGTTTGTATGGGATGAGCTTCTCATCTTTGGTTTGATATTCATCGTTGACCTGATTTATGATAAGCTGAGAATCACCGTAGACACATAGTGCTTGGATTTTCCACTCAGTGGCCATCTTGAGACCAATTACCAAGGCTTCATATTCCGCTATATTATTAGTACATGGAAATAACAACCTATAGGACTTTGGAATTGTGTCGCCTTGGGCCGTGATAAACAGGATACCTGCCCCCGATCCATGGTTGGTGTAAGACCCGTTGAAGTAGAGTTTCCAAGGAGATGTTGACAGAGTGAATAAAGACTCATCAGGAAACTCAAACTGCATTGGTGAAGTGTCCTGTAATGGTGCCTCAGCCAGTTGGTCAGCTATGATTTGCCCTTTGATGGCTTTTCTGTCCACATATTCTATATCATATTCACTAAGAAGCATAACCCACTTTGCTAGTCGACCTGTGAGAGCTGCTTTGCTGAGAAGATACTTTAGTGGGTCGATTTTGGCAATGAGTTTGACAGGATGTGCCAACATGTAGTGTCGAAGTTTTTGTGAAGCAAAAACCACCGCAAGGCATGATTGTTCTACCTGTCAGTATTGTAACTCGTAGCCCACTAAGGTTCGACTGATGTAGTATACAACTCTTTCCTTGTTCTCATAGTCTTGCTATGCTAGGAGATCCCCAAGAGTAGTAGGTGTAGCAGAAATGTAGAGAATCAAAGGTTTTCCTTAGATCGGAGGCATGAGTATAGGAGGGTTCATAAGGTACTCCTTTAGTTTGTTAAATGCCTCTTCGCACCGCTCATCCCATTTAAATGGAATATTCTTATGTAGGAGGTGGCTGAAAGGTTGGCACTTGTCTGCCAACTGTGAGATGAACCTGCGGATGGCCTGCAGCTTGCCCTGTAAGGATCTCAACTGTGTTAGAGTCTTGGGCGGTGGCATGTCCATTATTGCTTTGACCTTGGCCGGGTCTACCTCTATGCCGTTTGCTGACACGATGAAGCCTAGCAGCTTGCCCGATGTTACCCCAAACACACATTTCTTTGGGTTTAATTTAACTTGGAATTGGTCCAGCCGTTGCAAGACTTTCTCTAGGATATCTAGGTGTGAGTCCCTCGTGAGAGATTTTGCTAAGATATCGTCAACATAATCCTCCATGGTCACATGCATCATGTCATGGAATATGGTTGTCATGGCCCGCTGATATGTAGCACCTACGTTTTTCAGCCCAAAAGGCATGACATTCCAGCAAAAGGTACCCCATGGACAAGTGAAAGCTATTTTGTGTTGGTCCTCCAGTGCTATTTTGATTTGGTTATACCCGGAGAATCCGTCCATGAGTGATAGCATAGTATGGCCTGCAGTAAGGTCGACTATGATGTCGATGTTTGGTAACGGAAAGTCATCCTTGCGGCATGCTTTGTTTAAGTCTCTAAAATCATTGCATAGTCGAACCCAGCCATTTGGTATAGACACTGGCACAATGTTTGATATCCATTCGGGGTAATCTATGGCTCTGATGAACCCCACATCTAGCAATTTCTTGAGTTCTTCCTTGACCAAAAGGGCTATATGGGGATGCATCTTTCTCAGTTTTTGCTTTACGGGCTTCACCCCTGGATCTAATGGCAGATGATGCAGAATCAGGTTAGGGTCTAGACCTGGCATGTCAGCATATGACCAAGCAAAGTTGCCTCTCTTCTTCTTAAAGAATGGTATGAACCTGGTTTTCTCAGGTGGTGTGAGAGATTTTGCGAAGTGGATAATCTTGGGCTGCTCTGTTGGTTCCACCACAATCTGTGACCACTCTTGGTACATATCACTAGGGAGGGTGTCAAGCCTTCCATCGTCAGGTGCCATAGTTGGGTTTTCACCTTCGGATACGTCCTTTCTTTTTACTGTTTTATGATCTAACACTGCCGCACGGTGGTTTTCACCGTCAGATCCATTTTTTATTTTAATATTTTTGTGACTAGAAGGCTTGGTACCCTCCCCAAAGTAAGCCATAGTATTGAGTTCGATAGCAAAACCAGCCTTATGATCTCCTTTTGGTAAGTGATCCCTAAGTTCCATATAGTCAATGTAAGCATCATCATTCTGGAACATATCTAATTGAGGGGTTCCTTGCAGATCCTAGTCAATAAGCTCAGGGTGTAAGAGGGGAAGGGAGTCGGATGAGAGATCTGATTTGTTAATGGTGTGAATGGAAATGTCGTGGTCACTGGCGGGAGTAGTGTTCTGGGTGGTACTTTCTTCCAGGTTGTTTATCGCAATGGAATCGAAACTTTCCTCGAAAGCCATAATCTCGGGGAGGGGCAAATTAGACTCCAGTGGTCTATCCCGTTGCGTCTGTCCCTCATGGTAGGGGCTGAGAGTTTGGATGGTGTCAATCTCCTTGTCATCGTAGGAGTGCTCTGTCAGCTCGTCCCACTCATACTCATTTGACACATCTGAATCTGTGTCACTATCCACTTGGAGTGTTTGAATTGTCTCCACTAGGCAGGCATTTTCTTTGGCTTTACCTTTACCTTTGTACCCTAGGCCAGTTGTGTTTCTATCCGAAGAGGATGAAGAAGGTTGGATAGGTTCAACGATTCCTTCTTTTCTGAGGCCTATGGGGCCTTGTCCTTCGTACCCCATCCGGTGCAAGATAGTTTCACCCCGTCCATAGAGTTCCATAGGGAGTCTAGGTGGCTCTTGGGGTGTGTTTTCCTCTTCAGCATAAAGCCATTGCAGGAGATCTCGCTCCTCTGTCTCATCAGATAAGGTCCCTCATTTTACAAAGGGATTTGCGGGAGTTATAGGAGGAGCAGATGGCTTTGGAAAATGCCTAGGTTGATGCTTGGGTTTGCCAAAGGAGCGAGGAGACAAAGGCATGGTGGCAAGGTTGAGGCTATGCTCAATGGAGTACTCCCCCACGCCATTTTCTTTTATGGTAATTTTTAGTGGTTTGGGCCTCGAGGAGGAAGCTTTAGCAGAATGATCTTGTGGTGGAGTAGGGGAAATGTAGGCTCTATTGTTGGGAATGACGCATTCAGATTTTGCTTGGAAAGAGTTGCAATGTTGGTAGGGGTCAGGGTTGCCTTGTATGGTGACCTGCTTGCCATCGTGCGGGAACTTAATGCATTGATGGTAGGTGGAGGGGACAGCCTTCATGGCGTGGATCCATGGTCACCCTAGTAGAATATTGTAAGCAAGCTCATGATCAAGGACTTGGCACACCACATCTTTAATTACCGGTCCCACTTGAATGGGTAGGACAACCATGCCCTTTGT
Organism: Cunninghamia lanceolata; assembly: GCA_027924645.1. Lineage (NCBI taxonomy): Eukaryota > Viridiplantae > Streptophyta > Pinopsida > Cupressales > Cupressaceae > Cunninghamia > Cunninghamia lanceolata. Next base: position 7,839,979 of record BSBN01000389.1, read on the forward strand.
GGTTCGTTCCTCCTCATCATAGGCTTTGATAGTAATTTTCTGTCTTGGATCTACTGCCTGTTCGGAGAACCCTAGTGCAAGGACTAACTTCAACGTGCAAATATTTAGACCAGTGCCCCCATTAATGAGAACCCTCTTGATGCAGTGCTTGTGCACGAATGCGACAATGTGTAAAGGAGTGTTGTAGGGTTGAGATATGGAAAGGTCATCTTGCTATGTAAACGAGATGGAAGTGGAGGATGTCAAATTACCCACCATGGTTTGAAACTTTTCTTGGGCTAGGTTAGTGGGGACAGTAGTTTCCACTAAGGCTTTCTCAAGAATCTCCTTATGAGAAGGAGATAGATGCAAGAGCTCTAATATAGAAATGTGAGCTGGAGTTTTTTGCAATTGGTCGATGACATTGTATGGGCGGGAGTCGGATGGAGATGGTGATGACCTTGGAGGGGTGGTATTGATCGTGACCTTACCACTGCGGGTAATTATACTACAACCAGTTCTGTGAGGTCCTGGTTGTTGGTTGGGGGAGATGACGTTAACTTGCGGAATATGCTCAGAAATGCAGTTAATGGTATACTCAAATGGAACGCTTGCATAGTTAGCATTACTCGACCCACTGTGCTGATTTGGCCGGTTGTGACTATTGTTATTATTGGGATTGCCATTGGAGTTGTTGCCATTGTGACCATTGTTGCTGTTGTGGCGATTGTGGCGATTGTTGTTATATGGCCGATTGTGGTTTAGAAGAGGATCCCGGTAGGCCACATGAGATTCATTGGAGGTATGTTGTTGTGTCCCTCCCTAATTCTGATCCAATATATCCTGTATGACATTCTTGAGGTGGATGCAATTGTTAGTCATGTGCCCCCTTCCTCGATGATACTCACAATAATCTGTGTCCTTCCAATAGGGAGGTTTGACGATAGGCTCATAGTCACTTGTTGGCGGTAGAGAAATTTCATTGTTAGCCAACAACTTCCTGAGGGCGGACTCTTGAGATTCCCCCAACGGTGTGAATTTTCTCCTTGGATTTGAATTGAACCAAGGTCTAGGTTCCCGAGGGGGTGGCTTGTTGACTGCACCAGTATTGGCTTCTCCCTTAAGAGTGAATATAGGTTGTTGCTTAGGGGCTGCCGCCTTGGCATCCACTACTCCATCATTGACCACATTCTTGTTCTTGGTCCAAAACTTTGATTTATCTGTTGTATAATTGGAAGGAGGTGTGTCCTTGTAGAGCTTGAGAGTTCCTTTAGTGATCATAGCCTTTTCAATGAAGAGGCCCATTTCAATGACTTTGGCGAACGAGGTAGGGCATTGTATCTGAATCTGATAGCTAAGTTCAGTGTTTAGATTGTGGACAAACATTTCCAATAGTTGCTTCTCAGGCATATCGTAAGAACACTTACTAGCTAGTTGTCTCCATCGTTGTAGGAAGGCGGTGAATGACTCACCACTCTTCTGCTTGGTGTTGCATAGATCTAGCATAGATACCTCGTGTTCTATGTTGTAAGAGAAGTGCGTTATAAATTTATTGACAAGTTCATCAAAAGTTTTGATTCCTAGTGGGAGACGTGAGAACCACTCCATAGCTTGACCACCTAAAGATTGCGGGAATAGTCTCATTAAGTAGGTCTCGTTGTGAGCTACTTCTAAACATGCCGCAGTGAATTCCCTGATATGATCTCTAGGGTCCCCCTTCCTTTTATATTTGTCAAATTTTGGAACTCCAAACTGATAGGGGAATGGTTTCATGATCAAATTTCTGTCAAAGGGGTATGGTGCTATATCTTTCAAAGAGTAGTTCTTAGAACTTGTACTGGTCTTAAGGTTGGATATCTCGAGCTTTAGACTTTCGATTTGTTGTCTCACGTCTGCCATAGGAGTAGTTGGATCTACGGGTTGCTTTCCTCTCTCATTTGTATGGGGAACCATGTCATTTGTATCTCTCTCATGCACATGTGGGACTGTGTCATTTGTGCCCCTCTCATGATCATTGTTTGCATTTTCCATGATGGAGCTAATGTCAAAGTCTGCGGGGACTTTGATTCCGAGACTAGCAAGATGATGGAAATACTTATGGGGGTCTTCAAGGATCATCTTCTCTACGACGCGTTGGAATTTTCTATCTTGCATGTGTGCCACTTATTCTTCATGAGAAATCTCTTCTTCACCATCACGTGGTAGGAGAGTGTGATCAGATGAGTCAGCCATTTCAATTTGCTTGTTGTACTGGGATCGAGTAAGAACCATGCAAGGTGACGCGAGATGGAGGGGGTGGGGACTAGAAATTCTGGCAAGGTGCCGACTGAGACTATTATGAATGGGATACCTAGGATAAGACTTGGACAAAGGATTCTCTCACTCAATGACTTCAAGTAAGACGGTTGACACAAGACTCTAGCCACTAGCAAGGGTAGTCGATACCAGTCTTACTATGTAGGGCTTAGTTGTTCAACAAGACTACTAGCAAAGGTACTGTGACCTACTAGGCTTACGTGAATTCACTAATGAAACAAAAAAGAACTTATACCAAATCGATATGGGATAGGCTGACTTTGGGACAAGAGTGATTTGGACAGAAAGTGAGGGAGATAATAGACGAAAGAGAAAGAGTTGGGTGAAATGGATGGAGACTGACTGCAAGGTTGGCTCTGATCTCGGAAAGTGAAACTAGGCTGAAATGGGTGCTCTGATTAGGTGAAAATTTCTCCTCAAAAATAGGGCAAGTGCTCATTGTCGCATATGCACAGAAATAGATGCGCAGCAGAAATGGGCAAATGCGCCGCAAGTCATAGTATATGCACCGGTCTGGTGAACTATATATGTGCAACAACAGTGCATATATGCGCAGCAAAAAGGTATATGCGCAGCAAGTCTCTGTATATGCACAGCAGAAATGTGTAAATGCACAACTCTGAATTTTTTGCAAAGTTTACAGTTTTTCCTCTGTTTTTGGTATTTTTTTGGCTAGAAAAGGTCTTCCTGATCTGATATTATGAATTTAATAGCAAGAAAACACAGCAAGCACAAAGAATATTTTGTAGTTTTTCACTGTTTTTGTAATTTTTCTGACTCTATTTTGGACAAAAGCAAGCACAAAATCCTAGGCGAAAAATGGATTATAAGGGATTTGGGCCACTAAACCAAGAGGTATTTAATTTGGGCAACCGTTCAAGTGGTTACACGTGCGGCGGCGCTACTCTCTGTTATGGAGTCTCCCAGCCTCACAGGGTTGCACCTGAGAGGGTTTTGGGGGAGGTTGGCCGTCGGTGTAACATAATAGCACTTGTTGCAGGAAGTTTTCACCTCAAGCACAATTTATTTTAAGTGGCTTGGTAGGGCTTGGCGTTAGCCTGTTACCACTCAGGGTTGTTCCCACTTGGACAAGCGTGCATCCAAGGGCAGGCCCCTCCTAAAGGTTAAACAGATAGAATGACAAGTCTGGCACTCTGATCACCCAGAAGAGGGGAGAGCATAAGCCTATTGTCATTTGCAAGCACAGAATACACTGATTAATCCACCCTAGTTAAAAGTGAAAAACTAAATGGGCTAATCTACTCAAACAGAACTTTGAAGTGATTCAGCAATATAGCAGTGGTTCAGTTTTTAAATCCCAGAAAGCAGTAGTGAGTTCAATTCTTAAACTGCGTAGTACGAGTTTGTTAACTTTGAAATTCAGGTCTCACGATATAGCAATGGTTCATTTTAACTTCAAAAAGCAGTAGTGAGTTCAATTCTTAAACCGTGTAGCACGAGTTTGTTAACTTTGAAATTCAGATCTCACGATATAGCAATGGTTCATTTTAACTTCAAGATCATTGATGAGTTCAATTTTAACCTTTAGATAGCAATAACTTGGAAGGTGTTTGCAATGCAAACAAGAAATAAATCTAGTTACTTCCTCCCTAATTAGAACTAAATGAAGATTTGAATGAACATTAATTTTTTTACTTCCCCTTTGAAAATGAAATGTGAGCTAATTAGATGCAACTACATGGAACTAAACCTGCACCTATCCTGCAAAAATGCTCCAGCAAACACCTGCGGAAAGGTTAGCGTTAGCAACTTCCCCTAGAAAAGTACTAAAATTTCAGCCTGTTACAAATGCGCAGCTTCAGTGATCAGATGCGTAGAAATAATCAACAGAAGCGCAACATTAATAAATGTGCCGCAATATTGAACATATGTGCCGTTAAAAGGAATGAATGCGCAGTATTAATGTATTCGCAGTAATAGTCTTCAAAAGCGCAGCAGAAATACACAGATGCGCAGAAACACAAAAGCGTCGTAACAGTGTGCAGAAGCGCAACGAAAATACACATATGCGCAGAATAAACAAAAGCGTCGTAACAGTGTGTATATGCACCGTGGAAATGAACAGATGCACCGAAGTAATCTGTGCGTGACTCTGCATGACCTGTACGGAACCTGCCTTCAAAAAAGCTTAGAAATGGTAAAATAAAGGGGCAAACGGCCCCACGGTGGGCGCCAAAAATGTAAGGGTAAAATGGTGATCAATCAAATGAATTAAACAAGACCCAAACATCAACAAAATAGTGAAACAAGAAGGATTCAATAAACAAAGCAATGAACAAACATAGTGCAAACCTCTCCCGTTTCTAAACTTCTGTTGTTTGCCTATCACAAATCATCCTTTTGCAGATGAGATGAGCCCTCAAAGAGTGCAATCTTTTAGCTGTTTGTAGGAAGTCGACGGTGAATAGCTATGGTGATACGCAATGAAGATGAGCTCCAATGCAAGTAGGTGATCTCAAGCTTGTAGATGACAAAAGGGTGCCAAAGGAACGCTGGTGATATTTCTGCAGAGTAACGATGTCGAAAGCCTGGATGATTAGAATGGAGGGATGAAGCTTCATTTATAGACTTGGAAGAATGGGAATCAACGGTTGAGAGGAGATATGAAGATCAATGGCTGAGAATGGTTGAGGAATGTGCAACCAGTAGAAATGTGACAAGTGTTCCAGTTCCATCATGAAAGAGGGGATGTGACAAAATTGATTAGAGAGTTAACTCCATTGACTGATCAGTTAACAAACTTGATTGATCAGTTAGAAGAGTGGATTATGGGATTGACTGAATTGATTGAGGATTTGACTCAATTGATAGGTTAGTTATCAGATTTGATTGATTAGTTAACTAACCTCTGATTTGAGAAGAAATAGGCCATGTGGGCGAGGGAAAATAAGATAATTAAATATTAAATATATTTAATTACATGTGCAACCCGATGAGGTGGACAAGGTGAGGTGGAAAAGGTGAGGTGTAAAGGTGATGTGGATTTTTAGAATTTAGAACTTAGGATAGAGGAATTAGGATTAATTAAATAATTTATGATTATTTAATCATGTAGGACATTTAGAAGAATTTTAATTAAATAAATAGAATTTATTTAATTATGGAACAGTGAATTGATTAAATAAATTTAGAATATTTATTTAATTAATAGAAGAAGGGAATAAATATTTAGAATATTTATTTAGGATGAATCGTGTCATTTTTAGGCGTATACAGAACCAACTCTCCTTGGTGGCATTCTTCCTAGGATCAAGTGTAAACTGCCTTAGGTTTGGCGATTGAGTTACAAGGTGACAACTACCTCACAATCAGCGATCGGTTGCAACACAAGTAACCTGCCTTGATTCAGAGATCTGTCCATAGAAAGATCTTACAAAATTCCCTTGCCAACTTCGCTCGATTTTCTCCCAAAGATTAAAACTTTCGCTTTGATACCACTTGGTGCAATCATGGTAGGAGGGTTCACAGAATGAACTATCCAGACCATGCATCAAGAGTAAATACAATGGAAACAACTCAAAGAAATAGAACAAATGTAGATTTAGTAATTCATTATATCATAGAATTCAAATAGAGATCAGCCAACAACATGCATGCTTATAATTAGGGCTCACAGGCTTGATTACATACATGCACAAGATAAAGCTTTAAAGCTCCTTCATACAAAATCTGAACTATGAACATATACGTATGCTTACAAGTTGATAACTACTTTCCTAAGGGTCTATTACATCAATATATATAAAGTCTGGATCAATAGATTCCTCAGCATCGACTAAGGAAGGTCACAAACTCCAATGAAGAGTTGTAATGTATGAACATAGATTGGTCGGACCTAAATGTATAGAACACTTCTAGTAAATGAATGGAATGATGTGTAGATCTCCGAGGAAGGTCAACCATGAACCAAAGATCATTGAATGATGTGTCATTAGGCTCCAAAGATTAGGAAATGCTTTTGTAAGTTTCTCCTTCAGCTAGTTGCAAGTGAATATCAGGATGCTCTGCTCTAAGAAACAATCAACTTTTGATAGAGATATCTGTCATGCCCACATTTCCCATGTGGTCATGACATGCAACACATGTGTCATGTCTACATTTGCCATGTGGTCATGACATGAAATATCAAAAACTTTCCACATGTCCCTAGAAACCCCCTTACACATGTCAGCATGCTCAGTGGTAATACGCATAAGGCGTAAACATGTCAATCGATATTTGGGGTAGAGCATCTACCTACGCAATACCTTGCATGATGATAGTCGATTAGAGGGTTATGCAACATGATAGGCATTGCTACTAGGGTTAGAATTGATTTAATTCAAAATTCTAAGTACTTAGGTGAGAGAAATGATTTTGACTAAATTGAAATCAAACCCTAATTCTAATGCATAAATAAAATCGAATAAACTAATGCCTCAATGATAAAATGGTCGCATGATGAAATGGAGTGATAAAATAAAAGTCACAAAAAGCCATAAAAATCAAACCCTAAAATCATGAGAAAATTTGGCAGCATAACGCGTCTTCAACATTTGAAATCTGCCAGATCTATGTTCTAATCTCTAAATTTTAGCGGCCTCCATTTGCTGGAATTTGCCAGATCTCTGTTCTAATCTCTAAATTTTGGAAGATAATAATAGTATATATATATATATATGCTTGTATATTTCATTTCCTATGTAGAAAAACAATGTATTTATAATCAGCTCCAGCTTCATATTATATATATATATATAAAGAAAGGAAAGGAAACCTTTGTACATATAAAATGGAAATATACCTCTGTCAGGTATTTGCATAGAAGAAACCTTCAACCTGCAACAAAAATAGAGAAACAAAATGGAGGCAAAACAAGAAAGAAGAAGAAAACAAAATGATAAAACAAAAGAAAACTATAGAAGAGATGGGCTTAGGGTTATGGCATCTCTTTTAGGAAAATATTAAAATAATGGAAATAGGGTTTAGATGGAGTGAGTGGGAAATTAGGAGTTTATTTTATTTATTTCTATTTTTCCATCTGCAAGGGAATTCGAACTTCCCCATATTTTACTTTTTGACTTTTGGAATTATTTGCCTCCTTAGAGATGAAATTCATTTTGATTTATTTATTTTCTTTGGGATTGGATTAATTTCTCATTTAGTGGATTTTTTATTTTAAATGGGAATGGGTTTGTTTTTAGTTATTGGGATTCCTTATCCCTTGCCTTTTATTTTATTTTGGACACCTTATTATTCATCTAGTGGGGTTGTAAATAAATTTCTTAGGGAAACTATTTTTATCAAATTATTTAAATTTAATAGACATTTATTATGGAAAGGGATGTTTAATTTATTCTCTTTTAATCTTTTACTTGAGTTATTTAATAAATATAATTGTCACAATTATATTTATTAAAGGACTTAAATATTTGAATTTGAATTTGGTCATTTATTTAATTTCAAGTTTTATTTTGACCTTGGAATTAAATAATTTATTTAATACTTTTTTTATTATTTTATTTTATTTTTGCATTAATTAATTCTTGGGGAATTCTTTTTAAAATGTTTATTTCAAATGTTGAAGACGCATTATACTGCCAAATTTTCTCAGGATTTTAGGGTTTGATTTTTATGGCTTTTTGTGACTTATTTTATCACTCCATTTTATCATGTGACCATTCTATCATTAAGGCATTAGTTTATTTAATTTTATTTATGCATTAGAATTAGGGTTTGATTTTGATTTAGTCAAAATCATTTCTCTCACCTAGGAAAATTAGGGTTTTGAATTAAATCAATTCTAACCCTAGTAGCGACATCCATCGCGTCACATAACCCCCTAGTCAGCTATCACTATGGAGGGGATTGCGTAGGTAAACACTCTACCCCAAATATCAATTGACATGTTTATGCCTTATGTGTATTACCACCGAGCACGCTGATGCATGTGAGGGGGTTTCTAGGCACACATGGAAAGTTTTTGATATTTCATGTCATGACCACATGGCAAATGTCGACATGACACGTGTGTTGCATGTCATGACCACATGGGAAATGTGGGCATGACAATATCTTTCTAGTATTGAAGTGCAGATCTCTGAATTCTAGATATTATGTCTATGAATGAATATAGATGCTAAGTCTAGCTCCATAGGATCTAAAATGCTACTGGGCCAAGATACAAAATCTGCTAGTGACTGAACTGCCTGAACTAAACTGGGAAAAGAAAAGAAACAAACTAAACTGTAAACAAACTAAAATGCAAATTTTTTTGTTGATACAAGATTGCTCTTGAACCAGGGATGCTCCTGCATCAGAGTAGACCTTGGCTACCAATCTAACCTTGTACTTTCTCCAATGACATGTCTGCTCCAAACTTCTTCTTGAAGACCCACTTACAACCTATGGCCTTGCTTCCTTTGGACAAATGAACAAGATCCCAAGTGTTACAAGAGCCTAAAGCCATCATCTCCTTTTGCATGTCTAACTACCAAGACTCACTATTATCTATAGAAATAGCTTCCCTGTAGGATCTAGGTTCATCGTTGATGCAATACAAGGTGGAAACAACTTGGTTTTACAAATTTCACAAACGTATACTCTTGATTGGCTTCACAAACTCTCACAATGACCCTTCAAAACTAGGTTATTTCAGACCAGTTTTAGAAAAATAGGGATATCTCCCTCTAAACTCAATGAAATTGAACCAAATAAAAAACCCATTTGAGGTAAGAATACCCTCTAAAATGGGTTTTAACCATTTATGCAAAAAGTATTCCAAGAGGCCATACCATGCTTTGAAATAGGACTATTACCCTAGATGAGGGTTTTTGGTAGTTTAAAACATTTTTTACAAAAAATGGCTATAACTTTTATAAAACTCAATAAAAATTTATAAAATTAGAATAAAATGAAAGGTGATTCAAATACCTTTCCAACAAATCTAATTTTGTCATTTGGAGGCTGTATGAGATCGTACCATCCTTGGGAACATCAAAATTGTAGGAAAAATATACAAAAAAACTAAATTTTATTCATTGTTTTATCACCATTCTCCTCCCCCACACCTTTGATCATTGAAGGCCTATTTACATGTATGAAGTGATTCCCAATCGATTGCAACCATATTTGAAACTTGGTTCTGAAACATTACTACTCCTAGCTGTACCACATGCTTGTACAAAACTTCTAGGACCTGCAACCACTTCGGTTGGATAGAGGGGTGAACTACCTACCAAATGCACTTGGTTTGAGGCTGATCCATTAATTTTTGAGGGAGAACCATCCATTTTTCTGAAAACTTCTGAAAACCTGAACTAGGGTTTGGAAAGTGGGAAAAAATGTGAAATAGGCCATTCCATTGACCCAATAACCTCTAAATAAGTGGAATGGCATTCAATATGGTAGAATTAGATGTCCAAACACCTTGCATGATAGAACATAGAGATTTGACCGAGTTTGACCTAGCTTTGGCCTAATAAGACCCAAGTATTAGGCCTGCAAAGGGGACAGTCATATGTTTAGTTGATTGAAATGATTTTTGATGGTGTAGTTAGCTTATTTGGACCATTTTAGGCATGTTACAAGGTTTCCAAGTAATTTGGGAGGTTAAGGTGTGAATTTGACATAACTTCCTTTAGAAAGGTGGCCTAATTAGGCCTAGTTGCAGGCTGAGTTTCTTAATTTTGAGTCCTACATTGTGAAACAACCCTACCACATTTTGGGGTATGTTGGACAACATGATAAAGGGTACTCCAAGCACCAATCAGATTTTTAGTTGGGCTAAATCCAAGAAAGTTATGGCATGAGAACCCTCTAGGCAGGGCTACTAGGCTTTAGGCCCGTTTTCAAGGCAAGTGCATTCAAAACATGAAATTGGTGAATGAAACCTACATGATTGAGTAAGTAGCACCATAACCATTGACACAAAGAGGTTAGGTCTCCAATGATAATCTAGCAAGATCAAAAGGTTCAAATAGCTTGTGGGCTTCAACCAATAAGACTTCACTAGTCTTCCTCTTGTCCTAAACTCCACCAAAGGGCACAAACTTGTTTCAAACTTCTAAGACATAATCTTCCACCTTCTAGAGTCTCAATATACCACAAAAAAAAAGTTTCAAAAGGTTTCACAAACCAATTTGATAGTTTCTTGACAACTCCCCTTAACCAAGCCTAATCCTAGTAGCCCTGTTCAGCGACTAACTTGCACTTTTCTCTAAACTTTCCCAAAGTACTTCTTAAACTAATGACTGATCTAGATACCCTTTATCAAGTTCTATAACATACCCAAGATTCATATGATGTTGTTTTGGACCAAACTTGACTGTCCTAACACTCTGTTGCCTTCCTACAAGGCCTAATTTACCCACTTTTCAAAGGAACCCTATTAGATACTTGTCATGCTCACTCCAAACCTTGAAACAATCTTATGGAAGGATCTAAAATAGAGGATTTTCAAGGTTTTAGACAATGGTTTGTTCATTCAAGTGTTTAAACACCAAACCCCCATTTCTAGGACCCAAAACCTAAGGTTTACTAGATCTCCCACTCCCAATCACTTCTAGACCTCATCCAAAGGTCTAACACCATCTCCTTCACCATATTGAACAATATCATTCATAAAAAACATCACCTTGTTAAGGAAGATCTCTGGCTGTTATAATTTTGCCACCATTCTCATGCTCTTTTCACATGCAAACTAGACTTCCAACGGTGATCACCTCCCCATTTGCACTCCTCCTACCTTGTCCTTATTAGAAATCATATTATACATGTTATTAAGGACCTATTCCATGAGAATCATGATATTACATTCATGGAAAGGTCAAAAAAATACATTGTAACCTCTCAAAATACACAGGATAGTCTATTGTTCCTTGTAGCAGTCAGACAAACAGAAGCAAAACTCACTTTCAAAACCTCCTTAGAGCATGGAAAAGAGTCTATTATTGTTAACTGAGGTCCTAAGATATTTATCAACACTCAACAATCAAAAAGACCAACAAAAATGAGAAGGAGATGCAAGAAAAACTAGAGTTTACTGTTATTTTCAGTCTGCCGTACAAAACCAGGCCTCAAAATGATTCCACCGTACCACCAAATGCCTTGGGTAGGCTTACATAACTTCTTTCCTAACTTCTACTACCAATTCCCATCGGTTGAAGATGCTTAGACTTCCAAAAATAATCAAAATGGCTTTTCCCGCCTAAATGCTTGATTCAAAAATTTAAATTTAAAACTTTGGTTTAATTGACTTCTACTCTATCAAATCAACATATTTGATTTCCTTAGGATCATTATATCTTATTCCTAATCCTAGACACCTATTTTTGACTCTAGAAGTACTGTTGGCCCAACTTACATCATTTTTGGTCCTAAGGTCCTTACCAGGACCCTCAAGACATTTGATCATTACACCATGTTGCCCATTATAATATGCCATAATTGGTTTTAGGATGTTCCATTTGACTTGATGGACTCCATGGGCTCCTCCCTTAGTCACTGGTGTCTCCTTGTTCCAAAATGTTCCCTTAGGTGCTCCTGCCCCATACTCCCTAGCATGATGAAAACTCTTGTCCCAAGAGGCATGTGATCTACTCCAAACCTCCTATAGTCTTTTTGAAATGTTCCTCTGATTTGTGACAGGGAATAGGAACTCTCCAAGGGTTATCCTCCTTCTCCCACCTGCATGACTCTTACAAAAAATGTTAGTATCCCCAGGACCTTGCTGCTTGAATGCTTCTGCTTTCTCCATCTGATTTGTTCTTCTCTGTAATGTCTGTTGTCTATCTTCCTTTTCCTGCCTCCTTATAGGGCAATCAATGTCCCCAATTTTGATGCAACTTAAGTCCCAAACCTGCTGTCCTTTAGGACTGTCATAAACCTTTCTCTGCTACAACTATTCCTGTTGTTTCCAACCATCCTTACCCTGCACATTCAACTGTAGTTTCTCTCCAAAATAGACAATGGCATGTTCTTTCTTGTCCTCACAAGGTAAAGGCATTAGTTTAAACTTTTTACCATCTTTGTGCACCAAATGACTATTCGTATAACCGTCATGAATTGTCCTTCTTAAATGTTGCCATGGTCTTCCCAAAATTATATGCCCACATGTCATTGGAATAACATCACATAAAATAGAATCATGATATGGACCAATTGAAAAATCAACATATGCCCTCTGATTAACCCTTACTTGCTGCTCTTGACTTACCCAAGTGGCATTGTAAGGACTAGGATGATCAAATGTTTTCAATCCCAATTTGTGTACCATATCCCAGGAGACTAAATTATCATGTGAACCTAAATCTATAATCAACTTACACATTTTTCCATGGCTTAAACAATTAGTTTTAAAAATGGATACTTGTGGTGTTTGCTGCACTTTGCCTTTTTTCACCATGAGCAACTCTCCATCTGTTTCTGGATAGGCTGCTGCTGGTTCTTGGTCTTCTTTCTTTTCCTCTTCTTGTGCCAAATGAACTCTTCTCTCCTTGCTCTTATCAACATCATCCCTCTTAGGACATTTCAAAGATGTCTTTCCCACTTCATTGCAATGATAACATCTTCCTGCAAATACTCCTCTACCTGATCCAAACCTACCTCCACCTCTATATCCACCTCTCTGATATGTAGAAAACTCTTTGCCTTTTTCATTGCTTCTCTATCCTTCATTAGTAGGTCTGCCCCTACCTCTATATCCTCTACCACTACCTCCTTGTCTTTCCTACTTCCTCTTCACCTTCTCTTCAGCCCTTATGGCTAACTAAAAACATTCCCCAAGTGATTTTGGTATGGTCAAACCAATTTCATCTTGCAAGTTGTACCTAAGCCCATTAAGGTATCTTGCCACTTTCTCTTCTTCATCTTCCAATCCTCCTCTAATACTAAGCTTATGAAATTGCTTCGTATAGGACATAACAACCATGTCCTTCTACTTCGAGTTCTACCTCATCCTCTTTGTTTGAATAGAATAATCAAATGGAAGAAACTGATCCTTCATCATATCCTTCATCCTTCCCCAAGAAGTGATTCTTGTTCCACCTCTAGCCACTCTTTCTATTTGTACACTACTCCACCAAGTAAGTGTTGTCCCTCTCAACTTTGTCTTTGCAAATTTAACCTTCTTGTCATCACTTATTTCCTCATACTCAAAATTTTTTTCAAAGGCATCTATCCACCCTAATACCTCTTCACTATCCATCTTCCCCTGATAGATAGGCAACTCTATATTTGCCTTTGTTCCACTACCTTGAACTACCTTAAGAAACCTTAGAAATCTCCTTTCTTCAGGTTCCAATTCATCTTCAGGAGGGTTCTCATCTGCCTCATCATCTTCCTCTTGATCATCTTGTTCATCCCTTCTAGGATTCTTCTCCAATGCTTCCAACCTTGCCAAGATTGATGCATTCTCTCTTCTCACTTGTCTTAACTCTCTTTCCCTTGTAGCGTCCTGTTCTTTTCTTTCCCTCAAATCTTTTTCTCTAGCCTCTAAGGCTTCTCTCAATTCATTATTCTCCCTAGCCATCTGATTCTTAGGGGGCATCCTTACAACTATCACCAACCCTTAACTCTTTCACAAGATCCTACTACTCCCTCAAGGACCTACTTGCTGCTCTGATACCACTATGATGCAGAGAGGTCAGGTCTCCAATGATAATCTAGCAAGATCAAAAGGTTCAAATAGCTTGTGGGCTTCAACCAATAAGACTTCACTAGTCTTCCTCTTGTCCTAAACTCCACCAAAGGGCACAAACTTGTTTCCAACTTCTAAGACACAATCTTCCACCTTCTAGGGTCTCAATATACCACAATCAACAAGTTTCAAAAGGTTTCACAAACCAATTTGATAGGTTCTTGACAACTCCCCTTAACTAGGCCTAATCCTGGTAGCTCTATTCAGCGACTAACTTGCACTTTTCTCTAAACTTTCCCAAAGTACTTCTAAAGCTAATGAGTGGTCTAGATACCCTTTATCAAGTTCTATAACATACCAAAGATTCATATGCTGTTGTTTTGGACCAAACTTGACTATCCTGACACTCTGTTGCCTTCCTACAAGGCCTAATTTTCCCACTTTTCAAAGGAACCCTATTAGATACTTGTCATGCTCACTCCAAACCTTGAAATAGTCTTAGGGAAGGATCTAAAATAGAAGATTTTCAAGGTTTTAGACAATGGTTTGTTCATTCAAGTTTTTAAACACCAAACCCCCATTTCTAGGACCCAAAACCTAGGGTTTACTACATCTCCCACTCCCAATCACTTCTAGATCTCATCCAAAGGTCTAACACTATCTCCTTGACCATATTGAACAATATCATTCATAAAAACATCACCTTGTTAAGGCAGATCTCTGGCTGTTATAACTGTGCCACCATTCTCATGCTCTTTTCACATGCAAACTAGACTTCCAACAGTGATCATGTCCCCATTTGCACTCCTCCTACCTTGTCCTTGTTAGAAATCATATTATACATGTTATTAAGGACCTATTCCATGAGAATCAGGATCTTACATTCATGGAAAGGTCCAAAAAATACATTGTAACCTCTCAAAATACACATGACAGTCTGTTGTTCCTTGTAGCAGTCAGACAAACATAAGAAAAACTCACTTTTAGAACCTCCTCAAAGCATGGAAAAGAGTCTATTATTGTTAACTAAGGTCCTAGGATATTTATCAACACTCAACAATCAAAAAAACCAATAGAAATGAGGAGATGCAAGAAAAACTAGAGTTTACTGTTATTTTCAGTCTGCTGTACAAAACCAGGCCTGAAAATGATTCCATCGTACCACTACATGCCTTGGGTAGGCTTACATAACTTCTGTCCTAACTTCTACAACCAATTCGCATCAGTTGGAGATGGTTAAACTTCCAAAACTAATCAAAATGGCTTTTCCCACCTAAATGCGTGATTCAAAAATTTGAATTTAAAACTTTGGTTTAATTGACTTCTAATCTATCACATCAACATGTTTGATTTCCTTAGGATCATTATATCTTATTCCTAATCCTAGACACCTATTTTTGACTCTAGAGGCACTGTTGGCCCAACTTACATCATTTTTGGTCCTAGGGTCCTTACCAAGACCCTCAGGACATTTGATCATTACATCATGTTGCCCATTACAATATGCCATAACTGGTTTTAGGATGTTCCATTTGACTTGATGGACTCCATGGTCTCCTCTCTTAGTCACTGGTGTCTCCTTGTTCCAAAATGTTTCCTTAGGTGCTCCTGCACCAACCACACCCACACTGCATCAATCATTACTACTCAATAAAGCATATACATAATGGAAATCTAGTGGGCTATACCTATCAACTAGTTTCCATTGTCTTGTGGATCTCCTCAAGGGTGGAGTAAGAGACTCTACTTGTTCTTCTACATGATCATCTGCACCAACTTCTTCTATAACAATAGACTCGTCTTCATCAGAACTACTTGAATGTTCTTCTTCTTCTTCACCCCCCAATCCATCATTATATTCTTTCTGAGGTGCATCTTGCTGCTCTAAATCAAAGTACACCTTCTATACCTTTTCTTATTTTTCTTTTGGCTACTTAGGTTCACAAATAGCTCTAAGTTCCCTAAAAATAACATCTCTAGAAAAGATAATCTTGCAAGTTAGTGGATTCCAAAGCTTATAACCTTTCACATTATCACCATATCCAATGAATGTACACTTTTCATCTTTTGGATCCAACTTAGTTCACTTTTCCTTAGGCACATGAGCAAAAGCCTCATAGCCAAGAAACCTTAAATGTGAAACAAAAGGTTTCTTACCTGTCCAAACTTCATAAGGTGTCAAAACAAGAGCCTTACAAGGAGATCTATTTATCAAGTACCAAGCAGTACACACAACCTCTATCCAAAAACATTTATCTAACTATGCATCTCTAAGCATACTTCTAGCTCTTTCCATAATTGTTCAGTTCATCCTTTCTGTAACACCATTCTATTGTGGTCTATATAGAGTTGTCTTTTGTTTGATTATACCTGCATGCTTGCAAAACTCATCAAATTTCTTAGAGCAATATTCCCCTCCATTGTCAGATCTTAATATTTTGATCTTTAAACCTAATTGGTTCTCTACTAAGACTTTGAATTCCTTAAACTTAGTGAAAACTTTAGATTTATTCTTCATAAAATAAATCCATGTAAATCTGGATACATCATCAATGAAGGTTACAAAATAATGAGATTTTCTGATAGATTCATTAGCCACAGGTCCAAATACATCTGTATGTATAATTTCTAATTTCTCTTTTTCTCTATTGCTTCCTGAAGGAAATGATTTTCTATTTTGTTTACCAAACACACAATGCTCACATAAATCAAAGTGCTCATCAGAATAAGAGAAACCATCCAACAATTATTTATTCTTAATAGTTTTCAGTACATTATTACTTGTGTGGCCCAATCTGTGGTGCCACAATATACAAATGTTTTTAGAAGTCTCAGAAACATAAGAGGCATTACAAAATGTAGTGGCTTCAAGCATAAACAAGTTTTTGAATCTCTTCCCTTTCACTACCATCAAATTCCCTCTCACCAATCTACATCCATGCTTGTCAAATGTCACATGCATTCCCAAATCATTCAACTTCAAAAATGAAATCAGATTTCTAGCTAATCTAGGAACATGTAAAACACTAGGGAGGGTTTTAATCCTCCCATCACTGAAACACAACAATACCTTTCCTTTCTCGACAATCAGATATGAAGAGTTGTCACCAAGGTAGATATTACTCTATATGCCTAAAAAAGACATGACTCTATCTAAATAAATATTCTTAATAGTTATTTAAGTTTAATTCCTCTATCAATAAATAAATCAATTTATTTATTTATTCAATTCATATTCCTCTAAATTAATTAAATATCAAATATTTAATTACCTTTTCTAAAGTCAAAATTAAATAAAATTCTTTATTTAATTTAATTCTTCCAAATAATTAAATAATTCTTAATTATTTAATTAAATCATTTCTTCTTCCAAATTTAAATAAATCAATCAAATTTATTTAAAATCCTCTCAATCTCTAAAAATAAAATACAATCAAATTTTTTATTTATTCTTCCAAATCATGCACAACAATTAAATAAATTTATTTATTTAATTTGCTTTCTAAATTCTTCAATTATCTTCCAAATCTTCTAAAAATAAGTCTTCTTCTTCATGCACACAAAATTAAATAATTTGTTATTTAAATTCTCTCAAATCATGCAAAAGACAATCACAATTTGAGTTAACTGACTCAATCAATCTTGTTTTTATCAATAACTCTTAAATTAGAAAAAAAATTTCTAATTTATGAAATCTTATCTTCAATAAAAAAAGCAGTTAACTCAAACAAAACAACTTTTGTATGACACTTGTCTTCTTTCTATTCACGCACATTCTCTCAAGATTTATATACCATTGATCTTCTCTCTCATGAGTCTATAAACTAAACCCTATTCTTCCATTTCATTCATCCAAGCTTTTAGTATCATTACTCTGCAGGAATTACAACGCATCTTTGGCACCCAAGTCATTCCATTTGCTTGCGATCAACTTGTTACCATATCATTACCATTGTTGTGAAGTTCATCTTCATTGTGATAAATTATCATAGCCATTCCCATTTAACATCTTTGAATAGCAAGGAAGTGCACCTTCTGAGGGCCATATTCATATACAAGATCATTTGAGATAAGCAATCAATGGAAGCCATGAAGTGAAGAGGCTTGCAAAGGTTTGAAGTTCTTTGTTTGATTGATTTCTATGTTTCTTATTGCATTAAGTTATTGGGTATTGTTGATATACACTGATTATTCATTACACCAATTTTTCCTTGACATTTTTGGTGCCCACCGTGGGGCCTTGCCCCGATTTAACCCAAAAACTAAGTTTTTTGTGCAAAGGTTTCATACACAGGAGGATTCGATGAATTTGAACAATTCTAACACACATTTGAGCTCTATTTAGTGCATCTACTCTTTTGGTGCATTTACCTCCTAATGTCATGCATCTGTGTTATGTTACGGTACATATACCTAATGGTGCATATACTCTTTGTTTCTGCACTTTTGACCTCTATCTCAATGCTTTTGTAATAGCTATGCATTTGATCTTTGTTTCTGTACATCTAATCTCTATACCTGCACATATGATTCTAACAGTGAGTTTTTGGGTTTTCTTGTGATTCTACTAAGGTTGGCACTTCTCACAGGATTTTTCTCTGATCTACTTGCAGGTTAGGGGCTAGTTTTGACATTCTAGTTGTATTGTTAACACACATTGTATTTTCTAAAGGATAGTAATCAAATGTTCATGCAAAATCACATCTAGATCTAACTAGGAAGGGAGTATCTTGATCTTTTTGCATTAACAAATTGAATATAGTCCCAATGCTAAGAGGATAAAATTGAACAATTGCTTTCTTGTTTTCAAAGTTAACAATTTGCATGTGTGCCCAAGTAGCTAGCTCATATAGTCTTTTTCATTTTAATTAGGGGAAAAGAACCACTGTCTTTCGTATTTTTGGGAATGATACTAGGCCTATGCTCTCCCCTATCTTGGGTGACCAAAATGCCAAACATATCATTTTCACATGTGTTAAACCTTTAGAGAGGCCTACCCTTGGATATCCTTCCATCCAAGCGGGAATGACCTTAAGTGGTAACAGGCTAAAGCCAAGCCCTACCAAGCCACTATAAATAAATTATGTTTGGAACGAAAGCTTCAAACAATGAGTGAAGTTGAGTTATACTAATAGCCAACCTCCCCCAAAACCCTCCAAGGTGCAACCCTTGCAGGTTGGGAGACTCCATAACAAAGAGTAGTGTTGTCATATGTATAACCACTCGAACGGTTGCACTTATTAATCATCCTTTGTTTTTAGTAGCCAAAAACCCCTATAAGCCGGTATAGGGAAGGGTGATTATCACCTTCTGAAGATGCCTCACTAGAAATAGTGAGAATTTGGTTTATATTGTCCCAGCTAGCCTAGGATTTGTACTTGCTTTTTGAGTAAAAAAGAGTCCAAAAAATTACAAAAAAAGAACAAAAAATAATGAAAAATTCTTTGTGTTAGCTATGTTTTACTTGCCATATTTGACAAAATCAAATCAAAAACACCAACTTACAACCAAGAAACTAAAAACATCAAGAAACATGCCAAAAAATTGCAAAAAACATTCAAAAAACCAAAGCTATGCATATACTCTCTGAAACTATGCTTTTGTGTCGACCTACATCGCATTTGCATCAACTTTTTGTGCATCTGTCACCTGTTACTGTGCCTTTAAATTTTACCTGAACTGCACTTTTGTCTCGATTTCTTGTACATATATCCCCTATTTTAGTGCATTTAGTGTTGTGCATCCGCAACAATGAGCATTTCCACATCTTTTCAAGGAAAAAATTTAACCTTTATGGGTACCAATTTCAGCCTTGTTCTAGTTTCTAAGATCATATCTACCGTGCAGTCACTTATCCCATCCATTTCCATAGCATACCCTCTCTTTTGTCGGTCATCTCATCCACCTTCTACTAGGTCTTCCCAAAACAAAGTCAAAAGTTCCATATCAGATTAGTGCAAGACCCTTTTTAGATCATTTTAGATTCAAGTAACCCTAGTAGGTCACAGAACTTCACTAGTGGTCTTGGTTCAAGACTAGTCTCTACATAGTAAATGGGTACTAGCTATCCTTACTTGTGGCTATCATCTTGTGTCGACCAACTTACTTGGAATCATTGATCA
Organism: Cunninghamia lanceolata; assembly: GCA_027924645.1. NCBI lineage: Eukaryota > Viridiplantae > Streptophyta > Pinopsida > Cupressales > Cupressaceae > Cunninghamia > Cunninghamia lanceolata. The sequence goes on from BSBN01000389.1 coordinate 7,860,034, forward strand.
AAAGAGTCCTTTGTTCAAATCTCATCACAAGTATCCTCTTCTCAACAATCTCCACCAACACCTTACAAAAATCTCTAGTTTCACCCCACTTCTTCCCACATCGCCTCACATGGTCTTAACTAGATCTCAATACCAAAAACAACTTGAAATGGTGAAGACATCCAACCATATTATGTCCCCTCATGACAGTGATGAGGAAATCTCTCATGAAGATTACCAAGGAACCCTCCAAGATCAGAAATTTCAATGCATGCTAGAAAAAGTGCTCAATAAGGACCCTCACAAGTACTTTCTTCATCTTGCAAATCAAGGACTTAAACTCCCCACTGACTTTGATCTCAACAAACTGAAGAGACTGTAGAGGAAACTCATGAAAACCACACTAGTGAGGACAAAGGCAAGAAAGTTGTAGAACCAAACATACATATGGAAGAATTGAGAAAACAAATCAAGGGCCTAATGCAACAAATGATAGATCTTAAAATGGGAACTACCACTAAAACTTATTCCTTGGAAGACATCACACTGTATCCCTTTGACAAAAGTTTGAACATGGTACCCTTCCCATTTCAGTTTGAAGTTCCTAAGTTTGAAAAATACAAAGGGAAAGGAGACCCAAGAGATCACATTAGGGAATTTAACATTGTGTGCCTAGAAGTAGCTCATAACGAAACTTTCCTAATGTGACTATTCCCTAGATCTCTAGGTGGTCAAGCCATGGAATGCTTCTCATGACTTCCCTCAGGTGTCAAAAATTTTGATGAGCTAGTAAACAAGTTCGTCACACACTTCTCATATAACATTGAACATGAAGTTTCCATGTTTGATCTATGCAATACAAAGAAAAAAGGTGGCGAATCCTTCACCTCTTTCTTACAAAGGTGGAGACAACCCATGAGAAAATGCTCATATGACATACCTAAGAAGCAATTGACGGAGAGGTGTGTCCACAACCTTAACCCTAATCTAAGTTACCAAATCCAAATTCAATGTCATACCTCATTTTTGAAAGTCATTGAGATGGGATTATTTATCGAGAAAGCTATGATTTCCAAGGGGCAAATAAAGTTGTACAAGAACACCCCTAACTCTAACTACACCATAGACAAGTCAAAGTTTTGGACAAAGAACAAAAATTTTGTTAATGATGGAGTAGTCGATGCCAAAGTGGTAGCTCCCAAATAGCAACCAATCTTCACTCTCAAAGGAGAAGCAAGCAATGCTACACCAAACAAAACCTTCTCTCACAAGACAAAGCCATGGTTCACCTCAAATACTAGACAAAAATTCACACCATTAGGGGAGTCCTAGGAGTCTGCATTAAGAAAACTATTAGCCAACAATGAGATCACTCTTCCTCCCACTAGTGACTATGAACCTCAAATGAAACCTCACTACTGGAAAGACACTAATTTCTGCATATATCATAGAGGAAGAGGCCACAAGACCAATGACTATATCCATCTCAAACATGTCATTCAAGACATACTTGACCAAAATTAGGTAGGCACTAAAGAACATACCTCTAATGAGACACATGTGGCATACAAGGATCCACTCCTCAATCATGATAGGCCATACAACAACAACAACAATAATCACAACAGGCAGAATCAAAACAATGGACACAACAATGCTAACTACATGAGCATGCCATTCTATTATACCATCAACTGCATATCAAAGCACATCCCACAAGTCAATGTAGTCACATTCAACCAACATTTAGAACCCAACAAACATGATTGCAGTATCATCACCCACAGTGGTAAGGTCACGTTAAACACGCTTCCTCCAAGGTTGTCATCTTCTCCATCTAACTCCCATACGTATAGCATCATAGACCAACTTCGGAAAACTCCTACCCACATATCTATCTTAGATTTGTTGCATCTGTCTCCCTCCCACAAGGAAATTCTTGATAAAGCCTTAGTGGAAACAACTATGCCCACAAACTTGGCCTAAGAGAAGTTTCAAGCCATGGTAGGAAATCTAACCTCCTCAAGTACCATATCGTTTACTGAGTAGGATGATCTTTCAGTATCTTAGCCTCATAACACACTATTGCATATTGTCGCCTTCATTCTTAAACACTATATCAAATAGGTTCTTATTGATGGAGGAGCCAGTTTAAATATCTGCACGCTCAAGATGGTCCTCACATTGGGGTTCTCTGAAACTGTAGTGGATCCTAGGAAAAAGATCACTATTAAGGCCTATGATGAAGAAGAAAGAACTACTAAAAGAATAGTAGTGTTATCAATACAAGTTGGACCAGTAATAAAGGGCATTGTTTGCCAAGTCCTTGATAGGGAGCTAGCCTATAATATCCTCCTAGGTGGACCCTAGATTCATGCCATGAAAGTTATGCCTTCTACCTACCACTAATGCATCAAATTTCCTCATAATGGCAAACAGATCACCATCCAAGGTGATCCTGATCCTTTCCAGCACTGCAACACTATCTGCTCAAACCCTAATTGTACCATTCCCAATAATAGAGCTTCTACATCCCCCATCTCATAGCATGATTCTACCTCCGAAGCTTCCTCATCCAAGCCCAAAGAGTAGAAAATCATAATCAAAGAAACAGGAGTAGGGAAATACTCCATCGAGCACAACCTCAACTTAGACAAAATGCCTCTATCTCCAAGATCCTTTGGACAACCTATAGCTAAATATATTCCAAAACCTTCTTCTCCTCTCAAAGCTCCCACAGCTCCCTTTGTAAAATGGTGGACCCTATCAGATGAGAGTGAAGAAAGAGATGTCTTGCAATGGCTCTACACAGAGGAAGATAACACACAACAAGAACCACCTAAGCTCCCAACAAAAATCTATGGGCATGGTGAGTCTATCCTACACAAAATGGGTTATGAAGGACAAGGTCCCATTGGTCTAAGAAAAGAAGCAATAACAGAACACATCCAACCCTCTTCATCTTCGTTGGCAAGAAATACAAAAGGGCTAGGATACAAGGACAAAGGCAAGGCTAAGGTAAATGCTTGTCTTGTGGAAATGATCCATAACCTTCAAGAAGACAAAGACATAGATTCTAATGAATATGAGTGGGATGAACTCACTGAGTACTCCTATGAAGACAAAGGAGTTGACACCATTCAAACCTATAGCCCCTACTGTGAGGGACAAATGCTAATGCATAGACTATTAGAGTCTGATTCACCAACTCCTGAGAGTACGACTTTCAAGGAAGGTTAGAGTTCTATCGCAATAAATAATCTAGAGGAAAGTACCATCCCAGATACTATCCCTACCAATCTAAATCCTAACCATGTATCCTTTCAAACTATCATGCCCAACGAATTAGATCTATCTTCCGATCCCCTTCCCCTTATGCATCCTGAACTTATCGACTAGGATTTACAAGGAACCCCACAACTAGACATGTTCCAAAATGATGATGCCTATATTGACTACATGGAACTTAGGGACAACCTACCTACAGGAGATCATAAAGTTGGCTTCACCATTGAATTCAATACCTTGGCTTATTTCATCGAGGGTACCAAGCCTTCCAGTTGCAAAAACATAAAAATCAAAAATGGATCTGATGGTGAAAACTGCTCTATGGCAGTATCAAATCCCAAAATACTAAAAAGAAAAGACATATCAAATGGTGGAAACCTCTCTAAGGTGCTAGACAATGGAAGGCTTGACACTGTCCTCACTGACATGTATCAAGAGAAGTCTTAGATTATTGTGGAACCTACAGAGCCTGTCAACATTAGAACAAAGGATAATCCTAAGATCATTCACTTTGCAAAGTCTCTATCTCCACCAGAAAAGACCAAATTTGTACCATTCTTCAAGAAAAAGCAAGTCAACTTTGCTTGGTCATATGCATATATGCCCAGTTTAGATCCAAATTTGATTCTACATCATCTTCCACTAGATCCAGGGGTCAAACCAATCAAGCAGAAGCTCAGGAAAATGCATCCACACATTGCATTACTAGTAAAAGAGAAACTCAAGAAACTACTAGATGTAGGGTTCATTAGGGCAATAAACTATCTAGAGTGGGTATCCAACATAGTGCCACTATCAAAACTTGATGGCAGAGTCAGATTGTGCAATGATTTTTGAGATCTAAACAAACTTTTCTGCAAGGATGACTTTATGTTGCCCAATATTGATATCATAGTCGACTTAACAACAAGACACACCAATCTTTCTCTTATGGATGGCTTCTCTGGATATAATCAAATTAGGATAGCACTAGAAGACCAACATAAAACAACTTTCACTTGTCCATGGGGCACCTTCTACTGGAATGTCATGCCATTTGGGTTAAAGAACACAGGAGCAACATATCAACATGCTATGACCACTATCTTCCATGATATGATGCATGTCACAATGGAGGACTATGTAGATAATATCCTTGCAAAGTCACTCACAAGAGAATCACATCTATATGTACTAGAAAAGGTCTTTCAGAGACTAGAACACTTCAAAGTCAGGTTGAACCTGAAGAAATGTGTGTTTGGAGTCACCTTTGACAAGCTCTTAGGCTTCATTGTATCAGCAAATGGGATCGAAGTGGATCCTGCCAAAGTAAAGGCTATCATGGAAATACCACTGCTAAAGAATATCACTCAACTACGGTCTCTACAAGGTAAGTTACAAGAAATCCATCAGTTTATATCACAACTGGTAGACAAATACCAACCTTTCAATCATCTCTTACATAAAAACATTCCATTTAGGTGGGATGAGAAGTGAGAAGAAGCATTTGGCAAATTGAAGGAGTATCTTATCAATCCATCCATCTTGATGCCTCCTATACAAGGTAAGTTGCTATTAATTTACATATCTACTACATAGACAGCTCTTGGAGCCTTATTAGCACAACAGGATTATGAAGACAAAGAAAGGGCTATCTACTACATCAATCACACATTGGTGGGCTATGAACTATAATATTCTCAGATAGAAAGATCATGTCTTGCTATGGTTTTTGCTTCCCAAAAACTCTGACATTACATGCTAGCACATTCAGTCAAGCTTATTGCAAAGATAGATCCATTAAAATACCTATTAAGTAAAGCAACTCTAATAGGTTGCCTAGCCAAGAGGGTAATGCTCCTAAGTGAATATGATATTGAGTATGTCGAAAGGAAGGCTATCAAAGGTCAATTCATTGCCGATTAGTTAGCAAAAGCACCATTGCAGGATACCACACCAATGACATTCAAGTTTTCAAATGAAGCCATATTCAATATCACAACACACTCATGGAAACTCTACTTTGATGGATCCTATACAAACCATGGATCGGGGGTAGGAATCTTGTTGGTCACTCCTCACGGTGACACCATACCTAAGTCTTATTGTTTGCTATTCCCATTCACAAACAATATAGTAGAGTATGAGGCATTGGTCATTGGTCTCAAAATGGCAATAGAATGGAAAATCAAAGAGCTACATGTCTATGGCGACTCCCAACTAGTAATCAATCAAATCAACAACGACTATCAAACCAAAGATGACAAGTTAATCCTATACAAGCATATGGTCGATGACTTTAAAGGGTACTTTATGATCATCTCCTTTGAGATGATACCTCACTTTGAAAACAAAGCAACATATGCTATGGCAACCATTACCTCACTCCTCGAGATCCTAGAGAATGAATCATGGTATGAGTTCTTGGTGGAATCCATTATGCAACCAGCTTATGATCTTCCTAAAACCCACTCCATATGCCTATTAGTCAGATCTGATTGACCTTGGTATGGTAAGATTTACTCTTACCTCAAGGATAACACCCTATCGCCTGACTTTTCTTCTAACCAATGCTAAACCTTCATTTGCCAAACCTCCTATTACACCATTATCCTTGACACCCTATACCACTGAAGTATGGATGGTACTTTACTCTGATGTTTAGAATGGGAAGAATCTCAAACCACCTTATGAGATATGCATGAAGGAATTTGCGGAACACACTCTAGCAGTCCTTTAGCTAAGAAACTCATGCATTTGGGATACTATTGGCCAAACATGGAAACTGATTCATATTAGTTTGTGAAGAAGTGTAAGCAATGCTAGATACATGGAAAACTCATCCTGCACTAGCTCAAGAGCTACAACCTTTAACGACACCTTGGCCCTTTGGTCAATGGGGACTCGACCTTATGGAAAAAATTCACCCTCCATCATCGAATGCCCACAAATTCATAATAACTACCACTATATATTTTACCAAGTGGATTGAAGCCATTCCACTCACCAATGTCACAGGAAAACAAATTGCCTCATTCATCCTCAATTACCTCATTTGCAGATACAAAATTCCCTCATCCACAGTCACGAATAATGGAAGACCTTTCAAGAACCAAGATGTCCAAGAGCTTTGTGACAAATTCAACACTATTTCTCCACCCCTTACTATCCACAAGGCAATGGCCAAGTAGAGGCATCCAACAAAACAATCTTGAAAATCCTGAAGAAAATTGTCAACGATTCCAGCCATGATTGGCACATATAACTGAATCCCACTCTGTAGGCCTATCGAACCAATATATGTACCCCCACATGTGCTACCCCATATGCCCTTGTCTATGGATCAGAAGCCATTTTTCCCATTGAGGTTGAGTTACCATCTGTAAGGGTGTCATTAAAAGGTCTTGTTACTAATGAAGACTACAGAGTTTCTAGATTGCAAGAGTTAGAGCTGTTAGAAGAGAAGAGAAAGAACACTTTCAATCATCTCAAGGTACATCAACAGAGAATGTCACAAATCTATAATCACAAGGTCCATCTGAGGGTCTTTAATGTTGGTGACCTAGTACTCAAGGAAAATCCCTGCAATTAACAAGATCGGGAAAAGAAAGGTAAGTTTGAGCCCAACTAGCTTGGTCCTTATGTCATCATTGTTGCCTATGGATCAGGGGCATAGTAGTTAGCAACATCAGAAGGTGAGTTGTTCGATGACCCAATAAATAGTATACATCTTTTCTAATTCTATACCTAAGAGAACCCCAATGTAAGGGGGGCATAAAGTAAAATAAAATTAAAAATTAAAAAATTAAAAAATTAAAAAAAAGCAAAAAAATAAAAAAAATGGAAAAACAACAAAAAAATTGTCCTTGGTGAAAACCTACAAACAAGCACCTTGGATAGGTACCATGATGAAAACCTGGCAAATAGGTGTCATGTGGACTTTCAGCTTTTGCACAAATACGAGCAAGTGGTGAAAACCTAGTGAACAGGTGCTAGTTGTGATAAACCATCTTCTCCATCTTTGGGAAACCAATCACCTTGTGTCCATTCTTCCTACCATCATCCTCATCCAATCCATATCTATTCCATAATAAAACACCTTGTGCAACCTAATGATAACCTATCATAGCTTGATACTCTATCTCTTGTCACCTTGTCAACTAAGGTCTTATCCAGTATCTTATCCACAGAGTTAGCCTAGCATAGTGTCTATCATCAGTATCATAGGGTCCAAGTCCCCGAAATATGTTGCCTCTGCGTCATCATGTAGGCAAGGCCATTTTAAATGCACCCCTAAGGCTCCACTTCCCATCCATCCCATACCTTGTCGTCTATCCTCTAGTCCATCCATGGTCCAAAGTCCCCGAACTACATTGCCTCTACATCGTCACGTAGGCAAGGCCATTTAACAATGAGCCCCTGAGGCACTAGGTCAGTCCCTTAGGGTCTATTTCACTAAGCATGCATGCAAGCACAAGCAAAGGTCCACTTCCAAAGCAAAATTCTTAACACAGGGCATCAACCTATCTGAAGCAAAGCAAAAATGAACCTAAAGCACTCTAAATGATACTATCTAAATTATGGCAAGAAAATGCATCTAATGCAAGAATGTTTTGTGTTTGTTATCAGGTTAACTTACAGAGTCTTGATTTTTGTTATTATCTCTTTCTATGCTACTTGAGGATGTCAAAAACTAGAGATGTTATGATGGGGGTATAATCGCTTTATTTTTCTGTTGTTTGTGGAATAATCTTTAGTAATGTGAAGCCTTGTCTAACGACATGATTGGCAAAAGATCATCGAGGACTTTAGAGGTCTAACATGAAAGGGGGCAATCCTTGTGTGTTGATATGCAAGAAATACTTAGGTCATCTTGGTTCAATTATACCTACATGCTTGTATTAACTTGCTAAATCAAAATCTGTGTAAGCAATACTTAGGTCATCTTTGTTCAATTATACCTAGATGCTTGTATTAACTTACAACATTTCGAAAAAGTACCAAAAATAAATTGCCCAATGATGAAATAAGTACTTCAAAATACTTGTGGTATCAAGATGGAAAAACCATTTTTCATCCATATTGTATCCATTTACATCCATATCCCATGCATCAAAGATCCACAATGCAGAGTATCAATACAAATAAAAGATTGTAAGTCCTGTTGAGTCACTCTTTTATCAGTCAGTCTTCTACTTATCATTGTGTCATTTCTGTGTCGATTGAGTACATTTGGACATAACAAAAACATAACATAAAATGCATATCATATTACATGAGAGTCATTTAACATGATTAAATCATTTGCATACATAATAGCTGCATTAGATCATCCACATGCATTTGCCTCATACCATAGTGTCAAATAGAAAAATAAAATAAAAAACATAGACTAGTACATGTAGATCATCGCATAAATGGCATAATCATATAGAGAACGTTTGCATATTAGGTGTATACATGAAATCATCTAAGTCTACATCAGATCATATAGATAAAAAATAATGTGCATCCATCACATAACATCATATAGACAAAATGAAAGTGTGCATCACATATGAAACATCATAAAATAGAATGCATCTATGACATATACCATAAACAACTACATATATAGATCATCACAAGTTGCATCATCATATAAATATCACATAAAACATGTCCAAATGTACAAAACCAAAGTCCATCTCTGAGTCAAAGTCATATAAAGTGCATACATCACAAAAATAATGATACATGTCTTGGTACAAAATGATACAAGTATATACATATCAAGCTATTTGAGCCATCAAAAAGTGTATACATAACCCAAAATTAGTACAAGTGTGACAACTAGCCCTACTACCATTGGGCATTGCTCCTAGCACTACCCTCTTCACCTCCACCTCTGCTAGCCCCTGACTGTTGTGGACCCATAGTAAAGGCCGCTGATGTGAACCCCCTGCCCTTTGTGATGTGACTGCCACATACTGGCTCATGTAGCTCGATACCCTCTAGTCTACCAGCACCACTCCATGGTACAATCCTTTGTAATACTGTGTCTAAGCCTGTGCTCTAGCAAGCTCACCCTATAACTATGCAATCTATATCCGTAGCTGATGTACCTAAGACTATCCCTGCTACACCTGTGTAACCAAAAATATAGTGGCTCCATCCTTACCCAAGGCTGCTAGGGCCACATCTCTCTCCAGTCTCATGGCCCACACCCTTGCTAGTGTTGCATCCTATTCTGTAGTGAGCCTAGATAAAACATTTGCATCTGACTCTCTCTAGGACTTTGATGCCCTAAGATGAGCCTTGAGCTATCTCACCTATCCCTGTAGCGTAATAATGGCTTGCTACTATAAATCAAGCTAGGCAAGAGCTTGAGGAACCTGAATCTATGGCACCTACTACTGAGGCACCTATTGCTAGCCTACCTATTGAGGAACCTACTGTGGTGCCAACATTTGTACCTACTATGTAGCCTATGTCTGCACTACCTATTTCTACTAGGAGGATCCCTCCCCATCTCTCCTCCTCTATCTCTTCCTCCCTCTCCCTCCTCCTCCCCCATCACCTCCATCTCCTCCATCACCTTCATCATCTCCATCTCCCCGTTCTCCTCTCCCCCTCCTCTGTCTCATCCTCCTCATACCTGCACCATCATCATCCTCTAAATCCTCCTCATCTAGGTGAGGAACAAGCTCTCCAAGTCTTGAGTACCTCGAAATGGATGAGCAACTAATGACTCCTCATAATCAGGAGTCATCCCTACATCTATGACCTCCCTCCTCATCGGCCAAGCCACATAAGGAGTCTATTGAAACTCTACTAAGGCCTCCTCATAGGAAGCCACTAGGCCCCATCTGAACCACTCTGCATGTGTCTACGTAAACCAGGCCTACCCCTGTGGCATACTCTGTATCCTCCCAAACTACACCCAGCTAATAATTTGCCTCTCTAAAATAAATTGTGTCCTGCCAATGAACCACTCAGTCTGAAAGTAGTAGGGCAACTCATCATCCTCATCATCCCAAGGTTCACACTCTAGTATGGGTGCCATACGACTCTATCTACATTGTCTAGTACGTGTCTCCAATACTCAAGCTTTCCTAGCTTGTGCTGGGAAATAACACTGGCATATCCATAATTGTATGACTCACTCCTTTGCCTCGAAAAGACACATATCAGCCTAGTAATAGCAATGCGCTCTCATAGCCAAAACTGAAGTAGTGAAATGCTTGCTGACAAACTGGCACCCTGTGGTATACCACCTAATGCATATCATGGTATAGGTGAGCCAAAACATAGACACCCCGTGCAAAATGGGTGCCCTCTATAACCATCCTCTCCATAACCTGACCCAACCAATAGGGAACCCATGCAACTTCCTATCGGGGTAGACAACACCCCCAATCAATCCAGCCACTATCCCTAGGAAGTAGTCATAGTAGTCATGAATGTCCTACCAAGAGATCACTTGTCCCTCAAGCTCTGCATCATCAAAGACTCACCTGCACTCTACCAGTCCTGTATCCCATTCAGGATCATACTCTACAAGCTCACCCTATATCGACAAGTGCATAATCTTGTAGATGTCCTCCAATGTAATCTCCATCTCACCAGTAGGTAGGTGAAAGGTCTCATCCTCGCTGTGAAATTGCTCCACTGTGGAGGTCAATAAACTGAGGTTCGCACGAACCTCGGGCATGAAGCACACATAGTCTAGTCCCATAATTCCAAGAGCCTCTTGATCTATCTCCATAAGCATGTATCACTGCAACAATGACAAGGGAAATTGCTCCTGTAACATAAGTACATCCCAAATGTCCCCATGTAATCACCAAAACTACATCATTGCTCAATTCTATCTAAAGCATCATATCACTTACTTAACATGTCAAAATTGATCAAAACAGTATAAGTATCTCTTGACTAGATTCCTGCAATCTCAGAGATCACTTATTGATTGACGCATCAAGCAAGATGCCAATCGAGTCAATTTCATTAAGTGCACTAACTACCCTAGTACAAATGCACTGAAACAGGTCACAAATGCGTTGACTCATAGAAAATATGCAACTTCTCAATGAATGCACCAAAACACTGAGCAAGTGCGCAGTTTCTTAAAACATGCGGAGCTTTTCATGTATGCCCATGTTAGAATCTGAAAAGATTAGTAACCCAGAAAACTAGTGCAAAAAAGTAGATATCTAAACTATGAATGCAAATTATATAAAATCAGAATAGCGACACAAAGTTAGTCTCCAAGAGAGTAATGCAAATGCTAGAAGCAAAATTGCATTAAGAGGATGCAAAAGCAGTCGATACAAAATACAAGCCAAGTAGCATGCTTATATAGACTAGGAAGAGGGAGGAGGTGGCAACACAAACCAATCAAGAGAAACCATCTATCAGACTAAAGATAGCAAAGTATCTTCCCAAGATAGCTAATGGATGTTCACATGTAGGAAGGTGACACCTTACAACCACTCACCTAATAAGACATGCTTTATTAAACTAAGTGAGATTAATAGAAGTGTAGGAAAAACCTAGTAATGTAGGGAAAAATAAATAACCCAACTAGAAAATAAAAACCTACACTAACACCCCCCATAAGTGAATCTTAGGTGGATGTAGAAATGGGTCCCAAAAAATCAAGCCTAATGAGGTACCCATGTACATAAAATTCCCCCCCAAAGAGAGAGAAAAGAGACCCCCCAAAAGTAGAGAGAGTCAAGACTTCGAGAGAGATGAAGAAGCCCCCCTAGAAGATGAAGCATACCGCACCCCCAGCAAAGCTTGCAAATGAAGGAACTTGCTCTCAGTGAAGAGTTTGGTGAAGATATCAGTAACTTGCTCAGAAGTCAGACAGTAGTGAAGGTTAATGATGTGGCCATGGATGAGCTCCCAGATGTAGTGCATGTGGACCTTGATGTGTTTGGTCCACTAATGATGGACCAGATTTTGTGAGATCTGAATGGCACTCTGGTTGTCACAAAATATGACTAATGGTCATCTAATCTAGATACCAAACTCAGTGAGAAGATTCTGAAGCCAAATGGCCTCAGTGGCAACATTCACAGTACCCCGATACTCAGCCTCAGTAGAAGATAGAGCAATAGCAGACTGCTTCTTGCTCAACCAACAAATAGGACCTGAACCAAGTGAGAAGTGTTGGTCATGATGTTAGTCATTCACAAACATAGAATAAAAGTTACACAACAACCCTTACTCATCTTGAAAGATACGATGAATTCAAAGAATTCATGATCCCAAGTCTCCGTTGATTAGGTCTTAATCTACTGACGTTACTCAGTGGTTGATGTGTGTTGCTGTTTTCCATTCAGGGGCCTTACGTGTTTCTGCACTGTTCATCATCATCATCTTCAAATATCCTGCTCTGGATGTTCGCTCTGCAAGTCTCCAACAATTCTACCTCTGCACTGTAAATTTAGTCAAATAATGTGCATACAGGCTGATATTTGCATGATTTCTATCATTATTTATGATTCTTTGCATGATATTTCCAATACTACATGCATTTAACCAAATATGCTAAGGATCTTCAGTTACCTACGGGATTTCAGCATATTTCACTGTTTCTGCTTGTTATTTATCATGATTTGCAGTTATGGTGATGAATTAATGAAATTAAAAAAAAGGAAAAGGGTTAGAGAGTGAGATTCCTAAAATTACTGGACTTAGATCACTGATTCACATACAAGCTCCCATACTTGCAATGAAAAGAAGGAAAACTAGAAATCATACTTCACCAGGACATTCCACAAATCCGCATGATCTAGTGCAAAGCTTCAAAGGAAAGTTGACAACAACATGTAATGAAATGAAAGCGCTTCCAGTTGAACACAGCATTCACCAGTACATATCCAGAAATCAACAGAAGATTACGTAAAATTTACAATCAGGATGTAATCTGGAACTTCATATTCATTCAGTATGCTCAAGAACAGGTACATTTACAGTGATCTGAAGAAAGAACCTTGACATTTCAACAATTCTATCTTCATTAGTCTCAGTAATCCGATCTCCCAACTTATTCTACAGTAATTGACTCTTTGCGCCAGATGCGTCTGTGTATTCTAATGTATTTCCCCCTTTTTTAATGACAAGCTCTAGATGTTATATAGAGCAACTCCCAGAAAACGGTTACAATGATCCAAGGATCAGGATCCTCTCATAACAAACAACGGTCCAGATGAAAAGCACATGCTTCGTCAGTTAGCAAATGTACAGCTGGCACAGAATATTCCAGCATCTTCAACTTGATTCGGCCTCCAGCTGGCGAACAGCATATTTGACAATATCCTCTTCATGTCTGGTCCATGTTGACTCCATGCGCAACTTTGTAATGCTCAGCCTCAGCAGCATCATCATGATCTCAACCCTCAGCTTCAGCAGCATCATGACTTCAATGTTCATCTTCAGCAGCATCATGATGATTTCCTGCAAGTAAACAGACAAACATAAGGTTCATCATCATCATGATAAACAACAGGAAGTAAACACTTTATTAAACATACCTCCCAATGTGCAGCTACAGGCAAACAAGCCTTACCTGTGAAAATATGCACCAAATGCATAAACAGCATAAAAACAACCAGGTCAACCCCGTTGACCAAAATCAGGCAGTCAGGCTTTCAAATTTCTATCGTTTCATGTTTTTGCCCATTTTCTTGTATATCGGGTTCGAAATATGATGATGATGATCTCAAATTATACAAGGAAATAATCGCCTTTCAACCATCCTTAGAAATCGGCCTTGCATCATCATCATATTTGCATCGGCGTGACTACATATGATCAGGGTGACAATTTTACCTTAGGCCGACGGCAACAGTTATACCGACGCCAAAGATCATGATGATGACCAACTATATACTTCAAAGTGGCCGCAGGATATCACAAAATATGATGATCCTCCTTTCCTAATGCTCTGATGAAAAGCACATCAGGATGTTTTGCTCTTGCACATTCGGGAAAGAAAGACATCGTCATCATCATCATGATGAAGACAAACAGGAGGACTTGGAAAAAGATCCTGCCGCTGAGGAAAATCATGATGACGTCATCGTCATCATCAGGCTTGGCTAAAATGCAAAGGGATGACGTCATCGTCATGTTTCGTTAAGATCAGGAGGTAAATGGAATATCGGGTTCCCTCTAAGGAAGATGATCAGGTGGATGAAAGCAATATGACCCTTTTTTCGGCCAAGGCAATCCGCTTGAAAGATCAGGATGATGAACAGCATCATCATCATATACGCACTGGGTGATCAAAAATATGATCCTGCCGAAAGTCCTGATGACGTCATCAGGATATCCGGGGCCTTCGTTAATCTTCGCACATGACGTCATCGTCATCATCATATTGGCGAAATGGATCACGCCTTGGAAAATATCCTGCCGAAGGAGAAAGGTGATGATGACGTCATCGTCATCATCATATTTGCAAAAGGTTATACTCGTCGGCAGGATGATATTACGAACTGTTGGCAGAGACGAACAAGATCATGATGATCTTGTTCAACATGACTTAAGAAATGAAAATCACCCTCCGCTTCGACAGATAAGGTGATCATCATGATCACGCAAAAGGAGGTCAGGAGGATATTAAGAAATGTTGGGTCTCGAAATATCATGATGATGTTGATCACCAAGACTGTCGTGCGCGCGCAAATTATGCAGATGGCAGATTTCACTAAGTAATGTGATATTATAATATCAGCATGATATTATAATATCGGGTGATGTTAAATATCATGACTCGCAATGCTTCTAAGGTTACTCGACGGGTAAAACAAACTAGCACTTAAGATTGACGTCCGGATGTTTCGGGACTGCATGATATTCACCGGGTGATAGAGTAAGATCATGATGATGACTTTCGGTGATATAAAAGACCGCCCGACGGGGAGAACCTACTACGACTTAAACTTGATGTCCGGATGTTTCGACCTCAGGATATTATCGGGGGGGGCTTTTCAAATATCATGATGATGACCATCACACAGCAATTATCAGGTTTGACCAAAACTTTGACTGCTCACAACTCCCTCATATGGACGAATTTTCAAGTGATGCAAAAGGCAAACCTGCATGAAATTTCAAACTCTTTCTAACCATGAAGTCATAGAAACAAAATATGAACTTTGACAAACTAACCTCATGATGATGACCTACCTCATCCTAACCTTCATGATGATGATGCACCTGACTTAACTTTTACCAAAACCGCCAGAAACAGACAACACAAGCCAAAACAAAAGCTGGGTCCCTGTTTTGCCAAGTCAAAATGGGGCGTGTTGTGTAACCACACAACAACTTGCCACCAAAGAAAACAACAAAATTCAAATGATTCAAGTGATGTGATCACATTCATCTATAGTGTTCTAATTCTGTCTAAGTAAATCATCATGATCTTTGAATGATAAAATTTCATTATGGTGATAAAGCTAACAAAGGATCAGGTGTGTGCATATGATTAATTATCCTCATCTTGAAAGTAAGTTGAAAACATAAGTAACTGGTGTTAAACTACATAGTTGGAGATCATCCCTCATAGCCAACCTGGATAGAGCCTTGCTGCCAGCAGGTGTCTATAACCCCGGCAAGGTTATCTATACAATCTCCCTAAGTAGAGCCCCACTGCCAGCAGGCATCCATAGCCCCGGTAGAGTTACTTAGATGGCCTAATTTTATTTTGTTTCTGATTTTCCTTTAAAAATTTAAGTTTGATATCATCATGTCTGCTCATTTGTACAAGGTGTAGTCACTTACAGCTTTAGGTTGGAGATTGTATTGGTAGCAAGGGAGTCCCTTTAGATTTTTCACTTAACACCTATACTCATATCTTCAACAAACCCAAGGCTGTTAGGTGTTTCATTGTGTTTGATTCACTTTGGACAAGAGAAAGTACCCTGATGAAAAGACATCATAAACCTGATCATGAGTATTTATCAGAATGAATTACAATCTATATCTAAATCTGATCTCATCACTTGAATCCTAACAATTTAGTTGTTTTCTTAGGTGATGAAGTGCATCATCCTGACTTACCAGAACAAGGTCCCAACCAACAAACAACAACAACAACAAGCAAACACTGTACAAACAACTATACAAATATACAATATGATACACAAGACTGCCATGAAGTCACTCAGGCCTGGAAATAATGTTTGAGGAATTGTCCATTGACTGGCAACGGGACATCCTCACCTGTCAGGTTCTTAAGCCTATAAGTGCTGTCTCCTAAAATTTCAGAAATCTGAAAGGGACCTATCCATAGTCTATCGAACTTACCATGATCACCTTTCCTCTCATGGGCTTTATCCCACATCAGGACTAAATCTGATATCCTGAAAGCTTTAATTCTGGCTCTCTTGTCAAACCAGCGTTTGACAACAGCCTGATGTTTTGCAAATTGGTCAATTGCTTGGCTTCGTTTTTCTTCCAGATGCATCAACTGAAGCAACCTGACTTCCTGTTTATTATCTATGCCTAGATAGTCTTGGGCAAACTGCAGAGTAGGAATTTTCAAGTTTACAGGGAGGATAGGATCTACCCCATATACTAACTGGAAAGGTGAGTTTCCTAATGCAATTTTCATTCTAGTTCTGTCTACCCATAAGGCATACTTCAGAAATGAGTTCCATTCCCTGGGATTTTTCTCTATCAATTTTCTTATGATACTCAGTAAATTCTTATTGGTGGATTCTGCTAATCCATTTCCCTGGGGATAGTAATTGGATGAGAACTTAAGTATAATCCCATGATCAAAAGCCCAACTTGACAATTTAGTGGAAATGAAGGCAGAACCATTATCACTTACCAACGCATAAGGAGTTCCATACCTGGTGACAATGTTGCTTTCCAGAAATTTAATGACATCATCAGCAGTACAAGTTTTGCTGCTGATAGCCTCAGTCCATCTGGTACAGTAATCAGTAATTGTTAGGACATACCTCTGGCCTGAAGAAGATGGAGGATTGATTGGTCCTATGAAATCCATGCCCCATTGTACAAATGGGCGCTCCTCTATCACTGGCTGCAATGGTTGTGCAGCATATTTTTCTCTGTTGGCAGCAACCTGGCAAACATGACAACATTTAACATGATCAGCTGTGTCCTTAAAAATTGTAGGCCAGTAATATCCTGCTCTGAGGATTGCATGTGTTGTGGCCAACGCTGATCCGTGGGCAGTTCCAAACTTGTCATGTAGCTCTGTCAAAACTTTATTGGCTTCTGGTTTCTCTAAGCATCTCAGGTATATCCCTTCATAATTCTTTTTAAACAGGGCTCCTCCCTTCATCATATATTTCTGGGATCTCATCTTCAAGGCTCTTCTCTGTGAAGCCTGCATCCTCGAAGGACATCTTCCAGTGATCAGGATGTGCCTGATGTCTGAATACCATTCTTTATTGTCCTTCTCATCTATCACATACTGCTGACTGATGATGTTTGGATCAGTTTCAGATATCATCTGGCTCAGAGCCTGTCCTCTTACTAGCTTCATGGGTGTGATCTCCATGTCATATTCTTGTAGTACCGTAATCCATTTGGCCCTCTTTTCACCAGGTTCAGTCTGCATCAGCAGCATCTTTACTGCTGCATCTGGTACCACAGCAATCACTTTGCTCCTCAGTATATAATGTCTAAACTTTTTTACTGCTCTGACTAATGCAAGTGCCTGTCTTTCAACATCTATATATCTCAACTCAGCATCCCTGAAAGGACAGCTCATGAAGGCAATTGGTTTCTCTTCTTTATCTTCATTTCTTTGAGTTAACACTGCTGCAGAAGTATGTTCTGAAGCAAATGAGTAGATGTAGAAATCTTTTGTATAATCTGGACTAATGAGGACAGGAGCATCTGAAATGGCCTTCTTTATATCTTCAAAAGCAGCTCTGGCTTCTGGTGTCCAGTCAATTTGTGCATCTTTTTTTAACATGGCATTCAGTGGTCTGACAATCTTAGCAAAGCCAGTGATGAACTTCCTCACAAAATTTATCTTACCAAAATAAGATTTAAGCTCCTTTTTGCTTCCTGGAAGTGGTAATTTCATAATAGATTCCACCCTGTCAGGATCAATGATAATCCCATCTTCTGTGATTAGGTGGCCTAGTAACTTTCCTGTTGTGACCCCGAATATGCACTTCTTGGGATTCAAAGATATTCCATATTCTTCACACTTCTTTAGCACACTTCTGAGGTCAGCAACATGATTTCCCCTTTCTTTGGAGAACACTGTCATGTCATCCATGTAGATGACTATACATTTTCCTATTAAGCCTCTGAAGGCTATGTCCATTGCTCGCTGGAATGTAGCTCCAGCATTTATCAATCCAAATGGCATACGTCTATATGCAAATATCCCCCATTTTGTGGTGAAGGCAGTCTTTAATCTGTCAATTTTATCAACCACCACTTGGTTGTATCCTGAAAAACCGTCCAAGAAGGACATCATCTTGGCTCCATTTACCATCTGCAGAACCTCATCCAAAGAGGGCAAAGGATAGTTATCCTTTTCTGATGCTCTGTTCAGGTTCCTGAAATCCACACACAATCTGATGTCTCCATTCTTCTTCCTGACTGGTACCAGATTTGCCACCCAAGTGGAGTGCCTTACCGGAAATATTATCCGGGCATTTAACAATTTCTTGACTTCCTCAAGGATGATGGGCTCAAGCAGAGCATTGACTGGCCTCTGCTTCTGTCTGAAAGGTTTTGCATCTGGCTTGAGGGGTATAGTATGAGTTATGACAGAAGTGTCATACGTTTTCAGCTCGTCATAAGTCCATGCAATTACATGTATATAATCCTTAAGGGCTTGAGTTATTCCATCTAACTCTTCAGGTGTACAAACCTTACCCAACAAGACATTCTTCTTGTCATCAGCTTGTCCAATATTTACCTGTGAATATTGACCTCCATCTGCCTTAGGCAGATCCTTATGCTTGAGCATATTATCCAGATCAAAGGCTCTTTCTAATTCAATCATACCTTTGGGAATTGTGTTGCCAGGCAACTCTAAAATCTCATCTTCTTCCCAGACATGATCTTCCATACCATTTTCATCTATGATCTGAGCTTCAAATACATCTCTGTTTGATATGAAATCCAGGATGTGCTGATCATCATCAAACACTTGGAGATTGGTCACATTGTCAGGTACCGAAGGTACTGACACCAATTCTACTGAAAATCTCTTCAGACCAGATATAGACAGAGGTTCCAGTGTACTGGCGGCCTGAGCAAGTGCATCTGCCCTTTGGTTCTGCTCTCTTGGCACGTGAACGATGTTGAAGGCATCAAAGTCTTCAATCAGGTCCCACACACGATGTCTGTAATTTGACAGCTTTCTGTAGTTACAAGAGTAAATTCCCCTTACTTGTCTTACAACTAGTTCTGAATCTCCAAAGACATGCAGGATCTTCACCTTCTTCTTATGGGCAAACAACAGTCCATGAATCAGAGCTTCATACTCTGTGACATTATTAGTGCAGGGGAACTGTAATCTGTAAGCTGCTAAATGGGATTTCCCTGATGGATCAGTAAGGTCAATCCCTACTCCAGAACCTTGCTTGGATTTGGATCCATCAAACCTCAGGATCCAAGGCTTATCTTCAACAGGACATTTATTTGAACTTTCCTTTTTCTTTGCAGCTCTGGCTGCTGCTCCGCCTGATATCCACCTTAACTTAGGTGTGTCATCTTCAAGCTTCCTCTTTCCTTTATCTGATGAGCCTGATGGCTTTTCTATTTTCTCTTCAATCCCAGCAGGAGGATGATGCTCAGCACATACAGCTGCATGCTTCTTCAGAATGTGCAAGCACAGTGAGCAAGTGGTTTCTGAGTGAGGCGCCTGATGCAGCCTACACCAACCTTTAATTAAAACCTCCTGGGGAGATCTACACTGTTGTGTCATTTTTTTTATTTCTTTGACCAGAAATTCTTCGAACTTCGTCAGGTCACTGCCTTTATCCTCATCAGACAACTCGTAATCCGGTTCCATGAAGCAATCACTACCAGGAGTGATCTTTTCCTTTCTCGCATCATTTGTCTGATTGGACACCAGGATCTCTTCTATTTTTCGGATATGATCCTCATCAGGATCCGTCGACTCTTCTGTTCCTGCAGAAGACAAATAAAAATTAGTATCATCATCATCATCAGATGTAGCACTCACCTCGGAATATGATGATGATGCTTCACTATACGTCTGCTCCAGCATGATCATGTCTAAGCATGGTTCGCAAGTCTTTTCCGAGTGTACCTCGCCATGTAGTCTGCACCATCCGTCAATCAAAATATCATTAGCAGGTATATTTAATAATTGACAACGTTTTATCTGAGTAGATAAATGCACCTGGAAATCCCTGAAGCGATCTATTTCATTCTCATTATCAGGATCATTATTAAGTTCTACGACTGGCATATCCTCATGATAATCATCATCATGATGATGATGAACATCAAGCATCAGGACCTCTTCTATTTGGACAGTTTGCGGCCTGATGTGATAAACTCCAGGTTCTACGTTTACATACATGATCTCATTTGTTCTGTTATATTCCGTGATCATATGTTTCATCCTAGGCTCAGCATCGATCCTGATCTGATTAGGTATACCTTTCCATGGCAACCACATGTGACTGAAGTCTGTGGACATGTATCCGTTAAGCGTTTTAGACCAGTCCTGGCTAAGCAACATCCCATATGTATCAGGTATGTCAACTACCTGAATGTCAATGTAATACTAGATCCTAGGATCAGACGCTAGCTGCATGTGAATATGAGTGAGTTCTCCTACGACACTTACTTCTGTCTTGTCCAGTTGAGTGACCTTCTTTAAAGATTTAGCAGGATGCAGTCCTAATGCGTTGCATATTGACAAAGGCATAACATTAGTTGAGGCTCCTGAATCAACTAAGCAGTTGTGCAAATTCTTACTGAACATTCTTATGGTGAGGAGAAACGGAGGTGATTCAGTTCTATCTCTGTAGAAGGTCATGTGAGAGGTTTCAGCAGCTTGGACTGTGGCTGACACTTTGGGCTTGATAGTGCTATCTTTAGCAGTATGGTCTCTGCTATTGGATTGACTCGAAAGGTGATTATCCTCTTTAGAAGCAGGATCATCCAGCGACTTCATGAATGCCCTTTTGATGGCAGGAGTTTTCAGTAACTCAGATAGGGACAGGCTGATCTTGATTTTCTTCATTTCATCAGCCAAATAGCTGACTAACCTGTCAGACTCATGAGGTGCATTTGCAACTTTTGTTACTGTGTTTTGAGGAGACAAGTACTGAGCATTCACCTTAGGGAACCCAGGGTTATTGCTAGCCTTAGGATCAGGAGGTGTGTTGAAGTTGTTTGGAGGTAGAGATGATGTCAATGGACCGGCAGGTCTGTTGGCATTACTCCTCAGGTTATAATTGTGCTTACCAGGGTATTGCTGCTGGTATGCATGTACTTCCTCATGCTCTCTTGTAGGTTCATTTTCATCCTCAAAAGGGAAGACATAATTTGCTTCAAAGGTTAAGGCAGATTCTTCACAGGTCTGATCATATTCCTGATGAGGCTGATTAGTGTATGTTTCCAGCACAAAAGCTGAGTCATATCCACAAGGAACTATTTCATTTCCTTCTGCCTGAGGTGGATTTCCAGAAGTATTAGACACTTTAGTCTGAAAGATGCTGGCAGCAATCCTAAATTGTGGACAATCTAATTCTGCATGTGCATTGGTGTTGTGAATCCTGCACCAATTGGTAAGGGCTGCTTCAGCAAGATTGACTCTAGTAGTCTGTTTGGCTTCACCAGGAGGCTGATTGTCTAGGGGTGATGGTAATGAACCATTATTTGGCCTGGAGTTCCACACCCTGGGCTGCCTAGGAGGATTATTGTTATTTGCAGCATTACTGTTGAAGTTATTGTTGTATCCTCTGTCAGGGTAATTTGGTCTGTCATTGGAATAACTCCTATTCTGACCTGACTGTGAATAAAACCCTTGATTTCTCAAGTGTGTTACTTCTGTGGTGAGCTTTCTCAACTGAGCAGCAATTTCTTTGATTTCCTCTTTCTCCTCTTGAGCTTTGGCCACTACATTTTCAGGCTGAGGCTGGAAAAAGGAAGATCCATGGTTATTGTGGGATAGGTCTGTACCCTGAGGTGTCTGAGTATGTGCAGGATATTGTGGCAATTGGCCATTTCCATTAGGAGGCATGATACTCAATGGAGGTACTTGCAAAGGTGCAGGCATGATTGCTGGGGGCATCACTGCTCCATTTGGATATTGTGCAGGATATTGCGAAGGATAAGCTGCAGGATACTGTGCTGGATATTGTGACTGCATGCCAGGCAAAGCAGGGAATGCTATATTTGGAGTAGGAGCAGGTATCAGCTGTTGATTTACCTTGATAGCTTCTTGAAAAGCTCCTGTCAATGTGGTGATCGCAGGATGTGTTCTCCTGATGAACATGGCGGTTAACGGGTCCAGGGCTAAATAATAGATACTTCTGGCAGCATCATCAGCCACCACATATGGGGTAACTAGCTTGGACAACATTTTCTGGAACCTAGCATTGAAATTTGCAATAGGTTCATGCTCCAATCTCTTAATTGTGGCAAACAGGTGGTAATTCATGGATGGATCAATAGGGACCTTGAATCTGTCAAGAAAGGCCTTCTCTAAGACAGCCCACGAACCTACAGAAGATTGACCAAGACTGATGAACCAATTATAGGCCTCTTCCCCTAGGGAAAAAGGGAATAATCTGCACACCACATCCTGATGCTCAATTCTGGCTCTGCAGCAAGCTTCTTTAAACGTCCTGATATGATCATCTGCATCCTGATAAGGATGGTATTTTGGACAAAGCTTGTCCGGATACTTTGGTAACTCATGATACGCAGTAAAGGTCAATGGTGATTCGGCTGCAAAGAACAACATTGCAACCTGAAGGGGCTGAACTGGTGGTACAGTTGGCTGAGGTTGGACTAAAGGTATACCCTGAGGTTGAACAGGAGGTGTCACTGGTATACCTGAAGGTATTTGCAAACCAACAGGAGTTACAGGAGGAGATCCTGGTGAAGCTCTGGACGTACTAGACTCTGGAGTATGGTGAACGTCTACAGTCCTAGGTCTAAAACCTCTGACGGGTAATTCTTCGAAAATTTCACTATGTCTAGACCTGGTATTTATCCTGTGAGCCAGGATTTCTAGATTTGGAGGCCAATTAGCTGAAACTTTGCAAATATTGGCTGGATTCCACCGGACGAGGTGATATTTGCGGTCAACTTGCAAATCAGACTGAATATTTACGCGATATTTGCGAAGATACTGCAAATATGACAGGATATTGGGATATTTCGACCGGCAGCACCAGATCTCGCATGTCTAAGGCTCAAATTCTCAAAGCTTGAACAAATTTATGCATCCTTGGCCAATATTTAGTGAATATAAAGAAATCTACTGTAAAGCTTGCAATATTTATGTGAAATTTGGAAATCTTTACACAGAATGTGCAAATACAAACTTGTCGCAGCAAATATTTACGCAATTTAGTGAAATTCACAAATGATCTGAAGTTACCTTACTCTGAGCGTCATCAAACCTGAAAGTACTGATGATGAATGTGATCTTCCAAACTGGCCCTCCTTCTAGCGCCAATTTATGTTGGTCATGATGTTAGTCATTCACAAACATAGAATAAAAGTTACACGACAACCCTTACTCATCTTGAAAGATACGATGAATTCAAAGAATTCATGATCCCAAGTCTCCGTTGATTAGGTCTTAATCTACTGACGTTACTCAGTGGTTGATGTGTGTTGCTGTTTTCCATTCAGGGGCCTTACGTGTTTCTGCACTGTTCATCATCATCATCTTCAAATATCCTGCTCTGGATGTTCGCTCTGCAAGTCTCCAACAATTCTACCTCTGCACTGTAAATTTAGTCAAATAATGTGCATACAGGCTGATATTTGCATGATTTCTATCATTATTTATGATTCTTTGCATGATATTTCCAATACTACATGCATTTAACCAAATATGCTAAGGATCTTCAGTTACCTACGGGATTTCAGCATATTTCACTGTTTCTGCTTGTTATTTATCATGATTTGCAGTTATGGTTATGAATTAATGAAATTAAAAAAAAGGAAAAGGGTTAGAGAGTGAGATTCCTAAAATTACTGGACTTAGATCACTGATTCACATACAAGCTCCCATACTTGCAATGAAAAGAAGGAAAACTAGAAATCATACTTCACCAGGACATTCCACAAATCCGCATGATCTAGTGCAAAGCTTCAAAGGAAAGTTGACAACAACATGTAATGAAATGAAAGCGCTTCCAGTTGAACACAGCATTCACCAGTACATATCCAGAAATCAACAGAAGATTACGTAAAATTTACAATCAGGATGTAATCTGGAACTTCATATTCATTCAGTATGCTCAAGAACAGGTACATTTACAGTGATCTGAAGAAAGAACCTTGACATTTCAACAATTCTATCTTCATTAGTCTCAGTAATCCGATCTCCCAACTTATTCTACAGTAATTGACTCTTTGCGCCAGATGCGTCTGTGTATTCTAATGTATTTCCCCCTTTTTTAATGACAAGCTCTAGATGTTATATAGAGCAACTCCCAGAAAACGGTTACAATGATCCAAGGATCAGGATCCTCTCATAACAAACAACGGTCCAGATGAAAAGCACATGCTTCGTCAGTTAGCAAATGTACAGCTGGCACAGAATATTCCAGCATCTTCAACTTGATTCGGCCTCCAGCTGGCGAACAGCATATTTGACAATATCCTCTTCATGTCTGGTCCATGTTGACTCCATGCGCAACTTTGTAATGCTCAGCCTCAGCAGCATCATCATGATCTCAACCCTCAGCTTCAGCAGCATCATGACTTCAATGTTCATCTTCAGCAGCATCATGATGATTTCCTGCAAGTAAACAGACAAACATAAGGTTCATCATCATCATGATAAACAACAGGAAGTAAACACTTTATTAAACATACCTCCCAATGTGCAGCTACAGGCAAACAGGCCTTACCTGTGAAAATATGCACCAAATGCATAAACAGCATAAAAACAACCAGGTCAACCCTGTTGACCAAAATCAGGCAGTCAGGCTTTCAAATTTCTATCGTTTCATGTTTTTGCCCATTTTCTTGTATATCGGGTTCGAAATATGATGATGATGATCTCAAATTATACAAGGAAATAATCGCCTTTCAACCATCCTTAGAAATCGGCCTTGCATCATCATCATATTTGCATCGGCGTGACTACATATGATCAGGGTGACAATTTTACCTTAGGCCGACGGCAACAGTTATACCGACGCCAAAGATCATGATGATGACCAACTATATACTTCAAAGTGGCCGCAGGATATCACAAAATATGATGATCCTCCTTTCCTAATGCTCTGATGAAAAGCACATCAGGATGTTTTGCTCTTGCACATTCGGGAAAGAAAGACATCGTCATCATCATCATGATGAAGACAAACAGGAGGACTTGGAAAAAGATCCTGCCGCTGAGGAAAATCATGATGACGTCATCGTCATCATCAGGCTTGGCTAAAATGCAAAGGGATGACGTCATCGTCATGTTTCGTTAAGATCAGGAGGTAAATGGAATATCGGGTTCCCTCTAAGGAAGATGATCAGGTGGATGAAAGCAATATGACCCTTTTTTCGGCCAAGGCAATCCGCTTGAAAGATCAGGATGATGAACAGCATCATCATCATATACGCACTGGGTGATCAAAAATATGATCCTGCCGAAAGTCCTGATGACGTCATCAGGATATCCGGGGCCTTCGTTAATCTTCGCACATGACATCATCATCATCATCATATTGGCGAAATGGATCACGCCTTGGAAAATATCCTGCCGAAGGAGAAAGGTGATGATGACATCATCGTCATCATCATATTTGCAAAAGGTTATACTCGTCGGCAGGATGATATTACGAACTGTTGGGAGAGACGAACAAGATCATGATGATCTTGTTCAACATGACTTAAGAAATGAAAATCACCCTCCGCTTCGACAGATAAGGTGATCATCATGATCACGCAAAAGGAGGTCAGGAGGATATTAAGAAATGTTGGGTCTCGAAATATCATGATGATGTTGATCACCAAGACTGTCGTGCGCGCGCAAATTATGCAGATGGCAGATTTCACTAAGTAATGTGATATTATAATATCAGCATGATATTATAATATCGGGTGATGTTAAATATCATGACTCGCAATGCTTCTAAGGTTACTCGACGGGTAAAACAAACTAGCACTTAAGATTGACGTCCGGATGTTTCGGGACTGCATGATATTCACCGGGTGATAGAGTAAGATCATGATGATGACTTTCGGTGATATAAAAGACCGCCCGACGGGGAGAACCTACTACGACTTAAACTTGACGTCCGGATGTTTCGACCTCAGGATATTATCGGGGGGGGCTTTTCAAATATCATGATGATGACCATCACACAGCAATTATCAGGTTTGACCAAAACTTTGACTGCTCACAACTCCCTCATATGGACGAATTTTCAAGTGATGCAAAAGGCAAACCTGCATGAAATTTCAAACTCTTTCTAACCATGAAGTCATAGAAACAAAATATGAACTTTGACAAACTAACCTCATGATGATGACCTACCTCATCCTGACCTTCATGATGATGATGCACCTGACTTAACTTTTACCAAAACCGCCAGAAACAGACAACACAAGCCAAAACAAAAGCTGGGTCCCTGTTTTGCCAAGTCAAAATGGGGCGTGTTGTGTAACCACACAACAAGAAGCTATAACCTGAAGTAGACTTACAATCCTGAGAATCACCTGCCCAATCTAAATTTGTGTAGCCCACCAAGTCAATCTCAATGCCCGCTACGTAGTGAATCCCAAAACTATGTACCCTGAATGTAGTGAAGGATCCGCTTGGCTGCTTTCCAATGTAGCTCATGAGGCTCCTGCATGAATCAAGAGACTATGCCTATTAGCATATGAAATGTCAGGTCTTAAATGAGTCAGATAAATGAGACTCCTAGCAAGCTATTGGTACAAAGTGCCATCAACAAGTGGAGAAGAACACTGAGCCTCAAGTTTGACTCCAGAAAGAAAGGGAGTCAAAGCAGGCTTACAGTTAGCCATATGAAACCTCGAGAGCAAATCTAGAGCATACTTGGACTGTGTGATGGTGATCCCGGAAGAAGACTGAAAGATCTCAATCCCAAGAAAGTAATACAACAAGCCCAAGTCAGTCATCAAAAACCTGTCATGAAGGGAAGTTTTGATAGCCCCAATGGTGGATGAAGAACTCCCTGTGATCAACAAGTCATCAACATACATAACCAGAAATAGGAGTGAAACATCTTGCTATAGAATGTAGACATTGGGATCAGAATGGCACCGAGTGAACCCAACTGATAGAAGTAAGGAGTCCATCTTGGCATACTAGGCTCGAGGAGCCTATTTGAGGCCATAGAGAGACTTTTGAAGTCAGCACACAAGTGAAGAATCCTGAATGAACCCTTGTGGCTGGTCCATGTAGATCTCCTTATGAAGGTCACCATGAAGAAAAGCACTCTTCACATCCATCTGGTGTACTTCCCAATGATTAGCTGCAACAATGGCAAGAACAAGTTAGATGAAATTTATTCAGGCAACTAGTGCAAAAGTATTAGAGTAGTCAATCCTAGGAACCTGGGAGAATCCTTTGGTGACCAAGCAAGCCTTATGCTTGTCAACTGACCCATCTGCTGGAAATTTTGTCTGATAGATCCACTTACATCAAACAAGTTTTTTTCCCTTAGGAAGAGGGACAAGATCCCAAGTGTGATTCCTCATCAAGGAACTATACTCCTCCTACATAGCTATATCCCACTCAGGAATACCAGAAGCCTCATGAAAAGATTGTGGATCTAAGGAAGTAGTAATGAAGACATGTGGAGTATCTTGAAATTATGAATGAGTCTGCCTGGTGTCTAATGGATGCCCAACCCAATCACCTATAGACTGCAAGGTCTATCTAGCCCAAAGTGGACTAGAAGATGGAGAATCTGGAGGAGAATCATCAATCTCTGAATGATGACTAGGAGACAAAGGAGGTGAGTCCTCTGAATCTCTCTCTACATCAGAAGTGGAGGTAGAAGACTACTCAAGTGAATTTGACTCATCAGAAGATCTGTCGTGTATCCCAAGTGACTCCAATGTCAAGGTAGGAGTTGGAGAAGTGATAGAAAGTGAGCTCGAAGAGCCCTCCTCAAACTGAACACTCCTCTCAATGAACAACTCATGTGTAGTAGGGTGGTGCAACTGATAGCCCTTCACACCATCAGGATAACCTGCAAATATGCAAGGTCTACTCTGCAGATCCAAGGCCTTGTGTTTCTCTACAGGAATGTGGGCCCATGTAGGAGAACCAAAAAATTGAAAGTGCTTAACTGATGGTTTTTGACCACTCCAAGCTTCAAATGGAGTGACTCCCTTCAAGGCTTGGTGAGGAACATGGTTCTAGATATAACAAGCACAGTTAATAGCCTCTGCCCAATACTGTGATGCAAGAGATCTGGAGTGAATCATGTAGTTTGCCATTTCCTTCAAGGACCTATTCTTCCATTTTGTAACACCATTTTGCTGAGGATTGTATGGAACTGAATGTTGCAAATCAATCCCATCTGAGGTGCAAAACCTCTCAAACTAATGGTTGACATACTCACCACCATTGTTAGTGCATAAAACTTTGATGGCTTTCCTAGATTACTTCTCTACAAAAGTTTTGAAGTCCTAAAAATGGTCAAATACCTTTGACTTTTATTTGAGAAAGTACACCCAAGTATATCGAGAAAAGTCATCAATGAATGTGAGGACATATCTAGCCCTGCTGAAAGAAGGATGCTGAAATGGACCAGCCAAATCACTGTGAACTAACTCCAGTATCTGCGAAGCTCTCCATGCCTTACCTTTGTCAAACTTTTCCTTAGAATGCTTACCAAGAATGTAATCTTGGCAAACACCACCTGAAAACTAAACTGAAGGCAACCCTGTGACCATGCTCTATTGGTTGAGCTGCTGCAAGTAGTAGAAGTTAAGATGGCCAAACCACTCATGCCATAATCTACTCACATCATTAGAATGAGTGAGCAAAATAGTCGAAAGAGGATCAGGAATAAAGTGAGAAAAAAGATAGAGCCATGATTGATGATATGCTCTCCCAACTGCAACTGTAGAACCACTGTGCAACTCACGAATCTCCACCGAATCAAGAGTGAACTCAACCCGCTTGCCTGAACCTATGTGAGTGATCTGGTATACTGATAGGAGATTAGTTGATAATGAGGGCACACAAAGAACATCATGGAATGTGCTATGCCCCACATCAACAGACCCTCTCCCACACACCTCAACATGAGTGTCATCACCCATCAAAATAGAAGGCATAGTACACGGCTCCGAAGATGCAAGTTCTTCCTTAGATGAAGCCATGTGGTGTGAAGCACCCAAATCAAGAAACCAAGTGGATGGTGAAGAAGTAACTGCAACAAGGGCCTTGCCCTTTCCTTTCCCCTTGTTGTTTTCTTTTGCCTTGTTAGACCCCTCATTAGAACTCTGTTTGATATAATCAAGAACACTGATATTATTCTTCTCAAGAATGTGTGTCAAGTGATCAATTTGTTTCTTCAGACATTTATGTTCATCATGACCAGGTCTTTTACAATAGGTACATTGGACCATCTCTTTCTTAGGCTTGTCACACTTGGAGGATTGAGTCTCATTAGTTTCTTTTGAAGCAACTGGTATCTGATCCTTTTTCTCCTTGCTATTCTTTTGTTTCTTATCCTTACTATTGTTGTTACTACTTTGTCCTTTTTATTCTTTTGTGCCTTGGTTGGTAGCTAAGGCATGTGACTTAGAGGACTTAAGAGTGCCCATCTAGATTAGCATGTCCCGTTCCCGAGTGAGATTGATAGTAAAATCATCTAAAGATGGCATGGTGAATTGAGTACCAAGTGCACCCTTAGTAGCATAGAAAGTAGAAACAAACACAAAATATTCTGAACTTAGCTTAGAGATAATACTAAGAATCAGTTGTTCATCTTTCTTTTCAATTCCACATTGTTTTAACTACAGCCTTAGTGATTTCAATTTAGTGAAGAAATTTTAGATTGTATTGAAATTGCCTGGACTTAAACTAATTAGTTCATTTTCCAACATATGACCCCTCATTGACTCTTGTGTGCCAAATAGTTTTTCTAGCTTTGTCCAGATTTCATTTGATGTATTCAAAGACTCAATGTGAAAGAGCAAATTAGGAGAAATAGATAGACACAATGTTCCATATGCTTCATCACATTTGTTAAACCACTTAGGCTTATCTTCATCTTTAGTAGGTTCAGTTTCAAGTCCCATAGTTATCCTATTTAATCTAGCTTTCCTTAAGTGAATTGTCATGCATGATTTCCACTCAAAGTAATTGTATGGAGTTAGGATGGATAGATTTGTTTGATCCATGATGAAGAAATGCAGAGAAGAAATGTTGAAAAGAAGAGAACCCAACCAAGACAACCTCCCTTTTCACTCAATAAAATAACCCCCCCAAGAAAATATGATTTGGCACTTTATATTAGTGTGTTTACTACTGCCACTAGCAAGAAATACTAAGTGGTCTTGATTTCAATGCATTACAAGACCCTCATGAAGAGTATATGCTGAAAATACAACTTTGGCACAATGCCCAAGGAAATAAATAGCACCACTGTGATCTACTCAAAAAATTATGCACTTTCAAAAAATGAATCGCCTCGATATGAGGTCGTATGTGAAAGTTATGATCCTCTAAAGTTCCCAAAATGAGAATTGTGCAGTGTCACGATTGAGAATCTACAATTTCTAAAAAATATCTACATCAAAATCAAAACATGTCTACACTAGTGCATAAAGCATGAAAAAATATCCAAAATCAAAAAAAATTTGTCAGAAAAGGAGTCCGTATGAGCAAGAACGGAGCATTTGAAAACTGCCTTCAAAACTGCAACTACCAATAGAGATGGGTCCTGCTGTAGCTTTCTGAGTGCATTTCTGTAAAATATATAGACTGTATGCAAAAACTAAAACATACCCAGATGGTTTTTCTATGCTGTAAACAAAATCCAGAAGGCATTTTTCTTTTTGATGTACAGAAGATATTGATCCAGTGTAAACAGAATGCCTTTAGCAACAAAAAATGACCCCAGCAACCAAATTAAATGGCATGCAAAGGATGAATTAGCTACCTAAGACAAGCAATGGCATGCTAGAATCTGCAATATTGATTGAAGACACCAAATATGCAAGTTGGTTGTCAGATTTGAGCTCGAAACCTCGGTTCCGCAACTGTGTATGACAATCTCCAATTTCGGTGAAACGAAAGCCAAATCTGACTTTCTCAAGCCTCTTGGACATGTTGGAATAGCTGGAAATGCTACCAGTATAACCATAAATGTTGTAATCACCCAGATTTCATAGAACACATGTGCAAACCCCATAGATTAAAAACATTTCCGTCAAACTTTTCTGATTCTCAAGATCATTCGAAGATGTAAGAGAAAAGCATACTGGGTTTTTCAAAAAACTGCAATAATCTTAATTAGCCCCCTTGAATCTCTCAAATATGGAAACTAAAATCTACTCTTGCACATAGAATAGCTCTGATACCATATTAGAATCTGAAAAGATCAGTAACCTAGAAAACTAGTGCAAAAAAGTAGATATCTAAACTATGAATGCAAATGATATAAAATCAGAATAGTGATACAGAGTTAGTCTCTAAGAGAGTAATGTAAATGCTAGAAACAAAATAGCATTAAGAGGATGCAAAAGCAATCAATACAAAATACAAGCCAGGTAGCATGCTTATATAGACTAGGAAGAGGGAGGAGGTGGCAACACCGACCAATCAAGAGCAACCATCTATCAGACTAAAGATAGCAAAGTATCTTCCCAAGATAGCTAATGGATGCTCACATGTAGAAAGATGACACCTCACAACCACTCACCTAATAAGACATGGTTTATTAACCTAAGCGACATTAATAGAAGTGTAGGAAAAACCTAGCAATATAGGGAAAAATAAATAACCCAACTAGGAAATAAAAACCTACACTAACAGACTAGCTAGACATCTTAAACGTGCAGTTGCATAACATATGCACCATTCTATACCATGTGCATAGTTTTTCATATCAAGTTTGTAGGTAGCATACATGCACCAATTCATACCGTAAATGCGCCAAAATTCAATAGAAGCGCAATTTCACATGGTAAATGTACCGAATAGTGAAATTGCACATTCATTTTCCCTAACTTTCCCTAGCATTTATTGCACTAATAAATGACCCTAGGTGAGTTTTTTCAAACTACATACTGGTGGTCCTACGTCAGCTGGCTGATCCAACTGTCAGACTTGCTCAAAGCGGTGCTCCTAGCATGGAATATCCATCTTTGTCTCAACTGTTCTATGCTTCTCTGCTCTTCTAAGCTCTCAAGGACCTATCAACAAAAGCCAAGTGTGCAAATGACTAGGATTGTGGACCCAGCTCCTATATATAGCAGGTGTACCCTAACTAGCTGTGTGGCGACCGTGACTACTTCCCAAGCCCATTTCTTCCCTTTTCTCTAAACCATGACCCATTTTTGTTCATTCTAACCCATTTTTTTACCTTATTCGTGAGATTGTTCATCTCACGTCCTTCTGCCTTCTTCCCATCCAATCTCCTGAGGGGGCATCCTATCATTATAACTTGTACTAGGGGCAAACTGGGGCATGTATTGTTATCAGAAAATCTATTCTTTGAAGTAATGCTATAAACTGCATTGCATCAAAGAGGGGCAAAATGTATATGCCTAAAAATGACATTACTTTGTCTAAATAAATATTCTTAATATTTATTTAAGTTTAATTCCTCTATCAATAAATAAATAAATTTATTTATTTATTTGATTCATATTCCTCTAAATTAATTAAATATCAAAATATTTAATTACCTCTTCTAAAGTCAAAATTAAATAAAATCTTTTATTTAATTTAATTCTTCCAAATAATTAAATAATTTTTAATTATTTAATTAAATCATTTTTTCTTCCAAATTTAAATAAATCAATCAAATCTATTTAAAATCCTCTCAATCTCTAAAAATAAAATACAATCAAATATTTTATTTACTCTTCCAAATCATGCACAACAATTAAATAAATTTATTTATTTAATTTGCTTTCTAAATTCTTCAATTATCTTCCAAATCTTCTAAAAATAAGTCTTCTTCTTCATGCACACAAAATTAAATAATTTATTATTTAATTTCTCTCAAATCATGCAAAAGTAAATCACAAGTTGAGTTAACTGACTCAATCAATCTTATTTTTATCAATAACTCTTAAATTAGAAAAAATCTTTCTAATTTATGAAATCAAATCTTATCTTCAATAAAAGAAAGTAGTTAACTCAAACAAAACAACTTTTGTGTCACACTTGTCTTCTTTCTATTCACACACATTCTCCTAAGGTTTCTATACCATTGATATTCTCATTCTTTCTATACCATTGATCTTCTCTCTCACAAGTCTAATAATTGAACCCTATTCTTCCATTTCATTCATCCAAGCTTTTGGTATCATTACTCTATAGGAATTGCAACACGCCTTTGGCACCCAAGTCATTCCATTTGCTTGTGATCAACTTGTTACTATATCATTACCATTGTTGTGAAGCTCATCTTCATTGCAATAAACTATCATAGCCATTCCCATTTGACATCATAGAATAGCAAGGAAGTGCACCTTCTAAGGGCCATATTCATATACAAGATCATTTGAGATAAGCAATCAATGGAAGCCATGAAGTGAAGAGGTTTGCAAAGGTTTGAAGTTCTTTGTTTGATTGATTTCTTTGTTTCTTATTTCATTGAGTTATTGGGTGTTGTTTATATACATTAATTATTCATTTACACCAATTTTCCCTTAATAATTACCTCCATCATATTCCTCATATGTGGAGAAACATCCCTTATGCAGGGTCATATGAAATGAGCATCCTGAGTCAACCAACTAGTTTTCATCAAAAACAACATTACATGCAGAAAATAAAACATCTTTACTTGCATTCGAGGACTTATTTGTAGTACTCTCTCACTATTTCTTGGGGTTTCTATACTCCTTCACATGTCCCCTGTTACCATAGATCCAACACTTAACTCTGTTCTTTTTACCAAGAGTCTTAGACTGGCCCTTAGACTTGTCCTTAGCCCCTTTTCAATCTCCCTTCGGTCCTCTTTCCTTAGAGCTTCCCCTGATACTAATTGCATCACCTGAACTATCTGAACTCTTCTTCCTCAATTCATGTGCTAGTAAAATTGCAACAAGAACATCCAACTTCGGATCTATGAGGTTAGCAGTGATAGCCAAAATGACATTTTCGCATGATTTAGGTAAAGAAAAAAGAAGCAAGATACATTTATCTTCCTCATCAACTTCAACATCTACTGAAGTAAGATGACTCATCAACACATTAAAAGAATTTAAATGCTTTGCAATTGACTCACCATCTTTCATTTTCCAAGAAAATAACTTCCTTTTTAAATAAAGTTTATTTACCATACTCTTGGCTTGGTAGATCTCACCCAACTAATTCCACAATTTGTATGTTGTCTCTTCCTTTGCGACATTCAGTAGCATAGAATCTTAAAGACACAAACGAATGGTTCTGTATGCCTTCTTATCTAGTCTAGCCCACTCATCTGAAGAGACATCATCAGGTTTCTTCTCTTTTTGGATAGCCAGTCATTTATTTATTTCTTCCAACAAGTCTTCCCTTTTTAGATTCCACAACTCTACCCCATTCCGTTGAACTTCACAATGTCCATTCGAGAGGTTGATGCGATGGTGGATGCAGCCATAATATCAACACAAGATCTACAAAATAAACACAACCAAATCTTTCATTGTAGCTATAGCTTCCACACTACCACCCAAGTCTGATACCAAATCTTAGAAATGAAAGCAACACTACTTTAATGAAAATTTGATTCAATATAAATTTCTGCAATCTTTAACTATGTGTTATTAATGGAGATTGTAACACAGAAACAAAACTATGCTTCACAAAATTGCAAAATCAAAAAATTAAACATATGACACAATGTTTAACATGGACAAAACCCTTTCAGGTAAAAAACTCCACACAGGAAAGAGGCCTAATGTTTGTATTAATCTGAAAATGATTTACAATACAACAACACCACCAATCTCTCCTTCAGTCTTTAATCTAACAGTATTCTGGCAGCACCTGAGTACTTAAAATCTATATTACAACAACAAATACATGGCAAATACTTATAGAAATATTTTCCACTCCATTCTAGGCATTCATCTTCTCTCTCCTAAGATTCTCCAACCTGTAAACATTAATTACCATCTTACAAGCACCTTACACTTGTCTAAAAACAACCATGCAAAGGTTAGTTGCCCAAGACTAAATTTGGCCTCTTACAACATCTTATGATGTGTCATAACCATCATAAATTTCACAAAAGAGTATCTTTCCAAGATAGGAACCTTGGGCTAAATATAACAAATATACAACTAACATATTCATCATATGCATCATAGAATCACATAATCTTATGACAACTTGTAGTTGTCATAGATTCACTTACCAAAATTATGATAGTTGGCATACATGCCAAATATAGTAGATTCCTCAAGGGAGCACACCTACTCTAATTTACTTTGAGTTTTTACATTTTCCAATAGTAAAAGTTATTCCGTAATTACCTCCGGTTACTCTGAAATTACCTCTGTTAGTGAAACTAGTACATCTCCTCATGGATAATTACAAATTACATATAATAAATGGAATAAATACAATATTGGGATTTACAATGTTAATGGCACCTTATCCCAACAAAGTCATCAAGAAATCAACTCCTTGCTAATAATACATGGTAATTAACAAATCAAAACAAATCAAAGAAATCATTTACAAACAATAATAAAAAAAAAATTATCCATACTAGATTGCATTGCACATTTAGAATCATTCTTGTTGCATTCAATTAGTTAATTAGATGACATTTCTATTTGGAAAAATATAAAAACATAGATTAGTAGTTCATTTCTTGCATTTAGTTTAATCATTTGAATTCATTAGTTTAGTCTCACATAAAATATCCAAGAAACTAAAGCCCTTTCTAACAATCTAATTCAAACAAATAAAATAAAATAAAGAAATCAAACACTTTCTAACAAGATAAGAAAAACCATGCAAAGTAAGAGAAATCAAGCAAGCTATCAATGAAAGCAATTATAAAGAAAGTGAAATGCATAACACAATTGGTGCACTAGAAGAAGGCATATATATTTTTTATCTCTCCTATTATTAGGCTCATGTGTCCTAGGGTTAGAGAGAATTGGGTAGAATCCATCTTAAACAAGTTCAAAATAACTCTTCTAAACTTAGAAGCAATTTACAAAGAACAAGTTTAAGAGAAAACTCTCATTTTACAACAAATTCAAGAAAAAAACAATATTAAATAGGAATAAAATAGGTGATATGAAAGATAGTTAACCCAACTCCAAGATTTAATCGAAGAAGAAATCTATTCGCTAACACCTTCCTTATTAATTCTCAACAAGAGCTCAACATAATCCATGCTATCAGTACACATAACCACACAATGATTACTATAACAACACTTCTTCAAAGGTTTTCTATAGATCATCCTTACATTTTGACCACAAAACCATGAATTAACATCATCATCCATCATCAAGTACTTCCTCATGAAGTGAGTGATTAAATTAACGTAACTTTCCCCTGTACAAACATTGCTAACACTCATAGGATAGTCCTTTCTCACAAAGAGCATAGTCCTCTAGACACTCCCTATTCCATTGGCTATGCCATGTCCTAGTATAAGTGATCTATCCATATGTAGGCTACATGATTATAATGTGTGTTGTCCCACACACAACTCATGCACATTAGTGGTGAGTGAATTTAGAGAAACACATGTTTTGGTGACCCTAATCTGAAGAGAAAATCATTTTCAAACACACTCTCACCTTTTCTCATATGATTGCATTTCATTTCATCTCTCCTAGTGTCATCTCATTTATTTAGTGGTACCTAAAGTACCCTTAAATTTTTTGGGATCAACAACACCCTAGAGACAAAGTCCCTCTCATTAACCTCTTGTGCCCTCATTTAATCAATATAATCCTCCCAATACCATGTCACCTATTTCAAATAGGTATTGATTATGAGGATACCAACTTGAACAAGTAGTTCCCTATGCATGACAACAACAACTATTTGAGCCAAGAATTTACTACCTATGATAACCCCACATGTGGTTAATATCAAGAAATTATTTTCCAACAAAATCTAGTCCAAACAAGAGCTGAATGAGTTTTAGTTCAATTATAAATTTGATAGTAGGAGTCCACCTTGGCCACTTGTAGGGATATAGCCACTTACATTGACAATGAGGTAGATCACCTTGAAAGGGACTTTCCAGTCTCCTAAGTGGCACAAGTTACCCTTGAAATATGATCCTTCAAAACAACCAAATCTCCCACAATGAGTAAAACTTGAGAACCTTGCCTTGTAACAAAAAATAGAGCCATGAAACACCCACAATACAAGAAACTAAACCTACCTCAAGGTGGTGAGATGAAACATACAAAAGGAGAAACCCTAGAAGTTCTCATAGCCATCATAGTACAACAAATCAAGATGCTTGAGGCTGGGGGTGTTGAGTCAGCACTCTAAAACTTGGCACAAATGAACCAAACTAAGGCGTAAACCAATTACCCCCTATAATGTATGAAATTTGAATTTTGTGTAAGACTAAACAATGCTATCTAAGTAGGATCAATTTCTAATAATTACATGAGAATATAGCTAGCTTCAAGTAAGTATACTTTGCTACTATCTAATAAGAAACAAACAACCCTAGCTAGACCCTACTTTGCTCTACACTTAGAAATTATCTAATTTTGGTAAGTGAAAGCACTAAGGTACAACAATTAAACTATAAAATATAAAAATGAAGATAATTATAGAAAGGAATAAAAAAAAACAAATAAGAGTCATAGAGGAGCTTGGCACAAAAAGGAGAGAATATTGGCCTATGACACTAGTGCATTGTGTTGTCATCTATATGGTTAAAAACCCAAAAATCCTACACTGTGAAGTCTTACCCAGGTTCATTCACTCATTCAGTCTACACATAGAACTAGAATAAGCACCCAATAGAATAATAAATCACCAAATCAATAAATAATCACATTTAATCAACTAGTAAAGGAAGATTGAATGATAAAATGAAATACTGGAAGGAAAAGAAAAAGAGATTATGAAACCCCAATGCAGTTGAATCCATTCAAATACCTATGACAACAAAGACCAAGAGAACTGGTTGGGGTTGTTTAGGAGATTACCTTTAGGTCAATGCCTTATGTTGGTCTTTCAACCTCCACAACCAACCACTATAGAAAAATATAAATAAAAATGTGTGCTTCTATTTCCTAAGTGCATATAGGATATAAAAGTAGTGATAAATAAATAAAAACTGAGTATCAACCCTAGTCTATGAGGAAGAATACCCTAGTATGCATAGGAAAAATAGGGTGGTGGTCTACACCACAAATTTGATAATGAATAGACAAAACAATATCATAAAACCAAAAAATAACATAATTTCTTACAAATGAAACAAGGTTACTAGGTTGTTAAGCAATGGAGGAGGTTAAGAGCTCCTTGAGTGCCAAATCTATGTGTAAACAACTCCAAACCATTGGAAAAGAGCCTCCATAATGCACAATCTACAAATAGAAACTTTACAAAGCTGATAGAAAAAGTGTTGCAACTTGGAAGAGCACCAAAATCTTCAATAACCTCTATTATGTGTGCTAGGAGAGTATTTTATTCACAATTTATAGTATTATCCCAATAGTCTGAGAGATAAGAGAGATTTGTCTTCAAAACCTTTCTTTTGCATGAATGAATGAGGAATCAAAGGGTCGAGCATGCTTATAGGGGTTGTTTCATTACTGCATGAGCA
Source organism: Cunninghamia lanceolata (assembly GCA_027924645.1). Classification (NCBI taxonomy): domain Eukaryota; kingdom Viridiplantae; phylum Streptophyta; class Pinopsida; order Cupressales; family Cupressaceae; genus Cunninghamia; species Cunninghamia lanceolata. The sequence goes on from BSBN01000389.1 coordinate 7,899,429, forward strand.
TTACCACTAATGAAATTGAGTGATAAGGCTAGAGAATCAACCATTTTGAATTTTGGAATCTTTGGGATGCCAGGGTGTCATGCTTGCATCCTCATAAAATTTGGCAATATTCAACATATGTTATCAAAAACAAAGAGAAATAAATGTGATATGATTTTTGGCAAACCTTGGTGAGGAGTAAAATAGGCCAAGGTTAGATTCAAGTGGCCCTAGAGATATACTACAAGAGAAAACACCAAAGTGAGTCAAAACATAACATGAAATTGCAAGGATAGGTAATTTTCTACATTACATTTCCCCCCCACTTTAGTGGGTTGATGACACTATTACTTGATAAGCTCCACTAAAGTACAAAATTTGAAATGTTGAAAGAAAATAAGCATGTAAAGGATACCCAAAAGGATACTATAGACCTCGCAGAAATTTCCAAGTGGAAGAACAATGCTGTTAGACTAGGAATCTACAAAACCATAGTGTTAGGTATTGGAATCCTACAAAATTACTTTGTTCCAAACTAAATAATGCTAAAAGAATGAAAGACTATTAGTTCAAAAATCAAAGTTAAAATAGGTAAATTCTAAAATATTGAGAAAAATGATATAAGAAAATAATGAGTCAGAACAAAAATAAGGGTGGATGTATGCCCCCCATGTTTATTTCTATAAGTGGATAGATAGAAATAGGGAGAGAAATCCATCACATTGAAATTTTGAAAAGGGTTACAGATATGTTCTTTGTAGGGTTATTTAGTGAAATAACACTAGAGGGAGGAGAATATCGAAAGATAGAGGGTGGAACTAGGTATCCAACATAACAAATGACATGAAATTAGAGTTTTCATGCCCATTGTATGAAGGTTTTTGTGAAAGGGTGCTGCAAAAAATTTATTTATTTTGAAAAATTACTATAAATAGTAAATTTTTTTCAATTTTACTATTCATTTCAATTTACCTTATTTATAAACTTTTGAGCACTTGAGCAACTTAGAGAGCTATACTTTCATGCACTTGAGCATTCTAACTATTGAGGCTTGACACCCTGAGGGAGCATGTCAAGTAGGGAGTCACTATGCATGAGTTGAATAAAAATTTTGAATTTAAAATGTTGATTTCCTCATTTTTCATGTTGGAGGGGGCCCATGTGGACAACTAATGTCCCATTCATATGCTAGAGTCTACTTCTTATGTTGGCATCCAGTGAACTTACTCAGATCCTACAAGGATGCTAGCATTCGAGGGCACTAGCATCTAAAGGGACTTAGAGAAATTTTATTATTTTGAGTTTAAAATCTCATTAATTATGATGTGGAACTAACATAATGTTATTTTAATGAATGCAGTACCCTCTGATGATGTAGGAGCACATGTGCAACTCAATCTACAACTCACTACGAGACCATAATGATCTAATGAAACAATTAATGGAAAAATTATGGACAATTAAATACAATAGCTATCTAATTGTTAAAATTGTGATGGATATCTAATTAAATACTATGAAAGATCTAATTAAATAATTGAAAAGGGATTTAATTAATTGTTTGTACAATTAAATAATCTACATGCTAAATATAATGAGGTAATTTCCATTATAAATGAAAACTACAATTGACATTGAAGACAACATGAATCGTGTCAAGAATAAAAATAAGTGTAAACAAAGAATGCAAAATATTATATAATACTAAAGAAGAAAATGTATTGTGTTTTAAAGAAGAAAACTACATATTCAAGAAATACATAATTTTAAAATAAATAATAATACTAAATAACTATTTTAGTGATAGAATGACATAAGATAAGAAATAATTCTAAGCATAAAAATGACGTAAATGCATAGAATTAATGGGCTCTTTGAGAGGATACCATCCATCATGGAGAGACCATATGCATCAAATCCATAGACTGAGCTGACAATGTAGGGGACCAACCAATTTGGAATGAATTTTCCCTTAGTTCCTCGAAGAGCATTCACATTACACTATTTTTTACACAACACCAGGTAACCTACTTCAAATGATCGATGTAGAACTCTCTGATTGTAGCTGTGATTCAAAGTCTTTTGATAGGATTGAAGATGTTCGAGAGCATTGATACATTGTTCATCAAGCATTTAAATTTGTAGAAGGCATTGATCATGATAAGTGTTATCATCAATGAGGCCTTGGAGGGAAACTTGTAAAGAAGGAATTTCTAACTCTAAAGGCATGATGCCATCAACACCATAGATGAGATTTTATGAAGTAGTTCTTATGGCCATACAAATACTCATGTGATAGGCCATAATGCATAAGAAAGTTGAGTGTGCCAATCTTTACCATGTTTTTTAATAGCTTTGTGAAGAATTGTTCAATGGTTTTAATATTAGAAGCTTCTACATGTCCATTAGACTATGGATAGTATGGCATAGAGAAGCATTGTTGAATGTGGAATTTCTTGAGGAACTATTTCACATATTTCTTGAATGAAGTACAATTATCAAAACAAATGTAGAAGGAAGTACAAAATGAGAAATGATATTTTCAAGAAGGAAATGACAAATAATTTTAGCTATCATGGATCGAAGTGATATATCTTTGACCCATTTTGTGAAGTAATCTGTAGCAGTTATGATAAATGTGTGACCTTTAGAAGGAGAAGGAGAATTTTTTTTAAAAGAGCCAAGCCCCAAACTAAAAATGGCCAAGGTTATACCTAGGCATGAAGTTTATGTGTAGGAGCTTGAATCAAGTTTCTATGTTGCTAATACTAAGAGAATATTTTGATGAAAGCAAAGGAATCATGTTCCATGCTCTACCAATAGTAACCCATTTAGAGCATCTTTTGGACTAAGGCTCTTCCACCAAAATGCCCCCATGAGGACCTAAATGGACTTCTTCAAGGGAAATGGGAATTTTATCCTTAGTTAAGAAACAAAGAAGGAGACCAATCTAGTGTCAATGATAGAGAACATTATAAATAATAGTGTATCACACTACAAGATTATGAATTTGTGTTCAAGAACTCTTGGAAGAAAAACTTGGGAATGTACCATCACAAAAATAATTAAATATATGGGAGTACCATTCCTTAAAATTAATATTATAGTAGAAAAGAGTATCGGAAGGTGAATTATCCACAATGGTAGGTAGAGAAAGAATGTGAATTACAAAATGATAATCATTAGTATAATCATAAAAGGGTACATGGGAAGTAGCACTTGCCATTGAAACTACATGATGATTGTCTTTGAATGGAATTGATGAAGGGGATAAATCATAAAACACACAATAACAGAAATTGCACATAGAAAATAGAATGATATTTTATTAATATGGGCAAAACATTACATTACAGAAGCTCAAACACAATCAGAGGATGAATCCCCTACAGACTGGAACACATTACAGTTCCCTCTCTCAAGACTCTACAATCTTCAACCTTTTGTAATTCCTAAATCAACTAGGTTTTCTAATTTCCCCGCCTTTCTTGACTCTACACCTTCCCCCTTAACTCTAATGCCCTAAGGGTTCCCAAAAATGGTTATATATAGCCCTTTTTGGTGACCACTAGCTTAATTTCAAAATTTGCATCTCCCTCCAAAAATAGGTCAACTTCGTGGGGCCATGACTTTCGATCTGACTGTTGGATTTTCAATTATAATACCTTTTTGGAAAGCTCTCGAAAAGACAATGGTCCAAAAGTAATACCGATAGGTAAATTGCTTGGGTTTCCCACCAAATTTTAGGCCCATCTGAAGCCTCTAAGTGCCTCAAATTTGACTTTGAACATTTCAATAAGATTTTTGGAATTTGAAATTTTAATATCTCACACATGACAAATGATATTGAAGTGATTTCTTCACCATTAGCTTCAATTCACCATTCTGGAGGTCCATGTAAGATTTTGTATCCAACTGTGCACAAATGCAAACTTACTAAAAATAGTAACCCTGCTAAATTTAGCCCTTATTGAAAAGAAACAACACATTTTATTTTTTTGGTTGATGCAAGATTGCTCTTACACCTTGGATGCTCCTACATCAGACACCCGGGGTAATTTGAAAAGTGACCCTGTCCCTTCTCATGAGTTAGAGGGAAACCAAAATGGTTAACCTTAGTCTCAGATAACCATGATGAATCTTCAACATGCCTTCCTTTCCATTTCACCAAGTATTCTGTATACTGCCTGTTTCTTGTACTCTTACCCACACGGCTATCCAGAATGCCCTCTATCTCCTCCTTCTCTGAAGTAGATGTTGGAATGTCCCACTGTGTTCCTTTATCAAGTCCATCATCATGATACTCTGTCAAATCTAAAATGTTGAACACTGGTGAAATATTGATGTCATCAGGGAACTCTACCTCAAATGTATTTCCTGAATCGTGCTTCTTTAGGATTCTACATGGTTTAAATTTCCTCATCTTCAGCTTATTATATGTACCAACTAGAAATCTTTCTTTTCTTAAGTGAACCATGACTTCATCACCCTCCTAAAACTCCTTAGGTCTCCTCTCCTGATTTGCCTTAGCCTTATACTAAGAATTCATCTTATGGATATGCTTTCTTACCTCTTTGTGCAAATTTTTCATGTGCTCAACAAAATTTTTAGCTTCGGCACTGCTCTTCTCCCCCTTATCCATCCTCCTTAATTTGGAAGTAGTTCTTGGGCTACTCCCATACACAACCTGGAATGGAGATTTACCTGTACTCCTAGTGATAGAATTGTTGTAAGCAAATTCTGCCTGTGGTAAAATCAAATCCCATCCCTTGGGCTTATCTCCTACTAATCATCGTAGCAGGTTACCCAAACTCCTATTCACCACTTCTGTCTATCCATCAATCTATGGATGGTGTATAGAACTGAACTTCAAATCTGTCCTCAACTTCTTCCACAATGTCCTCTAGAAATAACCAACAAACTTAGTATCTCGATCTAAAACTATGCTCTTAGGTAGACCATGTAGTCTCACCACCTCCCTAAAAAAGAACTTTGCAATATGAATAGCATCATTAGTCTTCTTGCAAGGAATAAAATGGGCCATCTTTGAGAATCTATCCACCACCACAAAAATGGAAGCATGTCCTCTCCGTGTCCTTGGTAAACCAAGAACAAAATCCATACTAATATCATCCCATGGCTTCTCTGGTATAGGTAATGGTTGTATTCTGACTTGTTCCTTTTGCCATTTGACACACTCTGTAACTTTGTACAAATTTCCTCACATCTTGCTACAATTGTGGACAGTAATAATGTTCACCAACAATAGCAATGGTCTTATCTTGACCAAAGTGTCTAGCTAATCCTCCACTATGATTCTCCTTAATCTGATTCTCTCTCATGGAACTCCTCGAAATGCACAACTAACTTCCTCTAAACAGCATGTCATCTTGGATTATGAAATCCAACCATTTTGTCCTATCCAAAGTAATAGGTTCCAGACAAGCTTTCCAAGCCTCTACAAAATCTAGATCTTTAGGATACAAACTTTTGAGTTCATCAAACCCAGCAACCTCTATCTTCATTTATGTCAACAAATTTTGCCTTCTGCTCAAGGCATCTACAACTCTGTTGGACTTCGCACTCCTGTACTTCAAAACAAAAGTATACATCTACAAAAACTAAACCCATTTTAAGTGCCTTTGATTTAACATCCCTTGACTATTAAGATACTGCAAAGCCTGATGATCAGTATATAAAACAAACTCTTTTGGCAACAAATAATGTCTTCATTTCTTCAAAGCTTGAACTATTGCATAAAACTCTTGATTATAAATAGAATACTTTTTCTTGGCATCATTAAGATTCTCACTAAAATAGGCAATGGGCTTACTTTCTTGACTCAGAACAACTCCTATACCACTACCACTAGCATCACAATCTACCTGAAATACCTTATTGAAATCTAGAAGTGCCAAAATAGGTTGTTCTATGACTTTCTGCTTCAATGTATCAAAGCTTTTGTCTGCTCCTTTAGTCCATCTAAACTCTTTTCTATCCCCTCTCATTGTCTCAGTTAGGGGTGCACAAATGTTACTTAAATTCCTGATAAACTTTTTGTAAAAAATTGCCAAACCATGAAAAGATCTTACCTCGAAAGAACTCCTTGGCATAGGCCATTCAATGATAGCCCTCACCTTCTCTGGGTCCATCTTAAGACCTTCCTTTGAGACAAAAAAATCTTAGGTATACCAGCTCCTTTGTAAAACTACATTTCTCCAAATTGACCAACAACTTCTCCTCCCCCAGCTTCTCTAAAACTCTTCTGATATGCATCAAATGCTCATTCCAAGTCTTACTAAAAATCAAAATGTCATCTAAATAAACAATAACAAAACTTCCCAAAAATTCTTTCAGTACCTCATTCATGAGCCACATGAATATGCTTTGTGCATTGGTTAGCCCAAATGGAATGACTAACCACTCATACAAACCCTCCTTTGTCTTGAAGGTTGTCTTCCATTCATCTCCTTCTCTAATTCAAATCTGGTGATACCCACTCTTTAGATCAATCTTAGTCAAGTACTTGGCTCCACTCAAACAATCCATTATGTCATCCATTCTAGGCAATGGAAATCTATACTTGATTGTGATCTTGTTGATGGCTCAGGAATCTGTACACATCCTCCACTCTCTATCTTTCTTTCTTGCTAGTACTATAGGTACTGCACATGGACTTAGGCTCTCCCTTATCAGTCCCTTCCTTGATAGCTCATGAACTTGTCTATTCAACTCTTCATTCTCTACTAGAGTCATTCTGTGGGCAGCCTTATTTGGCAAACTAGGTCCTGGTATCAAATCCATTTGATGACTTATCTTCGTCATTGGTGGTAAACCTTTTGGTACATTATCAAAGACAATATCTTGAAATTCTTCCAACATTTCTGAGACTTTTACTGGTACATCTTCACATTTCTCTTGACTAATCTTAGGAATCAATGCAAAGTAATGACGCTCATGCTTCATACCCTCCAAAAACTTTCTACCATCTACCAAGCAAATTCTGGTAGTACTACATACCTTTTCTTCCACCTCCTTCAAGGGCTTCAACTTATGATGGACTCCATCCTTTGTTAGGGAGTATGTGTTTGCATGGCCATCATGGAAAGTGCTCCTATCATACTACCATGGCCTCCCCAATACCATATGACATGCATCCTTTAGTATGATGTCACATAGCACCTCATCATGGTAGTCACCAATCTTGAATTTCACTAAACACTACTCATTGACCAAAGGTCTATGGTCCTTCTGCAACCATGCATTCCGGTATGGATGCAGATGTTTTTTTCTTGTTAACTTCAACTTGTCAACCATCTCCTTTGAAATAAGATTATCAGTGCTTCCACTATCAATAATAATATCACAACACTTACCTTCACATTTGCACCTTGTGCGAAATAAACTCTTCCTCTGATTGGGTTATTTCTCCTCATTCAACAAAGTTCTTCTAACACCTAGGGTTTCTCTCCTTTTTGCATCTTCAGAGTGCTCAGACTGTGCATCTTCATCCACATGTGCAACTCGTGCATTACCTTCAGGTCTTCTATTCATCCTTCCTTGATGTTGCGGACACTCGTATGCTTGATGTCCTTCTTCTCCACATTGGAAACATGTTCCTCTGAAACCTCCTCTTCCAGGTCCTTGCCCAGGTCTACCTCTTCCTCTTCCTCTTTGCTCACCATGATTCTAGTCACAAGGGTGGTAGGTATTGTCTCCTCTCTAATTTTGACTGGTTCTAGCTCCTTCACTTTTCTTTAGATCTTCATTTTAGCCTCCATAGGGTCTTCCACCAGTCCTTCCACTTTGACCTTTTCCCCTTTGCTTGCTTTCAAATCTCTTATTCAGCTTCTCTTCCACCTTTAGAGAAAACTGGTATGCATCTTCTATGGTGGTCATTCTGACCAGGCTCAACTCTTCTTGAATACTTGGCCTCAACTCATTAATGTAATAGGCTAGCTTCTCCTTGTTGGCCTCTCCATGGCCTGTCCTAATAGTGATCTTATAAAAATCTTCTATATACTCCTTAACAAACTTGTTACCTTGCTTAAATCCTTGCAGCTTCTTCAGCAACTCCATCTCAGAGTCCACAGGAATGATCTACTTCTTCAATTTCTCCACCATCTAATCCCATCTGGTAATCTTTGCTTTTCCTCTTCTATTTCTCTCTAACTGGACCTCCTTCCACCAAATACTGGCATGGCCCTTCAACTTTATCTTTGCAAACTTGACCTATTCGGGGTCTTCCACATCTTCATACTCGAAATACTCCTCCATATCATTGATCCAATCAATAAGTTGTTTTGGATTCAAATCTCTAGAATAGGTAGAAACTTCGATCCTAGGCCTCTTTTCAATCTTTGAAATGGCTCTCAACAACCTAACTTCTACAGGATCACTCGCAACTTCTTGTTCTTCCTTAGATAGCTCTTCTTTAGCTTCATCTTCACTTTCCTCTCTCCTTCTCAGCTCAAACCCTCTTCACAGCTCCTCTTGCAATGCATTGATTTGTCTTTGCAGGGATCTAAAACCCTCTTCTATCAAAGCATTCTTCCCACCATGTTTTCTTCATAGAGGCATCTCGATCTCTGTAGCAAACCCACAAGCTTAGGTCCTAGTGCAAACTACCTCATAGTCGGTGATCTGTCTACACACTCAGGAACCCTTGCTCTGATACCACTTGATCAAGGGGGTAAATCATAAAACACACAATAACAGAAATTGCACACAGAAAATAGAATGATATTTTATTAATATGGGAAAAACATTACATTACAGAAGCTCAAACACAATCAGAGGATGAATCCCCTATAGGCTGCAACACATTACAACTCCCTCTCTCAAGACTCTGCAATCTTCAACCTTCTATAATTCCCAAATCAACTAGGGTTTCTAATTTCCCCACCTTTCTTGACTCTACACCTTCCTGCTTAACTATAATGCCTAAGGGTTCCCAAAAATGGTTATATAGAGCCTTTTTTGGCGACCACTAGCTTAATTTCAAAATTTGCATCTCCCTCCAAAAATAGGTCAACTTCGCGGGGCCATAACTTTCGATCCGACCATTAGATTTTCAATTATAATACCTTTTCAGAAAGCTATCAAAAAGATGATGGTGCAAAAGCAATATTGATAGGTAGATTGCTTAGGTTTCCCACCAAATTTTGGGCCCATCTGGAGCCTCTAATTGCCTCAAATTTGACTTTAAATATTTCAATAGGATTTTTGGAATTTGAAATTTTAATATCTCACAAATGGCAAATGATATTGAAGTGATTTCTTCACCATTAGCTTCAATTCACCATTTTGGAGGTCCGTGTAAGATTTTGTATCCAACTGTGCACAAATGCAAACTTACTAAAAGTAGTAACCCTGCTAAATTTATCCCTTATTGAAAAGAAACAACACATTTTTTTTGGGTTGATGTAAGATTTCTCTTACACCCGGGATGCTCTTGCATGAGGAATAGTATCAATAGTAAAAATAGAGAACTGATTGAGTATTGATAAAACTAAATCTTTGTACTAAGATAACTTATCATGCTTAGCCTGATAAGATCCAATGACTTTCTTTATAATCAACTATGAATCATGATATATATGAATAGCTTTGATATTAAGATACAATGCAACATGTAAGCCAACAATAAGGGCTTCATAGTTAGAGATGTTGTTTGTGTAGAGAAAATTTAGATGGAAGGAAAGGAATTTGCTTACTTAAAGGAGGAACTAGTATTACACTAGCTTTGAAACCAATTTGACACCTAGATCCATCAAAGAATAATTACCATGGATGATCATCATCCAAAGAAAGGATATAATCATCAGACAAAAGAGTTTTGATGAGGAATAGTGAAAGGAGAAGTTGCAACCAAATGGTCGACTAAGGCTTGTCCTTTGATTGCCTTTTAAGAGACAAACTTCAGGTCAGACTCGATTAGCAGCATCACCCATTTGGCTAAGTGACCAAATAAATCTATTTTAGAGAAAATATGTTTAAGAACATCAAACTTGCTGATGACATGCATTTTATCATGGAGAAGATAATGTCTCAGCTTATGCATCACAAATATGAGAGATAGACATTGTTTCTCTAATGCTAATTAAAGATGCCCATAATCTAGTAAGGTGTGACTGATATAGTAGATAACATGTTCCTTACTTGCATCATCATTTTAGGCTAATAAATCTGTAAAAACATGAGGTGACATATCTAAGTGTAAAGAAGAAAAGGATGTCCCATAATGGCTAGAATTAAAATAGGAGGTTTAGCCAAATAGCACTTAAGATCATCAATGAATTTTTGTCAATTCTTGTCCTAGTCAAAATGTTACATCCCCAACTTACAATTAGACCTAATATTAACCTTGCATTTTAATTAGGAGGATTAATCATATTTAACTGATTTGATATTGTGGAAATATCTAATTTAATACTTGATTATGAGGTTAATGATTGATGATAGTTATGAAACTATTTGTTCATACGAATATTTAATTAATTTGAATTGTGAAATAGATGATGATACACTGATCATGATTTTATGGTCCTGAGTGTGAATAGGAAAATGCAACATCCTTCAAAGAAGGAAGGAGAGTATCATCTGGAGGAAGAGTTAGATGTCAAGAAAAGGCATTAATTAGTCATCTGAGTATCAGACTTTGTCCATTGAACTCTCGCTATTAGGGTGAGTTACATTCACTCTCTCTTGACTGGTCAAATTAGACTTTGCTCAACATCTTTATTTTTTTTAATTGTCAAAAAGGTGTTAGTTGCTAGGACATCATGTTGAGTTGTTTGTCAATTTTGGCAAAGTATCCAAGGACCCTTTGGTACCATGCTCTTTTTCCACATTTTTCTTAGAGTCTATGTTTATTTGATTATCTATGTTTTGGGGTGAACAATACTTTCTAGGGGAGTGATGCATGACCCCATAGTTACATCATAAATATGTGACCCTAACTAATAGAGTTAATATTATTAACACTTATGTGTATTCCTAAACCCTTGGATAAGTGTGTAAGTATATTTATATACATAATTCTTTTAGTTAAATTTTGTTTTGAGGCTGAATAAGATTGATAATCATATTATCGTTTTATTTAAAGTTGTGATAAGATGGTGGGGGTACTTAGCCAATCATCACCCATGAGGAGTGGGAAGGAGGGTGGTGGCTTGATGAACCCTATTTCCATGCCTTTATCCTTACCAACTGATCAAATGATGGAAAGGTGGTACGCTGAACATTAGGAAAGATAATCCTCTTTGGTATGCATGCGTAAAGAATCAGTTATCACCGATTGGAAGGAAAGGGACTTGACTCTCTTTTTTTTGAAAAGTATTGTTTGGTAAGTTATCTTTGGTGTGTGTGTCTGGGAGATATGATTCTCGAAGGAGAGGTATAGATAGTTTTCTTCGTGCAGGGACACTGTGGCTACAACAAAAGCTTGAGAAAGCTGAGCTAAGAACTGTGTAAACCTTGAGCTAATTGTTACATTTGAGAAAACTCAAGTTTAGATATAAACTAAAGCTCTACATTCTATATCAAATATCCTTACTTATTATTATAAGTATTCTATCGTGCATTTGAGAAAAAGAGTCGACGGTGTCAACATGCTCAGAAATATAATGTTATTCTGTGGCTTACAAAGCTGTAATGAACTCTTATTTGTTTGATGTGTATTAAGAAGGTGAATAATTGTTTCCTTTTATCATTGTTATGGTTGTAAGTGCATTACTGTGTATACATATAAACCTTGGCCACTTTAGTAGTTATCATATGCAAAATGTAAATGTTAAACTCACAGACCACCGTTAGATAGAGAACTAAACACTGCTTAAAAATTTTATTTGTTATGTCATCGTATGATGATGGTGTCAATGGGATAAATGTTATCATTGAAAACCTATGTTAAAACCCGATAGGGTTATCATTTATGTTAAATGACTTTCGAGCCTTGAACTTGTTATAATGTTTCTTAATGCTTGGATGGTAGCCGCAAAGGCTCAAAGTCTTTTTTTAAACTATAAAGCCTAAAAGAATGACTATATTTTAAATGGCTATGATAGCCGAGAGTCAAGAGTCATGCACTTGATAACTAAAACCTTTCTTATGATAGAAGGTAGATGACGAACCCTATTATGATAATGGTTGGTTTAGTTTTGATGAAAAACTCTCTTTCGAAACCATTGTTATTATTATTAACACTATTACCTCAAAGTAAAAGATGCAAAACATCAACTGTATGCAATGAGTCCTTTGTGCATGTAATGTACTTGGGTAATATAATGTTTGTCATGGTAATGAGAAGTCTCATATGGTCATGTTATTATATTTTGACTCCTATTCGTTGAGTCATATTGACATAACATGTTATGTAATAGTACATGAATTCCTTCTTTTCTAATGGCTAAGTTTGTTCTTTAAGAGTTTGGAATCAAGAAGGTCTCTTAAGAAAGAACCTAGATAAAGGAAACTGACTCTAAGTCCTTACAAGTTCACTCAATGACATTATGACTTAAAGGTAAAACCTAAGTTGAGATAAACAATAGTTAACTCCAAGCCACTATGGTTGAGTGTGGAGAACATGATTTAATTCCTTCTTTTTGAAAACAAACATGGGATAAAGAGATGTGGAGTCTCTAGTTCCTGGTTGGTTAAGCAACAATAACCCTAAGAATGGGTTATCAAGACAGAAGTCGAAAGTCCAAGAAATGGACTAAGACATTTTGAACTTATTAAAATAGACCAAGAAGGGTCAAATTATGAAACTATAGGACATGACAGCTTATAAGTCAAGTTGAGGTGGTGGACATACAACAATGTTCATTTCATAATGTTCATGTATGTAAATCTTTGGCCAAAGTAATGCATCCATCTTTGCATGCATTGTCAATCCATAGTGCTCTAGATGACATGGTGTCCCTAGTAGTGTCATACATAGTTAGAGTGGATCTATAGTTGTGTGACCGAGAGGCACTATAGAGGACACAACACTAGATAATCAGATGGCTAACCTAATGGTTCCTAATACCTAACCCTTCCGTGAAGGGTAGGGACACTTCTAGTTAGGAAGTTAAGTGGAGGACTGTAGGTCCGTGGTTGGTGGAAAAGCATCGGGATGATGCTCTCCTTCCCAAGAATGAGACAAGCTAAGGCTTATGAAGACAGATGTCATATGTTCCAGATACAATGTTTTTCACTTTATGACTTGATGGTCAATTGTAATGTATAATTTGATATATGATTCCTTGAGCATAACTTGTACATAGTGAAAGATATTCACTAAGGATAAGGATATGCAATTGATTATTGTAATTGTAATCTTTGTTATATTCTATTTAGATTAACATGCTTAGTTGTTGAAATGTTAATGAATCATTATTGTTTAACTTTGATCTAGATAATCATGTAGTTAATTAATCTCTTGACTAAGATGAATGTTTATGTTAAATTTTTGAACATTATGGGATGAGATGTTACATATAGTATCAGAGCTACTGGGTTCAATACATGGACCTATGATCTCACTACTTGATGATTATTTTTACCCAACATTAAGTATGCTAATGTTTGGATCTTCTATGCCAGAATGGCAACAACTAGAACAACACCCCAAAAGAAGGTAATGGATAAAGGGCATTACCTTAAGTTCTGGAAGGAAAAATCAAGAGCCTCAAGAATGAGGAAACTTAAACAAACTAGCTGCCTAATAGGAGCATGGTTAACTAATGAGAAAAGCTTCGTTGATGTCATGAAATGCATCAAGCAGGAGTTAAGGAAAGTAGAAAGGATGGTTGTCCCTAACTCTACTGATACATCAGTAGAACCTCTGCACCTAAAGCACCAGCTATGGAAAATAATCCTAGGGATTATGATGTACCTAAGGAGATTGTGAAGGAGTACTAGTATGTACCCTCACCTCCTAAGACTAAAATGATAAATCTCAAGGTTGAGAACTAAATATGGGAAGTTATCCCAAACTATAATAAATTACAGTAGCAAGGTGTAAAAAGATTTTTTTTTGTAATTTTGGTGGATTATATGTAATCCAATAAAAACTACAATGCAATGGAAAAAATCTAACAATCTTTTTTTTCTTGTTAAAGATTGCATGAATGAGAATAGATTTGTATTATGAATGAACTAAATGACATGGGAAAAACTAATCCATGATTAATCTACAAACTTCAGAAAGAAGTAGATTGTAGCAAGGTTTAGCTAAGAACTAGGATGGGAGATAGCTAGGATGAAGGACCACCTTTAGGGCACTCCAAATCTAGGCTAGACCAGATCCCAAATTTTTTGAAAGAAATAAGAACGAGGGTAGAAACTATCGAATAGGAGGTCAAGGGCCGATAAGGACCCAGGCGAGATGCCTATGATGGGGGTGATGATGAGGAACGTCATAATGCCACCACCCAAATTGAACACAAAGAAGATAACTCTGAGACTAGGAAAGAAGAGAATAGGAGGAGCCATATGGCTTTGGAACTATCTCGAGACATGAAAAAGGTCATGCCTCCTAAATTTGATGGATCCATAAGCAAAGATGCCATGGAGTCATGGCTTACAGAGATGGAAAAATATTTTGAAATCAAAAACTATAATGAGGTCACTAAAGTAGTATGGGGAGCATTCCATCTGGTAGGTGAAGCATCCACATAGTGGATGAACAAAAATATGGAACTAGGATTAAGGTCTACAAGCCTTAAATGGAACAAGTTCGTAGAACTTTTAGGCAAAGATGGTTGCCTCAACTATTCTATGATGAGAAACTTATAGACTTTTAGAATTTGAAACATGCTAATATGTCTATGAATGAATATTGGGAAAAATCACCCAACTACTGAAGTATGTGCCACAGTACCAACAGGATGAGAAATTCCACATGTAGAAGTTCATAATGGGGTTAAATGCTCAGATTGGGGGCGAGGTTGATGTTCATGGTCCTACTACAATGGACCAGGTCTATGAAAAGACCATCAAATAGGAATAGAAACTGAAATCTATGTTAGCATATAGAGAAAGGAACCGAAAGAGATAAAATTGGTCTAAATCCTCGCAATCCTCTAAGAAAAAAGGAAAGAAGTAGAATTATTCTAAGAAAAATGATAAGGGGACCAGGCATAAGCAAACTAAGTCCAAGGGAGAGAAAAAAAGGGCAATAACTACTCCAAGAAGAATGGAGACAATTCTAGAAAACCTCAGGAGAGGCGAGGACCAGTCGGAGGGTGCTACACTTGTGGCAGAGATCATTACGCCAACTAGTGTTCTAACAAGACATAGTGAGCACAACCAAGAGGAAACCCTCAACCCTCTCAACAAGCGGCGTTCCAGCAACAAATTCACATAGCCTTGGACAACAAGCAAGCTAAATACCAAATAACTCCCATTGAGACAATAGGTAATTTATTTGGACTTCCAATTTTAGTTGTGATTGATACTAGTGCTACTGAATGTTTTATTTACCATAAAATTGTTGGTAAAATTCCTAGAAAGGATAGATTCATGGCAAGAACATGGTATGTAGATTATGTAAATCATACCAAGGCTCAGGTAGAGCAATGCTTGTTTGAGACTAGGGTTGAACTACCAAGCTTTTCCATGGAAGTAAATCTTTATGTAGCCCCACTAGGCTCATATGATGTTATCCTAGGGATAAATTGGCCATGGAGACATCGATCCAAAGTGGATTGTTATGCTAAAATAGTAGAGTGTCTAGATGATTTAGGAAACAAAGTCTTTCTGCAAGGGAAACCTAGGGAAGTTAAATTGAGACAAAATTCTGCTCTGCAAATGAAAAGAGCTCAAAGAAAACGATGCCAACTTTTTGTTTTCAAAATAGAAAAACTAAATGAGATTGAGGAAACTTATTTCCAAGATGAATTGATGTTTTATGAATCTTATAAACATAATAAAGTTGGGAAGGAGACCATAGGTCAGGAAAGATTAGATATGGACAGGTATCCTTTCCTTAGATATTTTGAGGACATATTTCTGGATGAGCTACCTAGATTAGCTCCTAAAAGAGCCTTTGATTTCACCATTGATATAATTCCTGGATCAGAACCTATTTCTAAAGTCCCCTATAGAAAGACCACTAAAAAACTAATGGAGCTAAAAGCTCAATTGTAGGAGTTGTTAGATAAAGGGTTGATTAGACCTAGTGTGTCACCCTAGGGAGCACCAGTCATTTTTTGTGAAAAAGAAAGATGACACTTTATAGTTTTGCATAGATTACCACATGTTGAATAAAGAAACCATTGAGAATAAATACCCATTACCACACATTGATGATCTTTTCGATCAGATGAGGGATGCAACCATGTTTTCCAAGATCGATCTTCAGTCTGGATATCACCAATTGAGGTTGAAGGATGAGGACATCCATAAGACAACCTTTAGAATAGGTATGGGCATTATAAATTCACTATCCTACCTTTTGGATTGAGGGATGCACTGGCATCATTTATGAATCTTCTCAACAGTGTGTTCAGGGACTCTCTAGACAAGTTTGCCTTAGTGTTTCTTGATGACATTCTAATCTATTCTAAGAATGAGGAAGAGCATATGCAACATTTAAGAATTGTTCTTTCGAGGTTGAGAGAGCATAAACTATATGGTAAGCTCTCCAAATGTACTTTCTTTCAAAAGGAGGTACAATACTTGGGCCACATAATTTTAGCTAAGGGAATAGCTATGGACCCAACTAAGATTAAGGGTTTTTTGGAATGGCCAATATTGTGAAATGTTCATGAGGTCCAAAGTTTCATGGGCCTTGCTGATTATTACAGGAAGTTTGTTAAAAAATTCTCTAAAATTGCATATCCTATAACTTCCTTGCAGAGAAAAGGAAAGAAATTTGAGTGGTCAGATAAGTGCCAAGAGGCCTTTGACCTACTAAAGAAAAAATTGACTTCAACACCAATTTTGAAACTACCTGGCCTAGAGGGTCAATTTGTAGTCATTACCAATGCCTTAGGAGAAGGCTTAGGTGGTGTACTGGTCCAAGATGGACAAGTCATTACATATGAATTGTGTAAACTAAAAAACTATGAAGAAAATTATACCCTACATGATTTGGAACTAGTACCAGTCATTCATGCATTATAAATATGGAGACACTATTTACTTAGAAAACCTTTTGAGTTAAAAATAGATCATCAAGGACTTAAATATCTATTCCCTCAACCACATCTTAATGCTCGGCAAAGAAGATGGTTGGAATTCATATCAAATTATGATTTTGAGATTAAATATATACAAGGAAAAGAAAATCAAGTGGCAGATGCTTTGACTAGGAGAAGATACATCTCCTCCATGATCTCCATACATTTTGATTTTAGGAATTAGGTGTTACAGAAATCTAAGGGAGATGAGTTTTATGAGTAGGTAAAAAAGGCCCTTGAAGGAAATCCCTGTAATTCAAGATATGAAGGATTCAACCTTAAACCAAATGGGTTATTAAGGTTTAAAGGGAGGATGTATGTACCTAACTCAACAGAGTTAAGGAATATGGTATGAAAAGAGGTTCATTTTGCACCATATTCAAGGCACCTTGGAGTAACAAATTTACTTGCTGATGTGAAACCCCTATATTTCTAGAAAGGAATGAAGAGGGATACTACAAAATTTGTAGCTACATGTATGGAATGCCAGAGGGTGAAGACAAAATGCCATCAACTGGTAGGACTCTTATACCATCATCAAATCTCTAAGTGGAAATGGCAAATTATAAGCATGGACTTTGTGCAAGGGCTTCCTCTGTCTAGGAACCGACACAATGCTATCTTGGTTGTGGTGGATAGACTCACCAAAGTTGCTCATTTTATACCTGAGAACTTGATGGATGGGGCACCTGTTGTTGCTCAAAAAAAATTTCAAGAGAATTTTAGACTGCATGGCATTCCTGAGAAAATCATCTCAGATAGGGATGCATGAATGACTTTGAGGTTTTGGCAAACCTTATTCTCTTCACTTAGAAACTAGTTGAATATAAGCTCTTCTTATCATCCTAAAATGAATGGACAAATTGAGAGGTGAACCAAGTACTAGAGGATTTATTGATGATGTATTGGATGGATCAACAATACAAGTGGGAGGATTATCTATCTCTGGTGGAATTTGCCTACAATAATTCCAATCACTCAGCAATTAAGATGGCTCTATTTGAGACATTATATGGATAGAAGTGTTGAACCCCTGTAAGCTGGGACAAGCTGGAAGATAGGGTTAGCCTTGGTCTAAAAATGCTATCAGAGATGGAAGAGCAAGTCCATCTAATTAAGAGAAGGCTAGCAAAAGCCAATGATAGACAAAAAAGTTATGCAGATACTAAGCACATTGAAAGGCATTTCACAATGGGAGAGAAAGTTCTCCTAAGGGTAAAACCTCATAAGAGTTCCATTAAATTTGGAAAGATGTTCGAACTGGCACCAAGATATGTGGCTCCTTTCGAAGTTCTAGAAGAAGTCAACCTAGTAGCATACAAAATTGCTCTACCGCCAGCCCTTGCCATGATGTATAAAGTCTTTCATGTTTCATATTTGAAAAAGTTTAATACTTTTGATAAATAAACTTCTATGCTTGATTGGAATGCTATACAGGTGAAGGACCTAGGGGTGGTGGTGATCAAGCCCATCAAGGTGCTCAAAATGCATAATCTATGCTTACGTAACAAAGAGATAACATAGTGCAAGGTCTAGTGGGACCAATATGCAGAGGAAAATGCCACCTGGGAAAACTATGATGACTTTTATGCTATATTTCCTCATCTTTTCTAAAAAACTTATTTATTATTCTATTGAGATATTTCCTTATTATGTTGATTAACTATTAAGACAATTAATCATCAGGGACATTGATTCTTATGGGGGGAGATATGTTACATCCCCAACTTATAATTAGACATAATCTTAACCTTTCATAGTAATCAGGAGGATTAATCATAGTTAACTGATTTGATATTGTGGAAATATTTGATTTAATTCTCGATTATGTGGTTAATGACTGATGATAGTAAGTTATGAAACTATTTTCTCATATGAATATTTAATTAATTTGAATTGTGAAATAAATGATGATGCACTGATCATGATTTTATGGACCTGAGTGTGAATAGGAAAATGTAATGTTCTTCAAAGAAGGAAGCAGAGTATCATCTTCGAGGAAGAGTTAGATGTCAAGAAAAGGCATTAATTAGTCATCTGAGTATCAGACTTTGTCCATTGAACTCTCACTATTAGGGTGATTTACGTCCACTCTCTCTCGACTGGTCAAATTAGACTTTACTCAACATCTTTATTTTTTTTGAATTATCAAAAAGGTGTTGGTCACCAGGACATCATGTTGAGTTGTTTGTCGATTTTGGCAAAGTTGCTAGGGACCCTTTGGTTCCATGCTCTTTTTCTGTATTTTTCTTAGATTCTATGTTTATTTGATTATCTATGTTTTGGGGTGAATGATTCTTTCTAGGGGAGCAATGCTCAACCCCGTAGTCACATCATAAGTATGTGACCCTAACTAATAGAGTTAATATTATTAACACTTATGTGTATTCCTAAACCCTTGGATAAGTGTGTAAGTATATTTATATATATACATAATTATTTTTGCTGAATTTTGTTTTGAGGCTAAATATGATTGATAATCATATTATCATTTTATTTAAAGTTGTGATAAGATGGTGGGGGCACTCAGCCAGTCATCACCCATGAGGAGTGGGAAGGAGGGTGGCAGCTGAGTGAGCCCTATTTCCATGCCTTTATCCTTGCCAACCGATCGAGTGATGCAAAGGTGGTAAGCCAAATCTTAGGAAAGACAATCTTGTTTGGTATGCATGTGTAAAGAATCAGTTATCACCAATTGGAAGGAAAGTGACTTGACACTCTTGTTTCTTTTGACAAGTATTATTTGGTAAGTCATCTCTGGTGTGTGTGTGTGGCTGGGAGATATGACTCTCTAAGGAGAGATATAGATAGTTTTCTTTGTGCAGGGACATTGTGGTTACAACAAAAGCTCAAGAAAGCCGATCTAAGAACTATGTAAATCTTGAGCTAACCGTTACATTCGAGAAAACTCCAGTTCAGGTATAAATTGAAGCTCTACATACTATATCCAATATCCTTACTTATTATTATAAGTCTTCTATTGTTCATTTGAGAGAAAGATTCAATGGTGTCGACATGCTTAGAAATGCAATGGTATTCTGTGGCTTACAAAGTTGTAATGAACACTTATTTGTTTGTTGTGTATTAAGAAGGTGAATAATTATTTTATTTTATCATTGTTATGATTCTAAGTGCACTACTACGTATACATATAAACCTCATCCACTTGAGTAGTTATCATATGTAGAATGTAAATGTGAAACTCACAGTGCACCAATAGACAGAGAACTAAACTCTGCTTAAAACTTTTATTTGTTACGTCATTGTATGATGATGGTGTCAATGGGATAAATCTTATCATTGAATACCTATGTTAAAACCCAATAGGGTTATCATTTTTGTTAAACAAATTTTTATCCCTGTACTTGTTATAATGTTTCTTAATGCTTGCATGGTAGCTGTAAAGGCTCAAAGTCTTTGTTTAAATTATAAAGCCCAAAAGGATGACTACATTTTAAATGGATATGATAGTTGAGAGTCAAGATTCATGCACTCAATAACTAGAACCTTGCTTATGATAGCAGGTAGATGATGAACCCTATTATGATAATGGCTAGTTTAGTTTTGA
Source organism: Cunninghamia lanceolata (assembly GCA_027924645.1). Classification (NCBI taxonomy): domain Eukaryota; kingdom Viridiplantae; phylum Streptophyta; class Pinopsida; order Cupressales; family Cupressaceae; genus Cunninghamia; species Cunninghamia lanceolata. The sequence continues at coordinate 7,920,147 of BSBN01000389.1, forward strand.
TGAAAAACTCTCTTTTGAAACCATTGTTATTATTATTAACACTATTACCTCAAAGTAAAATATGCAAAACATCAACTGCATGCAATGAGTCCTTTGTGCATGTAATGTACTTGGGTAATATAATCTTTCTCAGGGTAATGAGTAGTCTCATATGGTCATGTTATTATCTTTTGACTCCTATGGGTTGAGTCATATCGACATAACATGCTATGTAATAGTACATGAATGCCTTCTTTTCAAATGAGTAACTTTCTTCTTTAAGAATTTGGAATCAAGAAGATCTCTTGAGAAAGAACCTAGTTAATGGAAACTAACTCTACGAGTGTTTACAAGTTCACTCATTGACATTATGACCTAAAGGTAAAACCTGAGTTGAGGTAAACAATAGTTAACTCCAAGACACTATGGTTGAGTGTGGAGAACATGATTTAATTCCTTCTTTTTGAAAAAAAACATGGGACAAAGTAACATGGAGTCTCTAGTTCCCAGTTCCTTAAGAAACAATAACCCTAAGAATGGGTTTTCAAGACAGAAGTTGAATGTCCAAGAAATGGACTAAGACATTTTGAACTTGTTGAACTAGACTAAGAAGGGTCCAATTATGAAACTGTGGAACATGACAACTTATAAGTTGAGTCGAGGGGGTGGACATATGACAATGTTCATTGCGTAATGTTCATGTATGTAAATATTTGGCTAAAGTAATGCATCTATCTTTACATGCATTGTCAGTCCACAGTGCTCCAGATGGCATGGTGTCTCTAGTAGTGTCATACATAGTTAGAGTGGATCTATAGTTGTGTGACTGAGAGGAACTATAAAGGACACAACACTAGATACTCAGATGGCTAACCTAATGGTTCCTAATATCTAACCCTTCCATGAAGGGTAGGGCCACTTTCAGTTAGGAAGTTGAGCGATGAATCACTGGTCCATGGTTGGTGGAAAAGTACTAGGATGATCCTCTTCTTACCAAGCATTAGACAAGCTAAGGCTTATGAAGACAGATGTCATATGTTCCAGATGCAGTATTTTTGATTTTATGACTTGATTGCCAATTGTAATGTATAATTTGATATACGATGCCTTGATCATAACTTGTACATCCATAGTGAAAGATATTCGCTAAGGATATGTAAATGATTATTGTAATTGTAAGTTGTTATATTATTTTTAGAATACCATGCTTAATTGTTAAAATGATAATGAATCATTATTGTTGAACTTTGATCTAGATAATCGTGTTGTTAACTAATCTCTTGACTAAGATGAATGTTTATGTTAAATTTTTGAGCATTATGGGATGGATGTTACACAAAATAAACATTATTTTTTCAGGTGTGTAAATGGGAGTGTAAAATCTACTAGTTGTATGATAAAATGAAGAATAATCAGAATATTTCCTTGTAAACCTTAGAGTTTAGAGATATTCTTTGGTGGTGGCATATTGACAATTGCATTGATCTTGTTTGTATGGACCTCAATACCATGATGTGAAACTATAAATCCTAATAATTTTCCAGTGTCAACACTAAAGACACACTTATGAGTATTTAGTTGCATGTTGTACAGGTAAATACGTTCAAAGATTTGATGAAGTTTTTGTATGTGATCTTGGCACAAAACTAATTTGGCCAAGATATCATTGACATAATCTTCTAAGATATTGTGAATGAAATCATGAAAGATAAAGTTCATTGTGCATTGGTAAGTTGCAAGAGCATTCTTTAGCCCAAACAACATGACCACATAGCATAAATTTCCTTAAGGTGAAGTAAAAGTAATTTTATACTGATCTTGGGGATTGATTAGAATTTGATTATAACCAAAAAACCATCCATGAAAGACAACAAGGAATGGTTGACTATTGAGTCAACTATCATGCCAATATTTGGAAGAGGGAATTCATATTTCAAGGATTCTTTGTTCAGGTCTCAAAAATCAATACATATTTGAATATAGTTATCGGGTTTAGAAACAACTATGATATTCAAAATCTAAGGTGAATATTCAATGGGGAATATAAAACCAACTTGTAAAATCTTTTCTATCTCAGCCTTGACCACTAAATCTACCTTGGGATTCATTTTACATTTTCTACTTTACTGGCTAGGCATTCGGATAAAGCACAATATTATAGGCCATAATATATGGGTCAACACTAGACATATCTTCATATGACCAAGAAATAAATAAAGAAATTCATGCAAAATATCTAAATGCACTTGTCATTCTTCTAAGGACAAGCATTGTCCAATCTGTATAACCTTATCCTTATCTTTAGGATCCATCAAGACATCGATAGTATCTCCAATGAGGAGAGTACTATGGTATTGAGGATCAAATGAAGATGGGTATTCCTAAGAGTTACTAGGGGATAAAAGGATGTCATTAGAGAAGTCAATAGATTCCCCAAAATATGCATGCATATTGAGACAAAAGACAAATCCATGATCATTATGATATATTGGAATATGATCGTAAACCCCTAGGAATTCTATAAGAGCTTCATCAATAGAAAAGGAATCTAGAGGAGGAATGTGAGAATCATAATCATGCATTATGAGTTATGGATACAATAGAGGAAGAGAAGGAGAACTTAGAGATGCAAAAATCATATTAACATATATGTATTCATGGTAAGATTGTTTGGAGGGTTGATTAGGATGGTATCCAAGACCCATAAAAGAGTAATGCAGATTATACTCTAAGTGGATCTTGATACCCTACTCTTTTCATCCACATCCATTGCCTTTAAAACCAATAATAGAGAGAATATGAAAACCATGACCATAATAGGATTGAATCTCCTTAAAAGATAGAGGATCACTATTAGTGGCATAATCAATGCAAGGGGTATAATCACATGACTCTTTGGGAGAAGAAGGGGGAGGATATTTTGTTGATGTAAAAGAAGTATTAGGGAGTAAATAGTTATAATGAAATTTTGGAATAGTAGGATTAGATGGGTTGATTTTATATTCTCCTATAAAGGATGGTGTAAAATCCAACAAATCCTAATCATCACCTAAAAATGCATTTAAATATGGATCGACATTGTGTATAGGAATAAAATTGAGATCGAATGATAATAAAAAAATGAAATAATCAACAACTCAATCCTATAACATCAAGATAATGATCAAAGCAAACAACCAAATAATCACTGAATAATACCAAAAACAATGAAAGCTTTCACCTAGATTGTATTTTTATCTTAGTCAAATGTGGATTGCTCTTCAAATTGCAAAACCATGTTTGCAACAAGCGGATGTAGATTGTGTTTGTGCTCAAAAGGTAGAAGTGCTCAAGGATGCGATGAATGCTCAATGTACTATAAGAAGGTAAAAGATTAAATGATCGAAGAGGATTTGTTATGAGATGAGAGGGGTTTATATAGGTTTCAATGAAGATCGATCAATGGTCTAGATAATTCAATGGAATCAATGGATGAGATAAATCTAGAATTCATGATGAATGTGCACCTGACATGTGTCACACAAAAAGATATTTTTGTTTGAGTTAATTGATTGATTTGGCTAAAAGACATGGAATAGACATGATAAGGATGGGTTTCATAAAAATAGAAATGCCTTTTTTCTAATTTATGAGTTGGTGATAAAAACAATAATGATTAAGTCAATTAACTCAACTTTAGATTTGCTTTTTGCATGATTTGAGTAAAATTAAATAATAAATTATTTAAATTTGCGTGCATGATGAACAAGATTTATTTTTAGAAGATTTGGAAGATATACAAAGCAAATTAAATAAATAAATTTATTTAATTGTTTGTGCATGATAGAAGACATATATTAGATTTAAAGTTTTAAATAAATTTAAAAAATAAATTGATTTAATTTATTTGCATGATGAAGGATAAATAAAATATTTTTTTAATTTTATTTATAGAGAGAGATTCAATTTAAATAAATTTGAATGATTTATTTAAATTTGGAAGAACAATTGATTAATTAAATAATTTAGAAATTATTTAATTATAGATAAGAGGATTTAAATGATAAATTAATTAAATAATTAATTTATTCTATTGATGTTGATTTGATTTTGAGAGAAGATAATGATTTAATTAAATAATCAAAATTATTTAATTTTGGAAGAATAAAGTTGATTTTGATGAAATTAATTAAATAATTCAATTATTTAATTAATATTGAAATGCAGGTGATTTGATGAAATAGAATTGATGCAAAGACATGGTCATTTTTAGGTGTCTACATTTTGCCCCTCTTTGATGCAATGCAGTTTATAGTGTTGCTTCAAAGAAAATGATCGTTGAAGACATGATACAATTTTGATGCCCCAATGTAGCTAGCTGCTCCAGTGTAGCTAGTGTAGGATGCCCCCTCAAGAGGAAAGATAGGGAAGTAATAGAAGGATTGGGTTGACGCTCGACTAGAAGATTGGTGTTTGAGACAGATGAGGCTAGATAGATGAAAGTGGAGATAGAATAGAACATGATAGAAAGACAATTGATCAATCTTCATTGGAAAAACTATATGATGATTTGGATAAATGGATGGGTGGACTTGGATAACTTGTTGCAATGGTTTCACAAATGTTTATAAAGAGAAATTCTCATTTTTGATATAGCACGTGGATGTTATGCACCAGGGTATAGAAGACCAAGGTGATGATGTATCTAATGCATAGGACATTGACTCTGCAAGCAAGCAGTTTGAACTTAGATCCCTTAGACATAATATAACCTTGTTGGATATGTGAATGAACCATAGTCTTGAACATAAAATAAAATTCAATACATAAATGTAAGAAGAATATTAATATGTAAGATGCTAGGTTGTAACACACACTTGTGAATGGGCCATAGTCTTGAACATATAACACACTTTAATACATAAATGTAAAAAGTATATTTTTTTTTAACAAAAAGTGGCGAGCCACTATATTTATATATTAATAAAAAGTTACAAAAGCTGGTTCAACAGAGCATACCGACAGGAAAGAGCCAACAAGAAAACCTTCGATTATAGCTCGAATTTTACATTTTCCCTCAAAGGGTTTAAATTTTACAAAAACAAGGGGGAAAAAATACAATAGTTGAACTCTTCAACCCCTGAATTTTACAAAAAAGAGGCTACAATATCCCTCAGAATTTATCAGTTTGGAGAAGAACAAAAAAAACCTTCACTGCACTATACAGAACCATAGTATAAAAACTGTCGACACAAAACAAAAACTAGTGAATGAATGAAGATAGAACAGTTCAGCTAGCAACTAGAGCATTAAGATCTTGAATCAGAACATTATCCTCCGCAATATCTGGCTCAATTGGTGACCCTAGAGGAGGAGAAATGTGCGGATGATACTGGATTAAAAACATCAAGGCATGAAACTTCTCCTCCACCCAATTCACCAAAGGATCACCCAATTCTGTTCTATGTGCATGAAGAGGAATGCTTAACAGATCCTCATTCTCAAGGTGAATAGTTAAGCCAAAAGCATTGAAAGTACAATTATGAGCAGGAGAGTGTAGAATATTGCATTTTGTAAACAGACCACCAATTAGAGCACTTGTCTTAAACAAATCATAATTCTGAAAAGCATCTTGAAGCACTTCATCAGAATACAAGAAATGATGAACAAACTTTGTAATCAATTGTCGTACCACTGATACATCCTGAACCAGATCCATAACATTAGAAGCGAACATAGATAGTATCTGAGAGGGATAGAGTGACCGAGCATGGGAATCCAATAATTCATTGCCAACCATCTCCCGCACTACTTCCTCTGAGTCTTGGTTATCAATGGCAAACACAGAAGCTAAACCTTCTGCATTAACACTTCTAAAAAAAGTTGTTTCCCATTTTTGCATAGGGAAAAAGAGCCTGCAATTCAATTGGATCTCCATCGAAAAAACTTAGAAGCATATGATAAGAAAACCAAACAGAATGAGGATAAATAAAACAAGGGACCTGTGTTAATAAAGAAAATCATTTATTACTAATCCTCTCGGCACATGCAAGGTTCAGCAAGCTGGCTAAAGAGGAGTACTAATATTGGATTCAGTGTAGATTAACCTGCTTTTGAAAAGTAGACATGCAGAAACGTTATCAAAAACTAACAAATACACACGGATAAAAAACTTGCAACCAATGGAAAATATGAGATGGAGTATAATAGAAACATGCGAAGCTGACAATAGTAATTAGCAGATACGGGATTCCCTTTTAACTATACTAAAGATATTGGTATGTCCTTTAACATTTCCACTATCTAACTCCAACTCGAAGGCCAAATTAGCTAGAGCATCAGCCAACTGATTACCTTCTCTGTAGCAATGTGAAATGATGTAACTATCAAAAAGTTTTAAAAGATCCCAAGCCTCTTCTAAAATATAATTAATCTTCCGATTCAATGCAACTTTGTTTTTTAAGGCATTAATAATAATCAGAGTGTCTCCCTCTATGTGGAGATTAGTAACCTTCATATTTTTGGCTAATTTTAGGCCTTCAACCAAACCCAAGGCCTCAGCTAAATTATTAGTAGTATCAAAAATTTTCAAAGAAAAGGCTAAATAAAGATCTCCCTCAAATCCTCTTAAAGACCCTCCAATGGAGGCAAGACCTGGATTACCTTGCGATGCATCATCAAAATTAAGTTTAGTGTAACCTTGAACAGGTGGTACCCAACTAATTAAACTTCTATCAATTTTAGGATTAGAAGAAACACCCAGGTCTGGAAGAGGCTTTAAAAGTTTCCAAGATTTCAAAAGCTGATCATCCCAAGAGGAAAAATTTAAATTTGAAGGACCCTTCCTTTGAAGATTACTCATTACCACTTCAGATATAGACTTCTCAAGTTTAGACAAAATAAGATCAATAGTTTAGTGCTCTTTCCTAAAAATTCTCTGATTTCTTTCTAACCATAATGTCCAAATCACAATAGAAGGAGAGACTATCCATATAGAAGAAAAAGTTGAGTCTTTAAAGAGAATAGGCCAGCTACAAAACAAATTCAAAATAGAATTAGGTAAAGGAGCAAACCAATTGAGCTTTGAAAATAACTAATTCTAGCAAGAAGAAGCAAAAGGACATAGCAAAAAGAGATGATTAGGGTCCTCATCACAAACTCCACAAAGAGCACACTTAAAAGGAGCTGTTAAACCAAGTTTTGCAAGTCTTTGACTAGTTAAAATTTTCCCCTACAGAGTCAACCAAGCAAATGCACTTGCTTTGGGAAGACAAGCAAAATTCCAACAGAGAGAAAAAGGCCAATCTGACAGATGACTTCCTTGCTTCAGAACCAAGGATCTATATCCATCATGAACTGAATAAGAACCATTATTTGTAAAAGTCCAAATTAATTCATCTACTTTGTCAGAATAACTAATCTTCCTCTTTGTAAGTTGAGAAGAGAGTAAATCTTTTTGATTTTGATGAAAATCAGAATGCTGAAAATCTTTCCAAACCACTGAGGAAAAAGATCCATCCTTTATAATTGAAAAGTAATCACACACTTTACTTCCCCATTGAAGCAAAAGATAATTTCTAGCCTGGTCCAGTCCGTCACAAAGAGATAGTGGAGGAAAACCATTCCAAGAGTCCTCCCAAAAATTAGCCTTAGAACCATTAAAGATTTTCCAAGAAAGATTACAAAGAATAACCTTCCTACATGAAACTAGAAACTTCCACATACTTGATCTCTTAGGAGGATTCACAACTGTGAAAATTCTTTTAGAGTCAAGAGAATCCAAATAATTATACTGCATGAGTTTACACCATCTTAACTAAGGTTTAGAATAAAGCTTCCAAGCCAACTTAGCCCCTAGAGATTTATTTTGAGCATCTAAACCATGAATTCCTGCTCCCCCCAAAGATTTCAGAATACAAACCTTCTCCCAAGAGATCAAAGGAATCTTATTACTGACTTTTGAACAACCTTTCCACAAAAAGGACCTGAGAGATTTCTGAATATCATCTATAACACCTTTGGGAATTTGCAAGACTGATAGCATGTAAATTGGGATGGTAGACAAGATTGATTTAATAAGGGTAATTCTTCCAGATAAGGTGAGCCATCTACCTTTCCATAGAGCTATTTTATTATGAATTGATTTAGGAATCTTTGCCCAAAAATATTTCCTATTAGGGCCAAAAAATAAAGGGATGCCCAAATAATGACTAGGCAAAGAGCCCAATTTATACTTCATAAGAGAAATAATTCTAGATTTAATACTTGGTTTACTATTGAAGAAAAAAACTTTTGACTTTTCTAGATTAACCTCCTGATTAGAAGCAGTACAATAAAGTGAAACTATGTTCTGAATGCACCTTGCCTCACTAAGAGAGGGAAACCCAAACAATAAAGTATCATCTGCAAAAAGAGTGTGAGTAAAGGGGAAAGGCACCCGAGGAATTACAATACCCTTCCAATTGGAAAGCTGACATTGATAAGAAATAGCCCTACTAAAAGCATCAGCCATCAAAATAAAAAGATACAGAGAAAGAGGATCCCCTTGTCTGACACCTTGAGAAACTTGAAAAAAATCAGGACTACCATTTAGTAAGACAGCAGAACTAACTTTCAAAATACAAGACCAAATCCATTTACACCATTTCTTTGCAAAACCAAACTTCTCTAAAACTTTCATCAAAAAAACCCAAGAAACTCTATCATAAGCTTTCTTCATATCTAATTTTAAAATCATGGCTGGAATATTACATTCCTTGATAGAATGAAGAATTTCATGAGCTATTAAAGCTCCATCTGCAGTCTCTTTTCCTGGAACAAAACCTCCTTGCTCTTTTGAAATTAATTTCAGTATTAGTAAAGCCCATCTCATAGTAATAGCTTTAGTAAAGATCTTATATAAGGTATTACACAAAGAAATAGGCCAAAACTGAGCAAAAGAAGAAGGGGAACTAATTTTAGGAATAAGAGCTATAAAAGTAGAATTCAATTCTCTTAACATATTACTGTTCTTTTTCGATTCTTCCAAAGCAAGCCAAACATCCCTCCCCACAATATCCCAACATTTTTGAAAAAATAAGGGAGTAAAACCATCTGGACCCGGAGCCTTATCTGGGTCTAAAGAAAAAACAAAACCCCTAAATTCTTCAAGGGTAAACTCCTTCAATAACATAAGATTATCTTCTTTATCTACCAAATAGGGGATATAACTCAATAAAGTATTACATTGCTCAACTGGGAAGGGAGAATTATTGTTAGAAAGAAGGGAGGAGAAAAAGGAGACCGCCTCTTTTTGAATATCACCAAAATTAGTCAAAACATCCCCCTCTTTATTTTTAATAAAATTAATTTTATTTAAATGCCTTTTCATTTTAACAGAAGCATGGAAATATCTAGTATTCCTATCTCTAGCCTGCAACCAAGTTTCTCTAGACTTTTGTCTCCAAAAAATCTCTTCTCTCAAAAGAATTTCCTCCAAATCAGATTGCAATAGTTTTTGACACTCAAACAAGTTATTATCCATTCCTTGATTAATGATTTGTTGATTGACAAACATAAGTTTATCTAAAATAATTTCTTTTTCTTGAAAAATATTTTTAAAATGAGAGATATTCCAACTTCTAATCTTTTCCTTGAGCAAATGAAGTTTTCTGCAAAGTTGAAACATTCTGGACCCCCTAATAAAAGGAAAAGACTCCCACCACAATTTAATGGAAGGAACAAAATTAGAGTCATGAAACCACATTGCTTCCAACCTAAAGGGTTTCTTACTTCCTTGAAAAACTTCCACAAAATCAAGATTTAGTTGGATAGGAAAATGATTAGACCTAGAGTGAGAAAGAATCATGGAAGAAAATGAACACTTCTGAAAGAGCCAAGAGGAGGAAAGAAAGAATCTATCCAATCTCTCTGCTATCTGCAAAAAACCTTTTCTTCTATTTGTCCAAGTAAATTTACCATTCATGGGAATAGAATCAATGAGACCATTATTCAAAACAAAATCAAAAAAATCTGACATGGTTTTTAAGGGAGGTGTTATCCCCCCTAATTTTTCTTCTAAACTTAAAATAGCATTAAAATCCCCTCCAAGAATCAATTTCTCTTGATAAAGATCTTGAATAATGACATTTAAAGAGTCCCAAAGTCTTTTTTTATCTATAGTAGCTGTTGGGCCATAAGCATTAATAATCCAAAAAGATTCCTGACCAAAATGGATTTCCGCTAATTGACAATTTGCCATAGTTGAAACAACTTGAACATCCATTAACAATTTATTCCAAAGAAGGCCCAGACCACCTGAGCCTCCTAAAGCTACTTCAACAAAAAAAATCCATTTTTTCCATTTGCTAAAGTAACTATCTGCTAAGGAAGAAGAAAGTTTAGTTTCTTGGAGGAGAACTAAATCAGCACCTGATAAATCCAATTGTTGCTTTATCAGATGTCTTTTGTTAGGGGTATTAATACCCCTAACATTCCAAGATATGATTTTCATTGAGCTCGAGGAGAGTAGCAAGCTCTCCTCACTGAAGATCTAGTTAACATTTTTTCTAAAGTAGACTGAACTCCTGCCTGAATTTCTTCCTCTGTGACCTTCGATTTGGGCTTCCTACCCCGAGATTTAGCAGGAGGGGAGGGAGTACATTTCTTCTCTAAAGGGGTCTGAGAAATCAATGAAATCACATCACTACCATCCACAATTTCTTCTGCTATTACTTCATCAGCTATTTTATTAATGAATTTCTCTCCAACTTTTGATATAACTTCATCAATGAATTTTTCAGCTTCCTCTAGAGGAAAAGAATCCTTAAATTCCCCTGAGAAATGGGGTTCTGAAGAGACAACAAAATCCTTAAGTACTACATTAGACAACTCTAAAGGAAATGACATCGAAGTCACACAATCTAATGAATTAGGGTTTGAATCAAGATTTACTATATCATGATCTACCAAAATTGTTTCAACAATAGCATTACTTACCAATCCAGAGGAAGGGTTAACTAGATAATTAAAAGACAACTCGTTATCATCAGGCCCTAAATCTATCCCAGGATTCTGTTTAATTAAATTAGGAGGATTCTCATTATGACATTCGATACCCACAACTTCTTCATTCTCGAAGCCCAAAATAGGTTCTTGTGGAGTCTGATTAGGTAAAAGGTCAAGACATTCCCCATCTATTTTAGTTTCCTAAGGGTTGACAATGGAATTAGTAGTGAGAACCCTTCCCATACAATTTGATTTATTTGAATCTGAATTTGGAGAAATGACCTTACTATTAGTAGTCAAACCAGAAGATTTTTCCTAAACCCCCCATTCCACTGAATCATCTAGGGTATCAAAATTTAAGATAGTCTGAGGATCTTCGAAAACAAGACTCTGAACCCAAGAAGTCTTAGAAGTGTTTAGAATCACAAAGGATGGAAGAGGAAAGAGAGTATTCATGACCACACACAACCTCATTAGAAGACTAGGGTTTTTGAAAGTCAACAAATCGTGATTTACAAAAAACCCCACTCTTTCAGCAATAAATTTAAGAACACCCAAATCTCTATATTCCAAAGGTAAATTAGGAAAGGTAATCCAAAAGGGAAAATAGTTACTTGTATTAGCTCGAGGATCAAAATTAGGAATCCATTCTTGTAAGTACATACCTTTACCTTTGAAAAACCAAGATTTTACTTTCAAAATGTTATCTCTAGCCTCCTTATTTGAAAATATGTCTATAAAAAACCTTGAACCCTTATCTAATAACCAGAAATTAGAAATGCCGTTCCAATCAACAAAAATCCAAGATTTCAATAGCTGAGTTTCATCCGCAAAATTCTAAATTTTACCTATTAATGCATGCTGACTTAAATCTAAGACATGGGGACAAATAAGGTCTTCAGGAATTAGAATCTCAATTTCCTTAGAAACAACATTTACAACAGTATCATTACCTGTAGATTTTACCTTTGGAACTCAGATTTGCTTAGGGGCTTTCAGAGATTTGAGATTCTAGAAAGTCCTTCGTAACCTCATGCATCTTGGATTAAAGCTTGACCATCTTTGCGAAGGTTGTCTGGGCAAAATTTTTTCAAAACCAGACTGATCATTAACCCTATGATACCTTCTGGAACTTGGAATAAAGCCTTTCCACCTTTGCAGGAAATGTTTTAGCAAAAACTCTTCGTTTCCTAAATTTTCGTACACCCTACCATCTCCCGCTAAAAAATCTGCAAAAAGACTCTCTTGAGACCGTAGCGGTCTCCTTGACCTAATTGCTAAATTTTGCTCCATGCATCATTCATAATGTAAAAAGTATATTAATATGTAAGATGCTAGGTTATAACACATGCACAAGATAAATATGATGCTAAGTAAGATAAAAATCATTCCTCAAACACGTCACACAAAAGAAATGACTATGCCCCCAATCCGTACTACATCGCAACATACCAAGATATAGATAAATCAAGGTTTGAATAGGTAATGGGAAAGGAACAAAAAGATAAACCAAAAAACAAATTGACTGACTTACAAAGTAGACATACAACCAACATATTCTCTTGCCAAAAAGGTTTCTTAGGATAGATTAGATTGGTTGGGTAGATTGAATAGATAACAACTTTATTGTAGGAAGGATATATCCATTAAAGATTGTTGATTTGTTGATAGGATAAGTTGGTTGATGTAGCAAATGTTGGTAATTGATATGTAGGATAGCATATGGCTCTGCAAGTAGGTGTTTTTTCTTTAGGTTGTCTAAGGACTTTTTATTTGAAAGGATGTGTTTGTTTGTTTGTTTTGCTGCTTGAGTTAGTCAAGTCTAGGTGAATGGGTTTTGATAAATAGAAGACTAGAAAGATGGAATGTCAATAGATTGAGATGGGTGAAGAATGATGAATCGTATGTGCCTAAGTACTGGATATGTCCTTCATATTCCATATTGCCTACATACCTTGTATCCACGGGATCAAGGCACATTACAATGAATGATGAAAATGATAATATGTAGTTCTAGGTAGAGTGATGAGCAAGTCAATGGGTTCGAGCTTGGGTAGGTGAAATAATGATATCTTATGTACCTGAGTATTGGAAACATCCTTCATATTCTAGACTGCCTACATACCCATATCCATGCGATTAAGGTACCTTAAGATTGTGATTAGATGATATGTAGTTCTTGATTGTGTTGGATGATTGAAGATAAGATGGTGTGAGGGGAGATGGTGATATCTTATGTACTTGAGTACTAGATACTTTCTTCATATGCCAGATTGCATACACACCCATGTCCATGGGATCAAGGTACCTTAAGATTGAGATGAGATGATATGTAGTTCTGGTTTTATTTGATGATTGATAATGATTGTGTTTCATTGTGGGGAATGATATATCCCTAGAGCAACACAAGGATGGTATCTAGTTTCAGAAATAAGACACCTTGTATAAGATGCTTAGTCTGGTTTTGAGAGTGTGACAATCTGTATAAGACAATTGATATGAATGATGGATTGGTTAATGTGGTTTTGTTTTTGTTTTTGTTTGAGTTGGTTGAAGAACCATGAACAAGGATCCATTCCTAGACCTAGGTTAAGAAAAGAGTTTCCCCCATTCTAGTAGAGGTGTTATTTATGGTTGAATGACATAGGATAACTAACAATAACATGGATAACTTGACATACTATAAGGATGATGGAAGATCTGACATAGGACAAGATAACAGTTTGACATGGATAACTTGAATAGAAGATCTGACATAGGACAAGTTGACTGTTTGACATGGATAACTTGACATAGGATAAGATGACAATTGACATGGATAACTTGACATGGATATCTTGACATAGGATAACAATGATTGATGAACTGACATAGGATAAGCTGACTATTTGACATGGATAACTTGACATAGGATACTGATAATGGAAGATCTGACATAGGACAAGCTGATGGTTTGACATGGATAACTTGACATAGGATAACGATGATGGAAGATCTGACATAGCACAAGTTGATGGTTTGACATGGATAATTTGACATAGGATAATGATGATGGACATTGACAAATTTCCAATCTATTCTAGATAGAGAAATGGACATGCAAAAAGGTCAATGGTTTTATTATGGATGGATGGATGGATGAAGTTTATTATGAAATGAACATGGAATAAACAAGACTCAATAGATGATGAATGCTAACTCTACACAGAATGCATGTTTGCTAGGTTTTCACTATGGTACTTATCCAAGGTGCCTGTTTACCAAGTTTTCACTAGAGGATGGATTTTTTTTGTTTTTGTTTTTGATTATTTTATTTTGATTTTATTTTTATTTTTTTAATTTTATTTTTTGACATGGATACTATAAGGATTAGACAAAGAACTTCTTGAGATGAACATTGTTTAGTGGCTCATCTAGAGGAATGCCTTCAGGTGTTTCTAAAGTATAAGCTCCTAATCCATATGTTGTTGTGATAATAAAGGGTCCTAACCAATTAGGCTTGAACTTGCCCTTCTTTTCCTGATCTGCTTGATTTCTCTAAATTTCCTTGAGGACAAGATCACCCACTTGGAACTATCTTTCTTTGATCTTCTTGTTATGGTTGTGCTGGAGGTGGTTTTGATAGACATGGAGATGATTAAGTGTAGCAAGGTGCCTCTCATCTAATAGTTCAAGCTCAGCTAATCTGGAAGTGCGATACTCCTCTCCATCAATTAGGTGCTACATAGATACTCTAAGGGATGGGCTCTCAACCTCTATAGGTAGAATGGCTTAAGAGCCATAGACCAAGGCATAGAGTGTAGCACCAGTTGGTGTTTTGATACTAGTACAATAGGCCCATAGGGTAGGATTGAGTTGCAGGTGCCAATCATGACCAACTTCATTAACCATTTTCTTGAGGATTTTGAGAATGGTTTTGTTGGAAGCCTCAGCTTAGCCATTGCTCTATGGATAGTAGGGAGTAGAAAAGTGATGTTGGATATTGTATTGGGTGCACAAGGTATGAACATCTTGATTCTTGAATGGTCTCCCATTGTTCGTGACAATGGCTTGGGGGATACCATACCGGCAAATGAGGTAGTTAAGGATAAACTTGGCTATTTGTTTGACAGTAATATAAGTCATGGGAATGGCTTCGACCCATTTCATGAAGTAATTAGTGGTGGTAATGATAAATTTATAGCCATTGGATGAGGATGGGTGGATTTGTCCTATGAGGTCAAGAACCCATTGTAAAAAAGGCCATGGAGTTGTCACAACTTGTAGGTTATGAGCTGGTGCGTGAATCAAGTCTCCATGCTACTAGCATTATAGCCACTTCTCAGAAAACTATAAAGCATCTTGTTCTATGGTAGGCCAGTAATAACCTATTCAGAGTATCTTTTTAGCAAAGTTAGGACTGATAGAATGTGCGCCACAAACACCTTCATGTATGTATCGTAATGTAGCCTTGGCTTCTTCCACGTTAAGACATCATAAGAGGATACCATCGAGACTTTGATGATATAGTGTATCAACTAGAATGGTGTAATGAGAGGATCGATGGATAAAGGTTTTCCATTGGGTTATAGATAGCTCATATGGAAAGGTACTGTGTTTAAGGTATTCATAGATATCTTCGTACCATGGGGAATTGGGACCAACAAGTGTGCAGATGATTTTAGTAGTTCGAACATTGATGGTTGGTATCAATAATTGCTTGATCAAGAATTCACATTTCTGTGTGTTTGCAGGCATGTCTATAAGTGATCCCACCGAAGCCATAGAATCTGTAGCTTTGTTGTGCTCTCTTGGAATTTTCTCAAAAGTGATGTTAGAGAAGTGTGGTTTGTAGGCATCCACTAGTTGCTTGTAGGGGACCAACTTTTCATCTTTTGTTTGGTACTCATCAATGACTTTTCGAATGACTAGTTGTGAGTCTCCATATACCTATAATTCTTTGATTTCCCCTTTGGACTATTGTATGGAGACCTATGAGGAGTGCTTCATACTCAGCTATGTTGTTGGTACAAGGAAATGCAAGCTGATATGACTTTGGGATATAGTCATTTTAAGGTGTGATAAAAAGGATGCTGGCCCCTGATCCATGTTGTGTGTAGGAACCATAAAAATACAACTTCCATATTATTTAGGTAGAAAGAGTGAAGAGATTTTCATCTAGAAAGTTAGATACCATAGGATGTACATCTATCATGGGTGCTTCTGCGAATTGATCTACTAGGGCTCACCCCTTGATTTCTTTATGATCCACATACTCAATGTCACACTCACTAAGGATCATGACCCATTTAGCTAGTCTACCTATGAGGGCTACTTTTGCTAAGAGATAATTTAATGGATCCATTTTGGCTATTATATTTGTGTATTGGTTTAGCATATAATGCCATAACTTTTTGGACATGAACACTAAGGCTAAACATGCTCTTTCAATAGATGAATAATTGAGTTCATAACCCACCAAGGTTCAACTAATATAATAGATTGCATGCTCTTTTCCTGAGTCATCATGATGTGCTAGAAGAGCCCCTAGGGTTGCAGTTGTAGTTGAGATGTATGACTGGTGGTACTAAGACAGAAGGTGTAGCTAGATATTCTTTGAGCTAATCAAATGTTGCTTGACACTTATCCTCCCATCAAAATGAGACATCATTTCAGAGAAAGTGTTGAAATGGTTGACATTTATCTGCAAGCTATGAGATAAATCACCTAATGGATTGTAACCTTCCTTGAAGGCTCCTTAATGCTTTTAGATTCTTTGGTGGAGGCATCTCCACTATAGCCTTGACTTTTATTGGATCTACTTCAATGCTTCTGCGAGATATAATGTATGCCAATAGTTTTCCCGAGGTTACCTTGAAGACACACTTCTTTGGATTGTGTCTTACTTGATATTTTTTGAGTCTATCAAAGATTTGTCCTAGAACCTGTATGTGAACTGCCCTAGAAGATTTTGTTAAGATGTCATCAATATAGTCCTCCATGATGTGATGAAAGAGATCATGAAATATCACTGTCATTGCACTTTGATAGGTTGCCCCTACATTCTTAAGACCAAATGGCATGATGCACCAACAATAGGTACCCCAAGAACAAGTAAAACTTGTTTTATGTTGATCTTCCTCCACTATCATTATCTGATTGTAGCTGGAAACTCCATCCATTAGAGAAAGCATTTCATGACTAGGAGTCAAGTCTACTATGAGATCAATGTTTGGCAATGGAAAGTCATCTTCGGGACATTCTTTGTTGAGATCTCTAAAGTTAGAACACATGTGGATGCCGCCATTTGGTTTAGCCATAGGTACAATGTTTGAGACCCATTCTAGATAATCAATAGGCTTGATAAAGTTTGCATCTAGCAACTTCTTATTTCAACTTTGACCAAGAGAGCTATCTGTGGGTGCATTTTTCTTAGTTTTTTCTTGACCAGTTTAGTTTTTGGATCAACTATGAGATAGTGAACTACTAGTGAAGGGTCCAACCTTGGCATATCAACATAGGTCCATGCAAAGTTGATGGTTTGTTGTAAGAAGGAGTTGGTAAGATTCTTGTTCTGATAATGATGCTATAAGGAATGTGGTCTTAGGATTTTGCTTTGTGCCAAGATTTATCTCTATAGAATCTTCCACTAGGAGAGTTGATTTCTCTTGATACTTAGATGGTAAGGGAAGGTCAAATCCTCCATCCTCAGGTGCCACTATTGGGTTTTCACCTTCAGATACATCCTTTATTTTGACTATTTTCTGATTAGGAGGTGCCACAGTGTGATTTTCACCTAGTGATCTTTCTTTACTTTTACTTTTGCTACTATAGGATTTGGCATTCTCACCAAAATAAGCAACTTGAGCTAGTTCCATTACAAAACTAGCTTTGTGATCGCCAAGAGGGATACCATCTTGGAGTCCCATGAAATCTACAAGAGCTTTGTCATTATAAAAAACATCTAGAACATGGGACCCTTGTTGGTCCCAATTGATAAATTTAGGGTAGACAAGTGTTATAATCTAGGTGCTAGTGGTGGATGTTAAGGTAACGAATGATAGCATGAATATTGAGCATTCAGTGAATAGGTCAGTCATATAGAGGTAGGAGTCATCGATGATATCCTCTTTAGACATTGAATCTAAGAGAAAAGTTTTTGCTACCTCATCAAGAATACCCTCGATGTCCAAGGCGCATGGTACCTTCCTACCAAATCCTAACCCCTTCTTGTCTAGTTTCTTCTTCACAATAATGGGTTCTATGTCACCTTGATTATCTTTCCCAAGGACACCTTTGCCTTTGTAGCCCATATTTTTGACAATTCTTAGGCCATTTGCATATCATTTAACTGGTATGACTAATTCTCTCTCTTTGTAGAGCCAAGATGAGATGTCTTCAATAGTTTCCTCTGCCAATAATTTTCCTTCTTAGAATTGGGTTAGAGATGCTAGAGGGGGATAGCTGCTTCCTTAGTCACTTTAGCTATGGGTGGTTGGCTATAGGACTTAGGGGATAAGGGCATCCACCCTACACAACAAGATTTAGAGATATCATATTCACCAAAGCCTATATCACAAATGTCAGCTTTGATTTTGAGAATAGGATTAGGATTAGGTTCAACTTCAGAGGCTTTTTTCAGATTTTCAAGGTTGACATATAGTGGGGATTCATAGGCTTTGTCACTATTGGGTACTTGGTTGTTATTCTTATAACTGCCTTGCAAGGTATGATAGAATTCAAAGGGATTAGGGTTTCTTGGGATAGTGATCTCTATACCATTAAATGAGAACTTGACAGATTGATGGTATGTTGAGGGAACAACTTTCATAGCATGGATCCATGGGTGTCCTAAGATAATGTTATAAGGTAGCTCAATGTCAAGGACCTGGCACCTAGTTTCAAGCATGATGGGGCCTAGTTGTATAGGCAACTGGATAACACCTTTTGAATGGCACTTAGCATCATCATGCCCTTGATTGTAATGCTTTGATCAATGTTGACATGATCCTCAGAGTATCCCAATTGTTTAAGTAACTTGAGAGAATAGTTATTGAGACCAGTACCACCATCTATAAGTATGCATTTGATCTTTTGTTTATGGATGAAAAATTCAATGTGAAGGGCACCATTGTGACATAGATCATGGGATGGGAGGTCTTTTTCAAAAAAGACCACATTGTAAGGTGAGATAATGTTACCTATTATAGCTTGGAAATCCATGACTGCTATGTTATTAGGAACTGAAGACTCTTTTAGGGCTTTTTCTAGCACAACTTTATGTGTGGGTGATGACAGTAGAAGGTCGAAAATAGAGATCTGTGTAGGGGTTTTCTCTAGATGTTCAACAAGATTGTAATTAGATTGGGTTGGGAGATTCAGTGTAGGCCCACAAAGGGTAACATGACCATGATACATTGTGATAGTACAATCCATATATTTACCTTTGATAGTGAGGGTAGACACATGAATTTCTTCAAAATAACCCACAATAGAGTCATAGGAAGTGGAGGCTTTATTAATGCCTTTACCTTTGTCAGGTTTTTGACCTTGACCATGGTTAGGGAATGGCTTCTTGTACATGTTGAGATCCTTGTTGGTATTTTGAGTAGGAGGTACATCACAAGTGACTTTGCCTCTATCAATAAGGTTTTAGATCATGTGCTTGAGTTTCATGCATGATATGGTTATGTGTCCTTTGGTCCTATGGTCTTCACAATATTCGTTATCTTTGTACCATGTAGGGTTGTAAGTAGGTTCGCCATTTGGGGGAGCGTCTAGTAGCATGACAAGTCCATTTTGTACATGTTTCTATAGAACCAACTCTATAGGCTCTCCCAAGGGAGTGAACTTATGCCTAGGAGGGTAATTTTAGGGAGGCTGCTCTTGTTGACGCTGTTGGTTTTGTTTTTATTTTTGTTGATGTTGTTAATGTTGTTGAGGTAGAGGTTGGTTTTATTTGGATGAAAGATTAAGGGGAGTTTACAATGTTTGGACATGTTTGGAATCCACCACACCATCACTGACCACATTTTTTTTTTGTTCTAGTATTTGGGCTTATCATTTGATTGTTGTTGGGGAGGATTGTCTTTATTTTCTTTGAAGATTTTGACCATGCCTTTAGTGATGAGGGTTTTTTTTATGTTGATGCCTTTATAGGTAATCTCATCAAAGGTTGTAGCACTTAGTATTTTCAAATGGAAACCCATTTCTTGGTTAAGGTTCTACACAAATATGCTAACAAGCTAATTTTTAGGTATTTTGAATGGGAGTTTCCACATTTTTATGTTTATTGTTACATAAGTTAGTCATAGAGACTTCATGTTCTATGTTGTATGAGAAATGGGCAACAAATGTTTCTGCAAGCTTGTTAAAAGATTTGACACTCGTAGGTAGATATGAGAACCAATCTATAGCTTGACCTCCAAGGCTGTGAGGAAAGAGGCACATGAGATATGTGTCATTATGTGCAACCTCTAAACAAGTGAGATAGAATTCTCTAAGGTGGTCTTTTAGGTTTCCTCTTCCTCTGTATTTATCAAATTTGGGTATAGTTAAGTTGGGAGGAAAAGAGATCATTTGATATGACCAATCAAATGGATAAGGACAAACCTCCTCCAAGGAGAAGTTTTTCTTAGTGTGACCAAATGTTAAATCGACTACTTGTTGTATATCAGCGAGTTTATGCTCCATAGTTGTTGGGGGTGTTGGAAGAGTCTCTTGTTGCACTAAGGGTGGTTATTATTGCCCATGGGGAAGATTGTAGTTGAAGCCATTGAAATTGATGTTATATGGGTCATATGATTGATTTGGGTCATATGATAGATTTGGATTAGGATGGGTTTGGTTCTTTTGATTTTGCATATGTGGAGGTGGTGCTAGATAAGAATGTTGGCTTTGTGATTGTTGTGGAGAAATAATGAAAGAGTTTTGTCATTGATATTGAACTGAGGAGGGGTGATGAATAGATTTTGTGGAGGAAAGTTGAATGTGGTTTGATTTGATTGTGATTGTGGAATATAGCCATAGGAAGTTTGGTTTTGAGAATGTTGAGGGTTATTGAGATAGTTGTTAGTGAGATTGAGCATGAATGATCTTTGTGGTGGAGGGACATAAGTAGATGGGTTTTGAGATGGTTGGGGTTGATTGAAATAGGTGAGGTTGAGTGTGGATGATCATTGTGGTGGAGGAACATAATTTGTGTTGATGTTTTGGGAGTGTTGTGAAGGAGTGATGATGTTTGTGTTGATGTTTTGGAAATGTTGTGGGGGAGTGTTTGTGTTTGTATTAGTGATATAGAGGGTTGATGACATTGAGGGTGGTGTTTGTTGTGACCCTTGTTGCATGGCTACATAAGTGTTTCCCAGATTGTAATTTGGTGGAAAACCATCTCGTGATGGGGTGGCCAATGTTCCACTTGCGATTGATATGGGCATTTTTGATATGCTAGGAAGTTGTTGTTGGTTTTGTTTAGATAGAGTGGCTTGTCTTGCTAATTCTTCTTAACGATGAAGAGTCTCTTGTTACATTTTATAAATCTCCATAGGAGTCAAGAGTGGTGATATTGGTCTTTCTACTGTTGTATTTTGATAAAGAGGATTCTCATATTGAGCGTCAAAAGGTTTACTCATTCTCCCTTGTGAGCTTTCTTTAGGTATGGGAGTGGTCATGGTTGACATAGTTTGGACAATAGTTATAGCGTCATGGGATTTGTTTTGCTCTTTAAGTTTGGATAGATCAAAGTCTTGGGGTAGTTTAGCTCCTTGTTTTGCAAGAAAACAAAATAAATGATCTTAATTTTCACTAAGGAGTTTGTCAAATGTGGCTATGGCTCTAGGGTCTTGCATGATTTCATCAAGCTTTCATCTATCTTCTTGAGAGGATTGACCTTCTTGAAAGTTTCACTCTTCTTGAGATGGGACTTGAACCGTGGTATAACTGGGTGTAGCAAAATCATGAGGCATGCTGATAGTAAATTAAGTTACATCTACCAAAGGGACATTACTCTCTTGTGGATTGGCAAGTTGGTAATGTTGCAGTCTATTTTGAAATTTGGTTGGCCTTTCTATTGGTGTTTGGGGAGTACCTTTTTGAGACATGTTGGATTGACTTGTTTGAGGTTTATACAGGGGTGATTTGCACTTCTTGGGGGCAATTTGCTTAGCCTTCATATATTGCTGGAGTTGAATGGTTGCCATGAGATGCACTAGGATAATATGTTTGAAATTTTGCTAAGACTTTGCTATGATTTTGCTAAGACAATTTGAAAAAAATAGTTTTCTAGACCAAAGGTACTGGACTGTGTTGCAAAGGCACAGGCCTATTATACCAAAGGTAGGTTACTATGTTTTAGAAGCCCTGGACTATGCTGCCAGAGGCACTAGACTATTATATCAAAGACACTGGGCTGTGCTACAAAGGTGATGGGTTGTGTTACAAAAGTGTTGAGATGGTGTCAGTGAACATGTTTATAAGGCAAATTTTGATAGGTTTGGATTGGATTTTGATTGGTTTTTCTTTGACAAGATAGAACACATCAAACAAAGTGGCAAAAAGGACTGACACAATAGATAGTGTATGTTCTAGGCTCATGAAAAAGCCCAATGTTTCCATGGGTATTAGAGAATTGCAAACAATTCAAGAACTTTTTATCCCTAGAGACATGGTTTCATTGCGGTAGATCAGCTCACAACTTAATTCTTTGTCGACCAAATGGCATTCCATATAGGTGTCGTACATTTGTATCTTTGCGAGAGACAATAGGTAGGGATATCTCACCCTCCCCTTAGAAAGCTATAAGTAGGTCACAAGAGCTTATGCTAACCAAAGGAATACTACCTCTTCTCATGGGAGTCAATAGTGAGTAATCTTGAGGGTTTATACTGATTTCCCTTACACTAATGATTATCGCAATGTTTGGAGGTGAAATGGATAGTCACTATCTAGATGGTTCTTAGTAGCTTTAAGGGACCAACACCTTGCGATCACGTGGAAAGCTACTGAAAGCTTTAACCAATCCTACTAAGAGTTTCAAACACTTCGCCCAATGTGAAAATCATTTTCACAAAGAGCTAGTACACCTCTTTTTGATTTGGCACCTCAAGGCAAGGCTGGCATTGGTTAGGACTTGGCTTTCACCTTATCCCTCTTATATAGTGGTTCAAAGGAAAACTCTACCTAGGGTCATCCCTTTTGGATGAAGCACAATCCAAAAGTAGGCCCTTCTAAAGGAATAACTAAAAGTAAGATCAAGCACATCAAACAAAGATTCAATTGTCCTATTATAAGAAAAATAAGGTGCAACTATATTAGGCACACACATGATTATAGTTGTCAATTGTCCCTTATGAAATTGAAGTGTTTTGCATTCATGTTCATTGTCCCTTAGAAAATTGAAGTGTTTTTACATTCATGTCCATTGTCCTTTAAGAAAGTGATATGTTCTTAAGACTTAGATTGCAAAAAAGATGATTTGTTCAATTGTCCCTTTAGAAAGCAATATGTTTCTAGGACTTAGTGTGATAGATTTGGCAATTTCTTCAAATCTTGTCCTGTATGAACACATTAGAATAACCTATTTTATCTATTTGAGTATTAAGAAGTTGCAAAAAAGATGATTAGTTCCACCACAACTCAATAATTAGTAAAAACAAATCAATTGACCAAAAGTACTTTACTGTGTTACCAAAGGTGACTTACTATATTTCTGAAAGCACTTGACTGTGCTACCGAAGGTGCACTACTTCCAACCAAAGGTGCTGGACTGTGATACTAGAGGCGTGTTACTGTGTTGGAAAAGTATGCTACTATAGTGCAAAGGTGTGACACTATCCCAGATATGCAAAAATTAGTATTTCATCAAAAATCTATATTTGAAAGATGGAGTCATGATTATAATATGATCTAGAATGATTGATAAAGCTGAGTTCTATAAGCAATGATGAAAGTATGATAAGTTTAGACCCTACAAATCAAAAAACTAGTTAGAAACCCTATGTATCTAAAGGCGTTGTACTATTGTGCCAAAAGCGCAAGACTATTCTACTAGAGGCACTTTACTGCATGCCAAAGGCACGTTACTGTCACCCAAAGGCACTTTGCTAATATACTAGAGATGCTTTATTGTGATGAAAAGGCACTTTTCTATGTTATATTGCGCTGTTCTATATTATACTTCAAAAAAATAAATTTTCTAAAAGAAAACAGTGATTAGTGGGTCCCATCGAGTGTGCCAGAATGTGTATAGGAATAAAATCGAGATAGAATAATAATCAAAACCATGAAATAATTAACAACTCAATCTTATAACATAAAGATAACGATCTAAGAAAACAACCAAATAATCAATGAATAATACCAAAAAAAATGAAAGCTTTCACCTATATTGTATTGTTATCTTGGTTGAATGTGGATTGCTCTTTAAATTGTGAAACCATGTTTGCAACAAGTGGATGTAGATTGTTTTTGTGCTCAAAAGGTAGAAGGGTCAATGATGCGATGAATGCTCAATGCACTATAAGAAGGCAAAAGCTTAAATGATCAAAGAGGATTTGTTATGAGATGAGGGGGGTTTATATAGGTTTCAATGAAGATCAATCAATGGTCTAGATAATTCAATGGAATCAATGGATGAGATAAATCTAAAATTTATGATGAATGTGCACCTGACATGTGTCACAAAAAGTTATTTTTGTTTGAGTTAACTGATTGATTTGGCAAAAAGACATGGAATAGACATGATAAAGATAGGTTTCATAAAAATAAGAAATATTTTTTTCTAATTTATGAGTTGGTGATAAAAATAATAATGATTAAGCCAATTAACTCAACTTTAGATTTTCTTTTTACATGATTTGAGTAAAATTAAATAATAAATTATTTAATTTTGTGTGCATGATGAACAAGATTTATGTTTAGAAGATTTGGAAGACATACAAAGCAAATTAAATAAATAAATTATTTAATTGTTTATGCATGATAGAAGAGATAGATTAGATTTAAAGTTTTAAATAAATTAAACAAATAAATTGATTTAATTTATTTTGCATAATCAAGGGTAAATAAAATATTTTATTTTATTTTATTTTTAGTGGGAGATTCAATTTAAATAAATTTGAATGATTTATTTAAATTTGGAAGAACAATTGATTAATTAAATAATTTATAAATTATTTAATTATAGATAAGAGGATTTAAATGAAAAATTAATTAAACAATTAATTTATTCAATTGATGTGGATTTGAATTTTGAGAGAAGATAATGATTTAATTAAATAATCACAATTATTTAATTTTGGAAGAATAAAGTTGATTTTGATGAAATTAATTAAATAAATAGAATTTATTCAATTAATGTTGAATTTAGGAGATTTGGAAGAATTTGATGAAATTAATTAAATAATTCAATTATTTAATTAATGTTGAAATGTAGGTGATTTGATGAAATGCAAGTGATGCGAAGACATGGTCATTTTTGGGTGTCTATAGACACCATTATAAACATCTTGAATAGGGGTTGTAGATGAGGAATCATCTTTTGTTAAAGAAGGAAAAAAATTCAAATAGTTGGATAGGTGTTAGGCTAAGTCATAGGATTCACTTGTTGACAATATTTCAAGGGATCTAGATTATCTTTTATGGTGTAATTTTTTTTTTCATAAACAAATTTAATAGATCCATGCAAGTTATATTGAACCGCACCCATGAAATGAATTAATGAAGGGTACTCCCCTTACCAACCCAAACGGACAACAATATAAGATAAAGCACTAGGCATGACATGGACAATGGTAGGTAAAGTAATAGGACCCAATTCAATCAATAACATGATTGTGCCCAAAGTTTTTCTACCTATATTATCAAATCCATGAATAGAAAGATTAGTGGGAGATATACAAGATGTATCAATATTGATACAACTTAATAGGTCTACACCACAAATCTTGAGACCTGAACCATTAGTGATAAGGGTACATTTGATACTAAAAGAATTAATCCCAACAATGATAAGAAGAGGATAATTTTGTTTTTGTACCTCTAAAGGAGGTAACTCATATTGTTGAAATAAAATATTTGGAGAATTCATATAGATACAATCAGACAAGGCAACTATGTCATTCAACCTAGTAGAAGATGCTACTATAATCTTCTGTAAGGCTTCTTGGAGCATGCCATGGTATGTAGGTGAAGTTTAAATGAGCTCCCAAAGATAGATCTTGGTGGGAGTAGCATGAAGCTTCTCATAAGATCATACTCTATTGGAAGCTTCTAAGAAATATTAGGAGCTAGAGGAAGAATAGGAGAAGAAGTTGGGTGGGAAATAGGGATAGATGCAGTCTATTTGTTTTATCTTGTATTATATGTGTGGGCTGCTGCATGATAATGAGGAGGCCTCGACACATTTAATGTCATATATTTTAAAATTTGTGTTAGGTAATTCAAAGGTCAAGGTGTGTTTGAAGCACCTTAAATAGTGATTACTAGTTTATAATTTTCTTGCATATCAAAATGAAGATGTACCACAACTTTTTAGTTTCACACATTCTTGTGTACAAGATTGGAAATGTAAATTGTGTTAATCATTTATATAGAAAGATAATGTTTTATATGAGAGGAGGAATAATTAACATGGATGAGGTCATCAAGATTTTCATTAAGCATATCAAAATCTTCATTTATAAAAGGATCATTGAAACATGTGAAGGTTTTGTGAAATAGATCTAACATGGTCAAATTCTTATTTGTACCAAACAAAGGAAGAAGAGAAGAAGAATGATAATAGAAATGCAAGTGAATGATGTCAAGTTCACCAAAATGTAATGTATGAAAATTTGAATTTTATGTAAGACTAAACAATTCTATTTGACTAGAACTAACCTCAAGGAAGTTTATTATGTTTCTATCTAATTAGGAAGAATAGAATAACTCTAGCTAGACCCTACTCTTCTCTACACTTAAAATTATCTAATTTTTATAAGTGAAAGCACTAAGGTACAACAATATAACTGCAGAATATAAAAATCTAGATATTAAATTATAGAAATGAATATAGAATAGTAAATAAGAGTCTATTAGTTATTTGTCATTGATGTTAAAAATGCAGTTTGTTGATGTGTTGAATGGAAATCCAATGCTGATGTGGTGATGAGATGAGATCCAGTGTTGATGAGATCCACAGACATGAGATTCAAGAGGTGGTAATTCAGTGTTGATGGGTTGATGAATAGACTCAAGAAATCCTAAAGTTAGCATGAAGTTGTGATGCATGATATGATATCCAAAGGAATGTTAATAAACTTGCAGTGGTTCTTGTTAATGATCTTGTAGTTGGCTTGAAGCTATCATGTAGGATATGATATCCAAAGCAAGGTATGTTATCCATCAAAGTTGATCTAAGTTTGCATTCTTCAAAGTTTAAGGAAAAGACATATTGGTTAAGGTCTTGTAGCTTTTATAGACATGTATGCAAAATGTAAAAAGTTGTTAAAACTCTGTAAAATCTTTTGATTGAATACTTCAGTCATAACCTTCATATAAACATTTGCATGAGGGACTGTTTAATATTTGTGATTATTTTAAATATTTAGCATAAAGAAATTTACCTCTAAAACCCTAAAGACAAACTAAAAAAAATCTAAAAATTGACTAAGTCTTAAGGGTTAATAAGAGTGTATGTGACATGTTACTTTTTCTTTAAATCGTCTGGTGACTTGGTTCTTCCAGTCACCAATGAATTAAGTTCTAACTTAAGTCATCGCATACATGGTGAAACCAGCCCCTTTGCCTAGCAACAACCAGTGGTCATGGTGTATTTTGTGCCATCGAGTGGGAGATTAATATCCATGGTTATCATAAAGGTGTTAAAGTGAAGATCAATTACCTCATTGTAAACTCATTCAAATGGGCAATGGTCTTTTCTCTAGCATGAAGTTTGACAAGAATATGCTCGTTTACTATGTAAGTTGGTTAGTTTGGCTATTTCTTTAACTATATTTTGAGCCAGTAGGATTGTGGTTGTCAGAGATTTTTAAATCAAGGCTGGAGAATAGTTTTGGATTGATGAAATAGTGAAGATCATCAAAGTTTTTGTTTTTGTCTTGTAGATGAAGATGTTTTTGGTGTGATTATAGAAAAGAGTGAACATCATAAAGAAAAGAGTGAATATCAATCTAATAATAATGAAGAAGAGGTTGATCTTGAGGGAGAATTGAGATGTGCACTTGGTGAAATAAAAAGACTCAAAAAGGAGGTAGTAGTGCAAAGAAATTAGACCCTAAAAGATACTAAAAATTTAATCAACAAGGTTAATGAGTCTAAAAAATTAGTTGTAGACCTAAAACTTCAACTTGAAGAGAGAAAAAGGGTTGTAGAAGTCACCAAAATGGAGTTAGACACCAAAGAAAAGGAGTGTTATACTTTAGAGGCAAAATTTGTAGCCTTGAGGAAAAAGCTTGATATGTGTGACAACAATGACAAGTTAGTAGATCTCTTAGGTTAAAACAAAGGCCACAAGGATAAGACTGGTCTAGGGTTCATAGAAGGCCAATGCTCACATTCCAATGATCTTCAACATGTTGATGGCTTTGTCAATGTTACAAACAAAAGGTTCATGAAACTATCAAGTACCAAAAGGAATATTCCATTTAGGTATAATATACATATCTTTGGTTATTTCTTTTATTGTAACCAATATGGGCATAAGGCTAGTGAATGTAGAGTTGTATCTAGAAGGAGGTTAAGTTTTGTAAGTAGAAATCCTTTTGAGATCTTGAATAAGTTGAGATGCTTTAATTGTAACAACTTTGGACATATAGCTAAGTTTTGTAGACCTAATTTGGAAATGCAACAAAAGAGAATTAGTATTCACTCAAAAGTGACATCTCCTAATGTAATAAGATTAAGGATAAGACAAAACTAGTTTGGAAACCAAAGATATTTAACAAGAAAATTGAAGCTATGCTTGTTCAAACTACCCTACATGCCAATAAGAAAGAACTATGGGTTATAGACAGTGGGTGCTCTAATCACGTGTGGGGATAAGAGAAAATTTATCAAATTAGAAGATTATTCAGGTGGGTTAGTCAAGTTTGGAAATGATTTTTGTATTGAAATCAAAGGAAAGGGTACTATATCCTTATACGATGATAAACAATTGCATGATGTGTACTATGTAGAAGGCCTAAAACATAATCTCTTGAGTGTGAGTAAGATTCGTGATAATGGATTTAATATTTTGTTTAATGCTCAAGGTTGTGAAATAAGAGGAAAATTAGGAAAAATAGTTGCAATAGGGTTAAGGACAAGAGGAAATATATATAATCTTCAAGGAACTAATAACAAAGATAAAAATGGACAAGTTTTCTTTATGGGACAGGTTGAAGAAAGTTAAACTTTGACAATCTTGTCAAGGTCAGCAAAAACTAGAATGCAAGAGATATGCTACTCATCTCTAAGCCAATCAATAGCACTTGCAAGGAATGCCAACTAGGTAAGAAAAAAAATATCAATTTTAAGTCAAAAGAGTACTCTTCTACTAGACATTTACAACTTGTTCATACTAATTTATGTGGTCCTACAAGGACAAAGTCATTAAATGGTGAAAGATACTTTATGCTTTTCATTGATGATTATTCTAGGATGACTTGGGCAACTTTTTTGAAGCATAAATCAGAAGAATTTGATAGATTTAGGATCTTTAGAAAGATGGTTGAAAGATAATTAGATTTGAAGATCAAATGTATGAGATCAGACAAAGGTGGAGAGTACACTTCAAAAGAGTTTGAGGGCTAATATGAAAATCATGGCATTAAAAGGCAATATTCACCCTCTAGGACACCACAACAAAATGGTGTAGCTGAAAGAAATAATAGAATAGTCAAGGAGATGGCAAGAACAATGTTTCATGATGCAAATCTACCTAACACCTATTTGAAAGAAGCAGTTCATATAGCAGTATATACTCTACATAGAGTACAATTAAGGGGAAAAACTAAACATACTCCATATGAACTATGAGATGGCAAGTTAGTAAATGTTGGTCATTTTAGAGTTTTTGGTAGTAAATACTTTATCAAGATAGATGATGAAAATTTGGGCAGTTTTGAGTCTATATGTGATGAAGCTATATTCTTAGGCTATTCTACACATAGCAAAGCTTATAATTGTTTTAATAAGAGACTCAAAAGAATAGTTGAAAGCACTAACATTAAAGTTGATGAAAATATATAGCCTTGTGAACAACAGATAGAAGATAATGAAGAAGAAGATCATGTATCAAAAGAAGAGGTGGAAGTTTCAAAGGAAGAGGTGCTCCTAAATAACCTATGGAGTTAATAGAAAAAACTCCTTCAAAAACTCTACATAGAAATCATCCTCAAGAGCTAATCATTGGGGACAAAATATTGGTGTGCAAACAAGGAGAAAGCTTGCCAACACAAATGATCAAGCACATGTATGCTTGATATCAGAAATAGAACCAAAAACCTACATAGAGGCCAGCAAAGATGAGTTTTGGGTCAAACCCATGGAGGAAGAGTTAGGTCAGATTGGAAAGAACAAGACATGGGAACTTGTTCCTAGACCTAAAGACAAGAATGTTATTGGGACAAAGTGGGTCTTTAGAAATAAACTTGATGACAAAGGCAATGTTGTTAGGAACAAGGAAATGCTTGTTTGCAAGGGGTACTCTCAAGTTGAAGGCATTGATTTTGATGAGACATTTACACATGTGGCTAGGCTTGAAGGATGTTCTTAGCTTTCTCTTTTTACAAAAACTTTAAGGTATACCAAATAGATGTAAAATCATCTTTTCTCAATGGATATATTGAAGAAGAGGTCTATATGGAACAACCTGAAGGGTTTCATTGTGAAGGAAATTATGTTTATAGATTGAAAAAGGCATCATATGGGTTGAAACATGCACCTAGAGCATGGTATTCTAGGTTAGACAAGCATTTACAAGATCAAGGATTCACAAAAGGTGGAGTGGACAACAACTTATACTTCATGACTAAAGGTGAAAACATTCTTGTTGTTATTGTTTATGTGGATGATATCATTTTTGGGAGCAAAGACAATAATATGTGCCAAACTTTTCCTAACATTATGAAATCTGAATTTGAAATGTCCATGCTTGGAGAGTTATCTTTCTTTCTTAGCTTACATGTTTCACAAATTGATATGGGAATCTTTATCAGTCAAGTGAAGTATGAAAATAAATTCTCAAGAGATTTGAAATGGAAGATTGTAGGCCTGTTGGTACTCCTATGGTGACAGGTTGCAAGTTAAGTAAGGTTGATGACTTACCTGATGTAGATCAGTCTTTGTTCAGATCTATAATAGGTAGTCTTTTGTAACTAACAACTTCTAGGCCTGATATTATGCAAGTAGTATGTTTGGTGGAAAGGATTCAATCCTCTCCTAAGAAATCTAACTTGAATGCATTCAAAAGCATCTTTAGATGTCTCAAAGGAACAATATACTATGGATTGTGGTATCCTAGATCTAATGATTTAACTTTTCTTTCATATACTAATGTTGATTGTGTAGGATGCATTAATGATAAAAAGGTACTAGTGGAGGAGCATTCTTCTTAGGTGGAAGGATAGTATCTTGGCATAGCAAAAAACAAGAATCAGTGTCCTTGTCAATTGCAGAGGTAGAATATATTGTTGTTGCCTCATGTTGCTCCCATGTTTTGTGGATGGTTCAAACCCTTAAGGACATCAAGGTAGAAGTTTCTCAACCTATGTCTATCTTGTGTGATAACACTGATGCAATAAACATCTCCAAAATCTAGTCATGCACTCTAGGACCAATCATATTGCTATAAAGTATCATTTCTTGAGAGAAAACATTCTTGTAAATGAGGTTGTATTGGAATATGTTTTTACTTTAGATCAAGTAGCAAATATCTTCACTAAACCATTGGATAAGGAGGTATAAATGAATGTTTAAGACAGAGGTTAGGAGTGTTGTCTCTATCCTCTCTTCAATGAACCAAGGTCCTAGTATAATTTTAGGGGGATTTCATGGTTCTTCTACTTAGATCTGAAACTATGTCAACAGTTCTAACTTATTTGTTAAATCTTACTTTTTGAGATCAATAATTTGTTACTAAATAGTGGAGGTGCAATGTGGTGACAATGGTATTTGGTCTTGCCAGTGATGTGATAGTGAAACAAAGAAATATTCCAATAAGTTATAGTCTTACCATGTGTGCTCTTTATCCAAAATTCTATTCTTCTATTTAGATAGTTGAATTAGTATTTCAATCTCAAGCGTCAGTTTTTATCAGTATTTCAGATCCCTTTATATAGTGTTATGTCACTCACTATTCTTTCATGCCTATGATTTACTGTCATGCACATGGATGCTAGTGAGAATCTTTGTGTGGATATGACAAAACTTCCCTATGATAGCAGTGATTTTATGCTTTGTTGTTATCCTATGCTAACAATGATGTCATCTTTTAATAGTGGTGGAAGTATCTCTATTTTTCTAGTCTATTCCACTAAGTATAGTTTTGATCTGGCAATATGATAGTCTAATGATAGTATGATCTGTTTTCTCTCTCTCTCATGATAGATTTTAAGGGTGTAGTGATTGTGTGCAGATGTATTATGAGTTTTCATATCTAATAGTGATTTAGGCTTGCATAACCTCTATAGATTATCTTTCATTTCCATGATCGTTTGTATGGGAGTTAGTGTTTTCTTTGTCTTTGATGTGAAAGGGGGAGTGATAGCAAAGTTTTTCCATAGTTGTGCCATCAATGACAAAGGAGGAGTTTGTTAGTTATTTGCCATTGATGTCAAAAATGCAGTTTGGTGATGTGTTGAATGGCAATCCAATGTTGATGGGTTGATGAGATGAGATCTAGTGTTGATGAGATCCATAGACACAACAGTTTCAAGAGGTGGCAATTCAGTGTTGATGGGTTGATGAATAGGCTCAAGAAATCCTAGAGTTGGCTTGAAGCTGTGATGTAGGATATGATATCCAAAGGAGTGTTAATAACCTTGTAGTGGTTCTTGTTAATGATCTTGTAGTTGTCTTGAAGCTGTGATGCAGGATATGATATCCAAAGAAGGATATGTCATCAATCAAACTTGATCTAATTTGGCATTCTTCAAAGTTTAAGGAAAAGACATATTGGTTAAGGTCTTGTAGCTTCTATAGACATGTATACAAAATGTCAAAAGTTGTTAAACTTTGTAAAATCTTTTGATTGAATACTTTAGTCATATCCTTCATATCAACATCTACATGAGGGACTATTGAAGATTTGTGATTATTTTGAAGATTTATCCTAAAGAGATCTACTTCTAAAACCCTAAGAATTAAGTAAGTCTTCAGGGTTAATAAGAGTGTATGCGATAGGTTACTTTTTCTTTTAATCGTCTGGTGACTTGGTGTTGCTGGTCACCAATGAATTAAGTTCCAACTTAAGTCATCGCATACATGGTGAAACCAGCCTCTTTGCCTAGTGACAACTGGTGGTCATAGTGTATTTCATGCCATCAAGCTAGAGATTAATATCCATGCCTATCCTAAAGGTGCGAAAGTGAAGATCAACAACCTCAGCGTAAACTCATTCAAATGGGCAATGGTCTTCTCACTAGCATGAAGTTTGATGGACATATGCCCATTTACTATGTAAGTTGGTTAGCTTGGTAGTTTCTTTAACTACATTTTGAGCCGGTAGGATTGTGGTTGTCAGAGATTTTTAAAGCAAGGTTGGAGAATGGTTTTGGATTGATGAAACAGTGAAGATCATCAGAGGTTTTGTTTTTTTGTCTTACAAATTGATGCAGAGGTGGCACAAGGGAAGCAACAGAACAAGGTTTAGTCTATTCTCCTTTGCCCACTCACCCACTTCACCTAGCCTTCAACCCACCAACCAAAGGCACCTTCAAGGGTATATGAAGGGTTTGATATCTTGGTGATGACTCAACCTTCAAGGCTTCTCCAACACCTTAAGACAGATCAATAAACACCTTCTATGCAGTTGGTTTGATCCCTAACTTCCCAAAACTCTCCAACCTATACTTTGACTAGTAAGGCTACTAGCCCTCCAAACTAGGTTTTCTCAACACAACTTGACAAAATCCTAAATGACTAGGAAATTAAATGATGGTTTTAGATACTCTTTTAGGGACCCTATCAAACTTCCAAGTCTCCTATTCCAATCTACACCAGCAATCCAGACCACCTACTAGGTCTTTAGGCCTAATTGATCAGTTTAGGGCTAGGTTACAAAGCAAGTGGTCCATTTTGGGTGCATAGATTAGGGACAGGAATTTGGAATGCTTCTACCATGTCCAAAAAATGCAAAACCACCATTCATTCACTCACCCTATTAGGATTCTGTCATCTACAACCTCAAATAGCATAAATTTGGTCAAATACAAGGAAATACTTGACCTAGGGCATCACCTTAAAATTTGAAAATAGTCTCTCCCAGCCAATTATTTTTGGAATCCTATAGAGTACATCCCTAGCCTGTATTTCACCAATTTTTATGAATTTTCACCTATGGAAATGCATTCTAGGACTGGATTTCTATGACAAACGCTAGAAAACAGGATTTCTAGACCAGTCTTGAAAGAAAATTCAATATCTTTTGACTTTGACCACTTCAAGGCCTCAAACTAGTTGCATTTGAACCCTGACTCCAAGTACTTTCAAAAAAATAGCATTTTCTCACCTAGACCATCGGTACAGGCTGTACACAGTAAGAAAAGTAGGAAAAAGTGACTATTTTTTGTTGTTTGAATGCCCAAAACTCCGTACCAGACCTCCTCTGCTGTACAGGAGTGAACTACAATGTTTTTCAACTGATCCAAGTCAGTGTCTAACTTCTCCAACAACATTCAACCACCAAAATGGTTTTTGAACTGACCTACTACATGACACACTTTGACAATTATGTTGTTTTGCCTTAACATAAGGATTCCAATTGGTTTTGCTTGGCCAATGGAACCTAAACATCCTCCATACTCCCAAAACATGATAAGACACAAAACAATAAAAAAAAAACTCAAAAACCAATCCTTAGACCTTCTAGGCCTGATTGGCACAACAAGGGTCCAAGTGGACTAAGCATGATTGAGGTTTATATGATTACCCCAATCATCTTGACCACACAAGAGGACCTTACATCCATGGCTAAAGCCTTATTACAAAGCACATTAAACAAAAACCACAACCTTTCAAAAAAAATGCAATCAAAATGATCTTGGAATCAAGGTGCTCCTAGGTGCCCTACACCATACACCCACTATCAAACAAAACTCAAGTCTCTTGAGTTAGGAATGTTATCAAATGTGAAACCTGCCTTCTCAATGTCTACTCTACTCATCCAAGTGGCATCCTCCTAAGGTTTATTGAGCCACTTCACCAAGTACTCATAGTATGTGTGCCTCCTAGTCTATTTTGCAATCCTCTTATCCAAAATACACTTAATCTGATCAGGAGATGAAGGAATCAATTCTTGGAGTGTCTGATCAGTTTGGTCTTCTTCATCAGCAATCTGAGGAGCAGATCCTTTTAGGGATAAAGGTCTGAAACATTAAAAATTGGAGACAAAGCAATGCCATCTGGAAGTCTGATTTCATATGCATTTTCTCCACATTTCTTGAGCACTACACAAGGCCCAATCTTCTTCATGAGTAGCTTAGTGTGTTTACCTATAGGGAGCCTCTCCTTCTTCAAATGGACCATTACCAAATTCCTTTCTTTGAACTACAAATCCCTTCTCCTTCTATTAGCAAACTGTTTATATTTCTGAGAAGTGGACTGCAGCTTTTGTTGTACTTGTTCATGGACATCTTTCATCACTTGAATGAAGTCCTTAGCCAAGGCACTACTATTTTCTAGTCCTTTAACCTCCCTAAGTTCCAAAATACCCCTTGGGTGAGTGCCATAAACAATTTGGAAAGGAGACAGGCCGGTGCTTCTATTGACAGTGTCATTGTATGAGAACTCTACCTGAGCGAAAATTGAATCTCAACTAACACCCTGTTCCTTTGTTAGGCATCTTAGGAGGTTCCCAAGTGACCTATTAATCACCTCTATTTTTCCATCAGACTGAGGGTGATAGGTAGATGATAATGACAAATTTGTACCTAGTCTCTTCCAAAGTGTCCTCTAGAAGTGTCCTATGAACTTAGGGTCTCTGTCAGAGATTATGGACAAAGGTAAACCATGTAACCTGACTATTTCCTTGAAGAAAAGACCTGCTATGTGTGAGGCATCATGTGTGGTTTTACAAGGGATGAAGTGAGCCATTTTTGAGAACATATCAACAACCACAAAGATGCTATCATGTCCATTCTTGGTCGTAGGCAAACCAAGTACAAAGTCCATGCTTATGGAATCCCAAGGCTTTGAAGGAATAGGTAGAGGAGTGTATAAACCTACATTTGATGTATGCCCTTTTTCTCTTTGGCAAATTTGACAAGTTTCAACAAACTTCCTTACATCGGTTGGCAACTTTGGCCAAAAATAGTATCTCCTAACCAATTCTAGGGTCTTGTCAATACCAAAGTGGCCTAACATGCTGCCACAGTGCTTTTCCTTGATAATGTTCTCTTTAATAGACCCTCTTGGGATACACAACATGCTACCCTTGAAAAGATATCCATCTTGTAACAAAAAATTAGAAAAATCAGTGTTATACCTTCCTGTCATGGCCTTGCAAGATAGGTATGGTTCTTTGAAGTCTTCATCTGCTGCATACTGATCTTTGATGGCATGAATACCTGTACTTTCTAATTGAATAGTTTGCACAACAAGTTTCCTCCTACTTAAGGCATCTGCTACCTTATTGGCCACTCCTTTCTTGTGTTTTATTGAGAAGGTGTATGCTTGGATGTACTCCATCCACTTGACATGTCTGTGGTTTAACTTTTGCTACCTGTTCAAAAAGCTCAATACATGGTTATCAGTAAAAACTATAAATTCCTTTGGCAATAAGTAGTGTCTCCACTTCCTCAATGATTGAACCATGGCATATAATTCTAGATCATAGGTGGAGTAGTTCTATTTTGCCTCATTTAACTTCTCACTAAAGAAGGCTACAGGCCTCCCATCTTGACTTAGGACTCCCCCAATAGCCCTCTTACTTGCATCACACTCTACCACAAAGACCTTGTCAAAATCAGGAAGAACAAGGACCGGTTGTTCTGATATTTTTTTCTTTAACAGTTCAAAGGCTTGGTTGGCCTCATTTGTCCATACAAATACACATTTCTTGCCCCCTTTTATGGTGTCAACAAGTGGTGTACAAATGCCACTAAACCCTCTAATGAACTTTCTATAAAAGCTACACAAACCATGGAAGCTCCTTACCTCAGAGGCTGTTGTAGGTGTGGGCCAATTAAGAATGGCTTCCACCTTGCTTGGATCCATTTTTAGGCTGCCCTTAGAGATGACAAACCCCAAGAATATCAACTCTTCTTGTAGGAAGACACATTTGTCAAGGTTGATTCTCAACTTCTCCTCTTGAAGCCTCTTGAGCACTTGATGGATATGCCTTATGTGGTCTTCCTTTCTGTCATTAAAAACCAATATATCATCCAAATACACAATAATAAACTTGTTAAGGAAAGGTTTTAGCACCTCATTCATCAATCTCATGAAGGTGCTTGGTGCATTTGATAAGCCAAAAGGCATGACAACCCATTCAAATAGTCCTTCATTGGTTTTGAAGGTAGTTTTCCACTCATCCCCCTCCCTTATCATGATTTGGTGATAACCACTTTTTAGATCTATCTTGGTAAAATACTTAGCCCTACCCAAGCAATCCATTAAATCTTCTATTCTAGGCATTGGAAATCTATAGCTGATAGTGATCTTGTTGATGGCCCTAGAATTAGTGCATAGTCTCCATGTTCCTTCCTTCTTGGGTGCAAGTATTGCAGGTACTGCACATGGACTAATACTCCTCCTGATAAGTCCTCTATCCAACAAGTCTTGGATTTGTCTTGCCACTTCTGCATTTTGCTCTGGAGTCAACTTGTAGGCTGCTTGGTTTGGTAGGGTGGATCCAATGATGAGATCAATGCAATGACTAATCTCCCTCTTTGGTGGAAGGGCATCCTTACTCTCATCGGCTATCACATCATGAACCTTTCCAACAGTTCTTCCACTTCCTTTGGTCCAATCCTCCTAAGAGGTTGCTGCACTTTGGCCTTCTTTGGATTCACATCCTTGGGCTTGATTACTATTGCAAAACATGGCACTTTCTCTTCCTTGAGGTTAGCCAAAAATTCTTTTTCACCTACCAACATAACTGAACTAGAAATGATCTTCTCTTTGCAATCATCAATCAAAGGAGTCATTGTGAACTTTTCACCATTCTTGGACAAATGAATCACATTTTGCTTACCATCATGTTGGGCACTTGTGTCATGTTGCCAAGGCCTTCCAAGAAGAATGTGGCATGCATCCATATCCACTATCTCACAAAGAATCCTATCATGATATTCACCTATCTTGAATTCAACCCAACATTGCTCTTTCACCACAATTTGTTGTTCCTTGGTTACCCAAAAGACTCTATAGGGGTTAGGATGAGGTATCCTTTCCAATCCTAACTTAGTCACCATTTCATTAGAAGCCAAATTTTTAGAAGAACCTGAATCAACTATTACCCTACAAACGTTTCCTTTCACCTTGCAAGTGGTTCTGAACAAGTTGTTCCTTTGGGGATGCTCCTTGGTGGCTGGCATGATGAGGGATTTGTTAAACATGATGCACTCTCCACTCTTAGGTGCT
The DNA here is from genome assembly GCA_027924645.1 of Cunninghamia lanceolata. Taxonomy (NCBI): domain Eukaryota; kingdom Viridiplantae; phylum Streptophyta; class Pinopsida; order Cupressales; family Cupressaceae; genus Cunninghamia; species Cunninghamia lanceolata. The sequence continues at coordinate 7,958,850 of BSBN01000389.1, forward strand.
GCAGACTTGGAAGAGGTTGTTTGATAACTTGTGGTGCTTTGATAGTCCTCTTCTTGAAGGAGTTGCACCCTTCTATCTTTCTGATTTGCAGTAGTGTTTCCCATCTTCTCCGGGCACCTAAAGCACTGATGTCCAATCTGATTGCAAGAGAAACACCTTCCAGTAAACACATTGGGACCCCTGCCCCCACTTCTTCCTCTGTCATTACCTCTCCCTCTAAACAGACCCTGATTAGTATTATTTTTATCAGCCTGCCCTTGGCTACCTTCTTGTGATCTGCTGTCTTGGGGTCTAGCAAAATTATCTCTATTTTGAAATCTGCCTCTGCCCCTGAAGTTTAGATTTCCTCTACCTCTGTTGCTGCTGTTTGAATCACCTTTTCTCCTCTACTTATCCTCAATCCTCAGTGCCATTTGAAAGTAATTATGGACTGTCTTCGGGTTAAAGAGGGTTAATTCATCTTGAATGGAGAACTTGAGGCCATTGAGATACCTTGCAAGCTTCTATTTTTCATTCTCAGGCATCTTGGCTTTCAATGTCATCTTGTGAAACTCCTTTGTGTAGGTGCTCACGTCCATGTCCTTCTGTCTCAAGTTGTGTAACTTCTTGTTTAAGTTGACCTCATAATCTTCAGGGACAAATTGTTTCTTGATTTCAAATACCATCTTCCTCCATGTAGAGATAGGGTTCCTATCATCTTCTATCCTCTCATGTTGACTAAAGTTCCACCAACTCAAGGTTGGCCCTTTCATTCTTGATTTGGCAATCCTCACTTTCTAATTTTCTACCACTTCTTCACATTCAAAATAGTTCTCCATTGCCTCAATCCAATCAAGGCACTCCTTTAGGTTCATGTTACCAAGAAACATAGGTAAGTCTGCCTTAGTGTCCTTCCTACTCAACTTTCCAAGTGCATTTAAGAATTGTCTCTCTGACATGCCTCCTTGTGGCTCTTCCATTGGCACTTATTTTTCTTCATCTTGATCCTCTTCATCTAAATCCAAAAGGAATTTTGGTTTCTTCTTCTTGTCCTTGTCTTTCTTCAACTTCTCTATCTCAGCCTCCATCCTTTTATTCTTGCTTGCTTGCTCTCTCACTATCTTTGCCAATTCAGCATTAGTCACCCTTGTAGGGACTTCCTCCTCTTCTTCTCTATCTCCCATCTCTTTGATGGCTCTGATACCACCTGATGTAGAGGTGGCACAAGGGAAGCAACACAACAAGGTTTAGTCTATTCTCCTTTGCCCACTCACCCACTTCACCTAGCCTTCAACCCACTAACCAAAGGCACATTTAAGGGTATATGAAGGGTTTGATATCCTGGTGATGACTCAACCTTCAAGGCTTCTCCAACACCTTAAGACAAATCAATAAACACCTTCTATGTAGTTGGTTGATCCCTAACTTCCCAAAACTCTCCAACCTATAATTTGACTAGTAAGGCTACTAGCCCTCCAAACTAGGTTTTTGTTGATGGTGTTTTTAGCACGCAACAACGTAGGTGTGATTGCTGGTTACACACCTCTCTTGAAAAGTATCTTACCCTAGGTAAGACTACTCCAAGGATAATACAGCTAGGTCTTAGCTTGCTTGGAATCTCTCAATGGTTATGTTCTAGCTGTACCTACAAGGGATCTTACATGCAGTCTGCAAATCTTCAAGGTTGAGACAACAAGTACACATAAACCCTACTATGATTTTCAGCTGATATACAAAGTGAGATGCTGCTGAAACTTTCTATTCTAACAACTAAACAGTGGTTTTAAAGAAAATGCAAAAGATTTAGGGTTTAGAAGGAATCCTAAGTGACATTCACAATGCAAGGGTTATCTTTAGTAGACAAATATTCCAGACTTCAAACCAGTTCTCTGAGTTACCAAACTGAAATGGGTGTTACAGTGTTGCAGAAAACGGTGCTATCTTCAATGGAAGTCGAAAGATTTTCAGACCACATTCAGTCGTTAAATACCCAATAAATGGCGCAACTTAACTCATGAAATGAAGTTGAACTTTAGCACAAATAATAAGCCCAGGCTAACTTTACACAGTTATTTACCATCAGCAAATAACTAAAAGTATGGACTTGGAACATTCATCAAATACTGTAATAAACCATTAACATCATAAAAGCACAACTAATCTAACTATGGGAGAGCAAGAAGCAAACCATGAAGACCACAATGAATCGACACAAGATGCAAATCCTCAGAAATACTGCAGAAAATTGCTTTGTATTTAATTCAAATGGCACAGAGTCAACAATTTGGCATCAAAATCTCCCTCTCAAAAGTGGAAATGGCAGCCCTTTATATAGAAAGCAGCATACCCTAGCTCTTCAAATGAACGGTGGAGATTAACTCAACACCGACGGCTCAGATTACATTAAGAAAGGCCCACATTAATTCCCGGATTACATTTTGTCTTTTATGAAAAAGACGAAAAAATAGCTCCAGATACATTGAATCTAGTCATTTTGACTAGCCAACTCAATACATTAGTGAAAATACTCATTTAGGAGGTAAGAAGAAGGCAAAAAATGAATCACATACTGTCCAGATATATCAAATTTCAAATAATATTAAGATTCTTTATCTAGGTCGATACTATCTCCACTGGACAACTTATTCCGATAGGCCAGCCATGCCTCAAGTGCTGGATTGATATCAGATGGGTCTGGATTTTTCAGATGATGTACTCTATAATCAAACACCTCCAGCTCCCGACTGAACCTGGTGTATATCCTTTCAAAATCTGCCTCTGCTCTGCAGAATGCCTTGAATTCTGCTCTGAGGTCACTTGCCTTATCTAGCCGTTCTTCTGTACTTAGCACAGTGTCTTCAAATAATATAACATGCAGTTTTCCTTTGCATTTTTTGACCTCGAAAGGAGCATAATCATCAAAAGATTCATCTCTACAGCTTCTCAAAGCATCGCTGATATCGTATATGATAGATCTTAGCTCTTCGTCAGCGGGTTTATATGCTTCCTTCACTTGCTCAAAGGTCTCTTTCCTTAGAAGTAACTGCTGATACCACTCAATAGCCTTCGGGAGCCTATCTCCAGTCAAAATATTTTCTGTGACCAAGGTTTGAGCTGGCAACTCCCGGATACCCTTGATTCGCGGATACATGTGTGAATAGTATTCGTCGAATAAGTCACATTCATCACGCAAATCTTTCCACTTGTTAATCAATTCCACTGTACGTTGGTGGATCTGAGCAGAGGCACTTATGGTATCGCATCCCGCTTCAAACACACTCATCAACCAGTTCTCGACGCCTTGGGATTTTGATCTTACCTCGCTCAGCTTTGCCATTTCATCCGTAGATAGGAAGGTAGGCACAATCCTTATATCACCCCTTGCATCTATTGGTTTTACCAAAAATTGAAGACACGCCCTGAGTTCCTCGTTTTGGCGCTTTAATTCCTTCTTGGACATCTCGTCCTTATCCAACTGCTTCAAAATCGACGTAACTGATCCCTTGAAATCATCCACCCTTTGAGCACGGGTGGTTGGGCCTAAGTCGACTGTGGATATCACATAATCCTCCACCCTGACTTGATCTCTTGTTACGTCAGTAGGAGGGACAGCTACCTCCGCAATCCTTGAGCCTGATTCCCTCTGGTAGATTCTTGATTGCACCTTCGCCTTCTTTTGTTTCTGAGGTTTCTGAGCCTGTGATAGGATGGTGCTCAAATCAATTTTCATTACTTCGATCTGGGGTTCTAGATATACCATCCTATCCTGTAGCCATTCTGGAGCGGAAGATTTGTTCAATTCAGCGTTTCCACCCTTATCTGATATAGTTAATTCTTTGGAAGGCCCTTGTTCGGGCTCAGGGCTCTTCTCCTTTTCTCCTTGGGCCAATTCCTTTAGGCTCTCGAGCACATTTTCTCGTGCTATTTCCAAAACTTCCTCTGTTGGGTCCTTGCTCAGCGGACTATCAGATATGTCAATTATTTCTACACCAACAGACGAGTCGAGGGGGTTCTTATCATTTTTACTGGTCAGCGCTCCCTCGCTCTTTTCAGTCATTACCCCGGGCTCTAGTAATCCTAATTCTGCGCATACTTTCTCAATACCCTCCAACAAAGGTACTTCCAATGACATCTCAGGCATTTGTGAAAGGGGGACAGCAGAAGAAATTGTGAAGGAAGGGGTACTAATTTGAGTCAAATTAGCAAAGGCAGGCAATGGTAAGGGAGAAGAAGGGGTAGGGTACATAATGGCGAGAGGGGGAGAAACAGGACTGCTGGAGTCACCGGAAGAGATTGCTAGTGGGTAGGAAGTGGTAGTAATGCCAGAGGAAGGAGAAGCGGAAGGGGATGATTCCTGCACAATGATGGCTGAGGTGGTGGGAGAAGTAGATGAAACGGAAGAAGAAGGAGGGATGGAAGTAGAGAAGGTGGAAGCCAAAACAGCTGTTCCTGTATCGGGCATGGGGGTTTGGGAGACCAAAGGAGTTGAATCATCTTTAGTAGTAGTCTTCTCCTTGCTCGCTGCTTCTGTTTTTACCTTCTTGGCCTTGGAGGCCTCCCCAGTGCTGCCTGGCATGTCCTTCCTCTTAGTAACTCTGGGCCTAGGGGGTGGATCCTTCTTCCGAGGGGATCTCACAGGAGGTTTTTTCACTTTTCAAGCCCTTGCTGCCAAAGGGGCATGTTCATCAATATCTGAATCTTTTTCCTTGATAGGCTTTGTATCATCTGTCCCCAGTACGGGCTCATCCTCTTCTCCGTCGGAGTCCTTATCTGATTCAACTACCGTATAGGTCAGTTGGACTCCTTGCCCCCTTAGGACACCCAATTGTGCTCTGACCCAAGCCTTACTCAATCTAATTGGCTCCTTCATGATCACATCCAAGGAGCTCTCTTCAGCGTTCGCCCAATTGGGTAATGGGATGGGCAGGTGGTATTGTGCCTCCCATGGGCCTCTAGCCATAACATTATCATCATCCTGCAATTGATCTGGTACTGCCATTACATGAAATTTCTTGATAAAATCCAAGGATAGCCTTGAGTGCGCCCTCTTCATGACCTCGTAGTCATTAGTGCAGTTGGCCCAGAAATCTTCAATATGATCTTTATGAAACAACTTCCTGCTCACGAACTTCTCCATCACCTGATTTGGGTCAAAATGAGCCCTGGCATTGTAATAGTGCAAGTTCAGAAGCTGGAGCTCTTTATCTGAATACTCAGCTGAGGTGAAGGAAGGGCATGCATAGAGTCCTCTGCCAAACTTGATGGGAAATTAAACATTTGTCCGGTGCAGGTGCTTGAGTTTTTCGGCACACGGCACTAGTTGCCTGGACAGTTCTAAGAGCACTGTCTTATCATCAGGATATCTTGGCAACCTATATGCCATTCCAGTGAAGCCTTGTACTCTAATGTATGTGAACTTCTCAAATTGTATATACCACTGGCCATATTGGATTATTTCGTTCATAGCCTCAGCTGAAATCCTCAAGGCTGTGTTGCCTTGCAACTTCCTTGCTATGTACATGGTAAATGCATCGTTAACCCGCTTGAAGTGAATCAATGATTGTGACGAAGTTAATTGAGGATAGCCTTCATATACCTTGACCTGTGTCTTTTCATCATTCCTGATTTCTCCGATCTTAGACAATCCGTCGTAATGATTCATTCTTGCCAATGCATAGACGACGTAGGATGTCCATCTGAAATATTTCTTCTCATTGAAGTGGCTGAAAGCTTCATGCATATTGTCGCTAAGGATCTGCGACCAATGGAACTTGGTTCCCTTCAATACTTCCGAGATTATGATAAACATCCAATCTTCAAAAGTGGAAGCAGTAGGTAACCCATACACTCTGCTCAAAAAGGTTACTATATCTCTAATTTCATCGTGGAAATCACTTCTATATAGCACTATGGGGAGCTTGACGAGAGCGGATTTCTTGCTCTTGACCCAATGATCATTTATATGTTTTCTGCATCCCTCCACATCTTTGTTATATGCCTCTTGGATGCTTGCTTGTTGGGCATAGTCATGGTTTTATGCTACGGGATATCCAGCATTTCTGCCAAAGCAGGCAGGGACAAATCAGCTAGGACTTCTCCACTAGCTGTCTGAATTTGCCTAGATACAATATCGTATCTATCTGCACAACTTGCTATTAATTCTGCACACTGAATAGAGGTCGGGAAGGCAGCTGCTTGTCCGAGTCCACTGTCCTTTAGTCTCTTGGCCCGAGGAGTCGGAGTGGGTCCAAAGATTCTAAGTCTGAAATCATCTAAGTCAATATGACCTAGATCAGTGTCTCCCACATTACTCCACCCAGAGTGGATCTTGGTTTCCGGGGGTATCCCTTTAAATTTGTACTTCATGGCTTGAGCTCGCGCAGACATCTAATCTGCAAGACCAGACCTTATAAGCTTAATACCAAGTAAGCTCCTTGATATACTCCTAGGATTAGATAAATCAATCATAAATCCATCATTCATTAAAAGCATGCATTTTGAAAGAAAACTAAGTTAACATTCACAGCGTATTGCATGTAAGGAGATATCAAATGCTGTAAAAAGATTCACCTAAACATCATCATTATAGCATTACAACCTTAATAACCTTACCTTGAACCATCTTCCCTAAAGAAATTTCAGCAAATTCGGCCATTTAGGGAGATTTGTGCTAAAATTGAGGTTGTCCGACCTTGGGCAGTAAAAGCGCTAAAATTGAGGCTGTTCGACCTCGGCGGGAAAATGAGGCAGGTCCGATCTCAAATGAGGGTTTGTTCTGTGTGTTCCAAAATTTGCGCTATTTTCAAGGGTGTCCGACTTTGCGCGAAATTTGGAGGTCTCCGACCTCCAATGGTTTACAAGTCGGTCGGTGGATAAACTAGCGCAAAAATGATTGCTGACATAACAGTGGTTCTCTTGCGCGAAATTCGGGTGAGTCCGACTTGCGCGGATTTCGACGGGGTCTAACTAAGTCGGACACAAGGTGTTTTAGTGCATGGTCGGACAGAGGAAATAGTAGCGCAAATTAGTTTGGTAAGTCTTTTCAGCGGGCCTTTCGAGCAGCACCGACTTCGCGGGGTTATGGATGTCATCCGACTTGGTCGGACATAGGGTTTCGTAGTGCAAGGTCAGACAGAGGAGATTTTAGTGCAAAAAAGTAGTTTTCAGGGTTGCGGGCATTTTTGAACCATCCGACCCGATTTGTAAACGATATGTGAGTTGCGAAGGTCAGATGAGGTCATTTTTAGCGCAATCGGGCGCTGGACTTTGGCGCTAGATCTCAGGGTGTCCGACCATATCGAAAGGTTTAGTTGTTTGGGGGTCGGTTGAAAGTCAATTCAGCGCCGACTTCATGCGCGGGTTTTGCAGAGTTTCGACCTGAAAGGGTCCAAATCTGCCCAAGGCCTCCTGGTTTGTGGTCCTTTACAAGGATCTTAGTCTAGGGTTTTTTAAAAACTGGAAGGGCCAACTCACCAAACCCTAACCTGGAACTATTACGTTCAACTCACAGACTCAACAGTCACTACGTAAATGATGAAAACCCTAACAGTTTCTCCTGAATTTGCTTTAAAAACCCTAAAGAAACTCAGAAATGCAAAGGGTCGGAACCCTACCTGTAAATGGCGGCGCAAATCCGACTTGTCGAGAGGTCGCGGGTTCGAGCTTGGGCGATGTCGGCCGTGAAAATCAGAGCTCCGGATGCGCAGGCTTTGAAAATGCGGTTAAAATGAGTTAACTTTACTTAATTTCCCTATTTAAGGCACACAAATCCGCCATTAATGCTTGGGAGTACAAACTGTCAGCGGGGATTTGCAGTGGTTCTGACTTGGCGGGAAAACTGGAGGTCTTCGACCTGGTCGGTTGAGGGAAGAATCAGCGCGATATCCGGAGGTCTCCGACTTAACCTGTTTGGTGGGGTTTTCAGACTCATCCGACCTACAGGGTTTGTTTGGGGGTCCGACCAAGTCGGTTTAAATGCAAAGTCACTTGGGACGGATTTTAGCGCTAGGTCGGACGGAGGGGATTTTAGCACTAGGTCCGACAGACTGAAAATCGGCGCAAAGGTCGGTTGAGGCCAGATTTAGCGCAAAGGTTAGTTGAAGCCAGTTTTAGCGCAAAGGTCAGTTGAAGCCAGTTTTAGCGCAAAGGTCAGTTGAAACCAGTTTTAGCGCAAAGGTCAGTTGAGTGCAGTTTTAGCGCAAAGTACTAAAATCAAGGACTCTAGAGGAAAATAACAACCCACCTTAGCAAGTTTGAAGTGATTTTCAAGGTAATCATTCTATCCAGGGGACATATACTTTAGACCGTACAACCACTTTTGAGAGAGAGATCAAAAACCAAAACAAAGAGAACAAGGGGAGGGGCCCCCATGTTTAGAATGGGGCGTGTGTGCAAGGCACAACAAATGGCGACTCTACTGGGGAAATGCTCCAGAGCATTTCTAAGATAAACGTTAGTTCGAACCCAGACTCTCTGTGTTTCCCACTCATTAGACGAGAATGCATGGTGCCTTACCAAAAGAATCAAGGACCGCTAACCAGTGCATCCCTCCATATCCTGAAGACCTGAGTGTGTGCAATTGTATTCATTCCCATCCCTTGGCAGCTAAGTTCATCCAGGATTCTTTGTGCTAAGCTAGGAAGTTGGGATTATTTTACCACCAAGAGAATGTCTCTGATGTTGAAACGTAATGAGCCTTGATAGAGATGATGATCCTTTGGTAATGATATTCTTTTTTGATATTGCCTTTGATGATTTCTGATGCTAATAATCTTTGATAACAGTCTTTATGTGAGCGTATTTAAAGGATAATCTTTATGCTGACACTCTGTGGTGGGTCTGGTGTTGAGAAACACCTTTTATTTTTACCCAGTAGGCTAGCAGTACTTAGTACCGCCTGCCACTCTCATCTGGATCTGCAGAATTAGTGTTGGTGGTAAAATTTGGGACCCCAAACTTTTTGCTTACACAAGATCACCCGGACTTACTTAGCTACTTCAGGAGCACTTTAAGTATGAGAGATATATGGTTAGAAAATACTTTGGGAGCACCAGCTAATGACTCATTCCAGTGAAAAGACATCATATCTCCTGGTAAAACAGCGGATCCCACAGTAAAGCCTAAGCGGAATTTTGGCTTCTCAAAGAAAGGTTATGGATTATTTGCCCAACAAGAAAGCATTCGTAGGTCTACACAATCTGCCACCACGTCAGAAACAAGGACCCCGCGACAAAGCAGATGCAACAAAAGAAAGCACAAGGACAACCGGACGAGACAAAATGCCCGGCCCGAAGGAGAGCAAAAAGGAAGACAACAAAAATAGGAAAGCAAACTAAACTAGCAACAACCTAAACTAACCAGAGCAAACAAACCTCTAACTATATACACTAGAATGAGACATAAATGTCTCTCAGCCCTGGAAGTAGTGCTTCAGGAACTGGCCATTGACAGGCAATGGCAGCTCTTCACCAATAAGGCTCTTGAGTCGATACGTATTGTCTCCCAGAATCTCATAAATCTGGTAGGGTCCTAGCCAAAGCTTGTCAAACTTGCCATGTTCTCCCTTTCTCTCATGGGCTTTATCCCAATATAGGACTAGATCAGAAATACGAAAAGCTTTAATTTTATCCCTCTTATCGAACCATCGTTTTACTACATCCTGGTGTTTAGCAAAGTTTTCTAAGGCTGCATCGCGTTTCTCTTCAAGGTGCAATAGCTGAGCCAGTCATGAAGATAAGTGGTTGTCGGCCTCGAGGTACTCTTGCATGAATTGAAGTACCAGGATTCTCAAGTGGATGGGAAAGATAGGTTCAATCCCATAAACCAGGTGATATGGGGAGGTGTTTAAGGCGGCTTTGTGTCGGATTCTATCAGCCCATAAGGCGAACCTGAGTTGAGTGTGCCAATCCCTAGGGTTTTTGTCCAAAAGTCTCTTGATAACTTCAAGCAGGTTCTTGTTTGTTGATTCAGCTACCCCATTTCCTTGCGGATAGTAGTTAGAGGAGAATTTGAGGGTGATCCCATAGTCGAATGCCCAGTTAGAAAAATGCAATGATGAAAAGGCAGGGCCATTATCACAAACTAAAGCAAATGGACAACCAAATCTAGTGATAATATGCTTTTCAATAAATTTGATAACTACCTCCGTGGTGCATTGCTTACAAGCTATTGCCTCAGACCAGCGAGTGCAGTAGTCAGTAGCGGTCAGAATATACCTGTGGCCCGCAGAAGAAGGTGGGTTGATCATACCGGTGAAGTCAAGCCCCCACTGAGCAAATGGTCGTACCTCCACTACCGGTTGCAATGGCATGGCTGCGTGGCGTTCCCGATGCGCGGCGGTTTGACATATATGACAGGTCCTTACATGTGAATGCACATCCTTAAACAATGTTGGCCAGTAATACCCAGCCTGAAGAATCTGATTAGCTGTCGAATGCACCGACCCATGTCATGTCCTGAACCTTTCGTGAAAACTGATTAATACCTGATCAACTTCTGACTTGTCCAGACACCTTAGATAAATGCCCTCGTGATTCTTCTTGTAAAGGACGGATCCTTTTATCATGTAACTGCTACTTTTGAGCTTGAGAGCTCTTCTTTGTACTGCATTTAGATGCGGCGGACAGCGTTGATTAAGCAAATAAAATATTATATCCCCGTACCATTCATCCTTTGAAACATCCTCCAATAAATACTGCTGAGAAACCAGGTCGGGTCCTACCTCGGCCATAGTTTTAGTCAAAGCTTGGCCTCTTACCAACTTCATGGGTTGAATCTCTATGTCGAATTCCTGCAATATGGTGACCCACTTCCCTCTTCTTTCTCCTAATTCACTCTGCATCAGCAGTGCTTTGACTGCTGCATCTGGAACTATGGCGGTAACTTGGCTTCTTAGGATATAGTGGCAGAATTTCTTGACTGCTTTGACAAGAGCATACGCCTGTTTTTCCACGTTTGGATACCTTAGTTCCACGTCTTTTAATGGAGTACTCATGAAAGCAATGGGCCTTTCATTGTCAACTGACCTCTTCTGGGTCAGCATCGCTGCGCAAGTATGTTCTGAAGCAAATGAGTATATATAAAACGGCAACGCATAATCAGGGCTAACCAACAGAGGTGCGTTGGATATGGCTTGCTTGATTTCTGCGAAGGCAGCCTTAGCTTCTGGGGTCCAGTCTATTTTAGCATCCTTTTTCAGCATGGCATTGAGAGGTCGAACTATCTCAGCAAATCCTGTGATGAATTTGCGCACAAAGTTGATCTTACCGAAATATGATTTAAGTTCCTTTTTACTGGCCGGAGGGGCGATCTTGAGTATTGCTTGGATTCTATCTGGATCAATGGATATTCTTTGGTCAGATATCACATGCCCCAATAGCTTTCCTTCAGTTACCCCAAACATGCATTTCTTGGGGTTAAGCGATATGCCGTAATCCTTACATCGCTGCAACACCTTCCTCAGATCAGCTACATGGTCTTCGCGCCTCTTTGAGAACACTGTCAAATCATCCATGTAAATGATTATGCATTTTCCAACTAATCCTTTGAAGGCGACATCCATTGCGCACTGAAAAGTTGCGCCAGCATTTATCAAACCAAATGGCATTCGTCAGTACGCATAGATGCCCCATTTGCAGGTGAAAGATGTTTTTAACCTATCTTCGTATTCCACCATTACCTGGTTATAAACAGAGTATCTGTCTAGAAAGGACATCATCTAGGATCCATTGACAATCTGCAATACTTCGTCCAATGATGGCAGCGGGTAATTGTCTTTTTCAGAGGCTCTGTTTAAATTGCGGAAATCAACGCAGAGCCTGATTTCCCCATTTTTCTTTCGAACAGGAACTAAGTTCGCCACCCATGCAGAGTGTCGGACTGGGAATATTCTCTTAGCTGATAACAGCTTGTAAACTTCTTTGAAAATGAGTGGCTCCAAAAGTGCATTGACTGGCCTCTGCCTTTGCCTGAAAGGCTTTGCCCTAGGCTTCAGCGGTATCGTGTGTGTGATAATCGAGGTGTCGTAAGTTTTTAGATCCTCGTAACTCCAAGCTATTACCTCATGGTATTCTCTTAGTGCATGTATGATTCTAGTCCTTTCATCCTCTGTGCTAGCCTTTCCAATAAACACATTCTTCACATCTGCCTCTGTCCCCAAGTTAAAAGGGTCACACTTTCCACCTGGAGCTTCTCCTTCTTTCTTCTGAGTTCCTAGATTATCTGCGTCAAACAGTCTTTCCAGTTCTACCATTCCTCTGGGGATTGTATTTGTTTTCAGATTCAGTACCCCTTCCAAATCAATTTCAGCAGGCTCTACCTCTTCTTCATCTATTATCTGAGCAGTGAACACGTCTGATGAGGAAAGAAAATTGAGTATGTGTTGATCATCCTCGAAAACTTGAAAATTGGTAATGTTGTCGGGCACCGAGGGAGTAGCCATGAACTCAACAGAAAACTTTTTCAACCCTGCCATGGACGTGGGTTCCAATGTGCTTGCGGTCTGGGCCAAAGCATCTGCAACATGATTTTGCCTTCTAGGAATGACCTGGATGTTAAAACCGTCGAAGCATTCAATTAAATCCCATACCCTATTCTTGTACCTATTCAATCTCTTGTCATTACACGAATACTATTTTCATACTTGTTTCACCACTAACTCAGAATCACCAAACACCTGGACAATCCCGACCTTTTTTTGTAATGCTAGCAGCAATCCTTGCACCAACGCCTCATATTCAGCGACGTTGTTTGTACATGGAAATTGCAGTCTTTGTGATGTCAGAAATGAATTCCCAGTAGGACTAATCAACTCGACTCCTGCACCGGACCCTTGCCTACACCTTGAACCGTCAAATCTTAAGGTCCATCCACGAAAATCCTTGTTGTCTTCCCTCTGTCTTCCTGGTTTCTCTTTCTTCCCTGATTTCTCTTCCTTTCCTGATTTTTCTTCCTTTCCTGATTTTTCTTCCTCAAGCAGAGGTTCAGACTCTTCCTTCTTTTCAGCCATCGGTTCATCCTTCAGAATTAAGGGAACCTTTAGTTGCTTTTGTACTTGCTCAATTGCCTCTTGACATAGTTGGCAGGTAAATTCGGAATGAGATGTATCATGTATGCGACACCAGTTGGGCAATAATAATTCCTCCATTTGGACCTGCCTCCCAACAGCAGTTTGATCTTGCACGAATCTGGCTACAAAACTACGAAACCCCTCGAAGACCCTGGGCTCGTCTTCCTCTGAAGATTCTCCATCATCGGATTGAACATATGCCACTGTGCCTTCTGGTCTTTCTATCAGAGGCTTAGGAGGTCTTAAGCAACTCAGCATAAGGATTTCTTCTGGCGGATTGACATGGGGAAGGTAGACGCCCAAATCAACCTCTGAAAACAGAATTTTGTTGGGCTGATTATATTCAGTGATCATGTGCTTCATCTTAGGTTCCCTTTCAATACGGATTTGATTAGCTAGTCCCTTCCATGGCAGCCACATATGAGAGAAATCTGTCGCCATATATCCATTCAGAGTTCTGGACCAGTCTCTACTTAAAAGCATACCCTATTGGTCTGGAATATCCACCACTTGAATATCGATATATTGCTACACCCTGGGATCAGAAGCCAGTTGCATGTGTATTCGGTTTAGTTCACCAATCACATTCACTTCGATTTTATCTAATTGCGTCACTTTTCTGGAGGACTTGGCTGGAGTGAGCCCAAGCGCTTTACAAACGGACAATGGCATTACATTTGTGGAAGCACCTGAATCTACTAAACAATTGTGAAGGTTTTTGTTGAAAATCCTGAGGGTTAAAAGGAAAGGCGGACTTTCCCTCCTGTCTTTATACAGAGTTACCTTTTGTTCCATGTCGGTCACATGTATCCTCTCCTTTCCTTTATCGATATTCTCCTTAGCGATGTTTTCTCTCGGCGTATGATCAATCTTGGTTCCAGCGCCTATGTCTTGAAAGAAAGATGTTCTAACCTCAGGTATCTTAAACAGCTCATACACAGAGAGACTGACCTTCATCTTTTTAAGCTCATCAGCCACATACTGTCCCATTTTTACCATATCAGCACGCAGGGACTTTTCCGGATCAACGATGGTACTATGAGGTGCGGTTTGAAGAGGGGCTTTGGGAGGCTCAGGATTATTGGTAGCATGAGGATCGGGTGGGACTTGATAACCATTTGGGGGAATGGAAGTGGTGAAAGGGCCTTTTGGCTTGCTACTCCTCAAATTATAAGGAGTCTTGTTGTACTGCTGATAAGCATTGACCTCCTCAGACTCTTCTTCTTCAGGTTGGTTGTCATCCTGGAATGGGAATGTATAACTATCAAGAACGAGAGCAGCATCATACCTCTGGGAGGGGACAATCTCATATCCAGTTGGTGGAGTCTCCTGATTTTCGGCGTTCTGAATTTCCATTTGAAAGATGCTGGAAGCAATCTGGAATTCCGGGCAATCCAACTCAGAATGGGCATTGGTGTTGTGCAATCTGCACCAGGTAGATAAGGCAGCTTCGGCCAGCATTACGTGCCCTGGGGGTCTGGTGTCATTATTCTGATTTTCCAATGGTGAAGGTACTCCCCCATTGTTAGGCCTGGTATTCTAGGATCGATTTGACCGCTGCTGAAAGCTCTGATTTTGATACTGATTTTGATTTGGAAATTGGTTCGAGCCTTGATGATTTAGTGAATGCTGCTGGCTCTAGAGATGTTGCTGATTCTGCCCCTTCTGCTGTAAATAAGCATTCTAGTTTTTGAGGTGAGTAACTTCAGCAGTGAGCTTTTTCATCTGTTCAACTAGCTCCTTGATATCGTCCCTGTCTTCCTTGGTCTTGGATGCCTCTGAGGACTGCAGGAAAGGCATTTGTGCTGGAGGCATTTTAGCCACTGGGTTGCCTGGATGGATTACTAGAGCTTGCGTGGCAGCTGGGCTCGGGACTGGGTTCATCACAGGGGTTCGATTGGCCAATGCATGATTTATCATGGGAATTTGGTTTGGCATGGCCACGGGACCCATATGATTCAGCAGGCCAGAGGCTGTTTGCCCAAGCTGGGTACTCACTTCGACAGCAGCAGCATAGGCTGCGGCTAAACTGGCTGGTACTGGGTTGGCCCTCCTTGCAAACATGGAGGTGAGCTTATCTAGCGCAGCATAGTAAATAGGTAGGGCAGCAGCCTGGTCTATAGCATAGGGGGCCTGCAGACGACTGTAAGCTTTCTAGAATCTATTATTGAAGGTGCTGATCATCTCACCTTCCTCTCGTCGAATCTCCACAAAAGAATGGTAAAGATCAGATGGGGAAGTGGGCATACGAAACCTATTCAGAAAAGTTGTCTTCAGATTTGGCCAAGAATTTATAGATGCTGCCGGGAGATTGGCAAACCAGTAGTAGGCTTCATCCTGCAACGAGTAGGGGAACAGTCAGCATATCACATCTTCATGCTGCACCTGTAACATGAACATATTAGCTTCAAAGATCTTAATGTGTTCATCTACGGTCCTATCTGGGTCATGTACCCTGAACTTCGACCAGAACTTGTCTGGGTTTTTGGGCATGTCATGGTAGTCATTGAACAGCAGAGGGGACTGGTTATTTCTTGCAAAGTAAGTCATGGTAGGGGAATTATTGGAACCTGCAGCAGTATATCTGGGGGCTGACTGAGCTCGAGGAGCCCTGGGTATTCCTTGATCCCTTCTTGTTCTTCTAAATTCTATCAGAGATGGCAGTTCTTCTCTAGCTAAACTGGATTGAGTGTGTCTCTGTCTGGTCCCCAGACTTGCTGATTTTGAGTTTTTAGTTTTGCCCTCCTTCTAGCGCCAATTCTGTTGATGGTGTTTTTAGCACGCAACAACGTAGGTGTGATTGTTGGTTACACACCTCTCTTGAAAAGTATCTTACCCTAGGTAAGACTACTCCAAGGATAATACAGCTAGGTCTTAGCTTGCTTGGAATCTCTCAATGGTTATGTTCTAGCTGTACCTACAAGGGATCTTACATGCAGTCTGGAAATCTTCAAGGTTGAGACAACAAGTACACATAAACCCTACTATGATTTTCAGCTGATATACAAAGTGAGATGCTGCTGAAACTTTCTATTCTAACAACTAAATAGTGGTTTTAAAGAAAATGCAAAAGATTTAGGGTTTAGAAGGAATCCTAAGTGACATTCACAATGCAAGGGTTATCTTTAGTAGACAAATATTCCAGACATCAAACCAGTTCTCTGAGTTACCAAACTGAAATGGGTGTTACAGTGCTGCAGAAAACGGTGCTATCTTCAATGGAAGTCGAAAGATTTTCAGACCACATTCAGTCATTAAATACCCAATAAATGGCGCAACTTAACTCATGAAATGAAGTTGAACTTTAGCACAAATAATAAGCCCAGGCTAACTTTACACAGTTATTTACCATCAGCAAATAACTAAAAGTATGGACTTGGAACATTCATCAAATACTGTAATAAACCATTAACATCATAAAAGCACAACTAATCTAACTATGGGAGAGCAAGAAGCAAACCATGAAGACCACAATGAATCGACACAAGATGCAAATCCTCAGAAATACTACAGAAACTTGCTTTGTATTTAATTCAAATGGCACAGAGTCAACAATTTGGCATCAAAATCTCCCTCTCAAAAGTGGAAATGGCAGCCCTTTATATAGAAAGCAGCATACCCTAGCTCTTCAAATGAACGGTGGAGATTAACTCAACACCGACGGCTTAGATTACATTAAGAAAGGCCCACATTAATTCCCGGATTACATTTTGTCTTTTATGAAAAAGACGAAAAAACAGCTCCAGATACATTGAATCTAGTCATTTTGACTAGCCAACTCAATACATTAGTGAAAATACTCATTTAGGAGGTAAGAAGAAGGCAAAAAATGAATCACATACTGTCCAGATATATCAAATTTCAAATAATATTAAGATTCTTTATCTAGGTCGATACTATCTCCACTGGACAACTTATTCCGATAGGCCAGCCATGCCTCAAGTGCTGGATTGATATCAGATGGGTCTGGATTTTTCAAATGATGTACTCTACAATCGAACACCTCCAGCTCCCGACTGAACCTGGTGTATATCCTTTCAAAATCTGCCTCTGCTCTGCGAAATGCCTTGAATTCTGCTCTGAGGTCACTTGCCTTATCTAGCCGTTCTTCTGTACTTAGCACAGTGTCTTCAAATAATATAACATGCAGTTTTCCTTTGCATTTTTCAACCTCGAAAGGAGCATAATCATCAAAAGATTCATCTCTACAGCTTCTCAAAGCATCACTGATATCGTATACGATAGATCTTAGCTCTTCGTCAGCGGGTTTATATGCTTCCTTCACTTGCTCAAAGGTCTCTTTCCTTAGAAGTAACTGCTGATACCACTCAATAGCCTTCGGGAGCCTATCTCCAGTCAAAATATTTT
Source organism: Cunninghamia lanceolata (assembly GCA_027924645.1). NCBI lineage: Eukaryota > Viridiplantae > Streptophyta > Pinopsida > Cupressales > Cupressaceae > Cunninghamia > Cunninghamia lanceolata. Next base: position 7,976,263 of record BSBN01000389.1, read on the forward strand.
CTGTGACCAAGGTTTGAGCTGGCAACTCCCGGATACCCTTGATTCACGAATACATGTGTGAATAGTATTCGTCGAATAAGTCACATTCATCACGCAAATTTTTCCACTTGTTAATCAATTCCACTGTACGTTGGTGGATCTGAGCAGAGGCACTTATGGCATCGCATCCCGCTTCAAACACACTCATCAACCAGTTCTCAACGCCTTGGGATTTTGATCTTACCTCGCTCAGCTTTGCCATTTCATCCGTAGATAGGAAGGTAGGCACAGTCCTTATATCACCCCCTGCATCTATTGGTTTTACCAAAAATTGAAGACACGCCCTGAGTTCCTCGTTTTGGCGCTTTAATTCCTTCTTGGACATCTCGTCCTTATCCAACTGCTTCAAAATCGACGTAACTGATCCCTTGAAATCATCCACCCTTTGAGCACGGGTGGTTGGACCTAAGTCGACTATGGATATCACATAATCCTCCGCCCTGACTTGATTTCTTGTTACGTCAGCAGGAGGGACAGCTACCTCCGCAATCCTTGAGCCTGATTCGCTCTGGTAGATTCTTGATTGCGCCTTCACCTTCTTTTGTTTCTGAGGTTTCTAAGCCTGCGATAGGATGGTGCTCAAATCAATTTTCATTACTTCGATCTGGGGTTCTGGATATACCATCCTATCCTACAGCCATTCTGGAGCAGAAGATTTGTTCAATTCAGCATTTCCACCCTTATCTGATATAGTTAATTCTTTGGAAGGCCCTTGTTCGGGCTCAGGGCTCTTCTGCTTTTCTCCTTGGGCCAATTCCTTTAGGCTCTCGAGCACATTTTCTCGTGCTATTTCCAAAACTTCCTCTGTTGGGTCCTTGCTCAGCGGACTATTAGATATGTCAATTATTTCTATACCAACAGACGAGTCGAGGGGGTTCTTATCATTTTTACTGGTCAACACTCCCTCGCTCTTTTCAGTCATTACCCCGAGCTCTGGTAATCCTAATTCCGTGCATACTTTCTCAATACCCTCCAACAAAGGTACTTCCAATGACATCTCAGGCATTTGTGAAAGGGGGACAGCAGAAGAAATTGTGAAGGAAGGGGTACTAATTTGAGTCAAATTAGTGAAGGCAGGCAATGGTAAGGGAGAAGAAGGGGTAGGGTACATAATAGCGAGAGGGGGAGAAACAGGACTGCTGGAGTCACCGGAAGAGATTGCTAGTGGGCAGGAAGTGGTAGTAATGCCAGAGGAAGGAGAAGCAGAAGGGGATGATTCCTGCACAATGATGGCTGAGGTGGTGGGAGAAGTAGATGAAACAGAAGAAGAAGGAGGGATGGAAGTAGAGAAGGTGGAAGCCAAAACAACTGTTCCTGTATCGGGCATGGGGGTTTGGGAGACCAAAGGAGTTGAATCATCTTTAGTAGTAGTCTTCTCCTTGCTCGCTGCTTCTGTTTTTACCTTCTTGGCCTTGGAGGCCTCCCCAGTGCTGCCTGGCATGTCCTTCCTCTTAGTAACTCTGGGCCTAGGGGGTGGATCCTTCTTCCGAGGGGATCTCACAGGAGGTTTTTTCACTTTTCAAGCCCTTGCTGCCAAAGGGGCATGTTCATCAATACCTGAATCTTTTTCCTTGATAGGCTCTGTATCATCTGTCCCTAGTACGGGCTCATCCTCTTCTCCGTCGGAGTCCTTATCTGATTCAACTACCGTATAGGTCAGTTGGACTCCTTGCCCCCTTAGGACACCCAATTGTGCTCTGACCCAAGCCTTACTCAATCTAATTGGCTCCTTCATGATCACATCCAAGGAGCTCTCTTCAGCGTTCGCCCAATTGGGTAATGGGATGGGCAGGTGGTATTGTGCCTCCCATGGGCCTCTAGCCATAACATTATCATCATCCTGCAATTGATCTGGTACTACCATTACATGAAATTTCTTGATAAAATCCAAGGATAGCCTTGAGTGCACCCTCTTCATGACCTCGTAGTCATCAGTGCAGTTGGCCCAGAAATCTTCAATATGATCTTTATGTAACAACTTCCTGCTCACGAACTTCTCCATCACCTGATTTGGGTCAAAATGAGCCCTGGCATTGTAATAGTGCAAGTTCAGAAGCTAGAGCTCTTTATCTGAATACTCAGCTAAGGTGAAGGAAGGGCATGCATAGAGTCCTCTGCCAAACTTGAAGGGAAATTGAACATTTGTTCGGTGCAGGTGCTTGAGTTTTTCGGCACATGGCACTAGTTGCCTGGACAGTTCTAAGAGGACTGTCTTATCATCAGGATATCTTGGCAACCTATATGCCATTCTAGTGAAGCCTTGTACTCTGATGTATGTGAACTTCTCAAATTGTATATACCACCGGCCATATTGGATTATTTCGTTCATAGCCTCGGCTGAAATCCTCAAGGCTGTGTTGCCTTGCAACTTCCTTGCTATGTACATGGTACATGCATCGTTAACCCGCTTGAAGTGAATCAATGATTGTGACGAAGTTAACTGAGGATAGCCTTCATATACCTTGACCTGTGTCTTTTCATCATTCCCGATTTCTCCGATCTTAGACAATCCGTCGTAATGATTCATTCTTGCCAATGCATAGACGACGTAGGATGTCCATTTGAAATATTTCTTCTCATTGAAGTGGCTGAAAGCTTCATGCATATTGTCACTAAGGATCTGCGACCAATGGAACTTGGTTCCCTTCAATACTTCCAAGATTATGATAAACATCCAATCTTCAAAAGTGGAAGCAGTAGGTAACCCATACACTCTGCTCAAAAAGGTTACTATATCTCCAATTTCATCGTGGAAATCACTTCTATATAGCACTATGGGGAGCTTGACGAGAGCGGATTTCTTGCTCTTGACCCAATGATCATTTATATGTTTTCTGCATCCCTCCACATCTTTGTTATATGCCTCCTTGGATGCTTGCTTGTCGGGCATAGTCATGGTTTTATGCCACGGGATATCCAGCATTTCTGCCAAAGCAGGCGGGGACAAATCAGCTAGGACTTCTCCACTAGCTGTCTGAATTTGCCTAGATACGATATCGTATCTATCTGCACAACTTGCTATTAATTCTGCACACTGAATAGAGGTCGGGAAGGCAGCTGCTTGTCCGAGTCCACTGTCCTTTAGTCTCTTGGCCCAAGGAGTCGGAGTGGGTCCGAAGATTCTAAGTCTGAAATCATCTAAGTCAATATGACCTAGATCAGTGTCTCCCACATTACTCCACCCATAGTGGATCTTGGTTTCCGGGGGTATGCCTTTAAATTTGTACTTCATGGCTTGAGCTCGCATAGACATCTAATCTGCAAGACCAGACCTTATAAGCTTGATACCAAGTAAGCTCCTTGATATACTCCTAGGATTAGATAAATCAATCATAAATCCATCATTCATTAAAAGCATGCATTTTGAAAGAAAACTAAGTTAACATTGATAGCGTATTGCATGTAAGGAGATATCAAATGTTGTAAAAAGATTCACCTAAACATCATCATTATAGCATTACAACCTTAATAACCTTACCTTGAACCATCTTCCCTAAAGAAATTTCAGCAAATTCGGCCATTTAGGGAGATTTGTGCTAAAATTGAGGTTGTCCGACCTTGGGCAGTAAAAGCGCTAAAATTGAGGCTGTCCGACCTCGGCGGGAAAATGAGGTAGGTTCGATCTCAAATGAGGGTTTGTTCTGTGCGTTCCAAAATTTGCACTATTTTTAAGGGTGTCTGACTTTGCGCGAAATTTGGAGGTCTCCAACCTCCAATGGTTTACAAGTCGGTCGGTGGATAAACTAGCGCAAAAATGATTGCTGACATAACAGTGGTTCTCTTGCGCGGAATTCGGGTGAGTCTGACTTGCGCGGATTTCGATGGGGTCCGACTAAGTCGGACACAAGGTGTTTTAGCACATGGTCGGACAGAGGAAATTGTAGCGCAAATTAGTTTGGTAAGTCTTTTCAGTGGGCCTTTCAAGCAGCACCGACTTCGCGAGGTTATGGATGTCATCTGACTTGGTCGGACACAGGGTTTCGTAGCGCAAGGTCGGACAGAGGAGATTTTAGCGCAAAAAAGCAGTTTTCAGGGTTGCGGGCATTTTTGAACCATCCGACCTGATTTGTAAATGATATGTGAGTTGCGAAGGTCGGATGAGGTCGTTTTTAGCGCAATCGAGCGCTGGACTTTGGCGCTAGATCTCAGGGTGTCCGACATATCGAAAGGTTTAGTTGTTTGGGGGTCGGTTGAAAGTTAATTCAGCGCCGACTTCGTGCGCGGGTTTTGCAGAGTTTCGACCCGAAAGGGTCCAAATCTGCCCAAGGCCTCCTGGTTTGTGGTCCTTTACAAGGATCTTAGTCTAGGGTTTTTTAAAAACTGGAAGGGCCAACTCACCAAACCCTAACCTGGAACTATTACGTTCAACTCACAGACTCAACAGTCACTACGTAAACGATGAAAACCCTAACAGTTTCTCCTGAATTTGCTTTAAAAACCCTAAAGAAACTCAGAAATGCAAAGGGTCAGAACCCTACCTATAAATGGCAGCGCAGATCTGACTTGTCGAGAGGTCGCGGGTTCGAGCTTGGGCGATGTCGGCCATGAAAATTGGAGCTCCGGATGCACAGGCTTTGAAAACGCGGTTAAAATGAGTTAACTTTACTTAATTTCCCTATTTAAGGCATGCAAATCCACCATTAATGCTCGGGAGTACAGACTGTCAGCGGGGATTTGCAGTGGTTCTGACTTGGCGGGAAACCTGGAGGTCTCCGACCTGGTCGGTTGAGGGAAGAATCAGCGCGATATTCGGAGGTCTCTGACTTAACCTATTTGGCGAGGTTTTCAGACTCATCCGACCTGCGGGGTTTGTTTGGGGGTCCGACCAAGTCAGTTTAAATGCAAAGTCACTTGGGACAGATTTTAGCGCTAGGTCAGACGGAGGGGATTTTAGCGCTAGGTCCGACAGACTGAAAATCGGCGCAAAGGTCGGTTTAGGCTAGATTTAGCGCAAAGGTCAGTTGAAGCCAGTTTTAGCGCAAAGGTCAGTTGAAGCCAGTTTTAGCGCAAAGGTCAGTTGAAACCAGTTTTAGCGCAAAGGTCAGTTGAGTGCAGTTTTAGCGCAAAGTACTAAAATCAAGGACTCTAAAGGAAAATAACAACCCACCTTAGCAAGTTTGAAGTGATTTTCAAGGTAATCATTCTATCCAGGGCACATATACTTTAGACCGTACAACCACTTTCGAGAGAGAGATCAAAAACCAAAACAAAGAGAACAAGGGGAGGGGCCCCCATGTTTAGAATGGGGCGTGTGTGCAAGGCACAACAGTTTTCTCAACACAACTTGACAAAATCCCAAATGACCAGGCAAGTAAATGATGGTTTTAGGTACCCTTTTAGGGACCCTATCAAACTTCCAATTCTCTTATTCCAACTCTACTCCAACAATCCAGAACACCTACTAGGTCTCTAGGCCTAATTGATTAGTTTAGGGCTAGGTTACAAAGCAAGTGGTCCATTTTGGGTGCATAGATTAGGGACAAGAATTTGGAATGCTTCTACCATGTCCAAACAACACAAAACCACCATTCATTCACTCACCCTATCAAGATTCTGTCATCTACAACCTCAAATAGCATAAATTTGGTCAAATACAAGGAAATACTTGACCTAGGGCATCACCTTAAAATTTGAAAATAGTCTCTCTCAACCAATTGCTTTTGGAATCTCATAGAGTACATCCCTAGCCTACATTTCACCAGTTTTTATGAATTTTCACTAGTGGAAATGCATTCTAGGACTGGATGTCTATGACAAACCCTAGAAAACAGGGTTTCTAGACCAGTCTTGAAAGAAAATTCAATATCTTTTGATTCTGACCACTTCAAGGCCTCAAACTAGTTGCATTTGAACCCTGACTCCAAGCACTTTCAAAAAAATAACATTTTCTCACCTAGACCATCCATACAGGCCATACACAGTAAGAAAAGTAGCAAAAAGTGATTGTTTTCTATTGTTTAAATGCCCAAAACTCTATACCAGACCTCCTCTGCCGTACAAGAGTGAACTACAATGTTTTTCAACTGATCCAAGTTGGTGTCTAACTTCTCCAACAACATTCAACCACCAAAATGGTTTTTGAACTGACCTACTACATGACACACTTTGACAATTATGTTGTTTTGCCTTAACATAAGGATTCCAATTGGTTTTGCTTGGCCAATGGAACCTAAACATCCTCCATACTCCCAAAACATGACAAAACACAAAACAATCAAGAAAAACTCAAAAACGAATCCTTAGACCTTCTAGGCCTGATTAGCACAACAAGGGTCCAAGTGGACTAAGCATGATTGAGGTTTATATGATTACCCCAATCATCTTGACCACACAAGAGGACCTTACATCCATGGCTAAAGCCTTATTACAAAGCACATTAAACAAAAACAACAACCTTTCAAAAAAAATGCAATCAAAATATTCTTGGAATCAAGGTGCTCCTAGGTGCCCTACACCACAAATGAAGATTTTTGTGGTGTGATTATAGATATATTCCATGATTCATTGAAGGTGTTTGATCCAATAGATGTTGTGGTATGCATGAGTAGAGTGGTGATTTTTGTTGAAATGCCAATGTAGAGATAGATAACATGAGCAGTGAATTGTCATGAAATAGAGAAAACCTCTATCTTTTTGTTTCCATCTAAAATTATGAAAGTGGTGTATGGTCTTGTTTTTCAATGAGAGATTATTTTGTCAGTGAGGCATATAATTTGATACCAATGAGTTGTTGACAGTGAGGCATAAAATGTAACTAGCGAGGTTTTTGGCTAGTGAGGTTTAATGAAGTTTATTTTCATAGTGGTTTTTCACCCTTCTAGGGTTTTCCACTCAAAATACTTGTGTTGTGTCTCTTATTGATGGTTTGTCACATTATGTTTAATTGGTCATCTTTGTTCAAGTATCATGTTCTATTTTACATGTTATTGTGACTCACTCAACATTCAATACTTATCATAGTTGAAGTGTTTTCAATGGATCTCTTTGCATAATACAAGTGAGTTAATAAATCAAAAACTTGGTTCCTCATAAGACCACTAATTCTCCCCCCTCTCAGTGGTCATGTACTCCAACAGAATCATCAATGAACTTGGTACTGAAAGGAGATAGTGTTGGCCTAGGATTCCAATGCATAACACAGATCTATGCATCACATTATCATCTATAAGGCAAAAAAATCTAGAAATCCTACACTATGAAGTCTTACTGAGGTTCATTCACTCATCTAGTCTAAACATAGAACCATAATGAGCACCTAATAGCATAATAAATCACCAAACCAATGAATAATCACATTGAACCAACTACTAAAGGAAGATTTAATGATAAAATGAAATAGAGGAAGGAAAAGAAGAAGAGATTATCAAATCCCTATGATGTTGAATCCCTTCAAATACTTGCAATAAGAAAAACCAAGAAATTTGGTTGGGCTATCTGGGAGCTTAACTTCAAGTCAAGCCCATATGTTTATCTTTTTACCTCCATGGATAGCCACTATAGAAAAAGATAAATAAATATGTGTGTTCCTATTTCCTAAGTGTGTCTAGGAAATAACAACAGTGACAAAAAATAAAAATTAAGAGTATCAAACTTGGTCTATCGGGAAGAATACCTTAGCATGCATAAGAAAAATAGGGTGGTGGTCTACAACATAGGTTTTCCAATGAATAGACGAATCAATATCATAAAACTAGAAAATAATATAATTTCTTGTGAATGAAATAATGTTACCAGGTTGTTAAGTAATGGAGGAGACTATGAGCTCCTTGTAGGGTAAATTTGTGTGTAACTAACTCCAAACTCTTGGAAGGGAACCTCCACAATGTACAATCTACAAGTAGAAACTTCACAAAGATGATAAATAAGGTTCTACAACTTAGAAGACAACTAAAATATTTAATAACCTCTTTTATTTGTGCTAGGAGAGTTTTTTCTTCACAATTTATAGTATTGTCCCAAGAGTGTGAGAGAGAGAGAAGATAGAACTTTTCTTTCAAAACCTTTCCTTTTCATGAATGAATGAGGAATAAAAGGGTCAAACACATTTACATATTACAATTGATGCAATTGAGTGACAAGGTAGGAGAATCAACTGGTTTGAATTTTTAAATCTTTAAGATGCCAGCACATCATGGTGAAATATGCATGTCGCACTTGCATCCTCAAAAAAATTGGCAATGTTCAACACATGTTCTCAATAATCAAAGAGAAATAAATGTGTGATTATTTTTGGTAAACATTTGTGAGGGGTAAAATAGGCCAAGGTTAGGTATGGGTGGCCCTAGAAACATACCATGAGAGCGGAGACCAAAGTGAGTCAAAAAACAACATGTAATTATGAGGGTACACATTTCTTTATGTTACACCCCCATACATCTACTTCTACTCACATAATGTGAGAAATGAGGATTTCATGCCTCCCTTGCCTCAGTCAAACAATATAGTGAACCTATACGAACTAGATAGGATGCCTATATCTCAAAGTCTAGATCACATGATCTTAGAAATTTTTTATCCCTTGAACATAGCTCCCTAAAACTATTTGGTGTTCCACTAATTTAAACAATAAAACATGACTTTCCAAGTGTAGTTCACCTAGAAATCTCCACCCATAGGGGTAATGTTCAAAGGGATCTATCCTTACATGCATGAACCCCTTTTGGAAAACTACCTTGAACATATATTAAAGGATCCCATAGATCATCATATCTACATCATGATGTTGCCACAACCCCTCCTTAAACTACTTAAGTTCAAAGAGGTGGGAGGTCCTAACTCCCACATTAAATCTTTGACAATGGTTATTCAATACCTCCTTCCATGGGATAAGTTAATTTCTAGAATATTCCTAAAAAAAATTGAAGGGATAGTACTAGACTAGTATTATAGACTGCTTAAGACCTCATATCCTTTTTTTGACAACTCATAAATGATTTTGTCACTACCTTTGACATAAAAAAGCTAGTTAAAATGAGAATCTAAGAGTTATTGAGCATCAAGTTTGATCTCAATGAATCTATGACATATTTCATAATGCAATGGAGATAAGATCTCTACTCATCTAAGATTGCACCAAATGTGGATCATAGAGAACTTTGTGATCTTTTCTTGTCATCTCTAAATAGGAATACAAGGGAGGAGGTCCAAAACCTCCCTATAGATTGTAAAAAGAGACTCTTAAGATTGATAAAACCGTGATAAATATTAGGAGGAAGGAATATGGGTCCAATAGAATATTAGTCACTCAAAACCCAAACAACAACAATGGTAACTTCCTATCACCCAAAATTTTGGAAAAGAATTGGAATGCCACAACTAATAGAGTTATAGATTCCCCGCCACCTAGGAATATAAACAATGGATATAGCTTTAATAGAAATAGCTATGGTGGAGGCTAGAACTACTCAAATATGGGAAACTGAAATATCAATGCTATTGACTAGCCCCCTAGAACTAACTATGATGAATGAAATAAGTAGAAAAATAATCATACATATCACAACAATTGATATGATTCATATTAGAGAAATTTGGATTTATATCCTAACAAGCTCTACTCACTCCACAAGACTAAGTTGCATCATATTACACCTTTGATAAGGTCCATTAGGTAATGGTAACCTATTTAAAAGTTAGCCTATTTTATTTCCATTATGTCTTTGAATTATCATGTATTGAAAAACAACCTAGGTCTATGAAGGATGCCCTATCTTTAGAGGAGTATCAATCTTGGTTGTAGTCCATTAAATTTTATTTGAAAGCCTTGGGAAAATGTGAGATATGGAAATGAGTTGAACTACCCAAGGTGAGGAATCACATTGGTTGTAACTGAGTATTCAAAAAGAGATTCAAAATAGATAGTAAATTGGAGTGATACAAGGTTTGATTAGTGGATAAAGGTTACTCCTAGGTTTGAGGGAGTTTAATTTGGTGAGATGTTTTCTGGTATGGTTAAGTCAACCTATATTAGATTCCTAATATCTATTGTTGTTGCTTATGATTTAGAGGTAGAGAAAGTGGATTTTAAAATAATAGTTTTATATGGAGATCTATAAGAGGGGATTTATATAAAATAGCTAACAATTTTATGGTGAAGGGAAATGAGAATTTGGTCTGTAGGTAAAAGTAGTTCTTGTATGGGTTAAAGTAATCTCCATGTATGTGGTATCAAAATTGTGATGGATTTGTATTAGAGATTTATTTTATTAAAAGTGAAGCAGGTTACTATGTGCATTTTAAATTAATTGATTATTGGTTACTAATCATCATCTTGTATGTGGATGATATGTTACTTGTTGGAAACAATAAAGGGATATTAGGGAGATTAAAAATAAATTATTTGGTACTTAGGAAATGAAATATTTAGGGGTTACTAAATAAATTTTATCTATGGAAATTTGTAGGGATCACATTCATATAAATATTTGGTTAAATTAGAGGAAGTATGTTGACACTATTTTGAAGCATTTTGTAATGTAGGATTGTAAACAAATATGAATTCCTTACCTATAGGCAATAGGATTTCTTTGGAACAATGTCCTAAATTGAATGATGATCTTAAAGAGATTTATAATGTTCCATACTCTAGCGCTATTAGAAGTCTTATGTATGAAATGATATGTATAAGATCTGATATTTCCCAAGTAGGGGGAGTTCTAAACAAGATTATCTCTAACTATAGTAAGGAATGTTGGAACTATGTTAAGAGGTTGTCCAAATATTTGTGAGAAAATTTAGATTACTATGTTGGTTATCATAGGACTAATGATGTGGGAAAGGTACTTGATTTATAGGGTTTTATTGATTCTTATTGGGCTAGAGATTCAAATAGGATGTATACAAGCAGTTTTGTGTTCACTCTATTTGGTGGAGTAGCTAGTTTGATGAGTAAGAGGGAATATGGTTTCTCTTTCAACTATAGAAGTAGATAATATGAATACAACCCATTGTTGTAAGGAGGCAATGTGGCTATATAGACTATATTCATGTATTGGTTTTATTTATAGAAAGATGAATATTGGATGCAACAATCAGAGTGCAATTCATTTAACTAAAAATCTAATGTGTAGCGTCATTTTGTTTTCAATATGGTAGAGGAGGGAAAGGTCATGGTTGAAAAGGTTAACACTTTGGAGAATGTTGTAGATTCACTCACTAAGCTAATGAGTACAAAGAAATTCTACTGGTGTAGGGAGGCTATGGGCCTTGCCTCTCCTAGTACCTAATTCTTTCTCTTGTGTTCCCTATTGTGCCATTGAAATTTAAATATCAAGTGGGAGAATGTTTAGACTAAGGGTGATGTTCATCTGGCAATAATTTTAGACTATTGTAATTTATTTATTTAATAGTTAGTTAATTATGTGTACATATCCAAGGATTATGGAGAGGGAAAATTTAGACTTCCACATGAGTTTGGTGGTTTTTGTAGATAATTATTATTCTCTAGGTAACTTGATATGTGTATAAGGGATAGTGCAGAAGGAAGCATTGTAAGACATCATTAGACACTGGACATGAAGTGGAAGGGAATAAATGACAATTTATGATGTTGTAAGATTTATATGAATCATCTATGACATTGTAAGAGGTGTAAGAACTTGGTTGTTATTTTTGGACCTAGGTAGTTATTATTTTATCCTCTAATGAAGGTAGATGACCAAGTTCATGGGAAAGGTAATGAAGCTTCTAGAAAGATTATTAACTCCTATATACATGCCATGCTTAGTCTCTTTTGCATGTTGACTACTTAGCTCATGGTTTAAATTAATTTTTTTAGAAACCATTTATGGTTTCCTAGATTGTATTTTCATATATATTGAGGCATGTGATAGTAGTCTGTAATATTTTATATGCTATGTGTATCGAGAAAATGTGGATAATATCAATAATCTATCAATAACCCAATAACTCAATGAAAATGGAAATAAACAAGATTCAAAACAAAAAAAATACAATACCTCACAAATCTTATTATTTTGTTTCTTCCATTGGTCACCTAATCTCAATTGATCTTTCGTGTGAATGAAGCCCTCAGAAAGCACACTTCCTTGCTTTGTTCTTCAAGATGACAGTAGAGAAACGACTATGATATTTCTTGTAATGAAGAGGATCTTCAATACAATAAAAATGGTGATTGCAAGCTATGGAATGGTGTTGGATGCCAAAGGTGCACTATGAATTCTATAGAGTAAGTTTACTTAAAGCTTGGATTCTTGAAATGGAGGAATAAGGGTGTATTTATAGACTTGAGAGAAGAAAGATCAACGGTATAGAAGAAATAAGAAGATCAACGGTTGAGAACATTTGAGAGGATATGCATGAATAGGAAGAAGACAAGTGTCATACAAAAGCTGCTTTGTTTGAGTTAACTACTTTTTTGATAAAGATAAGATTTGATTTCATAAATTAGAATGATTTCTTCTCATTTAAGAGTTGTTGATAAAAAAACAAGATTGATTAAATCAATTAACTCAACTTGTGATTGTCTTTTTGCATGATTTGAGAGAAATTAAATAATGAATTATTTAATTTTGCATGCATGAAAAATAAGATTTATTTTTAGAAGATTTGGAAAATTTTTGAGAGATTTAGAAGATAAGAAAGCAAATTAAATAAATAAATTTATTTAATTGTTTGTGCATGATTTGGAAGAATAAATAAAATATTTGATTATATTTTATTTTTTTAGAGATTAAGATAATTTAAAAAAATTTGATTTATTTATTTAAATTTGGAAGAATAACTTGATTTAATTAAATAATGTAGAATTATTTAATTGTACATAAGAGGATTTAGAAGAATTTGATGAAGCTAATTAAATAAGTGATTTTATTTAATTTTTGGGAGGAATATGAACCAAATAAATAAATTGAATTATTTATTTATTGATAGAGGAATATTAAGATGAAATAAATATTAAGAATATTTATTTAGACAGAGTCATGTCATTTTTAGGTGTATACATTTTTCCCCTCTTTGATGCAATGTGTTTTATCACGTTGTTTCAAAGAATAAGATTTTCTAAAAATGATACATGCCCCAGTTTGCCCCTGGTATAGGTTACGATGATAAGATACCCCCTTGGGAGATTGGACTGGTAGAAAAGGCTAAGGGCGTGAGATAGACAATCTCACAATGAAGAAGGTTGAATAATTAGGTTAGGGTGAAGAAAATAGGTTACAGCTTGGAGAAATGGCAGAGAAAGGATATGGAGAATAGGCAGGGTTGCCACATAGCTAGGTAGGGTTGCATGTCTATATATAGAAGCAAGGTCCACAATCCTAGTCATTTGCACACTTGTCATTTGATGAGAGCTTCTAGGAGAGTTTGTAGAGCACATGAGCTAGAGAAGTCAGCACAACGATGGATCTTCCACACGAGGAGCACCAGTTTGAGAGGGTCTGATAGTTCAGATAGTTAGCAGAGGTAGGATCCCTGGTATGTACATCAAAATTTTTAGCCTAGGATCATTTATTAGCCTAATAAATGCTAGGAAAAGGTTACCTAAATGAATGGGTCATTCTGTGCTTCGACACATTTGTTCTCCGAAATGGTGCTTCTATTCTGATTCAGCGCATTTGAGTCATGAGTCGGTGCATTTATCCTTAATGTCCATTTGCTATGTGAAGACACACATCTATTGGGAAGCTACACATGTGTTATGCCTAGATGCGCATATGTTTGATATGCACATGCATTAGTTGATGTTGCGCATTTATGCTAGAGTTGTGCATATGCTCAAAGATTCAGTGCATATGTCATAGATTGACACATTTGCTCTGAAAAGGCACATTTACCATCTGTAATGGTGCATTTACCTTAGGATAGTTAGTTACTTAGCAAAATTGACTTGATTGGCATCCTGATAAATGTGACAATTGATAAGCGATCTTCAAGATTGATAGAATCTAGACAAGAGATGATATGCTTGTTTTGATCAATTTGATATGCTAAGTGAGTTTGATATGTTTTAGATAGTTTGAGCAGGTTTTCTTTGACATAGTTATAGTTGATGCTTTGCTTGGCTTAATTGTAGGAGGATATTTCAAATAAACTTATGTCATGGGAATAGTTCCCTATGACATTACTACAGTGGTATATGTTGACTGAGGTAGATCAGACATTTCTCAGTGCTCTTGGTTTGGATTATGTGTGCTTCATGCCTAAGGTTCGTGTGAACCTTTATTTGCTAACTACTTTAGTGGAGTGCTTCCACAACAAGGATGGGACTTTTCATCTTCCCACTCGCGAGATGACAGTGACACTGGAGGACATGTATAGGACACTACACCTACTGATAGTATGTGAGCTTGTGGAGTATGACTCTCAGCATGACGCTAGATTGGCTGAGTGCAGGAAGGTATTCGATGATCCTAGGCTTCGGGGTCCGGTGATCTCTTGGAAGGACATGCACAATTATTATAACTACTTTCTAGGGATTGTGGTTGGGTTGATCAGGGGTGTTGTATGCCCCAATAGGTGATCTGATGGGTTCGCGATTGGCTGGGGATGGACACTTGAGAGGATGCTTACTAAGGGAACTCAATTTTCTTGGGATGTCTGCATTCTTGTGCACCTTTATCATGACATGCATCAGGTGGTGTACTGGGGAGCAACTAGTTTGTCTGTGGGAGTTTCATTGCTCTAGTTCTAGGTGTGGGAGCACATTGTAGTTACACGGCCTATTTGCACTTTTTCTAGACAATCAGGAGAGCCCTACTCTTATGGATATGCATGTGTGGTTTCCCATCACAGGCTGGGGAAGCTAGAGTACTGGTGATAATAGCTAGATTGGAGCATATAAGGATAAGTTGTTGTTTGACATTACCACGATGGATGCTTGCAATCTTTTATTTGGTAGACCATGGAAGTATGATTTGAAGGCACAACATGATGGTGTTAGAAATACCTATACAATCACTAAAGATGGTAAGGTGACAGAGTTACTACCACTGACAGAGAAGGAGGAGAAATCTAAAGGAAAAGAGGTGAAGGTAATGCTGATGGAAGGTAAACAGTTCATGAAAGAAGTAGCAGCAGAAGGTGCAGTTGCGTATGCCCTAATCCCATGTATGAGGGTGAATAAAGAACAACAGCAAGAAGTCAAGGAAGAGAAGAAGCAAAGGTTCATAGACCCAGCTATCCAAGAGCGATTGGATAAGTACAAAGGTATCATCTCAGAGGGAATGCCAAGATCCCTACCACCTATCAGGGATATCAGTCACTGCATAGACTTAATTCCAGGGTCAACACTTCCAAACAAAACAGCCTATAAGCTAACTCCAGAACAGAATGCAGAAGTAGCCAGACAAATTGAAGAATTATTGGATTCAGGTCTGATTGGGAAAAGTTTAAGTCCATGTGTAGTACCAGCTGTACTAGCACCAAAGAAGGAAGGTACTTGGAGGCTTTGCACAGATTCCAGAGCTATTAACAAGATCACAATCAGGTATAGGTTTCCAATCCCTAGGATAGAGGATTTACTTGACTGTTTGGGAGGTGCTAAGTATTTTACAAAAATAGATTTGAAGAGTGGATATCATCAGATCAGGATTAGACCAGGAGATGAATGGAAAACAGCATTCAAAACTAATGAAGGGTTATATGAGTGGAAGGTTATGCCTTTTGGTTTATCTAATGCACCTAGTACTTTTATGAGGTTGATGAATGAGGTTTTGAAAGAGTTCATTGGTAAGTTTGTCATAGTATATCTAGATGACATTCTGATTTTCAGCAACACAAAAGAAGAACATCTCAGACACATAGATTTGGTTCTTAAGAGGTTACATGAAGAGCAGCTGATGATAAATTTAGACAAGTGTTTGTTCATGCAAGAGGAGATCACATATTTGGGTTTTGTCATTTCACAAGGAAAGTTACAAATGGATAAGGAGAAGGTAAGTGCCATATTGTCTTGGCCAACCCCACAGACTATGAATGATGTCAGAAGTTTCCATGGGTTAGCAACCTTCTACAGGAAGTTTATAAGAGGGTTTAGTCATATTTGTGCACCCATGCTTGATACCATCAAAGGAGGACAGAAGTACAGATTTGTTTGGACTCAAGGAGCAGATGATTCTTTTGAAACGTTGAAGAAGAAGGTGGCACAACAGCCAGTCCTTGCACTTCCAGACTTTAACAAAATCTTTCAAGTGGAATGTGATGCCAGTCACATGGCCATTGGAGCAGTACTCAGCCAAGAAGGTAGACCTATTGCATTTTTCAGTGAGAAGCTCAATGATGCTAAGAAGAGGTATTCCTCATATGATTTGGAAATGTATGCTTTAGTCCAGTCACTCAAGAAATGGAGGCATTACTTGATGCCAAAGGAATTCATAGTATTCACAGATAACCAGGCTCTGAGTTTCATAAACAGCTAGGAAAAGCTGAACCATAGACACATGAAATGGGTAGAAACCTTACAAGCTTTTACTTTTACATTGAAGCATAAGAAAGGAGTCAAGAATAAAGTTGCAGATGCTTTGAGCAAGAGAGTTCTAACAGTCAACCAGATTCAGTTAGAAAGTGTTGGCATTGATTCACTAAAGACCATGTATGAGACTGATGAAGATTTTGGGGAGATATATCATGTATGTACTTCTATTGGAGAGAAATATCATGCTGAATTCTCTAAATTTTTGATTCAGGATGGATTGTTGTTCAAAGGTGGACAGTTATGTATTCCAAGGTGTTCTATGAGGTTAAATATCATTAAGGAGAAACATTGTGGAGCTATGGCAGGTCATTTTGGTCTAGATAAGACTCTTGATCTTGTCCGAAGACATTGCTTTTGGCCTAAGTTACAATCAGATGTCAGAAAGTTTGTAGAGACATGTGTGATATGTCAGAAAGCTAAAGGCAGGTCGACTAATGTAGGTTTATATCAGCCCTTACCCATTCCTTCCAGACCATGGGAAAGCATAAGTATGGATTTTGTCTTGGGTTTACCAAGGACAAGCAAAGGGTTTGACAGTGTTTTTGTTGTAGTGGATAGATTCAGCAAAATGGCACATTTCTTGCCATGCAAAACCACTGCTGATGCTTCATACATTGCAGATTTGTTTTTCAGGGAGATTGTCAGAATCCATGGATTGCCATTGAGCATAGTGTCAGATAGGGATGTGAAGTTTATTGGTCACTTCTGGAGAACTCTTTGGAGGAAACTTGGAACAAATTTGTCTTTTTCCTCTGCATATCATCCTCAAATGGATGGACAGACTGAAGTAGTGAACCGTTCCTTAGGAAATTTGCTTAGATGTTTGACAAAACAACATGGAGAAAAGTGGGATAATATTCTATCTCAAGCTGAATTTTCCTATAATGATACTGTCAATAGGAGCACAGGGAAATCATCTTTCTAGATAGTTTATGGTATGCATCCAAGAGGAATTTTGGAATTGAGAGATCTACCTACAGTAGACCCTGTTAGTGCAGAAGGAGAAGCTTTTGCAGAAGCCATAAAAGAGGTTCATGATCAAGTCAAGACCCAACTGCAGCAAACCACCTTGAAGTATAAGGAATATGCTGATAAAAAGAAGAAGGATGTTCAGTTTGATGTTGGAGATTTGGTATGGGTTCATTTGAAGAAGGACAGACTTCCTAAGGGAAAGTATACTAAACTCATGCAGAGAAAAGTTGGACCATGTCAGATCTTGCACAAGCATGGACAGAATGCTTATGAGATACAACTCCCCCCTGATCTTGGTTTGTCCCCTATATTCAATGTATGTGATTTAACTCCATAGAAGTCTTATCCAGATGCAGATCAGGAACTCCTACAGGATACAGTCCATGATAACATTCCCAAGCATGATCCTCCACAGTTGCAGAAGGTTTTGGACACCAGAGTGGTCAAACAGACCTAGAACAAACAGTACTTGGAGTATCTAGTCTCTTGGAAGGGAAAACCTAATTCTGAAGCAGTCTGGATGACTGAAGAGCAGATCCAGAAACATGGTTGACGCAGAGGCATCCACACTATAACCTTCACATAAAGCATGGATGTCTGCAGACCAACCTCATCATCATCACCTTCGCCATCATCATCATATTTCCCAAAACCAACAGCATCATCATATTTCGCGTTACACAGTCAGCATCATCATCTTTCGGACGATCGCAATTGTCCTCCTGCCGACTACTGTTCACCTCCTCTGCCTTCCTTCTAACATCATCATCATGATGTTCAGCGGGCGCAAACATCCTCTGGTTGCACTGTTCATCGGGCGCCGAACTCCATCGGCATCATCATGACCTCCGACACTACCTTCGTCAGCAGGATATCCAAACATCCGGTTGCTCAAATATCCTAATGACGATCACCTTCAGCACCTTACCTTCGACGCTCCGCTACCTGACGATACAAACAACAGCATCATGATCTACTTTATCCGGTTGTCTTCGAAACCTCCTGATGATGCTAATACAACCTTCTGCCACGGACTTCCGCCGATACCTTAGCACTTAACGACGGCAGGATAAACTCGCATAGGGGGATATCTCAATATCCTGATGACGATGACGTCATATCCTGATGATGATGACGTCACCCAATATCCTGATGACCTCTTCAACACTTAGTCAAAAAACATGAACTTTCTCTCCCGCATCTACTCGCGATACGCGGATGATGGGTTCTCCCGATAGATGATCCTGATGTCGATACATGCACTTAGTCTATGCCGACCTAAAACATCCTGATGCACTCGCAATATGAAAACTCCAACAGTTTCATGACCCGATCTTCTTCCTGATGCCGATGCATTCCTCCTCGCTCCTCCAGATGATGATCACCCCGACGCACTTGCACTTCATGCGATCGACAACATCATGCTCTCCTTCACTTATCCGGATGACGATGTCTAACCCGACTGCAGGATATTCACCTAGATATCCTGATGATGCCGTCTTGACCAGTTTCTTCACTTAGCGAAATTTCACTTCGCTGATCCTTCAGGAATGACCCGATCCAACCTCAGGGTGATCTTCCAACTCAAACTTCTCAACTTGACCTAGCACATGAGGATGCTAGGCTTCTCAACATCTGTCGACCGCGATCCTGCACACCTGTATGCAAACAAACAAACTACCTACTAACCTACTGTACATTACCATTCCACCGATCAGATGAGTCAACCGGTGGAATGGATCAGTGAATCCATGAAACCACTCAAACCAGCAGATCTATTACACAAAGGAATCCAACCAGAGCAAGAACACAAACAGGATCTTTATTGATTCAAAGATGCAATACAATATGATGTTCCTCACACAGAACACTCAACCTCCTCTGCTTAATGCAATACTAAACTGCCGATCGATGATATCTAACTGTATCTGCAATATCAAATGATCTCATGCTTATAAAGACTTTCCCTACGAGTACTACTGACCTGACTCCAAGCGGCTGGGAACTCTCCAAGCGGCTGGGAGATCCCACCGAACATACATCATGACAGCTGTTATAACTAACCAGCTAAAAATAGCAAAAGCCTGGTCAGCCTGATCTTATCATGATCAGCGTGACCTTATTACATGCAATTGGTCTAACAGACCTTCTTGGAAACACAAACAAGACCTAAACTACTAACTGCCTTATCAAGACCAGCTGTCAGGTAGGTGCTCCTGCACCATACTCCCCAACAGAAAAGAACTCATGTCCCATGAGTTTAGCATGTGGAAGTCCTCCACCTTGACACTTTGCTTTGTCAGTCTTCTGACCTGCTCCAGCTTTATCTGCTGCTGACTCTTGGCTTTTCCAAGACTTCTGCACTGTAACTTGCTTGCTGGCAAGTAACTCCTCATGCCTGTTGATGTAGGCTTTTCTCTCACATACCCTGTGTGTGTCAGGTTGCCTGACCAGAACCTCTTTCTGAACTGCCTCTTGAACTACTGAAATGTTCAACTCCATCGTCCTTTCAACCTTTATAGGACAAGCAATAGTCCCAACTATGACAACATCCTTGTCATTCTTCTCAACTGATGGTTGGTTGCACCCCTGTTTCTGAACCTGCTGCTGACCTCTGTCAGTCACAACTGAAACGTTCTGCAGCTTGTTGTCTGTAACAACTCCTTTCCCTGCAGTGTCCTGAACTGCCTCTATGCCTGCTCCTCTAGGCATCTGCACAAACTCCTTCTTTCCCATTAAAATGATTTGAGCTGCCTTCTGTACTGCAGCTTTTGCCTGTAATGGCATCAACTTAATAATCTTCCCATCCTTCTTGATGGTGTAGGTATTAGCATACCCATCATACAGTACCCTTCTGTCAAATTGCCATGGTCTACCCAACAGTAGGTGACAACATTCCATAGGCAAAATATCACACAAGATTCTATCCTGATATGGTCCAATCTGGAAATCCACATATGCCTGTTCAGAGACAAAAAGTGATTGACTATCACTCACCCAAGATGCCTTGTAAGGGTGTGGGTGTGGAATCCTTTCCAACTTCAGTTTATCCACCATTTCCTGAGATACCATGTTGTCTGTTGAACCAGTATCAATGACAACCTTACATACCTTACCTTTGCTCTTGCATGTGGTCTTGAAAAGAGCTCTTCTTTGCATCATATCCTTTGATGCCTGCAAACTAATTTTCC
The DNA here is from genome assembly GCA_027924645.1 of Cunninghamia lanceolata. Classification (NCBI taxonomy): domain Eukaryota; kingdom Viridiplantae; phylum Streptophyta; class Pinopsida; order Cupressales; family Cupressaceae; genus Cunninghamia; species Cunninghamia lanceolata. The sequence continues at coordinate 7,996,900 of BSBN01000389.1, forward strand.
TTAACATCAATGATTCTCCACTCTCTGGATATCCAAAATTCTCAGGACCTTTGTTTGAACTCTGTGCACTTTCTTCCCCTTTTTCTTCCTGTACCAATTGTACTCTCTTGTCACTTGTTCTATCATTTCTGGATGATGAACCTTTGTTTTCTGGACATTTGAAAGATGGATGACCAAACTCACCATAGGTGTAACATTTTCCTGAAAATGTAGTAGAACCTCTACCACCTCCAAATCTTCCTCTATTACCTTTCCATCCACCTCTGAAATCAGACTGTCCCTGTCCTTTACCAGTGTCTTCTTGACCCTCATTGGTTTGCTTTTGTGCAGGGGTTGTTCCTCTTCCCCTATTGTTTCCTCTTCCTCTCATGGACTTCTCATGTCCTCTATTCATCTTTTCTTCAATCCTGATTGCCATTTGATAACAATCCTCCACATTCTTAGGGTTAGCTAAAACTAACTCATCCTGTATGTTAAACCTCAAACCAGCCAAGTACCTAGCCACCTTTTCTACCTCATTCTCATGATGACCAGATCTCATACTTAACAAATAAAATTCCTCAGTATATGCTTTCACATCCCTGTCTTTCTGCTTCAAGAATTGCAGCTTCTTAAACATCTGGATTTCATAATCCCTTGGCAAGAATTTACCCTTTATCCTTGCTACCATCTTATCCCATGAAGTGATCTTAGACTTCCCTTGTTTCCTTCTCTCAGATTGTACATAATCCCACCATACCAAAGCATGACCTCCTAACTTGGTCTTTGCAATCTTTACCTTCTGATCCTCAGCAACATCTTCACATTCAAAGTGATTATCTAGTGCAGCAATCCAATCTAACAACTCATCTTCATTCAAGCTTCCAGTATACTTGGTGACATCAACCTTTACCTTAGGTTTTTCACTCTGCACTGCCTTTAACAGTTTTGCCAATCTCTGGTCTTCAGCATCCAGATCTTCAGCTACCTCTTCATACTCTTCAACAGTATTTTCCTCTTCTTCAGACTCACTGTCTTCCACTTCCCTCTTTTTGTTCTTTTCCAGGGCTATCAGCCTGGCTTGAAGTGCTTCAGCAAGCTCCTTCATCTTCCTCATCTCTCTAGCATGTTTCTCCTTCATCTCCTGCAGTTCCCTTGCAGTACCACTACCTTTTGGAGGCATTTTGTCAACCTCTCAATCAACACACAACACACAACTCAACTCTACTTCTGCCCTTTCGGTGACAGAATCAACACACAACAGCGCAGACCTTTTGCTGAGCTCTGATACCACTATGATGCAGAGGCATCCACACTATAACCTTCACATATAGCATGGATGTCTGCAGACCAACCTCATCATCATCACCTTCGCCATCATCATCATATTTCCCAAAACCAACAGCATCATCATATTTCGCGTTACACAGTCAGCATCATCATCTTTCAGACGATCGCAATTGTCCTCCTGCCGACTACTGTTCACCTCCTCCGCCTTCCTTCTAACATCATCATCATGATGTTCAGCGGGCGCAAACATCCTCCGGTTGCACTGTTCATCGGGCACCGAACTCCATCGGCATCATCATGACCTCCGACACTACCTTCGTCAGCAGGATATCCAAACATCCGGTTGCTCAAATATCCTGATGACGATCACCTTCAGCACCTTACCTTCGACGCTCCGCTACCCGACGATACAAACAACAGCATCATGATCTACTTTATCCGGTTGTCTTCGAAACCTCCTGATGATGCTAATACAACCTTCTGCCACAGACTTCCGCCGATACCTTAGCACTTAACGACGGCAGGATAAACTCGCATAGGGGGATATCTCAATATCCTGATGACGATGACGTCATATCCTGATGACGATGACGTCATATCCTGATGACGATGACGTCACCCAATATCCTGATGACCTCTTCAACACTTAGTCAAAAAACATGAACTTTCTCTCCCGCATCTACTCGCGATACGCGGATGATGGGTTCTCCCGATAGATGATCCTGATGTCGATACATGCACTTAGTCTATGCCGACCTAAAACATCCTGATGCACTCGCAATATGAAAACTCCAACAGTTTCATGACCTGATCTTCTTCCTGATGCCGATGCATTCCTCCTCGCTCCTCCAGATGATGATCACCCCGACGCACTTGCACTTCATGCGATCGACAACATCATGCTCTCCTTCACTTATCCGGATGACGATGTCTAACCCGACTGCAGGATATTCACCTAGATATCCTGATGATGCCGTCTTGACCAGTTTCTTCACTTAGCAAAATTTCACTTCGCTGATCCTTCAGGGATGACCCGATCCAACCTCAGGGTGATCTTCCAACTCAAACTTCTCAACTTGACCTAGCACATGAGGATGCTAGGCTTCTCAACATCTGTCGACCGCGATCCTGCACACCTGCATGCAAACAAACAAACTACCTACTAACCTACTGTACATTACCATTCCACCGATCAGATGAGTCAACCGGTGGAATGGATCAGTGAATCCATGAAACCACTCAAACCAGCAGATCTATTACACAAAGGAATCCAACCAGAGCAAGAACACAAACAGGATCTTTATTGATTCAAAGATGCAATACAATATGATGTTCCTCACACAGAACACTCAACCTCCTCTGCTTAATGCAATACTAAACTGCCGATCGATGATATCTAACTGTATCTGCAATATCAAACGATCTCATGCTTATAAAGACTTTCCCTACGAGTACTACTGACCCGACTCCAAGCGGCTGGGAACTCTCCAAGCGGCTGGGAGATCCCACCGAACATACATCATGACAGCTGTTATAACTAACCAGCTAAAAATAGCAAAAGCCTGGTCAGCCTGATCTTATCATGATCAGCGTGACCTTATTACATGCAATTGGTCTAACAGACCTTCTTGGAAACACAAACAAGACCTAAACTACTAACTGCCTTATCAAGACCAGCTGTCAGGTAGGTGCTCCTACACCAATGGTACAGATCTTCATACTCTCATCTCAAGTGGACTTGAGATTTCTTCTTCTGGGGAGTATGGTGCAGGAGCACCCCTACAAGACAGGATATAGGTTCATTGTCCGCATGACAGGACATTAGTCTATTTTTAGCATGTTTGACTTCATAATGTAATAAGGTCCATTGGACCAATGCATATGTATTAGATCAGCCTAGGAGAGTGTGCAGGCAGTTAGAGTTCGTGATCAGGTAGTATGAGCGGTCCTCTCCCAGCCATTTGGAAGCTCCCAGCCGCTGGGAATCGAGTTGGTAGTACTCGTAGGATATTGCTATAAATAACTCAGATTAGTTAGGGTTTGAGATCATCAGAGAGAGTAGTAGTTATGTTATGTTGTACTGGTGATTGATGAGAGAGTAGTAGTTGTGTTATGTTGTACTGGTGATTGAGTGAGATCCAGAGATCAGTCCAGACATTGTGAAACATTGTTGTAGAAACAGGACATTTGTGTTTCATCTAAATAAGATCTCATCAATTGCATTATCTGGTTTATCAGTTGTTTATGTTTTGATTTCTGTTCTGATTACAAGTTAATGGATTCTTTCAACCCTTCCACCGGTTGATTCTGTGAATCGGTGGAATGGTCATGCATGTTAGCTTAGATTGTATTTTAGTTTTCTGTTGATGCATTTCATTGTGTGGGAGATCGATTGGTAGCATGCTATGAATCAACCTAGCATCCTCATGTGCTAGGGTTCAGGAAGATAAACTGTTAAGTTTTGATCTGAAGGTGATCTAGCCCGATCATCATATTTTCTTTGTAAAATTGTGCGGTTCTGTGAGTTTGCATGCAGCTGACGGATATATAGGGGTCTGCATGTGCTTTTCCAGACGGAGTGAATCGCATCGACATCTGTGAGTATATCGCTATCCGGATCGGGTTATGAAGCTAACGAAGACTGTATGTTTCAAGTGCATCAGGATGATATAGGTTGGATATATACTCAGTGTGTATATCATCATCAGGATCATCTTTCGTGTGTACCCATCATCCGCATATCGCTATCGTATGCGGGAGGAAAAATCATTTTTTTGGCTAAGGACAGGAGGTTCTTAAAAGTTGTCATCAGGATCTTAAAGGTCATCATCAGGATATGTATAATATCACCCGACATTTTATTATCATGCTGCGGAGGATGTAAGAGTCTTATATCCGGGTGACATCATCATCAGGTGCATGTGACGTCATCGTCATCAGGATATTGCGAATATCACCCGATGCAGATTTATCCTGCTGACGTTAAGTGTTTCGGCATCGGTAGGAGTAATAGCGTCGGGGAGACCTTTTTCAGCCTGGCCGATAGAAGAAGTGTTGCCGATAGGAACCTGACCGATGAAAAGAGATATCGGGGTGATATCGGACATCGGGACAGAGTGTTGGAGTCCGGCCGATAAGCCAAGTCTGGCCGATCGGTATAGGACCGATATATTCATCGGGGTGACATTAGTCATCGGGGGTAAGACCTTTCCCCTTGGCCGATGAACTATCTCTCGCCGATAGGCGATAAGGAAGTGAACAGTGGTCAGCAGGAGGATATTTCATGCTCGTCCGAAATATGATGATGATGATAAGCCAATAGGATTTTAACATGCTGATTGTGTTAATGACTCCTCCTTCCCATTTGTAAGCTCCCGTTGCGTTTTACCTCTGCATCAGGCTTCCTATGAGGAGACCAGGATAGACTTTCTACACATACCTTATTAGGCATGGTTGATGAGGAGGGAGATAGTTGATGCAGGGATGATGCGTGACAACGAGGATTGGTTTGTAGCTCACCTGTTCCCTAGATATTCAAGACTAGGAGAGATAGCTCCATGTTTGGAGGAGGTGAAATTTGAAGAGGGTGATGGAGGTAGGCAGAGGGAGAGGAGGAGGAGGAGAGGAGGAGATGGCAGAGGTTGAGGATATGGCAGAGATGGTGGAGGAGGAGGAGGTGATGGAAGATAGAGGTAGCAGTAGAGAGTGGGGGAGGCTCCACCCCAGTAGGAGGTACAGTAGGTAGCACAACAACAAGTGCTATAGCAGGTTCCACATCAGTAGGTTCAGCAGGTGGTAGCCCCACAGGGACCTCAGGTTTAGGTGTAGCCTGACCCACAACAACAGGTATAGGTGGTAGCAATTACTATGCTACAGGGTTAGCTGAGGTAGGTTAGAGTACAGATGAGAGCCACGAAGTCCCATAGGGAGGTAGATGCATGGATTATAGCTAGTTTCAGTATAGAGTGGGACACAACTCTAGCTAGGGTACGGGCCTTGAGGGTAGAGAGAGACATAACCATAGCCGCTATGGGTACCGACGTGGCCACAACGTTTCTGGTAACACAGGGCTAGGCTTAGGTGATAGAGCTATAGACCTAGGTTGCATAGATTCAAGGTGAGCTAGGTAGAGCACATGATCACACACAGTATTACATGGGTTTATACCATGGGGCAGTGCTGGTAGATCAACAGGCACTGAGCTACAGGAGTTAGTCAGTGGCTTCACAAAGGGTAGGTAGATCATGCTTGGGAGCGTCAGTGATGGGCCCACAATAGTCTGGGTCAGGACACAATGGAGGAGGATGGGATAGTGCTAGGAGTAGTGCACCATGATAGCAGGGGTATTCACTACTCAGATAGATTTTGTACTTGTACAAACATTGTTATGATGGCTCATGGATAGCCTATTATATGTATATATCACTTGTATTTTGCATAGCAATCGAGACATGTATCATTATCATTTTGTATGTATGTATAGACCCTTTTATGATGTGACTCATGGATGGTAGATTTGATATTATACACTTGGACATTTTTATTGTTTATTTGATGATGCAGCTTATGACCTACATGTATGTTGCTTATGTTATGATTCATGGATGCATTTTACTTATTATGTTGATATGCGATGTACATGTGTATGAGACTTTATATGTAGTTACTATGGCCTATATATGTGATGTTTATGCAATAACCATGGATACTTGTTATGCTTATATACTATGTTTTTGATTTTTTTTTGATGGGATATTATGTATGCATTTATGTTATGATGACACAAATGAAGATGGATGTTCTTTAAATGTACCTATATGTGCACATTCTATGATGATCTAATGTAGACAATTTGTGATTATAGCTATGTTTTTTATGTTTTCTAGTTAAATGCAATGATATGTTGACTTATGTAGCTATATGTATGTATACAAATGATTTAATTAAGTTAATGATTAACTCACCTAATATGAAATACAAAAATGATTACACATGGATGACTTAATGCACTTACATGAATGCAAATGATCTAATCAAATTAATGACTATTTCACTTAATGCAAAATGATTAACATGTTTTTGATATGTCCAAGTGCACTTAATTAATACAGATGAGACTTGATGAAAGACACAAATGATAGAAAGTGAATTTTGATAGGAGAATGACTCGACAGAAGGACTCAAAAGCTTTTGTAAACACTAACACCATGAACCAAATCTTTATTGATGGATGGTATGCGAAATGTAAATGGATGTATTTATGGATGGATTATGGATGCAGATATATGTCATCTTGATATTGCAAGTATTTTGAAGTTTTCGTTTTATCATTGGGTACTTTTGAAATGTTGTAAGAAAATACAAGCATCTAGGTATAATTGAACCGAGATGACCTGAGTATTACTTACATGGATTTTGATATAGCAAGTTAATACAAGCATCTAGTCAAAATTAAATCTAGATGACCTGAGTATCTCTTACATTTCACTAGACAAAGATTGTCCCTTTTCATGTTTAGACCTTTGAAGTCCTCAATGATCTTTTTTCTGATCATGTCATTAGACAAAAGTTCTCACATTACTAAAGATTGATCCACAAACAGAAAACAAAGAAAAATGATTATGCCCCTATCATAGCTTATCTAGTTTTTGACATCCTCAAGTAGCATAGAAAGACATAATAACATAAATCAAGACTCTATAAGTTAACCTACTCACAAACACAAAAACATTCTTGCATGAGATGTGTCTTCTTACTAGAAGTTGAAGATAAAATCATTTTAGAGTGTTTAGGCCTTCGTTTGTTTTGCTTTGGATAGGTTGGTGTTTTGTGTCAAGATTTCTATTTTGGAAGCAGGCTTTTGTTGCATGTGTTTGTCTAGTGAAATATATCACAATCCTTATTAGTGTCCTCTTAGAACATGTGTCATTCAAGAATCCAACTCTGTAACTAGGTCAAGGACTTGCTCCCAATTTAGAGAAAAGATAAATTATTATGGATGAACTAACAATGGATATGAAGAAACAAGCCCTAAGGGACTGACCTAGTGCCTCAAGGGCTCATTGCTAAATGGACTTGCCTACATGATGACATAGAGGCAATGTAGTTTGGGGTGAACTTGGTGGACCTATGACCTAGGTGATGGGACCTGGTGCGGATGCAAATGGGCTAGTGGATTGGTGAAAAAGGGTATGGAATGGATGGGAAAGGAGCCTTGGGGGCACATCAATAGAAGATGGCCTTGCCTACATGATAGCTTAGAGGCGACATAGTTTGACAATGGTTCGATGGAGTGGTGCAGGATGGATGACCAGCTAGACATAGGTTTGGATTGGCTGACAGGTGGAAGAAGGCTATAAGGACAAGCGAACAACAAGCCATGGTAGGTACTAATGTGATCAGATGATTGGTGTTAAAAGGTACAAATAAGGAACAAGGTTGGAAAAGATGGAGAAGGCAGTTTATCACAATTAGCACCTATTTACCATGTTTTCATTGCTTGCTTTTATTTGTATGATAGCTAAAATACACATGATGCCTATTTGCCAGGTTTTCATCATGGTATCTATCCAAGGCACCTATTTGCCAGGTTTTCACCAGAGGATGATTTTTTGTTGTTTTCTCCATTTTTTTAATTTCTTTTTGTTATTATTTTTCTTTGAATATTTTTTTTATCTTTTTGATGTTTTTGACTCCCTTGCATTGGGGCTTAGGTGTAGAACTTGAGAAGATGCATGCTATTGATAGGATCATCAAATAGTTCACCTTCTGATGTAGCCAATTGATAAGCACTTGACCCATAGGCAGCAATGATGACATAAGGACCAAGCCAGTTGGGTTCAGACTTTCCTTTCTTTTCCTGATCCTATTGATTGTGGGGATTTTCCTTAAGTACCAGATCACCAACTTGAAATACCTGGGGTTTTACTTTATGGTTGTAACTTCTAGACATCCATTATTGATAAGCCTTGAGATGGTTAAAGGCCTTTTGCCTTCTTTCTTCTAGTAGCTCTAACTCTTGAAGTTTGGACAATCTGTATTCTTCATCTATTATGAGGCCTTTTAACGATACTCATAAGGATGGGATCTCAACTTCAATGGACAAGATGGCTTCAAATACATAGACCAAGGAGTATGCAGTTGCACCTGTAGGTGTGCAGATACTTGTGTAGTAGGCCCATAGTGCGGGATTCAATTAGATGTGCCAATCACGGTTGGCATCATTGACAGTCTTTTTCAATATTTTTAAGATGGTTTTATTTGATACCTTTGCTTGGCCATTTCCTTTGGGGTAATACAGGGTGGAAAAGTGGTATTGGATATGGAATTTGTCACACAGTTCTTTGACATCCTAGTTTTTGAATGGTCATCCATTATCAGTGATAATGGATAAAGGGATACCATAGCGACAAATGATGTAGTTCAGGATGAAAGAAGCAATCTATTTGGCTATACCGTTGGCAAGGGGTACGACTTCAATCCACTTTGTAAAGTACTCAGTGGCAGTGATTATGAATTTATGGCCACTGGATGATGGAGGGTGGATCTTTCCCACTAAGTTGAGTCCCCATTGACAAAAAGGCCAAGGAGTCATTAAAGGTTGCAAGTCATGTGCTGGTGCATGTATCAGGTTTCCATGGATTTGGCATTTCTTGCACTTCTTTACAAAATGATAGGAATCATTTTCCATAGTTGGCGAGTAGTATCCCATGCGTATGAGTTTATTGGCTAGGGTAGGACCACTAGAGTGGGTCCCACATATACCATCGTGCACTTCACTCAGGGCAATTTGATATTCCTTGCTAGTGAGACATCTAAGGAGAGTACCATCAAGACCTTTTCGATATAAGGTATTGGCAATAATGGAATAATGAGATGCTTGACGAATGAAGGTGCATTTTTGGTTATTTGAGAGATCAAGTGGTAGGATATTCTCTTTAAGATAGGCAAATACTTTTCCATATAGGGGAGAATCAGATCCTACAATGTGGCAAATGATGTGGGATTTGGGAGTGTCATATGCAGGATGGGACACTGGCTCTACCAAGAACTCATAGCATGATTGGTTGTTAGGGATGTTAAGGAGAGATGCAATCATTGCCATGGTGTTTGTTGCTGTGTTCTCTATCCTTGGTATCTGTTCAAAAGATATCTCAACAAAGTATTCTTTGAAGTCATCTACCATCTGTTTGTATGGTATTAACTTTTTATCCTTTGTTTGGTAGTCGTCATTCACTTGGTTGATGACTAGTTGTGAGTCACCATACCACCTAAAGTTATTTGATATTCCATTTAACTACCGGCTTGAGGCCAATGACTAAGGCTTCATACTCTACCACATTGTTAGTGCAAGGAAAGAGTAGTTTGTATGATTTTGGAATCGTGTCACCACTAGGTTTGACTAACAAGATACCTACCCCAGACCCATGCTAAGTGTATGAGCCATTGAAGTATAGTTTCTAGGTTGTGGTTATGTGGAAGATAGACTCATCTAGAAATTTGAAGCTCAATGGGTTATCATCTGTTAAAGGTGCATCTGCCAGCTGATCTACAAGTACTTGACCATTTATTAAGTACATGTCTATATACTTGATGTCAAATTCACTGAGTAGCATGACCCATTTGGACAATCTACCTGTAAGGGTAGCTTTGTTGAGAAAATACTTTAGTGGATTGATTTTTGCTACTAGCTTGATGGAATACAATAGCATGTAATGTCTCCATTTTTGTGAAGCAAAGACCACAGCGAGGCATGCTCTTTCAATTGGTGAGCATTGTAGCTCATAACCAACAAGTGTTCTGCTAATGTAATAAATTGCTTGTTCTTTCCCTTAATGATTTTGCTATGCAAGGAGAGCTCCCAGATCTGTTGGTGTGGTGGAGATATAAAGTACTAGAGGCTTACCCTAGATCAGCAGCATCAATACTAGTGGTTTCATGAGATACTCTTTTAACCATTGAAATGCTTGTTCACATGAATCATTCGACTTGAAAGGAATGTTCTTATGGAGGAGGTGCGTGAATGGGTGGCACTTGTCTGCCAATTGAGAAATGAACCTTCTAATAGATTGTAGTTTTCCCTGTAGAGACCTTAGTTGACTAAGATTTTTGGGAGGTGGCATTTCCATGATATCCTTCAACTTAGTTGGGTCTACTTTGATTCCATTTGCAGATACAATGTATCCTAGAAGCTTGTTAGATGTGACTCCAAATACGCACTTCTTTGGGTTGAGGCACACATTGAACTATTCCAATCTTGTGAAGATTTTGTCTAATACTGCCAGGTGTCCTTCTCTTGTGAGTAATTTTACAAAGATATCATCTACATAATCTTCCATTATGGTGTGCATCATGTCATGGAAGATTGTGGTCATGGCTCTCTAATATGTTGCCCCTGCATTTTTTAATCCAAATGGCATGACACAACAACAGTATGATGAAGGGGGTAAATCACAAAACACACAATAATAGAAATTGAACACAAAAAATAGAACTTTCTTTTATTGATCTGGGCAATTCATTACATTATAGAAGCTCAATTAGAATCTGAGGTTGAATCCTCTACTGACTGTGACACATTACAGCTTTCCCCAACCTCAAGACTCTAGAATCTTCAGCCTTCTGTAACCCCAAATCAGCTAGGGTTTCTATTTTCCCACCTATTCTTGACTTTGCACTAGCCCCTTTAACTCTACTACTTCCCAAGGTTCCCAAAATAGTCATAAATAGCACTTTTTGGCAGCCTCTAGCTAAATTTCAAAATTTGCAACTCTCTCCAAAAGTAGGTCAACTTCCGGGAAGCATAACTTTTGATCCGGGTGCCCGATTGACGAACTATTTTAAGCACCGAAAAGCTCATGATGTAAACTATCATGGAAAAAATCCATAAATAGATTTTTGTTAACTTTTTGGGATGTTATGGGATGTTTTAGTGCCTCATATCTCATTCTAGAAATTTTTAGGGGCTCTTTAGAAAACAAAAACTTTAACATCTTTCAGCTCACAAATAATCTTTGCCTGATTCCTTTGCCAAAGGTCTTATATTTCCATTATGTAAGTTTTTGTACATTTTCACTTCAATTTGTGCCCAAATGCAAACTTTCCTAAAATGGCAGGTACACTTTCCAAAATAGCCAAGTTGCTATTTTTAGCAATTTTAGAAAAACTAAAAGTCCTAAATCATTATTCTAGATATTATGGAACCAAAAACACTAATTATGGAAAGAAATGAAAACAACTACAATGATTTTGAATTAACTTCTTTTTGTGTGATGCAAGATTGCCCTTACACCACTAGATGCTCCTACATTAGACACCTAGGGTAATTTGAGAAGTGACCCTGTCACGTCTCAGATGTTTGTGTGAGGAAAACCCAAATGGTCAACCTCTACCTTAGACAACCAAGAAGAATCTTCAACAAGCCTTCCTTTCCATTTTACTAGATATTCCTCATATTACTTGTTCTGAGTACTTCTTCCCACACAGCTATCCAAGATCTCTTCAATCTCCTCCATTGAAGTAGATGCCAGAATACTCCACTGTGCTTCTATTGGTCCATCCTCTATTCCACCTTCATAATATTTTGATAAATTAACAATGTTGAAAATAGGGGAAATATTGATCCCACTTGGCAGCTCTACCTCATATGCATTTTCTAAATCATGCCTCTTCAGGATTCTACATGGTCAAAATTTCTTCATTTTCAACTTATTGTATGTTCCAATTGGGAACCTTTCTTTTCTCAAGTGAACCATGACTTCATCTCCTACCTAGAACTCCTTATATCTCCTTTTCTGATCCACCTTAGCCTTGTACTAGATATTCATCTTATTAATGTGCTTTTTCACTTCTTCATGCAAATTCTTCATGTGTTCTGCAAAGTCTTCAGCTTCAACACTTATCTTTTCTCCTTTGTCCATCTTCCTCAACTCAGAAGCATTTCTCAAGCTATTGCCATATACAATTTGGAATGGTGATTTACTAGTACTCCTATTGACAAAATTGTTATAAGAAAATTTTTCATGTGGCAAAATCAAATCCCATCCCTTGGGCTTATCTCCTACTAAGCATCATAGTAGGTTGCCCAAACTCCTATTCACCACTTCTGTCTATCCATTAGTCTATGGATGGTGTGCAGAACTGAACTTCAAGTCTGTCTTCAACTTCTTCTATAATGTCCTCCAAACATAACCAACAAACTTGGTATCTTGATCTAAAACTATGCTCTTTGGTAGACCGTGTAATCTCACCACCTCTCTGAAAAATAATTCAGCAATATGAACAACATCATTAGTCTTCTTGCAAGGAATAAAATGTGTCATATTTGAGAATCTGTCCACCACCACAAAAATAGAATCATGTCCTCTCTATGTCTTTGGTAACCCAAGAACAAAATCCATACTAATATCATCCCATGGATTCTCTGGTATAGGTAGTGGCTGATATAGACCTATATTCTAATTTGCTCCTTTTGCCACCTAACATACTCTGCAACTCTGCACAAATTTACTCATATCCTATTGCAACTGTGGCCAATAATAATTTTCACCAAAAATAGCAATGGTCTTATCTCGACCAAAGTGTCCAGCCAAACCTCCACTATGCTTCTCCTTTATCAAATTCTCTCTAATGGAACTCCTCAGAATGCACAACTGGCTTCTTGTAAACAACATGCCATCTTAGATTATGAAATTCTACCATTTTGTCCTATCCAAAGTAACAGGTTCCAAACAAGCTTTCCAGGCCTCTAGAAAATCTAGATCCTCAAGATACAAACTTTTGATCTCATCAAACCCAACAACCTCTATCTTTATTTTTGTCGACAAATTTTGCCTTCTGCTCAAGACATCTGTAACTCTGTTGGACTTCCCACTCCTGTGCTTCAAAACAAAGGTATAACCTTGCAAAAACTCAACCCATTTTAAGTGTCTTTGGTTCAACTTCCCTTGACTATTAAGATACTGTAAAGCCTAATGATTAGTATATAAAACAAACTCTCTTGGCAACAAATAATGTCTCCATTTCTTTAAAGCCTGAACTATTGCATAAAATTCTTGATCATAAACATAATACTTTTTCTTGGCATCATTAAGCTTCTCACTAAAATAGGCAATGGGTTTACCTTCTTGGCTCAAAATAGCTCCTATACCACTACCACTAGCATCACAATCTACCTAAAATACCTTATTGAAACCTGGAAGTGCCAAAATAGGTTGTTCTAAGACTTTTTGCTTCAATGTATCAAATCTCTTGTCTGCTCCTTTAGTCCATCTAAACTCTTTTCTATCCCCTCTCATTGTCTCAGTTAGAGGCATACAAATGCTACTGAAATTCCTAATAAACTTTCTGTAAAAACTTGCCAAACCATGAAAAGATCTTATCTTTGTTGCACTCCTTGGTATAGACCATTCAATGATAGCCCTTACTTTTTCTGGGTCCATCTTAAGACCTTCCTCTGAGACAACAAATCCCAAGTATACCAACTCCTTCTTTGCAAAACTACATTTCTTCAGATTAATTAGCAACTTCTCCTCCCTCAACTTCTCTAGAACTCTTCTGATATGCATTAGATGCTCATCCCAAGTCTTCCTATAAATCAAAATATCATCCAAATAAACAATAATAAAACTTCCCAAAAATTCTTTTAGTACCTCATTCATGAGCTGCATGAACGTGCTCGGTGCATTGGTTAGCCCAAATGGCATGACTAACTACTCATACAAACCTTTGTCTTGAAGGCTGTCTTCTATTCACTTCCTTCTCTAATACGGATTTGGTGATACCCACTCTTAAGGTCAATTTTCATGAAGTACCTAGCTCCACTTAAAGAATCCATGATGTCATCCATTCTTAGCAATGGAAATCTATACTTGATCATTATCTTATTGATGGCTTGAGAGTCTGTACACATCCTCCATTCTCCATCCTTCTTTGTTGCTAGTACTGCAAGTACCGCACATGGACTTAGGCTCTCCCTTATCAGTCCCTTCCTCAACAACTCCTAAACTTGTCTGTTCATCTATTCATTCTCTACAGGGGTCATTATGTGGGCTGCCTTGTTTGGCAAACTGGCTCATGGTATCAAATCCATTTGATGACTTATCTTCCTTATTGGTGGTAAATTTTCTAGTACATTATTAGAGATAATGTCCTGGAACTCTTCCATCATATCTAAAACTTCTGCTAGTACATCTTCATAGTTCTCTTGACTAATCTTAGGAATCAATGCAAAGCAATCACGCTTATGCTTCATACCCTCCAAAAATTTCCTACCATCTACCAGGCAAATTCTGGTAGCACTACATACCTTTTCTTCCACCTCCTTCAAGGGCTTCAACTTGTGATGAACTCCATCCTTTGTTAGGGAATATGTGTTTGCATGGCCATCATGGATAGCACTCCTATCATACTGCCACAACCTCCCCAATAGCATATGACATGCATCCATTGGTATGCTATCACATAACACCTCATCATGGTAGTCCCCAATCTTGAACTTCACTAAACACTACTCATTGACCAAAGCTCTGTGGTCCTTCTACAACCATGCAATCTAATATGGATGTGGATGCTTTCTTGTTGTCAACTTTAACTTGTCAACCATCTCCTCTGAAACAAGATTGTCAGTACTTCCACTGTCAATAATAATATCACAACACTTACCTCCACATTTGCACCTTGTGCAGAATAAACTCTTCCTCTAATTTGGTTCTTTCTCCTCATTCAACAAAGTTCTTTTGACAACTAGGGTTTCTCCCCTTTCAGTATCTTTAGAGTTCTTAGATTGCACATCTTCATCAACATGTGCAACTCATGCATTACCTTCAGGTCTTCTATTTGTCCTTCCTTGATGTTGCAAACACTCGTATGCTCAATGGCCTTCTTCTCCACATTGGAAACAGGTTCCTCTGAAACCTCCTCTTTCGAGTCCTTGCCCAAGTTGGCCTCTTCCTCTTCCTCTTTGCTCACTGTTGTTCTAGTCATGAGGGCGGTAGGCGTTATCCCCTCTTTGATTTCTACTGGTGCCCACTTCTTCACTTTTCTTTTGATCTTCATTATGGCCTCCATAGGGTCTTCGACCAGTCCTTCCACCTTAACCTCTTCCCCTTTACTTGCTATCAAATCTTTTATTCAGCTTCTCTTCCACCTTTAGGGAAAACTAGTACACATCTTCTATGGTGGTCATTCTGACCGGGCTCAGCTCCTCTTGAATACTCAGCCTCAATGCATTAATGTAATGGGCTACCTTCTCCTTGTTGGGCTCTACATGGCCTGTCCTGATAGTAATTTTATAAAACTCTTCTATATACTCCTTAACAGACTTGTTACCTTGCTTTAGTCCTTGCAGCTTCTTCAACAACTCCATCTCTTAGTCCACAGGAATGAACTGCTTCTTCAGTTTCTCCACCATCCAATCCCATCTGGTGATCTTTCCTTTTCCTCTTTTGTTCCTCTCTAATTGGACCTCCTTCCACCAAATATTAGCATGGCCCTTCAACTTTGTTTTTGCAAACTTAACCTGATCTGGGTCCTCCACATCTTCATACTTGAAATACTCCTCCATGTCATTGATCCAATCAATAAGTTGTTTTGGTTTCAAATGTCCAAAATATGTCAAAAATTTGATCCTGGGCCTCTTTCTGATCTTTGAAATGGCCCTCAACAACCTAACTTTGCAGGATCTCTAGCAGCTTCTTATTCTTTCTCAGATAGCTCTTCTTTAGCTTCATCTTCTCTTTCTTCTCTTGTCCTCGGCTCAAACCCTCTTCATAGCTCCTCTTGCAAGACATCGATTTGCCTTTATAGGGCTCTAAAACCCTCTTCCGTCAAAGCATTCCTCCCAACAAGATTTCTTCATGGAGGCATCTTGGTCTCCATAGAAAAACCCACAACCTCAGGTCCTAGTGCAAACTACCTCACGTTTGGCGATCTATCTACACACTCAAGAATCCTTGCTCTGATACCACTTGATGAAGGGGGTAAATCACAAAACACACAATAATAGAAATTGAACACAGAAAATAGAACTTTCTTTTATTGATTTGGGCAATTCATTACATTACACAAGCTCAATTACAATCCGAGGATGAATCCTCTACTAACTACGACACATTACAGCTTTCCCCAACCTCAAGACTCTAGAATCTTCAGCCTTCTGTAACCCCAAATCAGCTAGGGTTTCTATTTTCCCACCTATTCTTGACTCTACACTAGCCCCTTTAACTCTACTACTACCCAGGGTTCCCAAAATAGTCATAAATAGTACTTTTTGGCAGCCTCGAGCTAAATTTTGAAATTTGCAACGCCCTCCAAAAGTAGGTCAACTTCCGGGAAGCATAACTTTTGATTCGGGTGTCTAATTGATGAACTGTTTTAAGCGTCGAAAAGCTTGCGATATGAACTATCATGCCAAAAATTCATAAATGGATTTTTGTTAACTTTTTGGGATGTTATGGGATGTTTTAATGCCTCATATCTCATTCCAGAAATTTTCAGGAGCTTTTTGGAAAACAAAAACTTCAACATCTTTCAGTTTGCAAATGATCTTTTCCTGATTCCTTTGCTAAAGGTCTTATATTTCCATTATGTAACTTTCTATAAGTTTTCCTTCAATTCATGCCCAAATACAAACTTTCCTAAAATGGTAGGTACACTTTCCAAAATAGGCAGGTTGCTATTTTTAACAGTTTTGGAAAAATTGAAAGTCCTACATCATTATTTTGGATATTATAGAACCAAAAACACTAATTATGGAAAGAAATGAAAACAACTACAATGATTTTGAATTAACTTCTTTTTAGGTGATGTAAGATTGCCCTTACACCATTGGATGCTCCTGCATCATAGTAGGTGCCCCATGGACATGTCAATGCGGTCTTGTGGTGGTCTTTAGGTTCAATTTTGATCTGGTTGTATCCAAAGAAACCATCCATTAGCGACAACATGGTGTGTCCTGCCATGAGATCTACAATAATGTCAATGTTTGGCAAAGCAAAATCATCTTTTGGACAAGCTTTATTTAGGTCCCTAAAATCATTACATAGGTAAACTCTTCCATCTGGTTTGGCAATAGGTACTATATTGGAAATCCATTCAGGATAGTCTATTGGTATGATGAACCTGACATCTAGTAGCTTCTTTAGTTCTTCTTTTACCATAAGGGCGACATGCGAGTGCATCTTCCTCAGTTTTTGCTTAACTGGCTTAGCTCCCAGAGCTAAGGATAAGTGATGCATTATGAGATTTGGATTTATCATTGGCATATCCGCATATGTCCAAGCAAAGTTGATTTGTTTCCTTTTGAAGAATTCAGTGAACTTTGGCTTTTCTTGTGCAGTTAAAGACTGTGCCATATGAATCATCCTAGGACTATCACCTGTACTAACGTTGATCTTCTTTGCTAGTTATATCAAGATTGAGGATCTCTCATGATGTGTTAGATTGGGTAGAGGGTCAAGCCTTCCATCCTTCGGTGCCTCATAGAGGTTTTCACCATTAGATACGTCTTTCATATTTTTCCTATTTTCATGATCTAACACTATCTCAAAGTGGTTTTCACCATTAGATCTTTCTTTCATTTTTACATTTTTGAGATTGAAAGGCTTGGCACTCTCTCCAAAATAAGCCTTGTCATTGAGTTATATGGCATAGCCATCCCTGTGATCCCTTGCAGGTATATGGTCTCTAAGCTCTAGATAGTCTATGATGGTTTCATCATTTTGAAAGGTATCGAGCTTAGGGGGAGTGTCTTGTAAGTCCCAATCTATGAGTTCTAGATGCAATAGTGGTAGAGGATCATTAGGTTGGTCTAGTTCAAGGGTATTGATGGTCAAGATGGAAGAGTTAAGGTGATCATTATAAGCATTGATAATGCCTACGATGGTACTCTCCACTAGTTGATATGTCAAGTGTGGTATCATTCTTTCATCATGAATCTCACTATCATTATTATACAGGTTGAACTCTAGAGGTCTAGCCTTTGGAATTTATCCCTCATTTGTTGCATGGTTAGGGTCATACTCATAGACCACATCAATATCTTTTTCATCACAAGATAGTTCAGAGAGACTATCCCATTCTTATTCATTGGAGTCAGTCTCACTCCATCCTTATAATCGATGAATTTGATCTACTACGTTAGTAGCAGATGTTTCTGGTTGTTGGAATTTATGCTTATCTGTTCTGTTGGTCTTTGCTTTGCTAGTGTAACCTAGCCCTGTAGTGTCTCAGGCTGTTAATGTATGAGGTTGGATAGGTTTAGTGATACCTTCTTTTCTCAATCAAATGGGCCCATAACTCACACCCCATTCTTTGTAATATTAAGAATCATTGACCATACTATTCAGTTTGCACCGTGAAGTGATGGTCTTGTTTCTTGGATAAACTATCTTCATCCTTGTATAACCATTATAGGATATCTTTATCATCGCTCTCATCTTCAAGGTTTCCCCAATTGACAAATAGACCTTTAATAGTTTCTACTGCTTTGGGTTTGCTCATGGAAGGTGTTCCATAGGATCTGGGGGAGAGAGGGAGTTGTGCTAAGCAAAAGGATTGGGTGATTGTGTATTCACTGAGACCCTTGTCTTTGACCTTGAAGTCAGATTGAGGTGCCTTTGATGTGGAAGGGAGTGAAGTTGGGTCAATATAAGATTAAGATGAAGTAGAGGCACAATTATGTGGAATCACAACTTCAAGTTTAGATTGAACAGAGTTGCAATATTGAAATGGATTGGGGTCACCTTGGATAGTGATTTCTTTGCCTTCATGGGGGAATTTGATACACTGGTGATAGGTTGATGGTACTACTTTCAGAGCATGAATCCAAGGTCTCCCAAGGAGAATGTTATATGCAAGCTCCATATCAAGGACTTGGCATGCTACATCCTTTACTATAGGTCCCACTCTGATAGGCAAAACAATAATTCCCTTTGAAGTTCTTTCCTCTTCATCATAAGATTTGATGGTGATTTTCTTTTTAGGATCGATAACATTCTCTGAAAACCCCAATGCAAGGATTAGATTTAAGGTGCAAATATTCAAACTGGCTCCTCCATCAATTAGAACCCTTTTTATTTTGTGTTTGTGGATGAAGGATTCTATGTGAAGAGACACATTATGAGGTTGAGTGATTGACATATCATCCTTTTTAGTGAATGATAGGGAATGAGGTGTGGTAATATGACCTACCATGGTCTAAAACTATTCTTCAGTGAGGTTTGTTGGAACGGTGGCTTCTAAAAGAGCTTGGTCAAGTATGGTTCTGTGAGATGAGGACAAATGCAAAAGTTCCAAGATGGAGATGTGTGTGGGTGTCTTGTGAAGTTGATGCAAAACATTGTACTGGTTGGACGGAGAGGATGGTTTGGATAGGACTCCTCTAAGATTAACTTTTCCACCATGAGTGGTCACATTACAATTTAGGTTTTCTTTATAGTGATTACATTGATATGTGAATCACTCTTTGAAATGTCGTTAACAAAATAGTCAAATGATATGTTTGTATAATTGGTGTTGTTAGTTCCACTGTTGTTTTGATTTGAAGACCCTCCCTGCTCATAGTTGGTAAGTGGATTCTTGAATGCTAAGTGATCATCATTAGAGGCATGTCCATCAAGTGATATCATTTTTGGTCCAACAAGTCTTGAATGGTGTGTTTTAGTGCAATATAGTCGTTGGTTTTGTGTCCCTTGTTTCGGTGATATTCATAGAAGTCACTGTCATTCCACCAAGGAGGTTTGACTTTTGGTTCATAATCCTACATCATTCAAAGTGTTATGAGTTTATTTGTAATTAGCTTCTATAGGGTGATTTCCAATGTTTCTCCTAGAGGTGTGAATTTTCCCTGAGGATGATAGTTTGTAAACCGTGATTCGGTGTTTCATGGTTTGTTTTGTGGGTTTGATAAGTTGAAAATTGGTTTCTTTGGAGCCACATTTTTAGCATCAACAACCCCATCATTTATGATGTTCTTATTCTTAGTCCAAAATTGTAGTTTATCTGTGTTGACATTTGCACTAGGAGTGTCTTTGAAAAGTTTGATTTGACCTTTTGCTATTAGATCTTTTTCAATGAGTAAACCCATCTCAACGACCTTACTAAAAGAAGTAGGGCATTGGATTTGTATTTGGTAGCTAAGGTCAATGTGTAGGTTGTGGACAAACATTTCAAGTATTTGTTTCTCTGGTATTTGATGTGGACATTTGCTTGCCAATTGTCTCCATCTTTGTAAGAAAGAGGTGAAGGATTCTCCACCATTTTGTTTAGTGTTACAAAGATATAAAAGTGAGATGTCATGCTCAATGTTGTAGGAGAAGTGCATGACAAACTTATCCACTAGTTTGTTGAAGATTCGAATACCGGGAGGTAGTCGAGAGAACCACTCCATAGCTTGTCCTCCCAAGCTCCTTGGGAATAGTTGCATGAGCTAGGTGTCATTGTGGGTGACTTCAAGGTATGCTGCACTAAATTCTTTGATGTGGTCTCTTGTGATGAGTGTTAGGTAGTACCCATGAAATACACCTTTTTACCCCTCTTTTTCTCCCTTCTTATTCCATTGTCTCGACGACTGCACAAAAATAGGTTAACAAGTTGTTCTAATGATGATTAATAAGAGATGAATTACTTAGAATCATGATTTCTGATTGAAGGACTAATGTACATTGAATTGATGGAAATATGCAGAAATATTCTCTTTTTGAATCAACAGGTGCAGGTATTCAGGTAGACAATTTTTTGCATCTCCAGAGGTAGTCCTAATGATCTCCAGAGTTGACATCAGAATGCCACGACTGGTCTCCAATGTTTTCCAATTTGATTGGAGAGATTTTGGGATAAGGAGGTGAACCATCTATGGAGCTGGATTGAAGTCACAAGCATCTTCGAAGCTAAATGAGAAGGTCACAATCATATCTCCAGATCTACAGATAGAAACATACATATCTGATGCCTCTTTAGAATAGTGCATATTTCTAGCATAGCTGTCGGTCAAACACCTCCAGTATTGATGAGGATGCTCCTGATGTTACTCAAATCATCACCTAAGTGATTGAGGGCAGACCATAGTTAACTACTAGAAGTTTTATCTCTTTTTGATTTTGCATGAATTATTGATAAACTGATTTAAATACCTATATTTCAGGGCCTCACTACCCAAGTGTATTTAAAACTAAGACTCAGATTTAGTGTGGACTGTTGTTCCACTAAATCTATTTTAATTGCATGGATATTCATTTTGTAGTTAGACTGTTAGTAGAATAAAGAGATTGGTTTTATCTCTTAGATGAACTAGAAGATAGGGTAAGTGATATCTGATCACAGATTTAGATATAAACTTACAGAAATAGTAGTAGAAGACACAATGATTAATTTCTAATTTTTGTAATCTTATTTTGATATAAACATTTTCTAAATACAAAATTGATGGAATTGGACTGGAATTGAGTTGTGCTATTATCTTCTTGTGCTGATTCTTTACTTTGGTCTTTAGCCCCAAGGGTGTGGAGAAAGGGCCCACTCTTACCACTAAGGCAGAAGGCTAGTACTATTTTTTTTGTTATTTCAGATTCTATTTAAGGAAATAGTTACTATTTTCATAGATAAATGCATGTTTCCATTGGAAGGAGTAATATAGATTTATGTTAAGCAATTCATTGTTTATTTTTATTTTTAATATTCTTGGAATTCATTTTACAGCAGATAGATCAGTAATATTGAGTTTCTTTAATCAGTAAAGATCATTAGAGTTAGATAAAACTAGCAACTTAAGATTCCTAATTACAGATAGCCATGGATACAACCCTAGATTTGACACTTGAAATATGATTAAATGATAAGGTACAATGACCCTTGTCATTTTTGGCACCATTGCCAGGGATACTATGTTAATTAGGAAAACTTAACTAAATAGTTTAAGGATAGATCTGTATGGTTAGAGCTAGGGATTCAAAAGGAAGATACATAAAATAGACACCCCATCAAACTATAGGAGAAAGCAGTGGGGTGGCACAAGATTTTTTTGAAGAAAGACATCTAGAACCTACCTTGGAAGCTACACTTGAAATTAACAATCCTTTCAATCCTCCAAATCTTCCACTCACTGACTATATCTAGGAATTACAATAGAAATTCCAAGCAGACCCTTTGCCAAAACCTATTTTCCTAGAACCTCAAGAAGAAGAACCAGTACTAAACATGGATGATAATCATGAAGATAAGGAAAATCAGGCTCCAAGAACCTTCTCATATCCCATTGTTCTGGTTGCTGGAGATAATGCCCCTATGAAAAATATTTCACCTGCACACTTGCCAAATTTTAGGGGTGTTGCTTCTAAGGATCTAGATCAATTTTTGTTTCAATTCAAAGTGGTATGCTAGACTTATGATTATGGATCCAATAATCAAAAACTTAAATTGTTTCCCTCAACCCTAAATGATTCTGCAATGAGATGGTTTATGGGCCTACCCCAAAACCTCATCCATTCCTGGGATCAGATGGCGACAGAATTCTTGGGAAAATACTAGGACTACTATAGAGTCAATGATAAGAATGAGGAATTATGCTAAATTAAATAGAGGGAGGAAGAGACCTTAGAGGATTATGTGGATAGGTTCAACTTTTCTTTGAGAAGATATGGCAACCCTGTAAATCATTCTTTGGCTAGAAACCTATTTGTAAAAGGATTAGATAAAGAATCAAAATAGGCACTAGATCCGATGGGAAAAGGGAATATCAACAAAATGGACATGTCTGCTATAGAAGAACTCTGCAGGAACTATTCCAGAACCTAAGATGGAGTGAGAACACCCAAATCTTTCAAAGGGAAGAATGAAATAGGATAGTTAATGGAGGAAATTGCAAATTTTAAAATAGATATTCTAGTCCAACTGAATACGACATTAGATGGGATTCAGGAAAAAAATAGAACAAATGATCAGGATAGAACAACTGAACCACTCTCCATCTATTGTCCTAGGTGTAGAAACAAGCATCTATTGAGAGAATGCCCTTTAGATAAAGTAAAGATCTATCAAATCTATAATAGGGAACATCCTACTAGTCATTGTAGTCAACTTCCAGCCTTAAAAAGGCTAAGTAAAAAGAATACCGTTATAGAGTAGGAGTTGAACTATGTAGGACAAAAATAAACTAGAAATTTCCCTTATAATCAATATCCAAACTAGGCTTCTTACAGGGGTCCTAATTGCAAAAATAATCAATGAAATTGAACTTGGCATGGGCCTCAGAATAATCCTCCTTGGGGGCCACAAGATTGACCAAACCAACAATGGCAGAACCAACATTGGCAAAATCATCCATGGGGGAATCAACAATGGTCACCATAGTTTGGATCATAAAACATGCAACCTCATTGGGGTCCTCAATAGGGGTATAATCAATAGTACTAGGGACAATGTAGACGTTTCCAACCTCAAAAACAAGCATTGCTAAATAGACCTCCCAACACACAAGGTCAGTCACAAAATGAACTAGTTAGCCAAGCACCCTTACCAACTCAACCTATACCAAACCCATGGAATAAGCAAGGAGTAGCTATTTACATGACAGAACAAGAAAACATGGTTGGAATTAATTCTATATATTCCAATAGTCTCTAGCTGCATTCTGGGAAAGCACTTCCAAGACCATCTCCTCCAACTATAGTTGAAGTATCCAATGATGAGGAACCTAAAAATCGATCCACTCAGATTCCAGAGGAGATTACTACTGAAACAATGCTAAAAGAATCATCCTTGGATAACTCTAGAGATCCTCCTAAAATAAGGACTCTAGAGAACATCCCTAGAAACATTTATGATAAGAGCTTCAAAGATGCTCTAGAGATGGAAAAACTAGCACCATACCTAGAATGACTCAAACAACATGTTCCCCAGAAAAAGGTCTTACAAAATCAAGTCCAATCTACCCTTGAATCAGAGCTTTTACAAGAAATTAGGCAACCAAACAATGAAATTCCACTCCTACAAGCAATCAGAGATGTACATGAACTTAACCAATTCATTAAATAACATTGTGTTAAGACCTAGGGAAGGAAGAAGAACTTTCCCTCAACCATTTAGGTGGAAGGAAAGGTATTAGACCTCCTAATGGGATAAATGCTCCTCCCAAAATATGGAGACCCTGAAAATCCTGTCATGACTATTTACATCTCAAGGGTGGAAATTTCAAATGTTTTGGTTGATCTAGGAGCAGCAATAAATGTAATGACAATTCATACAATGGACAAATTACCCTTAACAGGTATCCAATCCACATATATGATCCTTCAACATACTAACCAGTCAGTAGCTATTCCAAAAGGGGTGATTAATGATGTTCCATTTGTGATAGAATCATGAGAATTCCTAGTAGACTTCTTGATATTAGAGCCAAGAAATTAGAGAAATGCTTATCCATTGATATTAGGAAGACCATGGTTGGCTACAACAACAACATCTATTGATTGTTGAACTAGGGATATGGTAATTTCTAATGGGATAGACTTGAAGAAAATATCTTTGTATCCTCCAGCTAAACCATCAATACATTATACAGGAAGGGTATGGGTACCATCAAAGAACATTTGGGTGAGTTGGAAGAATAAATTCACTATGATACAACTAAAGATATCATCCACATTCTTATTAATGAGGATATAATGGAGCTAGCCCAAGATTCAAGGAGAGAACTTCTCACTTCTACTCATTGTACCTTAGAAAATATCATTCCTTGTGGAGAAACCTTTTATAGAGACTTAGCCACATTCCACATGTTTCTTCCACATTCTTGCTGCCTCAATACCATGACTCCAATATATGGATTGACTACATCTATGGATCAAATAATAAAATAGGTTATGATTCTACCTGGGAAAACACTAAATATCAACACCCAGTTAGTAGAAAAATAGGAGGAAGAACTTATCAAACTCCTAATTTCCCATTTAGCAGCTTTTTCTTGAGAATACCAAGATATGAAGGACATCCCTCTCAAGATATGTACTCATCATATATACACTAAAGATGTCAAACCTGTTAGAAAATCCTAGAGAAGATTGAATCCTGCTTTAAGAGACATTGCCAAGACTGAAATAGAAAAATTGTTGTAAGCAGGGTTTATATATCTAATCTTAGACAGTCAATGGGTCTCACCCCTAGTCATAGTGCCTAAAAAGAATGGGAAATGGGGAGTGTGTATTGACTATAGAGAGATAAACAAAGCCACAAAGAAGGACTACTTTTCCCTACCATTCATTGACCAAGTGTTGGACAACCTTGCAAGGAGAAATTATTTTTCTTTCCTAGACGGGTTTAGTGGATACACTCAAATCCAAGTGGCACCTGAAGATTAGGATAAAACCACTTTCACAGTATCTTGAGGAACTTTTTCCTACAAAGCTCTTTCATTTGGACTATGTAATGCTCTAGCTACATTTTAGAGGTTTGTTTTAGCCATCTTTGTTGAACTAGATAATGAGTGCATGGAGGTCTATATGGATGACTTTACTATGTATGGGGACAACTTTGAAGAAGCTCTCGTAAACTTGGAAAAGGTATTAAAATACTATGACAAAAATCAACTATCCCTGAGCCATGAAAAGTGTTGCATGATGGTAGAGGAAGGAATTGTATTGGGACACCACATTTCAACAAATGGGATCAAAGTGGATCAAAACAAAATAAAAGTGATCCAATAGTTGCCTTCACCTAAAAATCAGACAAATGTTAGAAGTTTTCTAGGTCATGCAGGCTACTATAGAAGATTCATAGAAAATTTTAGAAGGATAGCTTCTCCTCTATTTACCCTACTTAACAAAAACATAGAATTCTTATGGACAGAGGATTGTCAATCAGTATTTGAAACACTTAAGGAGAAACTTATTGTCACACCTATTTTAAGAGGACCCAATTGGACTCTACCATTTCACATACAAACTAGTGCTTCTAATGAGTCCATTGGGGTAGTCTTAGGACAAAAGGAGGAAGGAGAAAGCATGCATGCCATCTATTACATCAGCAAAAACCTTACCTCTATAGAAAGAAACTATACCACAACTGAAAAAGAATTCTTGGCAGTCATATTTACTATAAACAAATTTAGGCATTATATCACTGGGTACAAAATATTTGTACATACTAATCATGCAGTTATCAAATATTTAATGAATAAGCCAGTAGTGGGTGAAAGGATAATTAGGTGGTTATTGTTGTTGTAAGAATTTGATATTACCATAGTTGGTAATCCAGGCAAATTTAATTTGGTTGTTGAATTTCTATCAAGATGGCATACAAGTGGAGAGAACCAACCAGTGGAGGACAGATTTCCAGATAAACAACTTTTTTCTATCTCCTCTACTGTACCTTGGTTTGCTAACATAGCTAATCTCTTAGCTACAGGCTTATATCCATCCCATTTTACCTCAAAACAAAATAAATGCTTACTTAAGGAAAGATTATCTTACAAATGGTTAAATGGTTTGCTATTTAAATGTGGTCATGATTTCATTTTGTGTAGATGTTTAAAAGCTGATGAAATTGTTGATGTCTTAAGAGCATGTCATGATGAACCATCTGGTGGGCACTATTCCTCACACAAAACCATCCACAAGATTCTAGGAGCTAGTTACTATTGGCCCTCTATTCATAAGGATACCAAGAAGCATGTGCAATAGTGTGACCAATGCCAAAGGATGGGACAACCAACCTTCACCTAGGAAATGTTACTGTATCCTCAAGTAATGATGGAGCCATTTGAATAGTGGGGTCTAGACTTTGTGGGACCAATTTGTCCGCCATCATTAGGCAAAGAGTACATCCTTGTATGCATAGACTATGTCACTAAATGGGCTTAAGTGTAGGCATTGCAATTTGCAAGAGAAGAGAAAGTTGTTGATTTCCTTTATAATAAGATTTTCTTGAGGTTTGGAGCCCCAAGATCTATAGCTTCAGACAGAGGACCTTAGTTTACTTCATAGGTAATCAAAGCATTCATAGATTTATATCAAGTTAAGCACAGGAAATCTTCACCTTACTAATGGGGAACTTGAGAACATTCTGACAAGGACAATGACAATGAATAGGAAAGATTGGGCTAATAGATTACCTAAAGTAGTTTGGGCTTACAATACCACTTGGAAGTCCACAACAAAATTCTCACCATATGAGTTAGTCTATGGAAAGAAGCCCATTCTGTCTATAGAATTTGAGCTCTAGACACTTAAAACTACATTCGATATTGGTCTACCATTGTCTATAGCCCAAAAGAATAGAATTCTTCAGCTCAATGAGTTAGATGAAATCTAGACAGAAGCCATTCAACAAATAAAACTAGTTCAGTATCAAAGGAAGCAATGGCAAGACCAACACATCAAGAGGAGGACATTTTAGCAAGGTGATTGAGTTCTCCTATATGATTCTAAGTTCAAGGAGTTCAAGGGAAAGCTACAAACTCATTGGATGAGTCCTTACCAGATAAAGGAAGTTTTTGAGAATGGAACAGTGCTACTAAAACCCATTGATGGAAGGACAGTCACATTCTTAGTGAATGGCCATAGAATTAGACTATAAAAGGCCATCCACTAAGGAAGAATTCATCAAAGATTTGTACTTGGTTATAGGGGACACATCCTCTGTCATAGATTTGGACTGAAATAAATTAAAAAAAGAAGGTTGAAAACCAGCAAATGGCAGCCTTCTTAAGGAAAAAAAAGAAGAAGATGGAAAACTAGTAAATGGTTGTCTTTCTCATACAAGGGGATTGAAATCTAGTAAATGGTAGTTCCCTTCTTCATGCCATATAAGAATAATAAAGCTACAGAGGTGATCAAGTGCCAGAAGTTACTCAAACACACCTCTGACACTCGCAAATAAGGGGCACCTCCGGTGCTTTAGGAACTTGGAGCACTTGCGGCTCTCTCAAACTAGGGGCACCTCTGGTGCTCCACCAATAAAGAGCCATTCCTAAAAATAATAAATTGGGAGGGGACCCACCTCTCTAGGAAATAAAGTAGAGATGTCATTTGATGAGGTCATCATGACTCATCCTCCACTTTATGACAAGGACAAACATGATGTCATCATGCATATCACTAGCGATTGAGAAAAGGTCATTACTCTCGCATGCGCAGGTCCTCACAAATAACTACGTTGGCATCACCTAAAAACATGGCATTCTCGAACCACTCAGTGGAAATGATTGCAAGGTATGTGACAACAAGGATGCTGATGCCATTTCAGAGCCACGCAGAAGCTGCTGACATGCCAAGTCACATCCAGTCTCATCAAATTCACTGCATTGTAGCCAAATACATTGGGCTATCATCATTAAGATTGGTTTAGGTACTTCTCTTTAATTAAGCATTAGTTAGTAACTATCTTGTTATTTCTATTTTTGGGTGTTGTTATTATGAAACGTTCTCCTCATGCATGCTGCCATCTTTGCTACACTGTCACCATGTCTATAGAGTGTCCCATCACTCTGTAGTAATTATGACTGCATAAGCATGCTAACCAATTTCAAGCTCCTTCCCCATAATTCAAGCAGTGAAAAAAACCAACATAACAACCCTCACTCAAGATTGTAAAATTCTCTAAGAATCCAAGTTTGTTAACATAGTCCTAAGGAGCCTGTGGAGTTAAAAGTAGAAAGACAGACCACAGAGAGAAGCGGATACAATTCTAGTTATAGAGGGTGGAATAGGATTGAGAAATGGGGATCAAAAAGAATTTAGAGCTAGAAATTATAATAGGTCTTTTACAAGATGATGTTGTGGCAGACATTCTAATGAATGTAGGGTGGTTGGAGTTCTTGGAAAATTTTGAAGGTTTTCAAGAGGATATTGTTGATGACTTCCTACAAAACCTAAGAGATAATCAAACAACTATCAGAGGGGTTCAAGTCCATCTCACTTCTACCACCATCAGTCATATCTCCAGATTTCTAGAACAAGGTGAGAGGTTTTACCATCTAAAAACCCTATATGCTGATTTAATTATAAATTTCTCTATAGAAGGTGAACATGCAATACAGTTGCATTTAAGCAAAAATGAGGTTAAGGGAATTGTTAGGTCTTCACTTCCAAACCCATGGCAATCTATAGCATTATGGTTGATGAAGTACTTTACATGTGATGACCAATTTTCCTTAGTTCTAGGACCAATAATGAAAATGTTGATTTTTCTGAGGCATGGAAATGCCCACCTAGAATTTAATATAAACATTCCAAACTTTCTGTACTCTGCCATTAGAGTAACTGTAGACAATTACCAACAAGGAAAAGGTCCTATGAAACACCATGGCCTCATTTTTCTGGTAGTAAAATATCACTTTCTGCCCCAAGCTGATGGGGAAGCATTATGGCAAACATTTTTAGATAACAAACCCTAGGACAGAGAACCAAAGAGGGCTCAGGAAGTGGGCGAGGCTTCCTCTACCCAGCAAGAAGAGAAGGCAAAGCCTTCAACTTCCTCTGCAACTATTGAGAAAGGTAAAAAGTCCTCACTAGAGGCAACTTCATCTGCTACCCCTATTTCTGATAGAAAGAGAAAAGGGAAGGAAGTTAGAGAACCTGCTCTTGAACAAACTCTATATATGACTTGCTCAGCCAGGAGGAAGATGACTTTGGCTGGGGAGTTTATTCCAACAGAACCAATAAGGGAAAGGCTGGGTCAGAAGACAAAAAGAACTCCAAAGAAAACTAACTCTAGCATACACTACTGGACTGAGGAAGCATCTCATGACTTAGATGAAATCCCTTTAGTGAGAAAGAAGAAACAGAGAGAATCTTCCCTTGAACCATCTATTCTTCTAAGTCCAACTTCACAACATTCTCCTACTCTAGAGATAGAACAAAAATAAACTTTTACTATTTCCTCTGATTCTAAGGATGAGATGCCTGCTCCACCAGTGCTATGGAGAAGCAAAAGGAAAAGGCAACTTACCCAAGCTAAAAAAGATACTACTCTCCTAGCTAAAGTTCTTTTGGGTTTCAGAACTTCTGAGGAAAAAGTTGGGCCTTCATCAATACTAGCAATTGTAGAAAAGACTCAAGAAGGAACTCAAGATAGAGAGGCTATAGGGGAAGTTGAAATAGAGAAAATGGATGTAGATAACAATGAAGAGCCAATAGCCATGGAAAACCTTGATGTAGAGAAAACAGAAGAAGAAACAAGAACTTATTTCACCCCTTTGATCAAGAGGATATTGAAATTTCAAAAGAACAGTAGATGTTAGAAGAGATTGATAATTTGAAAAGATTATTATGGGGGAAGAACTAGATTATTATTGACCTTAAGAAGGTCATGAAAGAAAAATAAATGGAGGAAAATTAGGTGATTGAAGGGCTACAAGTAGAGCTCCAGAATAAACAACAAATAATTCAGGAGAAAGATGCAGAACTGAGAAACCAAGAAACAAAGGCAACCCAAATCATCAAGGACAAGGAGTCAGATGTAGTACATAACATTTTTGATCTTACCAAGGCCAGAGACAATAGTCTCACAATAATTGCAGCACTAGTTGAGAAAGTACAGAGTCAAGATAAACAATTAACCTAGGCCAACAATAAAATAGATGATCAAGAGGAGTATATTCATGAGTTAATTGGCCCAAGGGCAACCACGGAATAGGGAGTACAAACAGATCCATACGTGGGCCCAATTCCAATAGATATTCCCAAACCCCTATTCTATTGGGAAAGGAGATGTAGAGAATATGAGGCTTCTAAGCCCATGCTGTAATTACAAAGGGCAATTACTGCCATGTCAAAAAGAGTAGAAACCTTGGAAGAAAAAGTCATTCAGGTGGCTTCCAATTCATCTAAAATCTTGTCTTGCAAGCCCCCAAGTGGAAGTTATTCTCTGTTCTTACAAAAGAGTGTTCTGCAGAGAAAATTGTCTTTGGTCTTGTCTAATCTTACTAAGAATGCAGAAATAAGGGAGGGGTTCATGGAAGCATATATTGGAAGTAGTGATGAAAACAAAAAATTTCTGTGAGTTATATTTGCATGGTTTCTGTGTAGATGATATGACCTTCAATATCAACTATTTTTTAGGGGAATGTCAACTTAAGGCATTTATGTCACTGATGAGAAATCATTAGATTTGGAATGAGAGAATATAGGCTTATCTCAAGAAGGATGCAGAAAAAAAATCTTTTCATCAGAAAAGAATGTCCAAACCCCCATCCTTTTAATGTCCAATTTAGAGCATATGTCTATGACCTAGAAAGTACAACCAAGATTTTTCCATTGTATCTAAAACATCTTCAGGAGTGTTCCATTGATTTTGGTCTTTTCATGAATAGTTCAGTGCATGCAATGGCAAAGAAAAGGTGGAAAATTTTAACTTTAGAGTAGAAAATGAGAGAAGTGGTGACTCCTGCTAACTTGAGACTATTTATGAGGAAGGCCAGGTTAATATCCAAAATGATGGATAAATAGAAACATGAATGGATAGGTGGCCATTTCAAACCCCCTCTCATCATTGAGCCACTACTTGTCTGGGCTAAGAAAATGGAAGATGATAAATTGTAGGAGTGGATGAAGCAGGTTGATTAGTACAGGGGAAATGGTAATACAGACCACACCACTTGGACAACTTATGCATAGGACTACAACTTGAATGACAAGATATTCCACAAGAATAAGTCCAAATTGTGAGAAGCAGGAGGACCTGCTAATCCTTAAGTACATGGGGATGACGAGTTCCAGGTAGCACCCATGAAATATGCCTTTTTACCCCTTTTTTCTCCCTTCTTATTCCATTGTCTTGATAAGTACACCAAAATAGGTTAACAAGATTGTTCTAATGATGATTAATAAGAGATGAATTACTTAGAATCATGATTTCTGATTGAAGGACTAATGTGCATTGAATTGATGGAAATATGCAGAAATCTTCTCTTTTTGAATCAACAGGTGCAAATATTCGAGTAGACAATTTTGTGCATCTCTGAAGGTAGTCGTAATGATCTCTAGAGCTGACATCAAAATGCCATGATTAGTCTCCAATGTTTTCCAATTTGATTGGAGAGATTTTGGGATAAGGAGGTGAACCATCTCCAGAGATGGATTGATGTCACAAGCATCTCCAGAGCTAAATGAGAAGGTCACAATCATATCTCTGGAGATACAAACAAAAACATACATCTCTGACACCTATTTAGAATAGTGCACATTTCTAACATAGCTATCGGTCAAACACCTCTAGTAGTGATCGAGATGCTCCTGATACATTACTCAAATCATCACTTGAGTGATTGGGGGCAAATCATAGTTAACTATTGGAAGTTTTATCTCTTTTTGATTTTGCATGAGTTATTGATAAACTGATTTAAATACCTATATTTCAGGGCCTTGCTGCCCAAGTGTATTTAAAACTAAGACTTAGATTTAGTGTGGACTGATGTTCCACTAAATCTATTTTATTTGCATGGATATTCATTCTGTAGTTAGATTGTTAGTAGAATAAAGAGATTGATGTTATCTCTTAGATGAACTAATAGATAGGGTAAGTGATATCTCATCATAGATTTAGATATAAACTTACAGAAGTAGCAACAGAAGACACAACAATTAATTTCTAATTTCTGTATTCTTATTTTGATATAAACATTATCTGAATATAAAGCTAATGGAATTAGATTGGAATTGAGTTGTGATATTATCTTCTTGTGCTGATTCTTTACTTTGGTCTTTAGCCCCAAGGGTGTGAAGCAAGGGCCCACTCTCACCACTAAGGCAAAAGGCTAGTACTATTGTTTTTGCTATTTCAAATTCTGGTTAAGGAAATAGTTAATATTTTCATAGATAAATGTGTGTTTCCATTAGAAGGAGTAATATAGATTTACTTTAAGGAATTCATTATTCAATTTTGTTTTCAATATTCTTGGAATTAATTTTACAACAGATAGATTAGTAATATTAATTTTCTTTAATTGGTAAAGATCATTAGAGTTAGTTAGATAAAACTGGTAACTTTAGGATTCCTAATTGCAGATAGCCATAGACACAGCCTTGGATTTGACACTTGAAATATGATTAAATGATAAGGTACAATGACCCTTGTCATCTTGGATCACCCTTTCTATGATATTTGTCAAATTTTGGTACGTCAAACTTTGAGGGAAAAGGTATCGTGATCAAGGTATTGTCAAAAGGACATGGTGAGATATCCTCTAGAGAATAGTGTTTTGTTGATGCTCCAATTTTAATGTCTACGACCTATTACTGCAAGGCTTGGATTTGTTGAGTCAATAAGCCTAGAGGTTTTGTAGAGTCAATGGTTGTCTTGCCTTTGTCTATGGTGCTTTCCTTTTTTGTGTTATCCTCGTGGATTCTTTCTTCTTCAGTTTCCTTTAACGCATTGACGTCAAAGTCTTTGGGGAGCTTAACTCCTTGATTTTCTAGGTAAAGAAAGAATTTGTTAGGATTTTGAGTGAGTATTTTTTCCATCAGGCATTGGAACTTTTAGTCTTATTGAGCTTGTAGAATTTCCTCATGAGAAATCTCCTCATCACTGTCATGAGGGGATGGGACTATTTTGTTAGATGTGCCCACCATTTCAAGTTGTTTTTGTTTTTGGGATCTAGTTAAGACCATGCAATTTGACTTGGGATGAGGTGGAGTGAGATTGGAAGATTTGACAAGGTGTGCTAGGAGGTTACAATGAAGGGGACACTTGCGGTAGAGAGGTTTGAACAAGGGTTTCCTTAGACCGATGGTGTTAAACAAGTTGGTTGAGACAAAATGATGGCCAAAATGATAGCCAAAATGAAGGATGATTGGAATCTAATTACTTGATATAGACTAGTTTTACACAAGCCACTAGTGAAGTTCTAAGAGAGAAGAATGATAGATCCTTGATAGTGGAGACTTAGTAGGGTTGTTTGAGGTTGATATGATCTAGAATTGCTTTGTACTAACCTAGTTTTGATACTTGGTTTGATTTTGGGAAGATTTGTGATGTTTTTGGATGATGTGAGTGTTGGGAAAAGCTGCTATGTTGAGGAAATGGATGGGATAAGGGACTTACACAATTAATCTGATTTAGGAAATTGAAACAAGGCTGAAATGGGTACTTGAAAAGATAATTGTTTTTCTCAGCAAATATATGGAATAGCTCACTATGATAGATGCGCAAGGACAAAAGTGTAGTAACAAAGGGTAAATGCATAGTAGCAGATAGTAAATGTGTAGATCTGGTGAAATGCAAAAGTGCAGGAACAAACAATATATGCACAGTTCTAACAAAATATGTATGCGTAGTAAAATTGGTCAAAAGTGCAACAAAATTGAATGGATGTGTAACAAACGACTAATGCGCAATAGGATTGAACACATGCACAACATGAATGAACAAATGTGCAAATCTGTGTTTTTGGTAGTTTTTGATAGAATGTTTTTAGACCATTTTTTGATGTTTTTGGTTTTCTTTGGCTGAAAGTTGGTCTCTTTGATTTGATTTTCTTAATTGTGGCAAGAAGACACAGTAAACACAAAGAATATTTTCATTATTTTCAAATTTTTAAATTTTTTTGACTCTTTTTGACAAAAACAAGTACAAATCCTAGGATGGAAAGGGCAATATAAACTGAATTCTCACTTGGTTTTTACACCAGCTATGCTATTTCAAAGTGGATAACTTAGGAACTTGGGACATGGTCTCCCCCTTACAAGTGCACAAACTTCTCTGGAACACCAATTTCTAGGTTCCCAAGGCTCACAAACCTTGAGATTTCCCTGTTATCTCTACTATTGAATTGTAAGTACGTGAGTCATCTTAGGAAGATGATAATCGCTCTTTTTAGCACCAATTTATAGGGGATTTTGTCTTCTAAAACACTGGATAAGTAGTAAGGGAAACCATTCAAGTAGTTATACATGTGGTAGCACTACTCTTCATTATGGAGTCTCCCAGCCTTCAAGGGTTACACCTTGGAGGGTTTTGGGGGAGGTTGGTTGTCGGTATAACTAATCAACACTCATTGAATGAAGCTTTCACCTCAAGCACAATTTATTTATAGTGGCTAGGTAGAGCTTGGTTTTATCTTGTTACCACTTAAGGTCATTCCCACTTAGATGGAAGGATATCCAAGGGCAGGCCTCTCTAAAGGAAACCATGTGAAATGATAGGTTTGGCATTTTTGTCACCTAAGATAGGGGAGAGCATAGGCCTAGTATCATTTCAAATACATGAAAGATAATGGTTCTTTTAATCTTATTTAAAATGAAAAAGAATAAATGAGTTAATCTACTTGGGAACACACATGATTTGTTAACTTTCAAAGATGTACGATAGAAATGCTTCAATTTTATATCTTTCTAGTAGGGACTATGTTTGAGTTGTTGATGTAATAAGGTCAAATTACAATCCTCCTAGTTAGAGCTAAATGAGATTTGCATGAATAATCCAATTACTTTCCTTTGGGTAATTAGATCTAGAGATGAGTTAACAAATGTAGCTATATGACAAACTAGTCCCTGACTTGCAAGCAGATCTATGAATTATCCTTGTGAGAGATGTTAGCATTAGCAAGAAATCATAAGAAATAACTCTAGGACCCTGTCAGAACAAATGTGCAGTTACAAAGCATATATGTGCAGATACAAAACATAGATGTACAAATCTGGTATATGTACAGTTACAGATAATACATGCACTGAAAGAAAGAATAGATGTGCAGTTACAATAAATGTGCAGTTACCAGAGATTTTTTTAGTGGTGAATATTCACTAATTAGTGAATAAATTGCATCCAACAGGGTGGTCAAATCACCTAGTTTTTATGTATTATTGGTTGAATCCATATCCATTCACCATCGATTTATTTTATGAGAATCAATGAAGTAAGATTTTTGCCATAACAAACTATGCGTTTCAAATGGGCTGACTAATATTTTCACCTGGAATTTCAAAAGGAAGTACTAAATCACCTATATATTCACCAATACTATTAAAACAACATTATGTATCAGGACACATTTTGCCAACTCCATTAAATGGTCACTGTACTTGAAGACCCATTTCACCAACCCCATTACATGGTCACTGTGCGTGAGGGACCATTTCGCCAATTAAAATTTACAAGTAATTGATATGAGGGGCCATTTCGCCAATTTGCATGACACCTCCGTGCTAATCTTAGGGCAATATTTGCCTTGGAAATTTCAATGTATGTAGTCCATCAAGGTTTGATTCACCTACACTTAAATGTATTCCTTATATAATCACGTTGGATTTGCCAAAACTTTTTGATATACCATATAGAATTCCTGCAGAATTTGCCAAATATGGAATGATATAAATACAATCGAAACTCTAATTTATTCCTTCACATTTTGTTTAGTTTTGAAAGTGTGACTTGTGAGCTCTTGACTTGTATTTAGAAGTTGGAGTTGGCACCTTGAAGTTGATCGTAGGCAAAGTTACAAACTTACAATACATGCATTCCTGCATTAGCGAATAGCAAGTCAGTGAAAACCTAAACTTAAAGGTGAGTGATCATTTCTTCATAGTATTAGTGCTTTAAGATTTCTTTATGGCTTTATCCCTCTTCCATTCTTGATTCAATCTTAAAGAAGAAATTTAGTAGGGAATGGGATCTATATTCTATGAGTATGTCCTTAAACAAGAAGACATTTTTTCCAGCTTTTATTCAAAGTGGGAGATCAAGATGTCAAGCCGCAAGTGCGACAAGGGTAAGACTCCTTAGGGTGGTGAAGGGACTGGGAGGCCAACAAAACACAGAAAAGGTGGAGTTAGTATACAGTCTTACTTTGGAACTGGTAATGTTTCTAATCCATCAAATCAAGATGGAGCTAAACCATCAACTCTTGCACCAAATAATAATGAAGAAGCCATTCGCAATACCTCACCACCACCAGAAGGTGGGATTGCCATTGAGTTAAATGAGAATGGCAATACCGCAGAAAATATTCCAAGGGATACCTTGGTTAGCCAAAATGAGGATGGTAATACCATAGAAGATGTTCCAAGGGATACCCTAGTTAGCCAGAATGAGGATGGCAATACCACAGAAGATGTTCCAATGGATACCCTGGTTAGCCAGAATGAGGATGGCAATACCACAGAAGATGTTCCAAGGGATATCTTGGTTAGCCAGACTGAGGATGACAATACCACAGAAGATGTTCCAAGGGATACCCTGGTTAGCTAGAATGAGGATGGCAATACCATAGAAGATGTTCCAAGGGATACCCTAGTTAGCCAGATTGAGGATGACAATACCACAAAAGATGTTCCAAGGGATACCTTGGTTAGCTAGAATGAGGATGGAAATACCGCTGAAGATGTTCCAAGGGATATCTCGATTAGTCAGATTGAGATAATTGACTTGGAGGAAAAAGAAAATGCTAGCGCTATAGATGATGTTGGCAAGAAGAAAGGAAAAGGCAAATCAAAAGATTCAAAAGATAAATCAAAAGATTCAAAACTAGGGCATGAGTGGGAAATGTCAAGGAATTTTTACCTTGATTGGGTGTCAAAGTACCCATTCATTGAACCAGTCGAGAAAGCAAACAAAGATGAACAACGAATAGAATACAAGTGTGTGATTTGTAGTTGGACATGTAAAAGAGAAGAAATTACAACTAAAGCTTGACACTATAGAAAATAATATAGGTAAAGTTTATGAAAAATAAATCATAGATAGAAAGGAAACATCAGTAGTAAGATGGAAATTAAAGGAAGAATGTGTTCATGTGAAGTAAGATGTGGAATATGATGAGCATAAGAAAAGAATGACGAAGCCTGCTACAAGTGGAGGTACAATCAAGGCTCAATTTGGAAAAGCAATGGAAGGAGCACAACTGGCAAAAATTGTTCAAATGAGTGTTGTTTTTCATATTTTGTCCAGAAGGCATCCTATGACAGACTACCCAGAGTATAGTAATTTATTATCTTTTTTGAGTGTTCCTCACTAACCTAGCACACATTGGTCAATAAACACTAGATGGGAATGGGCAAACTATTTCATTGTGGTGGAAAAGCAAGATTTAAAGGAGAATGTAAAAGAGTCAAACTTCATTGCATTATCTTTAGATGAAGTTACTGTGGTAGATAATACTTCTTGGGTCTGTATGCATGTGTATATTGTTAAAGAACAAGTACGCCGAGCTCATATACTCTGTGTTCATAAAATGAAGGATAGTTCAACATCACAACATATATTTGAACTAGTTAAGAAGTCTTTGAATCAAATTTTAGGTATGGATGACTTGACAATTGTCAAAAAGTTGGTGTGTGTAGGAGATGATGGAGCTGCAGTAATGCAAGGTCATAGGACTGGTCTTTGCACAAAATTACAAACTACTTGTGCACCATACATGCTTGCCATTCACTACATGTCCCACAGAATGAATTTAGCATTTAAAATTGTAAGAAAATTTCTTATAGTATCAAAAGTTGAAAATCTAGTCCGTGAACTCCATGCATACTTTTGTCGAAGTCCTAAATGCTTTGCAGAATTTCAAAATTTTGCCAAGGGAATAACAATAGGAAACAAGCTTCTTAAGGATGTTGATACCAGATGGATCTCCTTGCATGGACCAGCTCAACGAGTTCTTTTAGAATATCCATCCTTGATTGGAACAATGTATGAGCATCACAACACAATAGACAAAGCTCATGACCTCTTACATAGGTTAAGCGATATAGAGACACTCTTAACTTTAGCTAGTCTTCTCCCCATGCTAGATGAAATGAACAATCTTGTGAAGAAATCCCAAGACAAAACTACGTATATCTATGAGTATAGCAAACTACGTAGAATGACATGCATGGCCCTCGATAATCTATATCTAGATCTAACTTCTCAAAGCCCAAATTTTCATAAGTGGCAGATAATTATAGATTTGAATCATCATGAAAATTATTTATAGTTTAATGCAAGTAGGGAGTTATGTGTCTTTGTATGTGGATTTGAGATACCAATGCACCATTGTAAGATAGTCAGGCGCTCTATCAGAGAAGTACCTATTAGAAAGGATGATTTTGATGGCATTGTAAAATTTGTTAGTAGCAATTTGAAGGAAATTGCAAGCAATCTTTCAACAGAGATTTATAATCAATTCCCTTGAGATGAAATACTTGATGCCATGTCTATTGTGTATCCTCAATTTTGGGTTCAAGGCCACTGAGATAGCCCAAGCTTTTTCCATCAAAATATAACTACATTGACTGCACACTTTTCAAAAAGTGTAGAATGCAATGGACAATAAATAGAAGGAAATAAGCTTAAAGGACAATTTAGTTGGTTTGCAAGAAGTATGATAGACCAGTTTAATGCCATGGAGAATCC
This sequence comes from Cunninghamia lanceolata, assembly GCA_027924645.1. NCBI lineage: Eukaryota > Viridiplantae > Streptophyta > Pinopsida > Cupressales > Cupressaceae > Cunninghamia > Cunninghamia lanceolata. The sequence continues at coordinate 8,036,485 of BSBN01000389.1, forward strand.
CTTTGAAATGAGATCAATAACAAAGGCCTAGAAAAACTTGGGTCAGAGTGAAATATTGCGTGATTTGATATCAAAATATTTCAAACTTGCTAATTTATGTCAAATAATGATATTGGGTTCGGTGGAAGATGAGAGATTTTTCAGTGCATTGGGATTTTTGAAATCAAAGATAAGAAACAATCTAGACAAGAATTTGGAAAATTGCTTGAGGGTGTTAGGAAGTGCATATAATGTCAAAAATTTTCCTTATGAAAGGGCACTTACAATCTAGAAGTCCATATGTGAAAGAAGAGGGTTGCGCAACTCTTCAAGTTCAAATGCTAGTAGTGGTGGGACAAATGACAGTGACACAATGATGGATGAATTTGACTTTGGGACTCAGAATCAAGACGAAGAAAATGAAGACCAGACTTAGAATCAAGATGAGTCTTTTTCTTTTTTGAATGTCAGTTTGAGGACCCTGACTCAATTTGGGAAATTGAAGTGAATTAGGAGTTTTTTAGGTATTTATACTGCATTTCATGAATTATATTCCAAAATTGTAGTTGATGATATTTTAAATTTGTATTCCTTGAAATTGTGAATCGAATTGAATACATTAACATATTATTAATTATTTCATATTTTAATTGTCATACTGATAAGTTTTACATGTACTCAATGATTCATCATTCAACTCAATGCTTAATATTTACTTGCTAAAGTTTATCTATGCATAAAACATAAAATTTGCAGTAAAGTAGAATTTTGGTTTTTGATTTGATATGGTAAATAAAATTAATTTAACATATTAACAATAGTAGGATATAGGACAATGAACATCATCAATCATTGAATGTGTATTTAGTAGTTGAAACTAGAGTTTATTTTCAATTGATAAATTAAATAATATAGATAATTGAACATCAACACATTACTGAATTTGAATTTTCTATTGATTTTTAAATGAAAGAGTACATAGAGGCAATGAAAAATCTTGTTCAAGAGTCAAAGACAACTCTGCATAGAGCTGAGTTGGAACTCAGAAAGTTGAAACTCAGAATATCAATATCAAATCATTCTAACAATTTTTTTAGCAAATTCCACTATTCAGGTGGTGGAATTATCATTTCTTCTAGCTGATGTTGTAATTGAATTTTTGTTAACAATGTATGATCAAATTTTAATTTGGATCCTGGGTCTAACTTGAATGTTTTAGCCAAATATGCATTCAAGAGTATCAGTTGTTTGATGAAATCCAAAATGTTCGCCTCATCTGGGTTCCCAAGAAACTGGTCCAAATCAATCTTCCTTGCATCCTCCATCTTCTTTCTAAAATTATCCTTTCCAATGAATCGATCATTTGTGTCAAAACCTTGTGGCAAACCAAGCTTTGTCAAGTTCCTTACCTTTTCATCCTCATTCTTAATCTTTGTTGCAGCCTCAATCATAAATTATGTTGTTTCACGCATTTGTGAACACTGTTTAATGATAGATGTCACCTTCATTGTGGCTTCAATTTGATTAGTAATGCCTTTTGAAATCAATTCATTGTCACTAGATTTGTAGACTTTTTCTAGAACTTGATTTGTAGATTTCTCTTCTGTCTGTAGTTGCATATTTGTGTTGTCCATTAAATATTTTCTCAGCTTATCAAAATGTAGTCTCATGACATCAATGACTTGAAAGAATTTACACAATTGATTAAACCTCTGCATAATTTCTTCCCAAATCTTTTGTTTCATGTGCTTGATTGTTTGTCTACAAAATTTAGTTAACTTTTTTTGACAAGATTTTATTTCATTTTTTGCTTACATAAGTTGTGTGGACAATGTTCCATTTTTTTGCCTCTCTTTCTCCAATTTTTGTTCCCACTGTTCATTTGCTTTCCCAATGCTTTGTCTTAATTTTTCTAAAGTGGTTTTTTCCTCATTATTTTTCTTTTTGATCTCATCTAACTCTTGCTTCAATCCATTCAATTCCACCTCTATTTGTTTATCCTCTTTGCTTGTTGATGTAGAGGTAGATTTTTTTATTCTTTTTTCTAATTCATTGCTCTTGTTATCTACTACTTTCCTCTTTGCTTTCTCATTTGCTAAATCTACCTATAATTTTTCTATTTGATTCTACAACTTTTTTCTCTCTCTATCATGCTTTAGAAATGGTGTATACACCAATTCATTTTTCTTCTCTGATATATTAATTTTTTCAGTATTTTTTAATCCAGAAAAATCAAATTGCAAACTGCTCACCTAAAATTTAGATCAATCCATCTGATTTTCTAGTTTATTTTGAACTATGGGAACAACAAATGTGTATGCCATGATTTCTATATTTGTGTCAAATGTGGATAATATCATGGTTGTTGTAGGATCTGAAGTTATAGCAGACACACTCTCCATTAGTTGCTTCTTATCCTTTTTATACAATTCTAATTTATTTTTAAACTCTTGAATGTAATCAAAACCCGAGGACATAGGAATAAGGGAATGCTTGAATGGTGAAGGAATAGGAGTACTTGCAATTGCTGTTATATCCACACTAACTGGGGGAGTGCCTAGAAATAATTCCTTTGTAGTGGAAATGGTAGTTGGACTTGGACCTTGCCATAATCCTTTGTCTCTTCTATGTCCCTTGATCACTGAGTGTTTGTGTGGTATCTTGTATTAGTGTCCTCTTGTGTGTAACTTGTTGTTAGACTTGTTGTTGTAGCACATGTTGACTAAGTTCTCCACCATGGGCATATCCAAGTTGTGATTGCATCTAACCATGAGGATTAGGATTTGAATCTGTACCAAATTCAATTCTTCCAGTTCTACTTGTATGACCTTGGTGTATTTTATCAACTGATTCAGCACCAAGGCCTCTTTTATCAAATGGTTTTCTGGCAGTGGTGACTACATCTATTGGATTCCAAATGTCTTGTCCTTGGGACCCCAAACCACCACCTTGATAACCCAACTTTTCTGCTATGACTGCTCCTTAAGTATATGATTTTTTTGTGTTCTGACTTAAACCAAGTTTGTAAATGCTTTGTTCATCCCTATCATCATCATGTTCATCATCTCTATCACTTTTAGTTTCTTCATCTTCACATTCATTGGGATGCTCTATATTCCACAATTTTCTAAACTCTTTATCTTCATCGATTTCTCCATAGTCTTCATCAGTTATTGGTTCACCTAGATCCTTTCTCATAGACCAAAATGCAGCAATTTTTTATCGTGTCCAAGATTTTTTTGTAATAGAATCATCTAGATAATCTGGCATTTTTTTCTCTAATAGATGGTTTATCACTTTTTCTATAAAAATTGTTGTATCTCTTGATTTCATTCTCTGTTGGTGCTCCTGTAATTTGGACTTGGTACAATGCCATAATTTCTACTGACAACTATTCAAAAGAAATACCTTTCTCAGTAACAATTTTCTCCATTGCAATTTTGACCTCATCCTAGGAATCCTTGTTTCTCAAGTTTTCAAGCAAGGATTTACATTGATGTTGAATTCTACTTGTAGCATTCCTATTGGCCACAATCATTGTTTTAATAGTGTCACATGGATCATACTTCTGATGATAGACAACATCAAAATTAAAAATTTTCAAAAGATCTTGTACCACCTTAAATGCTTTTCTCTCGAATGTGAACCCTCCACATGAAAAAGGTAAAGAAGGAAATAAGGTCTTATTTTGCTAACCGACAAAGTGTAGTTCATCAGTACTCTGCATCTGCCTTACATATTCCAATGCAAAAACCCTTTCTGTCACATGTATTGGAAGTTTGTATGGCTCAACTTCTGATCCATAAACTCTTAGCATAGTATATTCTTCCAATAAGTACCAATCAACCAATTATATTTCTTTTCCTATTTGAATAAAATCTCTACATGATATAGACAATCTAGGCATTGGACTATTTGTAATTGCTTGATGCAATGGAGCCAAAAAGTAGTCTACAAAATGATTGTAGTTCCTTCGAGAATCATGCATCCTTATCTTAGTGGTCCAATCATATACTTGAGCCATTTTATTTTCCTCAACATTGCTATAGGGTTGAATCTGAAGCTTGTTGTTCTGAAACATTCCACTAAATTTGAATAGAAAAAAATATCACAAGTATGTTGTGAACCTAAATGTCTTGGTGGAACCTCCTTTAATCATTAAAAATTGTTTATGCATGGATTCTACAATGTGCTCAATAAATTTATATTTGACATGTACACCATTACCATAATGGATATTATATACCATTTCAAGGAGGCTTGCATCCACTTCCCAATTACTATCTAGTCCGAGGCAAAATGCTAGAATGGAAATAGTATCCTGAGCCCATGATTTAAAAATTTTCAAACGATAAGGAGGTTTATGGTTATCTTTCAAGATTTTTTTTCTTCAACTATTTTATTTAGGAAAGATTTTTTGCTCCTTTCATCCGTTGTTTCATAATCACTAGCAATCTTTTCTAGGTCAATGTGGACATCTCCAAATTCTTGGGTTGTAAACCCCAACACTTTTCCAAATTCTTCTGTATTAATGGATAAAATTTCTTCTTTGGTATCCTTATTTACAATTGCTCTTTTGTTACCATCATAATTGTGGGCATAGACCATGATAAATTATGGGCAAGGGAAAACCTCATGTAACATCATGCACCCTAATCCAGTTACCCATGGTGCATTAATACTATCAACTTTCTTTTTCTTGGCAGCCTTATTCTCACATGAAAATCTGAGTTATGAGGTAAATCTACCATTCATGTTAGGATCATAAATATCATGGTATTCATTAGTCAAACTTGAGGTTTTAAGCAATTCAGAATAATCTTTTTTTTATCTGTACTTGCTCTACCTTTCCCAAAAACTTTGTCTGGTCTACTATTGGTGGTAGACATGCTTATATAGTGTGAAATTTTTCTTAAGTCTCTCAACCCTAAATACAAAGTTTGACAAAATAGAATTTTAAGAAAAAAGTTTGACAAAATAAGATTTTAAGATGAAACGTAACCTAGGGTTTCTATGTTTTGTCTTTCCAGCTTTGTTGGGAATGGCACTACAATGAGCAATCTAAAATCTCCCTAGTGCACTGCAATGAGCAATATGAAATCTCCCTAATGCCCTGTGTGCTGACCCTCTCGGCTCTCACTTAAAAATAAAATCACTTAGCAGTAAAAAGTAGAAACTAGAAATTTTGCTTTTTTTTATGAAGTAACTTTTTTAGTGAATGAAACATCAAGTCAAGTTTCAACGTGTCGCTATTAGTACATGTCTGACATCTATCTTGCATTGACAACTCACGTCAATCTCTAAACCATTGATCTTTGTAAATCTAAGGGTTTAGGGTGATTCCAGATATTTAAGTTCTCAAGCCTAGCATTCTGTGCATTTCATTTTGGAATGCAACTAGAACCATCCATCAAATGTTCATCAAATGGTGAGTATTTTATGATATAAACAATAAACATAATCTGCATTTCTTCATTCATTTAAGTACAGTCACACTTTTCATTTACTTACATTCTATTTAATATTAATAAAAAAAATATTCACAGTTTTTTGGTCTCGTGGACGTCAACTTTCATTCATTCATTCATTGATATTAATTCAAAGAAATTGTTACAACTGGGGGATAGCTATGCACCTACGGTCCTAGCATATCAGTATGTTACAAAAAATTCCCATACATATTATTTACCATGATAATATGATATATTACATCAAAATTAAACATTCAACATAGAGAGCCCATGTTCCGAAATCCTAAATAACCCTGAGCTATTTAGATTCAGAAGAAAAACACACACAACTTGGAGATAGATAACCATATATATGTAACAAAGCATTACTCTTTTAAAAACAACATGAAACTGCTAAATTTATGCCACCTAGCAAGACTGTATCTTATTATTCTATCAAAATTTGACAAGTCTAAAACAACCAACCCTATGAAATGACTCAATGAGCAAGACAGTTCCTTTATAGATCAAGAACGTGCTATTAGCATTGAATACATTGTACTTCAAATTGTTACAAATACATAGAACAAAAGCTTGTCAATCCTCAGTTCCATATTTGTCATTCCACTCATTGTATGTCTCCTCTGTCAGCCAAGGGAATGAAAGTATTTCTTCAATCTGGCCATTATGGCTGACATATCTGGCATCCAACATACTTTTTACATGGTTAGAGAATGTAGAAAGATTCCTTTCAAGAGTGTTCAGATTGTCCAATGCTAAGCTCAATACTTGCATACTCATAGTTGGATCACTTGCAATTGCATCACAAGTGGGAATTAATAGAAAAAAATTGTCTACAATCTCCTTTCTCCAGTTGTCCAACTCTTTTGTTTTTCCAACACCATCCAAGATGGGAGGTAACCACTTAATGTCCAACCCTTCAAAATCCCACAACCTCTCTTTCACAACTGAATCAAATTTCAATTGGAAACTGGCTACATCCTGAAAACACTTCAAAATGTTAAGCACCTTCAGTATGTCAGTAGGTGCATTGGAATCATACCTAGCACACCTCAGAAATTCTTTGACTTTCTTAATTCTATGTAACCATTTTTTTTAAGCTCAATAGTCTCTGTTTGTCAAACTCATGCTTTTCATAGGCTGGTCTCAACTGTAAGTAGTATTTCCAAGCCTCATCAACTTTGGTCAAAATGTTTTTCACCTTGTTCTTGATCAAGTTGGTGACTATCTCTTTAACCTTGTTATCCTTTTCCTCCTTCAATCTCTTATTATCCTCCTTCAACTCTCTAATCTCTACAAGGAGAGGCTTTGTATCCACTAGAACAGATTCTACAGTTGGGATCACTGGAGGAGGGGTTGAAGTACTCGCTACCAATGACAGTTACTGCTTCAACATGTTTATCTTTGCAACTGCCTTAGAATAATCAAGTTGTAGCTGATTGTAATCCTTTTGCAATTTGTTAGCACTTGCTTTTGCAAATTGTGCAGTCTGTAAATTTAAGCTTGCAGCCTGAGGAGCAGAGGTATCGGATACTCTTTTTATTATTACATCCCCTATCAGCTTTCCTAATTGAACCCTAGGCTTTTTGTTGTTTGGGGCTAGAGCCCACATTGCCAATGTTTTGAATTTAGGGTTGAAGGCTACACTAGAGAGGCCCTTTCAATCTCTTCCCCTATCACATCTAAATCATCTCTAGTGATTGTATCAAATGTAATGGCATTTGATAGAGTCCAGTGAGGTAGAAGCAGAACATTACTTTTTTCCACCAGTGCTCTCCCTTCCTCTGGAGTCATTTTACTTCTAGACTGTTGTACTTCTTTTAGGACCCTCTGAGTAATAACATCATACTCCTTTGGGTCTACTCTAGCCTTGGCATCTTCAATTTTCTTCTAAAATTCCTCACTCCTCACTTTCAAAACATAACTCCTAAATTTAGGAGTGTTGACAAATTCATCATCCTCCATAAACTTCTCACAGGCCATCACCCTAACATCTTCAATATCAAAAGTAGGGTTTCTCATTACTCTCACTACCCTATTCTCTGGGGATGAATAAGGTCTCAGTCTATCAGGTGAACAAGCTCCAGTTTCTTGTGCATGTTCCTCCTCCCCCTCTAGGTCAACTACCTCTATCTGCTCTGGTTTCTCCAAATCAATAATCTTGGCCCTTTTAGTAGGGGGGGGGCCAATTGCTTCCCTTTCTACATCATACTCTCCACTTGAGCTGCCAATCTCATAAGCATATCTATGCTCTTTTGTAGGGGCAAAGGCAATCAACTGTTCTACATTATCTAGCATTTTCTCAATTCTCTCGATTGGGTCTTGCACTTCTACAAATGCACCCAGATATGTAGGATTCATGTTTCTCTTCATATTCTCACTGGCCATGATAGTAGCCCACTTGATCCTCAAGTGGTGGACTTCATTCATAGTAAAACAATTCCTAGCAATGTCCTCATCGTAATCCATCTGATGAAAGTACTAGACACTTCCCTTGTAGTTGTTGACTCTGAATCTAGTTTTGCTGATGAATCCCTCAGGGTCAAAAGACCTTGGTTGTTTTAAATACATTCTAAAACATTACATAATTGAATAAATTTGATCCAACCCACTCTTATTAGGGATCACAAAATCACAAAATCTGATGGAAGAAGGGAAGAATGAACCTTTCTTGTAGTTCCTAAAGTGCTTTTTTTTAGAATCATTTAACTACCTTATAACTTCTAAAAATGCCACCCTCTTTGGCACATATTTGGGTAGTATGTGAGGTGCAATCTGGCATCCATAGACCCTTATGCAAGTAGTATGCTCATGATAGAACCAATCACCCCAATTGTGATCAATTCCAAGGTGGAGAGTCCTATCCAGAGGTCGTAAGAAATCTATTACATTAGGATGCAACCTTTCACCCTCTGGCTCCAAAAATCCAAGGATTCTCCTCACAAAATATTCTTCAAAGATGACATAATCTGCTATGACATAGTGCATATCTAGCATACATGTCCATGCTTGTACTGGCAGCTTGTTCCCTTGAGCATTTGAATCCTTGATATGCAAATTGTGGTGCCACATCCTTGATAAAGAAAATAAGTACACATGGCACAATAAGGAGTACCATATGAATTCAACTTGGACATTTAGTTTAGACAAATTATTTTTGATCTTTGTCATCTAATCATGCATACAGTCAGCTATGAAAGTGGCATAATCATATGGTTCCTTGACATCTGGTCTTTAAATATCAACAACCATCATCATCAAAGAAATAGACATTCTTTCTAAAGCATCTCTGCCTAATACTTGACACAAACTATGATAGGTTCTGACAAAATATTCATTAAACATACTACAATGTAAAGGCTCCACCTCATCATCTAAAATCTTTACCCATTTTCCACCAACACCCCTTGGCCTGTGCTTTGGTAAGTAATATTCCTTGTACTGTCATTTCACAGTGTCAGTCTAGTATTTTTTCTTGAAAGCCCTGAGGTCAATTTGTTTGTTGGCTGTAGGGTTCAAGTTGAATATAGTGGCAATGTATCCTTTGATAAACTTGATCAATGTTGAACCATTTCCATCTATTACTATCCTAGTGGTTGGATTATACCTTGATGTTGTTGACCTAATTAAGTCAGGGTTGGGGAAAACATCGGGACAAATGAGATTGGCTAAATCATATTTCCAGGCATGATAGATAGGGGCCTTATAGTTCATCCTCTTATGCCAATGGTCAAAGAGGATCCAACCTGGGATAGGTAATTTGGCATCCTGGCAATTATAGCAGTAGTCAAGAAATCTATCCTTGGCTTCGCCTGGGCCATGCAATTTTAAAATTGTTCTAGCAGAACTAGGAAGGTGGATCATAAGATCCTCATCAAAGCTTCATTTTGAAGTGGAAGGCTGGCCTGACTAACTCATTTTTCTTTTATGAAGGTAGCTTAGGGTTTTTATGGTTGACAACAACCCTAAAAGCTTCAGAATTAACCTACAGTTGGAAAAACCAGGCACAGAGGAGGAATAGTTACTTACTAGTTTTCTACACTTGCAGAAGCTTGAGATTACTTTTTTCCTACTCATTCTGATGATTTCTTTTGAATGTAATCAGGCTCTCAAGAATACCTTAATCCTTGAATTCCTATACAATTCTTTGTAATAATGAACTTCGTATGGAAAGAATACTTGCACAATTCTCTGTATTAATGCACTTCGTGCTACAAGCACTTCAAAATCTTACTCTTTTGAAACTTTGAATTTGGGCCATTGATCTTTTCCTTACATTCTAAAATCCATGGTCGTGATTGGCTGACTAGATTTGACAATCTTTGTCACCATTCTGAAAATGTATGAGTCGGATACGTGGCAGTACCTCACAGCATAATAGCCTGTGATGGCCCACCTCTTATGTACCCTATACCAGCGTGCCTCACTTCTCAAAAAAGAAAATGCCACATGTCGTGATGTCGTGACTGCGTAGTGTAGATTCTAACCAAAGAGATTCTCCTTATGACGATGCGCAACTATTGGATCAAGTCTTTTACCAACTTAGATTTTTTGACACGTGTCCTTCTATCACAGCCGCACAACAAATATTCTCACCTAATAGATTCCTCATGTGCCCTTGCATGACCATTAGATTTCACCCTTCCTACAACTGTTGGATCAAATCTTTAGTGGGATAGGATGCCAGCTTTGATTTTTTGACATGTGTCATTCTATCGTAGCCACGTAGTGAATATTCTCTCCTGATAGATTCCTCATGCGCCCTTGTGCCCATTAGATTTCACCCTTCCTGCAACCGTTGGATCAAGTCTTTAGTGGGATAGGATAGCTTTGATTTTTTGACATGTGTCATTCTGTTGTAGCCACGCAGCGAATATTCTTTCCTGACAGATTTCTCATGCGCCCTTGCGCCCATTAGATTTTGCCCTTCCTACAACCGTTGGATCAAGTCTTTAGTGGGATAGGATAGCTTTGATTTTTTGACATGTGTTGTTATGTCGCAATTGCATAGCGAATATTCTCTCCTGACAGATTCATCATGCGCCCTTAGGCGACCATTAGATTTTTCCCTTCCTGCAACCGATGATAGTGCATAACCTCTAGACTATTAGATTAAGGGGCTGGTCAACTTACGAATATTAGGACATGAAGTCATGACTTCATTGACCGACAACCTGCTTGCATATTAACTTCTTAAACAATTAAAAAGTGGACCCTACTAGCTTGCTAGGTTAACCCGTTCCCCACCAAGCCGTGACCAACAAGATTAGGTATAAGGGGCTGGTAAACAACATGGTTTTGATGGCTCAGGTTTCAACTTAGACAACTAGCAACTAGAGGTAGCAAGTCAACATAACATTACGTAGAGGGTTTCTCTTATGAAATGTCAACCATTGTTATTTGAAAATCTAACGGTTCAAGTGTCAAAACCTAATTATGTAAATATTGCAAGCATCATGCATGTAGATGAACTACAATATCAATAGAAAGTGTAATTTTACTTGTGCATATAAAATTTCTTGATTAATTCTATCTAAAAACAACCAAATTAAAATTAAATTAAATCCAAAAAGATTAAGAGTTCACATATATTATAGCTCTCTTAGCTGTGCCTATCTCAAGAGTCAAAAAGCAAACAAATGCCAAGTAACATTAGAAACCTCTAACCATAATAGAGAGTTAGAGACCATCACCAAATCCATGTCAACATATATAAATTAAAGCAAACATTAAAGAAGCAACATTAGAAACCTCTAAGTTCTAACCATAACAGAGACCAAATTATATTAATACAAAAAGTAGAAAGTATATTAATATGTAAAAGATTTACACTTAGGTAATTGTATTAATACAAAAAGATTTACTCTTGGGTAATTATATTATTACAAAAAGATTTACACTCAGGAAATTATATCAATACAAAAACCACTCCAGCAGCCAGCCCAGGCTCCAAAAAACACATAACACCGGAGAGGCTACCATAATACCATTTAAATCCGTAGCCCATTGACTGAACAACTCCTTGAAAACTTGCCACCCTGCCACCCCAGCACGAAAATCACCAAAAAAGTGGCCCTGAGAGCTCGACCACTCCTACGGCCACTGCGAGTAGAATCCCCCCGTATTCACAATGGTTGTGAAGTATTGAAGTGATACCAGAGTATCGTCTATGTCCATTCCAATTGCCCATCGAAGAAAGTGTCTCCCATGAGCCACCCAAAGCCTGTGCCTTTTGAGTTGTTGCTCATTCATGTTTAGGAGGAACAACTGCCTAGCTATGCCCTCCTGTCCCTCCTATAGCTTCTCCAGGTCTCTCAGCCATGGGATACCAACCTGAATTTTGCATCAATCACCACATCTAAGTCATCCAAAAGAATATTTGGAGTGAATACCCCTCGTAGAATGATCAGTGCATCCACCTTTTCCTCTCCTAGGTCCAACAAAGAAACCAGAAAGCATGAGGAAATATCAGAATTTACCCTATATCTATCCTCTAAGACCAAGAAGTCTTTACCGAGGACCATCTTCACTACCTCAAGGAATAATAGGTTTTTCTAGTTACAAATATTCGTCAGTCTGCCATCTCTGATATGGCCCAAAAAGGTGACGTGGCACTTATTGCAGCAGAGCCTTATGGGAGTCTCCATGCTATATTTTGAGCAAGCCAGTCAAGTGCTATTTTGCTGGAGACCTCCAAGATTTAAAGGAAGATTGTTAATGAACACACGCTTCAACTGACATGCATTTATTCATTTATTCGTTGTCCATATTTTTTGTAGCATCAATCTTTGGCTCATGTAAGGATCAACCATTACCAAAATCTATTTAATAACTTGTCACATCTATTTAATAAATTAAAAATCAATGCTTGGGAAAAGTATTTTGTAGGCCACCAAATGAAATCGATATCAATGATTCAATATATAAATTTATAATAATATCATATTTTATATAATATAATATATAATTTTATATTGAAAATTTCATTCTTTGAAACATCTATGATCTGTATACATTGCAATTTCAAACCGTAATTACTTTCAAACTATAATTACTTCTATATTGTTTAGTAAAAATTAACATCACCCTTCAAAAAGATTGGGGAATTACATCGTACATGAACCTCTAACCAACCTTAGTTCTAAACAAAACTCCTATCCTTTGACCTTCAAACCTTGCTTTGATCCTCCAAAATATTTTTGGTTCCTCTATTCGACGATGTATAATGAATATTTCTATAGTGCCCCTCTGTTCCCACCTTGGATGTACAGGTGAACTGATCAAGGCGCATGAATGTGAACGTAAAATAATGGGAATAATTAAGGTAAGGTAAACAATTGATGTTGTACAATATTGATAGATGTTTCATCCATGTGTGGTTTCATACAATAGTTAATGTGTTTTATTGATAATCTCCATTGCGACACTGATAATGTAGGCTTTGACATTGTTTTGCATTCCAATGATTAAGATGTTGATCTTACTACAATTGTTATATGTTAGAATGGATCTCATGGACTGATTCTGTTAGATTTATTTGTTATGATGGTACTTCTGAGACTTATTCAATTTCATGCACCTATATGTTCAATGTATGGTTTTGTTTAGATAATGAGGTAGATTTGATTTGGTTATGATTACGTGTGATCTAATCTAGATTGATATGATGTGGAAAGGACAATGTCGCATCACTCGCTTGTGAGTGCCCTGTGATGTTATGATTCCTTTTTCACCTAGTGTTAGCTTTTTGTGCATCTATACATGCTTGACTATCATTTGTTGCAAGGTGCAGGTATTTGGCATTGACTCCACCTGAATTAATAGGTCTGAGCGTGCCTTGAACCCAATGGATAAGTTGTTCCAGAGATAACTTAAGGTCCCACATCCCAAGTCATCATCCTCGATCAGGATGCATGACATGTCTAGTTCAACCTATCAGTTCTGTCAGTATGTCAGGTCTTGCAATTGATTTATATTTGATGGAGCTTGTTGGTTAAGTGTGTTTTGGCTTTTAACAGCTTTCCTACTCAGTGGGTTACATTGTATGCCTAGATTTGATTATATAGTCATACTAATATCTGATCCACTATAATATTTAATAGGGTTATATAATATTCTCATTATTATTATTAACATTTAATAAGAATAAATTGGTAATTGATAATTACCTAGTTCAAAATAATTATTTAAAGTTGTTTGAATATGAATTATTTTATTACTGTTATTAAATTGATTTATTTGGGGGTATTTATAGATTTAAATAAGTTTTTAGTATCTTAATATTTTAATATTTTATTATTATTATGATGCTCAAATACTTTAATTCTGTAATATTTATTTTAGTTTGGGGAAGAACATTTCGGTTATGGGGGAGGTATGGTAGTTGGGGCAGTTGCTGGCATATTGGAGAGGATGTGATCAAAAATTTGGAGAGAAGCCAGGGTTACGATCAAAACATTTTTTCTCTGGTATATTATCCACTCTCCTTTCCCTGTGAACGAGCACACCCTTCCCCACATTTTTGCAGAAGAAAACTCTTATTGAAATCAAATAGATCTATTGTGATCCGAAGAGCTCAACATATAGAACAAGAATGGCACAAGCGGCCTCTGCCCAGTTTCATGCACCTTCTTACAGCTAACCTAGAATGGGCTACCAACAGGAGAATTCCAAAATGGTTAGAGTGCTATAAAATCTTTGGGTAGAAAAGTCAGAAGCCCGCAAGGTACATGAGTCCAGGTATGATTGTTAACAATAAAGTAATTCCATATTTTTTTATAATTGATGCAATGCAAAATTTACATTAAGTTAAAATGAATTACGAGACAATTGCATGTTCCTCTTTGAGGTATTAAGTTAAGCAATTCATCTGAGGGTTTCTAAATCTGCACTTTACTTAGGTCTACCATGATAATATCTCCCTAAACATTATGCTCTGACAAAGGTCCAAACCCTATACTGAACCCTCCATTTTGACATAGGCATGGAGGACGCCAGCAAAGGTTGTAGGACCTGGCTTTTCACTGCCGATGACATTTGCACCTAAGTTTCTGAGGTCTTCTCATTAAATCTATTTCTTTATCTTGCAATCATTGTATTCCAAGAAGTGAATCTCTCACTAACATTATGCCTTTTCTATGCTTACAACCATGCATTAAAATACTCAAACACCTACCATCTTCCAATTTGCAAATACCAACAGTTGAAACCATGCTTGTGAAGGTTAAAAAAAAATTAAAATCAATTCTCCTAATAGTCAAGTCATATCGTAGGAGCCCTATACCACATCAAGGTATCATAATCCCAAATCATGACACCGAACATCATTGTCCAGATGGTTGGATCTACAAGGTAGTAAACTGGTCACACCAAAGAGCTGGGTGGATTGCAAGACAAGAGTATTTGATCAAGACCCTATAAGCATATACACAGACAAGGAGAAGAGTGGCTTCTTCTCTAAAATACTCCTGTTCGGTAGATCAATAGCATTGTTGATGCCAAGCTACAAAGGTTTAAAATTGAAATCATGATTTAGTCTAAAATTAAAATTAAAATAATAACCTCAGCTGTTACTTGAATTGTACCCCAGGATCTTGAAAATCATCTAATCTTCTAGTAGCATATGCTATATGTCTCAATCATGTTCTAGACGGGTAATTAGCTAGCTTGGTTCTTTTAACCTTTTAAAGAGAATCCTAAACAACTATTATCACTTCTTCACCATTTCATTCTGCAACAATATTTTCTCGCATGGTATTAGATTGTGGTGCAATTGAGCTCAGGTCAAGGCCGACCATACACTCGCAATGAACAACTGTAGGCATAATGTAATAGGGTTCCAAATGTGATTGAAGTCTGTACAGCTGTCATCCACTGAATTTGCCTGGCTGTACACCTCCAGCTGGTGAATGTGGCGATGATATAGAGTATGAAATGTGCAAACTATACAGCTAGGTTACATAATTTACATTCTTCCCTACACTGTAAATAATATATAGTTCCACCGTTACTAGTATTGTAGAAAATAGTAAATAGTTCTAAATGTTACAAAAATCAATGAAGGAAGCTGGTTCATCATATGAAATTAAAATAGCATCTATTATATATTCAAATGTCTAATAGTTAAGTTAGATAATTCACACGATTTTCAACTACATTAAAATCACAAATTTACCAATTCCCATCAAGCTGAGCTTATAGAAATGATTTATCAAATCACATAGTTTGGTATATAATCAATTTTGTTAGGGTGAGTACTTAAGCACTCACCAAATACATGACCAACTAAATATCTATATCTGATAAAGCATCAGTCATCTACGATATACAGATTTGCAAGTAGCAAATTGACATAGTATGAGAAAGCACCTCGAGCAACATGCCAATAATTTCCATAAACTATATTTATGATAGCAGCTATCCACGCATTTAACAGTCTATAAGAGGCAAGGAAACTTAGTGAAATATGAGTAGAGGTGAAATGGAAACCTTCTTTATAAGTTTCATTATCATTTTAAGAATATAATCATATAAATAGAAGTTTCTTAATATTTCAATCTGTTTTACATTCTTTAAGGTATAGAATCTAATATAGAAAGTATATAAATATAGTTTATGATAGAATCTTTCTTTAAGTTATAAAGAAAGAGACTAATCTTTGAAGGATTATAATACATTAATGATCTTGGTTAATTAGATTTGGTTAATAATTGTTTATGGTTTAAGGAGTCCTATGTACTACATAAGTAGGGAGGAAATCAAGTCATTTTGATATGTTGAAAGGAATATTGTGTACTTGTGGTAGGAAATGATAATAATATTTATGTGTTTACCTTATTTACCTTTGACATAAATTATTGCTTAAATGTAAGTAGTGTTCCTTTGTTTTGAATATTAACAATGTTACAATATAAATATCATTAAATCATGTAAGATGACTTGTATGATCAGAATGGCTAAGTTTATTTTGTAAATAATTAAGTCTCTTATAGAATTGGGACCACTTTAGAGAATTGACTGTAATTTCTTTAGTCTAATAGAGTTGAAGACTCGTAAATAACAAAGGTTGCTTTATGTTAGGTAAAGACCTTTATTCCATTAAGATAAACATCTTAAAGTTTGGGTCCTAAGATAGATGACATCATAGATCTTAGGGTATGGAATCCATAGGATCTTAAAAGTGTCATCCACTCATTAGCTTAGATGTATATAACTGTGCCTTAGGGTAATTGTGTAAATGTTATATCAATGCTAGTGTCTTATTTTCTTAATTGGTTTTAATAATGTTTATATTGTGTAGAGTTTGATTCTTGCTTTGTCACTAGGGTGATATGGCATAATATATGATTCTTAGAGGAGTAATTATGATTTCATGATAGTTAATTTACTTGATAGGTTTTCTAGGAATGTTGAACTTTAGATATCTTTGGTAGGGTAAATTAATACTATTGTTCTGTATTGTTGTGATAGATTCACTTTATGTTGGTTGGATGATTGACCATGATTGGATTAATGTTACATTCTTTAAGACCCATTATTAGTGCATTATGAATATGTTGCATTTGTATTTGAAATATTGTTGAAGGATCTTAGTTTGATTCTCTAGATGATGATGTGTGTTTGAGAGTGAATGTTGATGTGAGACTATTGTGTTAGTCATGGTCAAGTGTCTGTATCATTGGGAAAGTTGATTCCAGAGGCCAAGAGGGGTAGTCTTTTGTATGATTCTTGTGTATACATAATCTTGCTATTGGTTGAATATGATTTGATTGTATGTATTTTGTTGATAGGTGTCTTGAAATCAAGATGTTGTAAGAACATGATGTCTCTTGTCTATGTATGTGGGTCTTAGTAA
Organism: Cunninghamia lanceolata; assembly: GCA_027924645.1. Taxonomy (NCBI): domain Eukaryota; kingdom Viridiplantae; phylum Streptophyta; class Pinopsida; order Cupressales; family Cupressaceae; genus Cunninghamia; species Cunninghamia lanceolata. The sequence continues at coordinate 8,053,789 of BSBN01000389.1, forward strand.
GCGATAATGTGAGATGATGTACATACTTTGTTGTGAAAATATTATGATGGGGTTAAATCTCCTTCACAGATGTGTTGATATCGAGCCTGTGTTTAGTATTGTAATGGGGAGATCTTAGTATTGTAATGAGAAATTATTTTGTTCATGGTTGAGCTTTGCGAGCAAGATGACCCATACCTTGCTCTGGATATGTGTTGTTATGGGTATTGCGATTGATCAACTAAAAGTTTTGGGACCTTATGTTATCTCCTAGCACGGGGGGGTGGACCTTAGGGTTCCACATGGTCGGGTGGATGTGCCTTTCTCCATTAGTTTTTCCTTGCCTTTGTTCGTGTGCAAGAAGGTTGTAACTCCTGTAGCAGATTCAGATCTTGTACCAGTCTATAAAGATAGTTATTTATGCCATGTACTACCTATGTATCAGATTATTCATAATGTATGTAATCTAATGTAATCAAAAGTTGATGATGTAAACAATGTAATGTTGTATCCTCGTGTGTAAGGAAAAATTGTAGTTGTACTTATTCTGGAAGATTATTTATCTGATGTCATGGAAATGTATATGGTTATTCCTTTAATGCAATAGATACAGAATGAATTATTGTTGTTAGTTAATACATGACGTATGAGAGAACATGATAGTAGTTTTGTCAGTAATGCAGCCATGGAACCTTGGGAGAACATTACTTAGTATAGATATGTTATATGACACTTTATTATCTCTTTCAATTAAAAAAAAAATGTCCTATTTGTTTAGTGTAATTGTGTTATTCTCTAGAGTTTCATGGCAGGGCGTTACAATTTCACTGTAGTCCATAATTATCTTATTAACAGGCAATGGATCTGTTACAAATTTAATTGTGTGCTCATTCACAATGTCAGTGAATGATTCACTATAGAACCTTGCATTATATGTACAAGAAAGCACTAGGCATGGGTAACAATAAGGCGAGTAAAGGAGAATTAAATTAATATTCTTGAGGTCACTGGCAATTGAGTTGCAATACCAATTTCATGCGTCAATTCAAGTTTCTAGTTTCTCATACATGCATGCATGTGTGGGAGATTCAACCCACCACCTAGAATAGAATGCTTCATTTGCAAATGTTATAATGTCGATTCTTGACATGATCTATTCCACTTGATGAATGCTCGTATTTCTTTATTCTGAGGCATACAAAGCAATAACAACCTGCATAGCCACACACAAACAAAATTTTCCATCATCTTAGATTCTTATTACTATTCTACATCTGTGAACTGAGAAATCTATCACACAATTAAAATCAAAATCATGAATGATCACAAAATAAATACTTGGTAACTTACTTTCTTTGTACAGCTGTTGTAATGAAAGCCATTACTTCAAACTTTTACAGTCTATTGATTCTTGACCTATCTAAAACTTAGTAATGAAATATAAGTTCAAAACACTAAAGACTATCATATATACATTACATGTACGTTTGTGACAAATGGGTAATAAATAACAAGCAACTCCATTTAATTCATATTGGCTAATCTATGCAGTTTGTCACGACTCAGTACTCACTTTCCATTAATGAACTTAATTGAGCATTGGCTAATCTATGTGGTTAAGTGCGTTCAATCAAATCAATCGTATCACCACTGACCATTTGATGCACCCTAGAATGAAAGATGAATGGTTGTAGTTCAATTCTAGAAGGTAGATCTCCAATGCCACACATTGCTAACAAAATCCTCCAGAATCAACTAGCAGTCGTTAGATATTATTAGATCAATGGTTGACATATATATAAAATATATAATATATTTTATTGATTATTGTGCAAAGGTGGCAGTGCGACAGAGTGCAAGTCCTTGGTTGTAGAACTACAAATTTGAGAAATTGGGTGTGTCAGTACTTATGCCGTCAATTTGCGATCATCTGACAACCAAAATCTATTAGAATTTTTTCCATTTAATGACATCCACACTCGAAGTGACCTCTGTCCTTTCGTAATAAATAATGAATGTCATGAAAAGCACAATTGCACGTATTTGGGAAGGCAATTTATGCAGCTTAATTAAATAATTATCTATTAATTTTTGTTAATGAAAATCGTTGTTACTTGACACTTCTCTCTATTCTGGAGACTTTATGTAGAAAGATGGGTGTGTCAAAACTGTAGCTCGAAATGGAACTTCAACTAAAGTCTGATGCCATTCACACAGTATGATTTTTTATTGGCATAACAGTTTATTTTGCCAATTAATTGTTTATTGGTTTGAAACTATATTTAAATTGGCTAATAATTTTTTTATTGCTTTGAAAATTGGATTAATTCACCAATGTAAATATATTTTCTAGTTTGAAATGAGATTTTAATTGCCAGCAAAAATATTTTCTTATTTTGAAAATAGGTTTAATTTGCCAATGCAAATATATTTTTCTGGTTTGAAATTAGATTTTAATCGCCAACAAAAATATTTTCTTATTTTGAAAACAAGATTAATTCACCAACGAAAATATTTTATTGGTTTTAAAAAATTACAATTTGCCAAGATTTTCCATAGACCTCTAGCGATTACAAATGATTCGCCAAATAAGATTATTTTTTTTCCTAGGAAAATGAAAAAAATTGCCAATAAAATTAATATTTTTCTTGGGAAATATACATGATTCACCAGGTTTATACACCTTCTCCAAGAGGGGGTGTTCTTAAAGTTATCCCTAGCAGTTATAGAGTTTAAATGCGTTGAAACAAGAAATAAATGTGCAGGTTGGTTAAATGCGTTGATTCAGAGAACAAACGCGCCGATTTAGTGAGTAGATGCATATATCTTCCAAATGTGTTGTAACAGAGATCAGATGCGTGGTTTTAATGATTAGATGTGTAGAAGCTTCTTGTGTACAGAACCTAATACACAAAAGCTCAAATTTTTAGGTTAAATTTGGGACAAGGCCCCACGGTGGGTGCCAAAAATGTATCGAGAAAATGTGGATAATATCAATAATCTATTAATAACCCAATAACTCAATGAAAATGGAAATAAACAAGATTCAAAAAAAAATGTTGGTATAAGGTGCCATTAACCTTGTAAATCCCAATATTATATTTATTCAATTTATTATATGTAATTTGTAATTATCCATGAGGAGATGTACTAGTTTCACTGGTAGGGGTAATTTCAGAGTCACCAAAAGTTATTATAGAGTGACTTTTACTATTGGAAAATGTAAAAACTCATGGTAAATGAGGATAGGCATGTTCCCTTGAGGAATATACTATTTTTGGTATGTATGACAACTGTCATAATGTTTGGTGAGTGAATCTATGACAGCTGCAAGTTGTCATAAGATTTTGAGATTCTATGACGCATATGATGGATATGTTAGTTGTATATTTGCTATATTTAGCCCAAGGTTCCTATTTTGGAAAGATACTCTTTTGTGGAATCTATGACGGTTATGACACTTCATAAGATGTTGTAAGAGGCCAAATTTAATCTTGGGAGCCCAACCTTTGCATTGTTGTTTTTGGACAAGTGTATGATGCTTGTAAGATGGTAATTAATGTTTACAAGTTGGAGAATCTTAGGAGAGAGAAGGTGAATGCCTAAGATGAGTTAGAAAATATTTCTATAAGTATTTTCCATCTATTAGTTTCTGCAATATAGATTTTAGGTACTCGAGTGCTACTGGAATGCTATCAGATTAAAGACTGGTGGAGAGAGTTGAATTGTTGTTGTATTGTAAATCATTTTCAAATTAATACAAACATTGGGCCTCTTTCCTATGTGGAGTTTTTTACCCAAAAGGGTTTTCTCCACATTAAATATTGTGTTATGTGTTCATATTTTTAATCTTCCATTTCTGTGAAGCATAGTTTTGTTTCTGTGTTATAATCTCCATTAATAACACAGAGTTAAAGATTGCAGAAATTTATATTTAATCAGATTTCCATTGAAGTAGTGTTATTTTCATTTCCAACATTTGGTATCAGAGCTTGGCCATCTTTGACTCTTGGGTGGTAGTGTGGAAGTTATAGCTGTAATGGGAGATTTAGTTGCATTTGTTTTGCAGATCTTGTGTTGTTATTATGGTTGCATCCACCGTTGCATCAACCTCTTGATTGGACATTGAGAAGTTCAATAGAATGGGGTATGAGTTGTGGAAGCTGAAAATGGAACATTTGTTGGAAGAAAGAAACCAATGGTTGGATGTTCAAAAAGAGAAGAAACCTGACGATGTCTCTCAAGATGAGTGGGATAGACTGGATAAAAAGGCACAGGGAACCATTTTGTTGTGTCTTTCAGACTCTATCCTATTGAATGTCACAAAAGAAGAGACTGCATACAAGTTGTGGAAATAGTTGGGTGAGATCTATCAAGCCAAGAGTATGGTAAATAAACTTTATTTAAAAAGAAAATTGTTTTCTATGAAAATGTGAGAAGGTGAATCAGTTGCAGAGCATTTAAATTCTTTTAATTTGTTAGTTAGTTAGCTTGATTTAGTAGATGTTGAGGTTAGTGAGGAAGATAAATGAATCTTACTTCTTTGTTCTTTACCTGAGTCTTGGGATAATGTTATCCTTTCTATCACTGCTAACCTTGTGGATCCAAAGTTGGATGCTCTTGTTTCAGTACTACTATGAGGAAGAAGAGTTCAAATAGTTTAGGGGATGCTCTGTGTCAGGGGAAGGTCTAAGGAAAGTGGACCTAAAGGAGATCAGAAAGGGGCTAAGAACAAATCCAAGGGCCAGTCTAAGACTCCTAGTAAAAAAATAGAGTTAAGTGTTGGAACCGCGATAAAAGGGGACATGTGAAGGAGTATAGAAACCCCAAGAAATAGTGGGAGAGTGCTTCAGATAAGTCCTCGAATGCAGGTGAAGAAGTTTTACTTTCTGCATGTAATCTTGTTTCTAATGATCACTAGTTGGTTGACTTAGAATGTTCATTTCATATGACTCTACATAAGAAATGGTTCTTCACATATGAAGAATATGATGGAGGTAATATCTACCTTGGTGACAACTCTTCATATCCAATTGTCGGGAAAGGAAAGGTATTGTTGTGTTTCAGTGATGGGAAGATTAAAACCCTCCTAGGTGTTTTGCATGTTCCTAGATTAGCTAGAAATCTGATTTTAGTTTCGAAGTTGAATGATTTGGGAATGCATGTGACATTTGACAAGCATGGTTGTAGATTAGTGAGAGGGAACTTGGTGGTAGCGAAGGGGAAGAGATTTGGAAGCATGTTCAAGCTTGAAGCCACTACAGTTTATAATGCCTTCTATGTATCTAAGGCTAAGACTAAAAATACATGTATGTTGTGGCACTGTAGACTGGACCACACAAGCAATAATGTATTAAAAACTATTAAGAATAAAAATTTGTTAGATGGTTTCTCCTATTCTAATGAGCACTATGTGTTTGGTAAACAATACAGAAAAACATTTCCTTCAGGAAGCAATAGAGCAAAAGAGAAGTTAGAAATTATTCATAAGGATGTGTTTGGACCTGTGGATAATGAATCTATCAGAAAATCTTGTTATTTTGTAACCTTCATTGATGATGTATCTAGATTTACATGGATTTATTTTATGAAGCATAAATTTGAAGTTTTCACTAAGTTTAAGGATTTCAAAGTCTTAGTAGAGAACCAATCAGGTTTAAAGATAAAAATATTAAGATCTGATAATGGAGGGGAATATTGCTCTAAGGAATTTGGATGAGTTTTGCAAACATGTAGGTATAATTAGACAAAAGACAACTCCATATACACCATAGCAAAAATGGTGTTGCAGAAAGGATGAACTAAATAATTATGGAAAGGGCCAGAAGTATGCTTAGTGATGCATAGTTGGATAAATGCTTTTGGGCAGAGGTTATGTGTACTTCTTGCTACTTGATAAATAGATCTCCTTGTAAGGCTCTTGATTTGACACCTTATGAAGTGTGGATAGGTAAGAAACCTTTTGTTTCACATTTAAGAGTTTTTGGTTGTGAGGCTTTTGTTCATGTGCCTAAGGAAAAGTGATCTAAGTTGGATCCAAAAGTTGAAAAGTGTACATTCATTGGATATGGTGATAATGTGAAAGGTTATAAGCTTTAGAATCCACTAACCCACAAGATTATCTTTTCTATAGATGTTATTTTCAAGGAACTTAGAGCTATTTCTGAACCTGAGTAGCCAAAAGAAAAAGATGAAAAGGTAAAGAAGGTGCACTTTGATTTAGAGTAGCAAGTTGTACCTCAAGAAGAATAGGATGATGGATTGGGGGGTGAAGAAGAAGAAGAAGATTTAAGTAGTTTTGATGAAGATGAATATGTTGTTACAAAAGAAGTTGGTGCAGATGATCATGCAGAAGAATAGAGTCTCTCACGCCACCCTTGAGGAGATCCACAAGACAATAGAATCCAGTTGATAGGTATAGACCACTAGATTTATATTATGTATATGCTTTATTAAGTACTAACGATGAACCTAGATCCTACAGGAAAGCTATTTCTATAGATGATAGTGAGTCTTGGCAGTTAGCCATGTAGAAGGAGATGATGGCTTTAGACACTTGTAACACCTGGGATCTTTTTTGTTTGCCCAAAGGAAGAAAGGCCATAGTTTGTAAGTGGGTCTTCAAAAATAAATTTGGAGCAGACGGGTCATTGGAGAAGTACAAGGCTAGACTAGTAGCCAAGGGTTACTCCCAGAGAGAGGGAGTTGATTTTGGTGAGATATTCTCTCCTGTTGCTAAATTGACTTCTATTAGATTTCTCTTATTCAATCTCCCAATCATAAGTTGGAGATTGAGAAAATGGATGTTAAGACTACGTTCTTGCATAGAGATCTTGAAGAAGAATTTTTTATGCAACAACCTATAGGTTTTGAGGTAAAAGGAAAAGAACATTGGGTTTGCAGGTTGAAGACGTCTCTCTATGGTTTAAAACAGTCCCCCAAAATCTGGTATCAAAAGTTTGACTCATTTGTTTTGAAATTAGGTTTTGTTAGAAGCGAGGAGGATCATTGTGTTTACATTCATTGTGTTGATGATTCTATACTAGTTATTGCTTTGTATGTTGATGACATGTTATTTTTCAGCAATACTAAGGGTATGGTCAGTGAGCTTAAAGTCCAACTTTCAGGTGCATTTGAGATGAAGGATCTTGGTGCTACAAGTTATATTTTGGGAATAGAGATTAGTAGGGATAGAGTTAATAGAAATCTTTGGTTGTCACAAAGTAAGTATGTGAATACTATTGTGCAGAGGTTTAGTTTACAGGATTGTAATTTAGTTAAAGTTCCTTTACCCATTGGTACTAAGCTTTCATTAGATATGTGTCCAAAGACTGAGGATGATCTTGAGGATATATCTGATGTGTCATATGCTAGTGTTGTAGGGAGTTTGATGTATGCAATAATTTGCACTAGACCAGATATTGCCCAAGCAGTGGGAGTTTTGAGAAGAGTTATGTCTAACCCTGGTAGACAACATTGGAACTATGCAAAGAGGGTGTTTAAATATCTTGCAGGTACTCCTGACCATTGTTTGTTTTATTCTAGTACTGATAGTGTTGATAAATCTTTGAACATACAGGGTTTTGTTGATGTAGATTGGGTAGGTGACTTGGATAGTTGAAGGTCCACTAGTGGTTATGTGTTTACTCTGTTTGGAGGTACAATGAGTTGGATGAGTAAGAAGCAGCCCACAGTTGCTTTGTCCACCATAGAAACAGAGTATATGGTTGCTACTCATATCTCTAAGGAGGCAGTTTGGTTGAGGAGACTGTGTACATGTATTGGTTTTGATTGTAGAATCATTCAAATTGGTTGTGATAGCCAGAGTACTATCTGTTTGGCCAAGAATCCCATGTATCATGCTCAGACTAAGCATGTTGATGTTCAATATCACTTTGATTGAGAGTTGGTTGCAAATGGAGAGATTGAGCTAAAAAAGATAGACACTCAAGAGAATGTTGCAAATTCATTGACTAATCCTATGAGCACAGAGAAGTTTGTGTGGTGCAGAAAGGCCATGGGTCTTGTTTCTAGTGCTTGATTATTTTCATTTGATTTCCCATGGGTTGATTTACAATGTATAATTTCAATTGGGAGAATGTTGGGATAAGGTGCCATTAACCTTGTAAATCCCAATGTTGTATTTATTCAATTTATTAAATTTAATTTGTAATTATCCACGAGGAGATGTACTAGTTTCACTGGCAGGGATAATTTCAAAGTCACCGAAAGTTATTACAGAGTGACTCTTACTATTGGAAAATGTAAAAACTCATGGTAAATGAGGATAGGCATGTTCCCTTGAGGAATATACTATTTTTGGCATTTATGACAATTGTCATAATGTTTGGTGAGTGAATCTATGACAGCTGCAAGTTGTCATAAGATTCTGAGATTCTATGATGCATATGACGGATATGTTAGTTGTATATTTGCTATATTTAGCCCAAGGTTCCTATGTTGGAAAGATACCCTTTTGTGGAATCTATGATGGTTATGACGCATCATAAGATGCTGTAAGAGGCCAGATTTAGTCTTGGGAGCCCAACCTTTGCATGGCTATTTTTGGACAAGTGTAATATGCTTGTAAGATGGTAATTAATGTTTAGAGGTTAGAGAATCTTAGGAGAGAGAAGGTGAATGCCTAAGATGAGTTAGAAAATGTTTCTATAAGTATTTTTCATGTATTAGTTGTTGCAATATAGATTTTAGGTACTTAGGTGCTGCCGAAATGTTGTCAGATTAAAGACTAGTGGAGAGAGTTGAAGTGTTGTATTGTAAATCATTTTCAGACTAATACAAACATTAGGCCTCTTTCCTGTGTGGATTTTTTTACCTGAAAGGGTTTTCTCCACGTTAAACATTGTGTTATGTGTTCATATTTCTGATTTTGCATTTCTGTGAAGCATAGTTTTGTTTCTGTGCTACAATCCCCATTAATAACACAGTTAAAAATTGTAGAAATTTATATTGAATCAGATTTCCATTGAAGTAGTGTTGTTTTCATTTCTAACAAAAAATACATTACCTCACAAACCTTGTTACTTCATAGCTTCCATTGGTCGCCTAATCTCAATTGATCTTTCATGTGAATGAAGCCCTCAGAAAGCACACTTCCTTACTTTGTTCTTTAAGATGACAATACAGAAATGGCTATGATATTTCTTGTAATGAAAAGGATCTTCAATACAATAAAAATGGTGATCGCAAGCTATGGAATGGTGTTGGATTCCAAAGGCACATTGTGAATTCTATAGATTAAGTTTACTAAAAGCTTGGATTCTTGAAATGGAGGAATAGGGGTGTATTTATAGACTCGAGAGAAGGAAGATCAATGGTATAGAAGAAATAAGAAGATCAACGGTTGAGAATATTTGAGAGGACGTACACAAATAGGAAGATGACAAGTGTCATACAAAAAGCTCCTTTATTTGAGTTAACTATTTTTTTGATAAAGATAAGATTTGATTTCAAAAATTAGAATGCTTTCTTCTAATTTAAGAGTCGTTGATAAAAAAAACAAGATTGATTAAATCAATTAACTCAACTTGTGATTTTCTTTTTACATGATTTGAGAGAAATTAAATAATAAATTATTTAATTTTGCGTGCATGAAGAATAATATTTATTTTTAGAAGATTCAAAAGATTTTTGAGGGATTTAGAACATAAGAAAGAAAATTAAGTAAATAAATTTACTTAGTTGTATGTGCATGATTTGGAAGAATAAATAAAATATTTGATTACATTTTATTTTTTAAGAGATTGAGATAATTTAAATAAATTTGATTTATTTATTTAAATTTGGAAGAATAACTTGATTTAATTAAATAATGTAGAATTATTTAATTGTAGATAAGAGGATTTAGAAGAATTTGATGAAGCTAATTAAATAAGTGATTTTATTTTATTTTTGAGAGGAATATGAACCAAATAAATAAATTGAATTATTTATTTATTGATAGAGGAATTAAGATGAAATAAATATTAAGAATATTTATTTAAATAGAGTCATGTCATTTTTAGGTGTATACATTTTGCCCCTCTTTGATGCAATGTGTTTTATCATGTTGTTTCAAAGAATAGATACATGCCTCAATTTGCTCTTGGTATAGGTTTAACGATGGTAGGATGCCTGCTCGGGAGATTGGACGGTGTATACACTATTCTATTTTACTTCTAAAATGCTACTAGACTAAAGGGGGAAGTTGTGTTGATGTACTCTATTTTTGAGATTAATACAATCTTATACTATCTTTAGTGGTTGATTATTTTACCCAAAAAGGTTTTCTCCACATATATTGATGTTCTTGTGATATTACATGTTTAAGTACTTCAATGTTATTCCAATTTCCATGCATATTTATCATTTTTAAAGGAATTTATAATCACTAATGATCATTCAATTTTATTATATGTTTACCTATATTATCAACTTTACTAATGGAGGTTTGTATCTACATGTTACATTTATTTTGAGATTTATGATTTTTTTTGTGTTTTGCTTTAGGTTCAATTTTTTTCCTATGGGCATGATTTTGTCACCTTTGTTGTTGAATTCATTTGTGTGGTATGAGGTTGTGGGTTCCGTGTTTGTGTACCTACATGTTGCATGAAGGACACAAGAGCTAATTGTATACACCTATAATTGACATGACTCTACTTAAATAAATATTTTAAATATTTATTTCATCTTCACATTCTTCTATCAATAAATAAAGAAATTTATTTATTTATTTAATTCATCCCCTCTCATTTAATTAAATAAATTACATTTTATTTAATTAATTAAATTCATATACATCACCTTCATTCTGCTAAATAATTAAATAATTTTAATTATTTAATTAAAATTGTTTATTCTTCCAAATTTAAATAAAATGTAAATTTATTTAAATAAAATATTAAAATCTCCACTAAATAAAATATACTTTTATATTTTATTTTATTCTTCAAAAATCGCCACTAAATAAAATATACTTTTATATTTTATTTTATTCTTCAAAAATCTCCACAAAATAAAATATATTTCTATATTTTATTTCTTCTTCTCAGTTATCCACAAAATAATTAAATAAAATCTTTTTATTTAATTATGCATTCTTATCTTCAAAAAATTATTCTTATCTTCTAAAAATACTTTCCTCTTGTCACACAAAAGCAAAAGCAATTTTAAAGCATCTTTAAAGAAAACTTTCTCTTAAATTAGAAAAATAAATTCTAAATTAAGAAAATCAAATCTCATCCTCATCAAGAGAGGAGTTAACTCCACAAAGTTGCTTTTCAAATGACACATGTCTTTATTCCATTTGTTGCACGTTCCTCAACAATCCTCCTCCGTTGATCTTCCCTTTTATCCTCAACCATTGATCTTCTTCTACACAGCTCTATAAATACAACACTATTCTTCCTCATTTCATAATCCATAGCTTGAGCAAACTTATGCTACAGAAACATAGGCGTGCCTTTGGCACCCCCACTTTCTTAAGCATTTATATCACCCATTGCTAGTGTGTTGAAGCTCATCTTCAAGCACACAAGTATCTCAGCCATTCCATTCTTGTCACCTTCAACAAGCAAGGGAGCATTTGCTTCTGAGGGCTTCATCATCATCAAGGTCAAGAAGAGATAGGTGAACTATGGAAGAAGAAAGATAAAAGGTTGTAAGTATTGTTCTTTATTTTATTTTAATAAATCTTTTACTTTCACATTTCATAGATGTATTGGGTTTATTATATCATTATTGATTAATCTATTTTCCCCTTCACATTTTGGCACCCACCGTGGGGCCCTTGCCCCTCTAACTAATCAAAAACTATGTTTTTCTAAGTGATAGGTCCATACAGGTGACGAAACAGTTTTTTGATAGAGGCATCTAGCGCATATGACCTCCCAGATGGTGCATCTACCTACTATTTTGGTGCTTACAAAAGTTTGATGCATCTGACCTCCCAGATGATGCATTGACCTGCTGTTTCAGTGCTTACAAAATTTTGGTGCACCTGACCTCCCAAACGGTGCATCTTCCCTTAGTTTTGGCACTTACGACAGTGCGGTGCACTCATCCTCCACAATGGCGCATCCAACCTCTATTTCGGCACCTGCATACTAGTTGCGCATATACCCAGTTTCGGTGCATTTACTCTGCATAACAACGCATTTGCCAAAATTGTGCATATACCTCTTGTTTTGGTGCATTCACCTTCTATTTTTGTGCATATGTAAAATGTTGCATGCAATCTTTGTTTCTGCGCATTTAGACTACAATGAGACACTTTTAATTTTGCTTTCTATTTTTAGGGTTTTTGATTTTGTGTCTTGGAACTAACAATCATTTTTTCAGGTTTAATGGCTGGAGTAGATCATTTAGATGCTTTACCTAGTTCATTTAGACTAATTAGGGGAAAAGTAAACAAGTGCATTTCATACAAACTTCGCATAGTTCATAACTAGGAAGAAAGTAACTGAACCCATTGCTATCTTTGCATTGTTAATTTATTTTCCTAGTTAGACCACTAATATCTTTACAAATGGGAAAATGAACATTGTTATGTCTTAAAATCACTTCCAAGTTAACAATCGTGTGAGTGCACAAGTAGAGTAGCCCATTTAGTTTTTCTAATTTTAACTAGGTTGGATTAACCAGTGTATTCTATGCTTATGAATGACAATAGGCTTATGTTCTCCTCTTAACTAGGTGATCAAAGTGCTAGACTTGTCATTCTATTTGTTCAATCTTTAGGGGGGCTTGCCCTTGGATGCACGCTTGTCCAAGTGGGAACAACCCTGAGTGGTAACAGGCTAAAGCCAAGCCCTACCAAGCCACTTAAAATAAATTGTGCTTGAGGTGAAAACCTCCTGCAACGAGTGATGTTGTGTTATACCGATGGCTAACCTCCCCCAAAACCCTCATAGGTGTAACCCTTTGAGGCTGGGAGACTCCATAACAGAGAGTAGTGCCACTGCATGTGTAACCACTTGAACGGTTGCCCTGACTAAGAACCAATTGTTTAGTAAGCCAAAATCCCCTATTTGTTGATGCAAAGGGTGGAGTTCTTGAAATGGCCTCAATTCATGTGACTCTTAGTAGAGGTAGCAGGGACAATCCTAAGGTTTGCTATGGGTACAAGCCTAAGGAAACCTAAATTTGGTATGCATGAGAAGTGAGTGCCATGGAGGGGAGTCGGTGCTACTAGATTCTGGAGCTACACGCTTTGAGTTTGCACAGCTAGAGGATTCAACAAATATTGTCCTATCCAGCCTAGGGTGTACTTGTTTTGAGTCAAAATAGTCCAAAAAAATACAAAAAAATATAAAAAGATAACAATCATGAAAAACTTCTATGTGTTTGTTGTGCTTTTGCCATAATTGAACATTAGAATACTCAGAAACATCAAGTTTTTCAAACCAAAAATAGCAAAAATCCTGAAAACATTCCAAAATTTTCCAAAATTCTAAGAAAACAAGACAAAAAAACTAGAGTTGCACATTTGCCACAACCTATGGTGCATCTGATTCAACTTCTGGTGCATCTGAACTCTATTGTGGCGCATTTGAAACTTTACTAGTCTTGCGCATTTGACGCAACTTCTAGCGCATTTGAATCCTGTTGTCACGCATTTGAAACATTATTAGTGTTGTGCATTTGAACTGACTTCTTGCGCATTTGACCTGACTTCTGGTGCATCTGAATTCTATTGTGGTGCATATACTTTGGCGCATCCAAACCAAAGAGTAAAACCATACCTTCCAAAAGAAAAAAAATTCAACATTTTCAAAGCCATTTCAAACCTATTTCAGTTACAAAAATCTGATTAAGACCTTGCAAATCAACCATTTCTACTTCTTTTCCATACCATATCTGCGTTTTCATCCAAAGTCTAACCAAATCTTTCCAAATCCCTACAAGGTTATAACCAAGTTATTATAGATCACAATTAATACTCAAACAAACCTAGTGACTATCCAATATCAAGGGTTACTTATCCTTTTCTCTTGGAACTCTACTAGTGGCTCATGCAGGACTAGTCAACATCAAGTAATCAGATTTCTGACATCCTTACTTTGACTATCACTTTTGTATACCCAACATGTTTGACATCACATAGATCTAAGAAGAATCTTGCTAAAACCTTGTATCATTTAGCATCTTGCTCAAGAATCTTTTTCATTCCTTTCCATCTCTTTGTCACCCTTGCATGGTCTTAACAAGATTACAAAAACAAAAAATAGTTAGAAATGGTGGAGAAAAGTGTTCCCAATGGTCACGAAAGTGGCGAAGAACTTTCTATGGAAGAGATCCTTCAAACACAGCATGACCCAAAATTTCAACACCTATTAAAAGGAGTACTTGCACAAGACCCTACGAAATTCTTCTTACATCTAGCAAACCTAGGACTTAAGCTCCCTAAGGATTACGACATAGAGACTCTCAAAGAAACTAAAGAATAGAGAATCCCTAAAGGAAGTAGACACGATGAAATACCAAAGGATAAGAGCAAAGAAATAATTGATTCCTCGAACAACCTAAGTCTAGTAAGCCAAGAAATCCAAGCATTACAACAAGAATTCGCAAACATGAAAACAAGGACATCGACCAAATAGTACACACTAGAGAGTATTTCACCATATCCTTTTTATAGGGCCTTGGTCATGATACCTTTCCCCTCAAAATTTGAGGTGCCTAAATTTGACAAATATCGAGGAAAGGGTGACCCAAGGGATCATATCAGAGAATTCAATGTTGCTTTCCTTGAGGTCGCACATAATGACACCTATCTTATGTGACTCTTCCCACAAAGCTTAGGAGGACAGGCCATGGAGTGGTTCTCTAGACTGCCACCCAGCATCAAAACTTTCAATGAACTTGTAGATAAATTTGTCACCCACTTCTCTTACAATATTGAGCACAACACCTCAATATTGGACCTTTGTAACACCAGACAGAAAGGTGGAGAATCTTTTGCCGCCTTCTTACAGAGATGGAGACAATTGGCAAGCAAGTGCCCACACCAAATGCTAGAGAAATAAATGCTAGAAATGTTCATCCACAATCTGCAAATGGACCTAAGCTACCAAATCCAAATCCAATGTCATACTTCTTTTAGCAAGGTCATTGAGATGGGCCTCATCATAGAGAAATCTCTAATCGCAAAAGGTCAAATCAAGCTCTATAAAGACAATCCTAATACCAACACCAACAATGATAAACCTAGATTCTGGACAAAAAATAAAAACATTATGAATGACAGGGTATGGATGCCAAGAATGCGGCACCTAAGCAACCAATTTTTAACCTATGAACACCTCAAAATAACCCCCCGCAAAACAAACCAAGAAATACAGAATCAAGGTTTACCAACTTTTGAATTAGGAGAAAGTTCACACCTTTGGAAGAATCATTAGAAACTGCCCTATGAAAGTTGATCACCAACAAGCTCATAACACTTCCTTCGACACGAGAGTATGAACCAAAGGTTAAACCCCATTGGTGGAATGATAACGACTTTTGTGAATACCATCGAAATAGGGGGCATAAGACAAATGATTGTATTGCACTCAAGAATACAATCCAAGACCTGATAAAGCAAAACAAAATATCCACTGAGGGA
The DNA here is from genome assembly GCA_027924645.1 of Cunninghamia lanceolata. NCBI lineage: Eukaryota > Viridiplantae > Streptophyta > Pinopsida > Cupressales > Cupressaceae > Cunninghamia > Cunninghamia lanceolata. The sequence goes on from BSBN01000389.1 coordinate 8,069,378, forward strand.
CATACTTCCAACAGCGATCACCAGGCATTCAAGGATCCTCTTCCTAACTACAAGCAAGGAGGACCTTCCAATAGAAACAACAGTGGCTCTAACAACTCAAATTACACCAATGTCAGCTTCGACTATGTTGTTAACCATATCTCAAAAAGTGATTCACACATCAATGTGATCACTATTAACAAAGATCTAGATTGTAATGTTACTACCTACTATAACAAGGTCACCCTTAGGGGAACCCCCGCCACACTGTCTAATCAATATAGTATCGTGGAGCAACTCCACAAAATGCCTGCACACATCTCCATCTTGGAACTCCTGCGTCTATCCCCTTCTCATAGGTCCATACTTGACAAAGCCTTAGTGGAAGCCTCTGTTCCCACAAACCTCGCAGAAGAACAATTCCAAACCATGGTCAATCATATTACCTCACCACACTCCCTATCATTCACTGAAAAGGAAGATATGTCAATCACTCAACCCCATAATGTCTCCCTTCATATTGAAGCTTTCATACACAAGCACCAGATCAAAAGAGTCCTAATCGATGGAGGGGCTAGTTTGAATATCTGCACATTGAAGCTAATCCTTACATTGGAGTTTTCAGAGAAGGCTATAGATCTGAAAAGAAAAATCACCATCAAAGCATATGATGTGGAAGAGAGAACGTCCAAAGGAATTGTTACCCTATCGATCAGAGTGGGCCCGTAGTAAAAGATGTAGCTTGTCAAGTCCTAGACATGGAGCTAGCATACAACATTCTTCTTGGGCAACCATGGATACATGCTCTGAAAGCAATACCTTCCACATACCATCAACGTATCAAGTTCCCACATGAAGGGCAAGAGATCACCATCCAAGGTGACCCTAACCCCTTTCAATACTGCAATTCTATTCAGTCCAAACCAGAAGTTGTGATCCCCACCAACTGTGCTTCTACCACCTCTTCATCTCATGTAGACCCGGCCTCACTTGCTTCCACTTCAGAAGTTTCTCAACCTACCCTCAAGCTCAAAGATAAAGGCTTGGGTGAGTACACAATTCCCAATCTCTATGGTTGGCACAACTCCCCCTATCTCCTAGATCATATGGGAGGCCAACTCTGAGAAAACCCAAAGCAGATAAAGATACCAAAGGACCATTTGTCAAATGGGGAAGCCTAGAAAATGAAAGTGATGAGAAAGATATCCTCAAATGGTTATACAAGGATGAAGGCAGTTCATCGACACAACATGACTATCCCATTATACAAATAGCACAATATGGTCAAGGCTTTCAAATGCTATAGAGAATGGGGTATGAAGGACATGATCCACTTGGTTCAAGAAAGGATGGCATCACTGAACCCATCCAACCTCATACCTTAACATCCTAAGACACTACAAGGCTAGGGTACACTGGAACATCAAGAAACAATAGAACCAACAAGAACAAATGCAAACAACTAGAAGCATCCACTAGCAATCTGGTTGAACAAATTTAGAGAATGCAAATGGGGAGTGAAATAGATTCTAATGAATATGAGTGGGATAGCCTCTCTGAGCTATCTTGTGAAGAAAAAGATATCGATGTTGTCCACAAGTATGACCCAACCCCTGCAAATGGGGGACAAGGTCCAAGGGCTAGGCTGTTAGAGTCCGTACCACACAATAATGATAGTGAAAATCATGAGGAAGGAATGATTCCCCCTTGATGGATCCGCTAATGGAGAATACCATTGCAGACTTCATACGCACCTTTAATAACTCTATCCTAACCATCAACACCATTGAACCAAACCAACCTAATGATCCCTTACCTTTGGTACACCCTAAACTTATCGACTGGGACCTAGAAGGCACCACCCCTGATCTAGACACCTTTGAAAATGACAAAGCCATCATAGATTATCTTAAACTTGGAGATCACATACTTGTAGGAGACCACAGAGCTGGCTATGCTATTGAACTCAACGAGAAGGCCTATTTTGGAAAGAGTGCCAAGCCTTTCAGTCATAAAAATATCAAGATAAAAGAATGATCTAACGGTGAAAACCACTCTGCAACAGTGTTAGATCATCAAAATAGTAAAAACAAAGACATATCCAATAGTGAAAACCTCTCTAAGGCACCGAAGGATGGAAGGCTTGACCCTCTCCCCAATCTTACACATTAGGAGAGATCATCAATCTTGATAGAACTGATAGAACCAATCAATGTCAGCACAGGAGATGAGTCTAGAATGATCCACATGGCAAAAGCTCTCACAGAACACAAAAAACTAGCATTTATAGACTTCTTCAAAAGAAAACAAATCAACTTCACATGGACATACGCTGACATGCTAGGGCTAGATCCAAATCTTATCACGCATCATTTATCTTTAGTTCCAGGAGCTAAACCGGTCAAACAAAAACTTAGAAAGATGCATCCACATGTGCCCCTTATGGTAAAAGAGGAACTAAAGAAGTTGTTAGATGTCAGATTTATCAGGCCTATAGACTATCCTGAATGGGTTTCAAATATAGTACCAGTGGCTAAACCAGATGGTAGGGTTAGAATATGCAATGATTTTAGGGAGTTGAACAAAGCCTATCCGAAAGATGACTTGCCCCTGCCCAACATAGACATGATTGTAGATCTCACGACAGGCCACACTATGCTTTCACTCATGGATGGTTTCTCGGGCTATAACTAGATAAAGATTACACCTGACGACCAACACAAAATAGCGTTCACATGTCCTTGGGGCACCTATAGTTGGTGTGTCATGCTATTTGGTATAAAAAATGCTGGGGTGACATATCAGAGAGCCATGACAACAATCTTCCATGACATGATGCACACCATAATGGAAGACTACGTTGATAACATTTTGGTAAAATCACTTACTAGAGAAGGACACCTAGCAGTTTTAGACAAAATCTTCAATAGGTTGGAACAGTTTAATGTGCATCTCAATCCAAAGAAGTGTGTGTTGTGGGTTACATCAGGTAAATTACTGGGATACATAGTGTCTGCAAATGGTATCGAAGTTGATCCAGCTAAGGTGAAGGCCATTATGGAGATGCCACCTCCTAAGAATATGACTCAGCTAAGATCCCTACAAGGAAAACTACAGTCTATTAGAATGTTCATTTCTCAACTGGCAGACAAATGCCATCCATTCTCTCATCTTCTACACAAGAATGTCCCCTTCAAATGGAACAAGTCATGTGAACAGGCATTTCAGCAATTAAAGGAATATCTCATGAAGCCACCAGTATTAATGCCACCAATGCAGGGCAAGCCTCTGCTATTGTATATCTTAGCTATACCAATGGCACTAGGAGCTCTCCTTGCACAACAAAACTATGATGGGAAAGAACAGGCTATCTATTATATCAGTCAAACACTTGTTGGGTATGAACTACAATACACGCCCATCGAAAGAGCATGTCTAGCTGTAGTCTTTGCCTCACAAAAATAGAGACATTACATGCTGTCACACTCTATCAAACTAATAGCAAAGATTGATACACTAAAATACTTGCTCAACAAGGCAGCCTTAACTGGTAGATTATCAAAATGGGTCATGCTTCTCAGCGAGTTTGACATTGAATATGTAGACAGGAAAGTGATAAAAGGACAAGTGCTTGCAGGTCAACTAGCAGATGCACCTCTAACAGATGACGGCCCTCTGAGCTTTGAGTTTCCAGATGAATCTATATTCCACATAAATACAGCAACCTGGAAAATGTACTTTGACGGCTCATACACTCAGCATGGATCAGGGGCAGGTATCTTATTGATCACACCTAATGGTGACACTATACCTAAATCATACAGACTACTCTTTCCCTACACTAACAATATGGTAGAATACGAATCCCTAGTCATCGTCATCAAACTCGCAGTGGAATGGAACATCAAAGAACTTCAAGTATACAAGGACTCACAGCTGGTCATCAATCAAGTAAATGATGACTACCAAATGAAAGATGAGAAATTGATCCCTTACAAAAGAATGGTAGATGACTTCAAAGAATATTTCGTCAAAATCTCTTTTGAACAGATACCAAGGATTGAAAACAAAGCTGCAGACACAATGGCAATGATCACATCTCTCTTGGATATTCTAGACAATCAATCACGCTACAAGTTTTTGGTAGAGCAAGTATCCTGTCCTGCATATGACACCCTGGAATCCCACATCATTTGCCACATTGTTGGAGTAGATTCCCCTCTATATAGAAAAATATTTGCCTATCTCAAAGAGAATACCCTCCCACCTAATCTCTCTAGTAACCAAAAGAGAACCTTCATCCATCAGGCATCCTGGTATGCCATTGTCACTAATACCCTATATCATAGAGGTCTCGATGGTACTCTCCTTAGTTGTCTCAATAGTGAGGAATATCAAACCACCCTGAGCGAAATGCACAATGGTATATGCGAGACCCACTCTAGTGGCCCTACCCTAGCCAAGAAACTCATACGCATGGGGTACTACTGGCCAACTATGGAAGAAGACTCCTACCATTTTGTAAAGAACTGCAAGAAATGCCAAATCCATGGGAACCTGATACATGTGCCAGCACAAGAGTTATAGCCATTAATGACTCCTTGGCCTTTCTGTCAGTGGGGACTCAACTTAGTGGGCAAGATCCACCCTCCCTCCTCAAGCAGCCATAAATTCATAATCACTGCCACAGAGTACTTCACGAAGTGGATTGAAGCTGTACCCTTAGCCAACATTACAGGCAAACAAATTGCCTCTTTTATCCTGAACTATATCATTTGTCGTTATGGTGTCCCTTCGTCCATTATCACGGATAATAGACGACCCTTCAAAAACCAAGATGTCAGGGAACTATGTGACAAATTCCATATCCAGCACCTCTTTTCAACCCCCTATTACCCACAAGGCAACGACTAGGTAGAGGCATCAAATAAAACCATTTTGAAAAGACTAAAGAAGACTATTAATGATGCTGGCCGTGATTGGCATGTCCAACTGAATCCCACGCTATGGGCCTACCGCACAAGCATCTGCACACCCACAAGTGCAACACCATACTCCCTAGTCTATGGATCTAAATCTATCTTGCCCATTGAAGTCGAGATCCCATCCTTGCAAGTCTCACTAAAAGGCCTCATATCAAATGAAGAATATAGAGTGACCAAACTCCAAGAATTAGAGCTTCTTGAAGAGAGAAGGCAATAGGCCTTTAACCACCTAAAAGCATATCAGCAACGCATGTCCAGAAGTTACAATCACAGAGTAAAGCCCTAGATATTCCAAGTTGGTGATCTAGTCCTAAGGGAAAATCCTAGAAATCAGCAAGATAGAGAAAAGGAAAGTTTGAACCTAACTGGTTGGGTCCCTATGTCATCATCATAGCTTATGGATCGGAGGCATATCATTTGGCCACATCTAAAGGTGAACTATTTGATGATCCTATCAACAGCATGCACCTTCGCAAGTTCTATACCTGAAAACCCCAATGTAAGGGAGTCCTAAAAAAATACAAAAAAAATTTGAAAAAGTGATAAAAAATAGAACAAAAAAAACAAAAATGAGAAAATAGCAAAAAAATTGTCCTACGGTGAAAACCTAGCAAACAGGCGCCTAGGATAGGTACCATGGTGAAAACCTGGCAAACAGGCATCATGTGCAATTTTACCTTCTCGTGCAAATAAAAGCAAGTGGTGAAAACATGATAAACAAGTGCTATTTACAACAAGCCACTTCCTCCATCTGTTATGTCTTCATATCTCTTGTGTTCATCATGCCATTCATCTTGAACTAGTCCATTGAACCATTGTCGAACTACATCGCCTCTGAGTTATCACGTAGGCAAGGCTATTATCAATGCACCCCCCAGGCTCCACTGTCCCATCCATCCTATGTCTAGTCCTTCTATCCATCTGAGTTCATCCCATTTCTACATCTTCCTATCGCCTAGGTCTTAGGTCCATCAGGGTTTACCCCAAACTTCGTTGCCTCTGCGTCATCATGTAGGCAATGCCATTTAGCAATGAGCCCCCGAGGCACTAGGTCAGTCCCTTAGGGTCTATCTCTCCATATCTGTTTTGTCCTATCACCTGTAATAAGTTGATCTTTGTCTAAAACTAGGGGCAACTCCTCGACCTACTTATGGATTTGGATTCTTGAATGCCACTGTTCTAAGAGGATGCTAATAAAGGATCGTGATACCTTTCACTAGACAAACAAGAGAAACAAAGCAAGCTACCCAAAAACAAGAATCTTGAAGAAAAACATCAACCTATCCTAAACAAAGCAGAGTACCATATCAAAACACTCAAACTGATTCTATATCAATTATGGCAAAAGACACATCTAATGCAAGAATGTTTTGTCAATAGGTTAACTTAGAAGGTCTCAATTTTTTGTCATTATGTCTTACTATGCTACTCAAGGATGCCAAAAGCTAGAGATGCTATGATGGGGGACATAATCATTTTCTTTGTCTGCTGCTTGTGGATTAAACTTTAGTAATGTGATGACTTTTGTCTAATGACATGATCAGCAAAAGATCATTGAGGACTCCAAGGTCTAAACATGAAAAGGGGCAATCCTTGTCTATTGAAACACAAGAAGTACTCAGGTCATCTAGATTCAAGTTTGACTAGATGCTTGTATCAACTTGCTATATCAAAATCCATGTAACGAATACTCATGTCATCTCAGTCTAATTATACCTAGATGCTTGTATTTTTTTACAACATTTCAAAAAGTGAAAAAATACCAGAAAGTGCCCAATGATGAAAGAAAAAACCTTGCACAAATCTCAAGATGACAATCCACATCCATATCCATCTCATATCCAACAAATCCATATCATCCATGCAATAAATAAATCCTGCAGCATATCAAGTGAAAACCTTTGTTTTCTTTCATCTCTTTTCTTCCACTCATCTACATCATCTCTGTGTCGATTGAGTGCATTTGGACATATCAAAAATAAAACATAGACATCATATCATATCGCATGAGATAGTCATTTACATGATTAAATCATTTGCATACATAATCAAGTGCATTAGATCATTTTCATACATATCTAGAGCATCCACCCATATATCATATCAAAAGAATCAAAAACATAGACAAAAACATATAGAACTGCATAATCATATCCATACACATTTTTATTTACATAATCAAATCATTCTAACATCCATCTAGTATGCATCCTATATACAAAACATCATTAGATAGATTGCATCCACAACATATAAGCATCAAGACATGGGCATATAAACCATAAAATAGCTACATCATCATATGATCATCAAACACATGTCCAAATGTACAACATGTTGGTTTTTGCTTCTGAATCAACATTAGGGTTTGCCAGTTCTAATGCACAGGTAGATTTAGCCAACTGAATATAGGAGGTTGCATGAGCTCCTCCCCTTCACTTCTGGTTCTACCGCACCAAGGGGGGTGTCCCTATTTGATAAAAGTCTAACCTTGACTAGCTCAATGATAGAAGGATTTTACTTGACGGCAACAGACAGAATACTCTCATGTATGGACCAAGATTTGTGTAACAAATCACAAGGTTGGCAACATTCTTGGACATAATGTCTGGTTAGGTATGAGAGCATGCAAAGGTTCCTAATCCTAATCCTACAACGAATAGGTGGAAGTGATGAGATGGGTTGAAATGGCGTTTGGAGTGATGGGACTTTCCTAGACCCATTGAACAGACAAATTCCCAAACCAGTGCCTTATCTGGGCAGCAGAGTCATATCTAAGACTGTAAATGTCTCCCCATGACAACATAAATTCATATCCAGAGGACTTGAGAATAATGCTACTGCTTGATAGCAACATGTCCAAGAAAGAGTATCATTAATGATCATGCTTAACAGATCCTATGATGTAATCTATTTCCCTTTGTATCTGATCAAAAGCCTATTTAACCACTCCTTGAGCAGACGCAATAAATTAGACACACAGTATGCATACACTAAAAAACTTGGAAGTCCTTGACAACCTTGTTTGAAAAGAAAACAAATGACATACAGGAGAAAATCAGAAATAATACACACACAGGTGTTTTTCATTTAAAATCAATCTGCATAGAAGGTCATCACAGAGAAAATCATCATTTACAATCCAAGATAGATTAGTACACCAGACTAAGGACCGAGTCTGTAGCAAAAAATGCCTTTCAAAATGTGAACACCTTGTGTTCAGAGTCAGAGCCGAAAGCCCAAAAAACCTCCAACCTCTCAAAAGTAACATAGCCAAAACCATTTATACAGAACCATGTACATTCAGCAATTAATTACATGGCCAGAAGTAAAAAATCCGCCAGATACATCCATCAGAGGGAATGGCACTCAGAAGCCATCAATGCAGCAGACAAGGGAGGCCTCGAGCCTTGCGCCGCCATCTAGGAGTCTTCATTCACAATCGGGCAGTTTACTCGCTTGTACCATTGCCCATACTCCTGCTACAGTCGCCACTGATGGCCCAACAACCTGCAACCATCGAGAAAACTATCGCTGCGTTCAAATGGAAGTTCAACACAAGGGTTCAACGCGATGGTTCAAACATCAAAAATAATACTCCATAGGCAACGAAGCTTCGAACCATTGAACCTTGAACCAAAACAAAAAGGTTCAAGCAGGAGGTTCAACGATGCAATATTTGCGCAAGGCAAATGCATAATGCGACCCGTTAGAAGAAAATTGAACCCTGAACCGCTGAACCACTGAACTTAGAGAAAAAAGGGTTCAAGTTCAAACCGAAATGTAGAAGACACAAAAACAAACCCATGCCGATGGAGAAAAGACAAAGATCCCTCCTCAAGAAATGAGATGCAGATGCTGAAAAAGTACTGAAGGGGTGCCAAAACTTAGAACCTTTTGGATATTTGGGGATGGTGCCTGCATGAAAATTGCTAAATTAACTGACAGTGAATTCAGGCACCAACAGTGGCTCTAATTGGGGACGTGCAGGTGCAAGACTGTAGCGAGAACCCCAGATCTCTGGGATGTAGACCAGTGCCTTATCCATTGGGCATAGAGTCATGAAGTTACCATGATCTACATCACCAATCAAACTTGATGGCCTAAGGCCACCAAGAAAAGGAAAACCAATATTTCCCCTTGTCGAACACCTTGTTCTCATCTGCATACACTGGGTGAAGCCTGAGAGTACTACCATGATCTGACCATAAGCTACCTTGGTCATTTGCATGTTCAACCTTCTGATTCAGTTTGTCATTGTCACCCTTATGCAAACAACCCTCAGCATCAGGCAACAAATGGATGCAGAATGTATCAAGCAATGCATACTCAAATGGCATAGAACACAGGTTATCATCACTATGCATTGCAAAATGATTTCCTAGCTGGACTGAAAATTGAAAGCACTCGAAGTCCACCACACAACTAGGAAAAACAGAGCTCTCTTTATACGCTAGCCTCTCAAAAGAAAAGCTTTCAAATTCACAATTGTGCACATCATGCACACAACCAATAGCAGCACCAAACTAGAAAAGATCAGGCTCTGGCATCTCTTTCAAATCAGGCACATTTTTACAGTCACTTACCTGATGTATGTTGTTTCCTCTTTCATCAGGATGAGAAATAGAATCCAAGTCAAAAACAATGTCTAGATCCTCACCATACTCAGACAAATCCTCATCATCACATGTGTCATAAATGGGTGACCCAGGTGCATCAGTTTCATCGTAGTATGCCATTGGTTCATGGGCAGCAGAGCATGCATTTTCATCACCAATGGATTCACTCTGTGGAGGAGTATCAACCTATGTGTCATAAGCAAAACAACCATCGAATGAAAAACAATCATGCTCTGCACTAGCACTTATTTCAATTTCTGACTGCTCTTCATGATCTCCATGTGTTTGAAAGGTAGGCAATGGGTCACACATGGGACTATTTTTCTGTTTGCTTATACCTTCTTTGTCTTGAGTACAATACTCACAATTGTCTCCACAGGTCCATTCCAAAAGTTGCTCATTACTGTCCACAACCTCGTTGTTGTTTTCATGGCCAGCTGCCTCATTATTGCAATGGGAGTCTTCATTAGTTCCTTTATTGGCATCCTCAATTGGTGAACAATCTAGTTGAGATGTATTGTTAGCATTATGTTTAAATACAACAATCTCAAGCTCTATGCTTTCATTTTCATTTTTATCTACACATGATGCTTTAATTATTTGGTCATTTGCAGCTTCACAACTATTTTTCACACCAAAGCCTATGGACAGGGGTTTCAACAAGTGCTCATTTCTGATTTTTTCTATATTTTCTACAAACATGTATGCCATCTGCATACTTGTCACCTTGAAATCCCTCAGTAATGCACTAGAGCCCTCCTCAAAAGCCTCAAAGAATATGCCTACACAGGCTGAAATATCAGGTCTGAAGACTTTTGGGATCTGTGAAAAGGCTACTGCAAACCTATGACTGAAAACAACACATGGCTCTTCATCTTGTTTTCTGATTCTCATCAATTCTGCAACAAGATCAGCCAATTCTTTTGCAAATTCTTCCTTGAAATAGTTAGCAAGCTCATCCCAATAGGCAAAGGATCTTTTTGAAAAGCTCAAATACCAGTCTTTTGCTTTTGCATCAAAGGACCTAACAAAAAACCTCATCCACATATCCTCATCTCTAAATGAATGCTTTCCCATGAACTCATGAAAATTTTGGATATGTGCATTCCCATCACATACACTATGACCACTAAATCTGGGCATCTAACAGTATATCCTAGCAGGCATAGTTTCTACTTTATAGTCAACCCATGACAAATCTAATTGGTCATACAAAGGATCAAAAGGGGTGGCAAGAGGTTTAGCTTTCTGACTAGCAGACACAACAGGGTTATTGTTTTTTAACTGGGCCTGCTCAGCCTCTAAGAATATCAACCTATTTCTTATCTCTTCTATTCTTTTATCCAGCATTTCACCGCTGAGTATGGGATAATTCATACTTGGATTCATAAAAATTTTACTCTTAGACATCCTTTGTCTGCCTAAGACCTAAGGCTTCCCCTGGCATCTAACTTATGCAGTAAAACAACAAATATAAAGGGGAAGGAACAAGGTACCTTTTCTCATACAGATGTTGAAGTCTGAACAGCACATTTTTGTCACAACACACATCAACTTTTCATGTGCATTTAGATCTTTTATAGGGTTGCCACCTCTCCAGAGAGGACAAAATTTACAGCAGCTGAAAGCTCAACACATATTTTTCTGAGTTCATACCACCAGCAGAGCATCATTATTCACATGAAAGACTCCCCAGCAGAGTCGCCATTTTGTTGGTTTTTGCTTCTGAAACAGCATTAGGGTTTGCCAGTTCTAATGCACAGGTAGATTCAACCAACTGAATACAGGAGGTTGTGTGAGCTCCTCCCCTTCACTTCTGGTTTTGCCGCACCAAGGGGAGTGTCACTATTTGATAAAAGTATAACCTTGACTAGCTCAATGACAAAAGGATTTAACTTGACGGCAACAGGCAGAATACTCTCATGTATGGACCAAGATTTGTGTAACAAATCATAAGGTTGGCAACATTCTTGGACATAATGTCTGGTTAGGTATGAGAGCATGCAAAGGTTCCTAATCCTAATCCTACAACTAATAGGTGGAAGTGATGAGATGGGTTGAAATGGTGTTTGGAGTGATGGGACTTTCCTAGACCCATTGAACAGACAAATTCCCAAACCAGTACCTTATCTGGGCAGCAGAGTCATATCTAAGACTATAAATGTCTCCTCATGACAACATAAATTCATATCCAGAGGACCTGAGAATAATGCTATTGCCTGACAGCAACATGTCCAAGAAAGAGTATCATTAATGATCATGCTTAACAGATCCTATGATGCAATCTATTTCCCTTTGTATCTGATCAAAAGCCTATTTAACCACTCCTTGAGCAGATGCAATAAATCAGACACACAGTATGCATACACTAAAAAACTTGGAAGTCCTTGACAACCTTGTTTGAAAGGAAAACAAATGACATACATGAGACAATTAGAAACAATACACACACAGGTGTTTTTCATTTAAAATCAATCTGCATAGAAGGTCATCACAGAGAAAATCATCATTTACAATCCAAGATAGATTAGTACACCAGACTAAGGACCGAGTCTGTAGCAAAAAATGCCTTTCAAAATGTGAACACCTTATGTTCAGAGTCAGAGCCGAAAGCCCAAAAAACCTCCAACCTCTCAAAAGTAACACAGCCAAAACCATTTATATAGAACCGTGTACATTCAGCAATTAATTACATGGCCAGAAGTCAAAAATCTGCCACATACATCCATCAGAGGGAATGGCGCTCAGAAGCCATCAATGCAGTAGACAAGGGAGGCCTCGAGCCTTGCACTGCCATCTAGGAGTCTTCATTCACAATCAGGCAGTTTACTCGCTTGTACCATCGCCCATACTCCTGCTACAGTCGCCACTAATGGCCCAACAACCCGCAACCATCAAGAAAACTATCACTGCGTTCAAATGGAAGTTTCCCGCCAAAACGCCCTCTTCGCAGGCTCAAACTACACAGGGGAATAATCCCACATGCACGGTGCCGAGACCACACTAGCACTTTATAAACATAGCTGCATGCATAATAGGTGTCGAGCGTTTTGCCATGCTTGACATACGACCCTTCGCCAAAAGCCCATTGGCCAAATCTACACCATCGGCTTGCCCCAAAAACCTCTCACCGATCTCAATCGTCTCACCAACGACACCTCTGCAAGCCTCTGTCGGCTAGACATAGTCTATCGGCCAGCCCAAAAGCTTCCTTGGCCGATAGACCAACTCTCCCCGATGACCACCAAAACACCCTCGTCAGTGAAACCTCCACTGTCAGCCCAACATCTGCCCGTTCACCCGACAGTCTATGTCATGCCGATGACCATTCCAAATCCCTTGTCGCCAAGACATAGACCATCAGCACACCAATGAAAGCTCCCACCGACCTCAAAAGTCCTGCCGATGCCTACCTTCGCATTCCCCATCGGCTAGAGAAATGCCATCAGGCCAACACATTCCATCCCTGCTGACACAGCCAGTCACACCGACCGCCAACGAGCCACACTCTGCTCCACTATCGGCCAAACACTCATCATCGGAGCAACTGAAAAAACACTGGCCGACACCCTTAGTCACACCGACGAACACCTCCCTAAAGCCTCCAACTTCCACATCGATGGACCCTCCAACTACTAGCTCGATATGTAATCTTACTCCGATGGCATTCCCCATTGGGCAAACTCCTTACATCGGCGGCCCAAAAATTTGCTTCGCCGATAGCCAAACACACGCCGATGGACATCCATCGGCCAGACCAAAACAATCGGAGCACTCAAGAAATCTTTTGCTGATGAAGCCAATCACTCTGATAAGACCAAAAACATAAAGCCTTGAACCATTGAACCCCGAACCAAAAGGGCTCAACACGAGGGTTCATCGCGATGGTTCAAACATCAAAAATAATACTCCATAGGCAACAAAGCTTCGAACCATTGAACCTTGAACCAAAACAAAAAGATTCAAGCGGGAGGTTCAACGATGCAATATTTGCGCAAGGTAAATGCGTAATGCGACCCGTTAGAAGAAAATTGAACCCTGAACCGCTGAACCACTGAACTTAGAGAAAAAAGGGTTCAAGTTCAAACCGAAATGTAGAAGACACAAAAACAAACCCATGCCGATGGAGAAAAGACGAAGACCCCTTCTCAAGAAATGAGATGCAGATGCTGAAAAAGTACTGAAGGGGTGCCAAAACTTAGAACCTTTTGGATATTTGGGGATGGTGCCTGCATGAAAATTGCTAAATTAACTGACAGTGAATTCAGGCACCAACACAACATATCAAGTATCTCTGTCCAAATCTCTTAGAGTCATGTCATAAATGTATACAAAATATAACAAATGGTGATACATGTCTCGAGATAAAATAAGTACATATATCGACTATCTCAGCCATCCATAAAAAATGTGATACAATACAACCAAAATTGATACAAGTATCTGGGTCAGACTAACCCTGCTGCCGTGGAATACTGCTCCCTGCACTAGCCTCTCCTCTATCCCCCCTGCCGGCGGTGGGCCCCTCACTGAGCCTATAGACCGCGAACCACCTACTCTCTGGGATGCCTCTGAATGGCTCTTGAAGCTAGGGGCACGATGCTCTGCTGACACTGCTCCATGGTATAACCCCCTGTAATATTGCACCTACACCTAAGCCCTAGTAAGCTTGCTCTGCACTTGAGCCACCTGCGCCTGTGCCTACTGCACCTGTGAAACTAGAAAGATAGATGTGCTGTCTATACCCATAGCCATCATAGCTACATTTCTCTCTACCTGCATCACCTGCATGCTAGCTAAGGTTGTATCCTTCTCTCTAGATACCTCTGATATCCAGGTCGCATCCGTATCTCTCCGCAACTCTGCCACTCTCAAATGAGCCCTCAGCTACCTAACCTGGCTCTGTAGTGCAACCATAGCCTGTTGTTGTAAATCAAGCAGCAGAGCCTTCTCTGCCTGTCTCGGTGCCACCTGCTATGATTGCACCTACCCTACCTGTACCTGCTATTGCACCACCTACTGTGGCAGAGGCATCTGTCTCTGAGCTACCACTGGCTGAACCGACACCTGGCCCTATACATATCCTATAGCTTGCGGCTGCACAACTGCCTGCTAGCCTGACGCTCCCTCTCCAAACCTCCGTCTCTGCCTCGATCTACCACCATCTCCTCCTCCTCCTCCCTCTCCTCGTCCTCCTCCATCTCCCCCTTCTCCTCCATCTCCTCCTCTCCTCCTCCTCCATCCTCCCCTCCTCCTACCAGTTGTACCCTCCTCATCTGAATCCTCCTCATCGATATGAGGAGCCAACTCTCTTGGTCTTGAGTATCTAGGAAAGGGATGGGTAGCAAACCATGCCTCATAATCTGGCGTCATGCCAGCATCCACTATCTCCCTCCACATGGGCCAACCTGCATAGGAGATCTGCTGAAACTCTGCCACAACCTCCTCATAAGATGCCATAGGACCCCACCTATACCTCTCTGCATGAGTCCTAGCAAAATGTGCCTCCCCCTGTGGTCTGCCCTGTACTCGGCCAAACTGTCTCTGTACTCTACTCACAATCTGCCTCTAGAGAATGTACCTAGTCCTGCTAATGATCCACCGCATCTAGAGACAATAAGGAAGCTCATATATCTCGTCATCCCATACCTCATAGTCTACATAGGGGCACTAGACAACTACATCCACACCATCAAAAGCATGTCTCCAGTACTCAAGCTTCCCCAACCTGTGCTGGGAAATCACACCTGCATAATCATAACTATAGGGCTCACCCCTCTACCTGTGAAATACACATATCGACTGTGTGATAGCAATGTGCTTCCACAACCAAAACTGTAGAAGGGAAATGCCAGCAGACAAATTAGCCCCTTTATGGTACACCACCTAGTGCATGTCTTTGTACAAGTGTGCAAGCACACACACACCCCATGCATACTGCGTCCCATCCATAATCATGCTCTCTAGCACCCTCCCCTAGCCGATCGGGAAACTGTGTGACCTCCTATCAGGGCATACTACGCCACCGATCAATCCTGCCACTATGCCTACGAAGTAGTCATAGCAGTCATGAATATCCTGCCATGAAATTACCTACTCCACCAACTCAGGGTCATCGAACATGTGTCTGCACTCCTCCAAGCCAGCATCCCACTGTGACTCATACTCAACTAGCTCTCCCTGAATTAGGAGGTGCAAAATCTAACAGACATCCTCAAGACTGATCGCCATCTCTCCCATCGGAAGATGGAATGTCTCGTCCTTGCTGTGGAAATGCTCCACCACTGTAGTCAACATTGCCCAGTTCGCACGAACCTCAAGCATAAAAAAAATGTAATGAAGGCCCATAGCACCCATAGCCTCCCGATCTATCTCTGTCAGCATATACCGCTGTAGCAATGGCAATGAGAACTGCTCTCATGACATAAGAACATCTCGAATATCCTCCTACAACCAAGCAAAACATAACATCAATGAAATCCATATCCAAGCAAACCTACTCAAAGCAGTCAAACTATCCCATCATTGACTTAACACATCGAATTAATCAAAAATAGCATATCATCTCTCGACTAGATTCTCAGCAATCTCAAAGATCACTAATCAATTGACGCATCAATCAAGATGCCAATTGGGTTAATTTCATTAAGTCAACCAATTTTCCTAGTGCAAATGTGTCGATCTAGGTGGTAAATGCACCGATCCATATCACATGCGTTGCTTCACTATGAATGCACCACCCTTTGACGTGTATGTACCGTTCTAGCACATGCGCCATTTCCCAGCAAATGTGCCAATTCAGAGCTTAAATGCACCATAGTATCATATGCACCAATTCAGAGTCTAAATGCACCATACTATTAAATGCACCACTTCATAGCTTATATGTGCCATATCGCATCATATGCGCCATTTCAGGAGTCATATGCGCCAAAAGGGTGATTCAGCGCATTTGTTCTAGTTGCTTTTCCTAGCCATTAATGAGCCTAAAAATTGACTTTTCGCAAGTTTTGAAGAACTACATACCGGGGGTCTTGCCTCTACTAGCCGATCGAACTATCGGATCTTCTCAAACTGATGCTCCTCGCGCGGAATAATCATCTGTCTGGCTGCCATGCTCTCCTAAGCTCTCTAGAGGACTAATCAACTATGGACAAGTATGCAAATGAATAGAACTTGTGGACCTAGCTCCTATATATAGCAAGTGACCCATATCTGACTGCATGACAACTGTGGCTGCTTCCCATGTCTGTTTCTCTAAACCATATCCCATTTTCCTCCATCCTCACCTATCTTCCACCTTCTTCTTCGTGAGATTGTCCGTCTCATACCCTTCTATCTTCTTCCCGTCCAATCTCTCAAGGGGGCATCCTATTGTTAAACTTGTACCAGGGGCAAATTGGGGCATGTATCACTGTAAAAAATCTTATTCTTTGAAACAACATGATAAAACACATTACATCAAAGAGGGGCAAAATGTATACACCTAAAATTGACATGACTCTACTTAAATAAATATTTTAAATATTTATTTCATCTTCACATTCTTCTATCAATAAATAAAGAAATTTATTTATTTATTTAATTCATTCCCTCTCATTTAATTAAATAAATTACATTTTATTTAATTAATTAAATTCATATACATCACCTTCATTCTGCTAAATAATTAAATAATTTTAATTATTTAATTAAAATCATTTATTCTTCCAAATTTAAATAAAATGCAAATTTATTTAAATAAAATCTTAAAATCTCCACTAAATAAAATATACTTTTATATTTTATTTTTATCTTCAAAAATCTCCACTAAATAAAATATACTTTTATATTTTATTTTATTCTTCAAAAATCTCCACAAAATAAAATATATTTCTATATTTTATTTATTCCTCTTAGTTATCCACAAAATAATTAAATAAAATCTTTTTATTTAATTATGCATTCTTATCTTCAAAAAATCATTCTTATCTTGTAAAAATACTTTCCTCTTGTCACACAAAAGCAAAAGCAGTTTTAAAGCATCTTTACAGCAAACTTTCTCTTAAATTAGAAAAATAAATTCTAAATTAAGAAAATCAAATCTCATCCTCATCAAGAGAGGAGTTAACTCCACAAAGTTGCTTTTCGAATGACACGTCTTTCATCCATTTGTTGCATGTTCCTCAACAATCCTCCTCCATTGATCTTCCCTTTTATCCTCAACCATTGATCTTCTTCTACACATCTCTATAAATACAACACTATTCTTCCTCATTTCATAATCCATAGCTTGAGCAAACTTATGCTACAGAAACACAGGCGCGCCTTTGGCACCCCCACTTTCTTAAGCATTTATATCACCCATTGCTAGTGTGTTGAAGCTCATCTTCAAGCACACAAGTATCTCAGCCATTCCATTCTTGTCACCTTCAACAAGCAAGGGAGCATTCACTTCTGAGGGCTTCATCATCATCAAGGTCAAGAAGAGATTGGTGAACTATGGAAGAAGAAAGGTAAAAGTTTGTAAGTATTGTTCTTTGTTTTATTTTAATAAATCTTTTACTTTCACATTTCATAGATGTATTGGGTTTATTATATCATTATTGATTAATCTATTTTCCCCTTCACACTAATTTATAGAGTTCTAGATGTCTTGTATGTGTAGCTAAGAGATTTTCTATAAAACTAGTGGTAGTGAGTTGCTAGTCATTTTGATCATCTTTATTATTTTTTGTATACTATTTGAATGTTATGAAGAAACATAATTAGTATTTCATAGATTTTGATTTGTTGTCCTATACCCATCGTTAAACATTGGCACATGTGATAAGTAATAGAGAGTCAATAAGATGGATTGTTGAGAAAGTCATTTGAAGGTGATAGAGGAAGAAGGATGCAATGTCTTAAATTTTTTGAAGACATGAACTATGTTCTATTAGTATAGGATATTATTTATCTTCATTTGTTTATTGTGGATTATTCCTATACATGGATTATTCCTACAGTTCCATGGATTATCCCTACTCTTGGAGTTAAGCTTGCTTAGGTGTGCTAGTCTTTTAGAGTTAGCTAGATAGTCTCATGGAGTTAGCTTGCTAGCCTTGTGGAGTTATCTTGCCACCAGTCTTAGTTAGTGGGAGTTACATGCCTATTCTTAGGCTTCTTCACCACTATTCTAGGTAGTAGTTAAACTTCCTCGCTCCTATATCTACATCTCCATTTCACGAGCTAATTTATTCATGCTATTCATTTCATGTTTATTATGTATATCTATATTTTATTTACATTCTGTGCTTTTAATTTATCTTGCAACAATGAGTGTGCATGTGCTTGACTCATGTGGCTCAAATTAGCATAGGCATTTGATCCAAAAGACCATGGTGCACTCCTATATGGTAAAAGAGCACAATTTTGGTATATGAATGTCATATTATTTTCTATTAATTATTTAGAAAAAATTGGGTTTATCATTTGTAAAATTACTTGTGTTTGGTAGCCATTTTTTGTTGGTGGAGGCATTATTTTGCATCAAATTTGCATCTTTTGCATGTTGGGAAGGAAAATGCTTTATGGGTTTAGTTCATAAAATTGAAAAACTTTGTGGGTATTGTTACACCAAAAAAAGTCTCCCTAGGACTTTTTCCTTCCTAAGTTTAGCTCTTGGGTCCTGTTAGTGTAATCATGCATGTTTATTGTAACTCCCGATGGAAATCACTAAAAACCCATGTCAAAATAGACCTAGGGGATAGTGATGAGCTTGACCTTGCCTTGAAAATGGGACAGAGGACTTGGGCACCCATGCCCTAGTCCTACCCTACTTAGCAGGGTCCAAAATTTTAAATATCAATTATCTGACCGTTAGAAGTGCTCGTTGTTGACATCTCAAGTTTGAATTATAAAATTAAAGTGGGAATGTGTTTAGTTGCATATATAAGCATGTTTAGGGATTCATTTGTAAACTAGAAGATGATTATGAAATTTTGGCACACTTATGATTTTAGAGCATTCAAAGTATTTATTGTTGCAGAGTAGACTTGTCTTGTTATTGTGTTTGTTATGAATATTTAGCTTCATCTTCTCATGATCTAAAAAATTTTCATCTATATGCGAGCTACACCTTCAAGGTGATATTTATTTGTGTTTTCAATCATTTATCAATTGGTTTTTGCCTCTATCCCACAGGGATACACACTCTCTATCTAACAATAGTGTTTGGAAGGTTTGAATGTCCTTCTGGGGCTTGACTAAGGCAAGCTCCTAGACACCACAACCCCCAACCCCCTTTTCCTATGATTGCAGTTTACAGATGCAGAAGTGAAAGAATTGGAGTTGCAAGGAGGCATAATAGAGTGTCAGAATTGTAGACCTAAGAAAAAAACTAGGACCTGGACTTGGGCACCTGCTCTTTAGTCCTCTAAATCTCTAAAGTAGAAAACTTCCATGACAATGGTGATTAGTTGTAGATAATTTCTAGAGATCTCTGAAGAAACTGCCACCTTAGACTCGGGTGCCTACTCTTTCATCCCCAACTTTTTCAAATCTAGAATCTCAAAATTTGGTATGTATCTAGTTGTCATTTGATATCTTTGTGTGTGAGCATTTATTTGACTCATCCATTTATTTACAATTTTACGAAATTAGGGTTTTAAGCATAATCAATCTTTAATTAATCAATTAATCAAAAAATTTCAAGTTTTCTCTTCATTACAAGTGACACTAAATCTATAATAGAGCCCTCTTGTAAAGATTGTGGCTTGACTCAATTTATGTCCTTGAATGTAAGGTGTGAAAGGAAGATTTAACCTACACTTTCATTGAAATTGAACTCTGAAACATTTTGGTGAACTCACGTTTTATTGAATTTTGCACCTTGGTAAGTGTTGTACTTTAGATTTACATTCATTCATTTGATTTTCATCTTATTGCATTTGAACATTTACAAAAAAATTTACATTTTAGGCTTGCATTTTGAAATAACTTGCATTAATTTAATTTAATTTCATTTAATTCTAATATTTTTATTAGATATGATATAAATTAAATAAATTCATCGTTAATTAATCATTTGCATTGCATTTTCATGCTTAAATTGTTAAAATTTGCTTGAAATTATGCATTTTTTTATAAAAACCTAGTTTTTGCATTAGCTAGGGTTTGTAGTTAAAATATTGTTTTGGATTTAACTACTCTTTTAAATGCTCATTTGGGACCGATTTCTAATTGTAGTGTCTCATCATAGTGTCTTTTTTGCAAAAAATCATGTCTAGGGTTTAAAAACCTTGTATTTTCACTAGATTTTGCCTTGTCATCACTTTAGATTTGCATTATAGGTGTGTTGTGAAAGATATTTATGCATTATTGAATTTATATTGAGCTTATTATTCACTTTCCCTCTTTAATTTCTTCACAACACCTCTTCTTTTAGGGTTTTGTATTGAAAAAAGTGAAAAACAAGCATTTTAGATCTTAAACATATCTTGTTCCTTGGGATTATTTTATTAGTGTGTGCATTGAGTGTTGTATGCTTTTTCATGAGTCTTATAAACCACTTCCCTAATAGAAATATCCCTTTTAGAAGAGGTATTAGATTAATGGGTTCTAGTGCCCCTGAGAGCAACGATATTCCTATCTCTGAAAATCCATTGAACACATTCTTTACAAAAGGAGAGACACAAATTTTGCAAGATATTATACCTCCTACAACTAAAATGGAAGAGAAAATATTTCATGATGTTGAGGACCCTATTGATGTGATAACACATGTACCTAATGAGCAAAAATAAACAAACTTGATAAGTAACTAGCCAATTATCAAGCATTTATGGAAAATAAAAGGATAGCGGATGAGGCTATATCTATGATTCATAAGAGAATTGTTAAAAGAAGGACAAGATGGTGTTAATGCAATTCAAGGCTTAATGCATATAGTGCATCATAATGTTATATCGGTGACTGAATGTGCGAATGCTATTAATAACATGTCATCAAGTATCAGCACCTATACCGACTACTAGAATATCTACATTTACATCAACAATTTTAACTAATACAAATGCTTGTAGTAATGCTACCAATGGTATTGGAGTATCTAATGGCATTAATTCACAAAATTACAAATTTGGGGGATTCAACTATCAAAACCTAGCACCTGAGGTGACTTCTTTTATTAATACTTACTCTCAACCACCCCTCAATCCCACTTATTCTCAACCACCTCTTACATACAATTATTCACAACCACCTTCCACTTACAATTACTCTCAACCACCTTTTATTTCCACTTACAATCAATCTCCTCAAAATATCATGCACATAGCTTCAAATTCTCAAATCGCATCTCCTAATGACGCCATCTTAAATCAACTCTTGCAAGGAATGATCCCTTTACAACAAAAGGTGATGAGCTTGACTAATTAATCCCAATCTAATTCACCAACTTATCATGCTCATAATCCTTTATCTTATGCAATCTTGAGAACTGCTATGCCTAAGAAGTTTGAAACTCCTCTCTTTGAAAAATATGGTGGAAAAGGTGATCCCAATACTTGTGGCAGAATTCACAGCTATGTGTAGTGATTTTTACTTTGAGGAGGACTTAATAGCAAAAATTTTCCCATGATCTCTTAATGATACTACTTTAGAATGGTTTTTCTCTTTACCTTTGAATTAAATACACTCCTTTTTGCAACTTGTTGATCAATTCTTACAACATTTTCAAGCAAACATTAGACCTCAAGTTTCATTGATTGATCTAGTTCATTGCTAGAAAGGTTCGAAAGAGAAGTCAACTAAACTTATTAGTTGGTATTGTTACAAGGTGTGTGCCCTTAGTCTCCTTGTGTTGTGCAACATAGTGCTTAGGTTCATGACAAGGCGTAACTACATCTCATGGATTCATTAACTTTGGTAGTTGTATCAGGCATTAATAGGTTGATCTTTTGGTGCAATGGCAACCATCTTTGCAACAATTGGTATTAGAGCCTAGGTCATGCATCTGAACCCCTCATTTGCATTGGGGGGGATTTTTTCAAGGTGTGTGCCCTTGGTCTCCTTGTGTTGTGCATCGTAGTGCTTGGGTTCGTGACAAGGCTTAACCACCTCCATGGATTCATTAACTCTAGCAGTTGTATTGAGCATTAACAAGTTGATCTTTTGGTGCAACAACAACTGTCTTTATAATAGGTATCAAGCTCTCTATGCGAAAACATAATATCAAATGAAGGATGAAGATGTTCAGAAGGTGTTTATTACAAATCTACAACCTAACATCCTTGATAAGATCCTCTTGATGATGTATAACTTTTTTCAACATTTATACACAACCTTTCATGATTACCAACTTTTCTCTAGTTAGTATGAAAACCAAAACTCATCAACTCAAGTTGGTCAATCCATAGGTGGACCTTCACAAAACAACTTTAAGAGGAATAATAAGAGTTTCATCAAGGTTAATGGGTAGAACTCAAACAAATTTTCACAAGTGTCTGCTATTACTAATCCAAAGAGGACACCATTTCAAAATAGACAATAACAAAGACAATTCACTCCAATATCTGACTTCTTACATTCTATCATGAATCAAGCTATGAGTAACAACCTCTTGAAGCTTCCTTCGATTAAACCATTGGATCCTAGTAGAATGGAAGCACCTTATTTTGATGCTAATGATTTTTGTCATTATCATCGGCAACAAGGACATGATACTAAACAATATATGCATCCTAAACATGAAATGCAAGATCTTATCGACTTGAATGTTATACAAGTATCTGGTGTGAATGATAATGGAAATAAGTCAGTTACTCCTCTAAATTAGAATTTACAGATCTTTACTAATCCATTTCCTAAGCATACTAATAAAAACATGATGGAACAAAATACAGTAGAAGTAGAAGATGACTATCTAAACTATGATTGATAATTGCTACAATAGAGGTGGATAAGGAAAATATTGAAGTATTACCTTGTCTACAAAGAAATGGTATTTATGTTGAGGTTCCTCCTCCGTTATCCCTTCAAATATTAGGAGATAACCAAAATGCATTGAAAAGACAAACAGAACAACCAAAGAAAGAGATTATGACAAAATAAAAGATTGATACGGTGCAAGATAGTCCTCCTTATGATAGACGAATTCAACAAAATAAGAAATCAAGGGATCGGAAAAGAATATGATGATTATCATTAGTAGGAAATAACTATGGTTCTCCTCCTCATAAGCAAAAAAAGATTCCAAATTTACAAGTATTTGGGAAGCAAGCACTGCATGGACATTCTAAAAACAAAGAATAATCTAATATGAACCACTCAAGCTTGTCACAAATTCTAGTTTGGATATGCCTACATGTGAGTATTTCTAACCCTTTACCTCTATGTTGTGTTTCCCCGTGATGTGTTATGTGTTGTTTAGGCCTCCTTAGATGACCATTGATACTCTTGTAAGGTCAAGGATACCGGGAGACCACCTCTATTGTGACCCTTCTTCTATTTGTATCATCATTGTTCTATATTGCTCCTCTCCTCTATTTTATTGTTGTGTGTTGTTTCTTGGGGGCATAGCATTGCAGTCGATGACCTGGGGATACCTTCCTATGTGACGATCCTAAGGCACTTGCTCTCCTCTCTTAATTTATAATTTACCTTCTTCTAGTGGTTCTTTCTAGCTAGTGGATGATGAAAAATAAATAATACTAATATGGACCACATGTCCCTTCAGTGAGTAAGAAAAAATGGACCTAGTCCATATATAACAATGGGGTTGATATATATTATCTGATGGTTGGCTAGTAGAATCACTCCATGTGATATTTTGATGTTGTCTTATCATACTAACAAACTATAAGAATACATTTTCTCTTTGCACTTTGTTTATCTTTGAATCTCACCTTGGTTACACTCAGTCTTGAGATTTTTGTAGTATAGCCCCATGGTTATACTCAGATTTCAAACCCGTAGTATAGCCTTGGCTCTTTATGTGAATGATTGCATGCATTTATTTTATCATGTGATGTGGTTATTATCTTAGAGAAATATTTCTAACCTCTCTTCTCGCAGGAAATTGTGTGTTTGTGGGAACATTTGGCAATTGTAAAGTACATGTCACCTTTGGGGGCATGGGCTTTGCAAAAGCTCTTGTTCCCTTGTGTGTCTTCTCTCTACCTTAACATGCTTGATATCGATACATGATATCAACCACCTTAAGGTGGGGGCATATAAGGTAAGCTATCAGATGATTTTGATACTAACGAAGCATGTTTTTAGCCCTCTATGGAGGTGCGATGTTGTATCTATACTTGAGTGCACATCTTTACTTTATATTGCAATGAGAAAGTCTTCTGCAGAGGTGGGATATCATGCATATCATTTTATTTAAAGACCTCTGTGAAGATAGGATATCGTGCATATCCTTTTATTATAAGCCCTCTGTAGAGGTGGGGATGGTGTATCTCTTGAGCTAGTGCACATCCTTTTTATTCTAAAAGTCCTCCAAGTAGGTAGGGTTGGTGTATCCTCCCTTAAGCATGTCTTTAGTGGTTGTTGTGGCATAAGCCCAACTGTTAGGTGTGCCTGTGATGGTGGGGGCTTAGCAATAAGTTCCATCCACCACCTTGTTTGTCGTGTTTTAGACATATAGTATGTCTTTGGCATGCTATATGGTGCTCATGTTTTCTATGTGTCTTTCATGTGTTTGTTCCCAAGTATAGTCCAAAGAGCATGGAAAAATGCCCCTCCTATGCTTTGGGATTTGTATGGCATGTTTGTTCCCAAGTATAGTCCAAAGAGCATGGAAAAATTCCCCTCATATGCTTTGGGATTTGTATGGCATTTTTGTTCTCAAGTGTAGTCCAAAGAGCGTGGCGGAATGCCCCTCTTACATTTCAAGATTTGTATTGTGTGTTTGTTTCCCCATATGTAGTCCAAAGAGCATGAAAAAATGCCCCTCCTACATTTTGGGTGGTGTGTTGCATTTTTACTTTCCATGAATTTGTATTTGCATTCATTTATATATATGAAAAAAAAAATCATTGCATTCACTATATTTAGTGTGTTATGTGTGTTTTCAGTACTGTCTTCTATGTGTTTTGTGTGCCTATTACTATCTTCTATGTGGTTTGTGTGTCTATTATTGTCTTCATTGTGTTTAGCGTGTCTGTGATGTGTCTTCTATAATGTCTACCTGACACTGGGGGCTAGGAATAGTTTCTCAATCTATGTATACATTAGCTCTAAGTGCCTAGTGTGTCTACTGTGTTTTTTACCATACTTTAATGCATGTATGGGCCTTGTGTTCATGCATACATTAAAGTGGGAGCTAAATGTTATGTTAGAAAATGTATCACTAGGACTTTTTCCCTCCAAAGTTTAGCTCTCAGGTCTTGTTAGTGTAATCATGCATGTTTATTGTAACTCTCGATGGAAATCCCTGAAAACCCATGTCAAAATGGACCTAGGGAACAGTGATGAGCTTGACCCTGCCTTGAAAATGGGGCTAAGGACTTGGGTGCCCATGCCCTATTCCCACCCTATTTAGCTAGGTCCCAAATTTTAAATGTCATTTATGTGACCATTAGAAGTTTCTATTGCTGACATCTCAAGTTTGAATTATGAAATTAAAGTGGGAATGTGTTTAGTTGCATATATAAGCATATTTGGGGATTCATTTCACTTATAATTTTAGAGCATTCAAAGTATTCATAGTTGTAAAGTAGACTTGTCTTGTTATTGTATTTGTTATGCAAATTTGGCTTCATCTTCTTATGATGTGAAATATTTTCATTTATATGTGAGCTACACCTCCAAGGTGACATTTATTTGTGTTTTCAATCATTTATCAATTGGTTTTTACCTCTATCTCACAGGGGTACACACTCTCTATATAACAATGGTGTTTGGAAGACTTGAATGTCCTTCTGGGGATTCACTAAGGAAAGCTCCTAGACACCACAACCCCTAATCCCCTTTTCTATGATTATAGGTTATAGGTGCAGAAGCGGAAAAATTAGAGTTGCAAGGAGGCATAACAAAGTGTCAAAATTGTAGACCTAAGAAGAAAACTAGGACCTAGACTTGGGCACCCGCTCTTTAGTCCTCTGAATCTCTGAAGAAGAAAACCTCCATGATAGTGGTGATTAGTTGCAGATAAGTTCCAGAGATCCTTGAAGAAATTGCCACCTTGGACTTAGGTGTCCTCTCTTTCATCCTTGACTTTTTCGGATCCGAAATCTCAAAATCTAGTATGTATCTAATTGTCATTTGATATCTTTGTGTGCAAACATTTGTTGTGATTCATCTATTTATTTACAATTTTACAAAATTGGGGTTTGAAGAATAATTGGGCTTTATTTAATCAATTAATCAACAAATTCCAAGTTTCCTCTTCATTAGAAGTGACACTAAATCTATAGCAGAGCCCTCTTGTAAATATTTTGGCTTGACTTGATTTATGTCCTTGAATGTAAGGTGTGAAAGGAGGATTTAACCTACACTTTCATTGAAATTGAAAAGCCCTCTTTTTACTCTGAAACATGTATCTGTATTTTTTACAGGCAACAAGCAGTTTTTGCAAAAAGAGTTGTCAAAACAATAGGATGTGGCTATTTTCCTTGTAGGCTAAATTTGAATTTGCATCATATTTACATCTTCTACATGTCAAGAAGGAAAATGTTTTTTGGGTTTTTTCACAACATCAAAAAAATTGTGGGTATCTATTAGTTTCTGCATGCAATAAGTGAATCTTGTGGAAACTACATCATTATCAATTTTTAATAGGTTATTATTGATGAAAAAGTAATATTGTAATAAATTTTGATCGATAACTTGAAATCGAGAGTCATTTTTCTTGAAAAGTTCATATTTTTTAATTTCTAGTCCATTGGACCTACTTGCATTATAAAACAACACTAAATTATAGACTACAAAATCTAGGGGTGTTCAAGACATTGGATTAAAGGGAGATGTTTTGTGTTGTCTTTGTACACTTCCTACTTTCCTTCTATACTTCTATTTTCCTTTTATTTCTACAACAACATTTACTTTAATCAATGGATTCACTTTAATCAATCATGCCTTTGACACCCTTCGACTATCATGATTAGTAGCTCAAAGTACAACTTGCGTTAAATACAATGGTTTGTAGAGGGTAACAAAGGGCATTGAGACTAAACCAACTAATGATGATGCTAAAAAAGTGGTATAACAAATGTGATGAAGCTTTCATTTTGTTGTGTCTTACTCTATCTCCTAAGCTCCTCTTTCATGTCGAAGCATTGAAAACACTTGATGAAGTTTGGCTTGCATTAGAAAAACTCTTTGGGAAGTTAGATGTAATGAGAAGTCATGAGTTATAGAATGAGCTCAGAAGTTTGAGCCCAAGTACCTTTGACACCATAGAGGAATTTTTGACTAAGTTTAAATCACTAAGGCTATAGTTAGAAGAATGTGGGATAGACAAAAAGGATGATCGACTTGTTCTTTTTGTACTCTCTAACTTAGGTCCTGATTATTCTATTTTTGTCTCTACCTTCTACTCCACAAAAAGTTATTTTGGAGCCATGTGGAAAATGCCTTCTCTAGATGACTTTATTGACAACTTTACTAGGGTGCAAGAAAATTTAATATAGATGGGCACATTGGAGCCTTTAAAACCTCAGGCCCTCATTGCTAGGAATTGGACACAACAGGATTCGAACAACAAAGGGAAGAAGAAAAATAATCAAAAGGACAAGGGGACCTAAAAAGATCAAAAAACTAAGTCCTCTAAAGATAACACTCAAAAATATTCAAACTAAGGGAATCCTTAGAAAGAAAGAGTTAAGTGTGTGCATTGCAAGAAACTTGGGCATGATGAGCACAAAGTATGAAGAAGCAGATTGACTACCTCTCACATCTTCTTAAGGAGATCAACATAGGGGTCCATGAATCTATCAAACAATACTCATCAACCCAAGAAGGAAAGGAAAAAGGTAAAGAGAAATCTAAGGGTAAGGCTCTAGTTGTAGATGCATCTTCAGCAGCTCCATCTTGAATCATTAACTTAGATGCCCCACACAACATGAGTTCTTCATAGGTTGAATTTTCTTCCTTAGATCCTTATAGCATGTCTTCTATCACTATGGGTAATGACACTCCAACAATATTTACAGGGAGAGGGTCTATTGAAATTAAAGGTGGAACATTCACAAATTTTCTAAGTCTACCTTCTCTTTCAGCTAATCTCCTATCAGTGTATCAGATTACACACATAGGGAGGTGCATGAGAGTTCATTTCTCTCTAGACTCAGTTGAGATTAGAGAGTTGCATAATAACAATCCAGTAGCTTTGGGAAGGGAAGATCACTAAGATAGGTTATACACCTCTCACTTTGCACTTGACATTTCTCCTATAGAATAGCTTACTCATTTAGATAGAGTTAGCAAATTACAACATGAGTGGTTCAACCACCTTAATCACCACTACCTTGAGCAACTAAGTCAACAAGATATGGTCATAGGGTTGCCTAGAATTATATTTCCTAATGGTATTTGTGAGGGTTGCACCCTTGGGAAGCATCTCAAAAAAGAAATTTGACAAAGGAAAATCTTGGAGGGCTACACAGAGTATGGAGCTTGTTCATAGTAATGTATTAGGAGAATTTCCTCATACATTTTTCACTAAGGCAAAGTATGTTCTTACTTTCACAAATGAATTTTCTAGATGCACATGGGTCTACTTCCTTTGGTAGAAATATAAAGTCTTCAACAACTTTTGAGACTTCAAGGCTCTTGCTAAAAAATAGTTAGGAAAAATCATCAAGGTTCTTCGACTTGACAATGGGGGTGAGTATGTCAACAACAAGTTTGAGTAGTTTTGTACATTAGAGGGGATAGATTTGTAGAATGTAGTTCTATAAACTCCCCAATAGAATGGTGGTGCAGAATGAAAGAACTAATCCTTAAAAGAGATAGCTAACAACATGATATATTCCAAGGGCCTTACATCATAGTACTGGGTAGAATCAGTAAACTATTCTTGTTACATTTAGAACTAAGTTCCTCATAAAGCCTTAAAGAGAATCACTTCCTTTGAAGCCTAGATGAATTAGAAACCCTCACTTAAGCACTTCAGGGTCTTCAAATATTTAGCCATGGCACACATACTGAAGTAGAATTCCATGGAAATGGAACCTCAATCCAAACCTTGCATCTTTTTAGGTTATCTAGATGGTGTAAAACATTATTACCTACTCCACTTGATGACACATCAATTGTTTATTGAGATGGGTTTTAAGTTTCAAGAGAGTCCTGTCAACTCTATACTTGACATTTCTCCTTCTACTTTGGATTCACTTGGATTTGATAATTCTTCTAACGAATTAGACCATCCACAATAGATTCTTGAGGTAGAGTCTTCTTCTTCTAGTTCTAATAGTGATGATATTGATGGGGAGTCATCTCCATCCACTTCTAGACATGTTTTGGAGGATGAGGATTCAATACTTGATTCACCCACATTCAACCCACTTTGGGCTAGGAAAACACTCCAAAGTGCAGGCACTTGGGTAGGGGTTCTAGTAGATAATAGACATAGTTGGCCAGACTATTAGAGTGGCCCACATGTCTTTTATGCTTCAACCTCTGATCTATAGTCATTCCAAAAGGTATCAGGCATACCTGAATGGGATAATTATATACATGAGGAATATGATTCCTTAATTTGAAATCACACTTGGGACTTCACTTCACTTCCTAAGGGAAGTAAGATGGTTCAATGTAGGTGGATATATTAGACCAAGTTTGCAACAGATAGGTCAATTGACAAGTTCAAGGCATGATTGGTTTCCAAGGGTCTTGTTAGGAATAGCATGTAGAAGATATCAATTAAATGTAGATAAAGATTAAATAGAGGAATGAAAAATACATAGAAATATAATAGCAAAAGACAATTTTAATGTGGTTCACCCAAATTCGGGCTACATCCACCAACAAAGTGTCCAATATTATTATCTAGCAGATAGAACCAATTACAACCAACAATCTCATGCAACTCAATACTACTACAATATGCTACAACCCAAAAATCAATGGAAACCCTAACCCTTAGCCTTCTTTTATCAAGACTTATGTTGGCTACAAAAATAGTTTTTTTTTTATGTCAGCCAATAGAAAAATAATTGTCAATGCCTTTATAAAATAATAGGCAATTTTTGTTTCAAGGGCACTTCTCCTGAGCCCCTGACTAGGGGCATTGCCCCTAGCAACCCCCGCTGGGGGTGTTACCCATAGACCCCCATTGTGGGCTCTGCCCTTGGGCCTCTACTAGGGGGATACCCCTTAGATGGGGCTTTGCCCCCCTACACTCCCCCATTAAATACTTTGGGGTGAAACTGTACTAACAAAAGTGGGGAAAATTTAACCTTCAAGTCTGATGAGGCTCCATATAACAACAGGTTTTTCACAAGTTGTTTGTATTGACTACATAGAGACCTTTGCACCTGTGGTAAAAATTACTTTGATCCAAATTACACTTGCAATTGTTGTAGCACATGGTTGGGATGTGCACGAGATAGATGTGAAGAGTGATTTTCTTCATGGAGACATTAACGAGGAGATCTACATGGAGAAGCCACTAGGGTTGATTTAGGATTCATCCTTCACTTGCAGACTTAGAAAATCCATCTATGGCCTCAACTAAGTCCCTTGGGCTTGGCATGCCAAGATGGATTCCTTCCTCCTAGATTTAGGTCTCACTTAGTACCATTATGTAATGCTACTTTTCCCCATAATTATTTAATTAATTGTAGTGGATTTAAATATAATAAATACCATAATTAAATGTATGTAAAGTTATTAATTCCAATGTAAATTACAACATATGATAATTTAATAGGAACTCTAAAGTAAACAATTAACAAAACAAATTGGATAACATAATTACATAATTAGATTAACATCAAAACCCACATATATAATAACTCCAATAGTTTTATTAAATAACTTCAGTACTTATCTGAATCACTGAGCACTTGGATCAGCCACTCTCACCCTAGGAAGATTTCTGTGGTCTTGGCCTTTATTATGTCTGTGGGCACTCCAGGAGGAAATAATTCTTATTCAAAACACAATGTATCATGCTCAACACAAGTGCTCTATAGCCATGTTAACCAGAACAAATGCTCAACATAACTGCACACACAAGCCCTGGTCAAGACAATCCTAAGTGTACTCTATACCCCAAGTTGGACACACTCTCTGTTCCCCCTTCTCCAATTCCCATGGCCCACCTAAACCACCTTCTTCTTCCTTGAGTGGTCCCAATGCCCTTTCCTAGTCTCACATGAATACCTTATATAACATATTAAGGGGTGGTTTATAAACCATCACACCCTTTCACAAATGTTGTTATTAATAATTATTTAATAAACATAATAATTCCTCTCTTTTAAAAGGGATTTTTATAATTATTATTTATTTATCTCCATTTTAATTAAAGGATCATAATATCCTTTATTTTTCTATCTCCCTTTTAATCATAAAGGGATAAATAAACTAGATCCTCTTATAATTTAAAGGGTTGATCATAAAATATCTTTCTTTTTAATTTTAGGGAGAAAGTCTCATAACATTTTTCTCCCTATAAATTAGCTATTGTTCTTAGTAGCTCAAGTTGAATCTACAACATCATTCACCAAAAATAAGTCTAGTCAAGTGTGGATGTAACACTATCAGTAACCCAATGAATCTACTTAATCTATAATTATATTTCTAAAAAATTTAGATCTTTTCAATAGCTCTTCTACTTTAACTAAAACTAAAATTAGATCACATAGAAGTACTTTGTTAATTAATAACATGATTATAACTATATCTTTTAAATTTAGTTTTTCATATGTAACCTTATCTTTAATACAATATTTCAATCTTTTAGGTGTCATTTGAACATAAAATATACAAAGGTATTATCATGTGATCACATAGAACTTACCTAGTGAATGACATGCATATCCCATACTATGCAGTCACTCATCATTGAGTACCATTACTCAAAATTTATTCAAAGATGATAGTCATGCATTCTGGACTACATGAATATCCTCTTTTCATATACCAAATACAATTGAATAGAAATAAAATACATCAATGTTTATATAATTTCCTAGTCACTCAAATAAAGTGTTGGGACAAGTCTAAATCTAACAAGGGTTAAAATGTATATTGGTTTGTTACTATAGGGTGTTTATAATACCTAACCTTGATCTCAATCCTATACAAACCATGTACAAGGTTATTGGGTTAATCAATTCAAATAACAAAGTACAATAAAATAAAGATGGTACAAAGAATTCAAATAAAGCATCTCAAGAAAAAATATAGAACAACAAACAAACTATTACTAGCTATAAAGAAATTCATAAATAAAAATTTAATAAATTTGTATATAATAGGTTTATAATAATATAATTCTCATTGAACTTCCATATCAAAAGAAAAATTAGAGGTTGTATCTCCCCCTATAAAATTTGACATGTCCCCATGACAGATGCTAAGATAATCATTTTGGTTTCATATCTTGTAAAAGCATTGTTTCATTCCACTTGAACAACACCATATTTTCCAATGTTTAAGATGTGAAAATGATCATGGGACCTGTGAGTTATGGGCCCACAATGTAACTTATGTTAAATAAATAATTGGTCTATTATTTATTTCATGATTATTGTTGGATCCATTATTGTTATAACACTTGTGATGATATTGCTTGTATAAGATCAACTCAATTATAAAGTTTGTTGATAAAAATGACACATTAAAATGGATATATACATTGAGAGATAATGAACTAACAAATTAAGGAACCAATCAAAGATAATGAGGAATGATAGAATTTAACTAAGGAGTTTACAAATCTCTTTAGGATATTTCAATATGAGAATGCATATAATACATGAGGGTGAGCAAAACAAAGTGCTTAGAGAGACCATCTAGTTGAAGATTCATTAGCTGAAGTGCCATATACCTAATCACTTGTCAAGGTATTTTCACTTTATTCAAGATATCTATGGTAGAAGAGATCAATAATTAGAAAAATAATTTTCATACATATTAGGAGAGGCATCATTAGAAAGAATACAAATAATTAGATGACTGATGTCATCAATGGAGTTAATGAACTTACATCCAAATAAAGGAGACACTATTAAAGTAAAAAATCAATAAAATTGAAGGAGCAAAGAAAGTAAAATGAAACATATGGGAGAAAACCAATAATATAGCACTAAAGAATCAACCTCAATTTTAACTTAATGAAAACTTGAATTGGAGAAATCTTTGGTCAAAGCTATGAAGTAATTTGTCACCCATAAAAAATAAATGAAAAAAGTTTATTATACAACTACCCATTATTGATGTTGAAGATATAAACTTTTCTCATCAACCTATTTTAAAAATCCTTACCAAGAAATCATGGATTAGTAATAATCCCCTTTACAAAAAGGAACTCCCCATCTTGATATAGATCCTTACAATTTCATCATGGGAAAAAGAGAGATGCATATATGGATAGCATGAGGCATACTAACTAATCAATAATAAAAATGGAGTTTGAGAACATTTAGAGGTCAAGTATCTTGTTAGAAGGAAATTTTAATGGTTAGGGCATATTGGAAATGTTGCAAGTATGAGCAGTAAGTGTTGTCATTGATGTCAACACCTAAGGTCAACATCCAAGGAAGTTACTTGGTTAAGTTGGAATAAGTGTTTGTCTCCCAGAATAGTGTAATGTTTTACTCCACATATCCTCAACATTGAAGACTAGAGTGTGAGATTGGGATATGATTTAGATAAGTGTTTGAAGATATTAATTCCTGAGTTTGGTGGTTTGGAACACTATATAGCAAAAGATCTATTCACCAGTTTGAAGACTAGTTTTGGCAATGTATGCAGAGTGACAAGGAGAAAATGTGGTGCTCTGTACTTCTCTGTAGATTGGAATTTAGCCTTGAAGTTATGAATTTAAGCTTAGAAAGTTCATATCTATATTCATTCCAGAGGGTTTGTGATTTGGTGCTCTAGAAGACATGTTTGTGTTGTTATACTTGAGATGAAAGTTGTTGAGTTCAGGTGATATTTGTTATCTTCAGTAATCTCCAAGTGAGATCTATTGCGGATGGATTTATTGGCTCTTATGTGAATTTATGTTGTTCATGGAGGTGTCAAGATCATGTTAAAGCATTGCACAAAGTCCTCTTATTATGTTTGTTATCAAGAAAGCATGTGATCAAGAATTCTCCCAATTTATATTGTTTGGCTGACCTGATTAATTGCGGTGATCAAGGAGATGCTTTTGATGAATGTTTAAGTGATGTGTAGTGTGCCTGGATAGATTTAGGTGCAATACATTATGTCCTCATTCTTTTGTGGCATATGGTGTTTAGGTCTAGACCTAATTTGATGTATATATGAATGCTGATCTTGGAGACTATTCTAATGAATGATGAATGTAATGCTGACTTTGATGTACATTCCAAGATTGATGAATTGTATATAAACATGTAAGGAAGTCATGGAAAATATATCCTTGAGCTGAAGAAGCAGAGCAGAGATAATGTGTGAGATCCAAGCATGCGAATAGAAGAGCATACTTAGAAGAGCAGTAGCAATGAAGACTTGGGATTCATAATTCAGTAGATAAATGACTGCACCTAGCATAGTGGCAGATGCTTAAGTAGTAATCAGTTCTCATGTACAATCTGTTTGGAAGTAAGCTTTCATCATCAAGGTAGTAAGACGGAAGTGAGCCTTCAACAAGGTTTAACAGTCATTATTGTAATCTTGCTAGGTCTAGAGTTGAGGCAGTGAGCCTACTAAACCTAGTTGTACTTCATGGTAGTAAGCCAACATGTTCTAAGCCCATGGAGTGACCAAGCTTGAACATCATTTTTATAAATATTGCAATATATATTTGAGAGCTAATCCTCTCCATGGTTTTTCCCTTCTTGGGTTTTCTACGTAAAAATCTTGGTGTTCATGTATCATGCTTTCATGGTTGTTGTTCATATGCTTATTATATTTTTGTTTAATCAATTTTGGGAAATGGTTGATGTGATAGGTAAAAATTAGGTTGATAAGATCAAGCATAGCCATGAAAACCTAACCCTATCATCATCAAAGAATCTAATCTAAATGAAATCAAAAGCATGCAATTCAAGAACAATATCACCTAGATTGTATGATTCCTTGTCTATGATATGGATTGCTTCTTCAACAATAAACAATTGAGAAGATCAAAGCTGCCATGATAGATGGATAATAATGATAATAAGCTCAATGGATGCTAAAATTTTCAAGATGCTCAAGATGATAATGTAGATGCTATATGAATGCTAGATAGATGTAGTATGGAATGAGAGGGTGTTTATATAGAACTCAACCAAAATCAATCAATGGTAGAGATTTGCTGGCTACATGAATGGATAAGATTAAAGGATAGTCATAGGTGAATGTGTAGATGACAAGTGGAGGGAAGATAAGGCTTATGTGTGACTGTGTACATAAAAAGTACTAAATGTGAAAGATATTAAATAAAAGATGTAGTGCCACTTATCTTTTTAAATGAAAAAGGTACACATGTCAGTTCATTGAGATAAATGATAAGAAGAAATTAATCATACAAATAAAATTTATTTAATTAAAATAGAAGAATGAAGATAATTAAATAATTAAAGATTGTTTAATTATGGCTCAGAGGAAATAGCTAATGAATTAATTAAATAAATATAAATTTATTTAATTAATAGAAGAAATAAGTGTTAGGGAAATTGCTCAAGTCTGTTAGACAAATGTAGATGGTAAGTAGTGTGATATTTGAATGCTAATGATAATTAGGTCAACTTTGGGTGTCTACATTTTACCCATCTTTGATATAATGTTCATTAAAACATTGTGTCAAAGAAGATACAATAATTTGCTTGATAAACAAGGTTATGCCCTAGTGTAACTGACAGGTGATGCCCCCTTGAGAGGTAAGCCAAGCTAACCAAGAAGGGCTGGGTTGACTCGCGATAAGATGAAAGGCTAGAAATAAGGTTGACACAAAGAAAATAGGGGTTGGGTGGGATAGAATGGGAATGGGATAGAAGAATAAGGGTTTGGACAAGGGCTATAAGTAGGGCTCTCAAGGGCAAAAAGGCTCATTTGTGCTCATTTGTGTTTAGAAAACTAGAGAGATCTAAAGCTCCTTAGAGTTGGTGTGTGATGAGAGTTGGAGATCTATCAGGATGTTGATTCCATGCAGAGATCATTGTGCCAAGTGAGTGAGGACACATGGACAACCAAAGGGAGCAGGCGCACCAGTATGTTTTGAAACTTTTGCTAAAAGCATGATTTAAATAGACTAAAAGCGTCATAAATGCACACATGTCACTAGAAGTGACTAGGTTAGGGGCTAGATAGTTTAGGTTGCTTAGGGTAGTTGAGGTTGCTTATAGGCATGGCTTAGTCGCATATAGAAAAAATGAGTCGCTTGTGGTCAGCTAGTGGAAATAGGTAAGTGAAATGCGTGTATGGCTAGAATAGGTCACTTATAGAGGAAAAGTGAATGTATGTAGAAAAATGGCTCGCTTTTGAGGGATAGGTGGATGCATGTGGCAAATAGATCACTTGTAGGTGAAGAGCATGTGCATGTAGATGTTTAGCTCGCTTGTAGTCAATAGTCAAGCACATATGGTAAGCAGGTCACATGTAGGCTAAAAGCAGGTGCATATAATAAAATAAATTGCTTATGATCATCAGATAGTCACATGTAAAAAAGTGAGTCACTTATAGAAAAAGATAATCAAGTATAGCATGCAAAAGGCAATTTTGATAGCACAAAAACTGATACGATGAGCGAAATGATGCAGGATGTACTACCACTATTGTTATCACAAGAGCCACATCCTAGAGATTTGCGGTTGGTGAGATTACTAGATGCAGAGGAACAACTAGTGTTAGAGATCCTCAAGTTGGAGCATGTCTCTAGATTGGAGCTAGTGTAGGCACATTAAGGATTGATGATGTCGATGGTGGAGTGATGGAGGAGAGAGCATAGTTTGTTTTTATTGCTGACAGGAGAGGCCACGATTACACTAGAGGATGTGTTGTGGATTCTGCATGTTCCTATTGATGGGGACTGAGTAGATTATGATCCTAATATGGGTCTAGCTGCATTCAGATGATTGTTTAAGACTCTAGATATTGGGGTGGAGGGTTCAAAGATTTTGATGGCGAGGATGGAGGAGCTATGCGATAGGCTGTAGCGATTAGTTGTATCTATTATCAGATGGCTAGTTGGAGATAGATGAGCGAGAGGATTCCCAGTCAGATGGGTGACATTGATGGAGGGGATGTTCTCCTATGGGATGAGATACGCATGGGCAGAGTGTGCTTGGACAACTCTATCATTATCTACATGACTATACATATATGTTCAGGGCTAGTTTGTCTACTCGAGTCACAATTTTGCATGTATGGGTCTATGAGCATATTCTAGTGATGAGGTTAGATGGATGGGTGGTTAGAGAAGCAGGATACCCTTATGCTAGGATGTATAGAGGAATTTTGACGTACCAACAGCATAGAGGACTAGTGTACTGGCAAAGGATATTAGATGAGGTGCATAGATTTATATGGAGGCCATGGCTAGGATGTGAGAGATGGGATGAGGAGGACAAAGAGCTTGTCTATGCTAGGTAGGTAAGATATATTTTTGGATGCAAGATATATATTATAGAGCACTATTTTCCAAAGAGAGTTGTGAGACAGTTCAGGTTGCCACAGGAAGTACCAATTGTGATGCCATTTTTGGGAGGACTTGATAGGAGGTTTATGATTGGGGGCCAGAGGTAGTGGTTGACACGGCTTTAGCAAAGAGAGAGGGGCTATAGCTAATTGTATGGCAGTGGGGATAGGGTCCTACAGATCCAGGCATGCTACTAGATTATGATGCATATTGGGTGACGTCGAGACTGACTCGATTGATGAGGGTTGGAGAAATAGTAGAGATAGGGATTGAGAGACCAGTCAAGAGAAGATGATGATGGGCTCCACTAGCATAGGTTGTAGTGCCAGTAGCTCTAGGGATATAGGTACATGAACAGGCATAGGGGTAGCCTCAGATACTTGCACAACCTCAAGGTCAAATATTAGGAGGTGATGATGTCAGGATTCAGTAGCTATGGAGGAGGATTAGAGAGGAGAGGAGATGGAGGTAGTGGGCTTAGATGAGGTTGAGGAGAGTGGAGTTAGATAGGCATTAAGTAGTGATAGGCTTGTAGCATGTGAGAGCATAGGCTCAAACATACCAGGCTTAGCTATAGGCTAGAGAATAGGCTAGGGATGGACAGGATGATGGTGCACTTCCTAGAGTGAGAAGATGATGAGATTAGAGTGAGATACTGCTATATAGCAGATGCAGGTGATGAGGGCTAAGAGATATGGTCTAAGGATAGAGAGGGATACAATAGTTTAGTAGTTACAGGTGATGACTGATGAGCAGGATAGAGTAGTGACTGCATTAGGTACAAATGGAGCTACCATGTATCTAGCCACACAGCTGACATAGGTATAGGGAGAGTTGAGGGGGGTGTAGGGTGATGCTAAGTATTACAGGGGCTTATATTATGGGGCTTTACCAGTAGAGAAGAGGTATCCTAGCTTCAAGAGCAGGTCAAGAGCTTCAGGTTCATGAAGGACATGTGGATCTTGATCTATAGCATCAGTGATGGGACCACAGAGAGATAGGGGGATAGGTGCAAGACCCAGTGGTGGTGGTCAGGACAAGAGAGTTGCTAGTAGTCATTAGAGCTACATTGTTTATGTATATTATGTTGTATCATGATGAGGCCTAGAGCTGATTGTACATACATTCTTGATGGCTCAACTTGTACATTGACACTTGTATATTGACACATTGTTGTATATATATATATATATATATATATATATATATATATATATATATATATATATATATATATATGATGGCCTTGGTTCTATATGATTATGGATGCACTTATGGTATTATGATGGTTATGCATGTTGTGTCTTTATTTTCATGGATTATATGGATGTTTATGCAAATGAATATGAATATGCAAATGGAAATGTATTATGTTAATGATAATGCAAATAGATAAATGGTAATGATGTGATATGGATTAATGCTTATATATATATAGATGGTAATGATAATGATATGTCTAACACACTCATTTTGCAGGATAAGGAAAGCAGAAAAGGACGATGGAGGAAAGATTGATCTTGGTTGAGTACTATATAGGCATATGATGGTATGGATAAATGAAATGGTAGCTTTTAAAAGTAATTGCTCAAAAATTAAAAGAAATGCAATCCTTATGTTTGATTTAGCATGTGGATGTTATGCACCAAGGTATAGTAGACCAAGGTGTCGAGATATCCAATACATAACTAGCATACTACAATCTTGTATGAACATATGAGGTCAAGATATTGAGCCATCATAAACAAGATATGAGTAGCAACTAGTGTTTTGAGCTAGACTTTGATGCTACAAGCAATGGTTTGAGCTTATCTCCACTACACATAGTAATACCTTGCTGGTTATATGTATGGAGCTAGTTCTTAACATAGAATAGTCTCAAATGCATAAGAGACTGTTTAGCTTCTCAAATGCTAGAGATATTGATATGTAAGATGCTAATCCCAACACACACAAGATACCAATATGCATAGGAAGAAAATAAGATCATCCTGTAGACACAGCATACGAAAGCAATATGACCATGCCCCATTCCTTACTTCATCACAACATACCAAGATATAGTAGATCAAGACAGTCTTAATTAGGCATAGGAAATGAACAAAAGATAAAACAAAAGATATTGTCATCATGTTCTCTTGCCAAATTTAGGTGCTCTTGGATGGGTTTAAGCTGGTGCCTTGTTGAGAGGAAAGCTATATTCTATTGAAGGCTAAAGTTATTTGGTAAAATGCTATAGCAAATGTTGTGTAAGGCATGCGGACAAATAGCTTCTAGTTGACCCCTATTTTATTAAAGTGCTTGAGCTTTCTCTGATACACATAGTCTACTTCTTTCTTGAGCTGATCAAAGAGAAGATGGAAGGTGAAAGAAGATGAAGAAGATGGGGTGGATCGTCTATGCTTGCATACTAGATACTTCCTTTGTATTCCAGACTACCTACATACCCTATATCCACAGGATTAAAGCACATTTACAATGGTGATGAGACATGATGAATATGTAGTTCTTGGTTTATTGATGATGTAAGTGATGAAAGATAGAAGAAAAAGAGATGAAAGATTGGAGGATGATTAGAGGAAAGATGAAAGATGGATGATGGAAAGAGGGGCTATCATCTTTTCTTGAATCAGAGTGCATCCTTCGCATCTCAGATTGCCTACATACCCTGTATCCACATAATCAAGGATTTAACAATAGAGCTAGTGATGTAGTTCTTACTTATTGCATTGATGGTTGATGTCAAAAGATCAACATTATTGCTTGAATTTTGAATTTTGATACATTTTTTTATGTTTGGTTGAGCTATGATTGATTTCTAAGATGTTGGTCCTGGTTTCAAATGTTGGTCACATTTGCAGTTGGATGTATGTTGTGTTCTATGGTTGAAAGTTTGTTGTGTTATGAGCTTGGGTGTTTGTTGTGTTATGAGCTAGAGCTAAAGATATCCACTTCCAAATAAGACTCAACAAGTGCCCCCAGTATGGGATGATGGCTTATTATGGAGAAGCTACTAGAGATGCAGTCATGAGAACAAGACACTAAGGTGCCCAATGATATCATTATCTCAACAAACTCCAAACT
The DNA here is from genome assembly GCA_027924645.1 of Cunninghamia lanceolata. Lineage (NCBI taxonomy): Eukaryota > Viridiplantae > Streptophyta > Pinopsida > Cupressales > Cupressaceae > Cunninghamia > Cunninghamia lanceolata. Next base: position 8,110,780 of record BSBN01000389.1, read on the forward strand.
GTGAAAGCTAGCTAGACAGAGGAGAGGATGGAAGAGTGTTTATTAAGGATGGATAAGGGATGATGGATTATGATATGGATTACATAGGATAGATGGTGAAGTATGCTATGAAAAAAGCTATTATCGAAACAAACTAAGCGGATGATAGGAGCTAGTCACTACACATAGTGCCTGTTTGCCAGGTTTTCACTATGGTACTTATCCAAGGCACCTATTTACCAGGTTTTCACTAGAGGATAGATTATTTATCTTGTACTATTTATTTTTTTGTTATCCAAAGTGCCACAAATTGGTTTTCACTATTGGATGGATTTTTTTTTTAGGATAGTTGAGATTCATGGATAAAACTTCTTGAGATGAATGTTGTTGACTGGTTCATCCAAGGGAATGCCTTTAGGTGTTGAGAGAGTGTATGCACCTAATCCATAAACTGATGTGATGACAAAAGGACCAGGTCAATTAGGTTCAAACTTGCCTAGTTTCTCTTGATGCTACTAATTCTTTTGATTTACTTTAAGAACAAGGTCCCCAACTTGAAATCTGAGTTCTCTCATTTTCTTGTTGTAGTTGTGGCGTAGATGATTCTGATAGACTTGGAGATGGTTGAGAGATAAAAGATGCCGTTCATCTAATAGCTCAAGATCATGGAGTCTAGATACTCGATATTCTTCATCTAAAATAGTATGATGTAAAGAAACTTGCAGTGAGGGGATCTCAATCTCAATAGGTAAAATAGCTTTAGTACCATACACAAGACAATAGGGTGTAGCTCCAGTTGGAGTTATGATACTTGTTTGATAAGCCCATAATGCAAGATTGAGTTGTAAATGCCAATCACGACCAGCTTCATTAACTATCTTCTTAAGGATCTTGATAAGTGTTTTATTAGAAGCCTCATCTTGGTCATTACTTTGGGGATAATAAGGTGTAGAGAATCGATGTTGGATATGGAACTTGTTACAAAGATCTCTAACCTCTTGGTTCTTGAAAGGATGACCATTATCAGTGACAATGGCTTGAGGAACTCCATATCGGCAAATGATGTAGTGTAAGATAAACTTAGATATTTGCTTGCTAGTAACATAGGTCATTGGTATTGCTTCCACCCACTTTGTGAAGTACGCAGTGGTGGTTATGATAAACTTATGACCGTTTGATAAAGTTGGATGAATTTTACCTATGATATCAAGTCCCCACTGCAAGAATGGCTAATGAGTGGTAATAGGCTAGAGTTCATGTGCTAGTACATGTATTAAATCTCCATGTTTCTAACATTGTAGACATCTTTTTGCAAATTCTTGTGCATCTTTCTCCATAGTTGGCCAATAGTATCTAGCTCATAGAAGTTTCTTAACAAGGCCAGGGCTAGTAGAATGTGATCCACAGACACCTTCATGCACTTCACATAAGGCAACCTTTGCTTCCTTAGAATCAATACATCTAAGAAGGATACCATCAAGACTCTTGTGATATAGGGTGTCTCCTAAGATAGTATAGCGAGAGGCTTGACATATGAAGGTTTTGGTTTAGGTAACAGATAGTTGTAATGGAAAGGTTTGATGGCGAAGATACTCGTATATGTCCTCATACCAAGGTGAATTGGGACCAACAATCTCATAAATAAGCTTAGACTATGGTACTTCAAATGTTGGGAACAAAATCTGTTCAACCAGAAACTCACATTTATGTGTATTGGACAACATATCTAAAAGAGATCCAATCATAGCCATGGCGTCTGCTGCTTTGTTCTGTATCCTTGGAATCTATTCAAAGGTGATAATGTCAAAATATTTCTTGAAATCATCAACCATTAGCTTGTAGGGAAGAAGATTCTCATCTTTTGTTTGATATTCATCTAAAACTTGTCTGATAACCAATTAAGAATCACCAAAGACCTATAGTTGCTTGATAGCCCATTGTACTGCCATGTGTAATCTTGTGATTGAAGCTTCATATTCTGTTATGTTGTTTGTACATGGAAATGTAATTTTGTATGATTTCAGGATACAATCTCCCTGAGGGGTAACAAACAATATCACTACTCCTGATCCATGTTGTGTGTAAGATCCATCAAAGTATAGCCACCACAGTGTTAGTGAAGTTAGGTTGAACAATTCTTCATTAGGAAACTCTAGACAAATTGGTTGAATATTTGTAATGGGTGCTGTAGCTAACTGATCAGAAATAAATTATCCTTTTATGGCCTTTCGATCCACATATTGTATGTCAAATTCACTTAGGAACATAACCCATTTTGCTAGTCTTCCCGTAAGGATTGCTTTAGAGAGAAGATATTTGAGTGGATCAACATTAGATATGAGCTTTGTTGTTTGGTTCAACATATAATGTAGCAACTTTTGGGAAGCAAACACCAATGCCAAACATGCATTTTCCATAGATGAATAATTAAGTTCATATCCCACAAGAGTTCTTCTAATGTAATAAATGGCTTGTTCTTTTCCTGAATCATCATGCTGAGCTAGAAGGGCACCCAATGCTGCTACTATTGAAGATATGTAGAGCAATAGTGATCGATTAAATACATGAGGTACCAACATAGGAGGTGTTGCTAGATATTCTTTTATTTTGTCAAAGGCCTGTTGACACTTCTTATCCCACTTAAATGGTTCACCCTTATGAAGAAGGTGTTGGAAAGGATGACACTTATCTACTAGTTGTGAGATATATCTGTGGATAGATTGCAATCTTCCTTGTAAGCTTCAAAGTTGCTTGAGATTTACTGGCGGAGGCATCTCCATGATAGCTTTTACTTTGGCAGGATCCACTTCTATCCCATATTGAGACACAATGTATCCCAACAATTTTCTAGATGTTACACCAATTACACATTTCTTTGGGTTTAGCCTAACTTGATACTTCTCCAATCGATCAAAGATTTGTGCTAATACCTGTAGATGTCCTCTTGTCTTAGATTTTCCTAGAATATCATCAACATAATCTTCCATGATAGTATGAAAAAGGTTATGGAAAAGCACTGTCATAGCTTGTTGATAAGTAGCTCTAGCATTCTTGAGACCAAAAGGCATTACAACCCACTAGTATGTACCCTATGGACAAATGAATGATGTCTTGTCTTGATCTTCCTCTGCTATTCTGATTTGGTTGTATCTTGAGAATCCATCCATCAAAGATAACATTTCATGTCTATCTATGAGATCTACAAAGTTGTCTATGCTTGGTAATGGAAAGTCATCTTTGGGACATGCTTTATTAAGATCTTTGAAGTCTGTACAACAGCGAACTCGTCCATCAGGTTTTTCTATAGGTACCAAGTTTGAAACCCACTCTGGATAATCAATAGGCTTTATAAACTTTGCTTCTAAAAGCTTTTGAATTTCTGCCTTAACCAATAGAGCTACTTGCGGATGCATTTTACATAATTTTTGTTTGACAAGTTTTACATTAGGAGATACTGCTAAATGATGTACCACAAGTGAAGGATCTAGACCTAGCATGTCAGCATAGGTCCATGCAAAATTGATAATTCTTTTTATAAAAAATGCTGCAAAATCTCTTCTTTCTTGCTTTGATGGTGTTGCTGCCAAATATGTGATCTTTGGATTTTGTTCTGTCCCAAGTTCATGTCTTGTGATTTTTCAACTAGCACTGTTGATTTCTCCAGATAGTCAGTGGCAATAGGAAGATCAAATCCCCCATCCTCAGGCACCTCAAGGAGGTTTTCACCCTTGGATATGTCCTTTACTTTTACTTTTTTCACAGTCAAGAGGCACCTTTCAATTTTCACCTAATGACCTATCTTTTTTTATTTTACTTATTTCACTTTTGTGACTCAAGGATTTGATACTTCCACCAAAATATGCTAGTTTAGGGAGATCCATCATGAAACTTGCTTTATGATCACCCAATGGAATGCCTTGTCATAATCCCATGAATTCAACAATAGATTCATCATTTTCAAATGTGTCCAATATCAGTGCCCCCTATTGGTCCCAATTGACGAGGTTAGGATATACAAGTGAAAGGGTAACAAAGGGAGGGTGTCGGCTAGATGAAGTTGTGGAGATCATGAAGATGAAATTTTCTTGAAAAAGGTTGATGATATGAAGGGAGGAGTCATCGATGGTATCTGTATTAGAAGTCTCTCCTACTAAGGAAGGTCCAGGTTCCATATCAGAAATATACTTAATGTCTTTAGGAAGCAGTACCTCTGGCTAATAACCAAGGCCTTGTTTATTAAACTTCTTGGACATGACAATGGGTTCAATAGGTCCTTGTTCCTATGATCCCAATCCACCATGTCCTTTGTAGCCCATGTTCTTAATGATGTGGAGCCCATTGTTATATCTCTCTACTTCAAGTTGTACTTGGTCATTCTCATCAAAGAATATCCAATAGTTGTTGTCATCGATGTCTTCATCATCCAGGATTCCACCTTTAATGAATACTATGGATGGGGATTTAATGACAACTATAGATGAAGATGCTTTGGATGTAGAAGTTTCTCCATGAGATTTGGGAGATAAGGGAAAATTTCTAACACAACAAGATTCTTGCAATGTGTACTCACCTGGGCCATGTTCAGTCTACTTGATATGGAGATTAGAAGTGGCTTTGCTAGATGATGGCTTGAGTAGAATGGATGGATCTACATATGATGAGGATGGGTATGCTTCAGTGTTGATAGGAATGTGATTAGGGCTTTGATATTTATCTTGAAAAGCATGACAGAATTCAAATGGATTGGTATCAGCATGAATAGTAATTTCAACACCATTATGTGGAAACTTGAGGCATTGATGGTATGTGGAAGGAACTACTTTGAGAACATGAATCCATGGACGAACAAGAATGATGTTATAAGGAAGCTCTATATCAAGAACCTAACAATGGGTGTCAGTAGTAACCAATCCAACTTGAATAGGCAAGTGAATAATTCCTTCTATATCTCTCTTGGCATCATCATATGCTTTGATAGTAATGACCTTGGAAGTATCAACATCTTTCTCAGAATATCCTAATTGTTTTATTAACTTTAATGAGCATATGTTAAGACCAGCTCCACCATCCACTAAGATTTGTTTGATACGGCATTGTTTGACAAACACTTCTATGTGGAGGGCTTCATTATGTGGAGGGCTTCATTATGTGAAGGCTTGATGGAAGGTTGAAGATCTTTGTCAGAAAAAGTGAGATGGCAAGGGACTAAAATGCTAGCTATCATAGATTGAAATTGAGTGATATCAATATCCTTGGGCACCAAAGAATCTTGTAAGGCTTTATCAAGGATAGCTTTGTGGGCAAGGGATATGCGGAGCAACTCAAGAATGGAAATATGCGCAGGTGTTTTGCCAAGGTGATCAAGGATGTTGTAGCTAGACGATGGTTGAGGAGGATCGACAGGTGCTCCTTGAATGGTAATGTGACCTCTTCGAGTAGTTATAGTGCAGTCAGGTGCTTTTCCTTGGATAGTAATAGTGGAAATGCAAGCATGGTCAATGCAGCCAATAGTAGATGATTCATAGTTGTATTGAATGGCATTCCCAGCATGAGGGTTACATGGTTTGTCATCAGATGGAAGTAGATTCTTAAAAGAATCTAGATTGTAATTCGATGTCGGTTCCTATGTAGGTTGAGTTGTTGGAGGTGTGATTTTGATTAAGCCTTGATCAATGTAATCTTGAATAACATGCTTTAAGCATATACAACCATTTGTCTTATGTCCCTTGACTCTGTGATAATCACAATACTCATTTTCTTTGTACCAAGGAGCTTTGAAGAGCAGTTCACCATTGAGTGGTGCATCCGAAAAAATGATATCTCCTTCTTGGAGAAGATTTCAAAAGATAACTTCCATGGGTTCCGCTAATGGTGTGAATTGTCGTTCAGGATTTGAAGTTTGTCATTATCGAGTTCATTGAAAAGGTTGATTTTCTATTGATGCGGCTTGGATATTAATAGGAGCTTTCACTATTTGGATGTTCTTTGCATCTACAACACCGTCATTCACAACATTCTTGTTCTTTTTCCAGAAGTGAGACTTATCATTGGGATTCTGTGGATTATCTTTGTTATCTCTAAAGACCTTGATAGTGCCTTTAGCAATTAGTGCGCATTCAATAATGGTTCCTTTGGAAACAAGTTCATAAAAGGTACTAGCACTTTGTAATTGTAGTTGGAATGAAAGATTAGGATGAAGATTTTGAACAAAGATATCAAGTTGTTATTTCTCAGGTATTTCCCATGATAGTTTGCTAGCCATATTATGCCATCATTGAGTGAATGAAGAGAAGGCTTCACCATTGCATTGTTTATTGTTGACAAGATCATTCATGTTCACTTCATGTTCAATGTTGAAAGCAAAATGTGATCAAAATTTATTTGTAAGTTTCGCAAATGACTTAATGCCTAGAGGTAGATGAGAGAAACATTCAAGAGCTTGTTCCACTAAGCTTCAGGGAAATAGTCTCAGAAGATATGTATGGTCTTGTGCAATATCAAAACATGCAAAAAAGAATGCTCTAAGATGATCTTCCAAATTTCCTTTTCCTTTGTACTTGTCAAATTGTGGAATTTCAAAGTGTGGTGGAAAAGGTGTCATATGAAGTGACTTGTCAAATAGATATGCGCATATGTACTCCAAGGAAAATGTTTTGTTGCCTTGGCCTACCACTTTTTTAATCATTTGTTGAACATCCACTGGAGAAAGGTGTTGTTGTTGCAAAGGGGGTTGTTGGTTCAGAGGTGCAGTGTAATATGATGTATATTGTGGTTGTTGTTGTGGGATATATGAAGTCATGACTGTTTGTTGAGGTTGTTGATGCAGAGCATCTAGGACAACAGTAGCATGATCATAACTTCACATGCAAAGATCTCTCAAGACAGCCTTCAACACCATCTCCAACTTACTCTTAACACACAAAATGAAGGAGGACTCCAATACACCTTCCAAGATGTCAACTCCATCTAACATCCCTTCAACTCCTTTATACAAGACTGCAGGACAGCAATCTCATAGACTATCATGGCATTGCTGCTCCATTGGACTAACAATCACACAACCACCTTGGGATGGTCTCCCTCACCACAAACACATTCTCATTGCCACTTACCAATCCTACAACATGCATTCAACATAATGCCTTCCTTTGGCAAGTAATAACATGTCAAGTATACCTAGTTGTTGCTGTCCTCCTTCAGGCTTCTAACATAAGACTTCTACAGAGTCATTTCTCATGCCCAAACTCATCTACACCATTCCCATTCCTCCACATTCCTCACAAGGCCTTTCCCTCATTAACATACAACTCATTCCTCTGACTAGGGCAAAAATGATCAAAGGAATGAGGATAAACTCATCAAGTTACTCAGAAGAAACTCTAGATCAGATTTTAGGACAGTTGTAGACAAACCCTGATTACTCTCTTCTAGAGTAGTGTCAAAAGCCCAAATAAAGTTAAAATGATAGGTGATTCAACAACCTATCCAACCATCACAAACACCCTTTACCCACAGGCCGTACAAGTACAGATTTCGCAGGAAAACAACAAATTTAAGGAAGTGAACAGCAATTCTGAAAAAAAAATAGTTTTTGGGAAATCAGTGATATCTCCCACCTAGATCATCATAAAGATCCTAAAGTAGTCTCAAATCAAAGGTACTTAAAATTTATTTCCATCCATCACATGTTTGGGCAGTAACAAGTCTGTATAGTCATGGGTATGGCTGGTGAACAGCAATAAAACATGGAAAAAGTAGAAAAAAATAGTTTATGGTAAAACAGAGATTCCTCCCTTCAAATTCAATATTAAGACCTCCAATAAGCTTTGAATCAAAGATACTTCAGTATCCTTTCATCCCATTCCATATTAATGCCAAGGCTCTTCCATACAAGTACGGATTTCTAAGAAATAGTGAAGGAAAAAATAGAAAAAATAGTAAAACAACAAAAAATAGTCTTCTTTTTATCATTTCTTCCTAATCCTCTGAATGGAATCAATACAATGAGTTATATTTGGATTCAAATAGCCTTCCACCAAGCTTTGAGTCATTTTTGATTCCATAAATCTCCTTAACCATCGAATCCTTGTTTTATAACTGTAGCTTTTAAAAACTATTTTAGAAACTTGTCTATTTTGGACTACCTTTTTAGTTTTTGTGGTTTAAATACTTTTAAACACTTGACTAACCTTTGGACAAGGTATTAACACATCTACACCCTTTGACATGCCATTAAAAGGCTTTACAAACAAGAAGATTAACATGACTACCTATATAAACAATAAAACTTAAATTCATCTTGCAAACTACCTATGACTGTCCTAACTAGGACTTATAACAAGACAACAGAGGAAATTAGCTATTTGGACATAGTCCATTACAAGAATGGCATTCAAGCCTTAGACAACATTGAATATGGTCTTATAGACCTTATTTAACCAAACAAATACTTGTAAATTTAATCAAAACCCTGATGTCTATGATGCTCCTGCACCATACTCCCCGGCATGATAAAAACTCTTGTCCCAAGAGTTAGGGGATCTGCTCCAACCAATCTTCCATCTTGATGGAATGTTCCTCAAACTAGGAAACATGAACTCTCCTAGAGTTATCTTTCTCCATCTCCAACCTGCATGGTTCCTGTAAACAGTGTTAGAAATATAAGATTTGTTGTGATGTCCGTGCCTAGGACCTTGCTGCTGCAATGCTTCAACTCTTTTCAACTGGAGGTTCTAATTTATTTCTCCCTGGACTATCTATTGTTTGTCTTCCTTCTTCTGGCTCCTTATAGGACACTCAATGTCCCCTACCTTAACATAACTCAAGTCCTAAGTCTGCTGCTCTCTAGGACTGTCATCCACCTTCTTCAGCTGTTGCAACTGTTGCTGCTGTGTACAATCACCCTGAACTTGGACATTCAGCTTCAATTTCTCCCCAAAACAAATAGTATTTTGTTCCTTCTTCTCCTCACAAGGCAAAGGAATCAATTGGAACTTCTTACCATCTTTGTGCACTACATAGGTATTAGTATACCCATCATGAATAGTCCTTCTCAAATACTGCCATGGTCTGCCCAAGATTACATGCCCACATGTCATAGGAATAACATCACATAAAACAAAGTCCTGATATGGACCAATTGTGAGATCAACATAAGCCTTCTTAATGACCATTACCTGCTATTCTTGACTCACCCAAGTGACATGGTAAGGACTGGGATGATCAAAAGTCTTCAACCCCAACTTATTCACCATTTCCCAAGAAACTAAGTTATCATGAGAACCTGAATCTACAATCAACTTGTATGTCTTGCCATGGCTCAAACAATTAGTTCTGAAAATAGATACATGTGGTGGTTGCTACATCTTACCTCTTTCCACCATGAGCATCTCTACAACTAGCATTGGAGAGGCTAACGACATCTCTGGTTCTTCTGGCTTCTCCTCCTCTTGTGCCAAGTGAACTCTTTTATCCTTGGTCTTGTCAACACCATCCTTCTTAGGACAATTGAAAGATGTGTGTCCCACCTCATTGCAGTGATAACATCTACCTGTGAGCACTCCTCTTCTTGATCCAAATCTATCTCCACCTCTATATCCACCTCTCTGTTCTGTAGACAACTCCTTACCCTTCTCATTGTTGTTCTGAACTTCATTAGTAGGTTTGCCCCTACCTCTATTTCCTCTTCCATAACCTCCTTGCCTTTCTTGCTTCCTCTTCACTCTCTCTTTAGCCCTGATGGCTAGCTGAAAACACTCTCCAAGTGATTTTGGTACTGATAAACCAATCTCATCCTACAAGTTATACCTAAGTCCATTAAGGTATCTTGCCACTTTCTCTTCTTCATCTTCTAATCCAACTCTAATACTAAGCTTATGAAATTGCTCAGTATAGGACATAACATCCATGTCCTTTTGTTTCAGATTCTGCCTCATCCTCTTTGTCTGAATGGAGTAATCAGATGGAAGGAATTGGTCTTTCATCATGTCCTTCATCCTACTCCAAGAAGTGATTTTTGATGCACCTCTAGCCATTCTCTCTGTCTACACACTACTCCACTAGGTACGTGTTGTTCCTCTCAGTTTTGTCTTTGCAAACTTGATCTTCTTTTCATCACTCATCTCCTCATACTCAAAAAAAAATTCCAGGGCATCTATCCACCCTAACACTTCTTCACTATCCATCTTCCCCTGATAGATAGGTAGCTCTATGTTTGCCTTAGTTCCACTTCCTTGGACTACCTTCAGCAATCTTACAAACTTCAGTCTTCAGCATCTAACTCATCCTCAGGAGGATTCTCATCAGCATCCTCATCTCCTTCTAAATAATCTTGTTCATCCTTTCTTGGATTCTTCTCTAATGCTTCCAATCTAGCTAAGATTGTTACATTTTCTCTTCTCACTTGCCTCAGCTCTCTATCTTTGGTAGCATCCTGTTCTCTTTTATCCCTCAGATCTTTCTCTCTTGCCTCTAAGGCTTCCCTCAACTCAGCATTCTCTCTTGCCATCTAGTTCTTTAGAGGCATCTTCACAAACTCTCACAGACCTTTATCTTCTTCACAAGATCCACAACACCTTCAAGGATCTACTAGCTAGCTCTGATACCAAAAATGATGCAAAGCATCTAGGACAGCAGTAGCATGATCATAACTTCACATGCAAAAATCTCTCAAGACAGCCTTCAACACCATCTCCAATTTACTCTTAACACACACAAAATGAAGGAGGACTCCAAGACACCTTCCGAGATGTCAACTCCATCTAACATCCCTTCAACTCCTCTATATAGGACTGCGGGACAACAATCTTATAGACTATCATGGCATTGCTGCTCCATTGGAATAACAGTCACACAACCACCTTGGGATGGTATCCCTCACCACAAACACATTCTCATTGCCACTTACGAATCCTACAACATGCATTCAACATAATTCCTTCCTTTGTAAAGTAATAACATGTCAAGTATACCTAGTTACTGTTGTCCTCCTTCAGGCTTCTAACATAAGACTTCTGTGGAGTCATTTCTCATGCCCAAACTCATCTACGCCATTCCCCTGCCTCCACATTCCTCACAAGGCCTTTCCCTCATTAACATACAACTCATTCCTCTGACTAGGGCAAAAAGGATCAAAGGAATGAGGATAAACTCATCAAGTTACTCAGAAGAAACTCTAGATCAGATTTTAGGACAATTGTAGACAAACCCTAATTACTCTCTTCTAGAGTAGTGTCAAAAGCCCAAATAAAGTTCAAATGATAGGTGATTCAACAACCTATCCAACCATCACAAACACCCTTTACCCACAGGTTGTACAAGTACGGATTTCACAGGAAAACAACAAATGTAAGGAAGTGAACAACAATTCTGAAAAAAAAAAAGTTTTTGGGAAATCAGTGATATCTCCCACCTAGATCATCATCAAGATCCCAAACTAGTCTCAAATCAAATGTACTTCAAAGTAATTTCCATCCATCACAAGTTTGGGCATCAACAAGTCTGTACAGTCGTGGGTACGGATGGTGAACAGCAATAAAACATGGAAAAAGTAGAAAAAAATAGTTTTTGGCAAAACAAAGATTCCTCCCTTCAAATTCAATATTAAGACCTCCAATAAGCTTTGAATCAAAGATACTTCAGTCTCCTTTCATTCCATTCCAAAATCATGCCAAGGCTCTTCTGTACAGGTACAGATTTCTGAGAAACAATGAAGGAAAAAATAGAAAAAATAGTAAAACAACAAAAAATAGTCTTCTTTTTATCATTTCTTCCTAATCCTCTGAATGGAATCAATACAATGAGTTATATTTGGCTTCAAATAGCCTTCCACCAAGCTTGGAGTCATTTGGGATTCCATAAATCTCCTTAACCATCGAATCCTTTCTTGTTTTATAACTGCAGCTTTTAAAAACTATTTTAGAAACTTGTCTATTTTGGACTGCCTTTTCAGTTTTTGTGGTTTAAATGCTTTTAAACACTTGACTAACCTTTGGACAAGGTATTAACACATCTACACCCTTTGACATGCCATTAAAAGGCTTTACAAATAAGAAGATTAACATGACTACCTATATAAACAATAAAACTTAAATTCATCTTGCAAACTACCTATGACTGTCCTAACTAGGACTTATAACAAGACAATAGAGGAAATTAGCTATTTGGACATAGTCCATTACAAGAATGGCATTCGAGCCTTAGACAACATTGAGGATGGTCTTATAGACCTTATTTAACCAAACAACTACTTGTAAATTTAATCAAAACCCTGATGTCTATGATGCTTCTGCACCAGTTGTGTACTCACAATATATGTCATAGGATTGGTATGTGACACATATGTGTTGTAGGATTGATGTCCTTCAAACACAAGCGCTAGTTGAGTATATTGTGATGAATTAGCACCAAGGTTTTGCATCACATGAGAAGTAGAGGCTAGATTGGTGTTGGTCAATGGTTGTGAGTTTGGAGTTGGGTTTGTAACATGGTAAGTTAAAGAAGGATTGGTAGATGTGGAAGAAGGATGGACATTTGGGTTCATACTTTAGACAACATGAGGATTGGTATATGTCATATATTGTGTGACGATGGGCAATCCTTGAGTAGTATAAGACAGATTGATGGTTTGCGAAGCATTATAGGAGGATGATTGAAGTGATGTAAGTTGATCAACATAAGAGATAGTAGTGCTAGGATTAGCTTGTGAAATAATAGGTGGGTCACTCATGTCAATGAGACTAACATTGGGATTGTATGATGTATTGGATGGATTTGGGGAGATGGTGGAGACCATATTAGTAGTAGTAGGAATATGGGATGTGGTATCCACATGTGATGCAATGGGAGTAGCGGATTGCAATGGTTGTGAAACGTGGACCATTGTTGTTGTTTGGATAGTTTGGGAAGCTTGTAAAGTATGGAATATGGGAATAGCTTGTGATAAATGAGGGGTTTGTACTTGGGCAACATGGACAGCTTGTGTTACTTGAGGCACAGATATGGTCATGATAGGAGAAGGAGTATGTTGGGAAACATGGAAAGGTGGAATGTTCAAATTTTGTGAAAGGAAAGGGAGCACATTCTAAAGTGTACTCTGAGTGTGCTGGGTTGAAGGAAGTAACAATGGGCAATGAAAGAGATGCATTGGAAGATGGATTTTGTAGCATGGCATGTGATGGTGTATCTATAGTGGATGGTCCCTTTGCAACAAAAATAGGAGTGCTTGGATCATTCTCTCGAATAGCAGATATGTCAAAGTCTCTTTGTAATTTGGCTCTCATGTGAGCAAGTTGCAAGAAGTAGCGATTAGGATCAGATAAAACGAGCTTCTCAACTTGGTCCCATACATGTGTGTCTTGATAGTCAGATAAATCCTCTTGGGAATGCTCTTCATAAGTCACTGTGAAGGGGTGTGATTGCACTTGGTGTGATGACTCGCTAATGGTGTACCCATGGGGCGCAAACATGTGAGGAGGCATACCAATCGTAAATTGAGTCACCTCTCTAAGAGGTGTTGTTCTAGATTGTTGCATCTTGGCTTCCATCTTAGCTCACAATTTTGCTTCCATTTCAGCTCTATATTGGCTCCTAGTTTGAGGCATGATTGTTGATGTTGAAAGTTGGACTTTAGTTTGTCAAGGTTGAGACCTAAAAGATAATGGTTTGCTGATTGGTTGCTTGGTTGTTGGTTTGCTTTGCTAGCTTTCTACTTGCTTTGTTGTTGGGTTGCTTGGTTGATTGTTGATGTTGTTTGGTTGTTGATTGCTAATTGTTTGATAGTTGGGTGACAAACTTCCCTAGAGGATAACTCACACACTCAAAGGGAAAAAAAGCTAGTTGATGTTATTGTTTGCTGATATTGCTGAGGCTAAGGCCAAAGGATGATGTTTTGCTGATGTTGGATTGATTGTTAAATGGTTGGTTTGCTTATTTGAGGTCTCAAGAATATGGAAAGTCCACAAAGTCCAATTGTTTACTATGCTCAAGATAGGAGACAAAGTTTCAGGTGTTTGTAAATGATCAGAAGTAGGTCTGAAAGCTAATTCTAAAGCTAAGCAAGATGAAAATGTAGTTGGTTTGGCTGAGTTGTCAGGTTTTGCTGATATTTAGCTAGAGGTGATAGATAATAGCTTAGATGTGACACAGAAAAAGACATAGGTGACTAATAATAGCTCAGAAGTGATTTAGTTTCAGTTCAGGTAATAGGCTACATTATTAGCCAGAGGCAAGACTATTTGCTAAAGGCAAGCAATTTTGATTCAAAAGTGATTTTTTGCAGATTAAAGGTGAGTTAGTTTAGGCCAAAGGTGAATGTCTGTTGTTCAAAAGCGACTAGATTTAAGCAAAAGGCAACTGACTATTATTTAAAAGTAATTTTCCTACCTCCAAGTGATCAGTTAAAGCTCAAAAGTGGTCTATGTCTGTCAGGGAGTATGTTTGAATTGTGTTTTTGACAAGAAAACAATAATTTCAGTCACTCACACTCACAACAATCACAAACTTGTACAACCTAGGCTAGGAAAGGACTATATTTGTTGAGTCCCTTGGCCATGCTTATTCAAAGAAGATAGCTGTAGGATCTTGGTAGCACTAGCTCCTCTCCACGGCACACACTTCTCACGCATACCAAGATCTGGGTTTCCCAAGGGTTGTTCCCCCACCAAACCTTAGGATTGTCCCTGCTATCTCTACTAAGAACCACGTGAATCAGGGTGACTTCAAAGGTCCCACCTTTTATATCAACAAATAGAGGGTTTTTGGCTACTAATCAAGATTTCTAATGAGGTCATCTGTTTATGTGGCTATACATGTGGCATTGCTACTCTTCATTATGGAGTCTCCTAGCCTTCAAGGGTTACACCTTGGAGGGTTTTGGGGGAGGTTATCTATCGGTATAACACAACAACACCTGTCATTTATGGCTTTCAACACAAATAGTTTTCTTATATAGTGGTTCGAAAGGACTTGGCTTTAGCCTATTACTACTTGGGTCATACCCCTTCTCACACCAAGAAGGCAAGCCCTCTAAATATAATAAGTTCTCATACACCCAAGATCCATTTGATGGGCAAGGGGAGAGGATACTTTTGCTATTAAATTTGGGTTACAATCAAGCACATGCAAGCAATCAAGAAAGATAAATCAAGCACGGAGAAAGAAATGATTATTTTTAAGCACCAAGCCCAAATGTTCCTAAATTAGTGAAAAACCACAAGTCTTGGACTGATCGGAGCTGCAACAGATATGTTAGTAGTTTGATAACCTCCTTTTCTTGGACAATCGATAAGATGCTACAAAAATACCCAATTAGTAGACAAGAAGACTGAACTACAAATGATAAAGACTGAAAGCGACATAGTTACTAGAGGCGATCAACTGTTGATCAGAAGAGAACTATATTCTGCTACAAGTGAAATGTTACAAATTAGAAGTGACACCAGTAATGCTAGATGTGAAATGATAAAGCTTATAAATGATGTGAAAAGGCAATAGGCGACTAGTTACAGATCATAAGTGATCTAGATCTATGAAAAAATAGAATATAACAAAAACCCTAGTGTTGCAGAAGGTGATCCAAATAGCTAAGAGCAGTCACTATGAGGCTAAAGGTGATGCAAATAAGGGCATAAGTGAACACTATTAGCTCGTAAGTGATGCAAAATGGGCAATAACCAACCATTGTTCACTCAAAAGTGATCCAGGAAATACTATAAGCATCTGATTTTGGCTTAGAAGTGATGCAGATAATTGGATAGCGACTGGTTTTCTCTTAGAAGCGACTGCAACTTTGTTGTAAGTGCTTAGAAAATCTGATCTTCACAAAAACAACTTCAAATAACAAAGTTAATCAAGGACGTGCGTCCCACCAGGCATGCCAAAATGTGATAGGTAAAAATTAGGTTGATAAGATTAAGCATAGCCATGAAAACCTAACCCTACCATCATCAAAGAATCTAATCTAAATGAAATCAAAAGCATGTAATTCAAGAACAATATCACCTAGATTGTATAATTTCTTGTTTATGATATGGATTGCTTCTTCAACAATGAACAATTATGAAGATCAAAGCTGCCATGATAGATGGATAATAATGATAATAAGCTCAATGGATGCTAAAATGCTCAATATGCTCAAGATGATAATGTAGACACTATATGAATGCTGGATAGATGTAGTATGGAATGAGAGGGTGTTTATATAGAACTCAACCAAAATCAATCAATTGTGGAGATTTGGTGGCTATGTGAATGGCTAAGATTAAAAGATAGTCATAGGTGAATGTGTAGATGACAAGTGGAGGGAAGATAAGGCTTATGTGTGACCGTGTACATAAAAAGTACTACATGTGAAAGATATCAAATAAAAGATGTAGTACCACTTATCTTTTTAAATGAAAAAGGCACACATGTCGGCTCATTGAGATAAATGATAGGAAAAATTTAATCAAATAAAAAAAAATTATTTAATTAATTACAAAGTGGGTTTGTGAATGGATTTTTAATTAAATAAATAAAATTTATTTAATTAAAATAGAAGAATGAAGATAATTAAATAATTAAAAATTGTTTAATTATGGCTTAGAGGAAATAGCTAATGAATTAATTAAATTAATATAAATTTATTTAATTATTAGAAGAAATAAGTGTTAGGGAAATTGCTCAAGTGTGTTAGACAAATGCAGATGGTAAGTAGTGCGATATTTGAATGCTAATGATAATTAGGTCAATTTTGGGTATCTACAGTTGAATGTTAAAGTGCATGAAAAGATTTTTAGAACACTGATTCACCCCCCTCTCAATGTTCCTGACAATCAACAATTGGTATCAGAGCAAGGTTCCTCAGAAGAAGTTTAACCACTTGAGGAAGATCTAGGATAATATGATCATGGTAGCAAGAAGGTATATAAATTATGAAAGTTACAACCAACTAGAAGTAGCTCTTATGAATCTTGAAAATTTTGAAGCAGAGGTCAGGGATCTGAAGGACAAATTGCAACAAGATGATGAATGCATCTTAAAGCTAAAAGAGCAATTCAAGAAATTCAAAGACAAATACATAGAAGTTAGTGATCAATTGTTATCAGCAAATGAAGCCTTAAATGATTTGGAAGCAAAAGTTGTAGAAAGATCAAGAGAAGAGGATGATCTAAATTCAATTGTGAAAAACAAATCAAAAGATTGTGCAAACATGGAAAGAGAAATTGCAAGTCCAAAAATGGACCTAGACAAGGCCAAAAGTTTTGAAGAAAAATTCAAGATAAGTATTGCAAAGCTTGATGAAATGATTGTCAACTAGAAGAGTTATGATGACAAGCAAGGTTTAGGATATGAAAAAGGGGAAAGTTCAAAATCTAGTCAAGCAACCACTAAAGTACAACAAAACAAAGGAAATCAGTTCAAAAATTAGAAAAGAAGACCTATAAGATCTCCAATCAGACAGCAAAATGCACAAAGGTACCCATGTTTCAATGGTTATTGTAATTCATGTAATAAGTTTGGTCATAAGGCTACTCAATGTAGGAGTAGAATGAAGATTAGGTAAGGTTTCAATAATGGAAGGAATGATCAATCTTTCAAAGGTAAATGTTTCACATGCAATAAAATTGATCATGGAGCTGTTGTATGCAAAAGTAAAGTAAATTAGAATTCTATTAGGTGCTATGCATGTAATAAGATGGGACATAGGGCAAATGAGTGCATAAGTCAAGTGAGAAATGGGTATGGCAAGAATATGATAGTTAACTCCTTTAGTAGGTATTGTTATACATGCAATAAATTTTTGCACAAGGCTAACCTATGCAAGTCAAGGATGAATGGAAGGAACAATGGTTAGAAAAATACTATATGTTTCAATTGCAATAGGCCTGGACACATTGCAAGATTTTGTAGAAGTAAGAACATGAAGAAGGATACTTAGGCAGAATTGAAGAAACCAGTAGAAAAGGTTGATCCAACAAAAGTCAAGAAGGAGATGAACAAGGTTTGGGTCAAGAAGGAAGTAACTAAAGTCATAGATGAGTCTACACTAGAATCAAGTGCAAATACCTCCTCTAGGAAGTGAATTTGGTGTTTTGGCTTAGGGGAATCTTTAATGAAAATCCTTTCTCTCCTACAAAGGATTAGTGTTGATGCCTCAGCACATAGAGACAAGTCAATGATTGGAAACAAAGGTCTAAGTTAGAACAAAGAACTGTGCATGTAAAGGATTAAGGAAGATTTGTGCAATTTGAGAAGTCTACTATGCAAGAAGATTTGATCAAGAAAAAAAGATAGAATCAAGTTTATAGTGCTTTGGTAATTTGGTCCACATTGGTCCGCTGTTGAAGATATTGCTCTGCAATTTTAGCATATTGTTATATGTCATTGGTTACATCTACTTCCAAAAATTTGTCCAATTTTGATAAGTAGCTTGAAAGTAATGAGTAACAGAAGGCTGGGTTGACATAACACAATTGTTTTTAGTACAAAACAATTTTCATGATAACTAGAAGTCGTTGATGAACTTAGAGGCAAATGGACATGAATCAAATAGCAAAAGATGAAGAAAGTACAAGGGTTTGTGCAAAGGCATCACACTATAAGGAGTAGAGGTGCATTGACAAAGAAGAAGAAGAATTGTAGGCAAATAAAACAAGGGATAGAAAGACAATTGTCTTCACCAAGAAATTGTTAGCAAACTAAAGTTGTTGAGAGAATGAACAAGACAGTTCAAGAGGCTTCTAATACTATGATGAAGGAGGATGACCTACCAGAAGTGTACTAGAGAGAAATTATACATATAGTTGTCTACATCCTAAACATAGTTGAAGTCAAAGGAAAGAAGAAGAACTAGGCAAGGTTGATGCTAGGTGTGATAAAGGAATCTTCCTTGGATACTCTACCAAGAGTAAAGCCTACCAGTGCTACAATAAGAGATTGTTAATGTGAAGGTTGATGAAAACAAGGGAAAAATATCATATCTAAATTAGATGAACCTATTGCTGCAGTGAATGACTAAGTATGGAAAGTATTCTGAGTAGAGGATAGTAAGTTAGATAGTATGCCTCCATAGATGATGATCCAGTAATGTGACTCATGTATAATGTTCTCAATTGTTTGATAGTGTTATGCTTCAGAGATCAAGTCCTGACTTCCTCTGGGAATCATCTTGAAGAAATGTCTAAGTTTGAGCAAGCAAAGGTATAGCAGGAATAGTGAACAGGGTATAGTGCAATGGTTTGCATTCCTCTACAGGTGAGAATTTTTGTTATGTGATTTTGAGGTGTTCTAAACACTTATGTAAAGTTTCTAATTCTAGAGTTGGGAGATTTGAAGTTCACCAAAAAGATAGTTACAAGTTCCTAAGTATTGACATAGTGTTTGACAAAGTTTGATAGAGACAAAGTCTGAGTTCTGATGGTCCGCATTTCTTTGCAAAATGATATAATGCCTTGCAGTTCTAAGGATAAGATTGGGAATGTGTAAAGATTCCTTGATATGATTTGGAAGGTGTTTTGAGATCCTCAGTAAAAGTTGTAAATTAGCAGATGTTTAATTGTTAAGCATTCTCTTAAGGAATAGACCGACTGGTGAAATAAATCATGTTGTGGATATATAAGAGCGACAAATTTTTGTTGAAAGTGAGAGTGTGTGATTGTGAATAAAGGATACCTGTAGGAGAAAAGTTGCAAACAAATGAGTATTGACCTAAAGAAATTATTGTGTATATGTGTTGTCATTGATTAATATGCATTACAAAAGATGAAATGTTATGTTCCTTAAGAAGGAAAGTTCATGGTTGGATGTCATACCCTGATCTGAGCAAAGTCAAGTCTAAATTTTTGAGAAGACAAGATATGTTAATGTGAGCAAAAGCTGACACAATTTGATGTGTATTCCTGAGGGGGAGTATTCAAAGTAGTAAAAGAATAATTAGAGATGGTTGTTGAAGTCAGGAGGAGTAAATAATAATCCAAGATTGATCAGAGTACTAGTGTCCAATTATGTGAAAGAGTTGTTTTGGAATATGTATGTACCCCTATGTTAACTAGTTTCAAGATGAGCAATAATAATGATTCACCTAAGACTGATCAGAAAAAGTATAGGTCTATGATTGGAGGACTATTGTATCTGACCTATACTAGACTAGATGTCATACATATAGTTTGTCCTGTGGTAAGATTTCAAGAAGATCCTAGAGAGTCACATGTGTTGGCAGTCAAGAGGATTATGAGGCTACCTCCCAGAGGAAGTAGGTAGGTGATGCTAATATGAGTTCCTGATAAAGAGTAGTAAGTGTCATAGTATTGATTGATAGGGGAAGTTGTTCAGTGATAATAAGATCTAGGTTGAACCTTGATAACTCAAGAAGGAGAGAAGTAAAAGTTTTGGTACCCTTTTCCATTGATGTCAAAGGGGAGAGAAGTTCATGTGAAAACCCTAAGGAGAAAGTTGCAGTCAGGGAAAGAATCAAGTGAGGGGGAGCAAAGAAGCAAAACAAGATTATATGTCTTGATGGTTTTTTATATCATGTGTTTCCATCAATGACAAAGGGGGAGATTGTTGCAAGTATGAGTAGTAAGTCTTGTCATTGATGTCAACACCTAAGGTCAACATCCAAGGAAGATACTTGGTTAAGTTGGAACAAGTGTTTATCTCCCAGAACAGTATAATGTTTTACTCTGTATTTCCTCAGCATTGAAGACTAGAGTGTGAGACTGGGATATTATTTAAAGAAGTGTTTGAAGATACTAATTTCTAAGTTTGGTGGTCCAGAACGCTATACAATGAAAGATCTAATCACCAGTTTGAAGACTAGTTTTGGCAATGTATGCAAAGTGACAGGGAGAAAGTGTTGTGCTCTGTACTTCTTCGTAGATTGGAATTTAGCCTTGAGGTTCTAGATTTAAGCTTAGAAAGTCCATATCTATCTTTATTCTAGAGGGTTTGTGATTTGGTGCTCTGGAAGACAAGTTTATGTTGTTATACTTCAGATGAAAGTTGTTGAGTTTAGGTGATATTTGTTGTCTTTAGTAATCTCCAACTAAGATCTATTACAGATGGATTTATTGGCTCTCAAGTGAATTTATGTTGTTTGTGGAGGTGTTAAGATCATGTTAAAGCATTGCACAAGGTCCTCTTATTATATTTGTTATCAAGAAAGCATGTGATCAAGAATTCTCCTAGTTTATACTGTTTGGCCGGCTTGATTAATTGCTGTGATCAAGGAGATGCTTTTGATGAATGTTTAAGTGATGTGTAGTGTGCTTGGATAGATTTAGGTGTAATACATGTAACGCCTGCCTTGAACACCTTAAAGGAACACACACTTATGCTAAATAAAATAGGAAATTTTTTTTTTTAAAATGTTTAAGATAACAAGTAACGTTAACATAAGCGTATTCTTAAAGATTCAAGGCTACATTACTTAACAAATCAACTAACATAACTTAACATTCATTAGTAACTGATCTAAAACCAATACACAATTAAACAACTTATTCACATTCATTGCATATCATCAAATAGTATAATCCACATGATCAATTACATAACTGAAATGCTTTCATTACACATAAGTACATCATTACATCATTACATCATGAATGACCTATTGCACAAATCAGGTACAAGATTATACACATACATTCTCATTAACTGGTGCGAGTACAAATGTCTGCAAATTGGAATAAATCTTTTCTGCACATGAATTTCGATGAGAGTAACCAATGGATAATAAAGCTCTTCCACCCGACCATGTGGAACCCCAAGGTCCACCCCCTGAGCTAGGAGTTAACATGAGGTCCCAAACAATGACAGTCAGGTAGACAAAAACTAACATGAACAAAGAGCGACCAAACGTTAATACAACACATGGCAATAACAACACAGCACATCTTAACTTAACTTCCAGAGGCGAGACATAACATAACATAAGTGGAGAGACCAAACAAGGAACGCTAGGTTGTAGTAGGGAGAGTGTCATCGCACGGTCCTAGCATGGGTTATCCTGACAGCCTCTCACTAGGCGCCGGCCCCCATCTATGGTTATCCTGACAGCCCCTCACTAGGCGCCGGCCCCATAGGGTGACACATGCAGAATCGACCTTCCTTTCATGAGGACAAGGAAGTCAACCATGCCGACTAGGCCTTCTCTACCCATCCTTAGTCTAAACAAGCACTACAGGCCATGGGAGAGGAATCCATTAATCTTGTTTAATGTGAATTCTACCCTTAACCCCCTAGTTCATTTTAGGTTATCACTTGATTAATCTACTTTCAACGGGTTATCCTGACTGCCACTTTGGGCGCCGGCCCCACGTTGAAAGCCACTCTCCTTCCTAACACCTAGTAAACCCTAATCATCACACAAGGCATAATAACATTACACTTACATAAACACTGCAAGGCATAAACCCTCCTGCATCACAAACAAAATCATAATACCTCTTTGTTCCCATCACTTATAACATTAGAACATTTTGCTCTATTTCAGTTTCCAAGTCTCTCCATACACAATTTTGACAAAACGGATACTAAATAGTCAAAAGTGGCTAAATATCCCATCCTAAGATTATTACTTCACAAAGCACTTAGTCAACTTGGACAATACCTCATTATACTTCATATCACGTTTAATCCACATAATCATTATTGTATACATATTGCAAGCACTCAACTATATCAACTTAGCCTCTGGAATTCAAATTTGACCACCCTCAATTCGACTCCATACGACGACTCTATTAGTTCAACAAGGATTACAATACAATTCCTTCTCAGTTTAGTGTAAACCACTTCTGCAATAAAATGAACACAATATTTCTTCCAAACCAATTAATTTTAAATTAAATGCAACAATTAAACTAATAAATTGCAACCTAGGCCAATTAAATTCTCCTCATTTTTATTCTTTCAACTACGGGTAACTCACTAGTTTTATCTAGCTAAATTCCAATAATTCACTCTGAAAGAATCACTCAACTTATTATAAGGAGAAATTCATAATTTACTTTAAACGTTCTCTCACACATGATATAATTATTCTATCTGATTAATCTGTCATAAAAATTTGACCTACCCGACTATAAAATAGCAAAAATAAGGTTTTATTAACTAGTTGGACATTTAACTATAATTTTTATATTCATACATATATATATATATATATTTGTTTAGCCGACATCAATAATAATATTAAAAATAATAAAAATAAAATTATAATGACGAAACAACAATACTGTCTATTATGTGTCATGGGACGGTAGATATCCTCCACCCGAGAGTAAAAATCCGTTAATTTTCCTTATTGCATTTACCACTGCATTCTAGGTTTTGTATGAAATATAATAACTTCCAGTAACAGCAAAGAGAGATTTAATTACCTAACTAGTCACCTAATATAAAACATCACATTCAAAAGTGAACTATATCACCATAAACCAAGACAAACGAATTGCTGAATAATTGCTTATGACTTCCAAGCTTTGGCTGGGTATTGTTTCTCACTGCTGTGCGTATTTATCGCTGAGGAAGAACAATAATAGCAGAAAAATACATTGTTCTATATGTGATGGTTAAAACGGAATTGTATCTTGACCTAATGATCTACCTTATCATTGAGACAACGGTTAAAACTGCAGTGGTTGCATGTTTAAGGTTGCATCAGCCGTTAGTATACACCAGTGGCGTCTAGCTGGAAACAGCAATCCAAAAACGTTGAAAAGTTTGCAGAAAAAAGTGTGAAATGGAAGAACTTCCAAGGCAGCGTCCTACCTATTTAAACCTTCCCAGCAGTGCGACCAGTGAAACAAAACAGTGATCTATAATATGAATGCGCTGTAGGGTTGGAACTTCTGTTTAATGAGCTTTGTTAAAGGTTTGCCTAAATTGTGGGCTTAACAATACATCTATTCTCTTTCAGCAAACTAAATTTCTGATGCCATTAAAACTGAGCAGCCATATATGTGTAGCCCAAACGCTATATGCTCGGAGGTTTCATTGTAAAGCAACGTCATATAATTGAATCCTACGGTGGCAGGAACACATCGGCAGGTTTAAGAAAATGTTAAATTTAAAGAAAGAATAACCCCATCTATTCTGAAAATGAGATGATTGCAGGATAAAACCTCGATGGATACAAAGCTAAATGACAACCAGACAAACAAGATAGTGCTGCCAAGGTAATGATTGTTGAAACTAAATATACTAAGGTGAACTATCATTCAAATTATCAGATCTAAGACTATGGAATAAGACTGACAGCTTGTTTAAACACTACAGCCACCTTCATCTTCTATGGATGGTAAATATTCACCCAGCTCAAAGGTAAATATCTGTTTGTGGCCCAGCGAGATCACGGCAGCCCAACCTATGAGGTAGAAGGGACAAAGGGAAGCATCGCCCATAATTTTGATGAATGACGGAGACCCTCAGAAAGGATATGTTGAAACGGCTTCAGACACTTTCAATGAACGCGAGGGACAAGACACAAACGACAGCGAAACTACCCAAAAATTCTGCTCAAATTCCACACCCTAATATTACCAATCTTTAGCGATACATGCCTTATTCTAATACTAGTGAAAATACAAAAGTAAATATATAGGTTCTCAGACAAAATGTTTGACGAGGGTTTTAAAATCGTGGTTGGACAATAAATCTGTGCAGGTTGTATGGCATATTTCCTTGGGACAGACGAATCCAGTTCAAGAGTGTTGCAGCGCTGCTGCTCCCAGATTAAAACCCTAATCACAATGCACTTCCTTTGTGCTATTCTTAGACAACTATACTACAAGGGCGAAACACAGTTTAATAGTTTGACCACAAGCAAAGAAAATATGGTATAAATGTTACCTAATTCCCTACAGCCTCGAGATCTAACATCTGGAACATTTTCAAGGTAGACGTCCCACGGAGTGAAACACTTGCAGGATTCGAACAAAGGAATTTGTTGAAAAGACAATAAAATCATAGTATGGGAAGCTTACACCTTGCTATTAGACTGATTCACCAAATCTCAATTCTAAAATGTATTGCCGTTTCCATGTCTTCTGGCCTACTCACAACACCAATGCAGAAAAGGCAGGAGTGGCCTGGTGATTGAACCAGTATGGAGGGGTTAAAATGATCCCAAAGCATAGTAGGTGTAAATGTCTTAAAATGGTTTACACTAGACAAAGAGGAAACAGTTCATACCCAAGGACGAAAGGGTTTTCTTTATACTGCTGTTGGAAAACAACTTTGCATCAATGGTCACAGGAAACCAAACACTGGCGAAGGAAAATTATGATCATAGATTAAATACAAAATGGTCTTAATCCCACATCAGACATTCAACAAAACATTCATCACATGCAGATTTAGGGATTGAGATAATTTGTGGAACCTGGAATCCTACGCTTGCCGATGGAAGATTGCAATTCAATCAGCTACCTCCTCTCTATCCTGGAACCTGCAATTTTCTCCTCCTCAATCCTTATTTTCCCCTGCCAAATTCCCCCTCTTTGCCTCTACAAGCTTTCTTTTTATAACACAGACCCTTCCTTCCTCCAAGGAGCTCGGCACGCGATCCGGTGCCTCTCCTTCCTCGAGAATATTTTATTTATTTATTTATTTTTGATCCCAAAAGGTTATTATTTTTTTTTAAATATTAGCATGTAGTTCTGACAGAGTTTAATTACCTTATGGCCGACCAACTAAATAATTATTAACAAAATTGTAATATTACAACTATCAATAATTTTATAATTATTTTTTTAATTTATTTTATTAATTGAGTTGTAAATCACAATTTACAACATAACTACAACTATTTAATTTATTTAAATATTTATTATAAATAATATTATATTAAATAATACAAAATTTCTTACAATTTTTATTTAACAACACTACTACTAATAAAATAATAATTTATTTACAATAATAATTAACAACTATCGACATTGAGCCCAAATATCGACTTTTATAAATGTATTTAATTATCAATCATTATAATTTTCGTAAAAAGATTCTATTTGATGCACAATGATACCTAACACATTTAGACACCTTCAGACCTAATCAGACTTCAAGGTGCAATATTACCTGACCGCAAGCCATGATCGAATGACAAACAACAACCACAAGGGTAACTGATGACCAGACAACACTGACTAGGGACCTCACGTTAACTCCAATCAACTAATCCATTGGCGAAGGCACGCTCAGACCTGGTAATCAGGTGGAGTCGGTGCCTAGTACCTGCATCCTGCAGCAATGCACAGTTAACCATACAAGATATATATATACATCCACATGCAGTCCAATAGTGAATGGAAATCGCAGTGGGGTAGGGTACTCGAGAGCGAGTAATACGACACTGTTCCATTCACGTTTATGAATAAACAACTAACTATATTGCACAAGGTATCTGATTACTAGTTATCAACATAAAATGATCAACTGTCTCACAATCCCATATAGTAAATATCATCAAGCATCTGTAACATCTAATTCATTTATCAAGTTCTAAAGCATAAAATAATAGAATCCAACATCAACAATTGTTACCATACTGATCAGGTCCATAATGAATTAACAACATAACAGGAGATCCATCATCAATCTAACTAAAATAATGTCATAATGTCCAATACTACTAAGCAAACATCAGTCTGACAGATGACTAGTTGAGGGGCACTACATCCTCCCCCCCTAGGATCAGGCTTACTCCTGGAAGCCTGCGAACAAATATGGATATAGCTCTCGCATTCAGGATGTATCTTCCCAGGTCGCTGAAGTCTCATCACTAGGATCCCATTGGACCCTTACTTGCTCTATGACTCTGCCCCTGAGAGCGAGTCACCTGTGCTCCAAAATGCCTACGGGCTCCAAAGCTAGCTACCCGTCCTCTACTTGTAAAGTATTCCAATCAAGGACATGAGAAATATCTGGATGATAAGGTCTAAGAACAGAAACATGGAATACATCATGGACACGCGACAAGCTAGGCAGCAAAGCAAGATGGTATGCAACAGGACCGATCATCTCTAGAACCTCGAATGGCCCTACAAAACGCGGTGAAAGCTTAGAGCCTTTTCTGTAACGGATCGGACTCTTTCGCGGATGCACTCGCAAGAACACTCGGTCACCAACTGAAAACTGACGGTCAAGTCTATGAGCATCTGCATACTTCTTCTGTCTATCCTGCGTTGCCACCAGATGCTCTCTAATGCGATCAACCTGCTGCTCCATCTCTTAGAGCATCTGTGCTCCTAAAAGAACTCTATCCTCAAGACGATCCCAACTTAATGGGGTACGACAAGGACGACCATAAAGAGCCTGAAAAGGAGACATGCCAATAGAACTATGGTACCCATTATTGTATGCAAACTCCACTAAATATAAATAATCCTCCCAACGGTTTTGCTGATCCATAACATACATTCGGAGCATATCCTCAAGGACCTGATTGACCCTCTCAGTTTGCCCATCAGTCTCTGGATGATAAGCTGAACTGAAGTTCAATTGAGTCCCCAATGCATGCTGAAGGGATGTCCAAAGGGCTGAAGTAAAAACTGGATCACGATCAGAGATAATCTTGCGAGGAATCCCGTGCAATTGAACTATATCCTCAATGAAGATTTTGGCCACAGATGAAGCATTATATGAAGATCAGACAGGAGAAAAGTGTGCTACTTTTGTAAGCCTGTCTACAGTGACCATTATTGCATCATGACGATGAGAGGGCATAGGTAAACCAACTATAAAATCTATCGAAATGATGTCCCATTTCCATTCCAGAATAAGATGCGGCTGAAGAAGACCTGCGGGATGCTGATGTTCCGCCTTAACCCTCTGACATTCTAAGCATCTCGAAACAAAATCAGCAATATCCCTCTTCATTCCAGCCCAAAAATATATCTGACGAAGGTCTGCATACATCTTCTTGACACCTGGATGAGCAGAATAAGGTGCCCGATGTGCCTCAGTCATGATTAGGGTGCGGTGACCCTCTGTAGAAGGCACATAAATGCAACCCAAATATCGCAAGAGACCATCTGACTCAATAGTATAACCGGCATATCTACCCTCCAAGGTTCTACCAGACTCAACTTCTATTTTTACTTCCTGATACCATCTATCTGCAGGGAGTGCTGCAAGAATCTGTCCTCTCAAATCCACTCCAAGAGTGATTGATGAAAGTGCATGTCTTCGCCGACTAAGAGCATCTGCCACCACATTCTCCTTACCTTGGACATATTTTACCTCAAAATCATACTCAAAAAGAAACTCCATCCACCGCCTCTATCTCACATTTAGGTTTGGCTGAGTAAAAATGTACTGTAAACTTCGGTGATCACTATGTAGCTCAAACCGATGCCCCAATAAAAAGTGTCTCCATCTTACTAATGCATGAACAACTGCAGCTAACTCTAGGTCATGTGTAGGATAGTTCAACTCATGATCTTTGAGTTTACGGGACTCATAGGCTATCACACGACCATCCTGCATTAAAACTGCTCCTAACCCTTCCAAGGATGCATCAGTACATACCACAAAATCTCCGGTAGGATCAGGCACCGCTAGAATAGGTGCACTAGTTAACCACCCCTTAAGAGTCTGAAAGGCTGTTTGACACTGTTCTGACCAAATGAACTTCTTTCCTTTTCTTTGAAGAGAAGTTATAGGGTGAGCTATCTTTGAAAATCCTTCCACAAATCGTCGATAATAGCCTGCTAAACCCATGAAACTACGAACTTCTGAAACATTGGTAGGAGCAGGCCAATCCATGATGGATTGAATCTTTGAAGGATCCACCGCAATACCCTTGTCAGAAATAACATGTCCCAAATATTTCACTTCTGTTTGAAAGAAATCACATTTAGCCAGATTTGCATATAACTGATTTTCTCTTAAACACTGCAGAACCTGTCACAAATGATCTTCATGCTCCTCCATAGACCTTGAATAAATCAATATATCATCTAGGAATACAAGAACAAATCTATCAAGATACGTACGAAATACACCATGCATCAGACTCATAAACACTGATGGTGCATTTGTCAACCCAAAAGGTACAATAGTGAACTCATAATGCCCATAACGAGTGTGAAATGTTGTCTTGTGGATGTCAGCCTCAAAGATACGTAACTGATGATATCCTGACTTTAGGTCTATCTTTGAAAACACCTTAGCTCCCTTGATCTGATCGAAGAGGTCATCGATCCGAGGCAAAGGGTATCTATTCTTCACAGTCACCTTATTAAGTTGTCGATAGTCAATACACAATCGCAGAGATCCATCCTTTTTCTTCATAAAAATAAATGGTGCTCCCCATGGAGAGACACTGGGACGAATGAATCCCTTCGCTAACAACTCTTCTAGCTGCAAATGAAGCTCTTTAAGCTCCTGAGTAGTCATCTGATATGGAGCTCGTGAAATAGGTTCTGCTCCGGGAACAAGGTCTATCTTGAAATCAATATCTCGCTTCGGTAGCATACCCGGAATCTCGCTAGGGAAGACATCTTCATACTCCTTGAGAATAGGATGGTCATCAAGGGATGTCTCCCTATTTCCTCCAAAATCTGAGTCATTAACTATTACAGCAAACAACTTGCATCCTTGACGCAAACATCTCTTCAATTACATAGCAGAAATCATGCGCAAAGAGATGGGTCTCTGAATCCCAACCACCTCTACTTCATTGCCTGATTCATCCACACACCTCACTAATTTGCGGTGACAGTCTATCACTGCTCGATGAGCATCTAGCCAATCCATTCCCAACACTAAATCATAGGATCCTAATGGTATAATGCGAAGATCTGTCGTGGTAGAAAAAGGACCTATCCTCAACTCGCAACCATACACAAGAGAGTCTACTGATACCCTAGATCCCGAGGCCAATTCCACCTGCCACTTAACATCTTGCTTTGCTGCCGCTAATTTGCAACGCTTCACTATAGAAGGAGAAATGAAAGAATCTGAAGCACCAGAGTCAAAAAGAATAGAAATGGTAATACCTCGCAAGACACCTGTAGTCTCCACAACGGTACCTTGATGCTCTGCTTGGTGGTTATCTACCGCCGCAAACACCCTATGTGACCTACTTGCATCTCCAACAGTGGGCTCTAAAGCTGCGGGCCTCTGTCCAAAACCTGAAGTATTCTTACGTGGACACTGTCTGGCAATGTGGCCCTGCTGGCCGCAAGAGAAACATCCTGTTCCCCTACAAAAACCTCCACCGCCTACAGGAGCATTCGACTACTGAAAACTTCCTCTACTTGCTGCGGATTGAGTGCTCTGCGCCGGTTGACTGACATGATCACGTTTAACTCTCTGCCAACTTCGATCTTTTCTGGATTGAAATCTACTACCCTGCTGATATTGAGAGTTTCTTGATTTCGTCTGGGAAAACTATTGTTGTTGCTATCCACCCTTAGACGGTACATGATGACTTTGCGAGTTACATGCTACATGAGACTGACCACCTCGGAAACTAGAACCTGCTCGAGATGTGCTACCAATCTGAACACCCGTATGACCCCCTAGGGCCATGGCCAAGTTCTCCTCCACCAGTCGAGCCTTCTCGACTGCTACCTCCATGGTCTTCAGCTTGAAAACACGAACTCCTCCACTGATGCGTGCATTAAGACCTCTAATAAAATGCTAAACTAACATGGCCTCATCATTTCCAATACCTGCATACTGCTTGAGTTCATAAAACCTGTGCTCATACTGTTCCACTGTCATGGAAATCTGTCTCAACCCATGGAACTTGTCTACTCGGTGTTGCCTCCAGTGGTCAGATAGAAATCAAGCTCTGAACCTTTCTAGAATCAGTTCCCATGATACTGTCACAATATCTAAATGCAACTTTTGTTCCTCAAGATGCCACCATGTAGAGGCAAATCCTCTGAGATGCATGATGGCACATCTTGCCTTAGTGTTGCTACCATATGGATGCATAGCAAAGCACCTCTCCAAATCAATTAGCCATGTCTCTGCTTCCAACCCGCTACCAGAACCATCGAAAGTAGGAGGGCGAGCTCTCATCAGGTCTCTCATGTGGCCTACAAGAATAGCTTCTTGTTCAGCGGTGATTTCTCTCCTTCTGGGAGATCGTTCCCTTTCTCTCTCTTCTTTTTGTTCCATCTCCTGCCTAGGACCAAGACGAGCAAGAACCTCTTCAAGGAGCTGGCGTAATTGAGCACCCTCAGGCTGATTCTGATTCTCTTGATTCTCACTGCCACCTTCCTGTGCACTCTCATGAGGGGAACTAGGAGGAGGGTTGTTATCAACACCTCTCCCATGACCCCTACCTCGTCCACATCCTCAGCCTCGTACCCTAGGTATCTTCCTGGATAACACACCCAAAGACAACTTCAGGTTGCTAGGCAAGGACTAGTATAGCTTAATGGGCTAGTATAAAACCTAGAGTACCCAGTGTTAGAAACTTGGCTCTAATACCAGATGTAACGCCCGCCTTGAACACGTTAAAGGAACACACACTTATGCTAAATAAAACATGAATTTTTTTTTTAAAAAAATGTTTAAGATAACAAGTAATGTTAACATAAGCGTATTCTTAAAGATTCAAGGCTACATTACTTAACAAATCAACTAACATAACTTAACATTCATCAGTAACTGATCTAAAACCAATACACAATTAAACAACTTATTCACATTCATTGCATATCATCAAATAGTATAATCCACATGATCAATTACATAACTGAAATGCTTTCATTACACATAAGTACATCATTACAACATTACATCATGAATGACCTATTGCACAAATCAGGTACAAGATTATACACATACATTCTCATTAACTGGTGCGAGTACAAATGTTTGCAAACTGGAATAAATCTTTTCTGCACATGAATTTCGACGAGAGTAACCAATGGATAATAAAGCTCTTCCACCCGACCATGTGGAACCCTAAGGTCCACCCCCCGAGCTAGGAGTTAACATGAGGTCCCAAACAATGACAGTCAGGTAGACAAAAACTAACATGAACAAAGAACGACCAAACGTCAATACAACACATGGCAATAACAACACAGCACATCTTAACTTAACTTCCAGAGGTGACACATAACATAACATAAGTGGAGAGACCAAACAAGGAATGCTAGGTTGTAGTAGGGAGAGTGTCATCACACGGTCCTAGCATGGGTTATCCTGACAGCCTCTCACTAGGCGCCGACCCCCATCTATGGTTATCCTGACAGCCCCTCACTAGGCGCCGGCCCCATAGGGTGACACATGCAGAATCGACCTTCCTTTCATGAGGACAAGGAAGTCAATCATGCCGACCGGGCCTTCTCTACCCATCCTTAGTCTAAACAAGCACTACAGGCCATGGGAGAGGAATCCATTAATCTTGTTTAATGTGAATTCTACCCTTAACCCCCTAGTTCATTTTAGGTTATCACTTGATTAATCTACTTTCAACGGGTTATCTTGACTGCCACTTTGGGCGCCGGCCCCACGTTGAAAGCCACTCTCCTTCCTAACACCTAGTAAACCCTAATCATCACACAAGGCATAAACCCTCCTGCATCACAAACAAAATCATAATACCTCTTTGTTCCCATCACTTATAACATTAGAACATTTTGCTCTATTTCAGTTTCCAAGTCTCTCCATACACAATTTTGATAAAACAGATACTAAATAGTCACAAGTGGCTAAATATCCCATCCTAAGATTATTACTTCACAAAGCACTTAGTCAACTTGGACAATACCTCATTATAATTCATATCACGTTTAATCCACATAATCATTATTACATCACAAGTATAGTACAATTGTATACATATTGCAAGCACTCGACTATATCAACTTAGCCTCTGGAATTCAAATTTGACCACCCTCAATTCGACTCCATACGACGACTCTATTAGTTCAACAAGGATTACAATACAATTCCTTCTCAGTTTAGTGTAAACCACTTCCACAATAAAATGAACACAATATTTCTTCCAAACCAATTAATTTTAAATTAAATGCAACAATTAAACTAATAAATTGCAACCTAGGCCAATTAAATTCTCCTCATTTTTATTCTTTCAACTACGGGTAACTCACTAGTTTTATCTAGCTAAATTCCAATAATTCACTCTGAAAGAATCACTCAACTTATTATAAGGAGAAATTCATAATTTACTTTAAACATTCTCTCACACATGATATAATTATTCTATCTGATTAATCTGTCATAAAAATTTGACCTACCCGACTATAAAATAGCAAAAATAAGGTTTTATTAACTAGTTGGACATTTAACTATAATTTTTATATTCATACATATATATATATATATATATATATATATATATATATATATTTGTTTAGCCGACATCAATAATAATATTAAAAATAATAAAAATAAAATTATAATGACGAAACAACAATAGTGTCTATTATGTGTCATGGGACGGCAGATATCCTCCACCCGTGAGTAAAAATCCGTTAATTTTCCTTATTGCATTTACCACTGCATTCTAGGTTTTGTATGAAATATAATAACTTCCAGTAACAGCAAAGAGAGATTTAATTACCTAACTAGTCACCTAATATAAAACATCACATTCAAAAGTGAACTATATCACCATAAACCAAGACAAACGAATTGCTGAATAATTGCTTATGACTTCCAAGCTTTGGCTGGGTATTGTTTCTCGCTGTTGTGCGTATTTATGGCAGAGGAAGAACAATAATAGCAGAAAAATACACTGTTCTATATGTGATGGTTAAAACGGAATTGTATCTTGACCTAATGATCTACCTTATCATTGAGACAATGGTTAAAACTGCAGTGGTTGCATGTTTAAGGTTGCATCAGCCGCTAGTATACACCAGTGGCGTCTAGCTGGAAATAGCAATCCAAAAACGTTGAAAAGTTTGCAGAAAAAAGTGCGAAATGGAAGAACTTCCAACGCAGTGTCCTACCTATTTAAGCCTTCCCAGCAGTGTGCCCAGCGAAACAAAACACTGATCTATAATATAAATGCGCTGTAGGGTTGGAACTTCTGTTTAATGAGCTTTGTTAAAGGTTTGCCTAAACTGTGGGCTTAACAATACATCTATTCTCTTTCAGTAAACTAAATTTCTGATGCCATTAAAACTGAGCAGCCATATATGTGCAGCCCAAACGCTATATGCTCGGAGGTTTCATTCTAAAGCAACGTCATATAATTGAATCCTACGGTGGCAGGAACACATCGGCAGGTTTAAGAAAATGTTAAATTTAAGGAAAGAATAACCCCATCTATTCTAAAAATGAGATGATTGCAGGATAAAACCACGATGGATACAAAGCTAAATGACAACCAGACAAACAAGATAGCGCTGCCAAGGTAATGATTGTTGAAACTAAATATACTAAGGTGAACTATCATTCAAATTATCAGATCTAAGACTACGGAATAAGACTGATAGCTTGTTTAAACACTACAACCACCTTCATCTTCTACGGATGGTAATATTCGCCCAGCTCAAAGGTAAATATCTGTTTGTGGCCCAGCGAGATCACGGCAGCCCAACCTATGAGGTAGAAGGGACAAAGGGAAGCATCACCCATAATTTTGATGAATGACGGAGATCCTCAGAAAGGATATGTTGAAACGGCTTCAGACACTTTCAATGAACGCGAAGGACAAGACACAAACAGTAGCAAAACTGCCCAAAAATTCTGCTCAAATTCCACGCCCTAATATTACCAATCTTTAGCGATACATGCCTTATTCTAATACTAGTGAAAATACAAAAGTAAATATATAGGT
This sequence comes from Cunninghamia lanceolata, assembly GCA_027924645.1. Classification (NCBI taxonomy): domain Eukaryota; kingdom Viridiplantae; phylum Streptophyta; class Pinopsida; order Cupressales; family Cupressaceae; genus Cunninghamia; species Cunninghamia lanceolata. The sequence continues at coordinate 8,145,527 of BSBN01000389.1, forward strand.
TCTCAGACAAAATGTTTGACGAGGGTTTTAAACTCACGGTTGGACAATAAATCTGTGCAGGTTGTATGGCGTATTTCCTTGGGACAGACGAATCCAGTTCAAGAGTGTTGCAGCGCTGCTGCTTCCAGATTAAAACCCTAATCACAATGCACTTCCTTTGTGCTATTCTTAGACAACTATACTACAAGGACGAAACACAGTTTAATAGTTTGACCGCAGGCAAAGAAAATATGGTATAAACGTTACCTAATTCCCTACAGCCTCAAGATCTAACATCTGGAACATTTTCAAGGTAGACGTCCCACGAAGTGAAACACTTGCAGGATTTGAACAAAGGAATTTGTTGAAAAGACAATAAAATCATAGTATGGGAAGCTTACACCTTGCTATTAGACCGATTCACCAAATCTCAATTCTAAAATGTATTGCCGTTTCCATGTCTTCTGGCCTACTCACAACACCAATGCAGAAAAGGTAGGAGCGGCCTGGTGATTGAATCGGTATGGAGGGGTTAAAACGATCCCTGAGCATAGTAGGTGTAAAGGTCTTAAAATGGTTTACACTGGACAAAGAGGAAACAGTTCATACCCAAGGACGAAAGGGTTTTCTTTATACTGCTGTTGGAAAACAACTTCGCATCAATGGTCATAGGAAACCAAACACTGGCGAAGGAAAATTATGATCATAGATTAAATACAAAATGGACTTAATCCCACATCAGACATTCAACAAAACATTCATCACATGCAGATTTAGGGATTGAGATAATTTGTGGAACCTGGAATCCTACGCTTGCCGATGGAAGATTGCAATTCAATCAACTACCTCCTCTCTGTCTTGGAACCTGCAATTTTCTCCTCCTCAATCCTTCTTTTCCCCTGCCAAATTCCCCCTCTTTGCCTCTACAAGCTTTCTTTTTATAACATAGACCCTTCCTTCCTCCAATGAGCTCAGCACGCGATCCGGTGCCTCTCCTTCCTCGAGAATATTTTATTTAATTTTTTTTTTTTGATCCCAAAAGGTTATTATTATTTTTTAAATATTAGCACGTAGTTCTGACAGAGTTTAATTACCTTATGGCCGACCAACTAAATAATTATTAACAAAATTGTAATATTATAACTATCAATAATTTTATAATTATTTTTTAATTTATTTTATTAATTGAGTTGTAAATCACAATTTACAACATAACTACAACTATTTAATTTATTTAAATATTTATTATAAATAATATTATATTAAATAATACAAAATTTCTTACAATTTTTATTTAACAACACTACTACTAATAAAATAATAATTTATTTACAAAAATAATTAACAACTATCGACATTGAGCCCAAATATCGACTTTTATAAATGTATTTAATTATCAATCATTATAATTTTCGTAAAAAGATTCTATTTGATGCACAATGATACCTAACACATTTAGATACCTTCAGACCTAATCAGACTTCAAGGTGCAATATTACCTGACCGCAAGCCATGATCGAATGACAAACAACCACAAGGGTAACTGATGACCAGACAACACTGACTAGGGACCTCACGTTAACTCCAATCAACTAATCCATTGGCGAAGGCACGCTTAGACCTGGTAATCAGGTGGAGTCAGTGCCTAGTACCTGCATCCTGCAGCAACACACAGTTAACCATACAAGATATATATATATATATACATCCACATGCAGTCCAATAGTGAATGGAAATCGCAGTGGGGTAGGGTACTCAAGAGCGAGTAATACGACACTTTTCCATTCACGTTTATGAATAAACAACTAACTATATTGCACAAGGTATCTGATTACTAGTTATCAACATAAAATGATCAACTGTCTCACAATCCCATATAGTAAATATCATCAAGCATCTGTAACATCTAATTCATTTATCAAGTTCTAAAGCATAAAATAATAGAATCCAACATCAACAATTGTTACCATACTAATCAGGTCCATAATGAATTAACAACATAACAGGAGATCCATCATCAATCTAACTAAAATAATGTCATAATGTCCAATACTACTAAGCAAACATCAGTCTGACAGATGACTAGTTGAGGGGCACTACATCCTCCCTCCCTAGGATCAGGCTTACTCCTGGAAGCCTGCGAACAAATATGGATATAGCTCTCGCATTCGGGATGTATCTTCCCAGGTCGCTGAAGTCTCATCACTAGGATCCCATTGGACCCTTACCTGCTCTATGACTCTGCCCCTGAGAGCGAGTCGCCTGTGCTCCAAAATGCCTACGGGCTCCAAAGCTAGCTGCCCGTCCTCTACCTGTAAAGCATTCCAATCAGGGACATGAGAAATATCTGGATGATAAGGTCTAAGAATAGAAACATGGAATACATCATGGACACGCGACAAGCTAGGCGGCAAAGCAAGATGGTATGCAACAAGACCGATCCTCTCCAGAACCTCGAATGGCCCTAGAAAACACGGTGCAAGCTTAGAGCCTTTTCCGTAACGGATCAGACTCTTTCGCAGACGCACTCGCAAGAACACTCGGTTACCGACTAAAAACTGACGGTCAAGTCTATGAGCATCTACATACTTCTTCTGTCTATCCTGCGTTGCCACCAGATGCTCTCTAATGCGATCAACCTGCTGCTCCATCTCTTAGAGCATCTGTGGTCCTAAAAGAACTCTATCCTCAAGACGATCCCAACTTAATGGGGTATGACAAGGACAACCATAAAGAGCCTGAAAAGGAGACATGCCAATAGAACTATGGTACCCATTATTGTATGCAAACTCCACTAAATATAAATAATCCTCCCAACGGTTTTGCTGATCCATAACATACATTCGGAGCATATCCTCAAGGACCTGATTGACCCTCTCAGTTTGCCCATCAGTCTTTGGATGATAAGCTGAACTGAAGTTCAATTGAGTCCCCAAAGCATGCTGAAGGGATGTCCAAAGGGCTGAAGTAAAAACTAGATCATGATCAGAGATAATCTTGCGAGGAATCCCGTGCAATCGAACTATATCCTCCATGAAGATTTTGGCCACAGATGAAGCATTATATGAAGATCGGACAGGAGAAAAGTGTGCTACTTTTGTAAGCCTGTCTACAGTGACCATTATTGCATCATGACGATGAGAGGACATAGGTAAACCAACTATAAAATCTATCGAAATGATGTCCCATTTCCATTCCGGAATAAGATGCGGCTGAAGAAGACCTGCGGGATGCTGATGTTCCGCCTTAACCCTCTGACATTCTAAGCATCTCGAAACAAAATCAGCAATATCCCTCTTCATTCCAGCCCAAAAATATATCTGACGAAGGTCTGCATACATCTTCTTGACACCTGGATGAGCAGAATAAGGTGCCCGATGTGCCTCAGTCATGATTAGGGTGCGGCGACCCTCTGTAGAAGGCACATAAATGTGACCTAAATATTGCAAGAGACCATCTGACTCGATAGTATAACCGGCATATCTACCCTCCAAGGTTCTACCAGACTCAACTTCTATTTTTACTTCCTGATACCATCTATCTGCAGGGAGTACTGCAAGAATCTGTCCTCTCAAATCCACTCCAAGAGTGATTGATGAAAGTGCATGTCTTCGCCGACTAAGAGCATCTGCCACCACATTCTCCTTACCTTGGACATATTTTACCTCAAAATCATACTCACAAAGAAACTCCATCCACCGCCTCTGTCTCGCATTCAGGTTTGGCTGAGTAAAAATGTACTGTAAACTTCGGTGATCACTGTGTAGCTCAAACCGATGCCCCAATAAAAAGTGTCTCCATCTAGGTCATGTGTAGGATAGTTCAACTCATGATCTTTGAGTTTATGGGACTCATAGGCTATCACACGACCATCCTGGATTAAAACTGCTCCTAGCCCTTCCAAGGATGCATCAGTACATACCACAAAATCTCCGGCAGGATCAGGGACCGCTAGAATAGGTGCGCTAGTTAACCGCCCCTTAAGAGTCTGAAAGGCTGCTTGACACTGTTCTGACCAAATGAACTTCTTTCCTTTTCTTTGAAGAGAAGTTATAGGGTGAGCTATCTTTGAAAATCCTTCCACAAATTGTCGATAATAGCCTGCTAAACCCATGAAACTACGAACTTCTGAAACATTGGTAGGAGCAGGCCAATCCATGATGGCTTGAATCTTTGAAGGATCCACCACAATACCCTTGTCGGAAATAACATGTCCCAAATATTTCACTTCTGTTTGAAAGAAATCACATTTAGCTAGATTTGCATATAACTGATTTTCTCTTAAACACTGCAGAACCTGTCGCAAATGATCTTCATGCTCCTCCATAGACCTTGAATAAATCAATATATCATCTAGGAATACAAGAACAAATCTATCAAGATAGGTACGAAATACACCATTCATCAGACTCATAAACACTGATGGTGCATTTGTCAACCCAAAAGCTACAACAGTGAACTCATAATGCCCATAACGAGTGTGAAATGTTGTCTTGTGGATGTCAGCCTCAAAGTTACGTAACTGATGATATCCTGACTTTAGGTCTATCTTTGAAAACACCTTAGCTCCCTTGATCTGATCGAAGAGGTCATTGATCCGAGGCAAAGGGTATCTGTTCTTCACAGTCACCTTATTAAGTTGTCGATAGTCAATACACAATCGCAGAGATCCATCCTTTTTCTTCACAAAAATAACTGGTGCTCCCCATGGAGAGACACTGGGATGAATGAATCCCTTCGCTAACAACTCTTCTATCTACAAATGAAGCTCTTTAAGCTCCTGAGTAGTCATCCGATATGGAGCTGGTGAAATAGGTTCTACTCCGGGAACAAGGTCTATCTTGAAATCAATATCTCACTTCGGTGGCATACCCGGAATCTCGCTAGGGAAGACATCTTCATACTCCTTGAGAATAGGATGGTCATCAAGGGATGTCTCCCTATTTTCTCCAAAATCTGAGTCATTAACTATTACAGCAAACAACTTGCATCCTTGACGCAAACATCTCTTCAATTGCATAGCAGAAATCATGCGCAAAGAGATGGGTCTCTGAATCCCAACCACCTCTACTTCATTGCCTGATTCATCCACACACCTCACTAATTTGTGGTGACAGTCTATCACTGCTCGATGAGCATCTAGCCAATCCATTCCAAACACTAAATCATAGGATCCTAATGGTATAATGCGAAGATCTGCCGTGGTAGAAAAAGGACCTATCCTCAACTCGCAACCATACACAAGAAAGTCTACTGATACCCTAGATCCCGAGGCCAATTCCACCTGCCACTTAACATCTTGCTTTGCTGCCGCTAATTTGCAACGCTTCACTATAGAAGGAGAAATGAAAGAATCTGAAGCACCAGAGTCAAAAAGAATAGAAATGGTAATACCTCGCAAGACACCTGTAGGCTCCACAACGGTACCTTGGTGCTCTGCTTGGCGGTTATCTACCACCGCAAACACCCTATGTGACCTGCCTGCATCTCCAACAGTGGGCTCTGAAGCTGCGGGCCTCTGTCCAAAACCTGAAGTATTCTTACGTGGACACTGTCTGGCAATGTGGCCCTGCTGGCCGCAAGAGAAACATCCTATTCCCCTACAAAAAACCTCCACCGCCTACAGGAGCATTCGACTGCTGAAAACTTCCTCTACTTGCTACGGATTGAGTGCTCTGCACCGATTGACTGACATGATCACGTTTAACTCTCTACCAACTTCGATCTTTTCTGGATTGAAATCTACTACCCTGCTGATATTGAGAGTTTCTTGATTTCGTCTGGGAAAACTGTTATTGTTGCTGTCCACCCTTAGACAGTACATGATGACTTCTTGAGTTGCTACATGAGACTGACCACCTTGGAAACTAGAACCTGCTCGAGATGTGCTACCAATCTGAACACCCGTATGACCCCCTAGGGCCATGGCCAAGTTCTCCTCCACCAGTTGAGCCTTCTTGACTGCTACCTCCATGGTCTTCGGCTTGAAAACACGAACTCCTCCACTGATGCGTGCATTAAGACCTCTAATAAAATGCTGAACTAACATGGCCTCGTCGTTTCCAATACCTGCATACTGCTTGAGTTCATAAAACCTGCGCTCATACTGTTCCACTGTCATGGCCATCTGTCTCAACCCATGGAACTCGTCTGCTCGGTGTTGCCTCCAGTGGTCAGATAGAAATCAAGCTCTGAACCTTTCAAGAAATAGTTCCCATGATACTATCGCAATATCTAAATGCAACTTTTGTTCCTCAAGACGCCACCATGTAGAGGCGAATCCTCTGAGATGCATGATGGCACATCTTGCCTTAGTGTTGCTACCATATGGATGCATAGCAAAGCACCTCTACAAATCAATTAGCCATGTCTCTGCTTCCAACCCGCTACCAGAACCATCGAAAGTAGGAGGGCAAGCTCTCATCAGGTCTCTCATGTGGCCTACAAGAATAGCTTCTTGTTCAGCGGTGATTTCTCTCCTTCTGGGAGATCGTTCCCTTTCTCTCTCTTCTGGTTGTTCCATCTCCTACCTAGGACCAAGACGAGCAAGAACCTCTTCAAGGAGCTAGCGTAATTGAGCACCCTCAGGCCGATTTTGATTCTCTTGATTCTCACTGCCACCTTCCTGTGCACTCTCATGAGGGGAACTAGGAGGAGGGTTGTTATCAACACCTCTCCCACGACCCCTACCTCGTCCACGTCCTCGGCCTCGTACCCTAGGCATCTTCCTAGATAACACACCCAAAGACAACTTCAGGTTGCTAGGCAAGGACTATGAAAGAATATGTTCTTCAGAGTTAAACAACTAGTATAGCTTAATGGGCTAGTATAAAACCCAGAGTACCCAGTCTTAGAAACTTGGCTCTGATACCAGATGTAACGCCTACCTTGAACACCTTAAAGGAACACACACTTATGCTAAATAAAATAGGAAATTTAAAAAAAAAAAAATGTTTAAGATAACAAGTAACGTTAACATAAGTGTATTCTTAAAGATTCAAGGCTACATTACTTAACAAATCAACTAACATAACTTAACATTCATCAGTAACTGATCTAAAACCAATACACAATTAAACAACTTATTCACATTCATTGCATATCATCAACTAGTATAATCCACATGATCAATTACATAACTGAAATGCTTTCATTACACATAAGTACATCATTACATCATTACATCATGAATGACCTATTGCACAAATTAGGTACAAGATTATACACATACATTCTCATTAACTGGTGTGAGTACAAATGTCTGCAAACTGGAATAAATCTTTTCTGCACATGAATTTCGATGAGAGTAACCAATGGATAATAAAGCTCTTCCACCTGACCATGTGGAACCCTAAGGTCTAGCCCCCGAGCTAGGAGTTAACATGAGGTCCCAAACAATGACAGTCAGGTAGACAAAACTAACATGAACAAAGAACGACCAAATGTCAATACAACACATGGCAATAACAACACAGCACATCTTAACTTAACTTCCAGAGGCGACACATAACATAACATAAGTGGAGAGACTAAACAAGGAATGCTAGGTTGTAGTAGGGAGAGTGTCATCGCACGGTCCTAGCATGGGTTATCCTGACAGCCTCTCACTAGGCGCCGGGCCCCATCTATGGTTATCCTGACAGCCCCTCACTAGGCGCCGGCCCCATAGGGTGACACATGCAGAATCGACCTTCCTTTCATGAGGACAAGGAAGTCAATCATGCCGACCAGGCCTTCTCTACCCATCCTTAGTCTAAACAAGCACTACAGGCCATGGGAGAGGAATCCATTAATCTTGTTTAATGTGAATTCTACCCTTAACCCCCTAGTTCATTTTAGGTTATCACTTGATTAATCTACTTTCAACGGGTTATCGTGACTGCCACTTTGGGCGCCGGCCCCACGTTGAAAGCCACTCTCCTTCCTAACACCTAGTAAACCCTAATCATCACACAAGGCATAATAACATTACACTTACATAAACACTGCAAGGCATAAACCCTCCTGCATCACAAACAAAATCATAATACCTCTTTGTTCCCATCACTTATAACATTAGAACATTTTGCTCTATTTTAGTTTCCAAGTCTCTCCATACACAATTTTGACAAAACGGATACTAAATAGTCACAAGTGGCTAAATATCCCATCCTAAGATTATTACTTCACAAAGCACTTAGTCAACTTGGACAATACCTCATACTTCATATCACGTTTAATCCACATAATCATTATTACATCACAAGTATAGAACAATTGCATACATATTGCAAGCACTCGACTATATCAACTTAGCCTCTGGAATTCAAATTTGACCACCCTCAATTCGACTCCATACGACGACTCTATTAGTTCAACAAGGATTACAATACAATTCCTTCTCAGTTTAGTGTAAACCACTTCCACAATAAAATGAACACAATATTTCTTCCAAACCAATTAATTTTAAATTAAATGCAACAATTAAACTAATAAATTGCAACCTAGGCCAATTAAATTCTCCTTATTTTTATTCTTTCAACTACGGGTAACTCACTATTTTTATCTAGCTAAATTCCAATAATTCACTCTGAAAGAATCACTCAACTTATTATAGGGAGAAATTCATAATTTACTTTAAACGTTCTCTCACACATGATATAATTATTCTATCTGATTAATCTGTCATAAAAATTTGACCTACCTGACTATAAAATAGCAAAAATAAGGTTTTATTAACTAGTTGGACATTTAACTATAATTTTTATATTCATACATATATATATATTTTTGTTTAGCCGACATCAATAATAATATTAAAAATAATAAAAATAAAATTATAATGACGAAACAACAATAGTGTCTATTATGTGTCATGGGATGGCAGATATCCTCCACCCGTGAGTAAAAATCCGTTAATTTTCCTTATTGCATTTACCACTGCATTCTAGGTTTTGTATGAAATATAATAACTTCCAGTAACAGCGAAGAGAGATTTAATTACCTAACTAGTCACCTAATATAAAACATCACATTCAAAAGTGAACTATATCACCATAAACCAAGACAAACGAATTGCTGAATAATTGCTTATGACTTCCAAGCTTTGGCTGGGTATTGTTTCTCGCTGCTGTGCGTATTTATGGCTAAGGAAGAACAATAATAGTAGAAAAATACACTGTTCTATATGTGATGGTTAAAACGGAATTGTATCTTGACCTAATGATCTACCTTATCATTGAGACAATGGTTAAAACTGCAGTGGTTGCATGTTTAAGGTTGCATCAGCCGCTAGTGTACACCAGTGGCGTCTAGCTGGAAACAGCAATCCAAAAACGTTGAAAAGTTTGCAGAAAAAAGTGCGAAATGGAAGAACTTCCAAGGCAGCGTCCTACCTATTTAAACCTTCCCATCAGTGCGCCCAGCGAAACAAAACAGCAATCTATAATATGAATGCGCTGTAGGGTTGGAACTTCTGTTTAATGAGCTTTGTTAAAGGTTTGCCTAAACTGTGGGCTTAACAATACATCTATTCTCTTTCAGCAAAATAAATTTCTGATGCCATTAAAACTGAGCAGCCATATATGTGCAGCCCAAACACTATATGCTCGGAGGTTTCATTCTAAAGCAACGTCATATAATTGAATCCTACGGTGGCAGGAACACATCGGCAGGTTTAAGAAAATGTTAAATTTAAAGAAAGAATAACCCCATCTATTCTGAAAATGAGATGATTGCAGGATAAAACCACGATGGATACAAAGCTAAATGACAACCAGACAAACAAGATAGCACTGCCAAGGTAATGATTGTTGAAACTAAATATACTAAGGTGAACTATCATTCAAATTATCAGATCTAAGACTACGGAATAAGACTGACAACTTGTTTAAACACTACAGCCACCTTCATCTTCTACGGATGGTAATATTCGCCCAGCTCAAAGGTAAATATCTGTTTGTGGCCCAGCGAGATCATGGCAACCCAACCTATGAGGTAGAAGGGACAAAGGGAAGCATCGCCCATAATTTTGATGAATGACGGAGACCTTCAGAAAGGATATGTTGAAACGGCTTCAGACACTTTCAATGAACGCGAAGGACAAGACACAAACGATAGCGAAACTACCCAAAAATTCTGCTCAAATTCCACGCCCTAATATTACCAATCTTTAGCGATACATGCCTTATTCTAATACTAGTGAAAATACAAAAGTAAATATATAGGTTCTCAGACAAAATGTTTGACGAGGGTTTTAAACTCACGGTTGGACAATAAATCTGTGCAGGTTGTATGGCGTATTTCCTTGGGACAGACGAATCCAGTTCAAGAGTGTTGCAGTGCTGCTGCTCCCAGATTAAAACCCTAATCACAATGCACTTCCTTTGTGCTATTCTTAGACAACTATACTACAAGGGTGAAACACAGTTTAATAGTTTGACTGCAGGCAAAGAAAATATGGTATAAATGTTACCTAATTCCCTATAGCCTCAAGATCTAACATCTGGAACATTTTCAAGGTAGATGTCCCACGGAGTGAAACACTTGCAGGATTCGAACAAAGGAATTTGTTGAAAAGATAATAAAATCATAGTATGGGAAGCTTACACCTTGCTATTAGACCAACTCACCAAATCTCAATTCTAAAATGTATTGCCGTTTCCATGTCTTCTGGACTACTCACAACACCAATGCAGAAAAGGCAGGAGCGGCCTGGTGATTGAACCGGTATGGACGGGTTAAAATGATCCCTAAGCATAGTAGGTGTAAAGGTCTTAAAATGGTTTACACTAGACAAAGAGGAACACAGTTCATACCCAAGGACGAAAGGGTTTTCTTTATACTGCTGTTGGAAAACAACTTTGCATCAATGGTCACAAGAAACCAAACACTGGCGAAGGAAAATTATGATCATAGATTAAATACAAAATGGACTTAATCCCACATCAGACATTCAACAAAACATTCATCACATGCAGATTTAGGGATTGAGATAATTTGTGGAACCTGGAATCCTATGCTTGCCGATGGAAGATTGCAATTCAATCAGCTACCTCCTCTCTGTCCTGGAACCTGCAATTTTCTCCTCCTCAATCCTTCTTTTCCCCTGCCAAATTCCCCCTCTTTGCCTCTACAAGCTTTCTTTTTATAACACAGACCCTTCCTTCCTCCAAGGAGCTCGGCACGCGATCCGGTGCCTCTCCTTCCTCGAGAATATTTTATTTAATTTTTTTTTTATCCCAAAAGGTTATTATTATTTTTAAAATATTAGCACGTAGTTCTGACAGAGTTTAATTACCTTATGGCCGACCAACTAAATAATTATTAACAAAATTGTAATATTACAACTATCAATAATTTTATAATTATTCTTTTAATTTATTTTATTAATTGAGTTGTAAATCACAATTTACAACATAACTACAACTATTTAATTTATTTAAATATTTATTATAAATAATATTATATTAAATAATACAAAATTTCTTACAATTTTTATTTAACAACACTACTACTAATAAAATAATAATTTATTTAGAACAATAATTAACAACTATCGACATTGAGCCCAAATATCGACTTTTATAAATGTATTTAATTATCAATCATTATAATTTTCGTAAAAAGATTCTATTTGATGCACAATGATACCTAACACATTTAGACACCTTCAGACCTAATTAGACTTCAAGGTGTAATATTACCCGACCGCAAGCCATGATCGAATGACAAACAACAACCACAAGGGTAACTGACGACCAGACAACATTGACTAGGGACCTCATGTTAACTCCAATCAACTAATCCATTGGCGAAGGCACGCTCAGACCTGGTAATCAGGTGTAGTCGGTGCCTAGTACCTGCATCCTGCAGCAATGCACAGTTAACCATACAAGATATATATATACATCCACATGCAGTCCAATAGTGAATAGAAATCGCAGTGGGGTAGGGTACTTGAGAGTGAGTAATACGACACTGTTCCATTCACGTTTATGAATAAACAACTAACTATATTGCACAAGGTATCTGATTACTAGTTATCAACATAAAATGATCAACTGTCTCACAATCCCATATAGTAAATATCATCAAGCATCTGTAACATCTAATTCATTTATCAAGTTCTAAAGCATAAAATAATAGAATCCAACATCAACAATTGTTACCATACTGATCAGGTCCATAATGAATTAACAACATAACAGGAGATCCATCATCAATCTAACTAAAATAATGTCATAATGTCCAATACTACTAAGTAAACATCAGTCTGACAGATGACTAGTTGAGGGGCACTACAATACATTAGTCCTCATTCTTTTGTGGCATATGGTGTTTAGGTCCAGACCTAATTTGATGTATGTATGAATGCTAACCTTGGAGACTATTCCAATGAATGATGAATGTAATGCCGACTTTGATGTACATTCCAAGGATGATGAATTGTATATAAACATGTAAGGAAGTCATGGAAAATGTATCCTTGAGTGAATATGTGAAGAGTAGTGTGGAGTGAAGAAGCAGAGCAGAGATAATGTGTGAGATACAAGCAGGTGAATAGAAGAGCAGAGTTAGAAGAGCAGCAGCAATGAAGACTTGGGATTCAAAATTTAGTAGATAAATGATTGCACCTAGCATAGTGGTAGATGCTTAAGCAATAATTAGTTCTCATGTGCAATCTGATTGGAAGTAAGATTTCATCATCAAGGCAGTGAGCCGGCAGTGAGTCTTCAACAGGGTTTAACAACCCTTATTGTAATCTTGCTAGGTCTAGGGTTGAGGCAGTGAGCCTGTTAAACCTAGTTGTACTTCATGGTAGTAAGCTAGCATGTTCTAGTCCCATGGAGTGACCAAGCCTGAACATCATTTTTATAAAGATTGCAATATGTATTTGAGAGCTAATCGTCTCCATGGTTTTTCCCTTCTTGGGATTTCCACATAAAAATCTTGGTGTTCATGTGTCATGCTTTCATGGTTGTTGTTCATATGTTTATTGTGTTTTTGTTTAATCAATTCTGGGAAATGGTTGAAAGTTAAAGTTCATGAAATGATTTTTAGAACACTGATTCACCCCCCTCTTAGTGTTCCTGACAATCAACAGGAAAGTGCTAAGAGAGAATAATAATTTTCATGACACACACATAGGAAATACAAAGTCAATTGACCCATACAAAGGAACAAGAAAGTCTAAAAATAATGGTTGATCCTTTAAGTCCTAGCTATAAGAGGTAGACATTGTTTGCTACACCCTTAATATTGGTGTACATTGGGTTATGAATAGTCAGCTTGTGGCTATCTTAACTCCTAATTAAGTCATGTTATCAATATTATATTATTATTTAGTTAGATAGGTCAGACGAGGTCTTATATAGGGGTGTGTCTATTCAACCTAAGCATAATTAGGTATATATAGGAGGATGTGAGTCTTATTTCATCATCATATTGTGAAGTGTGTTCTCATTGGAGATATTTGGAGGTTACCCCCTTGAAATGGCATGTTATTCTTGGTTATTATTAAGTATTTGTAGAATATTTCATATCATCTTCTTCCATTGTGCAAGTTATTTCATTACAAGTGGTATCAAAGCATGATCTTGGCACCGTAGAGGCAAGGTCTTTCTCAATATTAGAGGCGATTTGGGGAAGAGCATATCTTTCAAATTTTAGCAAATATTTTTCTAATTTTTAAAGGGTTTTTGAAGACCATATTAAAGAAGCTACAGTCTAGATTTCAAAGGAATTGGAGCAGAATTGAGAAAATTATTGCAGAATTATGGTTTCTACACAATTTATTTGGGATCTACATATCTCTCATATCCGACTGAATTAGAGCCTAATTTTATTGGGTTTTTGGAGACATACTAGGGGAGACTATAATCCAAAATTTGGATAAATTAGAGTAGAAATAAGTGACTTATTGAAAAATTAGTGTTTCCACAAAATTCGCTCTCAAGGCTGCAAATCTACTTATTTCTTGGAGATTTTTCTGGGTGAGAGGAATTTTGACCCTAGTAAGTTATAATAAAATTTTTAGATAATTTAGGTTTCATTTGTATGATTTATTTCAAAATTATTGGTTTTGATCATGACGGGGCCTGCAACAAGGGGCAAAAATAATGTTGTCACACTAGGGAAGACTCCTGATAAGGATGGGGTAACAATAGAGGATACTAATCCTAATGAGGAAATCATTAAGGTCAAGGAAGACATTTCCTCAATTAATGTGGATATGTGTGACCTAAGAGGAGATATATTGGATATACACAACATGTTAAGCACCTATATGAATGAACCAAGAAAGGAGTTCTCAAGCAACCAAGGTGAAACCTCCAAGTCAACTAGTATTGACAAAAATTTTAATACTCCTATGGGACCTAGGAATTTATTTCCAAATGTGGATATGCGCAAGTTCGATGGTAAGGATCCTCTAAAATGGATAAACCAAATGGAGAATTTGTTTTGAAGTATATGAAATCCCATACGGACAAAAGGTCATGATGTCTTCCCTATATCTAGAACCAGATCAATTCATTTGGTATTGTTGGCTTTGTACTCATCGAAGGAAAAAGGGTCTCACCATCTCATGGTCAATTATTATAGAGGAACTCCAAGCACAATATAGCAATAGTGTGACAGACAATTTCTTCAACTAGCTTGCTAAACTTCAACAAATATGATCAATTAAGGATTATATTTAGAAATTCCAAAATCAATCCCTAAGAGTGGATACAATTATAGAGGAGAACATGAATGATTTATTCTTGGGTGGTCTCAAATATTGCATTCAACATGAGGTACGCATGTTTAGTCCTAGCTCGGTAAATGAGTCTTTTATCTTGGCATGAAGGGTAGAGGAGAAGTATTTGATCCCTAAGAAGCAAGGGGCTAATGTGACAAAAGAGAAAGGATATTCAACACCTTCTCTTCCTCAACCTACTAGTTTGACTCCACAACAAATTGAGGAGAAAAGAGAAAAAGGGTTGTGTTTCAGTTGTGACAGCAAATACAGTTGAGGACATAAGTGTAGTGAAAAGAAATCATTCTATATTGAAGGCTTAAGTGAGGAAGAAGAGGAGGAACCCATATTAGAGGAGGATAGGGAGTCAAGTGAGGAATCACATAATTCTCAACCAATCATTTCTTGTCATGCACTCTTAGGTTTCAGTGCACCACAAACTCTCAAGGTAGTGGGTTTCTTAAAGAAGCAAAAAGTAACAGTGTTGATCGACTTAGGTAGTACTCATAATTTCATCAACAAAAAGTTGGAAACTCATCTAAATTGTTTTATATATCCAACCCTAGAGTTTTAGGTTTTGATTACAAATGATGCTATAGTTAGTTGTTTGGGGAAGTGTCATAACATTAAATTATTCATGCAAGATTATCAAATTGATACCCCAATGTATGCGATATCCATGGGTGCATCAGATATTATTTTGGGAGTACAATGGCTTACTACATTGGGAACAATTGAGATGAACTTCCAAGAACTATTCATGAGATTTCAATCAGAAGGAAAGGTAGTAGAGATAAGGGGGTTAAAGGTAAAATCCCCACAAATGGTAAGCTCTCATCAAATGCAAAAGTTGCTTAAGAAAGGAGAGGATGGATTTGTGGCCCAGCTATGTTCATTAGAAGTCTCTCAATCTAATGCTCCTACTCATCCAGATTTACAAGCAATAATTGATCATCATTTAATGGTTCTTGGAGATATGCCTAAAGGACTTCCTCCTAAGAGGGATCATGATCATGCCATACAACTAGTTCTAGGGAGCCAACCACCAAACATCAAGCCTTATAGGTACCCACACATACAAAAAAGTGATAGAAAAAAATGTTGAGGAGATGCTAGAGGCAGGAATTATCAGGCATGGCCAAAGTGCTTACTCCTCACTTGTGGTGATGGTGAGTAAGAAGGATGAAACTTGGTGCATGTGTCTACATTATAGAGTGCTCAACATGTACACCATTAAATATAAGTTTCCTATTCGAGTCATTGATGATTTGCTAGATGAATTGAATGGAGCTATGTATTTTACAAAGTTAGATCTTAGATCTGGTTATCACCAAATTCAGATTAAGGAGGTAGATATTTGTAAGATAGCATTTCAAACTCATGAGGGTCATTATGAATTTTTGGTGATGCAATTGGGTCTTACCAATGCACCATCTACATTCCAAAGTTTGATGAATTCCATTTTTAAGAAGTTCTTGATAAAGTTTGTGTTAGTGTTCTTTGATAATATATTGATTTATAGAAAGACTTGGGAAGAACATTTGCAGCATGTAGATCAAGCATTACAATTACTCTAAGATCATAAACTCTATGCTAATCCATCCAAGTGTGCTTTTGGTCTTAAGGAGGTTGAGTATTTAGAACACATAGTTTTACATGAAGGAGTAAAGGTGGACCCTACCAAAATTAAGGCTATCATGGAATGGCCTATTCCAAAGACCATTAAGAAACTGAGGGGTTTCTTGGGATTGATAGGGTACTATAGAAGATTTGTGAATAATTATGGTCATATAGCAGCACCCCTCACCACTCTATTGAAGAAGGATTCTTTTCATTGGAATGAGTCCGCTAATGCAACATTTGATAAATTGAAGGAGGCTATGTGTACAACTCCAGTGCTTGCCACTCCGGACTTCACCAAAGAATTCATTGTGGAATGTGATGCTTCTAGAAATGGGATAGGAGAAGTTCTCATGCAAGAAGGTCTACCAATTTGTTTTGAGAGTCATCAATTAAAGGGTAAGAATCATCTCAAACCTATTTATGAGAAGGAAATGCTAGCGATCCTTTAGCAAGTTAAACAATGGAGGCCTTATCTAATGGGTCGACACTTCAAGGTTAAGACAGATCATGATAGCCTAAAATATTTTTTGAAACAAAGATTATCTTCTGAAGAGTAACAAAAATGGGTCACTAAGATGTTGGGATATGACTTTGAGATTGTATATAAGAAAGGGAAAGAAAAAATTGTGGCAGATGCACTTTCTAGGAAGGATGAGAAAGATGAAGCCTTATTGTGTGCCCTTTCAATATTACAAGAAAATTGGGTGGAAGAAGCCAAAGCAGAGTGGCAAGATGATGTTGTGAAAAGTAATCTCATCCAACAATTAAAAAGTGATCCTAGTAGTTTAGATAAATTTTGTTTAAAGGGGGATACACTTTGGTATAAAGAGTGCTTATATCTCTGCAAGAATTCTAGTCTTAAACAAAAAATTCTCACAGAGCTACATGAGTCCCCAGTTGGTGTTCATTCAGGATTTTTGAAGACATATCATCAGGTCAAGCAAGATTTTTTTTTGGAAGGGCTAAAATGTGATCAAAAATTTGTGGCTAAATTTTTAGTTTGTCAAATAAATAAGGGGGAGACAATTAAGACACTATGTCTCTTGCATCCCTTATCTATTCCTAACCACTATTGGGAATAGGTATCCATGGACTTCATCACAGGGCTTCCCAAATCTAGAGGTCATAATGTCATCATGGTAGTAGTTGATCACCTCACTAAATATGCACATTTCATTGCATTATCACATCATTTTATAGAAAGTGCAGTGGCAAAAGTTTTTTTGGAGAATATCTAAAAGCTACATGGTACACCTAAGGTTATTGTCAGTGTTCGTGATCTTATCTTTACTAGTCAATTTTGGAAAGATTCATTCTCATGTTTGGGTACTCAATTGGCTCATAGTTATTTCTACCACCCTCAATCAGATGGGCAAACTAAGGTTGTTAATAAGTGTTTGGAAGGATATCTATGTTATTTCACTTTAGAGAAACTATCTCAATGGGTAGATTGGCTACCACTTGTAGAATGGCGGTATAACACTTCTTTTCATAGCTCATAAAAAATGTCTCCATTTTTGGCACTTTATGGATATCATCCTCCTTCCATCACATCATCATTAAAGGTGTCACCAGACCACTTGCTTCATCAACAATAGTACTTTCAAGACTCAAGGAGAATTTATCCATGGCACAAAATCAAATGAAACAACAGGCCAACCAACATCATAGTGAAAGAAATTTTGAAGTTGGGGATTGGGTTTTCTTGAGATTGTAGCCTTATAAGAAAATCTCATTGAAGCAACAAAAAAAAAAAGTTGTCTCCAAGATGTTATGGGCCATACCAAATCATGCAAAAGATTGGTAGTGTTGCCTACAAGGTAGAGTTGCCACCAACAACAAAGATACATCCAATTTTTCATGTTTCTTGTTTGAAGAAGGTAATTCAGCATAATATTCCTACTTAAACAATACTACCAGATCTCGATGAAGAAGGAAGAATCATTTTGGAACCATAGTGCATTCTTCAAACACGCATGAAGAAGCTGAGGAATAGAACCCTCGCTGATTATCTCATCCAATGGAAGAATTTACCAGTTGAAGAGGCCACATGGGAGGATGAGGAGTTCATTCAAAAGAATCCGCACTTGGTTAGCATTGAGGACAATGCTTCTTTGAAGAGGGGGGCATGCTACACCCTTAATATTGGTGTACATTGGGTTATGAATAGTCATCTTGTGGCTAGCTTAACTCCTAATTAAGTCATGTTATCATTATTATATTATTATTTAGTTAGATAGGTCAGACTAGGTCTTATATAGGGGTGTGTCTATTCAGCCTAAGCATAATTAGGTATATATAGGAGGATGTGAGTCTTATTTCATCATCATATTGTGAAGTGTATTCTCATTGAAGATATTTGGAGGTTGCCCCCTCGAAGTGGCATGTTATTCTCAGTTATTATCAAGTATTTGTAGAATATTTCTTATCATCTTCTTCCATTGTGCAAGTTATTTCATTACATTGTTCATGTTTATTAGTGATGAGACAAAATAACCTATTAGACACTATAGAATGTGCATACAAATTTAGACATCCATTAGAAAGACAAATGCATATCATTGGTTGTAGTAATCTCCAACTATGCTTATGAGGAATTGTAGTTCATTGGTACATTAACACATCATCAAATGAATGTAACACCTTAGAAAACTACAAAATGATTTTGAGAAAAAAATTAAATTGATTAGAGACAACATGATTGTAATATGATTGCCACTAAAATTACACCTTCCAACAAAGGAAGTTCATGAGTCTATTAAGATCTTCAATAAAAGATTCAAGGAGTTACTAAGATAGTTTAAGGAAGATTCAAAGATTGGACTTAAGAAATGATAGGTCATTGAGGAATTAATACCCATTCTAATGAAGAAAATGAAGATGTTGCCACTATCTTATGAGAGTGCATATAATAGAACAATGGTTATTGAATAGAATATGATGTCTGTTCAATCAAGAATCTAAAGTGATGACCACAATATCTATAGAAGCTTTTTGAAGAAGGTATAATGTGAATGATGTGTGAGCTTAAGGGTAACACAATGAAATCATTGATGATATATTAATTATAAGAAGACCTTATAAGATGTAAATTACTAAAGATAATATTTCATGACATTCTTTAGCTATTGAACCATTATATTGAATATTATCCATATAACTTGAGGATTACAATTCATAGGTGCAAATCATGCATGATACCAACCACATTGCCTTGGAAAACCCATAAGAAAGATAATACTAGTAAGGGATCAACTTTTAAGTAGATTATCGAACCCTAAATGATTTGAGTAGTAGTAGATGAAACAAATATGACCACTAATACTAGCCAATCATGTAGTGCCAAAAATGTAATGAGTGGAGGTAGTTCACAAAATGCTATCCAATAAATTAATAATGAAATTTTTTTATTAATGTGAATATGGCTAATATCAATAAATCTATAGAATTAATGATTAATAACACCACATTTTAGCTTGTAATCAAAAATTATTTGTATAACTCTTAAATCCAAATCAACTACATTCTTTGAATTATGAATACATCCATTTTGATTGATAATCTTTCGTATGTCCCACCAATATGTCCACAAGTGAATAATTCTAGATCCTCTCAGATGTATGATATCTCATTTGTGATATAAAAATATAAAAAAAATACAATATCCACTAAATTGCTTGTGATCAAAACATTACACAAGATGTTACTTGATGAAATCTACCTTGTTAATAAGTTATAGACTTTTCCATGACTAATACCAAATGAGATAGTGTCTAGCATAACTAAAAAAAACTCTAATTATTTTACTTTTATTTATCATTTGATTTCACACAAATATCAAATGACTTTGAAATAATAAGTTATGATTTTATATAGAAAGTAACATTCATTTTCCCATGGTGAGCTTGGGAAGAGGTCTATTTTATTGATATTTTACTTTAACTAAAATGAATACCATCATTTATTGATAGGATGTGGCCTTTTTTAAAAAGAATCCTTGGTCATTTATGTTGGTGCTACTCATATATCTTGAAGGTAGGTATGTTTCAAAAAAATGAGAACAAGACAATATTTTTCTTGAGGCTAAAGTACATGGGGGTAGTGACCGTAGGAAATTAAAGGAGAACATCTTGGAGTATGGCATAATTTTGGAATATTATTTCTATAGTATAATAAATCATTATATATATATATATATATATATATATATATATATATATTAAATTAATTTGTTAAGAGTTTTATTTATTTAAATTGTTTGAATTTCAAAAATATATATGTATAAATTGAAATTTTTTTTTTTAAAAGTGGAGTGAAAATTGGACACATGCCTTTTTACCTCCTTGTTTAGCTCCTAGGTCCCTGTAATGACACTATGCATTATAATTGATCATCCCAAAGAGATTACCTAGTACCAAAATAAATTTGGGACCTTGGGCCCTTCCTTAATCTCATCTTTGAAATAAAAGGGGCTCCTAGACTTGGGCACCAACCACCCAAGTCTCCCTTGATTGGTCATGTCGAATTAATGGTATGTCAGTATGGGATCTTTAAAAATGTTCCTCTTTGTTAGCTCTTATGATTTAATTTCACAAATGTTAGTGGAAAAGCATATTTAATTGTGTTTTTTAATTCATTTGTAACCTAGATGGATAGTGCGAACTTATATTATTGGAGCAAAGAGTATTCAAGGCATTCATTGTGTTATTATTGTAGATTTGTGTTTGTATTATGTGTGTTGTTGCAGATTTGGAATCATCATCAATCTCCTTATGAGTTGAAGGATCTTCATTCTTCTAAGCGCTTCACCTTTGAGGTGATATTATTGTTATTTGAATCGTTCTATCATCATTTTGTTTAGCCTCAGCCCTGCTAGGGCATGCTCTCTTATCTATCAACAGTGTTGGAAGGCTTGAATACCATTCTGGGGTTTGACTAAGACAAATCCCTAAACACCATAACCCCTCAAACCCTATCTTGTCATATTGTGTGTAGATTATAGGTACATGATTTAGGAGAAGTGAAGTTATAGGAAGACTATGCAAGAATTAGGGTTTTAAGATCTAAAAGAAGTTATAGAATATTCCTCCAAAAAGACTTGGTTGGTTGACACTCTAGTCTCCTAGGCTTTCAGGTTCCAGATCTAGCATCTAAGCATCAATTGCAATATTTTCTCAGTTTTGACCTCTGGTAGATTCTCACTTTCAAAACTTGGGTGGTCCTTATTTCATCCTTTGACTCTTCATCTTCTAAGATACGAGTTTTGATATCTCTCTAACCCTCCTTTTGCATTCAGATTTCAATTTTTAGTCATTTTTTGTCTATTATAAGTTGATTATCTTCAAACTAGGGTTTTATGCATATTTGACCTAGGGTTTGATAAAATGCTTTATTAAATCTTATCTTTCCATAGCAAGCAAGAGCATAAGCTCTATAGCTAAGTTTGCCTCCTTTTTGTTGTGATTAAGCTTGGTCTTGTCCTTGAATGTTATTGTGGAAGAGGGTTTGATTTGGTGTGCATACTTGTCTCCATCATTTCATCCTTTTCACATTTAACAATATATATATATATATATATATATATATATATATATATATATATATATATATATATATATATATATATATATATATATATATATATATATATATATACATACATATATATGTATGTATGTATGTATGTATGTATGTATGTATGTATGTATGTATGTATGCATGTATGTATGTATGTATGTATGTAATTTGTAAAGAAATGCTAGTAACTTATTTAATACTTACAAGTTATAAGAAGGAAGATAAATAGTTAAAAAATCAGTCATAGTCCTTAATATAATTGAGGGAAAGATGCTAACAAAGTGATCTCATAACCACAAGTCTCAAAGGAATACTCTTTTAAGCATAAGATTGTCTAGGCTCATATAGTCTTATTAAAAGATGGATATGCATACATAGATATGATACAAGATTTTGAATAATGCAAATGAAGAACCAAAAATTAGTATATGGACAAAGGGTATAAGTTAGAACATGTAAAATTGGGTTTGATGTCTTAGAGGTTATGGTAAATGTATAATGTTGGATATACACAAGGAGTACATTAAAGATTGGTCAATATGAAATCTAAAAGCATATAACACATTTTAGATAGGAAAGTCTAATTATTAGGCTCTGATACTAAATGAATTTTGATGGTGCTTCTAAGTCAAATGGCAAGGCTAGTGGAGGAGTTATAAGGAATGATAGAGGAGATTTAATTGCTACTTATACTGGAGGAATTGGGAACTAGAACAATAACTTTACTGAAGCTTCATCTCTCTTATGGGGTCTCAAGTTGGCTATATCTCTAGGAATTTGCCAACTTCATATTCAGGGTGACTCCAAAATTATTATTGATGTTGTAACTAAAGATTTGGAGTGTGGATGGAAATTTAGAGACATTGTTCCTGATATTCAAACTCTTATACAGGCCATTCCTATCATTTCCTTCTCTCATATTTATAGAGAAGGGAACACGGTTACTGACAGCCTGGCAAATTTTGGACAGTAGTTTCAAAACTAGCGTTCTTGGTGCCATTTTCATAATATCCTACACTAGATTGGGGATATCATTCAAAAAGAGAAAGCAACCATATGATGATGACACATCACTTCACTTAGATTACCTACGTGGCTTGTCTTTCAACACAAGTCATACTGATTTGACACTTTGCTGGTGATTGGAGTGAGTTTAGATAGCTATGTGCGTGTGTGAAGGACGAGCAGTTAATGAGGAATTATTGCAAAAGGACTTTGGGTTATCGGTGTAATGATTGCCCTATTTCTGATCGTATTTACATTATTACCTATTTCATTATTTTACATTGCTCTATGTTCGAAGTCTCTTGAAGTCTTCACAATATTGTTAGGAGCCTTTGGGATGGTGATTTCCAAACTTCTGCTACTTCCTTCTCTATACTCTTTGGGATTTACTAGTATTTCATGATGGGAGGGGACATGATCCAAACCAAACCTAATAACTACAAGGAATTTAAAGATAATGCCTTGGTCTAGAATTATTGTAAAGAAGGTGGTATCACTCTGTTCCTTGAGTGTTTGAATGGGCATGATGAAAATTTGTCCATTCAATTTCCTCAATCATGGGATAATCGTAAGGTTCAAATTGGGAATATTAGTTTTGAGGTTTTAGAGAATGAAATTGCTATGGCTATAGGTTTATCTGCTAAGGGTATGAAGCTACAAAAGAATTCTAGGGTTTTGGATGCCTAGAACCATAAACTATTCCTTGGTGAAGGCGAGGAGTTGGTGCCCTATCAGGGAGGATTTGAGAGAGCCAGACTTCCTGAACTGTGGGCAGAAATGTGCTATATGGTGATGAAGTACTTCACTCTAGAGGGTCATTTTGCTAGGTTTTATTACTATCATCTTCCTTTGTTAAACCATTTCAGAAGGATTGCTACTATTAGTTTCCCTTTTTATCTGCTTTCTTCTCTTGAGTGCTCTGTTCAACATGTTAAGAAGATTTTACTTAGAAAGCCTGATGAAAAGCCTATTCCCCTCTATCAAGGGCTTATCCATAGGTTATACCAGTTTCACTTGGCTCTTTCCCCTCCTTATTCTATTCAACCCTCTGGTCTTGAACCCTTTGTTGATACCCCTACTGCCTCTGTGAAAACTGGTCATACTACTCCTTTAAGTTGTTTCTCGAAGGTTTCCTGTCTTCTACTACTCCTAAATTTTCTATTGTCAAAAATGTTCAAAACCCTCTTACTAAATCCAAGTTGAAATCTAAAAATGTCTCTCTGATATTGTTGTGGAGAAAGAGGACATTGGGGATTCTGGGCCCTAGAATGCACAGGAACTAGTCAGGGAGGGACCCTCAAGAAATTTGAAAAAAGTCAAACTAGAGGGTAAATTTGTGGTTTTTAGGTGGTATGGTCATATTGCTGGCAAACCAACTCCTAAGTTGAAGCTGATTGATTACTCTAAAATCAATTTTGAAGCCTCTACTCAAGAGGGGGAGGGCAAGTCCAAGAGATAATATTCAAGAGATTGTTATTGATGATTCAGGTCGTGTTGAGGAGATTGTTAGGCAAGAAATACCTGCAGAGACCTTTGATACTAAGGGCAATAAAGGGTTTGAAAATTCTGCTTCCGTTGGTTACTATATTAAGTGGGAGCTACTACTACTCATGTGGAGGATACTGGCACTGATGATAACAATGGGAATGATGTTCACTTTATTCCCACTGAGGTTCCTGTTGACCCTGATTTTATTTACGAGGATTGTAACAATGCTAAAGGTGGTATGGAGGAGGAAGTAAATGAGGAAGGTAATCATTCTAATGATTTATCTCAATTGAAGGAGCAGGTGGATTTTTTGGAGAAGAGGGTCTTTTCTCTTGGTAGGTTCATTACAAGCATGCTCTGTAGGCTGGCTATGGCTAATCTCTCTTTGTTGCAGGAACATGAAGTCCTCACTCATGGTGTTGATGATGACAGGGCTAAGGAATTTGACAAAATGTCTAAATTTCTTTTTAAAGGCTAGGAAGACACCCTTTCCTAGTTTTCTTTCTATGTTTTCTATTAGCTAGTTTTTTACTAATAGTTTCTATTTGTTGTATATCAGTTGTATGTAAGTTGATTGTGGTGGTTCTGGCTCTTTTTGTCTTATGAGCCTTTTTTGCCCTTTTTGGGTTCTGCTTTGTAAGGGCTCAGCCCCTAGTTCTACCACCTTATATTATCAAAAACACTACTTTTCCCCATAGTTATTTAATTAATTGCAGTGGATTTAAATAAAATAAATATTATAATTAAATGATTTATCGTATGTAAAGTTATTAGTTAAAATATAAATTGCAACATATGATAATTTAATAGGAACTCTAGAAAATAAATAATTAACAAAACAAATTGGATAACATAATCACATAATTAGATTAACATCAAGACCCACATATATAATACCTCTAATATTTATATTAATAATAATTTTAGTACACTTATCTAAACCATTGAGCACTTCGATCAGCCACTCTCACCCTAGGAAGATTTCAGTGGTCTTGGCCTTCATTATGTCTATGGGCACTCCATGAGGAAATAGTTCTTATTCAAAACACAACGTATCAAGATCAATACAAGTGCTCTAGAGTCATGTTTAATAGACCAAATGCTGAGCACAAGTGCACACACAAGCCCTGGCTAGGAAAATCCTAGGTGTACTCTGTAACCCAAGTTGGACACAATCTATGTGCCCCCTTCTCCAATGCCCATAGCCAACCTAAACCACCTTCTTCTTCCTTGAGTGATCTTCATGCCCTTTCCAAGTCTCACATGAATGCCTTATATAACCTTTTAAGGGGTGGTTTCTAAACCATCACACCCTTTCACAAAGGTTGTTATTAATAATTATTTAATAAACATAATAATTCCTCCCTTTTAAAAGGGGTTTTTGTAATTATCCTTTATTTATCTCCATTTTAACTAAAGGATCATAATATCATTTATTTTCCCATCTCCATTTTAATTATAAAGGGATAAATAAACTATATCCTTTTATAATTTTAAAGGGTTGATCATAAAATAACTTTCTTTTTCATTTTGGGGGAAAAGACCCATAACACATTTGGATCCGAATATATATTTCTTACAGTAGGATGATTCTCTATTGATATTGGTTCTTTATGTCAATGATATTTTGATCATTGAGAGTTCTTCATCCACTATTTTAGTAGTGAAGTTAGCTCTGCAAGACAAATTTGACATGATAGACTTGGGTTTATTACATTACTTCCTTAACAATAAGAATTCATAATCTAAATCAGGGATCACTCTTGATCTACTTGCTTAGTTTCACATGACTGATTGTAATCCATCTACAATTCCCTTTCTCTCTAGAGTCAAGCTTGAGGTTGACTGTACTACACCATTGGTCGATGAAACCTTATATCGACAACTTGTTGGCAGTCTCATCTATCTAACTCATACTTGGCCCAATGTTTCATATGTTGTAGGCTTGGTTTTGAGATTCATGCAGGAGCCTCATGAGCTAAATTGGAAAGTAGCTAATAGGATCATTCACTACATTTAGGGCACTCTTAGGTTTAGTATTCATTATAGAGCTAGCATAAAAGTTCATTTGGTTGGATACATAGATTCAGATTGGATTGGCGATACTTAGAATCACAAGCCCATTTTAGGTTATAGTTTCCCACTAGGTTCTAGTCCTATTAGTTTGTTGAGCAAAAAGAAAAATGCTATTTCTTTATCATCCATAGAGGCAGAGTATAGTGGATTTGTCAACACAACTACTAAGGCTATTTGGCTTCAGGGTATTCTCACTGAGTTTGGAATTCCATTGAGGCAACCCATAGTCATCTATTGTGACAATCAAAGTACCATCTAGATATGTAGGAACCCGATCCAACATCAACAAATCAAACATAGAGATTCACATGCATTTTATTTGAGTGATTATTCATGGTCAAATCATTGACTTGACATTTTTCCAGTCTTCAAAGTAGGTTTTTGATATCTTCACCAAGCATTTTATTGAGAGCAAGTTCATTCATTTATAAGGTCTTCTTGGGGTGCAGTCTACTTTAGAAACACCATCATCTTTAGGGGGCCTTTTAGCCCTCTTCAATTCCTTTTCTCTCCTTTTGGGGGGAGTTTTTTCCCACTAGGTTTTCTCCTTTTCTCCACTTTATGACATATAGCATTGTACCTAGGTATCTCATTAAGCCTAGTTGTCGAGACCTAGTTTATTTGTACCCACCTAAGCTATGCTTAATGGGTGTGTTAGTGTAGGATAATATTTATCTTTATTTATTTATCATGGATAATTCCTACACTTGTATGGATTATCCGTACACATGGAGTTAATCTTGTTTAGGTGTGCTAGTCTCATGGAGTTAGCTATCTATTCTCTTGGAGTTAGCTTTCTAGTCTTGTGGAGTTAGCTTGTGACTAGTCTTAGTTAGTGGGAGTTACATGCCTATTCTTAGGTTCCTTCACGACTATTTTAGGTGGAAGTTACACTTCCTCACTCCTATATGTACATCTCCATTTTGTGAGCTAATTTATTCATGCTACTGGATTCATTTCCTATTCATTTTATGTTATGTATTTTCTTTACATTCAAAATTTTTAATTTATCTTGAAACAAACAATGTACACATGCTTGACTCTTGTGGATTGAACTGGTACAAACATTCAATCCAAAAGATATTGGCACACTCCTATATGTTATCATGAGAAAGGCCTTGGATCATGGTTATGATAGACTATCTTCTAGCTTAAATATTATGACAATGATGCAATGGTAAGATTTTGAGTACACATTTTGAATTTTGGAATAGTATGGTTATACTTCAAAATCTAACATAGATATTTTGACCTTTTCTCACCATGGGAAGCTCTTGGTAAGGATGCAATAGAAGATTTGGCTGGTATGTGGATATGTGTGATCACCAAAGTTTTGTGGATCTTAAATCATGATCCCATGGTAACCTTCATATCACTTTTAATGGGATTTTTGTAGTGATATAGATCTATTGGTGAGAGAAATATAATTTTCTATTATAAAGATGTAAACCATGGTGTCATCACAAAGTTCCTAAAGTCCATATTGATCATATAGTGTGATAATTCATTATGATTTTGAGTTAATCTTCTAGTGTTGAATAAAGAGACCATTTTACTAAGTGGAGAGTGATATTCTTGAATATTGCAATGTTACAATTAGAGTTTAGTTAGCATAATAGGACTAGATGTGTACCTATTGTTTTTATACAAGTTGGGGTGGGGATGAAGATCTCTTAGTTATTGGAGATAAAGTATTGGAATGGGTTGAGTCACTCAACAATTTTTAGTAAAAATATTAAGGATCCTACACTTGGGACTAACTATGAGTTTAGCATGACTTGATAAGGATACTGTTAGAGAGCTATTGAAATGGATTCAAGCAATAAGGTGTTGTCCTTGTCATTGTTTTGGCATTGATGTCAAAAATCATGCATCTCATGGTTTATTCCTTCATGGTCTATGCACTCTATTCATGTGTTAAATCAAGTTGCTTAACATTAGTGTTCATCCTTGTTATATGTTAAAGGGTGTAGAGATTGCGAAGTGTAGAATGTTGCTTTAGGGTAAATTTCTGAGAAGGCATTTCAATGTTGTTTATTGCAATGGCAAAGTGCAAAGTGTTTGATAGATACAAGAATCCTAATAGTTTTCATTTGGTAAATGTGACATGTGATAACTAGGACTTGTATAAAGGTTTCAACTTTATTATGTTATTGTTATAATGGCTCTTGTCTTGGTTTACAAGGGTCAATGGTTGGTGATCAACAACATTATACAAAGGGTCCTTAAGTCTTTTTTGGCAAACATATTCAATTCAAAAGAGATAGTGTTATTTGATGATATTAGTGCAAGGACATTATTCAATCTTTTAAGGTCATCATTTGGTTAAATATTATTGATTTTGTTTGATTTAAAATCAATATGAAAGAAAGGCAATTCGAAGGGCTCTTAAGTGAGTAACCTGGTCAGCATGTCTTGGCATATTTAAGAGGTAAAAGGTTATGTTTTTATTAAATATGTCACCAGTCCTTTTAGGCCAAACTCATACTCTCGGTGACCCTAGTATATTAGGCAAAAAGGCAATTTTTTTGTTCATTTCACAAGGTCAAACTTTGCAAAATGATGGCTCTTGACTTAGGGTTTGAATAGTATTGAAAATCTTAGAGATTCGTTGACCATGAGATGAATATTATGTTCGAGATGTGACAATGCTCGGCAGTGAAAAGCCTAAAAGTAGTTGGATAATTATTTTTGTCACTTGAAACCTTGAGGGCACAGAAAAAACCTTAATTTGTCAATAGCATACAGGTGATATCTTTCCCTCTTGGATGAATGTTGAAGTTTTAGTTTTGATATAGTTAAAAAAAATGTATCTTCTGTGTTAGAAGTTATTGTGGTTGACTTCAAACTGGGGTTTCATGTTACATATGCATTGTGCTTACATAGTTGACATGTTATAAAGGTAGTTAGTTTGTTGAAAGACAAACAGGTTTTGAACTCTAGTAAATAGTTTTGAGAAGGTTATTTATTGTTTTACCCACATGCATATATGGTTAGGGTTTCATGTTTCATTGAATAGCTTTTAAAGATACTCTGGGTTCAGATGTGATTAAAACTTGTGAAAGATGTTAACTACAGTTTGTGAAGACTATGCTTGTTAAACTTTTGTGATACTATGGTTAGTGTAAACAATTTGAAATCTAAATTAAACTCTTTGATTAAACCTTTGTTATTTGTGATATCTACATATAGTGAACAAAGGCATTGTGAAAGGTTGTTAATAACAAGTCTTACACATTCAGACTTCTCCTAAATGGTTCTATTCGATCACATAACCTTGATAGTTATTGACTCAAGCTTAAACTGCTTCAAGCAGTTGGATAGGAACAGCTACTTGTACAAACTATTTAATCAAAGAATAAGAAAGGGGTGAGACAGTATAAAAAGAGGCAAAACACCCCATTGAAATATTGATGGGACTGTACTTGCAATATCATTGAGATAGCAACAATCTGTCTTAATGCAAAATCATTCTTGAATTGATAAGTTGTATGTGCACATTTTGTGAATGTGATTCTTAAGTCTCAAATGAAATGAGATAGTCAAAATATGTTTTACAGTGAAACAAAGAAACCCTCTATATTGTATGTCTTCATTTCATCTTTGAGAAGTTGTAATTGATCATGTTAGTGAGACAATATGACCATTGCCAATGAGGCATTTTGTAGCCAGTGAGGCATTTTGTAACCAGTGAGGCTTGTATTACCAGTGAGGAAGTGGAAGGGAAAATGATATGCTAGTGAGGTAGTGAAATAAGTCAGTAAGACATAAAAGCCAGTGAGGCTCTATATTTGGTGTTTTTTTATGATTAAGCTAGTGAGGCAAGTTCAGAGGGGTTTTTCTTCCCCTTGAGGGTTTTCCACTCATGAAATTTGTTGTGTCATGGTCTCAACTTATGTGTGATCCATTTGCCTTTCATGCTTGAATATTCAGTCTTATCTATTGTTTAGTATTTGATTTCTTACATTGATATAGCATGATGTCAGCATTATTACTTTATGTTTTTAAGTTTGATAAGAAGTAAATAAATTGTTTGTATCTACAACACTAATTCGCCTCCCCCCTCTTAGTGTTGTCTGTACTCCAATAAGTGGTATCAGAGCCATTGCCCTGTCAAAAGTCTAACCAACTTAGGGGTTTCCTGGTGGAGACTTACTATGGCAACTCGAGAAGGTCTTTCTACTTTCAAAGCACCATTATTTGATGGTACTAACTATGCCTTTTAGAAGTATTGAATGAACTATCATATAAAGTCTCTAGGCTTTGATCTTTGGAATGCAATTGAGTCTGGGTACACTGTCATAGGAACACCTCTACTACTGATGAAAAAAGCATATGACTATGATATAAAGGCCGCAAATGCAATTTGTTGTGGTTTGTCTAATGATGCTTTAATTAAGGTCATGGAATGCAAAATAGCTAAGTCTATTTGGCAAAAGTTGTCAAATATTTATGAAGCTAATGAAATCATAAAAGAGGGTCAACTACAAGCACTTAGAGCCAAGTTTGAAGGCTTAAAAATGACAGAGGAAGAGAAGGTAGTTGATTACTTTCTAAGAGTCTAAGAAACTGTTAACTCCATGGGAGAAACATTAGAAGAAATAATTGTTGTTAAAAAGGTGTTGAGGACATTGTCACCTAAATATGATCCTAAGATCTCTATTGTAGATTAGAGAGACATGAAGAAACTAACCATTTATGCACTTCATGGTATTTTTACTACTTATGAAATGAGAGTGTACAGTGACAATCCTGACAAAGAAACTGCTTTCAAAACTATAAAGAAAGATAATGACATAAAACCTGAGTCAGAAAAATTGAATGAAGATGAGTCTGTTTTAGTGAGCAAACTAAGAAGAGGATTAGGTAGATATCAAGGGAAGTTACCTTTAAGTGTTTCAATTGTGGCAAGATTGGGCATTATACTACTCAATTCCCTAATAAAGAACCTGAGAGTGATGAAGAAAACAATAGAAAACTGAGAAAGAAAAAACAATATAATTTAAAAGGGAAAGATGGTTTCAAAAAGAAAATTTTGTTTGCTAATGTGACAGATAGTTGCTTAGAGGAATCTCTTGAAGAAGGAGAAGAAACCTTATGTATGACAATAGTTACGTCTAAAGGGAGTTCAAACTTACATAGTGGAAATCTTAGGTATATAGAAAAGAGTTACAGGTCCAACCATGTTGTAGAACAAAACAAATCAAACATTCTTTCCAAAACATCTTTTAATGTTGCTAAAACAAAGTTGATTTGGAAGCCAAAGAATGTTGATGAAAAGATAGAAGGTATGCTTGATCAAACAAATTTACATGCCAATGTAAAAAAATGTGTGGGTTTTAGATAGTGGATGCTCTCACCACATGACAAGTGATATAAGCAACTTTATCAAATTTGAATATTGATGGTGGTTTAGTGTGGTTGGAAATGATGATTGTATTTAGATCATAGGGAAAGGTATTGTTTCTTTGGATGATGACATACCTTTGTATGATGTGTACTATGTAGAGGGTCTCAAGCATAATCTTTTTAAGTGTAACTTAGATCTATGATCAAGGCTTTTATATTCTTTTTGATGCTCTTGGATGTGAGATTAGAAAGAAAATAGGTGAAGTTGTTGCTGCAGGTTCAAGAACTCAAGGAAATATTTATAATTTGCAGGAAACCAAATGTATGAAAATGGTAGGTCAGTTGAGGGAGAGATTGGATGATCTTCCTCATATTTCTCTTTACTAAATCATTTATGTGTGTTCTCAGGGTGCACTTCAAGTATCATCTTATATCCTTAAGGTTGTTGGCTGCATTGGGTATATGGATCTATCTTCATAGACCTGAAGTTCATTATCAGTTATTTTGTGATTCTTATTTTGTTCTACCTAATACAATGTTGGGAAAATAATTACAGGTTTATTCAGGACTAATAGACATTTGCTTTATGATTGACAAGGTTTTGACAGGGGGATAGGCTTGAGACATATCTTGATGGTTTGGTGAACATTTCATTTGCAGTTTGAATCAGTGCTTGGTAATTTGATACAGTCGGTCATACATTTGCCTAGTAGTCACATTGCACCATTGGCTTGACACAATTGGTATCCTTTGCACACTTTGGCACTATGTCTTAATACTTATTAAGCTCAGTACATCTTGCTTTGTTGCCTTTGGTAGTTTGTTGACTCTGGTTTCACCTTATAACTTGCTCAGTAGTCTTTGGCATTAGGGGGAGATGAATCTATCATGCTTTATTTGGCAGTTTAGCTCATATACTATATACTTCTCTCATTATTTATTTATCAATCTCATGCTTTTATTTGGCAGCGAATGAAGTGAGTTACTTTGGTGACAACTTATCTTTGACAATGACAGTGGTTGGATAGCAAGTAATGTGCTACTTGATCTTTAATGGACAATGTGGTATCACTATGGAGTATTTGCTCTTGTGTTTATATAAACTTGAATCACTTTTATTTGTGTGCCATAGTTGAACATAGTGATGATTGAAAAGTTGAACTCAGCTTGATCATAGAAATATGACTGCAATTTTTGGATAGTAAACTTATCTCAATAATGATATGTATAATCAACAATCAATGATAGAATGCTCTTATTATTACATTAGTGTGACAGTGCT
Organism: Cunninghamia lanceolata; assembly: GCA_027924645.1. Taxonomy (NCBI): domain Eukaryota; kingdom Viridiplantae; phylum Streptophyta; class Pinopsida; order Cupressales; family Cupressaceae; genus Cunninghamia; species Cunninghamia lanceolata. The sequence continues at coordinate 8,178,625 of BSBN01000389.1, forward strand.
ATTTGCTTTATGATAATTCTACAAATTTCCCTGATCTTGTTGGTATCATGGCAGTGATATGCTCAAGTGTGCTTTTCCTTCGATGTGATATGATTAGCTCACTGATTTGATGCACAGTGAATGTGACAGTGATACTAAATCTAGGATTACAATGAATTCAGGTTGCTCTTACATTGTTTGCTTGCATATTTACCTTGACAGTGGTGACAATGTGATATTGATATTGGCAAGCTCTGTAACTTATATCAGCATTCTTATAATATGGGGCTTATCAAATGTTTGTAGTGCTTAGTTATTGTAGATATCTCCCATGAATGTCAAACCTTTTTGCCATGAAATAATCTTGTTTATATTTTTGTTTTTCTTCGATAGAGCTCATTTGTAGGGGGAGTGATTGCTTTACAATCCAATGTACTGTCATTATTGTAAAAGAGGAAGAATAATTTGGTTGGCCTTGGTACATACATGTCTTGGCAATCATGACAGCGATACATTGATACATTGCAGCTTGATACATTGATGTCTTGGTACATGGTACATTTTCACAGTGCTTGATTGGTATTGTATCCTCCAATGTACTATCTACTTTTCTCTAACAGTTTATGCTTGGTGCAGTAGTTCCTTCTTACTGGACATCTATCATGTGTTTTCTCTCAGTTTCAAGATAGTGCATACTCAGATTTATTGCATACTTCCTTTGGCATTGTTGTCAAAGGGGGAGAAGACATGACATTTGTCAGGTAATTTTTGACAGTGTTTCAATGATTGATAGTGTTATTTTCCACACTGATTCAGTGATTATCTTTGAGTAGCAGGTAGTTTATTTGCATATGGAAAGGAGAAAAGTTTGAGGGTTGAGGGTTGACATCAATGCCAAAGGGGGAGTTAGTTGGCCTTGGCATTGTTTTGGTATTGATGTCAAAGGTCATGCATCTCATGGTTTATTCCTTCATGGTCTATGCACTCTATTCCTATGTTAAATCAAGTTGCTTAAAATTAGTGTTGATCCTTGTTATATGTTAAAGGGTATAGAGATTGTGAAGTGTAGAATGTTGCTTGAAGATAAATTTTTGAGAAGGCATTTCAATGTTGTTTATTGCAGTGGCAAAGTGCAAAGTGTTTGATAGATACAAGAATCCTAATAGTTTTCATTTTCTTAAATCTAAAATGTGATAACTAGGACTTGTATAAAGGTTTCAACTTTATTATGTTATTGTTATAGTGGCTCTTGTCTTGGTTTACAAGGGTCAATGGTTGGTGATCAACAACATTATACAAAGGGTCCTTAAGTCTTTTTTGGCAAGCATATTCAATTCAAATGAGATAGTACCATTTGATTATATTGATGCAGGGACTATATTCAATCTTTTAAGGTCATCATTTGGTTAAAAATGTTAGTGATTTTGTTGAATTTAAAATCAATATGAAAGAAAGGCAATTCGAATGACTCTTAAGTGAGTAACCTGGTTAGTAGGTCTTGACATATTTAAGAGGTAAAAGGTTATGTTTTTGTTAAAGATGTCACTGGCCCTTTTAGGGCAAACTCATACTCTCAGTGACCCTGGTATATCAGACAAAAAGGCAGTTTGTTGTTCATTCCACAAGGTTGAACTTTACAAAATGATGGCTCTTGACCTAGGGTTTGAACAATATTGAAAATCTTGGAGATTTGGTGATCATGAGGTGAATATTGTGTTTGATATATGACAATGCTCAATAGTGAAAAGAATGAAAGAAGTTAGATAGTTATTTTTGTCACTTGAAACCTTGAGGGCACAACAAAAACATTAATTTTTCGGCAGCATACAGGTGATATCTTTCCCTTTTGGGTAAATGTTGAAGTTTTGGTTTTGATATAGTTAAAACAAAATGTATCTTCTATGTTAGAAGTTGTTGTGGTTGACTTCAAACTAGGGTTTCATGTTACATATGCACTTTGCTTACATAGTTGACATGTTACAAAGGCATTTAGTTTATTGAATGACAAATAGTTTTTGAACTCTAGTAAACAAATTTGAGAAGGTTATTTCTTGTTTGACCCACATGCATATATGGTTAGGGTTTCATGTTTGGTTGAACGGTTTTTGAAGATACTCTAGGTTTGAATGTGATTAAAACTTGTGAAGGATGTTAACTACAGTTTGTGAAGACTATGATTGTTAAACTTCTGTGATATTGTGGTTAGTGTAAATAGTTTGAAATCTAAATGAAACTCTTTGATTAAACCTTTGTTATTTGTGATATCTACATACAGTGAACAAGGGCATTGTGAAAGGTGTTAATAACAAGTCTTACACATTCAGACTTCTCCTAAATGGCTCTAATCGACTATAGAACCTTAACAGTTATTGACTCAAGCTTAAACTGCTTCAGGAAGTTGGATAGGAATAGTTACTTGTACAAATTGTTTAATGAAAGAACAAGAAAGGGGTGAGACAATATAAAAAAGAGGCAAAACACCTTGCTGAAATATTGATGGGACTATACATGCAATATCATTGAGATAGAAACAATGTGTCTTAATGCAAAATCATTCTTAAATTGATAAGTTGTATGTGCATGTTTTGTGATTGAAAGGAAGCTAGGTGTGTGGAAATCACTTCCTACATGAATCTAATGAGGGGAGAAGAGTCCAAATTCAATTTTATCTTTACAGTTACAACTATGTTAACTCATTAAAAGAGATATTGCAACAAACACAAACATAATAATGTAAGACAAAAGAAGAGAGACACAAGATATACGTGGGGAAAACCCTTATGGGTGAAAAACCCCACACTCCAAAACACATCTCAAATGTATTTCGTAAACAATGAAGGTTACAATACAATCATAGAGCCAACTCTCTTGTAGGAGTCTTTGAAACTCATATCTGGAGATGATCTGGAAGATTAACAGTACCTGTCAATCACATAATGCATCACCTCTCCAAAGCACCTATTTATAAAGAAAATACAAGGCAAAAATGGCTCCACATTGAGATGGGCATCCAACATGGCCTCATGGCCCAAAACCCATGCCTATGGACACTTGTCCAACACTTTAGGATGTCCTTGACACTTGTCAAGTCACCCCATCCCAAAGAGGTTGCCTATTTGCAAAATGGGCTATGAAAGATGCTCTTACGACTCTTACAACCGTCATCGAATCTATCATAGCTATCATAACTTATAGCTGTAAGAGAATCTGCCATACATAGGCTATAAATAGCATATTCTCTTACAACATGTCATATCCCACCTTTGGGTTCCCAAAGATGCCTTCCTAATAGATACTTCTTGACACATGTCCATACCTATCATAAGATCTATTTCTGACACTTACGTCTCATAACTTTGTCATAGGAATCTGTCATGACTGTTTTGGTCAATATTCCCTTACACACATTCTAAGATGCCAGCACATGGAAAAATATCCCTACCACTAAGTGGGATGCCTATCTCCTCATGTGAGGACAAAATTACATGTGGTCATATGCCATGTAGGATGACACATCACTGTGCCAACTCCCACAAGATGACAACATAGGATTTGCATCCTAATTATACAATAGGCAACAAATAAATAAAAAATACAACGAAATAATACAAGGAATTACCAAGGTTGAGATATCTTAATTCCCAACATCCTCCCACTTGTCGAACACCTTGTAAGAGCCAATAGAATTAATGGGATTTAACTGCTATAGGCTGAGAGGCCCATAGACTCTAAACACCATCTGAACTTCTCTATGCCCACTGGTTTTGTCAATGCATCTGCAACATTCTTCAAAGTATCTACCTTCTCCAAATTTACCTTCCCATCCTCTACCATGTCTCACACAAAGTGAAACTGTACATCAATATGCTTTGTTCTAGCATGGAAAGTTGGATTTTTTGCAAGGCAAATCGCACTCTGACTGTCATAACAAATCGTAATCTGTCCTAAATCAAAAATATCTGAACACAATCTCTTAAGCCAAATGGCTTTCTTGCAAGCATGAGTTTCTATCATATACTCATCTTTTGTCATGGACAAAGCAACCACAGGTTGTCACTTACTCATCCAATTAATTGTACCACCAAACATAGTGAACACATAGGCACTGGTGGACCTCCTGCTGTCAATGTCACCTACCCAATCAAAATCCACAAATCCATGAATACAAACTAAATGTGGAGGTCCTGTAACATTACCATGATAGCATATGGAATACTTGGAAGTACCGCTCAAATATCTAAACACTCACTTAACTGCATCCCAATGTACCCATCCAAGATTAGCCATAAATCAACTAAGGAATCCCACTACTTGGGCAATGTATGGTCTTGTGTAGACCATCGCATACATCAAACTTCCAATAGCACTAGCATAAGGTACTAGTTAATAGAGAAAAACCCCAGGGAATGGAACTCATTTCTGAAGTATGCCTTATGGGTAGACAGAACTAGAATGAAAACTGCATTAGGAAACTCGCCTTTCCAACTAGTATATGGGGTAGATCCTATCCTCCCTGTAAACTTGAAAATTCCTACTTTGCAGTTTGCCCGAGAATACCTAGGCATAGACAGTAAACAAGAAGTCAGGTTGCTTCAGTTGATGCACCTGGAAGAAAAAAGGAGTCAAGCAATTGACCAATTTGCAAAACATCAGTCTATTGTCAAATGCTGGTTTGACAAGAGAGCCAGAGTTAAAGCTTTCAAGATATCTGATTTGGTCCTGATGTGGGATAAAGCCGATGAAAAGAAAGGTGACCATGGTAAGTTTGATAGATTGTGGATAGGTCCCTTTCAAATTTCTGAGATACTAGGAGAGAGCACTTATAGGCTTAAGAACCTGACAGGTGAGGATGTCCCATTGCCAGTCAATGGACAATTCCTCAAACATTATTTCCATGCCTGAATGACTTCATAACAGTCATGTGTATCATATTGTATATTTGTATAGTCGTCTGTATAGTTTGCTTGTTTTGTTTTGTTGGTTGGGACTTTGTTCTGGTAAGTCAGGATGATGCACTTCATCACCCCAGAAAATAACTAAATTGTTAAGGTTCAAGTGATGAGATCACATTTAGACATAGGTTATGATTCATTCTAAGAAGTGTTCATGATCAGGTTTGTGATATCTTTTCATTAGGGTGCCTTTTCTTGGTCAAAATGAATCAATCACAATGAAGCATCTAACAACCTTGGGTTTGTTGAACAAACTAGTATAAGTGTTAAGTGAAAAATCTAAAGGGACTCCCTTGCTACCAGTACAATCTCCAACCTAAAGCTGCAAGTGATTATACCTTGTACAAATGAGCTGACATGATGATATCAGATATGAATTTTAAAGAGAAAATCAGAAAAGAAATAAAATTAGGCCATCTAAGTAACTCTACCGGGGCTATAGATTCTTGCTGGCAGTGGGGCTCTACTTAGGGAGATTGTATAGATAACCTTGCTGGGGCTATAGACGCCTACTGGCAGCAAGGCTCTATCCAGGTTGGCTATGAGGGATGATCTCCAACTATGTAGTTTAACACCAGTTACTTATGTTTTCAACTTGCTTTCAAGATGAGGATAATTAATCATATGTACACACCTGATCTTTGGTTAGCATTGTCACCATGATGAAATTTTATCATTTAGAGTATCATGATACTTATACTTAGATGGAATTAAAATACTATAGATGAATGTGATCACATCACTTGAATCATTGGAATTTGTTTATTTTCTTTGGTGGCAAGTTGTTGTGTGGTTACACAACACGCCCCATTTTGACTTGGCAAAACAGGGACCCAGCTTTTGGCTTGGCTTGTTTGCTCTCTGGCGGTCTGGTAAAAGTAAGTCAGGTGCATCATCATGTAGAGTCAGGATGAGGTAAGTCATCATTATGAGGTCAGTTTGTTAAATGTCGTATTTCATATCTGTGACCTCATAGTTTGAAAGAGTATTAAAATTCACGTAGGTTTGTCTTTTACATCATCCTGATATTCCTCAGGATGTGAGAGTTATGAACGGTCAAAGTTTCGGTCAAACCTGATATTCGCAAGAGAGGAAGATCATATATTTTTTTTATAACCTGTCATCTTTTTGAAGATCATCATCATATTTGAAACATCCCCCGATATATCTTGTGGCTCAAATATCCGGACGTCAACTTTAAGTGGTAGTAGGTCTTCCCCGTCAAGCAGTCTTTTGTATCGCGAGCGTCATGTTTTTGAATGTAACCTGATATTTCTTAATATCCTCCTGATGCGAAATATCATCCTTAGCAAATATCTTGATGACATCATCCAAACCAGATAAACGAAGAAGCAGACATGATGATGATATCATCATCACATTCATATTTCGACAGGATATTTTTCCAAACATGATCATGTTCGCCTAATATGACGATGACGTCATGATATGTTTCCGATACAAAGAATGACTATCAGGATGATGTCATCCTGATATTCTGAAAAAAGACATGTGAGTTTGTCTCATCATCATCATATTTTGAAACATCACCTGATACACTGAAATATCCTCCTGATGTACTAAACATAAACAAAGGTGTTTTTGTCACCCGAATCTTGTCGCAATAACAATTTCAATACGAGGGAGGAGGATGATATTGAAACTCAACCCGATATTTGTGAATATCATCCTGCCCTCATGATATCCTATCATATGGATATCCCCCACTCCCATTGCCGCCATTATCATTTAATGCGCGCAGATATGGTAGGTAGTTCCTGCCGACCCCGGAACCCAATGAAACACCTGGCGAGATCCTGCGTTTTCACATGAATAATCAAGGAATGTAATCTAACTTGTCAGAGTTGCCCTAAGTGTACCCTAACTATGAGGTTAAAAGGTAATTCAACCATCATTTTCACATTTACCTTGCGATAAAATTGTTTTACAGAGCACTAGCTTCCATATCTGCATAACAGCTACTGTTGCGCGATTTGAGCTCACAAACAGAAGGAAAGAGGTGATCATCAGCTGAATTAGGAGCGTCGTTGGCAATCCACTGGTATAAAAGAGAAATTTGCATAACCAGGTAAGTAAATGAAACCCTCATCATGTCATTATTGTTCAGGTATGATGATGGAAGTTTTGGTTTATGCATCCATATGATTAAGTAATGGTGAAGAAATACAGTAGGCATAGTGATCTTAATTGCAATATGTATGCATGTATATACCTGTTGTGAGATAGGATTTTGTTAATTGCAGGTACTCATGGCTGACAAGCGATACATTAAGTGTCAAGAAGAATTCAGTAGGCCTATGTTCTCTTCTCAGAGGGGAGTCCTGTTCAAATATGGAGCAATTACAGATACCCATCAGGGGAGCACTGATCTGGAGGCTTGGTCAACTAAACTGAATGATGGGAATGACAAGAGTCCTGTGCTGGACACAGTATTTGTATCAGGAATGTGGAACACTACTGGTTTCCCATATTCCATGGAATCTTTGGAGCTGGTTATAGAGTGTGCCCGGAATTATAATCCTAAGACGAGGCAAGTGGTAAAGCATGGGAGAATATATGCAGACCTCTCCATCAAGGGTCTCTCCCAGACATTTGGACTGCCGTTGGGCAGTAAAGTAAAGAGTGTGGACTTGAGAAAGGCAGAAAAAGAGTATGAGGCCAACAAGAAATCAGCCAGAAAGAACATGTATCAATGGCGAGCAGAGAACAGCACATATCTTGCAGCGGCCAAACTCCCAATGCACATGTTTAAATATGATTTCAGTGAGGAGTACCAATATATGATTGCACTCTTGAATCGAGTAACAAGCCAACCTGATACTGGTAGTTTCAAGGATTGGATGTATGGAGTTATAATGATGTGTTTGTATTCAAACACCAAGCCACTATGGGGCCAAATAATAAGTGATGCTCTGCATGAGCAACTGATGAACCTAGGAGGTTCAAATTGTGCATTTTACATGACATCTTACAATGTTTATTCTTGTGCTTATAGAGGCACTTTTGATGCCTTAGTTACAGATGGAAGGCTCACGGCACAAATGCTGCATACATCTGGGATCATCATCCCTAGCTACAGAGAACCAACTACTTCAGGGACTACAAACTGGTCAATGATGCATTCTTTATGCATCTGGTAAGGACCATGGAAGAGGACAGAACAAAAAGATTGAGCATGGAGGCTCAAGAAGTAGTTTACAGGCATGGAGCCTAGTATATCCAGTTTGCAACCTTTTCTTATATAAGGGTTGAAGGTTTCGAGGAACATCCCCTCATGCTGCCAAGGTATCCTACCGATGCAGTGATATTAATGGAATTTATCAGGAAAGGCTCCGTGATGATAAAGATTTACAAGGACGCCAAGAAGCTACCACCAATTTTGTTCCCAGTCAGCATTGGCAACTATATGTGCCCAGATTCTGACAATATAAAGAAGGTGATGGTCACCCTGAATAAAATGAATCTGCAGCCTTTCCCAATAACAAGACCATATGATCCTTACGGCAGGATACAGAAGATACTAGGAAAGCCTATTCACCAGAGGCACCTAGAAGATTTTTGAGCTGACTGTGAAGATGAGGCAGAAGCCAGGAGAAGAAGGTATCAGAGGTTGACTCTGAACCAAATTAGGACTTTTGATTGTATCTCCCTTCCCCAACAATTGAAGAAGGATGATGGCAGGATAATGGCAGATGAATATGAATAGAAAAAGATATACAATGACACTATCTCTGCACCTGACCTCACCATGTAGGAAGATATATCTTTGGACCCATTCATTGCCAGGACCATACAACTGACTCAAGCTTGGGTTGATGATTAGGTAGAGGCATTGAAAAAGAAAGGTGTTGCCATTACGGTGGACAACAAAAAGAAGGGACAGGATATTCTTGGGGAGGTATATGATGACTTCCTGCTTGAGAAAAGGAAGACTAAGGGAGACAAGTTACCTCCACCACAACAACAAAGCAAAAGACCCCCAAGGGGTAAGAAAGTGGATAAACAACCCAAAGGGGTTATAATTGATAGGGCAGTGTTTATAGCTGAGGAGGCGGCAGGATCAGGATCAGAGTTAGAATCCTCTCCAAAGAAAGAGAAGCCCAAGAAGAGTAAAACAGCTAAGGCTGGAATAGCTGGGACCCTGGAAGTGGGTCAATCCTCAAAGAAACCTAGAGAAGAGGATATCCTCATGGAGGAAGAGCCTGAAGAAGAAGAGGCTCCGTTAATAATAAAAAGGAAGAGGAGAGCTCCACAGGTGCTGGTCTCTACCACACCTAAGAAACAAAGAACCTCCATGAGAGGTGGAATAAGTGAACCCCCTACACTATTACAAGGGGTAGGTAGTGAAGTGCCGAAGGAACTTCAGCATAATGTTCCACTTCCTACTATAGTCAAGTTCAAAACTGAACTTGCAGAGGAGCAAATGAAAGAAACCTCTCAGACACAAGCAGAAGGACATGTCTTGCTTGATGAGACAATAAATTTGTCTGACGATGAGGTAGTGTAGGATGTGGCTACATAGAAGATGGAAACACTTGCTGCTGATATAACTATGACTCCTCACAAGCATCCACCAGTTGAAGCTGTGCTTGAGGAGATGAAACAAGCAGAAGAAGAGCAAGAAAAGAGCCCAGAGCAGGTGGCTCAAGAGATAGGGCTAGAAGCATTGATCACAGAGGTGACAAGTCCTATAGTGGTGGATCTGACAGAGAAATAGGATGCAAGTCCTGAACAGCCAACAGGATCACCTGATAAAGGCCACCCAACAGAAGAGATAGAGACGGCAGAGTTAGAGGGCCATGCTCTTGAGTTAGGCCAACAAAGTCCACCTGACACATCAGAAGAACCTGCTATAGTAGAGGTTCAGGAAGCAAGAGCTGATGAGAAGAAGGAAGCACTAGAGGATCTAGCTGCCAGAATACAAGAAGTTGATAGTGCAGGCTCGGAAGAAGTAATAGCTGCAGAACAATCACCAGCACCTCAGGCAAAATCCCCAGTATCTGGTGAAGTGGATAAGCAACAAGGGGAAGAAATGGGAATAGATGAAGTGATGACAGAAGAAGGTCATGATCATCATGATCAGCAAATAGATGCACCATAGGGTTCCCCACACCAAGAAGATGCTCCCCCAGAGAAGGAAATTCCTCAACAGGAGGAGGTGCCACAAGATCAACAGCAAAGAGAGCATCAAGAAGAAGAAAAGGAAAAGTCACCATCTCCACAACATCTATTGATAGAAACGGGAGGTATGGGTGAACATCATGATGATGCTGAAAAACATGATCAGGTACCTCCATGGTTAGCTAAAGAAGTGAATATTGAGGAGGAGTTTGAAATTCAAGAGTTTGATGTCTCCACCTTGTTCTCCGCCGATATAATGAAACCCAGGAGGAAGGCCAGAATGACATCGGCCATTAAAAGAGATCTGGCAATAGGGAGAAGGACCGCACAAATTGCCATACCTGCGGTGGAGAAAGAAAAAGGTAAAATCACTGAGGATGAATTTCAAATTAGCACAGTTGATTTGGGCTTTGCCAATGAGGACCAAGAAGGTCAGGAAGGCAAAGATATTATTGACTCTCTAATTCAAAAGGTGAAAAGAGAGAAGGAGAAGAATAAGCGACATAAAGAGCACATTACTCAGTTGCATGCCTATATCAAAGGGCTGACCGATCCTGATGATACCACAACTGAATGTGTAGTCCCATTGACTGCCATTTCTTAGGAAGAGGTAAATAAATTGGACCTCATGAAACATGAGGTATCCGTGATAAGGAAATGGATGTCATTCGCATGGGATGATGTTGTAGAAATAATGAAGGCCTCTTTGAAGAGGTGGAGCATTTTAAGCGACTCCAAGACCAAAGTGGATAAATTGCAGATGCAGACCAGGAAGAGGTCTTACAAACTGGAGAGAGTCCTGAGCCTTTTAGGGGAAATAAAGGGGATAAATCCTCAACTACTTATCAGTAAGCAGGTGCTAAATAGTAATACCACATTATTGATATATATCTTGTATAAGGACATTCAGTTCGAATGCGGAGTCCTCAAAAGATGCAATAATAAGCTGAGGGATATCAGCATGAGGCTACAGGATTTGATGTCTGAAGAAGTAGTGGTATTGGAAGCATTGGAAGGTAAGGTAGAAGGAAAAATAGAAAATCAAGATGAAGAGTCCGCCATCAAAGCTGTACACAGCAACTTCCAATCAGAGGTAGATGGTCCACCTGTCCATTTGACAGAAGAACTTATAGATAAAATAATGAGGATCAAGGTCCAGATGGAGAAATATAAAGAAACACTACAGGACAGGAAAAATAAGCTTGACAACAGCTGAGACAAATATGAAGCACATAGGCACGCCATTATCAAAGCAAAAACTCAAGATGGCAGAGGGATAGATCAAGTTGTGCATTCTTATGAGCAGGTCCGCAGTAGTATGCAGCCCCATATGCAGCAGCATCATCATCAGGATAGTGAAAGCTCAGGAAGCGACGCACATGATGATGACCTGCATGAATCAACTAAGGAGCATGATGAAGATACATCATGAAGGGGATAGTAGCATAAGTAGTATAGATAGTTGCCAGATGGCAACTTGTGCCATTTTGTAAAGGTTGGCAAAGTCAGATGAATCGTGACCATAGATTTGTATTGATAAATCAGGATCATAGATCTTTTTGTAACGGATTCCTCACCTTATTCTATAAAAGGTGGTGGAATGCCTTATTGAAAACATTCAAAACTTAATTGAAATCTATTTGCTGAAGTATTCAGGGCTCATTTCAAAGCTATTGTATATGTACATGTCTTTTGCATACTTAATGAAAGAGAAGAGTATTTCGATTACAAATCTTCGTAAATCTTGAGTAATCTATGTCTGAATTCTGGATATGTGCTTTGATTTGTTGCGTCCCTTGGAGTGCTCATCATGTTGCATGTATTGTTTTCATTCATCATCCTCTGAATTTTGCATCAACTGTATTTAGCTGTGGAATATCCTGGTGAACATATGGTTTGATTTCTTCTCCTCATGACAATATCAAGTATGTATGTGGATCAATAGCTAAAGGTTCAACATTAAATTGAAGTATTCCTTTTAGTTTTTTTAATTTCAGAGCATTTCATCTCCATAATTGCAAATAATTGATGATCTTAAGCAAATAACACAAATATGCAGACATCTCATAGATAATCATAAATATTTAGCATATTTGAATACAAAGCATGTAGAATTGAAAATATCATGCAAAGATTGAGGTATTTCCACATCTTCTCATCAAATAACTGCATAATATAACTTCCCTGTAAGGAATTTCTGCAGGAGTGTCATGATGATGATAAAATTCCACGTAAGGCCCCAAAATGGAAACAACAACTCACATTAACCTCTGAGTGACTTCAGACGATTAAGACCTAATCACCGGAGACTTGGGATCCTGAATTCTTTAAATTCATAGTATCTTTCAAGATGAATAAAGGTTAATGTGTACTTTTATTCTATGTTTGTTTGTGAGTAACATCATGACCAACATAAATTGGCGCTAGAAGGAGGGCATGATCTGGAATACTGCATTTGTCATCATTGTTTTTAGGTTTGATGATGTAGAGAGAAAGGTAACCTCTGATTGTCTGTGAATTTCAAATACTACGTAAATATTTACTGTAAAAGGCTCGAATATGCGCATTCTGTGTAAAGCTTTCCAAATCTCACATAAATATTGCAAGCTTTATAGTAGATCATTCTGAATTCACTAATATTGGGTGAAGATACGTAAATTTGTTCAAGCTTTGAAGAATTTAGGTCTTAGACACTTGAGATCTTGTGCTAGGGGTCATTATACCACAAATATCTTGTCATATTTACAGTATCTTCACAAATATCTTGTAAATATTCAGTTTGATCAGCCATCTGACTGCAAATATCACCTCAATTGGTGAAATCCACCCAATATTTGTAAAGCTTCAGCCAATTTGCCTCAAAATTGAGAAATCCTGGCTCACAGGATAAATACCAGGTCTAGACCTAGTGAAATCTTTGAAGAACTACCTGTTAGAGGTTTCAGACCTAGAACTGTAGACATTCATCATACTCCAGAGTCTAGTGCACCAAGAACTTCACCAGAACCTCCTCCTGTAACTCCGGTTGGTTCCTAAATACCTTATGGGATATTTGTGACACCTCCTATTCAGCCTCAAGGTGTACCATTAGTTCAGCCCTAGCCAGCTGCACCACTAGCTCAACCTCCTCTGGTTGCAATGTCTTTCTTTGCAGCGGAGTCACCTTTGACCTTTACTACATATCATGAGTTACCAAAGAACCCGGACAAACTTTGTCCAAAATATCATCCTTATCAAGATGTTGATGATCATATCAGGACATTTAAGGAAGCTTGCTGCAGAGCTAGAATAGAACATCAAGATGTGGTGTGCAGGTTATTTCCTTTTTCCTTAGGGGAAGAGGCTTATAATTGGTTCATTAGTCTTGGCCAAGCCTCTGTTGGTTCGTGGGCTATCTTAGAGAAAGCTTTTCTTGACAGGTTCAAGGTCCCTATTGATCCATCTATGAATTACCATATGTTTGCTACAATCAAAAGATTTGAGAATGAGCCTATCGCCAATTTCAATGCTAGGTTCCATAAAATGTTGTCCAAGTTAGTTGCCCCATATGTAGTATCTGATGCCTCTGCCAGGAGTATCTATTATTTAGCCCTAGATCCATTAACTTCCATGTTCATCAGGAGAACACATCCTGAGATCACTACATTGACAGGAGCTTTTCAAGAAGCTATCAAAGTGAATCAGCAGTTGATACCTGCTCCTACTCCAAATATAGTATTCCCTACCTTGCCTGGCATATAGTCACAATATCCTGCATCATACCCTGCAACATATTCTCCACAATATCCTGCACAATATCCTAATGGAGCATTGATACCCCCAGCCGTCCTACCTGCACCTTTGCAAGTACCTCCACTGAGCATCATGCCCCCTCCTAACGGAAATGGCCAATTGCCACAATATCTTGCACATGCTCAGACACCTCAAGGTACTGATTTGTCTAACAGTAACCATGGATCCTCTTTCTTCAAGCCTTAGACTGAAAATGTAGTAGCCAAAGCTCAGGAAGAAAAGGAGGAAATCAAAGAGATTTCTGCTTAATTGAGAAAACTCACCACAGAGGTGACACATTTAAGAAATCAAGGGTTTTATTCCCAGTCAAGTTAGAATAGAAATTATTCCAATGACAGATCAAATTATCCTGACAGAGGATATAACACCAATAATTTCAACAATAATGGTGGAAGCAACAATAATTCTCAGAGACAACCCAGAGTGTGGAACTCTAGGCCAAATAATGGCTCATTACCATCACCCCTAGACAATCAGCCCCCTGGTGAAGCCAAACAGACTACTAGAGTCAATCTTGCTGAGGCAGCCCTTACTAATTGGTGCAGGATCCACAATACCAATGCACATGCAGAATTAGATTGTCCACAATTTAGAATTGCTGCTAGCATCTTTCAGATTGAAGTGTCTAATACTTCTGGAAATCCACCTCATGCAGAAGGAAATGAGATTGTTCCTTGTGGATATGACTCAGCTTTTGTGATGGAAACCTATATTAATCAACCTCATCAAAGTCATAACCAGGTATGTGAGGAATCCACCTTAACCTTTGAAACAAATTATGTTTTCCCCTTTGAGGATGAAAATGAACCTGCAAGAGAACGTGAGGAAGTACATGCATATCAGCAGCAATATCCTGGTAAGCATAATTATAACTTGAGGGGTAATGCCAACAAACCTGCTGGTCCATTGACATCATCCCTACCTCCAAATAATTTCAACACACCTCCCGATCCTAAAGCTACAATAACCTGAGGTTCCCCAAGGTAAATGCTCAGTACTTGTCTCCTCAGAACACAGGATCAAAGCTTGTAAATACACCTCATGAATTTGATAAGTTAATCAGCTATCTGGCTGATGAAATGAAAAAAATTAAGATCAGTCTGTCCCTGTCTGAGTTACTGAAAACCCCTGCCATCAAAAGGGCATTCATGAAGTCACTAGATGATCCTGCTCCTAAAGAGGACAGTCATCTTTCAAGTTAGTCCAGTGGCAAGGATCATGCTACTAGGGATAATATTATCAAGCCTAAAGTGTCAGCTACAGTCCAAGCTGCTGAAACTTCTCACATGACCTTGTACAGAGATAAAACTGAGTCACCTCCATTCCTCCTCACCATAAGAATGTTCAGCAAGAACCTACACAACTGTCTGGTTAATTCAGGAGCCTCCACAAATGTTATGCCCCTATCAATATGTAATGCCTTAGGACTACATCTTGCTAAATCCCTACAGAAGGTGACACAGCTGGACAAAACAGAGGTAAGTGTAGTAGGAGAGTTAACTCATATCCACATGCAATTAGCATCTGATCCTAGGATCCAGTATTACATTGATATTCAGGTAGTTGACATACCTGATACTTACGGAATGTTGCTTAGTCGAGACTGGTCCAAGATGCTCAATGGATATATGTCCACAGATTTCAGTCACATGTGGTTGCCATGGAAAGGTATACCTAATCAGATCAGGATTGACACTGAGCCTAGAATGAAACATATGATCACTGAATACAACCAAATGAATGAGATCCTCTATGTAGACGTAGAGCCTGGAGTTTACTGCATCAGGCCACAGACTGTCAAAATAGAAGAGATCCTGATGCTTGATTTACATCATCTTCATGATGATGATCCTCAGGAGGACATGCCAGTCGTAGAACCTGATAATAATCTTGATAATGAGAATGAAATAGATTTCTTCAGAGACTTTGAGATACATTTGTCTAATCAAGTAAAACATTGTCAATTATTAAATATGCCTACCGATGACATTTTGATTGATGGATGGTGCAGATTACATGATGAAGCACACTTAGAAAAGACTCGTGAAACATGCTTAGATATGATGATGCTAGAGCAGACATGTAGTGAGGCGTCATCATCATATTCTGAGGTAAATGCTACATCTGATGATGATGACGATACTAATTCTTATCTGTCTTCTGCAGGAATAGAGGAGTCAACAGATCATATCTTTGAAATAGAAGAAGTTTTGGTGTCTGACCAAATAAATGATAGGAGGAAAGAAAAGATTACTCCTGGTAGTGATTGCTTTATGGAACCCAATTATGAGTTGTCTGATGAAGACAAAGGTAGTGACCTAACTAAGTTCGAAGAATTTCTAGTAAAGGAAATAGAGAAGATGACCCGACAGCATAAATCTCCCCAAGAGGTTTTAATCAAGGGTTGGTGTAGGTTGCATGAGGCACCTCACTCAGAAACAACTTGTTCATTGTGTTTACACATTTTGAAGAAGCATGCAGCTATAAGCCCATAAGATCATCCTCCTGTTGAAATAAAAGAGAAAATAGAAAAGCCATCAGGCTCACAAGAAAAAGGAAAGAAGAAACTTGAGGGTGAGGACGTCTCTAAGCTAAAATGGATATCAGGTGGGGCAGCAGCCAGAGATGCAAAGAGAAAAGAAAGTTCAAATAAATGTCCTGCTGAAGATAAACCTTGGATCCTGAGGTTTGATGGATCTAAATCCAAGCAAGGTGCTAGGGTAGGAATTGACCTGATTGATCCGACCAGGAAATCCTACTTAGCATCCTATAGATTACAGTTCCCCTGCACTAACAACGTAGCGGAGTATGAAACTTTGATTCATGGGATACTGTTTGCTCATAAGAAGAAGATAAAGATTCTGCATGTCTTTGGAGATTCAGAACTAGTGGTGAGGCAAGTAAGAGGAATCTACTCATGTAACTACAAGAAGCTGTCCAATTATAGACATCGGGTATGGGACCTGATTGAGGACTTTGATGCCTTTAATATCACTCATGTACCAAGAGAACAAAATCATAGGGCAGATGCACTTACCCAAGCTGCCAGTACATTGGAGCCACTGTCTATATCTAGTCTGAAAAGATTTTCAGTAGAACTGGTGTCAGTACCTTCAGTACCTGATAATGTGACCAATCTCCAGATGTTTCATGATGATCAACACATTCTGGACTTCATTTCAAATAGAGACATATTTGAAGCTCAGATTATAGATGAGAATGGCATGGAAGATCATGTCTGGGAAGAAGATGAGATATTAGAGCTGCCTAGCAACAGGATCCCCAAAGGTATGATTGAATTAGAGAGAGCTTTTGATTTGGCTAATATGCTCAAACAGAAGGATCTGCCCAAGGCAGATGGAGGTCAATATTCACAAGTGAATATTGGACAAGCTGATGACAAGAAAAATGTCCTGTTGGGTAAGGTTTGCACACCAGAAGAGTTAGAAGGAATAACTCAGGCCCTCAAGGACTACATACATGTAATTGCATGGACTTATGATGAGCTGAAAACCTATGACACCTCTATCATAACTCATACTATACCTCTCAAGCCAGATGCTAAACCTTTTAGACAGAAGCAAAGGCCAGTTAATGCCTTGCTTGAACCAATAATTCTCGAAGAAGTCAAGAAATTGTTAAATGCCGGGATAATATTTCCTATGAGGCATTCCACTTGGGTGGCAAATCTTGTGCTAGTCAGAAAGAAGAATGGAGACATTAGGTTATGTGTAGATTTCAGGAACCTAAACAGAGCATCAGAAAAAGACAACTATCATTTGCCCTCATTGGATGAAGTTCTGCAGATTGTAAATGGAGCTAAAATGATGTCCTTCTTGGACGGTTTTTCAGGATACAACCAAGTGATGGTTGACAAAATTGACAGATTGAAAACTGCCTTCACCACAAAGTGGGGGATATTTGCATATAGACGTATGCCATTCGGACTCATAAATGCTGGAGCTACATTTCAGCGAGCCATGGATATAGCCTTCAGGGGCTTAATAGGAAAATGTATAGTCATATACATGGATGATTTGATAGTATTCTCTAAGGAAAGGGGGAATCATGTTGCTGATCTCAGAAATGTACTGAAAAAGTGTGAAGAGTACAGTATATCTTTGAATCCCAAGAAATTCATATTTGGGGTGACAACAGGAAAGTTATTAGGCCACCTGATCACAGAAGATGGAATTATCATTGATCCTGATAGGGTGGAGTCTATCATGAAGTTACAACTTCCAGGAAGCAAAAAAGAACTCAAGTCTTACTTTGGTAAGATAAATTTTGTGAGGAAGTTCATTACCGACTTTGCTGAGATTGTCAGACCATTAAATGCCATGTTGAAAAAAGATGCACAGATTAAGTGGACACTAGAAGCCAAAGCTGCATTTGAAGATATAAAGAAAGCCATTTCAGATGCTCTTGTCCTCATCAGTCCAGACTACACAAAAGATTTTTATATATATTCATTTGCTTCAGAACATACCTCTGCAGCAGTGTTAA
This sequence comes from Cunninghamia lanceolata, assembly GCA_027924645.1. Lineage (NCBI taxonomy): Eukaryota > Viridiplantae > Streptophyta > Pinopsida > Cupressales > Cupressaceae > Cunninghamia > Cunninghamia lanceolata. The sequence goes on from BSBN01000389.1 coordinate 8,196,996, forward strand.
CTCAAAGAAATGAGGAGAAAGAAGAGAGACCAATTGCTTTCATGAGCTGTCCTTTCAGAGATGCTGAGTTGAGATATGTAGATGTTGAGAAACAGGCACTTGCATTAGTCAGAGCAGTAAAAAAATTCAAACATTACGTACTAAGAAGCAAAGTGATTGTTGTGGTACCAGATGCAGCAGTGAAGATGCTGTTGATGCAAAGTGAGCCTGGTGAGAAAAGAGCTAAATGGATTACTGTATTACAAGAGTATGATATGGAAATTACACCAATGAAGCTGGTAAGAGGACAAGCTCTGAGCCAGATGATATCTGAAATTGATCCAAACATCACTAGTTAGCAATATGTGATCAATGAGAAAGACAATAAAGAGTGGTATTCAGATATCAGGCACATCCTGATTACTGGAAGATGTCCATCAAGAATGTAGGCTTCACAAAGAAGAGCCTTAAAAATAAGATCCCAAAAGTATATGATGAAGGGAGGAACCTTATTCAAGAAGAATTATGAAGGAATATACCTGAGATGTTTAGAAAAACCAGAAGCAAATAGAGTCCTGACAGAGCTACATGACAAGTTTGGAACGACACATGGATCAGCATTGGCCACAACACATGCAATCCTTAGAGCAGGATATTATTGGCCTACAATTTTTAAAGACACAGCTGATCATGTTAAATGTTGTCATGTTTGCCAGGTTGCTGCCAACAGAGAGAAATATGCTGCACAACTATTGCAGCCAGTAATGGAAGAACGCCCATTTGCACAGTGGGGCATGGACTTCATAGGACCAATCAATCCTCTGTCCTCCTCAGGGCATAGGTATGTTTTAACAATTACTGACTATTGTACTAGATGGACTGAGGCTATTAGTAGCAAAACTTGCACTGCAGATGATTTCATTAAATTTCTGGAGAGCAACATTTTCACCAGGTATGGAACTCCTTATGCATTGGTAAGTGATAATGGGTCCGCATTCACTTTAACTAAATTGTCAAGTTGGGCTTTTGATCATGGGATTATACTCAAGTTTTCATCCAACTATTATCCCCAAGGGAATGGTTTAGTAGAATCCACCAATAGTACTCTACTCATGTCCTCCACCTGACTAGGAGATTTTGGACAATCACTAACAAACAACTTTGTTCCCAATGAAACAGGAACACACAATGGTCTACAATCTGCCATGCTGAACCTATCCAACACAGTCTTCACATACTTACTCTAGCTTAACCAAAGTTTTCTGTAAGCTTTGTCTCTTCTGATTTCCATTCCTAGAATGTACTTGGCTACCCCAAGATTTTTCATCTCAAACTATGCTGGCAACTGAGACTTCAAATCAAAAATCATGTTCTTACCATTCCCAATCAACAACATATCGTCAACATACAATGCAATAATGAGAATATGATCATTGTCAAATTTTTAATACACATAATGATTTGATTTCGATCTCAGATATCCAATCAACAACACAACGACATCAAACTTCAAGTACCACATCCTAGGAGACTGCTTCAAACCATACAAAGACTTCTTTAACTTGCAAACCAATTTTCCTTTACCTTTGTCTATGTAATGCTCTAGTTGTGACATGTAAATCTCTTCCTCCAAATCACCATGAAGGAAAGTTATCTTCACATCCATCTATTCTACCTCTAAGTCATAAGTAGTTGTAAGAGATAACAAAAATTGAATGGATGTCAGCTTTGCAATAGGAGAGGAAATTTCACCATAATCAATTCCCTCCACTTGTGAATACCCCTTCACAACCAATCTAGCCTTGTACTTTTCAACACTACCATCTGCACCAAATTTCTTCTTGAACACCCATTTGCATCCAACAGGTTTCTGTCCTTCAAGCAAAGGCACCAAGTCCCATGTTTTGTTCTTCTCCAAAGAAGCCATCTCATCTTCCATGGCCTCCTTCCAAGAACCTGCATCTTTCATGCCCATAGCCTCTTTCATAGTTCTAGGCTCATCAATGTTAGTAAGTAAAGAAAAAGCACAACTAGAATCAAGTAATGAATAACCAAACCTATTAGGCTGATTTCTTGTTCATGTAGACCTCCTCAATGGCTGAGGTTGAGGTTCTACTTCTTCTGAGCTTTTAGAGATGCTAGAGCTCTCCTCATCATGAGGTCTCATAAGGTCTATTGGTTCAGTCTTCTCAAGGGTAAAAGGAAACTAAACCATGTCTTCTCTCTTTTTTGTCTATTTTGGTTGTAGAACAACAGAAGGTATTAGCTCTCTGAAGATAACACTTCTGCTATACAACAATTTTTCAGCCACAAGATCCCAAAGCTTGTATCCTTTCACACCGACACCATAGCCAATGAAAATACATTTAATAGCCTTGTTCTCCAATTTAGACCATTTCTCCCTAGGCACATGTGTATATGCCTCACAACCAAAAATACAAAGATGCCTAACTAAAGGCTTCTTACCATACCACACCTCCATGGGTGTCTTACCAATAAGAGCTGATGTAGGAGACCTATTTACCAGGTAGCAAGAAGTGGAAACAATAGCCAAAAACTTTTGTTCGAGGCTTGTTCTACTAAGCATACTCCTAGCCTTCTCCATTAGTGCCCTGTTCATCCTTTCTGTAACTCCATTTTGCTATGGGGTGTATGGAGTTGTCTTATGTCTTTCAATCCCTTGCTCTTTACAGAACTTATCAAACCTTGTCGAACAAAACTCACCACCATTATCTGTTCTCAAACACTTAATCTTTTTACTAGCCTAATTTTCAGCAAAGGCTTTAAACTCCTTAAACTGACTAAAGACTTTAGTCTTGCTTCTGATAAATTAAACCCATGTCCTTCTACTGTAATCATCTATGAAAGATACAAAATATACAGATTTGGAAATTGAAGGAACATTAACATGACCAAATACATCAGAATGAATAAGGTCCAATACACTAGAAGACTTGTAAGAACTAGAGTAAAACTAAACACAGTTTTGCTTTCCATATACACAATGTTCACAAAAGTCAAACTCGAGATTACAATCATTTAACCCCTCAATGAGGTTTCTATTTTTCAAGGTTTTAAGACCCTTCTAACCAATGTGGCCATATCTCAAATGCCATAACATAGTATTTTCAACAAGAAGCTTAGCTTCCATAGCATGTGCACTACCATCAGAACTAGTTACAACAGATTTCTTTACTGCTCATTCATATGGTGGGGATGAAGTGACTGCAACTCTTTTCTTCAAGTTAGAAGAACTATTGTACAGTGAAGTGCATGCCTCCAGCTGCAATAGAGTACCTCTCTGAGTACCCTTCGCAAGCACCATAGATCTTCTAGTCATCTTGCATCCATCCTTCAAAAAGATAACCTACACACCTACATCATTCAACATACTTATAGAAAGCATTTTTCATGCTAGGCCTGGGATGTGCATAACCCTAGTGATCCCCTTCACTCATCCATCAAGGAATCAGATTGAGACTCTTCCATTACCAACAATCTTCAGATGAGAGTCGTCACTTAGGTACACTCTTCCACCATCGAACTCTTCATACTTCGTGAACTAGCTTCAATATGTGGAATGATGCACTAGAATCTATCAACCACACATCATCAGATGCATGGGTGGCCAGGGATACGATGAAGGCATCACCATCATCTTGTGACTTGTTAGAATCTGAATCATGGGCAGTCTTCTTTTCTTTTTCTTTTCCTCTTTGCATTCCTTTTAAAAATGCCCCATTTTCCCACAACTCCAATAGAGAGCCTTGGACTTTCCAGGAGATTTGGATCTCCCACAGGATTTGGATCTACCCTTTTCACCTTTCTTGTCCTTCTTCTTCTCTTTCTCTTTGGGTCTTCCATGAACCACAAGAGCCTCTTTGGCTGACTCAGATGTCTTTCTCCACATTTCTTCAGATAGTAGCAAAGACACCACATCTTCCATCTTGAAGGTGGTAGTGGTGCTTCTGATGGCCATGACAAGATGATCCCATGAATCTGGCAAAGAAAAAAGTAGAGTTATACATTGATCCTCCTCCTCCATTTTCACACCCATAGATGTGAACTGTGCAATGATCATGTTGAAACCATTCATATGGTCTGCAACAGATCCTTTGTCTTCCATCTTCCAAGAAAACAACTTCTTTTTCAGAAAAAAACTTGTTCACCAAGGACTTGGCCTAATAAACATCACCCAACATTTTCCAAAGGTCTTTCATGCTCTTCTCATGGAAATTCAATAGGATAGAGTTAGCTAGACAAAGTCTTATGAGACCCTTAGCCTTCTGATCTTTGAGGTCCCAATTAGCTTATGACATTGCTATAGTTTTTACACCAGATACCGTCTCCCATAGGTCATGATCAACAAGTAGGTCTTCCATCTTGAGTTTCCACAACTCAAAATTAGTACCATTAAATTTCTCCACCTCTAATCTTCTAGATGCGGTTGCCATCTCATTCCTACAACAAGATATAGAATACTCTATGCAAACTCCCACTCAACCTAAGATTAGCTCAAAAAACCCCTACCCAGAAGCTAGAACCAAAAGCTAGCCAGGCTCTGATACCAACTGAAAGGAAGCTAGGTGTGCAGAAATTGCTTCCTACACTAATCTAATGAGGGGAGGAGAGAGCAAATTCAATTTTATCTTTACAGTTATAGCTATGTTAACCCACTAACAGAGATATTGTAGAAAACACAAATACAAGAATGTAAGATAGAAGAAGAGAGACACAAGATATACGTGGGGAAAACCCTTACAGGTGAAAAGCCCCACACTCCAAAACATAGCTCAAATGTATTCCGTAAATAATGAAGGTTACAATGCAGTCATAGAGCCAATGCTCTTGTAGGAGTCTTTGACACTCGTATCTAGAGATGATCTAGCAGCATAACAGTACCTGGTAGATATGATATTTCTGCAGTCCATAATTATGAGATAAGAGTTTCTGGTAAAACTATGTAGTGCTTTTTTTGGAGCTCAAAAAAAGCACTACACAGTTTTAGTAGAAGCTCTTATCTCATAATAGTACCTATCAATCACATAATGCATCACCTCTCCAAAGCACCTATTTATAAAGAAAATACAAAGTAAAAATGGTTCCACATTGAGATGGGCGTCCAACATGGCCTCATGGCCCAAAACCCACGCCTATGGACACTTGTCTAACATTGTAGGATGTCCCTGACACTTTCAAGTCACCTCATCCCAAAGAGGTCACCTGTTTCCAAAATGGGTTATGACAGATGCTCTTACAACTCTTACATCTGTCATAGCTGTCATAACTTATAGATGTAAGAGAATATATCATACATAGGCTATAAATAGCATATTCTCTTACATGTCATATCCCACCTTAGGGGCCAAAGATGCCTTCCTCAAAGATACTTCTCGACACATGTCCATACCTATCATAGGATCTTCTATTTCTAACTCTTACATGTCATAAATTTGTCATAGGAATCTATCATGATTGTTTCAGTCAATATTCCCTTACACACATTCCAAGATGCCGACACATGGCAAAATATTCCTACCACTAAGTGGGATGCCTATCTCCCCATGTGAGGACAAAATTACATGTGGTCATATGCCATGTAGGATGACACATCACCGTGCCAACTCCCACAAGATGACAACATAGGATTTACATCCTAATTATACAATATGCAATAAATAAATAAATACAAGGAAATACCAAGGTTGAGACACCTTAATTCCCAATAGTGATTGTGATTCTTGAGTCTCAAATGAAATGAGACAGTCAAGATATGTTTTATAGTGAAACAAAGAAGCCCTCTATATTGTATATCTTCATTTGATCTTTGAGAAGTTGTAAGTGATCATGTTAGTAAGACAATTTGATCATTGCTAGTAAGGCATTTTATAGCCAGTGAGGCTTGTATTTCTAGTAAGGCAGCAGAAGTGAAAATGATATGCCAGTGAGGCAGTGAAATAAGTCAATGAGACATAAAAGCCAGTGAGGCTCTGTATTTGGTGTTTTTATGATTAAGCCAGTGAGGCAAGTTTTGAGTAGTTTTTCTTCCCCTTGAGGGTTTTCCACTCATGAAATTTGTTGTGTCATGGTCTCAATTGATGTGTGATCCATTTGCCTTTCATGCTTGAATATTCAGCCTTATCTATTGTTTAGTATTTGATTTATTACATTGATATAGCATACTGTCAGCATTATTACTTTATGTTTTTATGTTTGATAAGAATTAAATAAATTGTTTGTATCTACAACACTGATTCACCCCCCCTTCTTAGTGTTGGTTGTACTCCAATATAAGGAACAATCTTGTACCCCACTATTAAGGAGGTTCTCTCAATAAGGAATGTAACCTAATAGATATAGCCCACCTATTTTTATATGCATTCTTATTTTCTCTATATTTTAATATTGTCTCTAAGACTGTAGAAGTTAGTTTTGAGGATAGATTCAAGAAGCATAAGGCATGATTAGTGGCTAATTGACAATTTGCTAGAGGAGTGAATGTATGTTGATGAGATATTCTCTCTTAATGTGAATCTCACATATTTTAAATTCTTTAATTTTTTTTCTCTATCTAACCTTGAGGTTGAATGGTTAGATGAGGAAATAACTCTTCTCTGTTGGGATCTAGAGGAGATTATTTATGTCACATGGCTAGAACACTTTGTGGTGATGTAAGAGGGATAAGATTTGATAGATATCTCTCTATGGATGAAAGTTTGTCACCTTTAGGTGTGCATAAATTTGATTAGTTTTAGCCTCTTTTCTTGATCTTAATCTTGTGAACAAGGGAGTCTTTTTTCATTCTAATTGATCCTCCTCTCCTTTTGTTTCCAATTCAATCTCTTGTTCACTCCCACTCTCCTCTAGAATGTTTCTTGAATAACTTCAGTCTTCTTCAATATTCTTCTTGTTTCTTCTAATTTTGCCAACCATTCTTAGTAAGTTTCCCAATCAATCTTTTGTGCTTATATCTTTTTCTTTTCCCTCCCATTATGACTATTTTCCACCTATAAATACCCCTCTCATCTATTTATAAGAGTTTGTCAATACACTTGCATTGTTATATTTTTATTAAATCCTAATTTTACCTTTTTTTTTCTTCTAAGCCCTTTCTTCTGATATCTAACATAGTTAAGTTCCCCTGTATTCTTCTTAGAATTAGATCCTTCTTAAGAGTTGGGTCTATGCAAAGCAACCCCATAGCATTTTATGCTCTACATAGGACTTCATGTGTTGTTCTATTGTATCATTTCTAAAACCTTATAAGATTATTTCCAATTGCAAAATTCCCTCAAATACCCATGCTTTCCTATCATTTAGTGGAGTACCTAATTGCTATAGAATACGTTACCATTTAAAGGTAGATCACTTAGTACACAATCCTAGAACTGACATCTATTTTTCTAGATTATAGGTTCTTTGTTATTTTATAGAATAGAAATAGTAATTAGCAAACACACTCACCCTTGAGAAGTAAAAATTGTCTTTATTTTCTCTCAATTTGTTGCCTTTTCTAGATCTAGTTTCAATTCATTGCATTGTTAAAATAGTTGCAAGTTTCATTTATTAGAATAGCTTCATCTCATAAATCAATCTCAAAAATACCAAAAATATAGATAAATGGCATTAGCAAAGAGCCACTTAAATTTGTATTACATATAGAAAGTAGTAATTAAATCACATTTAAAATCTCTAAAAAATAGAAAACGATAGTTGCATGAATTTAGAAGTAAATTACATTAGAACCTAATACAAAACATGAAAAAAAGAGAACCCTTGATTCCATCACGAGGCACGAATCTTTCAACATTTAAACAAACCCTCAATTTGATCATAAGGTACAAAGATTTCAACAAAATATCCCTCTTCCTTCACCTAGTACACATACTCAAAGTGCCTAGGTGTGAAATAAGTTTTCATTAAATGGTGCAAGATGGCTATGGGATATCTCTCCTTTCTAGGGTGATCCCACAATAGTGTGTCCCACTTTTTCGCCTAAGTGGGATGCTGAAATTAACATTTTTTAGCATTTTTCAACTTGTGTCAATTATAGAGAACAAAGGATCAAGAATTTAAGGATGATGTAAACTAATGATTTGTTGCATTTTCTATGTTGATTCAAGTTCTACTTTTTAAAAAATTAAAGAATTAGTCGTATCATTTAAAAAAAAATTCAATTAATTTTATTTTTCTATTTTTCTTTATTGAGTGACATTATTCAAGATTACATAAATTTCACTACAAATAAAAAATTTCCATGATTTCCTAGAATGAGATCATTAACTCTAATGTCTAGTGTACAGATATTTTTTGGTAATTTTTTATTAAATATTTTATTTATTACTAATTTTTTAATTAATACTAATAAAATTTTCAAAAATATATATTATGTAACACATTTCTCTTAGCATATATGTTAAAATTAAATCTTTTTCATTGAAAAGAGGACATCTATGTGGAGTACAATGTATTTTTTAAAGATTTGTCTAACAATGTTATTTTTCCTATAATCTTGAATAGAGGTCATTACTTTTTCTTAATGGAGCAACAATCATTATAAATTTAAAATATATATAATATTAAAGAAAATATAATACATATAATTTTTTGAAAGCTAATATTAAGGGCTACATACTTACAAAATGGAATTTCTAAATAGATCCCCCATTTAAGGTGAAGTAAAATTAGTTTTTGTTAAAATTTTGATAGGTGCAGAGGAGAGTCCATCAACAATTTGACTTAAGCCTAGGGAGGATCTAAAAATGGGTCTTTATCTAAGGGTGTTTTATCTAAATACCTTATATAGAACCCCTCTAGACTTAAATCATTAATTTTTCCAAAAACTGTGTGATTTTAGGCAAAAATTAGGATATCCCACAAATGAGACACACTATTGTGGGATCATCTTGTAGTGAGTTTGTTCTATATTTGTTTTTCTATTGAGATGTTTGTTCCCTTATGAAATGTATACAAAAAGTGAAAAAATGTTGGGAAATGTGTTATACACTTTGCATAAAATATTTGATATTTTGTAATGTTGTTAGGTACTACACTTTAGGTAGTGCAAAAACACCTAGGTAGTTGTTGTATATGACATTGGAATGCATTTAATATTGGGGGTCATGGTTTTGTGAACACGTGGGTTAATGAACTCATAATCTAATATGAGAAGCACATTGGATAAATGCAATTAATTGTTAGTTGTCTTGTAAAAAACATTTAATGCAGGATGACATGAAGATAAGTCATCTTTGGTGCTTGGATTAGAGAGAACATTTGGATTTCCTTGGAGGTTGTAATGATTCTTGGATGTTAAGTCATACTTGAGTTCTCACCTTGGGATATGTCACTTGGGTGCATTGATTATCACTTCATAAAAGATTAGTAAGTTTATTTTCTTGTTACTCTCTAGTCTATACATAGAAGGCTTGGGATGGAAGTTAGACATCTTGTGGATGCTCATTATGAGTGAAGCTTGTTGTACATACCTAGAGACATGAGCTTCTTGTTGAGAGATTATAAGAATAATTAAGTGAAATTTGTGGATGTCATTTGTTCTTGGGGGTGGGTATAAGATCATGATGAGCCAAACAGCACCATTAAGTGGTAATGAAAATGCAAGAAAATATACATAGGTAGCTATATACATAAAAAATGAAAGACCTATATATAAAATATGAAAAATGCATTAATAAAAATTGTACAAGAAATTCCCTATTCATGAGGTGTCTAGCTTGACCCATTCTACCTATGTATGTGCAAAATAAATTGGAAACCACCACATAATGGTAAACTTTAGTGGAACCTCAAGGGAAACCCCAAGACCATTAGGCATGGGCTGCGCAATTAGAGACTCACAAGGAAACATGAAAAAATTATTTTATAAGAAGTTAAAACATAGCACTACCTAAACCTAAGGGAAGTTTGGGATCATGTCAAGATTAACGATTAAAAATTATGAGAAGTGGCCACTATCATATGAGGAAGAGGAGAGATGAGCCTTAGGCTTAACTTCATGTTAGTACTCTCACAGAGAATTGGTACTACACACCCATTCTACATGATCAAGACCATTATTAACTATATAATTCATCAATGAGAACAATTTGCTCTCTACAAAGATATTTGAATATTTAAAAAATATTAGTAGTTGCATTCTCTAAGATAAATAAGGAGGCTATATAGAGCCATGCATTACACTTGGTGGGGGACTCCAATAGACAACCTTCCTTAGAGAGATAAATGAGGCCATACTGATGAAGGTCTTCTTTCATCAAGGTTGTAAAATTATTGAAGCCATTTAAGAGGTTCTTTGATCATATTTTATCATAGAGGTAGTCCATCACAAGGTAAATAGTAACATTCATCAATGTTTGTTTATAAGATTTATGCAATTACTAGAGACAAGGAGACAAAAGCACTAGGGAATCATCACATATGAAAAAAGAACATTATGGCTCTAGAGGAAGCAGTGGATCATGCACCATTCACAACTATTGTATCTATCCCATTCATGAGCTTAGAGTTTCATGGAGTGGCATCCATTGGCATGACTTAGGTCATTAAATTAGAATTGTTCGCACTTATAAAGGAAGTGGTGAACATGTCAAATTTTCTCAAGGGCACAGTGAGTTTTTGTAACCCCCACTATTAACACTCTAGAGCTCTATAAACTAGAAATGACTTATTCACAATAGGAATGTTCCAATCCTACCAAAGCAACAAAGGCCATAAAGTTCCTCTAGAGAAAGGATGGTATGTTCAAAAAGAAGGATGGAACCAATGTTTTGAATATTATTATTGATGTTCAAAAAAATTAATGCATTATCCACTAATTCTATTAATATAGGTTAGATAGGGTAAATAGTGAGTTTACTAACATATCAATTCTTTTTGGCCTACCAAATTAACCATTTTGTAAGTAATATCTTTGGCCTCTGACTTGGTAGTTTTCTCTTTAATCCCTATGATTGCACAATTCAACCATTTGGTAAGGAGAATTTTGTAACTATCTTTGTGCCCATCTGTAGGACATGAATCTAAATGTAAAAATCTATAAATTATTAATAGAAATGGGGAGGGCCCTTACACCTCACATGATTTAGCAAAAAAAATAAATTGTAAGAAATTGAATGTAGTTTATGGAATTGTTTTTCTTGAACAATTTGAAAATAATTTATTTATATCAAATATTTCAAAGAGGCCCTTATAATTTATTTGAAAAAAAACCAAGAAGTGGGTTTTATTTGAAGAAACCTAATTTCAAGTAAGAAATAATATTGTTTCATCAAACTTGTGTATAAGTACATGACATGAACAAATGTGATTTTTTTAATAAATAAATAATCGCTTGTTAGTTTAATACCACTTTCAAAAATATAAAAATTAATATTTTGGCTAGCCTAACTTAGTCAAAAAAATATAAAATTCATTTAAAAAAAAAAGATAGCCATCGATGCCTAGAGTATGACAACAATTTTGAATTTGAAAAATGATGCATGGTTTGCAAGTTATGATGATAGATAGATAGATAGATAGATAGATAGATAGATAGATAGATAGATAGACAGATAGACAGACATATATACATACATGTATGCATGCATAAGGGATTTATTTGTTTGTATCTCATTATAACTAATCATGTTTTACTTAAATGGTTACAATACCATTTGAAGTATATGTGTGATGAATAGACTCCTTTAACCATATATCTTTGGTCTAGAATAAATGAAATCAAGGGATAATAGAAATGAAATAGAATTTTGATTCCATTTTTATAATAAAGAAGTATTTTATGAAGCTCAATTAGCAATTTAATATGCAAGATATTAACCCTAGATTCCATTCCTCTTTATCAACATCATTTTAAGGATGCTTGTAATTTTGAGCTTCATGATTTTCTTGTCGAGGGATGTGTCAAAGCTAAGGGGCATCCCAATTAGATTGAATAGGATGATAGTTCATATGGATCTATACAATTGGAGCTTGTGATCAAGTAACAAATCTATAATAAATTAGGGTCTTTTGGTTCTTTATTAGTTTTATCTAATATATACATGATATAACTACTAGGGTGTCATTTGAAATGCCAAATATGAACAAATGGACATACTAGTTTAATGTATCCCTTTTGACATCTTCAAATTTGAGGATCATCAACAAGTTCAACTCCATATTGGATTAAAAAATTGGATTTGTAGTTTTCCTTCTCATTCTCCATCTTTTCAAATTTTATACAAGCACAAAATTATTTTTTCATGGTCTAAATATTCTTTCATAAAATTAATCCATCTCTTTCTAGTTCATAAGTTTATAATATAAATACTCACTTCTTTGTCTCTTTCTCTAATCAAGTAATATTCTTCAAACCATGAAAGAATCTTCTAAGGATAAACTAATCCAATTTGAATTTGTTGATGTTTATCCTAGTCACTCATTAAAGATAAATTTTGGTTCATTTAGATAAATATATATACATGTATGTGTGTGTATGTGTGTTTAATATACATTTATATAATATACAAATAGTGTATGTATGCACACATACATATATATGTAAAAAATAAATAATAATGAAGTATTAAAATTGTATAAGGAATAAATTCCATGTTTAGAATCCTAAGAGTTCCCCCTACAAACAATTTTCATTTTATTAAACTTGGTTAATAAAGATTCATCAACTTCAAGGGTGAAGTTATGGAATATTATAGAATAATACCAAGTGTATGATTTTATAAGATTTTGATAAATTTTAGGAGTCCCACTTGCTAAGTCCATGTTAATCCCAAGGAATTTTTGGATAAAATCTAAACTTGAGTTATAGATGTCAGCATTGTTTCCATCCAAATGTTAGCACATTACTATATATTAGGTTTTTTTGGCCTTTGCCACTATTTGACCCATTATGGTCCTAGACTTACTCCTAGAGTAATCTCATAATGAATGCAATGTAATAGTTGTTTAGTGTTTTGAATAAGGCCATATCTTCCATGGTTTCCTTGTTAATTCAGAGTACTAATATCCTATGAAGGATCAGAGCATCATATTATATTGTAACTATGTTGTTGCTAAGAATATATTGGTTTTCAATTCTTTGGAGGCTGGGGAATCAATCAACTCTCTCTCTCTCTCTCTCTCTCTCTCTCTCTCTCTCTCTCTCTCTCTCTCTCTCTCTCTCTCTCTCTCTCTCTCTCTCTCTCTCTCTCTCTCTCTCTCTCTCTCTCTCTCTCTCTCTCTCTCTCTCTCTCTCTCTCCTCTCTCTCTCTCTCTCTCTCTCTCTCTCTCTCTCTCTCTCTCTCTCTCTCTCTCTCTCTCCTCTCTCTCTCTCTCTCTCTCTCTCTCTCTCTCTCTCTCTCTCTCTCTCTCTCTCTCTCTCTCTCTCTCTCTCTCTCTCTCTCTCTCTCTCTCTCTCTCTCTCTCTCTCTCTCTCTCTCTCTCTCTCTCTCTCTCTCTCTCTCTCTCTCTCTCTCTCTCTCTCTCTCTCTCTCTCGTGTAGTTGTTCTTTTAATTCTTTCATTACTATTATTCTTTAGTACCACTATTATGCTAGAATTTGTATAGATTGAATAACTCAAGTCAAATCTTTCCTCTTAAAATCATACAAGAAATTATTTTAAAAAGATTAAATAAAAAATTATTTCGTATTTCCTCTCAAACTATGCTTTAAAAACTTTGCCAAGAATTAATACTTTAAATTAGATACATGTATTTTTATTAATATTTCCTACCTTTATTTACTAACATAAATTACTATAATAATAATCAAAACATTAAATTAATTAATCCAAATTATTTACACTTGTTTGTTTGTACATTTGATTAAATTAGCCTAGACTAAACATATGGAATTTTATTTTCCTTTATAAAAATCTATATACTAATTTAATTTAGTAATACTTGATTCTTAGGATAATGTGCAATGTCATCTAAGATTAAGCTAGAAAGTAGCAATGAGAGAAGATTGAGCCAAAACCCCTTAGTACCCTTGTCTATTTAGACCCCCAATCAATTAAACTACTCATGACCCACTTTACTTTGTGCTCTTAACGCTACTCTAATAATATTGACATATACATTTGCTTTATTGTTTGAGTGTTGAAAAGTACATTGCCTCTATCCAAAACACGAGACATAGTCCCTCAATCGAGAGCCACAATATTCGAATCTCAAAGCTATTAAAGGATGAACTCCCTCCCACTCCCATCAAAGGAAGCTTTGAAGGATGCAAAGTTGGTCAACATTCGAAAGGAGGAAAAAATTAAACACAGTGAGCAATTCTAGGGAGTTAGTTAATCTCCATTACATCGTGGAATACATTAGTTTCTAAAGAGTTATTTGAGTAAGGTATTAATTGATATTATATGACAAGAAACAACTAATTGTTTTTTTTGGTCCCTATAAATAAAGTTCATTATATTGAAAGAGAAATACATTGTGCCTACTTTCAAAATTATAGTAAGTGTGAAAGATTAAATAATAAAAAATTAATCCTATATTAATATAAATGAGTTGAGTTATTAACACATGAAGTAAATGTCAAATAAGAGTTTAGGAGTTTGTTTAACTCTTTGTTAATGGTGTCAATAGTTGTGAATAAAATCTTAGACTTCTCTTTTATTATAAAACTTAAATATGAAGAGTTACTTCTAAAGTTGGGGAGAGTCTTTGCTCCTTGCACTATAGTTAGACATAATTGTTGCAATCTGACTTCCTCTCTCATGGTTGTGTTCTCCCTACCATAATATTGTCTCTATCAATCACTTACTCTTGAATTCTTCACCTCTCATGCGACTTTTGAATTGAGGTCAAGGCAGTGTTAAAGAACACTTTTGTGAACTTTTCTTTGTTAAGATTTAGGTGTTGGCCTTCCTTGCACCTAGGTCAAGCTCCTTATTTCTTGTTGTCAACTATATGTATGATAATGATTCAAGTACAAAAAATACAAGTTGTGTGATGTAATGAACATTATTATTGATGCATGGTTGTTCTAATATGAATGCTCTTGAATTGCTCTAGAATAAGTTATTTAAATGCTTAGAATGGAAGATCAAATGCCCTAGGGTCTTTTGTTTGAATATGAAATCCTAGGTGTTAATTTGAAAGACTTCATGTGCAAGCCAAAGGGCAATAGTTAATTTTTTAAATTTGGTTAGCTCAAGGAAAGTGAAAATGAGTTTTAAATAACATGAATAGGACTATGGAAACATTTTTTCTAGGAGATAGTGTTACAATCATGATTCCATCCAAGATGAGGAAATGGGTAAAACCTAAATTATGTCTAGACCATAGAGAAATAATAAGGAAAAAGGAGGGGAAAAGGTTAGGTTTATTCATCTTATGCACTAGATTCTTTTACATTTAACCACAAGTGTAATATAAAAATTAAGCTACTACTAATTTTTACATCACATTCATATGCGCTGGGTAGGAAAATGCTAATTTACACAAAACTAAATTTAGAATTGTAAATTATAGAAAATAAAGAACTTGGCACCGAAGGATGAAGCTCACTATCTAGGATGTTAGCATGTCATGCATTAGTATGACCCAGAAATGTGAAAGTCCAACAGTTTGCCCAAATCTGCAAAACTAGAAAAGGGAACATGCCAACAATATACTAGATAATACAAAAATAATATAATAGAGCTAAACTAAATAAATCAAATGAAGTATTGAAATAACAAGAGGAAGGAAGAAAACAACAAACCTTTGTGCAATTGAATGCTTCTCAAATACCTGTAGCTAAAACAAGAGAAAATGTTGGGGCTATTTGGGGGTTTTCCTTAAGGTCAAACCCCTACTTTGGTATTTCTATCTCCACAATAGCTAATAGATAGATAAAAGAGAAATAGTGTGTGAATGCTCCTATACAAAGTGTAGGAAGGGTAAGAGCTACGATTGTGCAAATAGTGAAAACTAGAATGAAGGTAATAGAAGGGATGTGAGGATCCCAAGGTGCTCAAGGGGCATAACAAAATAAATGCTACATTAATAACAAGTAAGAGCAATATCACCTTGAAAGTGCTTGAAGAAGCTAAATAGAACAAGAGAGCTAAAGGATAATTCTATAGAAAGTTGTAGAGCTTGAGAAAGCTATACAAGTGCAGGAGAGAGTCCTAATAGAGACAAGATAATACAAAAAATAAAAAAGATATATTCAAAAAGGGAGAAGGAGGGAACCAGAAGGGGCTGATGAGCCTTTTGGATTCATTTTGAGTCATTACCATTGACCCATGAAAGTGATAAGTGAAAAACACTTGAAAATAGTTACCAAACACAAAACTATTTGGTGCAGTCATGGTTAGGAGGGTCCTCAAGGAGAATAGTCCAGACCACGTAGCTAGAGTAAACACAATGGAAACAACTCAAAGAAATGAAGAAAATGTTTATTCAGTCATTCAGTATATCATCAAATTCAAATACAAGCTGGCCAGCATCATGCAGGCTTACAATTAGGGCTCATAGGCCTGATTACAAAATATTAGAATATGCACAAGATATAGCTTTGAAGCTCCTTTGCAAAGAATCCAAATTATCTATGATTGATAATTTGAAACAACTGTAAGAACCTAATAAGATCCCACAAATACTCTAGAATTCCTACTCAAATTCAATTCACCAATGAAACTAAGAAAAATATAGAAAACATAAGTTATACCTTGCAAACTGATTTATCCCATGTGTTCCATTGTCTCCTATCTTCTCAATGATCTTGTTGATAATGATACTGCTCTTAGAATTGTACTTCTTTTCTTTTCAAGATGACATTGAGATGAATGGAATTTGTGGATTCAATTCAATGTGAAAGATTTTTACAATGCAACTAAGATAATGGTGAGAATTTTGCTATTGCCATGATATTGATAATGATTGATATGAGGATAACGATATGCAACTAAATGATATTATGAAGCTAGATGATAATGCAACAATGGAGATTGTGATATTGATATGGAAATGGGGGCCAAAGGCATGCTTGGACACTTGATAGAATTTCTGCAGCATGTAAGTACTATAGCTCTTGTGATTGTAAAATGAAGGTGAGGAGCTTGCTTTTATAGGCCAAGGATGGCTCAAATCCAAGTGTCAAAAGATCCACGGTTGGAGAATAAGTCTTGTCACATGTATGGTCAAGATCAAATTGGTTGGATGAGGGGAGATAAAGATGGAAGATGTTCCTACTACGATGATAAGGTGGAGGAATAGGAGGGACAAGGAGCCACATGGCGTGATGCTCACAAGGACCAATGAGATAAAGGTGGAAGACCATGAGAAGAACATGGAGGAAGGAGTCTTTGGTTGTTGGAATATGAGAGGGAATATATGGGTTGGAATACTTGGATACTTGATAGAATTTCTGTAGCGTGTAAGTACTATAGCTCTTGTGATTGTAAAATGAAGGTGAGGAGCTTGCTTTTATAGGCCAAGGAGGGCTCAAATCCAAGTGTCAAAAGATCCACGGTTGGAGAATAAGCCTTGTCACATGTACGGTCAAGATAAAATTGGTTGGATGAGGGGAGATAAAGGAGGAAGATGTTCCTAATATGATGACAAGGTGGAGGAATAGGAGGGACAAGGAGCCACATGACATGGTGCTCAAAAGGACCAATGAGATAAAGGTGGAATACCATGAGAAGAACATGGAGGAAGGAGAC
This sequence comes from Cunninghamia lanceolata, assembly GCA_027924645.1. NCBI lineage: Eukaryota > Viridiplantae > Streptophyta > Pinopsida > Cupressales > Cupressaceae > Cunninghamia > Cunninghamia lanceolata. The sequence goes on from BSBN01000389.1 coordinate 8,214,632, forward strand.
TTTGGTTGTTGGAATGTGAGAGGGAATATAGGATTTATGAGACAAGTGTCTCATAGTCAATATTGACCATGGGTATGGTTGAGAGGAAATAGGGCACATGTTTGAGAGGATAAATACTTAACTAAATATTAATAATAATTAATTATTGGTGCAACATGATGTTGTATCCAATGGCATGGAGGGTGACATGGATGAATAATGTGGATTTTAGACATAGGACTTTGTCTTAGATTAAATAATTAAATAATTTAGGATTATTTAATTAGAGATGTCTTTAGAGGAATTTAAGATATTTAATTGTTAATATGATGAATTTGAACCAAATAAATAAATTAGTGTATTTATTTATTGATAGAGGAATAAGAATAAAATAAATATAAAATATTTATTTAATTCATCTCGAGCCATTTTTAGGTGTATACATTTTGCCCCTCTTTGAGACAATATGTTTTATCATGTTGTTTCAAAGAATAAAAATTTTATGAGTATGATACATGCCCCAATTTGGCCATGGTATAGGTTTGGTGTTGGTAGTATGCCCCTTCGAGAGAATAGGCAAGTTGGAAGAACATGGGTATGCTCTCAAAATGAATATTAACTGGAAAGAGTCAGATTTGATACAAATCCAAGATAAAATGATAACACACACAAACAAGTAAGCAAGCTTGCACAAATGCTACAAAAAAACAAATAAGGTATTGCCCCTGTCAAGCTGTAAACCAATGATAAATCGATAATGATTGATGATGATAGTGTTGTCATTGTGGGGAATGATATATCCCTAGATCAACATAAAGATGTGGGAAAGACATATGACATTGATGATGATGATTGATTGATTGATTGATTTAGTTTATGACAATATTAGGATCAATACCAAGGATGTGATTGGGTAATTTGACAAGATTGATTGACTCGATTGGTATGGATTAAAGATGACTTGCATTTGGATCATTGCTTGATTTGATGAATTGATTTGATGATTGGATTGATGATTGGTGATGCTCCAGTCACTCCAGAGCCAGGGTAACAAGGAAAGATAATGGTAAGTTAATGAATAAGATGAATGATGATGATGATGCCCCCTCGAGAGAATAGTTGGTGCGCTCTCGAAATGAAAGGAGAGAAAAGGGTGAGTAGATAAAGAGATGTAGATAAAGAAAAGACTTGGATCTTAATCCATTTGGAAACTGATAAGTATGAAATGCTTATAAATGAAATGCAATGTAAACTTAATATGCACAAATGAGACCTAGTCATCTTGTATATAAATATTTGAAGTGATTTTTTTGTCATTGAGCTTTTTAAAATGTTGCAAGGAAATACAAGCATCTAGGTATAATTAAACTGAGATGACCTAACTATCACTTACATGGATTTTGATTTAGCAAGTTAATACAAGCATCTAGGTATAATTGAACCAAGATGATCTAAGTATTGCTTGCATGTATCAACAGACAAGGATTGTCCCCTTTTCATGTTTAGACCCATAATGTCCTTGATGATCATTTTTGTTGATCATGTTATTAGACAAGTCTTCACATTGCTAAAGATTGATCCACAAACAACAAACAAATGAAAACAATCATGCCCCATCATAGCTCCTCTAGTCTTGGACATCCTCAAGTAGCATAGGAAACATGATAACAAAAATCAAGACATAAGACTAACAACCATAAAACCTTCTTTCCATAGATATGTTTTCTTATCATAGCAGATAAAATGATCTTGATAGTTTAGGCACATTGTTGATTGTCTGGTATAGATTAATGTCTTTTCTGAAGATTTTGTTTAAAAGTTAATTGTTGTACTACTTGTTGTTTGGAGATAGCATCATGATCCAAATTGCTATCCTCTAGATTGTGGCTTTCAAGAATCTAATTCCTTAACTAGGTAGAGGATTGTGCTCCCAGTCAAGTAAACGATATACTTATTATGGATGAAAGATATGGATGAAATGATGGGGAACATGATGTGATGGGCCCTAAGGGACTAACCTAGTGCCTTGAGGTCTCATTGATGATGGCCTTGCCTACGTGAATTCGTAGAGGCAATATAGTTCTACTATGTAGACAAATGCTGACAATGGATGAACAGATGGAGTGTAATGGTTTATGACAGGATGAGAGGTATGGATGGAAGATTTAATGTGATGGGCCCTAAGGGACTGACCTAGTGCCTCAAGAGCTCATCGATGTGGCCTTGCCTATGTGAAAGCATAGAGGCAACATAGTTTGACCATGTAGACTGACACTAACAATGGAATGTTTATTATGGATGTGGGAAAAAAAGATCTTTATGGCTGAAAATATAGGTATTAGAAAGGAACAAAAGATAAACCAAAAAGAAATCAAATAATTGATAAAACAAAAACACAACCGACATATTCTCTTGCCAAAGAGGTTTCTCATGGTAGATGGAGCCTTATTATAAGAACGATATATTCATTAAAGGCTACTGATCTAGGATAGATGGATTGTTGGAGTAGATGTGGAAAATTGGTATGCAGATAAATGTATTTCTTTAGGAGTAGTCTTTTCCTTTTGGTATGATGTTGATGATTTTTTTTTTGGATTTTTTGAATGTTTTTGGAATTTTCTAGATTTTGCTAATGTTTTGATGTTTTTGGAATTTTTTAGATTTTTAAATATTTTTGGGATTTTCTGGATAACAATTTGGATAGCCTAAATGCTAGATACCAATGACAAGGGAACATCATGGATAGGTAGACAGATGGGTGATAGTGGATAATGGATGGGTAGGTAGAAGGATGGACAATAGGAGATAATGGATCAGAAATGCATAAAGGAGAGATGGATGGGATAATTTAGGATATGATCTTGTTGATGATGATGTTGGTCATTCAAAAACATAGAATAAAAGTTACACAACAACCTTTACTTATCTTGAAAGATACGATGAATTCAAAGAATACATGATCCCAAGTCTTCGTTGATTAGTTCTTAATCTACTAATGTTACTCAGTGGTTGATGTGTGTTGTTGTTTTCCATTCAGGGGCCTTACGTTCTTCAATAGTTTCTATAAAGTTCATCAAGATTCCTCCATAAATCATGTTCTTTCTATCTGCTCTGCACAAATCTCTAACAATTCTACCTCTGCACTATGAATTCACTCAAATAATGTGCCTACAGGCTGATATTTACATGATTTCTACTAGTATTTATGATTCTTTGCATGATATTTTCAACATTACATGCATTTAGCTCAGAATATGCTAATCATATTCAGTTATCTATGAGATGTCCACATATTTCTCTATTTCTACTTATTATTTATCATGATTTGCAGTTATGGAAGTGAATTTATGAAATTAAAATAAAGAAAAGAGTGAAAGAATGAGATTCCCAAAATTACTTGACTGATATCACTGATCCACATACAAGCTCCCATACATGCAATGAAAAGAAGGAAACTAGAGTCATACTTCACCAGGACATTCCACAAATCTGCATGACCCAATGCAAATCTTCAAAGGAAAAGTTGACAACAACATGCAATGAAATGAAAGCGCTTCCAGTTGAACACAACATTCACCAGTACATATCCAAAAATCAACTTGAAGATTACGTAAAATTTACAATCAAGATGTAATCTGAAACTTCATCTTCATTCAGTATGCTTAAGAATAGGTACATTTACAGTGATCTGAAGAAAGAACCTTGACATTTCATCAATTCAGTCCTCATTAGTCTCAGTAATTTGATCTCCTATATTAAATTGACTTGGTCTGATTTTGAATAAGTGACCTCCTCTATTAAATTGACTTGGTCTGATTTTGAATAAGTGACCTCCTCTATTAAATTGACTTGTTTTGGCCCATATATAGAGTAAATGCCATAAAATAGTTACAATAATCCAATGATCATGATCCTCTCAGGACAACCAATGGTCTAGATGAACAACACGTGCCCTGCCAGGCTAGCAAATGTATAGCTGGCACAGAATATTCCAGCATCTTTGATCAGGTCCAAGATCTTGTAATAAACAGATGAGAATCAAGTATCATCATTTAAAACATCCGCAGGAAGATAAAATCACATTAAATCAGGCTAAATGTGCAAACACAAAATAATCAGGCTCCAAATTAGTGAAAATCATGCCTCAAACACATATACAATGCTTAAAATAATCGGGTCAACCATCGTTGACTGGCAACATGCACTCGAGCTCTTTAAAATTCCATCGCTCTGTTTTCCTGCCCATTTCTTTGCATATCGGGCCATGATTCCCTTTGTATATATCAGGTTCTTATTGGGTTCCATTATGATCATGCAGATGCTAAAATGTGCAAGGAATTAGCCGCTTTGAAGTTTCCTTTGAATCCAGGCCTTGTACATCGGGTGATGCATCTTTTGTTTGTATATCGGGATATACATCATGATCATGCAGATGCTAAGATGTACAAGGAATTCTCTATTTTTTAAATTTCATTTGGCGTCTGGGCTTGTATATCATCAGGTTGTATATCGGGTGATAAATCTAGATATACAAGTATAAACAGACTCCAACTTCATTATAAACTGTAGTTTATTCGCTTCGATTCCAACATGTATAATGTCATGTCTATCAGGTGATGAATTCGGATATACAAAGAATTTTCTACCTTTTAATACCTTTTCAAACTTGCCTTGTATATAATGCAATGTATGTAACTGAACATTAGATACAAAGTGCAAAATATACAACGAATTTCCAAATTTTAATTAACGTTTTAGGTCCGACATGCATCCAAACTTATATATCACCTTTGTATATAATATACGTACATGGATTTAACTTTATTTTATTACCATTTCGGTTCCACCTTGTATGTTATACGTTGCATATTGCAATGTATGTAAAAACATACAATCTTAAAGATGCACCCGACGGACTTATCCTGAACATTTATTCTAACTTTTAACCTTGTCGGGTCCGGACATGCATATTAATATGAGGTACAATTAACAAATATGACCCTCCTCATCGAATATCATGATGATGTCACCGTCATATCCCGGGCTTCATTAAAATGTGAAAGATGGCGTCACCATCATATTGGGAAATCAGGAGAAATTAAAATATGATCCCAATCATGAGGAATATCACCCCCTACTATTAGGTTTGACCAGACTTTGACCACCCATAACTTTCTCATTTGGTCAAATTTTAGGGTGATGCAAAAGGCAAACTTGCATGGAATTTCATCCTCTTTCTCATGGTAAGCTTTTTGAGGATAGATTCAGACTTTGGATTTTGGTTCAGATTTTAAGATCACAAATATACCTGACATTACGCATATGCATACTAATTGACATGACCTTTTACCATGCCACCCAGAGCACAAAAGCAAGGGAACAAGCCAGCAAAGTTGGGTCCCTGTTTTGCTAAGGCAAAATGGGGCATGTTGTGTAACCACACAACAGATCTCCAAGGACTATGTCGCATAGGAATAACATGTCATATTCAAGATATTAGACTCAGGATATAGCATGACAATGCTTGCAATGATATGATGGTAGGATATGTTTGGAAGTATTAGATACATCAAGAGTTGCCCAAACCTTGTTTCAACATTTTGCCCCTATCTTTATCAAGATCAATAGGATGAATGGAGGATGAAGTGGATCAAAGGTATACATGTTGCAAGGTGTGACCCTTGGTCTCCTTGTTCAGCGCTGCGTTACGGTGGTTTGCGACAAAGGCTTAACCACCTCCCGTGCTCGTTAAGTCAAGTGGTTGTATCGAGCATTAATAGGTTGATCTTTTGGTGCAATGGCAACTAACAATTGGTATCAGAGCCAAGGTCAGGGGTTCAAACCCTGCGCTTGCACTAGGGGGGGATTGTTGCAAGGTGTGACCCTTGGTCTCCTTGTTCAGCACTGCGCTGTGGTGGTTTGCGACAAGGGCTTAACTGCCTCCCGTGCTTGTTAAGTCAAGTGGTTGTATCGGGCATTAATAGGTCAATCTTTTGGTGCAATGGCAACTAACAATAAGTATATAGATATAAAGGATAAGGAAGATATGAGAGGAAGGGTAGGTAGAATAAATGATAGGATGGGTAGATGAGACAACATGTACACAAGTGTAAGGTATATAGACAATCTGATGCAAAGCTAACACCTCTAAGACCACTAAGGGGTCACCAAAAAAATTGATGGAGGAAGAGGATATAGGGGATGGCAAGGCAAACAAGTCTTCTAGCCCCTAGTGGACCAATCTGAAACACTTGACTTCAAACAGGACATGACTGTCCCCTCACTGTTCATTGCTTCAACACTACACAATAACCCCATTTTTGGATTCATATACATGGGAACCTTCCCAAACTTTCTAGGGAACCTCAACCTTCTATGGTTGACTATCCCAAGCTCACAAAACCACCATAATGCTCTGGAGGTACCTCATTGTACCACTTTCTCAACAAACTGACCCACTTCCTTGTAGCCTTTAAAAAGGGACTATCATGCAATAAATTAAGAATCAAACCTCCTAACTAGACTATCATGGTTTTTTTGGATACCCATTATCTTTTTATTTAACATACTCAACATGCACTATAGGTTGTTTTGAAACAGACACTCTAAATTTGACTGTACCGATTCCTAATGAGGTCTAATTAGGGTGGTTTTACACAAAGTACCCACTAACTCAATTCCAAACTTCTCACTCCTATTCTAAAGGGTGCATTAGGATTAAAATAGATATATTTCATCAATTTTTAGGGTCTAAGATCATTTCAACTCATTCTATGATCAAATCTTTACTTCACCAAAGCTAGTTAGCCAATGCAAGGTGCAATAAGCCCTCAAAGGTTCCAAACTTCAACTTGTGCTTATCCCCTACTCCTGCACACAAAACCCATTAGAAAACACACCATCCTAAACTCACATCCATTTTGGGGTTCTAACACAGCAGGATGGGATAGGAAAACTAAAACCTCTCTAAAACCCTTAAAACAAGGGTTAGAGAACAGTCTGAACAAAAACAATGATAAAATCCTTCAAAAATGGTTCAAATGAAAGGTCAAATGGTTCCCCAACTGATTTTAGTCATTTTACCTCTTGAAGACACTGTACAACCTCATGCTAAATGTTGGAACAACAAAATATATAGAAAAATCAGAAAGATAGGACAGTCAACAACATTTTCTTTATTTCCTCCATTCAAACTTCACAAATCTACAATACCTCAATATGAGAGAGGTCTCCCCTTTATGTTTTCCATGAATTCCACTATTACAAACTCCCAAATCATGGGAAAAGACTAAAAAAAAGCCTAAAACTTATTGTTTTTTTACTAAAAAACTATCTAATAATAGACTATCAGAAACTTAAAGTAAACTGTAGAATCACTAAGAAAAATGCCTATTTCAAGCCTCCACTACAACATCATGCCTCTCAAAGGATTTATTACAATATTTCAAAATAATTTAGTCTTCAAACAAACAAAATTTTAAACAAATGACATAAAAATCTCCTAGGTGCACTGCACCATACACACTAGCTTGTAACTTTTCCAAGTCCCTTGGAAAGAATCTTGTAAATTTTCCTCCATTGCTTGTCTTTGTCCTCCATGTTTGTCTTTAGCAGGTCCATTTTGTGCTTGATTCTCACTATCCTTGACATTCTTGCCAACATTACTTGCTTTTTGACCATGTGCACTCTTTGTAAACTATCCCATTCTTGGTCCTCTGACCTTGTCACCTTCATCAACATCCATGCTTCTCTCGACTGTCTTTTCACTTGTCTTCTCAACTTCTTGTTTACACCACTATTTGTCTCCATTATTTCCATTGTTCACTATCACATTACCTTTTGTAACCTCTATCATACCTTTACTCAACTTGCTTACTGTCCTATCAACCTTGTAAACTACTGCATCAGCTTCACTTGACTGCATCTTCTCTCTACTCAACACTACAGGGCACATGATTGTCCCTACTAAGATCCCTTCACTCACTTCTTGCCTTTCCATAGGCTTTTCACTCTTGCACTTCACATTTTCACTCACCTCCTTCTTCCACATGAAGACATTCCTCTTCACAACTGGCTGTAAATCATCTTCACACTTGTTCTTTACTATTTCAACAACTTTATGCCTTGAAAAGATTGCACACTCCTTGTTTTCACTCTCTTCCAACATCACTGGCTCCTTCTTGCCAAACATTATCATCTTTGCTATCCTTGACTACACTTCTAATGGTAGTAGTACAAAAGTCTTCTCATCCTTCCTAATGGTGTAGGTGTTAGCTTTTCCATTATAAATTATAGACCTATCAAACTGCCAGGGTCTTCCAAGTATCACATGACAACAATCCATAGGTAGGATGTCACAAAGTACTTTATCCTCATATGCTCCAATCTTGAACTCTACTAATGCTTTCTCACTCACTAAAATGGACTGATGATCACTCACCCAAGAAACTTTGTAGGGTATTTCTGTAACGCCCCGCCCTGAACACCTTAGAGAAAAATATATTTACGCTATAAGAAACAGGAATATTTTTTTTTTTTTAAATGAGATAACAAGCAATGTTAACTTAACTAATTACACCATTAAACTTACAACATGTTCTCTAAGGATTCAAGGATGCATTACTTACACATTAACTAACATAATTTAACATATATTGCTAACATCAGTATCTGATCTAAAACCAATGCATAATTAATTAACATATTCAATTTCATTACATATCAAAAATATAATCTTCATGATCAAATACACAATTGCAATGTTTTCCTTACACATAGTTACATCATTACATCATTGACATCTTCTGTCTACATCAAATTACATACATTAAGAATGATTTGGTACACAAGTTAGGTACACAATTATCTTCCTCAACTGGTACAAGTACAATTGTCTGAACTGAGATAATCCTTTTCTATGCATGAACTTTGACAGGGAATAACCAATGGATAAGATAGCTCTTCCACCCGACCATGTGGAACCCTAAGGTCCACTCCCCAAGCTAGGAGTTAACATGAGGTCCCAAATGACAATAGTCAGGTAGACATAGACTAACATAAACAAAGGATGACCAAACTCCAATACAACACATGACAATAACCCAACACAACTTCCAGAGGTGATACAAAACATAAGTGGAGAGACCATACAAGGAATGCTAGGTTGTAGTAGGGAGAGTGTCATCGCATGGTCCTAGCATGGGTTATCCTGATAGCCTCTCACTAGGCGCTAGCCCCCATCTATGGTTATCCTAACAGCCTCTCACTAAGCACCGGCCCCATAGGGTGACACATGCGGAATCGACCTTTCTTTCGCGAGGACAAGGAAGTCAATCATGCCGACCAAGCCTTCTCTACCCATCCTTAGTTTGAATGAACACTACAGGCCATGGGAGAGGAATCCATTTATCTTGTTTAATGTGAAATCTGCCCTTAACCCCCTAGTTCATTTTAGGTTATCACTTGATTACTCTACTTTCAACAGGTTATCCTGACTGCCACTTTGGGCACCGGCCTCACATTGAAAGCCACTCTCCTTGCTAACACCTAGTAAGCCTTAACCATCAAATGAGACAGATAACATCATCCTACAATACATACAATCATAACAAGGCGGTATCCCACTTGCATACCAAACGTAATCATGAGGCAACCTCTTATCTCATTATCCAAAGCAACACAGGTTTATTGAACCTTTAAGATTCACAGGTCTCTCCATTCCATGACTCATATTGAGGCTCAAAACAAAACGAGTATGACTAAACGGATGCCACTACATCCATAGGAAAAACACTCATCTTGTCTAGGTTGAAAATCAATTACAATGTCCATAGACTGACTTACATTAAACTCCTCAACATTAATTACTTAAACAAGTTAAATTTAGGTTAATCATATTACACCAATACAATGAATCGACTAATTTTCTTGCTTGAACCCTCCAAATAAATAACTATTTCTAAACAATCACCACCTCAATCCTATTACATCTCCTTATCCTAATAATTGAATTTACTAGAACCTTTATTATAAATTTACCTATATGATTAAGGTTAACTAAGAATACATTTATTACTAACAAAAATTCTTTTGTAACTAATTTAATCATTTCCAAAACCTCATACAGGTTTAATTCTATATTTTAAATTCTCCATAATTTTTAATTTAAGAGAGTAGAATAATTCTATTAATGAATAAGTAAATCCACTTTATTCAAATACATTTATATTCATAAATAGGCTTGATTTTCTCAAGAATTAATTTAAATTACATTTACGAAATCAAAACCTAATTCTAGCATTGTGATTATAACTAATCAAATAATATATTTCATCCCCGAAAGTAAAGTCAATTATCAATAAAAATTAATATTGAGCTAATTTGATAAAAATCATAATTCTAATCTAAATAATTTACATAACTAAGCTATAAAAATAGGTCATGGTTAATTCTAATTAAAGTTTGACTACATGATGTTTAAGCATGTTAATTTACTTGTGAGTAGTACCGGATACCTATGAAAAAGTTTTGAGTTGTTTTCCTTCCACCCGCGGTCTAACATTATTTGATACGATAAAGCCACGAGATTTCACGGGAAGAAAGTTAAATAATATACAATGATCACTCCTAAAACCCTAAATAGACACTCATTTAAATTGGATGATTCACAATATGTATAACTATATCTATAATTTTTCCTACTATAGCAACTAAAACTGTCATATAATCCTATCAACGAGATAACATGTTAGTTCAACTTTAAAATTTATCATTGTATTCATGAAGGACTAAGAGACAATGAAGGTGGTATTTCCTGGCATGAAAATACAATACCTTTTGTCTAACTGTTATGTGCACTAATCTTAGGTTTAAATATGATAATTAGATACAGCTTTGTTGTGACTGAGGTGTAAAATTGTTATTGGCTGTTTGACCATTGAACGGTTTAATATTTAAGCTGAGAGAGGTTAATTGTTGCATATCGGCATAAATAAAAATGGAAGTTAAAGCCCTAATATTACCCTAACCCTAAAATTTACTTATTAACTATAGATTTATTTGAAAAGACTTTAGAAATGTGCATCAATAAATCCACAAGTGTAAAGCTGGATTCCTCAACCTATAGTGACGCCTAGAAGAGAGCCTTAGATTAGAAATGGACATCCATCACTATTCTTTCGTCAATCACGAGAACGGCTATTTATAAATTTCTTGAAATCTGCAAGATATTCAAACACTAAACACAGTGGGAAAATAGATGAACACTCGGTAATGTTAATGTTTATGTTTAAGAGTTTGATTCAGTGTCAAATACATACCCAGCGTATTCCACCACTGGTATTGTTCAAAATATGATTTCAAATTGTGCCTGTGCGATTTCTATTCAAGCAAAAGTAAATCTAATTGCTGTGTGATTAGGATTTTCAAAAGAATTGAATTTTTGTACAGATTAAATTGGTATGCGAAGGGTGGAAATGTGAGAATGCTGGAAATCAAGATGTTTTTTCACGTCTTTTCTGTTTCAGACGCATGGGTACATAGTCTGGCTGCGTATTGGACTAGGCATAAATTTCTTTCTATCTTGTGTTAAAATGCTTGTCAATTTAATGTCAGAGGAGTTCTCTATCAAACTCATAGTATGCCATTGCAATCCACTCCTCACTATCATTATTGTTACACCACTTAGTAATGTTTCACATTATCTAACTTTTAAGCATTTCTCTTCTGTTTGAATACTAGTATACTAGTTTATCAATTTGTTAAAACCACGAACCCTGCAACATAACTTTAAACAACAATCATATGTAAAACATTGCCTTCGACTAGATATTGATATAAAATTTAGAGATAAGGTTATTGGAATGTGAAGTTGTGACCTCTTCAAACTACAAATGTGCGATTGACTAGTGACCAAGCATTGTAGATGGAGACTCACCTTGCATGTGGTTTCAAACTTCAAAGTAGAGGGCTTGAGTTCTACATGAAATAGAAAGCAAAGATTGGGATTGATGACTTTGAATCCAGTGACCACTAAACATTAATGGCAACCATTAACATTAATACCTCGTGTGGCTTGAATGGTGACTGGTGATTGGGAAGGGAAGCCATGCATATGTAATCTTCAAATATTGACTCAACTTGTAACTAATGAGGATGAGTTAACAGCCCTAACAGAAGAAAGATAAACATATTCATTTGAGTTCTGATTTAAAATCTAACACATCCCTAATTACAAATATTGGTCTCTATACATAGATCGATTAGAAGGTAATGTCTTCGACAGAGTTAAAGGCACATGAGAAGGAAAATTTCCAGTGTGAAACATTGGCGAAGGAAACATAGTAAAGTGTATGAATTATTTGACATAATGCCTTACAAGTAACATGGAGAGCAGTAATTGCATAATATGCACAAAATGGATTTGCAAGGATGATCAAAAGAAATCTTTAAATCCTGACACAGAAAATCATACTAAATTTTTTTAAAAAAATTATCCTACCAAAAATTGAATAACATACCTAGATTGATTTTCCACCCATTCCAACTTTTTCCTTTCTCTCGATTTTCAAACCCCCCCTCTCCAGGCAAAAATCCCCCTTTTAAAAGGAATATTTTGATAACCAATTTACGGGAAAACTAACTTTCACATACCAGAACTAACATTTCATTAAATCCATGACCGAAAAATTTGACTTAATTAATTCAAAGCAACGGTTAAAATATTTATACATCATTATTATTATTATCATTAAATTAACATTATAAATATATATATATATATATATTAATTCTTACAACTATAGTTTATTTATATAGATTTATATATATTTATTATTGTGTTCTAGCACCTAAATTAACCAAGGCATCAAGCCAAATCAAATAAAATGCTAACCTAAACATTTAATCACATGACTAAACCTTAACAACACCAACTGACCATAATTGGAAACACAATGTGAACTCACATCCCAACCAACCTCAACTAGCAGGGTAACTAGACGTGACACTCATCCTCATCGCAGAGATGGTTTAGGGCATGGGACCTTATGTAACTCCCAACAACTATTCCATTGGTGAAGGCACGCTCAAACCTGGTAAATCAGGTGGAGTCGGTGCCTAGTACCTGCATCCTGCAGTGAGTACACGGTTAAACATAACAAGATATATATATCCACATGCAGTCGTCTAGTGAATGGAAATCGCAGTGGGGTAGGGTACTCGAGAGTCAATAATACGACACTGTCCCATTCACGTTCCTGTATAAACAAATCACTACATTTAAACAAGATTTCTAATTACTTATCCACAACATAAAACAGTCAATTATCTCACCATCAAATATAGCAATTAATATCAAAGCATCTGCAACATCTAGTTTATTTATCAATTGTAAAACATGAAATAACAGGATCCAATATCCACAACTATTATCATATGATTAGTTCCATAATTAATTAACAAAACAACAAAGGATCCATCATCAGATAATCTAAGATACTGTTAAAATGTCAAAATCTAATAAGCAACTATCAATCAGACAGACGACAAGGTGAGGGGCACTACAATTTCCCTAGGAACACTCTTTAATTTCAGTTTGTCTATCATCTCACTTGACACCATATTATCAGTACAACCAGAATCTACTATTACTTTATATACCTTGTCCTTGCACTTGCAAGTTGTCCTAAACAATGCCTTCCTCTGAATCAGCTCCTTCTCCTTGGAGGTCTTCAATACTGCTCTTTCTCTCAGCATCAATGTTTCTCCTACTTCACCAACACAACTAGTGGGAATAGAACCACCACATTCTTCTTCTTGGACTAACTGAGTCCTTTCATTCTTCCTTTCACCATCACTTGAAAAATTTTGCTTCTCAAGACACTTATATGCTGGGTTCCCAAAATCTTGGCAATTGTAACACTTACCTACAAAGGTATTTGCACTCCTTCCACCACCAAATCTGCCTCTAGAATCTCTACCTTTGAAATCTACACTTTGTCCTTGTGCCTTGTTCATGTCTTCTTGACTTTCATTAACTTGTTTTGCATTAAAAGATCCTCTGCCTCTAGAGGTATTGCCTTTGCCTCTAGTTGTCTTGTCTTGTCTTGTCTTTAGCTTCTTTTCCACTCTTACTGCAATCTGACAACATTCTTCAACATTCCTTAGATTTGCCAACACTAGTTCATCCTACATGTTAAAACTTAAACCACCAATATACCTAGCAACTTTTTGCACTTCACTTTCATTTTGACCAGACCTTATACTCATCTTATAAAACTCTTCAGTGTATGTCTTAACATCCATTTCCTTTTTTCTTAAACTTTGAAGATTTTTAAACATTTGAACTTCATAATCTTTAGGCAAGAACTTACCTTTGATTTTTGCTACCATCTTGTCCCATGAGACAATCTTTGCCTTTCCTTTCTTTCTCCTCTCTATCTACTAATAATCCCACCATAACAAAGCATGACCTGTCAACTTGGTCTTTGCAATCTTCACTTTCTGATCCTTAGGAACTTCTTCACACTCAAAATGATTGTCCAATGCTGCAATCTAGTCTAACAACTCTTCATCACTAAGGCTTCCTCCATACTTTGGCACACCTATCTTCATATTGTGCTTGTCTTCCTTTACTGCTTTCAACAACTTTACCATCCTCTAATCCTCAGGGTCCAACTCTTCTTCCACATCTTCATACTCAGCTTCCTCTTCTTCCTTAGACTCATTCTCATCACCTAGAGCCACTCCTCTTCTTTGAATTTTGTTCTAGGGTAGCCATCCTTTCCTTCAAATCCCTCAATTCTCTAGCATGTTTCTCCTTCAGCTCATTCATCTCTTGAGCCATGTTTCTTCCTCTTGGAGGCATCTTGACAAACTACCTTTTCAACTTAACACTTCACAATCACAATTGATCTACTAACTATGCTCTAATAAAAATTTGATGCAGAACTAACACCTCTAAGACCACTAAGGGGTCACAAAAAACATTGATGGAGGAAGAGGATATAGGGGATGGTAGGGCAAAGAAGTCTTCTAGGCCCTAGTGGACCAAGCTGCAACGCTTGACTTCAAACAGGACATGACTGTCCCCTCACTATCCATTGCTTCAACACTACACAATAACCCCATTTTTGGGTTCATATACATGGGAACCTTCCCAAACTTTATAGGGACCCTAAACCTTCTATGGTTGATTGTCCCAAGCTCACAAAACCACCATAATGCTCTGAAGGTATCTCCTTGTGCTACTTCCTTCACAAATTGACTCACTTCCTTATAGCCCTTGAAAAGGGACTATCATGCAATAACTTGATATTCAGACCTCCTAACTAGACTATCACGGGCTTTTTGGATACCCATTATCTTTTTCTTTAACATACTCAACATGAACTATAGGTTGTTTTGGAACACAACACTCTAAATTTGACTGTATCGATTCCCAATAAGGTCTAATTATGGCGGTTTTACACACAAAGTACCCACTAACTCAATCCCAAACTTCTCACTCCTATTCTAAAGGTTGCATTAGGATGAAAATAGATAGATTTCATCAATTTTTAGGGTCTAAGATCATTTCAACTCATTCTGTGATCAAATCTTTATCCACCAAAGCTAGTTAGCCAATACAAGGTGCAATAAGCCCTCAAAGGTTCCAAACTTCAACTTGTGCTTATCCCCTGCTCCTGCACACAAAACCCATTAGAAAACACACCATCCTAAGCTTATCCCACCCATTTTGGGGTTCTAACATAGTAGGATGGGACAGGAAAACCAAAACCTCTCTAAAGCCCTTAAAACAAGGGTTAGAAAACAAACTACACAAAAATAATGATAAAATCCTTTTAAGAAAATAAAAATCCTTAAAAAATGGTTCAAATGAAAGGTCAAATGGTTCCCCAACTTATTTTAGTCATTTTCCCTCTTGAAGGCACTATACGGCCTCATGTTAAACGTTGGAGCAACAAAATATATAGAAAAATTAGAAAAATAGGACAGTCAACAACATTTTCTTTATTTACTCCATTCAAACTTCACAAATCTAAAATACCTCAATATGAGAGAGGTCTCCCCTTTATGTTTTCCATGAATTCCACTATTACAAACTCCCAAATCATGGGAAAAGGCTAAAAAAAGCCTAAAACTGACTGTTTTTTACTAAAAAACTAACCGTCTAATAATAGATTGTCACAAACTTAAAGTAAACTGTAGACTCACTAAGGAAAATGCCTATTTCAGGCCTCCACTACAACATCATGCCTCTCAAAGGATTGATTACAATATTTCAAAATCATTTAGTCTTCAAACAAACAAAATTTTAATCAAATGACATAAAAATGTCCTAGGTGCACTACACCACAATCATTCTACACATGACACTTGTTTGCCAGGTTTTTATCATGGTACTTATCCAAGGCACCTATTTGCCAAGTTTTCACCATTGGATTAAGGATTTCTCTTTACTTTCTTTTGGATAGGAGAAGGGGAATATGAATAGGAGGGACTCAAGTGTCTAGTTCCATGAAAGGTGATATTGTCCCATTAGAGATGAATGTCACATGGACCATGTCAAATGTCATTAAGCTCATAGATGTTGGTTAAGGGATTGTTTGAGAAGAAGATGTATTAGGTAGATAGTGGATTATAAAAGGTCTATGCAAGGATAGATGAAAGGCTTATGCAAAATCATGGACCATAGGGAAGTGATGGGGAATATATGTAGGATAATGGATGAAGGATGGGGAGATGGAGGTATGTGGAAATTTTGTGGAATGGAAAGGAATCAAGACCAAAGGTTGCACACACTATGATAAACATTGAATCTTTTGATTTGGAGGTGGTGTAGGAAGCAATGGGGATGTTTTCTTAGGGGATGGTAAATGTAGGAATTTAGGTACCCACATAGACTTAGTGTTTTTATGATTTTTGCTTAACTTGTAGGATGAAGGAATTTGAGATTTTTGTATGGAATGGGATTTTTGGATGGAAGAGGATTTTTGGGATTTTTGAGATGTGGATGCTTCATTTGAAATTTTTTCTTTTTACTTAGGTACCCAAACCATTTTAGTTTTGGACTTTTCTTGTGGAGGTATGGGCTTGGGTAGCTTTGTGGATGGATTTTTCTTCGACTCTTTACATTGATGTCCTAAGGCATGAGGATCCTTAGGATTTTTAACTTTATGAAAGGAGGCATCCAAATTTTTACTTTTGAATCCCATGGATTTAGTGGAAGCTTCTTGATTAGATAATGTGTGCATTTGTTGATCATGATTGGGAATTTTAGGGTATTTATGAATGGAGGATTTATGGATAAACGGATAAGGGGATTGGATGATAGAGACATTAGATGTTGGGACAAGTGGTGGTAAAGTGGATGGTGAGATATTAGGAGTTGGAAGTAGCGAAGGTAAATTGGATAGTGGCAGGTGTATGGTCATATGCTTTTGGGATTTGTATGATAATGGAGGTGGAATGGCAACATATGTTTTGCAGATAAGATGTGATTTATGATGGAAGGAGGTAGATTTAGGAGGCATGGAAAAAGTACCAACATCTTGAGATTATTTATCTTGGGCTATATATCCAAGGCCATATGAGCGTCAGTGATTTTTTTAGCAGCTAATATTTTCCAATTGGCTAATAGTTGAAATTGGGGATTCAAAATTTGGCTAATAGTACAAGCTATAAGGTGACCTAAATCACCAAATTTTGCAAAATTTTATTTTAGTCCTAGTTAAATTGCTATAACATTTATTTTTATTAAACTTTTAAACTCAAAAATTTGCCAAAATATCTTATACCTAATTAGATCAAATTTGCCTAAATTTTATAAGTTTTACTATAAAATGAAATTAATTTGCCAATAATATTATATAATTATTGGTTACTTTAGGGCCATATCACCAATTTTTAATCACCATCATTGATTTTATTTATAATCTAATAGTTGTCATTGTATTCCATGGGTTAAAATGTATCCACAATGCTCCAATGCCCATTGTGCTTGAAATTATATTTGGGTCATTGATCTTAATTTATAATCTAATGGATGGGGTTAAATTGCATGGGCCAAAATGTAGCCATTGAGCTCCAATACCCATGGAGATTGAAATTACATTTGAGCAACTAATCTCCATTATGATCAACTGCCCAAATGCAATTTTGGGCCCCATGGGCATTAGAGCTCCATGGGTACATTTTGGTCCATGGAATAGAACCCAAACCATTAGATTATAAATAAAATAAATGGTGGTGAAAAAGAATTTAGGGCCAATTTAAAATATTCAAAGTTTGGTTTAAAATATTAAGGAATTATAGACATGAGCACTACACCTTAATAGAGTCAATCACTGCCACCTTCAGGCCTTTACTTTTCCATAGGAATTTAATTTGTTTTTAGGAGGGATTCACATGGTAATTAATGCATTTTCTAATTTTTTGTCAAGATTTTCTAGGATTTTCTACAAATTTCTAGTAATTTAAAAGAATTCACCAATAAAATTAATATTTTTTTCAAAAAATGGAAAGATTCACCAATAGAAATTAATTTATTTCCAAAAAAATGGAAAATTCACCAGAATTTTATATCTTTTTTTGGGACAGGTTTCTTAAGGTTGTCATTGATGAGCGTGGAGGGACTTTGACATGGATGGGCTCCAAAATACCTTATTCATAAAGGCCTAAGCCTTTCCCTTGATAGTTCATTTTTTGGAGTATGCAGTGGACAATGGAACTATGTGTGTTTTTGACACTAGACTTGAGCTCATTATTTGATGGAGAAGGTGAGGTGATGGATAGTGGTTGTTATCCTAAGGAAGAACATTCATGGATGAAGGTGATATGATGCAGGAGCATCCCTGGTTCAAGACAAATCTTGCATCAACCAAAAATATTTACAATTCAGTTTGTTTCTTTTCATTTTCCAATTCAGTTCAGATAGTTCAGTTAGAAGCAATTTCTATATTTTGGTCTGCATTCTACCATAGTTGCATTTCAAACATTGTAGAGCTAGACTTAGGATCTAGATTCATTCATCTACATCATATCCAAAATTCAAAGCATTTGGATCAAGAACCAGAAAGTTATCACTATCAGAAGATCAACTGTTTTCTCATAACAGAGCATCCTGATAGTCTCAGACACATCAACTGAGGGAGAAGACTTGTGGAGCTTTTCCTAATCCATGGAGCCTAATGACACATCATTCATTGATCCTTGGTTCATAGTTGACCTTCCCTGAGATCTACACATCATTCCATGCATTTGCAGATGAGTTCTACATGATTAGGTCTGACCTATCCATGTACACACGTTACAACTCTTCATTGGAGTTTGTGATCTTCCTTGGCTGACGTGGAGGAATCTTGTGATATGGAGAGGATATATATTGATGTATTAGATCTCTAGGAAAGTAGTTAGGAAGTTAGCAATTGATTCATAAGTCTTAGTTCTAGATTCTTTACGAAGGAGCTTCAAAGCTATATCTTGTGCATATTCTGATATTCTGTAATCAGGCCTGTGAGCCCTAATTGTAAGCTCACATGTTGCCGGAAGATCTATATTTGAATTCTATGATATACTGAATGATTGATCCTGTGTTTGTTTCATACCTTTGAGTTGTTTCCATTGCATTTACTCTTCCTGCATGGTCTAGATAGTTCATTCTGTGAACCCTCCTACCGTGACTACACCAAGTGGTATCAAAGAAAAAGTTTGAATCTTTGGGAGTGAATTGAGAGAAGTTGGTGAAGGAATTCCATAAGATCTTGTCGTGGAGATATTGATGAATTAAGGCAAGTTGCTTGTGTCACAACTGATCGCCGATTGTGAGGCAGTTGTCACCTTGTAGCCCAATCGCCAAACTTGAGGTAGTTTGCACTTGATCCTAGGAAGAATGCTGCCAAGGAGAATCTCTACTATTGGAATGATGGCTAGTAGAATGGATGAGATGATGGAAATGATGAAAATAATGAGAATTTGATTGGATGTTATCGAAGAAGATAGGCAAAGAGGATTGACATCAAGACCTAATGTTGAAAGTGATGATGAAGAAGAATTTCAATCTGTTGAACAAATTGGTGAAACCCTAGGAGGTGATGAAGAAGAAGAATCAGATCAAGTCAAGATGTTGCAAGCTATTTCAAAGATTGGAAAGAGACCTAGAGTTGATGTGTTGAACTATACTGGTAATTTAAACCCCGAAGAATTGATTGACTAGATAAATGACATGGAAGAATACTTTGAATATGAATAAGTTAAAGATCTGGAGAAGGTGAAATTTGCAAGGACAAAGTTGAAAGGACATGCTTCTATATGGTGGAAGGAAGTTCAGTTGGATAGAAATAGAAGAGGAAAATAAAAGATTACAAAGTGGGATAGAATTGTTGCAAATATGTGCCTAATCAGTGTTGTCATTGATGTCAACATATCCTTGTTGCCATTGGTGTCAACTGTATCCCATTCTAGAAGACTTGTATGTCGAGGATATTGAAAAAATTAGCCTTAGATTTCCATAGTATATAATGTTATTCTTGAGTGCTTCAGGATTTAACTATGTATGAGCTTTTCCATCAACGTTTCAGATCACACTCTATGACCCATCATCGGGAAAAATAGAGCCAAAGAAGAGAATAGTGAGTAATCAATCTACAAACCTTAAAGAATAAATATAAAGAAGGGAGAAATGGCTAAGATCCCAAGACAATCCAAGGAAAAAATAAACACTTAAATTAAGAAAAGAATAGAAAAAAGCAAATTAAAATAATGAAGGAAAGACAAAATAACCAAGAGATGAAAAAATGAAAAAGAAAAAATAAAAAAAATATAAAAAGTAAAGAAGAAATAACAAAGAACTAAGAAACAAGAGGCATAGATCAAAGTAGTAAGAGGATTAAATACAACCAAAACTTAACAAATAAAGATATAAAGAAAAGAGAAAGAAAATAGAAAAAATGAAAAGTCCAAGGGTGAGAATGGACAAGAAATTAAGGAAAAAGAGCACATGATAAACAAATTACTTTATATAAATATTAATAAATGCAAGTACCTAAAAATGAAAATATAAAAATAATAAACAAATGAAACAAATAAGGTATAAGAACTAAATTAAAGGGAAAAATTATAAATATGAAACAGGGAAATTAAACATTCATAAGTGTTTATATATATATATATATATATATATATATATATATATATATATATATATATATATATATAATAGGGAAATTAAGCATTCACAAGTATATATATATATACACACACATATACATATATACATACATATATATATGTATGTATATCTATATATGTATATCTATATGTATATATGTATATATATAGATATACATATATATATATACATATATATATGAAAAAGAAAAAAAGAAAGGATGAGAAAAGTTGAAAAATAACAAATTAAAAGCCTGTATAAATATAACAATCCTACACTTACTCTCTATCAATATGTGTGTATATATATAATAAAATATTTATATTATGAAATTATATAATATTTATATTATAAAATTATATTATATAAGATAATATTAAATTATATATATATATATATACATATATATATCCAACACATGCAAGATAAAATAAGGGACAAAGAATAAATCGAAATAAAAAGTAAAAGAGGATGAATATATGAAAATCTGTAAAGGAATAAGTAAAGGTTGGAATATAGCTAAATTAAATTTAAAATATAAAAAACTAACCAATTTGTCTCTTACTCGTTTACCGTGTGTGTGTGTGTAAGAGAGAGAGGAAAAGAAAAAGAAGAAAAAATAAGGGAATATGGTGCAGTCATGGTAGGAGGGTTCAAATAATGAACTATCCGGACTGTGCAACAAGAGAAATACAATGGAAAAAATTCACGAAATAAAGCAAATGTAGATTTAGTCCTTCAATATATCATATAATTCAAATACAATTTGGCCGGCAACATGTGGGCTCACAATATGGGCTCAAAGGCCTAATTACATACATGCACAAGATAAGGCTTTGAAGCTCCCTTCGCACAAATTCTAAACTATCAGCTATCACTATGCTATGAACTTGATAACTACTTTCCTAAGGATCTATTACATCAATATATATCTAATCCGGATCAATAGATTCCTCCACGTCGGCTAAGGAAGGTCACAAACTCCAATGTAGAGCTATAACGTGTTCACAGATAGGTTCGACCTAAATGAATAGAACACTTCCTCAAATGAATGAAATAATGCACGGACCCTTGGGGAAGGTTAGACACAAACCAAAGTATGTTGAATGATGTGTCATTGAGATCCACAAATCAAGGAATGATCTACAAGCCTTCTCCTTCAACTGATTATTAGGAACTGTTTAAATGCTCTACTCTGAGAAAATAGTCAACTTCTGATAGTGATATCTTTTGAGAAACTGAACCAAATGCTCTAAATTCTTGATACGATGTAGATGAGTGAATGTAGATGCTAAGTCTAGATCCACAAGATGTGAATTGCCAAAACTGGACCACAAGCTGAAACTACTTCTGACTAAACTGCCTAAACTGAACTGGAAAATGAAAGAACTAAAATGCAAACAAACTAAAATGCAATTTTTTTTGGTTGATGCAAGATTACTCTTGAACCAGAGATGCTCCTACATCAGACATCCAGAGTTATTGAAAAAGTGAGTCCCTCACTTTGTCAAGGCTAGGGGAGAACCAAGATGGTCCACCTCAGTCTGAGAAATCCATGATGAATCTTCTTCCGGTCTACCTTTCCACTTCACAAGATATTCTTTGTATTGTCTTCCTCTAGTGCTACATCCAACTCTTCTATCCAAAATGTCTTCTATCTGCTTTGGTGCTTGTTGTGGTAACTGCTTCTTCAAGTCTTCTTCCATGCTGTTGCTAAACTCTGCTTCATGATACTGATAAAGATCTGCAATGTTGAAAATAGGTGAAATATCTAGTGTCTTCGGTAGCTCTACTTCATATGCATTTTATGAATCAAATTTCTTGAGTATCCTACAAGGTCCAAACTTTTTCATCTTCAACTTGTTATAAGTCACAACTAGAAAACTTTCCTTTCTCAAGTACACCATCACTTCATCTTCAACTTTAAATTCCTTATGCCTTCTCTTATCATCAACCTTCTCTTTGTACTTATTGTTCATATCCTCCAAATGTTTCTTCACCTGATTATTCACTGTCTTCATATGGTCTACAAATTCTTCTACTTCTACACTCCTCTTCTCTTCCATGCTGATATCTCTCAATTCTGCAACTCCTCTAGGGTTTACTCTAGTCACAATCTCAAAAGATGTTCTTTCGGTACTCCTATTTACTGAATTATTGTATGCAAACTCTGCTTGTGAAAGAATCAAGTCCCATCTTCTAGTTTTCTCTCCAACCAAACATCTCAACAAGTTTCCCAAACTCCTATTCACTACCTCTGTCTGTCCATCTGTCTATGGATGAAAAGTTGAACTGAACTTCAAATCTGTCTTCATCTTCTTCCAAAGTGTCCTCCAAAAGTATCCAACAAACTTTGTATCTCTGTCTGAAACTATACTCTTAGGTAATCCATGCAATCTCACAATCTCCTTGAAAAATAGGTCAGCTACATGCACTGCATCAGTTGTCTTCTTACAAGGTATGAAATGAGCCATCTTTGAAAAATTTTCAACCACTACAAATATTGAATCATGTCCTTTTTGTGTTTTAGGTAATCCAATTACAAAATCCATGCTTATGTCTTCCCAAGGTCTCTCTGGTACTGTCAAAGGTTTATGGAATCCGGTGTTCTGACTACTCCCTTTTGCAACTTGACAAACTCTACAACTCTACACAAATTTCTAAACATCCTTATGGATCTGACACCAAAAGTAATTTTCACTTACCAAAGCCACTATCTTATCAATGCCAAAATGTCTTGCCAATCCACCACTATGCTTCTCCTTGATCAAATTATCTCTCATTGAACTTTTAGGTATGCACAACTAACTTCCTTTGAATAACATATCTTCTTGAATGAAATAGTCCAACCACTTACTTCTATCTATCACAACAAGTTCCTTGCATGCTTTCCATTGCTCTACAAAATCAGTGTCTCCCTCATACATGTTCTTCAATTCATCAAAACCCAACACTTCAACTCTCATTTCTGTCAACAAGTTTCTTCTTCTACTCAAGGCATCAGCAACTTTGTTTGATTTCCCACTCCTATGTTTCAACACAAAAGTATAACTCTGCATGAACTCTACCCATCTCATATGTCTCTAATTGAACTTATGTTGACTATTCAAATATGGCAAAGATTGATGATCTGTATACAACACAAACTCCTTAGGCAACAAGTAATGTCTCCACTTCTTCAAGGCTTGAATTATGACATAGAACTCTTGATCATAAACTAAATATCTTCTCCTTGCATCATTCAACTTCTCACTAAAATATGCTACTGGTCTACCTTCTTGACTTAATACTGCTCCAATTGGATTTCCACTTTGCATCACAATCAACTTGCAATACCTTATTGAAATCTGGTAATGCCAAAACAGGTTGCTCTATCACTTTCTACTTCAACAAATCAAAACTTTTGTCTTCTCTTGAAATCCACTTGAAATCTTTTCTGTCACCTCTCATTGTCTCTGTCATAGGGTTACAAACTGAACTAAAATTTCTGATGAACTTCTAGTAGAAACTAGCTAATCCATGAAATGATCTAACCTCTCCAATGCTCTACGGTGTAGGCCACTCAATAATTGCTCACTTTCTCAGGGTCCATCTTCAATCCTTTTGCAGAAATCACAAATCCCAAATATACCAACTCTTCCTTCATGAAACTACACTTCTTAAAGTTTATCAGCAATTTCTCTTCTCTCAACCTCTGCAAAACTTGTCTAAAATGACACAAATATTCTTCTTTTGTTTTATTAAAAAAATAGAATATCATCCAAGTACACAATCACAAACTTACCCAAGAATTTCTTCAAGACTTCATTCATCAGCCTCATGAAAGTACTCGATGCATTTGTCAATCCAAAGGGCATAACTATCCACTCATACAATCCTTCATTTATCTTAAAAGTGGTCTTCCATTCATCTCCCTCTCCGATTCTGATATGATGGTATCCACTCTTCAAGTCTATCTTTGTGAAATATTTTGCTTCACTCAAACAATCCATGATATCATCCATCCTAGGTAAAGAAAATCTATACTTAACTATGATCTTGTTTATTGCTCTAGAATCAGTACACACTCTCCATTCTCCATCCTTCTTTGGTGCAAGCACTGTAGGTACTACACAAGGACTCAAAATTTCTCTGATCAAACCTTTCCTCAACAATTCTTGTATCTGACTATTCAGTTCTCCATTCTCTGTCGATGTCATCCAGTGTGCTGCTTTGTTAGGCAAACTTGCTCCTGGTATAAGATCCGTGTCATGACTGATACTCCTTATAGGTGGAAATCCATCTCTTACATTATCTGATATGATGTCTTCATACTCTATCAGCAACTCTCTTATCTCCTTGGGTTGTTCTTCTTCAGTGTCCTTTTTCAATGCTTCAAGCTTCTTAGGGATCAAAGTGTAACATATATTCTCATGTCTCAAACCATCCAAAAATTTTCTTCCATCTACCAAACAAATTCTAGTGTTCCCACATACGACATCTTTAGTATCATCCTCCAAAGGAATCAAATTAATTCTTTTCCCATTTCTTGTTATAGTATATGTATTCTTTCTCCCATCATGTATAGCTTTTCTATCATATTGCCAAGGTCTACCCAACAAGATATGACAAACATTCATAGGCATAATATCACACAAGACTTCATCATGATAAGATCCAATATGAAATTTCACCAAACATTGTTCACTCCAATACCTTATGATCATCATGAATCCATGCCATCTGATAGGGCTTAGGGTGTTTTAATCTTTCCAATTTCAGCTTAGTCACCATCTCCTTTGAAACTAGGTTATCTGAACTACCACTATCAATCACAACTTTACAACACTTACCTCCTGATTTGCGTCTAGTTCTGAACAAACTTTTCCTCTGTAGTGGTTCCTCATTTATCTTTATTTGAAATAGTGATCTCCTCATTACCAATGATTCTCCTTTCTCAGGTTTGCCAACTGAATAGGGATCACTCAGTTCAACAGGCTCTTCTTCAACATAAGCTACTCTTCCACTATTTTCTATCCTCTTACTTGTACTACCTTGATTACATTCAAATGCTCTATGTCCTTCGCCTCCACACTTGAAACAAGTGCCTCTAAATGTCCTCTTAAGTAAAAATTCTATCATCTCTCAAGTAAAAATTTATGTCATCTCTCTGGTAAGCATTGTTATCTCTATCATCCTTCCTGGCTAGGCTATCAAACTTGTTTTGCTCTGTAAATGATCTATCTCCTCTAAAATAAGTCCTACCTCTCTAAAATTTACCTCCTCTACCTCTTTGTCTCTGATCATGTCTTTTGTTTAGCTTCTCTTCAACTTTCAAGGAAAACTGATATGCTTCCTCTAAAGATGTCATCCTTACCAAACTTAGTTCTTCTTGAATGTTCAATCTTAACCCATTGATGTATCTAGCCACTTTCTCTTTGTTTTCTTCACTATGTCCTATCCTTATGATCATTTTATGAAATTCGTTAGTATACTCCTTCACATATTTCTCCTTTTGTCTCAGGTTTTGCAATCTCTTCAACAACTCCAACTCATAGTCAACAGGTATAAACTAATTCTTCAACTTTGTCACCATCTGGGCCCACTTTGTAATCTTTTCTTTTCCTCTTTTGTTTCTTTCCAACTGAACTTCTTTCCACTATATAGCAACATGTCCCTTCAACTTTGTCTTTGCAAATTTTACCTTCTCTGAATCTTTCATTTCCTCATATTCAAAATATTCTTCCATGTCATTTATCCAGTTAATCAATTCTTTAGGGTTCAAATTACCAGTATAATTTAGCACATCAACTCTAGGTCTTTTTCCAATCTTTTAAATAGCTCACAATATCTTTATCTGATCTAATTCTTCTTCTTCATTACCGTCTAGGGTTTCACCAGTTTGTTCAGTAGATTGAAATTCCTCTTCATCATCACTTTCAACATTAGGTCTTACTGTAAATCCTCTTCACCTATCTTCCTCAATAGTATCCAAATGAATTTACATTGTTCTTATCAATTCAATCATCTCATCCATTCTATTAGCCATTATACCAACAAGAGAAACTCTCCGCAGCGGCATCTTCCTAGGATCAAGTGCAAACTACCTTAGGTTCAGTGATCAGGCTACAAGCGACAACTACCTCTCAATCAGCAATCGGTTGTGCACAAGTAACCTACCTTAGATCGATGATCTGTCCACAGCAAGATCTTATGGAATTCCCTCGCCAACTTTGCTCAATTCTCTCCCAAAGATTCAAACTTTCGCTCTGATACCACTTGGTGCAATCACGGTAGGAGGGTTCATAAAATGAACTATCCAGACCGTGCAATATGAGTAAACACAACAGAAACAATTCATGAAATAAAGCAAATGTAGATTTAGTCCTTCAATATATCATAGAATTCAAATACAATCTAGCCGGCAACATGAGGGCTCACAATATGGGCTCAAAGGCCTAATTACATACATGCATAAGATAAGGCTTTGAAGCTCCCTTCGCACAAACTCTAAACTATCAGCTATCACTATAGTATGAACTTGATAACTACTTTCCTAAGGATCTATTACATCAATATATATAGAATCTAGATCAATAGATTCCTCCGCGTCAACTAAGGAAGGTCACAAACTCCAATGAAGAGTTGTAATGTGTTCACAGATAGGTCAAACCTAAATGCATAGAACACTTCCTCAAATGAATGAATCAACATGCAGACCCTTGGGGAAGGTTGGTCATGAACCAAAGGACATTGAATGATGTGTCATTGAGATCTGCAAGTCAACGAATGATCCACAAGCATTCTCCTTCAGCTAATTATCAGGAACTTTTTGAATGCTCTGCTCTGAGAAAATAGTCAACTTCTGATAGTGATATCTTTTCAGAAACTGATCCAAATGCTCTAAATTCTTAATATAACGTAGATGAATGAATGTAGATACTAAGTCCAGATCCACAAGATGTGAATTTCCAAAACCAGACCACAAGCTGAAACTGCTCCTGATTGAACTACCTGAACTGAACTGGAAAATGAAAGAACTAAAATGCAAACAAACAGAAATGCAAATGTTTTTGGTTGATGCAATATTACTCTTGAACTAGGGATGCTCCTGCATTAGAATAAAGAACAAATAAACATGAGGAAAGCAACAAGAACTCTCAAGCAATAAGAAAAAGAATCAGGTAATGGGAGGAAGGAAAACATCAGCAATGGGCTAGAGAAAACCAAAAGAGGGCACAAACAAAACCAAAATTAAGAGAAAAAGCCAAAACAAGTACAAGATGAGCCTACAAACTACAAGTAAGGAGCAAAGGAGAGCCTCACCTAGAAAAAGGCAAAAGCGAGAAAAAGCAAAAAGGGAAGGGGGGAAGCAGAACAAGTTTAGAAGGAAGAAACGAAAGAAGGAAGAGGAAAGAAGGAAGTTGAGGACTCATGGGAACAAGACACAAGGGGGTGAGAAGGGGGAAAAAGGAAATGAGAAGAGGGGGAGAGACACATAAGAGGAGGAAAGACGAAGGCTAAAAATGATGAACTTGTTGAGTTGATAACACTAACTTTGGGGTCTCTTTGGAAGGTTGCAAAAAGAATGATGGACTAAAGTTGAGGAGAAGAGGAAAGGATGAATGAAGAGGCTCTAAAAACACCATTGAGGAGAGGCTTTAGAGGAAAGAGGAAAAAAGGAAGAGGAAAAATCCAAAAAAGGAATGGGCAAGAGGGAAGGAGGAAGGAGGACAACAAAAATGAAAAAAGAAATAGGAGACACTAAGCATGACTCAGATTCCTACACAAGAGGAGGAAAGAGGAATAAGAAAGAGGAGGAAGAAAAAGCTAAAAAGGGAATGAGCAAGATGGAAGGAGGGAGGAGGACAAAATAGGAGGAAAGAAATAGGAGACACAAGGCACTACGTCAAGCAAGAGGGTGAGAAAAGTTTTTGAGGTGGGTTAAAAGGGGGTTCCAAGAAAAACTGACACTCCAACCGTCATCACGATTGAGATTAGAAGGGTGTTTGCTAATCTCAATAACCTCTTTGAGTTTCCTTTTATAGTAGTTTTCTTCATTAACTAAGATTTGATTGTCTTCTAAGTAGATGTGATGCTTGGTGATGGTAGAGTGCTCTATAAGGGCAGATTTGTGGACTCATTCATGTCTAATGTTAGCGCTATGTTCTTTGATCCTGGTGACAAAAGACTACCTAGTCTCACCCATGTAGGGGGTACTGTAAGAACAAACAATCTTGTAGAATCCAAAGTTGAGTGAAAGATCTCTAGGGTCTTTGGGAGATGGGATACGATTCCTCAAGGTAGAAACTAGTTTGAAACTACATTGGAGGCCCTTTTAAGGAGAATATTAGAGATTTTGTTAGACATGCCTTCAATGTAGGGAAAGGTAGCAATGGGGAGGTTGGAAGGGTTGACATCTTTAGGCTTGGAGATTAGGTGAGACTTGGCTTGTTTGAAAGTTCTAAGGATGTGCTTCCTATTGTAATCATTAAGTTCAAAAACTTTAGAAAGGTGGGCAAGCTCTTGGTCTAAGATGTTAGAATCATAGATTTGAGGATCCCTAGTGGTTAAAGTCTTAAGGACACTAGCTTTTTGGAGTGGGTTGTGGTGTGAGGAAGAGTGGAGGTAAAGGTCAGTGTGGGTAGCTTTGCGGAAGATGCGACAACCTAAGGAACCATCGGGTTTTTTTATGAGAAAAATGTCAAGGAAAGGGAGCTTATTATCCTTTTCAAGCTCTTTGGTAAAGGAGATACAAGAGGCTATGTTGTTAAGGTGAAGGTGTCCTTTCTAAATTTTTGGGGCCATGAGGCCAACAGATGTTGGTATCATCAACATAGCATTTCCACCATTTTGGTTTGAGGGGAAATGAGTTGAGGGTGATCTCTTCAAAATGTTCCATGTAAAGGTTGGCAACAATCGGGGAGAGGGGGGATCCCATGGCCACTCCATGTAACTGTTCATAAACAACACCTTGGAAACTGAAAAAAGGTAGATTTTAGGGAAACTTCAACCAAGGAGGCAATCTCATCATTAGTTTTATGTCTAATAAATTTGATGGAGTCAGGGATTGGGACTTTGGTGAAAAGAGAAATCACATCAAAGCTGACTAAGAGGTCAGTATCTTCCATATTTTTATCCTTAATGAATTCAACAAAGTGAGAAGAATTTTTTATGAAAGAGTTAGACCTACCTACTAGAGAAGCTAATATTTTAGCTAGGTAGGCAGCTAGCTTGTAAGAGGGTGAGCCCATGGTGTCAATGATTGGGTGAAGAGGACGGTTGGACTTGTGGATTTTAGGAGCACCATAGATGCAAGGGGTAAACCGTTGTTTGTTCTTGCGGTATCCCCTACATAGGTGAGACCAGGCAGTCTTTTATCACTAAGATCAAAGAACATAGCACTAACATTAGACATGAACAAGTCCATAAATCAACCCTTGTAGAGCACTCTGCCATCCCCAAGCATCACTCTGCTTAGAAGACACCCAAATCTTAGTTAATGAAGAAAACTACTATAAAAGGAAACTCAAAGAGGCTATTGAGATTAGAAAACACCCTTCTAATCTCAATCATGATGATGGTTGGAGTCTCTGTTTTTCTTGGAACCCCCTTTTAACTCACCTCAAAAACTTCTCTCACCCTCTTTCTTGATGTATTGCCTCATGTCTCCTATTTCTTTCCTCCTATTATTGTCCTCCTCCCTCCTTCCCTCTTGCTCATTCCCTTTTCAGATTTTTCCTCTTCCTCTTTCCTCCTCTTGTTTAGGAATCTGAGTCATGCTTAGTGTCTCCTATTTCTTTTTTCATTTTTGTTGTCCTCCTTCCTCCTTCCCTCTTGCCTATTCCTTTTTTGGATTTTTCCTCTTCCTTTTTTTCTCTTTCCTCTAAAGCCTCTCCTCAATGGTGTTTTTAGAGCCTCTTCATTCATCCTTTCCTCTTCTCCTCAATTTTGCTCCATCATTCTTTTTGCAACCTTCCAAAGAGACCCCAAAGTTAGTGTTATCAACTCAACAAGTTCATCAGTTTTAGCCTTCCTCTTTCCTCCTCTTATGTGGATCTCTCCCTCTTCTCCTTTCCTTTTTCCCCTTGTCACCCCCTTGTGTCTTGTTCCCATGAGCCCTTGACTTTCTTCTTCTTTCCTCTTCCTTCTTTCGTTTCTTCCTTCTAAACTTGTTCCCCTTCCCCCCTTCCCTTTTTGCTTTTTCTCGCTTTTTCCTTTTTCTAGGTGAGGCTCTACTTTGTTCCTTACTTGTAGTTTGTAGGCTCGTCTTGTACTTGTTTTGGCTTTTTCTCTTAATTTTGGTTTTGTTTATGCCCTCTTTTGGTTTTCTCCAGCCCCTTGTTGATGTTTTCCTTCCTCCTATTACCTGGTTCTTTTCCTTATTGGTCGAGAGTTCTTGTTGCTTTCCTCATGTTTCTTTGTTCTTTATTCCCTTGTTTCTTCTTCTTTTTCTTTTCCTCTCTCTTACACACACACAGTAAATGAGTAAAAGAGAAATTGGTTAGTTTTTTATATTTTGATTTTGATTTTTAGTTATATTCCAACCTTTACTTATTCCATTACAGATTTGCATATATTCATCCTCTTTTACTTTTTATTTCGATTTATTCTTTGTCCCTTATTTTATCTTGCATGTGTTGGATATATATATATATATATATATAATATAATATAATTTAATATTATCTTATATAATATAATTTTATAATATAAATATTATATATATATATATATATATATATTTATTTATATATTATATAATTTCATAATATAAATATTTTATTATATATATATATACATATTGATAGAGTAAGTGTAGGATTGTTATATTTATATAGGCTTTTAATTTGTTATTTTTCAACTTTTCTCGTCCTTTCTTTTTTCTTTTTCATATATATATATATATATATATACACACGCACTTGTGAATGCTCAATTTCCCTAGTTCATATTTATAATTTTTTTCCCTTTAATTTACTTCTTATACCTTATTTTGTTTCATTTGTTTATTATTTTTATATTTTCATTTTTAGGTACTTACATTTATTAATATTTAAATAAAGTAATTTGTTTTTCATGTGCTCTTTTTCCTTAATTTCTTGTCCACTCTCACCCTTGGTCTTTTCATTTTTTCCATTTTCTTTCTCTTTTCTTTATATCCTTATTTGTTAAGTTTTAGTTGTATTTAATCTTCTTACTACTTTGATTTGTGCCTCTTTGTTGCTTAGTTCTTTGTTATTTCTTCTTTACTTTTTATATTTTTGTTACTTTTTCTTTTTTATTTTTTCATCTCTTGGTTATTTTGTCTTTCCTTCATTATTTTAATTTTGTCTTTTCTATTCTTTCCTTAATTTAAGTATTTATTTTCCATGGATTGTCTTGGGATCTTAGCCATTCCCCCCTTCTTTCTATTTATCCTTTGAGGTCTGCAGATTGATTACTTACTATTCTCTTCTTTGGCTCTATTTTTCTTGATGATGGACCACAGAGTGTGATCTGAAACATTGATGAAAAAATTCATACACAGTTAAATCTTGAAGTACTCAAGAATAAAATTAGTCTCTCTAGAAGAAACAAGTGAGTTACATATCTCTCTATAAGAGATAGTGAAGACATTGTAGTTTAGTGAAGTAGATTGTTTTACACACCTAATGAGATGGAGATCAGAGTCTACAGACCAAAGCGTGTTGTAAAGGATTGTCTGAAGTTTCTCTAGTTAAGATTTGAGGGATTTACATGAAGAATTTTTGAAGTTATGGCCATCTGAGTTGAACCAGATTTTACAATTGTTCAGAGGTGGTAGATTGATAGAAAATTGGTCCAGATTGATCTGCATTGGAATATTATGATCTGTGGATCTAGACGTGTGTTTAGAATGTCAATGTGTATCCTCAACTCAAGAGGTTCATGGTTTGGAGGTCCACAAGCAATCTTTCTAGTTTCATAGTCACGATAGTGAGAGTTCTTAAGTTCCCAGATGAAGATGCAAGTGTTTCTGGTAAAGTAAGGTGGTGTGTTTGTTCTTGTTGATTTCATTGTGCTTGTGGTGGTCTTTGGATCATGTACCTATTGTGTTGATGGTCAACATCAAGGATTGAGGTTGTGGTTGAATATTTGTCCTTGGGTGTTGTTATTCTTTCTAGTCTTGGCCAACCAGATACTTTGTGCATGTTGTGGATGATCTAAGAGAGGATCTATGAAGTGTGGCATGTTGTTTGAGGAAGATTTGGGTCCTAGCTATGTTTGGTCGATAGTATAGTGATTCACATTAAGTTAGATGTTTGTAGTGCTGACCTTGATGTTTATTCCAAGGTTGATGAAGCATATAAATATGTGTGGTTGAGTTGTGGAAATGCATCATTGTGTGAAAATGATAAGATCCTAAGAAAGGAAAAAGATAGAGTAGAGAAGAGGAAGAGCAGTAAAGATGAGGAGGTAGCAAAGAAGTGTTTGGAGGCAAATCAGAAATATTGTGAGCTTCAAAGGAACTAAACCTTGGTATGAAATAGATGCTATTTCTTAGTTCAATCTTTCTGTGTTAATCATATAAACATTTTGTAGATAGTGAGTCTCTTTGAGTAGTGAGCTCCGGGCAGTGTGCCCAAAGGCAAGTGCCTTCCCATTTTTCTATTCTTTTAATAGAGAATAAATCTTGTGGGTTAACCCCCACTGTGGTTTTTCCCTTAACTGGGTTTCCACATAAAAATCCTGGTGTTATGTGTGTTGATTTTGTTTCTACTCATGTGTTGTTGATTCATGCTTTCATGGTTATATCATTCATCTGTTAATAAGTTGTAAAGAAGTTTAATTACATCATAGGATAAAAAAATTTGTGACAACGGATTCACCCCCCCTCTCAGTTTTCTACCCTAATTTCAACAATTGGTATCAGAACTGGTTCCTCTAAAAGAAGCTTGACCACTTAAGGAGATCCAAGATGTTGACTTACAAGAAGGACAGCCCAAGATTTGATGGAACAAATTACTCTCTGTGGAAGAGTCGCCTAGAGTGCCATTTCCAATGCATGGGTGATGCTTATTGGTTGATAACTAAGGATGAGTATAAGCCTCCAAAGAAAGGTCCTTCAACTCCAGATCAACTCAAAGATACTAAAAACAACATTTGAGCTAAAGAAGCTTTGCTGAGTGCCCTTTCTGATACATAAATGACAAATGTCCTGGAATTGAAAACTGCTCATGAAATCTAGAAGAAGTTGGAAACTCTATATGAAGGTGATGAATATGTCAAATGTGCTAAGTTACAGAGCTTGAAGGGAAGATACAAAAATTTGAGGATGAGTGAAGATGAAAACATCACTTCCTACATGCAGAAAGTGAATGAACTTGTGTGCAGTATCAAGTGTGCTGGTGGAACACTGGAAGAATTAGAAATTGTTGGCAAAGTGCTCAGATCCTTACCTGCTTCATATAAGCATAGAGTTGCTACTATTTAGGAGATCAGGACTATGACAACTATTACAAGGGATCTGTTGGTTGGTTAGCATTTAAAATGAGTGAGTTTGGTGATTCTCTTCCTAAATTTGAATTTGCATTTAAGGCTAGTGTTTTTGGAAAGAAAATATTTGATCCAGGTGAAAGCTCTTCAAGAAGACTAAATAGATATGAGAAGGCAAGAAAGGATCTTGAAGAAGATGAATTGGAGCTTGAATAACTTGAAGCTCTTTTTGCCAAAAGACTACTAAGAGGATTTGGTAAGTATGAAGGAAAGTTTCCTTCCAAATGTTTTGCTTGTAATAAGGTCATTTTGCCTCAAGATGTCTAGAGAGGGTTTCAAAGCCAAACCCTAACAAACCTAGGGTTCAGAAGAAATGCTACTATGTCCAAGAAGCTACTGAAGAAGGAGTCATTGATGATGAATCTGATAAGGGAAGTACCTCAGAAAATGAATGGGTGTTCATTGCTATCAAAGAAGAAGATATGGTGCCTACTAAATTTGCTAGCTATGTAAATGTAGAAAGAACCTTGGCTACTCAGGTTGAAGAAAAGGATGAATGGGTAATTGACAGTGGATGCTCTCATCATATGACATGTGATAAGAGTAAGTTTGTGAGTATGGAAATGTATGAAGGTGGAATTGTGAAGTTTGGAGACAATTCAGCTAGTAGAATCTGTGGCAAAGGATCCATCTCTCTTGATGGTAAGTATAACACTAATGATGTTGTGTATGTAGAAGGGTTGAAGCATAATTTTCTCAGTGTTGGATATTTGGTTGACAAGGGATATGATCTCGATTCAAGGATGGAAAATGCGGAATTTTGGAAAGCTCTGGAACTGAGATTGCATCTGGCACACAAACTAGAGGTAACATCTTTCATTTAAGTGGTACTGGTAAAAGTTGTTTGATTTCTTAGATTGATCAGAGTTGGCTATGGTATAGAAGAATGTGTCATGTAAACTTTGACAACATTGTCAAAATAAGTGCTACTCAGGCTGTAAGAGATCTTCCAAAGATTTTGAAACCTACCAATAGCATGTGTAAGGAATGTGAATTGGGCAAATAGAACAAAGCTACATTCAAGAGTAAAGAACCATCTTCAAGTGGATTGTTGGAACTTGTGCACACTAATTTGTGTGGTCCTTCTAAGGTTAGGAGTTTGCAAGGAGATAGATACTTTATGTTATTGATTGATGATCACTCCTAGATGATGTGGGTCACTTTCTTAAGAGAGAAATTAGATGTTCTTGACAAATTCAAAGTATTTAAGGCTAGGGTGGAGAATGAGATTGGTGTGAAGATAAAGTGTTTGAGATCTAATAGAGGTGGAGAGTTTACCTTCGGTGAGTTTAATGCATTTTGTGAAAAGCATGAAATAAGAAGATAGTTGTCTACTCCTAGGAATCCTTAGTAGAATGGAGTTGTGGAAAGGAAGAACTAGACTATTCAAGAGGCTGCTAGAACCATGATGATGGAGGCAAATGTTCCACATGTCTATTGGAGAGAGGCTATGAGTATTGTTGTCTACACTCTTAATCAGGTGCAGATCAAAGGTAATTCTAGTTAAACACCTTATGAACTATCGTTTGGTAATGCTCCTTCTATGAAATATTTTAGAGTTCTTGGTAGTAAAGGCTATATCAAAAGAGATGAAGATCTAGGCAAGTTTGATGCAAGATGTGATTAAGGAATATTTCTAGGTTATTCTAATCAAAGCAAGGCATACTAGTGCTTTAACAAGAGATTGAAAAAGATTGTTGAAAGTGCTAATGTCAAGGTTGATGAAAACAAGGAGAAACCTTCAAGGTTTTGTGGATATGAATCAGATGATCAAAATGAAAATGAAGAAAGAAATTTTAGTTTACTTTGGAGAATTCAGTGACTCAAGAAGTTAATGCAAGTGTTGAGGAACAAGTTCAAGAATCAGAAGTTGATGAAAATCCCAAAACGTCCAGGTATGTAAGATTAAATCATTCTAAAAATCAGATCATAGGAGATAAAAATAAACGTGTTCAAACTAGAAGAAGAATTGTTGAAGAACAAGAGGAGTATTGTCTGATTTCAAAGATTGAACCAAAATCAGTGAATGAAGCTTGTAATGATGAAAGTTGGGTAAAAGCAATGGAAGAAGAATTAATGTAAATTGAAAAGAATCATACTTGGGATCTTGTTCCTAGACCTGAAAATGAAAATGCAATTGGAACTAAATGGGTCTTCCAGAATAAATTGAATGAAGATGGTGAATTTGTGAGAAATAAAGCAAGATTGGTGTGCAAAGGATATTCTTACGTAGACTGAATTGATTTTGAGGAAAATTTTACTCTAGTGGCAAGAATTGAAGTGGTCAGATTATTTCTTTCATTTTCTTCTTACAAAGATTTCAAAGTTTACCAGATGGATGTCAAGTCAGTATTCCTAAATGGAGAGTTGGAAGAAGAGGTCTACATTGAGCAACTAGAAGGATTCTAGTTGTCTAATCAAGGAGATAAGATCTACATATTGAAGAAAGCATTGTATGGACTTAAAAAAACCCCAAGCACCTGGTATGCAAGATTAGATAAGTATCTGCTAAAGTTAGGTTTTAGCAAAGGCACTGCTGACAGTAATCTTTATTTCAAAATTGATCATGAACACATCTTTATTGTTGAGGTATTTGTGGATGAAATCATCTTTGGTGGAAATGAGAGCATGTGTAAAAAAATTTATGATTAGATGCAAAGAGAATTTGAGATGTCCATGCTTGGTGAAATAAACTTTCTCTTACGTTTGCAAATCATTCAGTCAGAAAAGGGCATCTTCATATCTCAGTCTAAGTATGTGAAAGAGTTGTTGAAAAAGTTTGGAATGGAGGATTCAAAACTAGTGAGTACTCCTATGGTAATTGGATGTAAGTTGAGTAAAGATGATGATTCCCCTAAGGCAGATTAGAAAAGGTACATATCAATGATTAGAGGACTACTTTATCTGACTTATACCAGACTTGATATTATGAATCCAGTTAGCCTTGTTGATAGATTTCAAGCTGATCCTAGAGAATCTCATGTTGTAACAGTTAAAAGAATTTTTAGATATCTAAACGGAACATTTGACTATGGCTTATGGTATCATAAGGGTGATGATTTCACTCTTCATGCATTTACATATGCTAATTGGGTAGGAGATGTGGACAATAGGAAGAGTACTAGTGGAGGTGCATTTTTCTTGGGAAAGATATTGGTTTCTTGGTTGAGTAAAAAGTAGGAGGCAATAGCTCTATCTACTACAGAGGTAGAGTGCATAGCGGCAGCAAGTAATTGTACTCAAGTTTTGTGGATGAAGCAAATGTTGAAGGATATTAG
Source organism: Cunninghamia lanceolata (assembly GCA_027924645.1). Lineage (NCBI taxonomy): Eukaryota > Viridiplantae > Streptophyta > Pinopsida > Cupressales > Cupressaceae > Cunninghamia > Cunninghamia lanceolata. The sequence goes on from BSBN01000389.1 coordinate 8,252,555, forward strand.
AGTTGTTTTTGAAGAGCCTATTACAATCTTCTGTGATAATTCAAGTGCAATAAACATTTCAAAGAATCTGGTATTGCATTCAAAGATAAAGCATATATCCATCAAGTTTCACTTTTTGAGAGAGAAGGTAAATGAAAACAAAGTCAGATTGGAGTTTGTCTCTTCAAAGGATTAGATTACGGATATCTTCACTAAGCCTCTACCTAAGGATACTTTTGATTATCTCAGAGTGATGCCAAGGGTTATTACCCCTTTTGTTTAGAACTAAGGTGCACTAAGGTGCATCAGTCTAGTGGAATTCACTGTCATATCTTGTGATCCAAATTAGTGTTAAGGAGTTTCTACTTAGGGGGAGTAGTTAGTATGTTGATTCTAGATTAAGAAACAAAAAGAGGAAGAGATGATTGCAAATATGTTCCCTTTGCCATTGATGTCAAACGGGGAGAGAAGTCATGTGAAAAAATTGGAAGTAGTTGATAGTGAAAGGGGGAGTAGTAAAGAAAATGGTTGCAGGTGTGATAAGAGATAGGGGAGAAGTTCTTGTCTTGATGGTTGAAATAATTTTTCACATCATATGTTTCCATCAATGACAAAGGGGGAGATTGTTGCAAATATGTGCCTAATCAGTGTTGTCATCAATGTCAACATATCCTTGTTGTCATTGGTGTCAACTGTATTCCATTCTAGAAGACTTGTATGTTGAGGATATTGAGAAAATTAGCCTCTGGAATAAACAAGTGAGTTACATATCTCTCTGTAAGAGATAGTGAAGATAGTGTAGTTTAGTGAAGTAGATTGCTCTGCACTCCCAGTGAGATGAAGATCAGAGTTTGCAGACCAAAGGGTGTTGTAAGGGATTGTCTGAAATTGCTCAAGTTAAGATTTAAGGGATCCACATGAAGAATTTGTGAATTTATGGCCATCTGAGTAGAATCAGGTTTTACAATTGTTCAGAGGTGAGAAAGTGACAAAAAATTGGTTCGGATTGATCCCCATTGGAATATTATGATCTGTAGATCTAGAGGTGTGTTTGGTATGTTGGTGTGTATCCTCACCTCAAGAGGTTCATGGTTTGGAGGTCCGCAAGCATTCTTTCCAATGTGATAGTCATGACAGTGAAAGTTCTTAAGTTCTTAGATGAAGATGCAAGTGTTTCTAATAAAATAAGGTGGTGCGGTTGCTCTTGTTGATTTCATTGTGCTTGTGGTGGTCTCTAGATCATGTGCCTACTGTGTTGGTGGTCCACATCAAGGATTGACCTTGTGGTTGAAGATTTGTCCTTGGGTGTTGCTATTCTTTCTAGTCTTAGCCAACTAGAGACTTTGTACATGTTGTGGATTATCTAAGAGAGGTTCTATGAAGTGTGGCATGTTGTTCGAGGAAGATTTGGGTCCCAACTATGTTTTGCTGATAGTATAGTGATTCACATTAAGTCAGATGTTTGTAGTGCTGACCTTGATGTTTATTCCAAGGTTGATGAAGCATATAAATATGTGTGGTTGAGTTGTGGAAATGTATCCTTGTGCGAAATTGATAAGATCCTAAGAAAGGAAAAAGGCAAAGTAGAGAAGAGGAAGAGTAGAAAAGGAAGAGCAATAAAGATGAGGAGGTAGTAGAGAAGTATTTGGAGGCAAAGAAGAAATATTGTGAGCTTCAAATGAACTGAACCTTGGCATGAAGTAGATGTTTCTCAGTTCAATCTTTCTATGTTAATCATATAAACATTTTGTAGACAGCGAGTCTCTTTGAGTAGTGAGCTTTGGGCAGTGCACCCAAAGGCAAGTGCCTTCCCATTTTTCTATTCTTTTAATAGAGAATAAATCTTGTGGGTTAACCCCCACCATGGTTTTCCCCTTAGCCAAATTTCCACATAAAAATCATAGTGTTATGTGTGTTGATTTTATTTCTACTCATGTGTTGTTGATTCATGCTCTCATGGTTATATCATTCATCTGTTAATAAGTGGTAAAGAAGTTTAATTGTAGAAAAGGATAAAAGTTTTTGTTACAACTGATTCACCCCCCCTCTCAGTTGTCTACCCTAATTTCAACAAGAATGGTGAAAAAATTGAGGAATCAGTTTATACCTGCTAACTATGAATTGAGTTGTTGAGATTGCAAAACTTGGGACAAAAGGAGAAATCTGTGAAGGACTATACTAAGGAATTTTATAAGATGATTATAAGGATAGGACATAGTGAAGCAAGCAAAGAGAAAGTGGCTAGACAAATCAATGGACTAAGATTGAACATTCAAGAAGAACTAAGTTTGGTAAGGATGACATCTTTGGAGGAAGCATATCAGTTTGCCCTAAAAGTTGAAGAAAAGTTTAATAAGAGGCAGGATTAGAGACAGAGAGGCAGAGGAGGTAAATTTTAGAGAGGTAGAACATTTTTTGGAGGAAATAGATAATTTGTGAAATAGAACAGACAAGAGAAAACATTGAAGAAGGATGATAATAATAATAATACTTACTGGAGGGATAGCAAAAACTCTTACCAAAGAGGAAACCCTAGTGCATACCAGAATAAAGGATATAAAAGAGAAGGAAGAGGATTTGATAAGAGAACATTTAGAGGTACTTTTGTAAAGTGTGGAGGTGAAGGACATAGAGCATTTGAATGTAATCAAGGGAGTACAAGCAAGAGAGCAGAGAATAGTGGAAGAGTAGCCTATGTTGAAGAACCTGTTGGATCACCTAGTTCAATTGGTAAACCAGAGAAAGGAGAATCACATGTGATGAGGAGAGCATTATTTCAAGTAAAGACATATGAATAACCCCCATAGAGGGAAAGTTTGTTCAGAACAATATGCAAATCAGGAGGTAAATGTTGTAAAGTTGTAATTGATAGTGGTAGTTCAGATAACCTAGTTTCAGAGGAGATGGTGACTAATATGAAGTTGGAGAGATTGAAACACCCTAAGCCCTATCGCATAGCATGGATTAAGGATGATCATAAGGTATTAGTGAGTGAACAATGTTTGGTGAAATTTCATATTGGATCTTATCATGATGAAGTCTTGTGTGATATTATGCCTATGGATGTATGCCATATCTTGTTGGGTAGACCTTGGTAGTACGATAGAAAAGCTATACATGATGGGAGAAAGAATACGTACACTATAACATCAAATGGTAAGAGAATTACTTTAATCCCTTTGGAAGATGATCCTAAGAGTGAAGTATGTGGGAATGCTAGAATTTGTTTGGTAGATGGAAGAAAATTTATGGATGGTTTGAGACATGAGAATATGTGTTATGCCTTGATTCCTAAGAAGCTTAAAACATTGAAGAAGAAGACTGAAGAATCACAACCGAAATAGATAAAAGATTTGCTGACAGAGTATAAAGACATCATATTAGACAATGTACCTAAAGGATTACCACTGATCAAGTATTAGTCATCACATAGATTTTATATCGGGAGCTAGTTAGCCTAACAAAGCAACACAAAAATGACACCAGTAGAGAATGAAGAATTAAATAGACATACAAAAATTATTGAGGAAAGGTTTGATCAGAGAAAGTTTGAGTCCTTGTGTAGTACTTGTAGTGTTAGCCCTGAAGAAGGATGGAGAATGGAGAATGTGTACTAACTCTAGAGCAATCAACAAGATCACAGTTGAGTATAGATTTCCTTTACCTAGGATGGATGATATCATGGACTATTTAAGTGGAGCAAAATATTTGACAAAGATAGATTTGAAGAGTGGATACCATTAGACCAGAATCAAAGAAGGAGATGAATGGAAGACCACTTTTAAGACAAATGAAGGATTGTATGAGTGGTTAGTGAGGCCTTTTGGATTGACAAATGCACCTAGTACTCTCATGAGGTTGATGAATCAAGTCTTGATGAAATTCTTGGGTCAGTTTGTGATTGTGTACTTGGATGATATTCTAATTTTCAATAAGACAAAAGAGGAACATTTGTGGCATATTAGACAAGTATTACAGAGACTGAGAGAAGAGAAATTGCTAATAAACATCAAGTGTAGTTTTATGAAGGAAGAATTGGTATATTTTGGATTTGTGATTTTTAGGGAAGGATTGAAGATGGACCCTAAGAAAGTGAGAACAATTGTTGAATGGCCTACACCAAAGAGCATGGGAGAGGTTAGATCATTTCATGGATTGGCTAGTTTTTACCAGAAGTTCATCAGAAATTTTAGTTCAGTTTGTAATGCTATGAAAAAGACAATGAGAGGTGATAGGAAAGACTTTAAGTGGACATTAGGAGCAGATAAAAGTTTTGAATTGTTGAAGAAAAAAGTGACAGAGCAACCTATGTTGGAATTATTGGATTTCAATAAGGTATTTTAAGTAGATTGTGATGCTAGGTGGGAGTGCAATTGGAGCAGTGTTAAGTCAAGAAAGTAGACCTGTAGCATATTTTAGTGAGAAGTTGAATGATGCGAGGAGAAGATATCTAGTTTATGATCAAGAGTTCTATGCCATAATTCAAGCCTTGAAGAAGTGGAGACATGATTTGCTACCTAAGGAATTTGTGTTGTATATAGATCATCAAGCTTTGCAATATTTGAATAGTCAAGGAAAGTTGAATCAGAGACATATGAGGTGGGTAGAGTTCATGCAGAGTTATACCTTTGTGTTGAAGCATAAGAGTGGAAAATCAAACAAGCAGATGCATTGAGTAGGAGAAGGAACTTGCTGACAAAGATGAGAGTTGAAGTATTGGGATTTGATGAATTGAAGAACATGTATGAGGGAGATATTGATTTTGTAGAACCTTGGAACGTATGTAAGGAACCTATTGTGATAGATAGGAGTAAGTGGTTGGAGTATTTCATTCAAGAAGATATTTTGTTCAGAGAAAATTAGTTATGCATACCTAGAAGTTCAATGAGTGATAATTTGATCAAGGAGAAACATAGTGGTGGATTGGCAGGACATTTTGGCATTGACAAGATAGTAGCTTTGGTGAGTGAAAATTACTTTTGGGCTTAGATACATAAGGATGTTAGGAAATTTGTGTAGAGTTGTAGAGTTTGTCAAATTGCAAAAGGGAATAGTCAGAATACTAGATTCTACAAACCTTTGATAGTACCGGAGAGAACTTGGTAAGACATAAGCATGGATTTTGTAATGGGATTGCCTAAGACATAGAGAGGACATGATTCTATATTTGTAGTAGTAGACAGATTTTCAAAGATGGTACATTTCATACCTTGTAAGAAGACCACTGATGCAGTACATATAGTTGGCCTATTTTTCAAGGAGATTGTGAGATTGCATGGATTACCTAAGAGTATAATTTCAGATAGAGATACAAGATTTCTTGGATATTTTTGGAAGACACTTTGGAAGAAGATGAAGACAAATTTGAAGTTCATTTCATCTTTTCATCCATAGATTGATGGATAGATAGAGGTAGTGAATAGGAGTTTGGGAAATTTGTTATGATGTTTTGTTGGAGAAAAGGTAGGAAGTTGGGATTTGATTCTTTCACAAGCAAAGTTTGCATACAATAATTTAGTGAATAGGAGTACTAGAAGAACACCTTTTGAGATTGTTACTAGAGTAAACCCTAGAGGAATTGCAAAATTGAGAGATATCAGTAAGGAAGAAAAGATAAGTTCATAGGCAGAAGAATTTGCAGGACACATGAAGGCAGTGCATAGTCAGGTAAAGAAGCATTTGGAAGAGATTAACAACAAATATAAAGAACAAGTAGATGAGAAGAGAAGGCATAAGGAATTTGTAGTTGGAGATGAAGTAATGGTCTACTTGAGAAAAGAAAGATTTCTAGTTGGAACATATAACAAGTTGAAGATGAAGAAGTTTGGACCTTGTAGGATACTCAAAAAAATTGATTTAGGAAATACATATGAAGTGGAACTCCTCGAGACATTGGGGGTTTCACCTATTTTCAACATTGTAGACCTATACCAGTATCATGAAGCAGAGTTCAGTGACAACATGGAAAAATACCTCAAGAAGTAGTTACCACAACAAGCACCAGAGTAGATTGAAGACATTGTGGATGGTAGAGTTGGACGTAGCACTAGAGGAAGACAATACAAAGAATACCTTGTGAAATGGAAAGGTAGACTAGAAGAAGATTCATCATGGATTTCTTAGGTTGAGGTGGACCACCTTAGTTTTTCTCTAGCCCCAGCAAAGTGAGGGACTTACTTTTTCAATAACCCTAGATGTCTGCTGCAGAAACATCCCTGGTTCAAGAGAAATCTTGCATCAACCAAAAACATTTGCAATTCAGTTTGTTTGCAGTTAAGTTTGTTTCTTTTCATTTTCTAATTTATTTTAGATAGTTCAATAAGAATCAGTTTCTGTATTTTGGTCCACATTCTACCACAGTTGCATTTTAGACCTTGTGGAGCTAGACTTAGCATCTAGAATCATTCATCTACATCATATCCAAAATTCAGAGCATTTGGATCAAGAAATGGAAAGTTATCACTATTAGAAGATTGATTGTTTTCTCAAAATAGAGCATCCTGACAGTCTCAGACACATCAGCTGAAGGAGAAGACTTGTGGAGAATTTCCTGATCTGTGGAGCCTAATGACACATATTTCATTGATCCTTAGTTCGTAGCCAACCTTCCCTGAGATCCACACATCATTCCATGCATTTGTAGAGGAGTTCTACATGATTAGGTGTGACCTATTTGTGTCCACATGTTGCAACTCTTTATCAGAGTTTGTGATCTTCCTTGGCTGATGTGGAGGAATCTTGTGATCCGAAGAGGATATATATTAATGTATTAGATCTCTAGGAAAGTAGTTAGGATGTTAGCAATCGATTCATAATTCTAATATTCTGTAATCAGGCCTGTAAGCCCTAATTGTAAGTCCACATGTTGTTGATAGATCTATATTTGAATTCTATGATATACTAAATGATTAAACCTACATTTGTTTCATACCTTTGAGCTGTTTCCATCGTGTTTACTCTTGCTGCATAGTCTAGACACTTCACTCCATTAACCTTCCTACCATGACTGCACCATGATATGACCAAGGGGATAGGATAATGGATATGGAGTGGGGTTAATGGGAGATGATGGAGGATCAACATTAGATAATGAAGGATCCACATGAGACAATGTGTGATCATGCAATGGATGACTTGGGATGATTGGATTTTTACTAATATTATGCTTAGTAGGAGATGAAGTGATAGGATCCTAGTTACTTGTTTGATTATTTATGCTTCCTTGGGGATCAAGTGTCTCATCTTTGGAAGAGGGTGTTGTGTATGGATGGATAGGAGTAATTTGGATATCTTGTTCATGAATGGTTGTGGGATTATGGATGAGTGAAGTGACAATCTCTAGCTCATGTAATACATAAAGTGTGCTAAGAGTATCATGTATCTCATGATCATAGATAGGGTCTTGATCATAGAGGGGAGCTTGATCATGGATGGGAGTTGAAGGAGTTTGAATAGTTTGATCTTGACTTGGTAAGGAGTAATATGGATCATGCTTTGGATTTGACTCTTAATATAGCTCTTAAGTGGGGATAGGGTTGGAGGTAGCATGGATGGACATGAGAGGCTCTAGATGCTCAACAACATGAGAGTATAATATATCTTGACTTAGACTCATGGTGGGAGATTCTTTAATAGGTTCAATGGATTATGAACTACATGATGGGATTGGAGAAATAGGCATGGCATTTGAAGGTTCTTGGATAGTTTCAAGGATAGGGATTTGATGGCATGAGGGTGGTTTACTCCTTACTACTAGCCATTGGATCACATCCTTCATGAGTATATGGGTGGATGGACAATATAACAGATGGAGAATAATGGTAGATGGCACAAGATTATGATTAAGGTTAGGATTGTTTGTGCTAGATAGGGATGAAATTAGATGAGTTGATTTGGATTTCTCCATAGATTTTCTTTTGCTTTTAGATTTTGCAAAGAGTCTTTGGAGAAAATTGTTCAAGGATTCAATGGTTGATGGATTAGAGCTTGGAGTGTTTTATGGTGGTGTTGGTGTAAGACTAATAGGCTTTGGTATAGGCATTTTATTATATGGTGATGGAGAGATGATAGGATTGGACTTAGGTGGAAGTTTTGATGGTTTAGGCTTTAAGTGTGTTAGGGATTGGCTTAATGAATTAGGATTATATGATGGAGGTTCCATATTGATGGATGAATGAGGGCAGCTAGTAGATGGATTGGTGTATGATTCCAAACTTGAAGTGGGATTTCCCTTGTCTATAGTATCATTAAGATGACCTAATGATTCGAAAAAGTTCTCATCATCAATAGGATCTACAAAATTCTCATCATCACTAGGATATACAAAGTTATCATCATCACTAAGATCTACAAAGTTCTCATCATCATTAGGAGAAAATTATGGGCCACCTTGGAGTATGTATGGTTTTGGATTTGCCTAGATTTGTTGATGATCACAACCATTTTGATGAATGAAGATTGGACTAGTTTCAAGGATGTGAATATGAGTAAGATGATGATAAAAGAATTAGGTGGGAAATGGATGGATTGGATGATTTGATTCATTAAAGAGATTCTTACTTGTGCTATGAGTACTTGTGAAAAGTGACAGTTTTGCATTTTTGTTTGTTTTTGGAAGGTAAATGTGAAATGTAAGTGGAATGTTTGAAATGGATACAAGATGTTTGTGTATGATTTAACTAACTTTGGAACTGAAATCTATGACAAAATGGGTATCCAAATATACTATGGTTGTTTGTACAAGACTAGGGGAAGTGCTCTCTATTATGGATGCACAATTTCAAATGCATAGAAATAGTGTGTATATGTGCAGGAACAGGAAGTGTATGCATAGATGCATATGTGCAGTAATATGGATCAAATGCATAGAAAAATCATATGCAAAAGAAGATTTATCATATGCACAAAAAGATTTATCATATGTGCAAGGAGATTGATCATATGCACAGATTTGTGTAAGTGACTATTTTTTATCAAATTTTCTTGTTTTTGGCTCATTTTTCTAGGTAATTTATTGTTTTTGAGATATTTTTTCTATTTTAGACACGAAAACACACTTGACAATAAAAACACAATGGCTATTAGGGTAAATGCAAGGAGATGGGGGACCAAAAAGTCACCACCATCTCCAAAATTAAAAAAAATGAGAGCGTGCTATAATGCACCTGCATTATTATGCACACACATTTTAAAATTCATGCATGTTATAATGCGAGCACATTATAATGCACTCACATTTTTTTTTCAATAAAAGAAAAAAAAAACATTTTTGCTCATTCATGCGGTGACTTCTCTCCTCACAGGAGTAAAGAAAACAAGCAAAAACGTGATCACGTTGAAGAAGAGGCCATTAAATCAAGTGCATCTGAGAAAATAAGGAATTCACAATGCTAAAAGGAAAGCAGAGGTGTGGAATACAGCTTCCCTAATGTTAATTCAGAGAGGATAATGCAGACAGGTAACTTTCAATTCATTCAAAAATCACAGATGAATACACCAAAAAAATAGAGTAAAGAAAACAATACAGCACACAAAAAACACCATTTTTACGTGGGAAAACCCTTTCAGGTAGAAAACCCACCACCACAATAGAAGCTATCTTTATTACAGTAAACTGAAGGCTTACAATAAAGATACCCAGCTCTTTTGTTCAGGTATCAATTCTATAACAATTTTACAAAGCAGTTTATTGCATCTACACATCTACAGAATAAACTGTATAATTAGAATAGTTTCATCAATCTCTCTCCTTTGACGAGATCACCAAAACTATATATAAACCACAGTCTTCAAGAGCAAGAAAACCATTTTCACTTCTGCCCTAACTGCCATTTCAACTTACTCTGCACCGCTGTCCCAACTGTCGCATAACTGCTGTCTGACAATTTACATATTCGTGGGAAACATTAGTCACACATGCATCAGCTATCAGGCATAGCAGTCATATATATACACGTTCAAATGAGAAATGACTGTTGGCACATATGCCGACAAAACCAACAACTTTACCATTCGCTGACCATCAGAAAGACACTTAGCAGTTGGAAAGATATCTCTAAATATCACCGATGATAATTTTCTTACCAATGTCCAAAACTTTCAATCTCCATCGATTGAACCATTAAACTTGTGGAACCATTGGTTGAACCATTGAACCAATAAACAATTCAACGAAGGCGTTCAATGACCATAGAACCATCGGTTGAACCATTGAACTGATAAATAGTTCAATGAAATAGTTCAACAAAGCAATTCAAACTTTCATCGAAGTAACCAAAGAATAGAGATTGAACCAACGAACCTGATGAACCATTGAACCTGACAGACAATTCAACAAAGTAGTTCAACAAGTCAGTTCAACGAAACAGTGAACCCAATGAGTCAATTCAAACCCAATGAACAGTTCAAACTTTGCTGATGAAAGATAAACAAAAAACACGAAGATATGAAGTTCCAAGTAGTAACTTGAGACACAAGTTCTATTCAATCTCCCACTTGTCAAAGAGATTACTGCTACCTCTTAGTCCTCTTTCGATTATTGAGAACTATGGGCCCAAAGACCCATTTCATCTGAACACCATTTAAACTTGGCCATGCTCACTGGTTTAGTTAAGGCATCAGTGACATTTTCCAAAGTGTCAACCTTTTCCAGCTTCACCTTCTTGTCTTCCACCATATCACGAAATAAGTGATATTGGACATCAATATGTTTTGTCCTAGCATGAAATGTAGGATTCTTTGCCAAACATATGGCACTTTGACTATCACAGTGAATTTGTATTTGCCCTACATTAAAACCAACATCAGAACATAACCTCTTCAACCAAATGGCTTCTTGGCATGCACAAGTAGCTACCATGTACTCTGCCTCCATTGTGGACAAAGTGACTACAGCTTGTCGCTTGCTCATCCAACTGATAGCACCACCATGTAACGTGAACACGTATCCACTGGTGGATCTCCTACTGTCAATGTCCCCTGCCCAATCAGAGTCAACATATCCCTGAATGCTGATAGATCTCTTAGACCCTTCTGAGTTTCCATGATAGCAAATAGCATAGTCAGAAGTTCCCTTCAAATACCTCATAACTCTTTTCATAGCATCCCAATGTGATCTGCCTGGATTCACCATAAACTGGCTCAAAACTCCCACTGCTTGGGCAATGTCTTGTCTGGTACAGACCATTGCATACATTAAACTACCAACAGCACTTGCATAAGGTACTCTCTTCATGTCATCAATTTCATTTGAAGATTCTAGACAATCTTCAACAGATAATTTTGTTCCCTGCAAAACTAGAACAACTAACTATTTAGAATCAGACATATGAAACTTATCAAGAACATTGGTAATATACTTTCTCTGGCTGAGCCAAATTTTTCTCTTAGATCTGTCCCTTTTGATCTCCATTCCCAAAATGTACTTTGATGCCCCCAGATTTTTCATTTCAAATTTCAAGGACAACTGAGATTTTAATTCTGAGATCATCCCCTTACCATTGCCAATGAACAACATGTCATCCACATATAGTGCAATTATAAGAATCTAATCACCTTCAGTTTTATAATAGACACAGTGATCAGATTTAGATCTCACATACCCCAAGGATAAAACATACGTATCAAACTTTTGATACCACATTCTGGGAGACTATTTCAAACCATAAAGGGACTTCTTAAGTTTACATACCAGATGTTCTTTACCTTTTTCCACAAAATGCTCTGGCTGGGACATATAAATTTCTTCTTCAAGGTCTCCATGAAGAAACACTGTTGTCACATCCATCTACTCAATTTCAAAATCATATGCTGCTGCAAGTGACAACAAAAATCTAATGGATGCCATCTTAGCTACAGGAGAAAAGATTTCTCCATAATCAATACCTTCCTTTTGGGAATACCCCTTAGCAACCAGTCTTCCCTTGTACTTATCAATACTACCATCTGGACCATATTTATTCTTAAATACCCACTTACAACCTACAGGTTTTCTTCCTTCAGGCAAGGGCACCAGATCCCAGGTTCCATTCTTCTCCAACGATGTCATTTCACTATCCATGGCTTCCAACCAAGAATCTAAATCAGGTAAACTAATAGCTTCTTTCACAGTCTTAGCTTCATCAGTATCAGTAAGTAAAGCATAGGCACAAGTTGAATCAAGTACTGAAAATCCATACCTATCTGGTTGTCTTCTTTCATGTGTAGATCTCCTCAAAGGTTGAGGTGTAGGGTCAAGTTCTTGCTCTGGATCAAAATCTTCAAAGCTACTTGAGCTCTCATCTGAACCATCTACACTTGGTGCTTGTTCCTCTTTTACAGGGGTCAGAGGAATATTCACAACACTCTTTTCTTTCTTTTCTTCTATCTTTTCCGGCCAAGGATCAATAACCAATGGTTTCAGCTCTCTGAAAATTACATTCCTGCTGTAGATTACCTTTTCAGTTTGAAGATTCCAAAGCTTGTACCCTTTAATACCGACTCCATAGCCAACAAAGATACATTTAACTACCTTGTTATCCAACTTAGATCTTTTAACTTCAGGAATATGAGCATATGCCTCACAGCCAAAGACTCGAATATGTCTTAGAGAGGGCTTCTTACCAGACCATGCTTCAATAGGTGTCTTATCAACCAATGCTGAAGTGGGAGAACGATTCAGCAAGTAACAAGCTGTAGCAACTGCCTTAGCCTAGAACTTCTGTTCAAGACCAGCATAACTCAACATACTTCTTGCTTTCTCCATCAACGATCAATTTAACCTTTCAGCAACTCCATTCTATTGTGGAGTATAAGGTGTAGTTTTATGTCTTTTAATTCCATGGTCTACATAATACTTATCAAAATCCACATTGCAATATTCACCACCATTATCTGTTCTCAAGCATTTTAGTTTTCTACCAGTTTGATTTTCCACAAGAGTTTTAAATTCTTTAAATCAACTGAACACTTCTGATTTATTTTTCAAAAAATATACAAATGCCCTTCTTGAATAATCATCAATAAATGATACATAGTATCTTGACTTAGATAAAGAAGGAACATCAACTGGACCAAAAACATCAGAATGCACATAGTCCAGAACACCAGAAGATTTATGAGAACTAGAGTAAAATGAAACACGATTTTGCTTTCCATATATATAATGTTCACAGAAATTGAACTCTAGATTACAATCAATCAGCCTATCTGCCAGGTTTTTATTTTTCAAGGTTTTTAAACCTTTTTCACCTATGTGACCAAGTCTATGATGCCAGAGCATTATTTTCTCTGCAGGAAGTTTAACTTCCATAGAATTTGCATCATGTGTTACAATAGTAGCTTTTCCAAATTTTACAGAGACACTATTACAGCACACCGGTTTAGCATCTAACCTATACAGAGTTCCAATGCGTTCACCCTTTGCCAGAACAATAGAACCTCTAGTCATCTTACAGCCACCATTCACAAAATTAACTTGCACTCCAACATCATTAAGCTTACTAACAAAAAGTAAATTTCGAGCCAGACCTGGTATATGAAGAACTCCATTCATTCCCTTTATTCTACCATCCATGAACTGGATTCTGACTCGACCTTGGCCAACAATTTCCAACATTGAATCACTAGCCAGGAACACCTTGCCACCAACATAGGGTTCATATTTAGTGAACCACTCTCTATGAGATGTCATATGAAAAGATGCTCTTGAATCAATCAGCCAAACATCTTCAGAAATAGGTGTTGCCAGAGTAGCAATGAAAGCATCAGCATCACTGTGTGTAGACTTAGAGTCAAATAAGTTCTTCTTCTTCTTTTTCTCCTCTTTGCAGTCTTTCTTGACATGACCTTTCTGCCCACAATTCCAGCACTTCACCTTGGACTTCTTGTCAGGAGATTTTGATTTCCCCTCTAATTTGGACTTAGACTTCTTGTCCTTCTTCTTGCCTCTTTCCTTTGATCTACCATGAACTGACAAAGCCACTTTAGCCATTCTAGAAGACTTCCTCCGCATCTCTTTAGACAAAAAAGAGGCAACAACAGTTTCCTGTGAAAACGTAGTTGTTGTACTTCCAATAGCCATCACCAGATGGTCCCACGAGTCAGGTAAGGAACATAACAGAAGCATACAGTGATCCTCCTCTTCTATTTTTACACCTATAGATATCAACTGAGCAACAATCATATTGAATGCACTCAGATGTTCTGCTACAGATGCACCTTCATCCATCTTTAGAGAATAAAATTTCTTTCTGAGGAAAAGTTTATTTACCAAGGACTTGCCCTGATAAATATTATTCAACTTCTTCCACAAATCACTTGTAGACTTCTCCTCATGGATGTTCAATAGAACAGAGTCAGATAAACTCAATCTTATCAATCCTTTGGCTTTTCTGCATATCAGATCCCAATCTTCTTGGTTCATGCCTGTAGGTTGAACTCCAGACATAGCAACCCAAAGATCTCTATAGACTAACATGTCTTCAACTTTAAGTTTCCACAACTCAAAGTTTGTGCCATTGAATTTCTCAATGTCTATTTTATCTGATGTACTTGCCATCTCTATTTAATTTAAAAATAACTCTTTACAGAACTCCCACAAAATAGAATTAACACAAAAAACCCAAACTACCGACAAGGATAACACAACGGGCAAGGCTCTGATACCACTTGAAAGGAAAGCAGAGGTGTAGAATATAGCTTCCCTAATGTTAATTCAGAGAGGATAATGTAGACAGGTAACTTTCAATTCATTCAAAAATCACAGATGAATACACCAGAAAAATAGAGTAAAGAAAACAATACAGCACACAAAAAACACTAGTTTTACGTGGGAGACCCCTTTCGGGTAAAAAACCCACCACCACAATAGAAGCTATCTTTATTACAGTAAACTGAAGGCTTACAATAAAGATACCCAGCTCTTTTGTTCAGGTATCAATTCTATAACAATTTTACAAAGTAGTTTATTGCATCTGCACATCTACAGAATAAACTATATAATTAGAATAGTTTCATCGATCTCTCTCTTTTGATGAGCTCACCAAAACTGTATATAAACCACAGTCTTCAAGAGCAAGAAAACCATTTTCACTTCTGCCCTAACTGCCATTTCAACTTACTCTGCACTGCTGTCCCAACTGTCGCGTAACTGCTATCTGACAATTTACATATTCATGGGAAACATTAGTCCCACATGCATCAGCTATCAGGCATAGCAGCCATATATATACACGGTCAAATGAGAAATGACTGTCGGCACATATGCCGACAAAACCAATGACTTTACCATTCGCTGACCATCAAAAAGACACTTAGCAGTCAGAAAGATATGTCTAAATATCGCCGATGATAATTTTCTTACCAATGTCCAAAATTTTCAATCTCCATCGGTTGAACCATTAAACCTGTGGAACCATCGGTTGAACCATTGAACCGATAAACAGTTCAACGAAGGTGTTCAATGACCATTGAACCATCGGTTGAACCATTGAACTGATAAATAGTTCAACGAAGCAGTTCAAACTTTCATCGAAGTAACCAAAGAATAGAGATTGAACCAATGAACCTGATAGACAGTTCAACAAAACAGTTCAACAAGTCAGTTTGACGAAATAGTGAACCCAATGAGTCAATTCAAACCTAATGAACAATTCAAACTTTGCTAATGAAAGATAAATAGAAAACACGAAGATATGAAGTTCCAAGTAGTAACTTGAGACACAAGTTCTCTTCAAATGCCACCTCACCACCAAAGACATTGTCATGCAAATTTGGAGGCTCTAGCATAGGAAGAAGGTAGGGTTTGTCTGATTTTGTTAGTTTGAGAACAATTTTTTAGTTTTACAATGTTTGATTTGTTTTTATATTACATTTACAGTTATTGGAGAAGGAGAAAACCTAAATCTAGTTAAGGAGGGTGAAAACAACCCCCAAAACCCTCCAAACCCTAAAAACCCACCTTCACCTCCTTTTCATGTAAGGGATGATCAAGAACATTACCTAGGGATAATAGGAGAAAACAAGAAACATCTTGAAACTATTATTTAAACCCTAAACAATCTAAGTGGAACCACTAAATGTAGGAGGGCACTTGTAAAATCACTACAGGAGATTGTTTCCCACATGGATTTGGTGACAAAACAAATCACTGAATTCCAAGACTATAGGGAGAGGAGCTAGCAGCATTATGCCGACAAGTTGTCATATGAACAAGTCAAGAAGGAAAAAATTACAAATCTCAATTATGTGCAAAATTTATTAATCCCAAAACCCACCAAAGATTAGAAGAAAGTTACAAATGGTTTCCTATACATTGGTGTAGGAATGAAGACATATCCTGAAACTTTTGGCATAGATGGTACATGGTCTTTGATGAGTGGCCATGCAACAATGATGAGGTACCACAATATTTCTTGAGGAAACTCTATTGCGAGTTCATCCTCAACAAGATTAGAATTATTTTGACATTTGTGAGTTCCAGGGTAGAGGTCGTGGCTCTACCTAAGATAGACCCAAGGCTCAGCGAGATGAAGACCATGTGCCTATACCCCAAAAGAGGCCAGAATGTAGGTCACTCCCTTTGGCTTTGAAGGAGAGTGTTGAGCTGGAGACTTTACATTCATTGACTACTCTCACCCAAACTCTATCATGGTATGCTGTTGATTTTAGCCAAGCCAATGAGGGTGAGAGTAGTAGGCATCATGTGTCCCCACATTTGTGTAGTACATGTGGAAACCTATGTGATTATGGGACACAGGAGGCACGATAGACTCTGTGACATAGGGGCAACATGTTGCAACACAACGGCAACATGATGCGATACAATGACAAGACATATTGGATGATCTTGTTCTTAGTGACAAACTCTTACAACATACATTTGCTATTGACTCTCAGGTAATTTGTTACAAGTTTCATCTTGATTTAGTATTGTTGTTCTCAAAATCAGCTATGCTCATTTTGTTGGCAACCCTTACGAAACTTGTCTGTTTCGTAATCTACACTCTAAGTTCGCAAATCGAGACAAGTCTTCTTGGCCTCATGAGAAGTCATCTGATATCCTAGAATAGTTTGTGACATTTTCCTTAAGTCGATTCTTCAAAATTTGTGAAAATTGATTAGGTTGCAAATCGATCAAAATAGCAATTTTGATCATTTTAGGTTGTTAGTAAGTTTTTGAGTCTTCATGTGTGTAAGTGGTCAAAACTACCACTCTTGCATATCCTTGATGTTTTAATGTGTAATGTTGGCCCATTTTGCCACTTTTACATGCATGTTTGTTTTTGAGTGATATGCATGGGCGGTGAAATTTTCCACCCATGTATTTCCCTATCGAAGTTCAAATATGTAGAGGCGGTCATTATTGCCATTCTTACATGTGGCATATCAATGTGTAGAGTCAGTTATTCCCGCCACTTATGTAAATCTTGCAAAATCATGTAAACTTGAGTGCCATTAATGGCACTCATGCCATCATTAAATGCACATTTTAAAACCTTTTTTAAGTCATTTTGTTTGTTTAATCTTTTTTATTTTTTTTCATTTCTAAACCATTGAAGTGTCTAGTAAACCCTCGTTGTGATTGTTTGAGGAGTGGATTTTGGATTTTGTGCAGATTTTAGCTTTCAAGCTCATGCTTAAGGTTTTTCTTGTCTGAGGTAAGCCTGTATATATATTTTTTTCTGTTTTCATTTTTTCCATTTAAGGGTTCTGTTGTATATATGATGTATATTTTAGTTTTGTTACATTTATTTTCTTGTATGAGTTATTTTTAGCAAAGGCATAGTTTTTGTAAATTTTAGGTTTTTCTTTACCATTGGTTTTCTCAGGTGAATTTTGCCATTTTGAATAACCTTAAGTTTATTAATGCTAAATTTCATGTCTTTTTAAACTTAGGTTTTTTGTTCTTAACTCCATCTTTCACTTTGAATGAAGAGGCATTTAAAACCACCGCCCTCACATCCTTTATTCGTTCGCTTCATATATATTATCGGTATAAAGAGCTGACGGTGCATATACCTTGTCCATTTCACCTTATATGAAGAGGCATTTAAAACTACCACTTCTTCATAGGAATAAAACCTTAATTCATATGCCTGAGCGGTCATTCTGACTGACTTTGTATTAAAACATAGTTTTTCCCTCATATGCATTAGCAGGCATTTTTGTTGCTTATGCATATCTAGATCAAACTTGCTTGTTCCCTCATATGTAAGGGTAGTCAAATTAACCGCCCCTACATCAAACACATCTTCCTAAAACACATGCAATGGTGGCCCTTTTCTCCGACCTTGCACATACATCAAAGTTTTTCCTTCAACATGCATCGGCAGACCTTTTCACTGCTTCTGCACGTACCTCAAACTTGCAAATCCATCCTCATGCGTAGTCAGCAAAAATTGGCACTTGGACATGAAAAGGTTTCCCCCAACATGTAGGGTTGGCAAAATTTTCCACCCTGACACCTGCCATTCATCCCTCTAATGTAAGGGTGACAAATTTTTCTGCCCGTGCATTCACTCTCTCAATTTTCTCTAACTCAGAGATTTTCAAATTTACTTTCCTGAACTTGCTTTCCTCCATTTTTTCAACCCACTTGCACTGTAGCCCTTTGAAGCGTAACCCCATAGTCATGATCGTCGACATGCAATTTTCCTAGATTAACAGTATTTCTCCTAATTGCATGATCATGGCTTTTTGTTGTAGTTTCTTCTACAGATTTTCTCTCTTCATCAACATCCTTCTGGTGTTAGTTTTTTCAGATGACTGAGTTGTCTCTAAAGAAGTTGAAAGCAATGAAGTATAAGTATTAGGGTGTTTTTCCAATCACCTCAGTTACCTCCAATGTTGATGACATTTGGGATACAAAAATTGGCCATGTAGACATGGCTGATTTTGTGGAAAGAACTAAGTTTGATAACCCTAGTTCTGCGATGAAGAAGATTGTTGATAGCAACATTCACTTGGTGTCATGTTTCCCGGTGGTAGCTCATAATACTAAGTTTGTTCTTTAATGTGCTTAGTTCTACAATAGAGACACTAGGGCAGTGGTGGATATGAATGGCAATGTGGTCATTAGATTGGATCTAAAATTCATTGATAAAGTTTTCATGTGTCCTGCTGCTACAGAAGTTGTGAAACTAGATTTTGTTGAAGCTCAAAAAGAATATGACAATTAACACCAAATGGCTTAAGACTTCAAGGTCAAACTTATCCAGGTGGCTGAGGAGTTTTCCCAGAAGTGATTTTATTGAGGAGGTTGGTGATCTCATAACTCTTCTCAGCAGGATAAGGGGGCTAGCTTCTTCCTTTTCCATGAATGGATGTACCCTTTTATCAAGGTTATACTTCAAGGCAAGCAAGCCATCTTTTGGGGTGAATAAATCAGCAATGCTCTACATGAGAAATTGACTAAGGTATCCAATAATTTCAAATTCTATATGACTTCTTACCTTGTGTATATAGCAGCCTCAATGAGATCTTTCCAGGTTTGACATCCAAAGGAGATAGGAGAGTGGTTCCTGTGTATCAGTACTATCCTCAACCGATATTTAAAGGTTCTATTCACCACTTTAGGAGGGTAAATGATGCTTTCTTCATAGTGTTCTTGTGTCTTTTTGACCCTCAGTTAGAACAAAGAAGAGTTTCATACAAAGCTTAGTTAGTGGTGAATAATTATGGGTGCATATTCTTACAATTTTAGACTTTCTCATATTTAAGGGTTGGCTTTTTCCAAGATTATCCTTATATGTTGCCAAGGTTTTCTTCAGATAAACTTGTTCTGATGGAATTATGTATACAAATGATTGTCATACATAATAAGAAAGTGGAACTCAAGAAACCAGGATTTAGATTTCTAATTGAAGTCAGTAGGTTTTCAGTGTCAACTGTTGCAAAGGCTAGAGCTATGGAGACTGAAATGCAGCTAGTGACCATGAAACAATTCAAATGAAGACCAAGGTTTGATTACAGGGGTGTAAAAGACAAGATCAAAAGGAAGACCCAGTTTCATGAACCAATGGTTGAAGACATCTGGGTGGACTTGAGGATAGAAGAGGATATCATAAAATTGGACTATAGCAGGTTATTTCTAGAAGAGATTAAGTATCTAGGATTGGCTGATATTCCTGAAGCCCTGGTGGATGATTAAGAGTTGATTGATCCTAGGTATAACACTAAATAGATTACTGGTTCTCCTCTTCCTCCTATCCAATGGTCTCAGAAAGAATTGACTTCTTTAAGGAAAAGGTTTGAACCTATATTGGCTAACAGAAACAAGTGGTTAGAAGGTAAGGGAATTGCTTTGAAAGAATTCCTTACTAGATTAGAGAATGAAGTCCAAGAACAAACAAGTAAGAAGGTGGAGAATAGGACAAATAATGAGAGTGACATTCCCTCTTCTTCCAAGCCACATAAACCTAGGATCAAATTTGTGTCAAAGAAGTCAAAGGCTATAGAGAAAGAACCTAAGGTAGAAGAAATGGAAATTGAGAAAAAAAATACTAATGAGTCAGCTACTGAAGAAATGGAGCTTGAAAATAGATCAATAGAAGAGATGGGAGAAGGAGAAGGAGATGAAGTTTTATCTCCATAGGAGAATGTACAACAGGATATGGGAGTCTCTTCTCCTTTGTCTAACATACTTGTTTCAGTTCCTCTGTCTGTTTCACCTATCAACATCCCATCTTCTGAATTTCCATCACTCTCAAAAATAATTTTTGATAATCCTCAAACTGCTTTTGATGATGTTCTTCATTCTTCTAGGTCCATTCCTAGTCTGTCCTCATCTTTTGATATTGGAGATTCTTCAATATTTGATCACTTTGTATTGGGTTCTGAGCAAGTTTCAAATGTGAATGTGTCAGGTGTAGTGTTTACTAATATTCCACCTATTGTTTCTACTTCCAGTTCTAGTGTAGTTCCCATAACACCGACAATGGAATTGGATCCAAATGTGAGTACTTCTATGCTTCCTCCATGGTTGTTAGCATATACACCTAAAAGAAAGAAACAAGCCATCTCTTCAGATGACTTTGATTTTGGTAAGCTAGTGCCTGCTAAGGCTAAGACTCTAAAGAAGCCAAAAATTCTTTCAAGAGTGCTGGGAGACAAAGGGCACAAATTTGTGGAGATTGCAAGGCCCCCATAGGATGCTACCATAGAAAATTTTAGTATGAGTGATTAATCTATTTCTAGAATTGAGCTGGGTAAAATAACACATGAGAGTGTAAAGCCTGACATGCAATCGGCAATGGATATTTTGATTCAAAAGTTTGATAAAGAAAAAGAGATGAAAGATCATTATAAAGCAATGGTAGAGTAATTGACTATAGTAGTAAGGAAGATTACTTTGAATTCAGAATCAGTGACTCCTGAGGCCATTTCTGTTGAAGATCCTATCATCTAGAAAGTTGAAAAGACTCACCTTAAGGGAAGAGTGCTTAAAGAATTTTTGGAAAGGATGCGCACACAAGGAATCTCTCTTCTTATAGAGCTAGCTAAGAAAACAAGAAAAATGGAGAAAATCAAGGCAGAACTAGATGATTTGATTGATGCTATTTCTCAGGATATTGAGCATTTAGAATAGAATCATGATAAGTGGGTAGAAATGAGGAAGTTGAAAATAAGTGCTTTGATATCAATTGGTGTTATTCCAAATCAGGATTCATATATTGAGACTAAGAAGGCATTGACATATTGGAACCATTGCTGAAAGATTTGATCAATGACTTAGAAATTGCAAAGAAGCTGAGTGACCAAAGTGATGTTAGTCTCTTACACAAGTTGGAGGAGCTGCCATGCAATTTTGTGTCAAAGGATAATCAATTTCTTTCTGCAGAGGAGATGATCCAAGAATTTGAGAATATGTTTTCGAAGGAGTTTGAGGACAAAAAAACTTTAGTAGCCTTTGTGGATAATATTCTTGATAACTAATTAACTTTGGATAATCTGAAGGCCAAGTTAACTAGCCATGCAAAATCAATTATCACAATCAGAGATGCAATAGTTAGAGCCCAGATGATTTTCAAGAACACAGTTAGTCCAGATAGTTTGGGGATGCAAGCTATGTTTACTATGTTTTATTACCACATGAAGAAAGAAGGTAGTACGAGTTGAAGCAACTTTTTCATCACTTAGTTTATTTTCTATTTTTCAGATGTACTTTCAAAATAATTTTGGACATATTTACATGTACTTTTCTCATATGTAATTACATGTAAAAATGTAGGAAGTCCTAAATCAAAAGGGACTCCTTTGTTGAATGAGTCATAGTTAGTTGTTCTTTTCCTATTTTTGCTCTTGGTTTCTCTTATAAATAAAGAGGACCCCCATTGTAATTATGATCTTTTAGTTTTTGAAGCAAAACTCTACCAAATTGAAGAGCATTTTGAGACTTTGTGTTCAAATTGTAAATCATATTTTATCAAGTGAATAGAAAAGCAAGCGATCTTTCAATCTTTGCATTTGAATAAGTTGTGGTGTATTGGAAATTGTTCTTATGTCCTTTTCCTTATACTATCTTATCTACTTGATCAAATTGTAGTGTGAGTGTGAATAATCTGGGAGATGTTCTAAAGCTGATTTTGGAGACTTTGTGCTACAACAATTATCTTTAGCTTGTGATTTTATGTTTTGAAGTAAAAGATATTGGAAAGGCTTTGAAGTACTATTATCTTTTGTGATCGTATATTTTGTCATAGTATTCGGTGAAGATTTTGAGTTGCACCTTATCCTACTTGGTTTTAAATTGTAAATCAGTAAAAGGAGCAACAATAGACTTTGTACTCTCGCGAGTTTCTTGGTTATTTTGATTTGTATTGTGAAAGTGCTATTTTACATTGTAAACATCATTTCTGAAAAAAGAGAAATGGATGACACGGTTTCACCCCGAAATTAGTTTTTAGTGTAAATAAGTTTGTAATAGTTGATAGGGAACCTCCCCTTACTGAGAGGAGAGATTTATCTCATTACACTGTGGTTGATATAACCATTTTGCCTTTAGTTAGTTGAAGACAAAATATTCACCCAACAAGTATATTGTTATTTAAAATTTGTAATTAATTTTATATGATTATCAATATTATAAGTCAAAAATAATGTATGTAATTATTTGCACATGAAATTCCAGGGTCAGAGTCTTCATCCTGCCTTTGTTATCCGTCCATTGGTAGGTTATGAGAGAAGATCAAGTCAACAGGTATGTAATTTATCACATAATCATAATTATTGTAGATATGTCAATGGTAATATTATTTTGTGACAATTTGATGATTTCAACAGTCACCAGCACCTCGACAGTTTCCTTGGTCTCCTAGATACAAAACCACCACTTTTACGGAGGTAAATTTAACCATTTCTAATCATTATGCATTTTTAAAATAATGTTATGTATTTATTTTGTTTGAATAATCTTGAACTTGATTTTCAGATGTTGAATATAGTGGAGATTCCTCCTTATCTACATGAGTCAGTACAGATAGGCATTGATGTAGCCATGATGTCTACAAATCTTTTGACTAAGGTATGAGCCAATAACATGAAAATATCATAATTTTGTATTTTGTTTTTGATCTTATGTCATTTGATGTACAAAAATGATATTTATGTTTAGTCAATTTTGCTTCTTGATGCTTCTCATAGGAGGTCACAACTCCAGTTTGTCCAACTATGGATGAAGAGAGAGACAAGATGATGGAGAGTGATCATCAGTTGGCGGTAAGTGATCAATTACATATGTGATGTTATATATTTCATACATTTTCTATACTAATGTGCATATTGTTTGTTTGTATTAATAGGTGCAGCTAGATGAACTTTATTTGAAGAGGTCTACTCAACGACAGAGAGAGGATGTGTCACTGACTGGCTATCCATCTTCACAGTCAAAGAAGGGCCACAGATTATTTCCTAAAAGTCCATAGGAAACTAGTTTTTGGGAACTTTTTTGTATGCCTAGATGGCTTTGTATACATACTTTTGTATGTTAATCCAATGTATATTTTTTTATATTTGCCTGTATGGCTTTGTTTGGACATGCCTATATGGTTTTTTATATAAACTAGATGTTATGTTCATGACATTATGTATATGATAGTTTATATTAAATATTTAATATGATAATCAATTATTGTTACAAGAATTTGGTTTTACAAGTGCCAATTGCATTTTCTTGAAAGTTTATAAATTGTTTTCAAATAATCCATTTTGTGCATATCTTGCAATCATTAAATTATGTGGGACTATGCATTTCTTTGAGGCATCATTTCAAATAGTTCATGTGCCTTGTCTATGCTTCCATACTTTCCATACATGTCAACAAGGGTAACTTTGCAAATAAAATACATGTGACAAAATTCCTATATCATTTATCCTATGATGGTTGTCTAGACCATGTTCTCTAGATCCCATTATAGTATAGGCAAGGAGGAAGTTGGTTAATGTTGTACAATTTGGTTTTAGATGTGCCAAAATTTGAGTAAATGGTTGAAATTTATTTTTGTGCATTTGCTTGAGAGTTTTTAAAGCCTTATGAAAAATCCATTTCGTGCATATCTTGCAATCATTACATTCCATGAGACAACATTTCTTTGAGACATCCTGTTAAACAGTTCATGTTCATTATATATGCTTCCACACAAGTTGCATACATGTCTTGCAGGGTACTTACAACCACGACATTTGACAAAATTCCTATATCCTTTATGCTTTGATGGATGTCTATATCATGCTCCAAACATACCATTTCTAAGGTTTTGGAATTTCGCTTTACACTTGCCAATTACATTTTCTTGGAACTTTCTAAAGGCTTATCAGTAAATCCATTTTATTCATATCTTGCAATCATTGTATTCCATGAGGTGAGATTTCTTTGAGGCATCATGCCAAACAGTTCATGTGCCTCGTCTATGCTTCCACACTTTGCATACATGTCTCTAAGGGTAGTTGCAACTACAACATCTAACAAAATTCCCATATGTTTTTTCCTTTTGATGGATGTCCATTTTTGGCATAGGTAAGGAGGCTACTAGCTAAGGTTGTGGAATTTTTATTTACACCTGCCAATCACATTTTCTTGAAAGTTTCTAATGCCTTATCAAAAATTCCATTTTGTTCATA
This sequence comes from Cunninghamia lanceolata, assembly GCA_027924645.1. Classification (NCBI taxonomy): domain Eukaryota; kingdom Viridiplantae; phylum Streptophyta; class Pinopsida; order Cupressales; family Cupressaceae; genus Cunninghamia; species Cunninghamia lanceolata. The sequence goes on from BSBN01000389.1 coordinate 8,277,629, forward strand.
TCTTACAATCATTGCATTCAATGAGGTGACATTTCTTTGGGCCATCATACCAAACAGTTCATGTGCCTTGTCTATACTCCCACACCTTGCATACATGTCTACAAGGGTGATATAGTAGGTAAGGAGGACAACTCAACACCATGGAAACATATTTCACAATAATGGGCTAAGACCCCAAACCTGTTTTTCAACTAGACATGAACTCAATGAAGACTACAAACCTAACACTTGGTTCAAAACCTCAATATCTACAAACCAACTCATGAAACACCCTTGAAATGATGAATATGACATAAAAAGACCATTCATGGTCACCAAGAACATAAACTTTGCATATAGGTTATTCTTCCTCATAAACTACCCTTACAAGCTAGTAGCCCTCCAAAAAACTAATTTTTGGAACATAACTTACTGATCCATGACCTCTGACACAAAGGAGGATAGATTAGGATACCCATTTGGATGCTTTACAACATATCTCAAATGCACCATGTGTTGTTTTGGAACAATCCCTTCAAAAATGGACTAGTAATTTGTATGAGGCCTAATTAGCCTACTTTTACAAAGTATCGACTACTATTGTTGACCCCTAAACTAAAAATTACACTCCAGAGGTTGAGTTAGGTCCTATACAAACTAAATCACTCATTAGAATAATTATTCAAGACCATTCTTTAACCATTTTTCAAAACCTGCATCACTGCACTGTCAAATAGACCAAAAACACACAGGCTGCTTGCCTAGGGCATCATTAATTTAATTGAAAACAACCTTGGTCACTCCTGCAAGGCCTTATTACATCAAAATGGATGTACAAACACTAATTTAAACAACTATGACAACTGTTAGCCATTTGGTTGCAAGAAAAGTTTCGTGACATCTTTTCTTGCAACTTGACAACTTTTGCAGCCTATGACCTCCTAAACTCCAATGACCCTTATTACATCAAGAGTGGTCTAGTATGACCTCATTACAATGCTAAAATGACTCAATACATCAAAATTCATCATTTGATCATGCTCATGAAATAGGCTAGGCGCCCTTGCACCAAAGGGTAGCTGCAATTACAACATGCGACAAATTTCCTATATCCTTTATGCTTGGATGGATGTTGATAAGTCGTTCCAAACATTCTATATTGGTGTACATATAGGGAGGATGTTGGCAAAGGTTGTGGAATTTGGTTTTACTTGTGCCAACTACATTTACTTGAAAGTTTCTAAAGTCTTTTCAACAAATCCATTTCGTGCATATCTTGCAATCATTGCATTCCATGAGGCAACATTTCTTTGAGGCATCATGTCAAACAATTTGTGTTCATCAAGTATATGCTTCCACACTTTGCATAATGTCTTGTAGGGTACTTACAACTACAAAATTTGACAAATTCCTATATGCTTTATGCTTTGATGGATGTCTATACTATGTTCCAAAGATACCATTTCGAAGGTTTTGGAATTTGGCTTTACACCCACTAATTTGGTGTAGGGGCATCAAATTCATTTTTTTGCAAGTTTGGTCAAATGAGGTCTAATGATAGGTTTTTTTGGGTGTTTTAGTTTATTTGTTCTAATAAGGTCATAATAGACCATGCGCAAGGTCAATAGACTCATTTTGAGTTCATTTTACAAAAGTTGTCAGCATGTATACAATGGATATACCTACACATGCATGGATACAATGGTCAATGATGATAGAAAAATATGTTAAAACTAAAAATAGATGATTACATGGATCTTTTGCCTAATTTCTTAGCCTTATATGTTACTGCTACACCATTTTCAAGGTTCTGGTTAGCTAGATTAGTAAGAGGAAACCATGGAAAGGCCTCGAAAATATTTGAGTGATGCAAGAAATAAAAGCTATGATGTAGAATAATGGATGTAAAAATCTCTCCCAACTCAAGATTAGCCTTGTTACAACATCATATTATTGTTTTATGCATGAGGAAGGATAAAATGGGTGTAGTCCTTAAGATCCCTAAGATAGAAAAACTGCCAAACTTTGATAGAGGTCTTCTCAGAATTTGTGGCAGCTGGGAACATTCTGTTTAGACCTGTAGGTGCATGTGGGGTCCATCCACAATAATCTCTCTCATTTTTGTTTAACTCCAGTCCATTTGACTGTGCCAAAATCAAACATATTCTTGCAAAAAGATTTAGTTTCATGCAATGGAAAGATGCTAGGAGTGACATTTTCCATTCCATAGCTCCTGGGGCTGAATGGACTTTGCCAACATGTTAGGGTGGGTGGGTAAATGCCAAGGGAGGTCTCATTTCATGTGCCAAGTGTCACAGTCATTCGAGGAAGTAGGCTACTGGAAAAGTCCCTTAAGATTCCTAAGATGAAAAAACTACCAAACATTGATGGAGTAGTTATTAGAATTTGTGGTAGCTGGGAACATTATGTTTAGACCTACAGGTGCATGTGGGGTCCTTCCACAATAACCTCTCTCAGTTTCATTCAACTCTAGTATATTTGACTATCAGAATCAAACATATTCTTGCAAAATGCTTCAGTTTTATGCAGTGGAAAGGTGCTGGGAGTGACATTTTGTATTCCATAGCTTGTGGGGTGGAACAGACTTCGCCAATGCATTAGGGTGGTCAGGTAAATGCCAAGGGAGGTCTCATTTCATGTGCCAAGCGCCCTAGTCATTCGGGGTAGTAGGCTACCAGTAAAGTCCCTTAAGATCCCTAAGATGAAAAAATTGCCAAACTTTGACAGAGTTATTCTCAGAATTCATGGTTGCTAGGAATGTTTCATTTGGACCTACATGTGCATGTGGGTTCCATCTACAATAACATCTCTCCATTTCGGTCAACTCCAGTCTATTTGATCGTGCTAGAATCAAACACATTCTTGCAAAATGCTTTAGTTTCATGCAATGGAAAGGTTGCTAGGTGCCATATTTTTTGTTCTGCTCATCGTGGGGCCAAATGGACTATGCCAACATGTCGTGGTAGGTGGGTAAATAGTAGGGAAGGACTCATTTCATGTGCCAAGCATCCCAATCATTTGGGGTTGTAAGCTACTGACAAAGTAGAAAGTTGTTAACACTGAAATTTTGCATTCCATAGGTCTTGGGGGAAAAATGACTATTCCAACACGTCTGGGTGGGTGGGCAAATACTAGGGGAGGTCTCATTTCATGCACCAAGTGTGTCAGTCGTCCCAGGCTGCAAGCTATCAGCAAACTTGAAAGGTGCTAGGAGTGACATTTTGCATTCCATAGTTCATGGCACCAAATGGACTTTACCAATGCATCGGGGTGGGTGGTTAAATGCCAAGGGAGGTCTTGTTTCATGTACCAAGCGCCACAGTTGTTCGGGGCAGCAGGCTATTGGCAAAGTCCCTTAAGATCCCTAAGATGAAAAAGCTGCCAAGCTTTGACGAGGTAATTCTTAGAATTCATGGTAGATGGGAACATTTTTTTTGGACCTACAAGTGCATGTGGGATCTGTCTACAATAACCTCTCTTAGTTTCATTTAACTCTAGTCCATTTAAATGTGCTAGAATCAAACACATTCTTCCAAAATGCTTCATTTTCATGCAGTGGAAATGTTGCCAGGTGCCATATTTTTTGATCTACTCATCGTGGGGGTGAAATGACTATGCCAACACATCAGGGTGGGTGGGTAAATGCTAAGGGAGGTCTCATTTTGTATGCCAAGTGTCTAAGTCATTCTGGGCTGCAAGCTACTGGCAAACTTGAAAGGTGCTAGGTGTCGGTAGCTTCCAGGCCAGAATGACTAGGATGCTTGGCACATGAAACGAGACCTTCCCTACCATTTACCCACCCACTCCAATGTGTTGGTGCAGTCCATTCAGCCCAATGATGATCAGAACAAAAAATATGCCACCTAGAAACCTTTCCATTGCATGAAACTAAAGCATTCTGCAAGAATGTGTTTGATTCTAGCATGGTCAAATGGACTAGAGTTGACCAAAATAGAGAGAGGTTATTGTAGAAGGACCCCACATGCACTTGTAGGTCTAAATAGAATGTTCCCAGCTACCACAAATTCTAAGAATAGCCCCGTCAAAGTTTGGCAGTTTTTTCATCTTAGGGATCTTAAGGGACTTTACCAATAGCCTGTTGCCCCGAATGAATGGGGTGCTTGGCACATGAAATGAGACCTCCCTTGGCATTTACCCATCCACCTCGATGCATTGTGAAGTCTGTTCAGCTCCATGAGCTATGGAATGCAAAATGTCACTCCTAGCACATTTCCACTACATGAAACTGAAGCATTTTGCAAGAATGCGTTTGATTCTGAAATGGTCAAATGGACTGGAGTTGACCAAAACTGATAGAGGTTATTGTGGATGGACCCCACATGCACCTGTAGGTCCAAGTGAAACATTCTCAGATGCCATGAATTCTAAGAACTACTCCATCAAAGTTTGGTATTTTTTTCATCTTAGGGATCTTAAGGGACTTTGTCGGCAACCTACTTCCCCGAATGACTAGGGTGCTTGGCACATGAAATGAGACCTCCCTTGGCATTTACCTACCCATCCTAATGTGTTGGCAAAGTTCATTCAGCCCCATGAGCTATGGAATGCAAAATGTCACTCCTAGCACCTTTCCACTGCATGAAACTGGAGCATTTTGCTAGAATACGTTTGATTCTGACATGGTCAAATATACTAGAGTTGAATGAAACCAAGAGAGGTTATTGTGGACAAACCCCACATGCACCTATAAGTCCAAATAGAATGTTCCCATCTGCCACTAATTCCAAGAACTACTCCGTCAAAGTTTGGTAATTTTTTCATCTTAGGGATCTTAAGGGACTTTGCCAGTGGCATAGTGCCCCAAATGACTATGATGCTTGGCACATGAAACGAGACCTCCCCTAGCATTTACGCACCCACCCTAATGTGTTGGTGAAGTACCTTCAACCCCACGAGATATGGAATGCAAAATGTCACTCCTAGTACCTTTCCACTGCATGAAACTAAATCATTTTGCAAGAATGCATTTGATTCCACTACGATCAAATGGATTGGAGTTGAACGAAACCTAGAGAGGTTATTGTGGATGGATACCATGTGCACTTGCATGTCCAAATAGAATGTTCCTAGCTACCACAAATTTTAAGAAAACCTCTATCAAAGTTTTGCAGTTTTTCTATCTTAAGGATCTTAAGGGCTACACCCATTTTATCCTTCCTCATGCATAAAACAATAATATGATGGTGTAACAAGGATGATCTTGAGTTGGTAGAGATTTTTACATCTATTATTCTACATCATAGCTTCTCTTTCTTGCATCACTCAAATATTTTCAAGGCCTTTCCATGGCTTCCTCTTACTAATACACCATATTTTGTGATCAACATCAACATCATGAGGACACTAAAAAATCCTTGACACATGAAGACACTGAGAACACTAAAGACATGAACAAAATCCTTTCATGAGGAAGAACCACAACCCAATCCAACTCCTGAAAGCATGACATGTTATGATGAAGAACCACAACCAAATCCAATGATCCAATGGCATGAACCAATGACATAAGCAACTATGTCCTACTATTGTAACATGATAAACATGAATGTTATGAACTAACATCCAAACCCTATGACATCAATCTTGATATGACATGAGTGAACATGATTAAGACCAATTAGGATCAACTTCATCTATTACTTAGATCTAACCCCATGAAGCATAACATGATGATGATGCAAACATCAAATGCATACCATAGAAAACAAATCAAATCAAACATGAGGCCTTTAATGCCCATAGTTCATACCACTGCTCAAGGACAATTTATCATCATATTAAATATTTAACACAAACTGTCGTATACATAATGTCATGAACATAACATCTAGTTTACATACAAAGCCATATAGGCATGTCCAAACAAAGCCATATAGGCATATATACAAAAATACCCATAACTCATCCTCTCTCTGCCATTGAGTAGACCTCTTCGACAGTTCAAGCTCATGAAGCTCCACCTGTTAATACAATTAAACAATATGCACATTACTATAACAAAATTTAGATGAAATATATAACATCACATATGTAATTGATCACTTACCGCCATCTGATGATCACTCTCCATCATCTTTTCTTGAGCTTCTTTGTCCATAGTTCGATGGACTGAAGTTGTGACCTCCTATGAGAAGCATCAAAAAACAAAATTGAGTAAACATAAATATACTAGAGGGAAGCAATTCATACTACTATCTATATACAAAACAAAGTACAAGTAACCATCTAGGAAAGTTTTATGCATACTTACAAATTATTCCAATGAACCATCTAGGTCTTCTCTACTCTTTATTATGTCAAGTATTACCTCATGGTCAGAGTCACACACCTTCCACAAGGTCTTGTTCAAATGTCTAGCTTGATATTGTATCAAATGAATAGTGGTTTCCACGATAAGGTTGGAGTAATTAAGAATCTTTTGATATGTGTCAAAGTCCTCAAACAACCAAACATTAACACTCTTATGTGGGTACCTTCTAAGCCATGTTCCAATAAAAACCACTGAGCTTGTAGGGTAGTCGATGTTTTGTCCATCTGTAATTGGGGCCTCCAATTTCTTTTTGGCCTCAACACAATGACACAAGTAATAATATGTTCCCTCTTCATTATCTTCATCTGCAAGAATTGCATAAACATGCCCTACAATGATATGTGCAACAAATTAGATGAAATTAGTCAACATTACAAAAATACTAAAAATTTTAAGATAACATTAGAAATTTCAAATTTAACTATGCAAGTAGATATATTACCTGGTTGAACTAGATCTAATATGTGGTCAAAGTCAACTGACAATTCCATCTCTGTCAATTCCAGTGCAGTCGGGGGTTGATACGTGTCAAGTGGGCTGAGATAACTGAACTGCCATTCGTCAACCCACTCCTTTGACTCACACTCATTCTAGGCTTGAATTGTACATGGAGAACAAAAGCACACCATCTTCTACATATGTATACTCCATGAACCTACAATTGAGCTTCTGATAGAGTGTAGCTCACTTAATCTTGTTAGTGTACAATAGTCCTCATATGGTGCTATGTTAGTATCATCTATCAACCAAAAAAATCTACAAATTGAAGACTTACCTTCATTACGTAGACCCATTGAAGCATTACACCACTTGATGATTGATTTTGCATTGGTCAACTTTTCATTGTCTTTATACTTTAACTCTTCTCGTGCTATGGCTCTTTTGATACATGTTCCTGCACCATCATGCTCTCCCTTTCCATACCTGAGCTCACAAAAGTTCTACATATGCTGAACACCTATAATATTATGCCTCCTACTCAGCCAATAGAAATTCTATGAGTTATTGAATTGTGATGTATAGTTAACTGACCATATGATATGCTAACTGAATGATATGTCCCTTCTAGCCATATCATTATAAAACACCTAAAAACAACCTTACATGAACTCCGTGGAATGCGTGTGATCATCACTTATCTAAAAATGATACTCCCTTATGATCTTTCTATCATCCTATACTATCATTCACATGAATGAATGCGATGTGCATAAATATAGAAACCTATGTCAAGTTATAATATTGGGATTATACCTCACACTGTGGCTGTAGACTGTAGTTTTCTACAAAGTCAATGACTGAAATAATTCTACCAACTAGAAATGTGTCCTTGCATAACTTAAATTGCAAGTCCAACCATCGAGCTCTATGGGCATGTCTTACATACTCATACACTATATTGTCATGAAATATAGGCATAAACAGATACACTGGAATCTTCTGAATAACATATTCACACCTCTTTGCTTATTTACCATCTCTTGTATTGTACTCCACTATTTTATACTTGCCAAACTCTACTAGTTCGTTTCCAACCACATGTGTTCTTTCCATATGTTCACATATTGGCATACATTGCAAGCCACTGTAATGCTGACATGTGTCATCCAAGCATAATTTCCTATAGAATATTTGACCTTCCTCTCTATCACATAAAATTATTGATATGAAGTCTCTTAAGGTAGTTAGTGGGGCACGTATGCCACAATCCTACAAAACATTATAAGCATGAAAATCTAAACATATAGACCGATAAACATCAAAATGGTTAGAAAATTCAATATGTAATCTACAACAACAAGTAGTGCGTGTGTGATTTATTTTGACAAAGAAAGGTTTTAGCATTTCAAAATATCTTTCAAAAATTTTAATTTGAGGATACTTCTCTTGAAATTTACCAAAAAACTATGTTTGAGTCATATCCAAAAATGCTTTAGATGTGGCTCATAGTTTCAACTACTGATTCTCCTTCTTACCACATCCCTTTGATTCAGAGATACCCTTGTGTAATTCTTCCAAAAGTCTTCAATTAGTGATCTCAAATCTTCAACAACAACTTTTTCTTTCCATGGGAGTCTCCCAAAGAATGTCCACAATTCATTAGTGTTTAGATCCTCAACTCTTTGACATCTTCCAATGGCTCTCATTAGAGTTTCTCTATTTATTTTCAATGCTTGACTTGTATTTCTAATGAGGTGAGATTTTTTTTGTTTGTTGGCTTACAATTGTCGATGTAATGACACCACTTTGCTTCTTTACCATCTCTTGTATTGTACTCCACTATTTTATACTTGCCAAACTCTACTAGTTCATTTCCAACCGCATGTGTTCTTTCCATATGTTCACATATTGGCATACATTGCAAGCCACCATAATGATGACATGTGTCATCCAAGCATAATTTCCTGTATAATATTTGACCTTCCTCTCTATCACATAAAATTATTGCTATGAAGTCTCTTGAGGTAGTTAGTGGGGCACGTATGCCACAATCCTACAAAACATTGTTAGCATGAAAATCTAAACATATAGACCGATAAACATCAAAATGGTTAGAAAATTCAGTATGTAATCTAGAACAACAAGTAGTGTGTGTGTGATTTATTTTGACAAAGAAAGGTTTTAGTATTTCAAAATATCTTTCAAAAATTTTAATTTGAGGATACTTCTCTTGAAATTTACCAAAAAACTATGTTTGAGTCATATCCAAAAAATGCTTTGGATGTGGCTCACAGTTTCAACTACTAATTCTCCTTCTTACCACATCCCTTTGATTTGGAGATACCCTTGTGTAATTCTTCCAAAAGTCTTCAATTAGTGATCCCAAAGCTTCAAAAACAACTTTGTCTTTCCATGGGAGTCTCCCAGAGAATGTCCACAATTCATTAGTGTTTGGATCCTCAACTCTTTGACATCTTCCAATGGCTCTCATTAGAGTTTCTCTATTTATTTTCAATGCTTGACTTGTATTTCTAATGTGGCAAGCTTTTTTTTGTTTGTTGGCTTACAATTGTCAATGTAATGACATGTCATGTGACATTACTATCCTTGGTGCGTGAGGTGGAACCCACACTCTCATACGCAATCATTAGATTCTTGACAATTGATTTTTTACTCGAGGCATTTAATGTTTTTAGGCCAAGAATATTCATAGTGGGCCTAAATTTTAGATTTCTCATCAGTTCAACAAAGAGTTGACATCTTCCGATTTCATTTAAACTCTCAAAGAATAATTTCCATATCTTATTCACATATCTTTGGCAAGTGTACATGGGAATCTTATCCTGCATAGGATCCAATACATTCTTATCAATGTCAATTAGAAACTTAGGCCTCCTATGCAAAATTGTAGGAGGCATTTTATTTGATAAAGTAGACTGAACATTTGGAATTTCTTCAATATTTACTTGAGATGGGATAGATGACGTACCTTCTAATGGAGGTGAAAAGGTTGAAAATGAAATACCTTCAACTTGAGGTGTGAATGATGGTGTGTCACCAACTTGAGAAGAAAATGCAGATGTGCCTTCTACTTCACCTGTGAAAGATGGACTAGCTCCAATTCAAGAAGATAATGATGGTGTTCCTTCAACTTAACCTGTGGACGATGGAGTGCCTCCAACTTAGAGATTCACTTTCCTCATTGCACAGAGGTTTTTCATTCATTCTCTTTATGTCACCAATTCCATCTCTCTCTTAGATTTGTTAGACATGTCACATTCCTCTTCAATTGGCAGTGGTGGAATGTCTTCTTGTATGGTTAACAATTTCCTACTTTCCTAAATTCACCTCATTCTTTCTCTTTTCTTCTCATTCTCAGCTTCATTCTCTTCTGGTGTTATATTCTTTTCTCATCTCCTTGGCTTGATGATGATTTCTACAAGCATGAAGAATAAGACAATGATAATTAGAAATTTTATAATGACAATGAATAGCATAGTCAGAATGAATAACAAGGTCTTACAAACTTCTGAATAAGACACCTCATATCAAGATAACTTGAACATACATAAGTCATAGAGTATGCATTTGAACAAACATATAAGTCATGTAGTATACACTTGAACATAAAAAGTCATAAATGATGCACAAACAACACTTTTAGTCTTAGATTTGATGAACTTCCAATTGCTGCCCCAACACTATCATGCACAATCATTTAGGAAAGTCATCACACTTTGTCAAATAATGGCCAAGAAAGCTTCAAAACTCCTTGAGTAGGTCTGAAAGACCTTCATATAGGTTCTTCACACCTTTTTCCCAATCACAAAATGCACCAAGTATACAATGGAATACACAAAGTCATGGAGTATACACTTGAACATACAAAGTCATGGACTATACACTCAAATACGTGTGAAGTCATAAATGATGTAGAGGAAGGGTGGAGTTCATGAAAATAGACCCAAAAGTGATGCAATGTAGGGGTTTAACACAATTCAAAGGAGGCATATTTCACAACAATGGGCTCATGACTAGCTCCATGACTCAATGGCAACATGACAAACATACCATCAAATGAAGAACCAACAACTTATTGCTTTGTTTGTCACTTGGCAAACGTTTTCCAAGTTAATGTAGACTAATTCAATGTATCAAAACCCCTCATGCAACTTAAATTATTCTACCATAGGTCCTTCTTTCTTTGATTGTCCTAATGCTAGTAGCCCTCTAAAATAGACTGTAAAAACTTTTCTCTTAGGGTAGGCAATAAAACCTAAAACTATTGACACTTTTGGATACCCTTTAAGCTCATCTAAAACATATCCTAAAACGGGTATAGGTCATTTTGCAACACAAGCCCCAAACAATGACTGTTCTATTTCCTAGAAAGGGGCAATTAGCCTTGTTTTGCAAAGCAACTCCACAAAATCCTTCTACCAAACTTCCAAACTAAATTGCAATGTTCAATACAGACCTTAAATGGTCCAAATCCACCACTTTTGTCAATGGGAAACACTACAAAACCCCTAAACTAAAAAACCCTTGTTAATGCAAATTCCATTCTTGTATCATGAGGGTTTATAGAAAGTCTATGTTCCCCAGCTTATTTTTCTTTGTTGATGCCTCAAACACATTCAATTATGTCTACACATGCTTAATCAATCACTTAGAATGATCCTATAACTATTTTTCCATCAAACCCTATCTCTGTACCTCTAATTTTCTCAAAACAATAGCTCTACCAGCCTAGGGTATCATCACACATACAAAAAATTCACACCCTTGCATTCTACAAACTTGTAAACAAGAAATACATCCTTTCTAAATTCAATCCACAAAATTTCAAGTGTTCACATTGGTGGAAAAGAGTCACAAACCACTTTCTTGCATTTAAACCACATTGCAATATTGTAACAACTTTTACAATACTTGAAAAATGAACCTCAAATAACCTCCTAGGACCTAAAACATGTTCAAAATTGTCTCTTAGACCTTATTATAACATCAAAACATGCCTTGACACTTCAAAACACAAACTAACACATATTTACAAGATCTAGACAAACTCAAATTGACAAATTGACAAATTATTCTTGCATGTTCTCCATTGTTTGGGATGCTTTAAAAAACCTCAATACAGATTTGGGAGCCTATTTCAAACATTCTAAAGGTGATTCCAATAGGTATTAAACACCTAGACTCAAAATTAAACCCTAACTTTATTGGGTGCCAACACTTACTCAATGATTGTAAAACTAGTCCTCTTGGGACAGTCATAATAAAACTTGTCTAACCCTTGAAGAATGCTCTAAAATCCCTTGTTTATGTCTATAAGACCTTCTAAGACCCCTTTCCAACAAGGAATATGCACAACCAATACTTTTAGACTTAGATTTGATGAACTTCCAATTGCTGCCCCAACACTGTCATGGAGAATCATTTAGGACAGTCATCACACTTTGTCAAATAATGACCAAGAAAGCTTTAAAACTCCTTGAGCAAGTCTAAAAGACCTTCATATAGATTCTTCACACCTTTTTCCCAATCACAAAATGCACCAAATATACAATGGAATACACAAATTCATGGAGTATACACTCGAATACATAGTCATGATATACACTTGAATATAGGTCATAAAGTATACACTCGAATACAAATACAAAGTCATATCTAGTATACACTTGAATAACAAATCATGAAGTATACACTTGAATGGAAAGAGGACATTTAGGTTTGAAATTTAATACACTTTAATTATGGACTATGAATCTTATGAAGGAGAAAGTTCCAGGAAGGTTTCTAAAAGACTCTAATACTATGATAGTCATAGTGGACTGATGCACATAAATAGTTTTGTTCCTTCAAGACTATCATGAATATTTCCATAAAGGAAAATAGGGCTGCCAAGAGACTTCAAAACTATTTGAAACTATAAGGTGTTGAGAGATCACTATCTAAAGGTATATCTCTAATACTAAGCCTCCCTTTGACCCTATCAACTCTTAAGAACATCACCTTGACTGCTCTTGACTGTCTTTCCCCTTGAAGGCCATTGTTTGGACTCTTATATGAGTACATTAAATCATTATTTTAGGTTTGTAAATCATGAATTGTATGGTTAATTTTTTACATATATGATTTGTATGGAGATGATTTTGAAGGATGACAAAATGAATGCCATCAAAGGGGACTATAATCAACATAAATTGACCATCCTAATAGTCTTAAACTAGTCCAAAAACTTTGTGATACTCAAAAGAACATTAACCATTAAAGATAACCTTCTGGATGCTCGTGACAAAAGATCAAAGACATCTTAAGTAATGCATAAATTAAAAACAACTTCATGATGGTCATGACTATGATAATGGATTGTTATATAGACTTGCGACTATCCTACACTCATGAAAACCTCCTTTTTAGTGTTTTATCTCCTTGTAAATCACTTTGTATCATCTTGTGTCATGATTCTTGTATGTCCATATATTTATATATAACTCTCTTCTCTAAAATTTTGTTATGTTGATGAAGTAAATACGTAATCTTCATCATATTTTTTATGGATTGAGTGGTATCATAGTGAGTTGTAATAATTTGTCAAATAGGTTGTGGTGCTCATTTCCTCCATTTTTGTAAGAAAACAATCATTTCATGCATGGTTCTATTAAATGAATTGAATTATGCATGTATTAAGGAATAAATCCTTCTATATCATCCTAGGGCAAAAATTAAGAGTCTTCCAAAATCAATTTTGGCTCCATGTATACACTTGAATATGAGTATGACAAACAATTGTTCACTAAAATTATTTTATGAAGTATTTGATAATGGTTTTCTCTTGTATAGCTGAAAATAGGTGAAATGAAAGCATGAAGGGCCAAAAAAAGTTGGAAACATGAGGAATTTGAAGTCTCTTTGATTGAACTAACTAATATACCTAGACACATATATATCTTAGAACATAAAGAACATAAAAAACATAAAGACATAAAGACATTTAAAGACATAAAGAACATAAGAACATAAGAACATATATATGTGAATTAAAATGGACATAAATTGAACATACCTTAGAATTCAATATTGCAATTGACCATTTCTCCAAAGATGGCTTCAAAATCCTCAAATTCTTGTTTTTTGCAAGTTTGATTATGAATTCTATATAATTCTAGATAGGATTACTAAAATTTATGGAAAAAACAAACATATATCATCAAATTCAATCTATATATCAATGGTAATTAGGTTTGAAACAAAATCACACATGAAACATGAAACTTTTAGTTTAAATAATCAAATTTTCTCCAAAAACATGAAAAATCACTTCTTTTATGCTGAAAAAAAAAGGTGGTGGATGATATAAAAATGATTATCAATTAGTCAAACAACATGAAAAGCATTTTTTTGTCTGATATACTCATGAAATGTAGCAATAATAGTCATGTGGGGTCTAAAACATAGATCCCACATGCTTTTTTACCATTTTCTATGCTTCCTAAAATGCGATCACATTCTGGGAAGCATGATAACATAAAGGTAACCTTGTATCTACATAGGAGAGTGTTTCTCTTTCTCTCCCTCTCTCTCTTTATTTCTCTATCCTATATATAGAGAGGGACCAAGAGACATGGAGAGATAGAGAGGGACATGGAGATAGAGAGGATAGCTGAGATAGAGAAGGGGAGAGAGAGAGATGGGGATTGAGATAGAGAAAGGGGTCTATAAAGGCAGAAAGATAGAGATGCATATATAGAGAGAGGGGAGATATAGAGAGATAGATCTAGCAAGGTAGAGATAGATAGGGAAATATAGAGAGAGAGGTAGAGAGGGGTATATTAAGAGATGGGGTTATGAGGATAGATAGCTCAATACGGAAAGAGATCAAGAGATGTCTAGAGACATAGGGAGAGATATTTCAAGCGGTAGAGGGATGGGGAGAGAAATAAAGAGGAGGAGAGAGAGGTAGCGAGGGATAGATTAAGATATAGGGATCCATATGTCTAGAGAGATAGAGATAGGGATCCCTATTCTCCCCTCTACATAAACCATAAACCTAAACCTCTAAACCCTAAACCCTAAACCCTAAATAATGCCCCTAAACCCTAACCCCTAACCCCTAAACACTAAAATTGAGAAACCCTAAACCACTAAACCCCTAAACCCTAAACCATAAACCCTAAACTCAAGCAACCCCAAAATCCTAACCTGTAAACCCTAAACCCTAACCCCTAGACCCTAAACCCTAAACTCAAGAATCCCTAAACCCCTAAAGCCTAAATAATTCCCCTAAACCCTTACCCTAAACCCTAAACCCTATTTACTTGAGCAACCCTAAACTCATGTAAACCTGAAATAGTGAGGGAGGGAGAGATAGAAAGGTAGAGTTAGAGAGAGGGGATCAAAAGAGATCTAGAAAGATAGAGAGATAGGGAGAGAAAGAGATACAAAGGTAAGTATAGTTAGAGAGAGGGATAGAGGAGATAGAGATATTTCTCGCAGGCTCAATCTCCTCTATATCTCCCTATTTGCCTCTCTACCTAAACCATAAACCTAATCCTCTAAACCTTAAGCCCTAACCCATAAACCATAAACCCTAAACCATAAATAATGCCCCTAAACTCTAACCCCTAAACCCTAAAAACAAGAAACAAGCTAAACCCCTAAACCATAAAACCTGGAAGCAACCCTAAACCTCTATCTCCCTATCTCTCCCAATCTCTATTGGTCCCCTCGCTCTATCTCTATCTAAATCCTGAACCCTAACCCCTAAACTTAAGCAACCCTAAACCCCTAACCCCTAAACCCTAAACTCAAGCATCCCTAAACCCCTAAAGCCTAAATAATTCCCCTAAACCCTTACCCTAAACCTTAAACACTATTTACTTGAGAAACCCTAAACTCATGGAAACCTCAAGTAGTGAGGGAGGGAGAGATAGAAAGGTAGTGTTAGAGAGAGGGGATTGAAAGAGATCTAGCAAGATAGAGAGACAAGGAGATAGAGAGATAGAGAGGTAGGTATAGTTAGAGAGAGGGATAGAGGAGTAGAGATATCTCTCCCAGGCTCGGTCTCCTTTGTATCTTCCTATTCTCCTCTCTACCTAAATCATAAACCTAAACCTCTAAACCTTAACCCCTAACCCTTAAACCATAAACCTAAAACCATAAATAATGCCCCTAAACCCTAACCCCTAACCCCTAAACCATAAAACCTAGAAGCAACCCTAAACCTCTATCTCACTATCTCTCCCAATATCTATTGGTAATTGCTCTCTCTCTCTAAACCCTAAACCCTAACCCATAAACTCAAGCAACCATAAACCCCAACCCATAAACCCTAAACCCTAACCCCTAGACCCTAAACCCTAAACTCGGGCATCCCTAAACCCCTAAAGCCTAAATACTTCCCCTAAACCCTTACCCAAAATCCTAAACCCTATTTACTTGAGCAACCCTAAACTCATGTAAACCTCAAATAGTGAGGGAGGGAGAGATAGAAATGTAGAGTTAGAGAGAGGGGATCAAAAGAGATCTAGCAAGATACAGAGATAGGGAGAGAGAGAGAGATATAGAGAGGTAGGTATAGTTAGAGAGACTGATATAGGAGATAGAGATATCTCTCCCAGGCTTAGTCTCCTCTGTATCTCCATATTAGCCTCTCTACCTAAACCATAAACCTAAACCTCTAAATCTTAACCCCTAAACCCTAAAAATGAGCAATGGGCTAAACCCCTAACCCCTAAACCATAAAACCTGGAAGCAACCCTAAACCTCTATCTCCCTATCTCTCCTAATCTCTCTAACGTGAAAACATAAAAAACATTAAGCTTTCATTCCAACCAAATTCATTCCTAATCAATCCCAAATCATCCCTAATCTATTCAATTTCATCTCTAATAATCTTTAAACCACTTCTAATCAGCCCTAAATGACTTCACACCATCCCAAATCACATCCAAACCAATTTAACTTCATCCTAATCATTTTCAAATCAACTTGGATTTCATCTCAAATATCATCCCTAAACTATTCCTAAATCATTCTAATAATTCACTAATCAGCACTAAACCACTTCAAACCATCCCTAAAACCATTCTAATCATTCCCAAATCATTCCTAATCTAGTCCTTTTCACCTCTCATCATCCCTAATCTAATCCATTTCATCCTAACTCCATCCCAAATCAATCTAAGATCCATTTCAAATGATCCCAAAAAATAACCAAAATCAAACAAATACCTCACCAGGAGCCATTAGAAGATCATAGTGCCAATCTGTTAGTCAGTCGCACCATTTTGTATATCATATGTGCCAATATTCTCCTTAGTAGTTCCTACCTATCAATCACAAACATTGTTCTACACCTAGCCAGTCACAGGTGTCATTCTACCCTCTACCAGTCATAAGAGCCATCAGAACATCATAAGTGCCAATATATTAGTCATTTACACCATTCTATACATCATATATACCAACCATAAACCCTAAACCTGATCGACCCTAAACTTGATCGAACCTAAACCCTTATCTCCTTGTCTCTATCATCCCTCTACCTCTCAATCTCTTTTCCTATGTCTTTGGCCATGTCCATCACCCTCTATCTCCCTATCTCTCCCTCTCTAAACTCCTAACCCCTAAAATCTACACCCAATCAACCCTAAACCCCTATCTCCTTGTCTCTATCATCTCTCTACCTCTCAATCTCTTTGTCTATGTCTCTGGCCATGTCCCTCACCCTCTATCTCCATATCTCTCCCTCTCTAAAATCCTAACCGCTAAACCCTAAACCTGATCAACCCTAAACCCTATCTCCTTGTCTCTATCATCCCTCTACCTCTCAATCTCTCTGCCTATGTCTATGGCCATGTCCCTCACCCTCTATCTCCCTATGTCTCCTCTCGGTCTCCTTTATATCTCCCTATTGGTCCTCTCTCTCTAAACCCTAACCTAAACCTCTAAACCTTAACCCCTAACCCCTAAAACACAAACCTTAAGTTACCCTAAATAATGCCCCTAAACCCTAACCCCTAACCCCTAAACCCTAAAACTGAGCAACCCTAAACCCCAAACCTCTAAACCATAAACCCTAGAAGCAACTCTAAACCTCTATCTCCCTATCTCTCCCAATATCTATCGACCCCCTCACTCTCTCTCTCTCTCTAAACCCTAACCCCTAAACCATAAACCTGAGCAACCCTAAATCCCTAACCCCTAAACCCTAAACCATAAACCTGAGCAACTGTAAAGCCCTAATCTCTAAATAATTCCCCTAAACCTTAACCCAAAACCCTAAACCCTAAAATTGAGCAACCCTAAACTCATAAACCATAAATAATGCCCCTTTAAAGGTCTAAGCAACCCTAAGCTCATAAACCCTAAATAATGACCCTAAACCTAAGCAACTCTAAACCTCTCTCTTTCTCCCAAACCCCATAAACCCTAAATAATACCCCTAAATCCTAACCCTTAAACCATAAACCATAAGCCTGAGCAGTCCTAAACTGCTAAACCCTAAATAATTCCCCTAAACCGTAAACTTAAGTAGCCCTAAACTCATAAACCCAACCCACCCTCTCTCTCTCTCCAAAACAAGAAAACTAGGACTCTCTATCTTTCTCTCCCTATCACTAGGTATATCTCCCCTTTCTCTCCCCTCCATCTCAATCCTCTCTCCCTTTTACTCCCTCTCGCTCTCCCTTGTTGACAAAGAACATGGAAATAAGAAAAATAGGACATGTAAAGATGGATGAGGATATAAATTAGGATGATGAAATGGAAAAAAAATAATTTATGAAATTTCAATGGATGGGAAGAATGAGGAGAGGTAGAGAGGGGAGGGAAGTAGAGAGTGAAAGAGGGGATAGGAGGTAGAGAAAGGAGGGAAGTAGAGAGTGGGAAAGGACCGTAGGAGGTAGACAGGGGAAGGAAGAAGAGATAGAGGGTAGGAGGTTGATAGGGGAGGGAAGCAAAGACTGAGAGAGAGCGTAGGAGGTAGACAAGGGAGGGAAGTAGAAAGTGAGAGAGAGGGTAAGAGGTAGAGAGGGAGGGGGAGAAGAGTGTGAGAGAGAAGGTAGGAGGTAGAGAGGTGAGGGAAGTAAAGACTCAGAAAGAGGGTAGGAGGTAGATAGGGGAGGAAAGTAGAGCGTGAGAGAGAGGGTAGAAGGTAGATAGGGGAGGGAAGAAGAGAGTGAGAGAGAAGGTGGGAGGTAGAGAGGGGAGGGAAGAAAAGACTCAGAGAAAGGGTAGGACATAGATAGGGGAGAGAAATAGAGTGAGAGAGATGATAGGAAGTGTAGCTACCCTTGTAGACATGTATGTAAAGTGTGGAAGCATAGACAAGGCATGTCAATTGTATGATGTAACATGTCAAAGAGATGTTCTATAATAGAATGCAATGATTGCAAGATATGAAAAAAATAGATTTGTTGAAAAGGCTATAGAAACTTTCAAGCAAATGCAATTGGCATGTGTAATCCCAGTTATGCTCATCATAACGTGAGTGCATTATAACATGCTCACATTATGTGAAATCACATAATGTGAGTGTGTTTTAATGCAATCGCATTATTGATTTCAAATAACACAAGCGCATTATAACACGCTTGCGTTATGCTCAACTTTGTTTGACATGTTTTTATTAGTTTTTAGTAAAATCTAGAGATAATCTGGAGTGTGTCCCCATCAGGATGGTACTTTTTTCAATGAAAAATTTAAAAAAATACCACCATAATCTTAAGATCTCTATTAGCTATCTAACCATATGATTTTTTTCACATTTTGAGTATGTTCAGTGTTTCATCTTGAATTTCTTTTGTTAGTGTTTCTAGTTTTTGTCAATAACTAGTGTCTAGTATTTTTTTTTTTTTAACCGTTCACAAAAAATTGAAATAAGTTATATTTTTAGAAACTAGACTCCATTCTACATGAATTCAAAAAAAAAATTTGATTTTCAATTAGTTTTCAAACATTTTAGGGGGGAGTACGCTCAAATTTTTGTTTTTCAGTATGTGTCCACTTTAAAAATTACTAAAAAATCAATTATTCGTTAAAAAATTATTAGAAAAATCAGGGATAAACTACATGGTGTTACCTAATTTCTCACTAGAGCGATTATTGAAATACTAAAAAAAGGTTAACATTTTAGGGGGAGCACACCAGACACTATGTTATGTTTTTTTGAGTAAAACATGATAAATTTGTGTGTTCCCCCTTTTTGAACCCCTTAATCTCAACCATTTTTTGAAAAAAATAGTAGTTTAGAAACTAGATTTGGAGCACTACAACTCTTGTTTTAATTCCATCTTCAAATTTTGAGTGTAGCTATCTTCAATTTCTCATCCAAAATCAATGTTTCCTAATTTTAGAAAAAAAAAAAGTGGCAACTTAAGACCCCATTTTGGTCCCTCATCTTTGTGCACTTACCCATTAGTGACATTTAGTGTATTTTCAAGACTTATAAAAAGCCCAAGTTTTCATGAGTCTAACACAATTTGCAAACAAAACAAACACTTTTTATCTCTAAAGACAAGGCTTCATTGTGGCACATCAATTCACAACTTAGATCTCCATCGACTCAAATGACATCACATAGGTAAGCACATGTGAGCATTATATCATCTTTAAGAGAGAGGATAGGTAGGAATATCTCAGCCTTCCATCAAAAAGCTACGAGTAGGTCACAAGTAGCTTATACTAGCTAGGGATTACTATCTTATCTAAAGGGAGGCAGTGGTGAGTAATCTTGAGGGCTTGTATCGATTCCCCTTGCACCAAAAAATACCGCAAGATTTGGAGGTGAGTCAGGTGGTCACTAGCTAAGGGCTTCTTAGTAACTTTGAGGGACCAATGCCTTGCGAGCATGCAGCAAGCTACCAAAAGCTTTAACCAATCCTACAAAGAGTATCATATACCTTACACAATGCAAAAATCATTTTCACAAAGTGTTGGTATGGCTCTTTTCAATTTGGTACCATAAGGCAAGGCTGAAGTTGGTTAGGACTTGGCTTTTGCCTTACTAATTTATATATCAATTCAAAGGAAAACTCTGCTTAAGGTAGTCCCTTTTGGATGAAGTACAATCCAAAATCAGGACTTTCTAAAGGATATACTGAAAGTAAATGATAGATGAGTCTAGTTTTTTTATCACCCAAGATGTTGCAAGGGGAGAGCATATACCTATCACCTTTACAAGCACAACAAATACTTGTTTATTAACCGTCTAGATTAAGCTAAGTGTGACTAATTTAACAACACAAGATGCCATATTTGTATGATAATAGAAAAGAAAACATAGTCAAATTTAGCCTCTAAATTAAACTATGTTATGATTGTATGCAAGATTGGATAAAATTACTTCCCCCTATTTATGCTATGTTTTGATTGTATGCAAGATTGTCCAATTAAACTTCCTAAATTAGACTATGTTGCAATTTGTATGCAAGATTTTATGCAAGATTGTCCAATTAAACTTCCTAAATTAGACTATGTTATGATTTGTATGCAAGATTGTCCAATTAAACCTTCTAATTTAGACTATGTTGTGATTTGTATGCAAAATTGTCTAATTAACCTTCCTATATTAGACTATGTTGTGATTGTATGCAAGATTGTATGTCTAGAATTACTCCTATTTTAAACTAGATGTCACTAGATTATCAATGTAAGAGTGAATGCAACAATGATGCCTAAACTAAAGCCCTAAACCTACAAAAATGATTTATCAGTAGTCTAGGCACACTCCTTTGGAATTTGATGATAGCTGCAACAAGGGTTAGAATCAAAATTATCCAAAGACCTATACTAAAACTTGCTAATTTCACATGCATAGAAATAGACAACATATGTGTAGAAAAATGATTTAAATGTGCAAGAATATTGTATGCGCATCATAATTTATCATATGTGTAGCAGAATTTATCATATGCATAGAAGAATTTATCATATGTACAACATAATTGTTATGCTAGAAAAATGCACCCTTGGGTGCTTTTCCTAAATGTTTAGCTCCCAGGTCTTTGGATTTGCATTTACAACATTTTACATGTTAGATCAGACTCCCGATGAGAAAACCCATGGGTCTTGTGGCAAATAGGACCTAGGGGGCTACAATTTAATGAATCTTGAGCAAAGACAGGGGGTGGACAAGGGTGCTAGCACCCTAGTCCAATCCTATTTTGGGTCTGCCCTAATTTGAAATGTCAGTTTTGTGACTATTATTTGGTCTCTAGGCTGACATCATAAGTTTCAAATAAGAAATTCTTGGCAAGAATCTTAATAGTTGCATATATAAGCATGTTTAGGTTATCATTTGCAAACTAGAGAGAAGATATCTAGAGGATGTTTATGATTGTGAGCTATTGGCATACTTGTGATTATCATTGTGTTACAAAGCATAGCATTGTTATTGTGTTTGTTTGTAGGTTGGATTACATCTTCTCCTCATGGCATTGAAGAGCTTCTTCCTTCCATGATAGCTTCATCATCAAGGTATAATTTATTGTGCTTTATAAATTATTATCATTTGGTTTTTTACCTCTGCCTCCCAAGGGCGCGCACTCTCTCTGACAACGGTGTTTGGAAGAGTTGAATGTCTCTTCAGGGATTGATTGAGGCAAGCCTCTAAACACCACAACCCCCTCCCACACTCCTTGTGATTATAGATTATAGGTGTTGAATCTGGAGCAAGTGGAGTTGTAGAGCAGGAAAACAGACATTGAAGATTCTTGGTCTAAAAAGAAGCAGACACTATTTAACTTTTCATGACAAGGGTGCCATCAACCTTGTCATCCATTTTCAGATCATGAGAAATAGAAGACATAGCAGAGATCAGTGTTGAAAGGAGATTGGGATTGTGCAAAAAAAGTGGCACATTAGACTAGGGTGCCATCACCATTGTCCCAAATTTTCCTGTTTTCCATCTGCGAAAAATAGTGAGTTAAGGTTCTCTACCCTCTGTCTATTTCCTATAGCATTTGTCATAATTCATAGATTCAATTACTATTTACTTAAATTAGGGTTTTAAGGACATAAAGGTATTAATTGATAAACTTGTGTGATCACATCTAAATTTTGTAGCAGAAACCAAGTGGCAACTCAAATCTGATAGTTGACTCTCCTCTTGATAGGCGAGGCACTCAGTTAAAAAAGCCCTTGGAATGTTTTGTAGAAAGGAGGATTCAAACTAAAGAAAACATTAACCCTCATCCTTCTTACCCCAAAAAATTTTGGTGAACCCATGTTTTTGAAATTTTTGGCACCTTGCTGAGTGTTGTTTGACAAATTTGTATTCATTCATTCTATTGCATTGGAAAATTTACAAAAAATTGATATATTTGAAATTTTTTTAAAAATTGCATTCTAGGGTTTGATTTTGGACATAGTTTGCATTCATTTAATTAGATTCAATTGATTCTCTGATTATTACATCAAATCTGAAATTCATCATCATTCAATTCATTATTTTCAATAATGCATTTGAAAAATTACAAAAAAATTGAAAAATTTGCAAAATTTGCAAAATTTGGTGTATTAAGCTTGCATTTTTGTGAAATTTGAATTAATTGGCATCTAATTTAAATTAATTTCTGTAATTTACATTAGATCTGATCCAAAATACAGAAATTCAGTATTTACAATTCATTTGCATGCTTGATTTGTCAAAATTTGCTTGAAATCTTGCATTTTTTGTGAAAACCTAGTTTTGCATGAGCTAGGGTTGTAGTCAAAATATTGTCTCAGATTTTGATACCTTGTAAAAACACTCATTAGGTCTGATCTCTGATGGTAGTGTTGCACTGTAGTGGCCTCCTTGTGAAATTTCATTTCTAGGGTTTGAAAACTTGCATTATTCACTAGATTTGAGCGTATCATCTTGCTAGATTTGCACCCGAAGCATGTTGTAAGGGATTTTATTGCACTAATTGGCTATTATTAGCCTTTTAATTTTATTCCCCTTCTAAATTTCCTTACAACACACTTTACCTTGAGCTTTTGCATTCAAATTTTGGGAAAATTGGCATATTTTTACTATCTTTGCACTAGGGTTTGGTCTAGAGAGGCACTATAGGTGTTTTGTAACAAATTTTTTGGAAATAGGTGTCTGTTATTACTGTTATAAGTTTCTTTTCATCATAACTTTCCTTACAACACCCGTTTCCCTACTCTTTTACATGGAGATTTGGTAAAAAAACTGCATATTTTGGCCTTTTTTCACTAGGTTTGAACTTATCGATTCTTTAGAGTTGCTTCAAAGTCATGTTGTGAAATATATTCTTGAATTAGTGGAATGTTTTTAGGCATATAATTTTATGTCCCTCTTGAAAATCTTCATAACACCTCTTCTTTCATTTGTTTGCATGAAGATTTGGTGAAAAAATGGCATATTTGCACTAAGTTTTGGCTTATTGACTTTCTAGAGTTGCTCTAAAAGCATGTTGTGGAAGGTATTATTGCATTAGTGGACTATTATTAGGCATATAATTTTCTTTCCCTCTTGAAAATCTTTACAACACCTCTTCTTTTAGTTGTTTGCATTGAGAAAAGTTAAAAATATCAAGCATTTTAGAGAATATTTTGACATCTCTTTTGTATTTTGTTGCATAAGTTTTGGAAGATCTTGAAAATATGATTTGGCACTACTTTGAAAAATTACAAATGGATTTTCAACATAATAATAATTCTAGGATTGTTCCTAGGCCTCATTTGAAAAGAAGAGACCCTGAGCTTGAAATAACATTCACACCTCATGACAAAGAAATGGTTAATACCGAAGGGCCTCTTTATATAATAGTAAAGATAATGGAACAACCTATGCATGGAACACTCATAGATCCTAATTGCATGACAACTGTGGTCATTGAATATTTCCTCCTTAAACATGAAATGGCACAAGAATCTTATGAACCATTGGATTTGAGAATTAAAACACATAATGGAGCTTTCATGAAACTGATTGGCAAGATAACTCTAATGGTCTCGATCTATGATAAAGCTATGGATCAATCATTTGATATAATCCCCTTATCTGAACTCTTCCACATAAAAATTGGACATCCTTGGATTAAATCTATGAATGATGTTCCTTCCACTATTCATAAATGCATTAAATTTCCTTTGCATGGAGAGATTCGTACTATCCGTCATAATGACTATCAACCTCTGGCTAAGGATAAGAACTTTATTCTTGATTAATTTTGGCCACAACCTAAGATAGATCATGAGCCACAAAGAGATAAAACTTTCATAGAATACAGAAAATATAAAGCAAAATAATTAGCTTGAGTGGCCAGGTCTCCTTTGCAACCAATAAGAGAAGAACAAGAAGAAAGCATAAAACAAGATTATTATGGCTTTGATGAAATTTTTGACAAGAGAAATGTGGATAAGGAAAGGTCCCATAACCCACCTCATCCATGGAGAGATGGCATCTATGCTAAGGTTCCACCCCCATCATCCTTAAATAGATCGAGAGGCTTTCATTGACAACAAAATATCCCACCTAGACCAATGAGATTTGAACATGGTGCTTCCTCCTCTATTGTGCAAACAATGGAAAAACACAACAATGGTGAAATAAGAAACAAGACAAGAAGGAATAGAATAGAAAATGAAAGGAGGAGAAGACAAGCTTATGCCTAATGGATTGCAAATGAACAAGAGAATATTCAACCTAACATTGAAACAATTCAAGAAGATCCTAAAGATGAACAAGTTGAAAACAAGAACAACAATTGGGCTTTAGTACCTTACACACCACTTTCATCTAGCATTTAGGATTGGGATGATGATGACCTCCTCGATGATGACTTCTAGCATGGGCCTCTCTACAGGTAAGTATCTCTAACCATTTATCTTTCATGATGTGTTTCCCCCGTCATGTGTTATGTGTTGTTAGGCCTCCTAAGATGACCCTTGATTCTCCTCTAAGGTCAAGGATACTAGGAGATCGCCTCTGTCATGACCTTCTTCTATTTGTATCATAATTATTCTATATCTCCTCTCCTTTGATTTCATTGTTGTGTGTTGTGTCTTACGGACATAGCGTTGCAGTTGGTGAATTGGGGGCACCCTCCTACGTGACTATTTGTTCTCCTCTCTGATTTATTGTTTACCTTCCTCTAGTATATCCATCTAGCTGGTGGATGACAAAAAACATATTATACTAATGTGGACCTAGTGTCCCTTTCAAGAGCAATCAAAAAATGAACCTAGTCCATACATGACGATGGGGTAGTAACAAATTATCTGACTCTTGGCTAGTGGAATCATTCGGTAATTTCTCTATCTTGATGTTGATGTCGATGTTATCTTATCTTTCTAACAACACTTTAACAATACTACTTCTCCATGTACTTTGTTATCATGAATATTACCTTAGTTGGCTCTTTCATGTAGTTGATCATATGCATTGTTGTTTATCATGATTATTTGGACACTAACACTTTTTTTGCAGGGATGTGTTTGTGGGAACATTTGGCAATTGTAAAGTACATGTCACCTCCAAGGGGCACGGGCTTTGCAAGAGCTTGTGTTCCCTTGTGTTTTTTCTTCCTACCTTAGCATGCTTGATATTGGTATGCAATATCAACCACCTTAAGGTGGGGGTATATATAAGGTAAGTTGTCTACTTTAGATGATAGTAAAGCATGTTTGAACAATCTAACAATTAATCAAATCATTTAATCCCTCTACGGAGGTGGGATATCAAGCATATCATTTTATCTTAACCCCTCATCGCGAGGTGGGGATGGTGTATTTCTCAAAGTAGATTGCATTATCCTATCATTTTCAAAAGTCCTCATCGTGAGGTGGGGAGCGGTTTTGTGACTAACTCAACCCTTAAGCGTGTGTTCGGTGGTTGTTGTGGCAAAGCCCAATTGTTAGTGTGTGCCTATAATGTGCCTGAGGTGGTGATGAGCCTAGAAATAGGAACACTCCATCGCTTGTCTATTGTGTTTTCTCTGTGTCTTTGGTGTGTGTGTATGGCATGCTTGTTCTTAAAGTGTAAGACCGGTGGCAATGAGCTCCTCTACACTTTGGGATTTGTGTGGTGTGTTTGTTCTCAAGGTACAAGACCGGTGGTGAACAACTCCTCTACACCTTGGGAATTTGTTTGGTGTGTTTGTTCTCAAAAAAATGTAAGACCAGTGGCGATGAGCTCCTCTACACTCTTTTGGGGTTTGTTTGTTTACTATCCTTGTACTTGCATTATGCATTTCATATGGGAAAATCAAAAAGAAAATAATCACTACATTCATTATATTCTTTGTTCTATGTGTGTCTTCAATGTTGTATTCTCCATGTTTTGCATGACTATAATTGTCTTCTCTGTGTTTTGTGTGTCAGTCATTGTCTTCCATGTGTTTGGTGTGTCTTCTCTGTGCTTGGCGTGTCTATTGTGTTTGCGGACCTACTTTAATGCATGTATTGGCCTTGTGTCTAATGCATACATTAAAGTGGGGGCTAAATGTTGTGTCAAAAAAATGCACCCTTGGGGGCTTTTTCCTAAAGGTTTAGGTCCTAGGTCTTGGATTTGCATTTAGAGCATTTTGATGTTAGATCAGAGTCTTGGTGAGAAAACCCATGGGTCTTGTGGCAAATAGGACATAGGAGGATGCAATTTAATGAATATTGAGCAAAGATAGGGGTGGACAAGGGTGCTAGCACCTTTTTCCAACACTATTTTGGGTCTACCCTAATTTGAAATGTTAATTTTGTGACCATTATTTGGTCTCTAGGTTGACATCATAAGTTTCAAATATGAAATTCTTGGTAAGAATCTTAATAGTTGCATATATAAGCAGGTTTATGTTATCATTTGCAAACTAGAGAGAAGATATCTAGAGGATGTTTATGATTGTGAGCTATTGGCATACTTATGATTATCATTGTGTTGCAGAGCATAGCATTGTTATTGTGTTTGTTTGTAGGTTGAATTACATCTTCTCCTCATGGCATTGAAGAGCTTCTTCCTTCCATGAGAGCTTCATCATGAAGGTATCATTTATTGTGCTTTATCAATTATTATCATTTGGTTTTTTGCCTCTACCTCCGAAGGGTATGCACTCTCTCTGACAATGGTGTTCGGAAGACTTGAATGTCTCTCCAGGGCTTGACTGAGGCAAGCCTCTAAACACCATAATCCCCTCCCACACTCCTTGTGATTGCAGCTTACAGGTGTTAGATTTGCAAAAAGTTGAGTTGTAGAGCAGGAAGGTAGACATTGAAGATTTTGGATCTAAAAAGAAGCAGACACTATTTAACTTTTTGGGACGAGGGTGCCATTAACCTTGTCCTCCATTTTCAGATCATGGGAAACAAAAGACATAGGAAAGATCAGTGCTCGAAGGAGATCAGGATTGTGTAGAAAAAGTGGCACACTGAACTAGGGCGCCATCACCGTTGTCCTGATTTTCCCATTTTTTGTCTGTGAAAAATAGTGAGTTAAGGTTCTCTGCCCTCTATCTATTTCCTATAGCATTTGTCATAATTTGTAGATTTGATTATTGTTTTCTTAAATTAGGGTTTTAAGGACATAAAGGTATTAATCACAAAACTTGTGTGATCACATTTGAATTCCCCGGCAGAAAACCAAGTGGCAAATCAAATCTGATAGCTGACTCTCCTCTTGATAGGTGAGGCACTTGGTTGAAAAGCCCTTGGAATGTTTTGTGGAAAGGAGGATTCAAACTAAAGAAAAAATTAACCCTAATCCATTTTACCCCAATTGGATCACGGGAAAAAAAAGACATAGCAGAGATCAGTGCTGAAAAAAGATCTGGATTGTGCAGAAAAAGTGACATAATGGACTACGGTGCCATCATCGTTGTCCCAAATTTTCCCATTTTCTGTCTATGAAAATAGTGAGTTAAGGTTCTATACCCTCTGTTTATTTCTTGTAGCATTTGTCATAATTTGTAGATTTGATTATTGTTTGTTTAAATTAGGGTTTTAAGGACATAAAGGCATTAATTGGCAAACTTGTGTGATCACATATGAATTCCCCAGTAGAAAACCAAGTGGCAACTCAAATCTGATAGCTGACTTTCCACTTGATAGGTGAGGCACTCGGTTGAAAAACCCTTGGAATGTTTTGTGGAAAGGAGGATTTAAACTAAAGAAAACATTAACCCTCATCCTTTTTACCCTGAAACAAGAATTTATCATATGCGCAAGACTGTTGTTTTTTTGCTTGTAGGATCTATTTTTGGCACATATGTACAGGATTGGAACTCAAATGCATAGAAATGACCTATTATGACTATAAGGACAACAAAAACTCAAATTTGGATATTAAATTTAGGGCAAGGCCCCATAGTGGGCACCAAAATGTGATTGATAATTTGAAACAACTGTAATAACCTACTAAGATACCACAAATACTCTAGAATTCCTACTCAAATTCAATTCACCAATGAAACTAAGAAAAATAAAAAAAACATAAGTTATACCTTGAAAACTAATTTATCCTATGTGTTACATTGTCTCCTATCTTCTCAATGATCTTGTTGATAATGATATTGCTCTCAGAATTTTAGTTCTTTGCTTTTCAAGATGACATTGAGATTAATGGAATTTGTGGATTCAATAAAATGTGAAGGATTTCTACAATACAACTAAGATAATGGTGAGAATTTTGCTATTTCCATGATATTGATAATGATTGATATGAGGATAACAATATCCAACTAAATGATGCTATGAAGCTAGATGATAATGCAACAATGGAGATTGTGATATTGATATGCAAATGGGGGCCAAAGGCATGCTTCGGTACTTGATAGAATTTTTGCAACATGTAAGTACTATAGCTCTTGTGATTGTAAAATGAAGGTGAGGAGCTTGCTTTTATAGGCCAAGGAGGGCTCAAATCCAAGTATCAAAAGATCCACAGTTGGAGAATAAGTCTTGTCACATGTATGATCAAGATCAAATTGGTTTGATGAGGGGAGATAAAGGTGGAAGATGTTCCTACTATGATGACAAGGTGGAGGAATAGGAGGGACAAGGAGCCACATGGCATGATGCTCACAAGGACCAATGAGATAAAGGTGGAAGACCATGAGAAGAACATGGAGGAAGGAGTCTTTAGTTGTTGGAATGTGAGAGGGAATATAGGATTTATGAGATAAGTGTCTCATAGTCAATATTGACCATGGGGATAGTTGAGAAGAAATAGGGCACATGTTTGAGATGATAAATACTTAATTAAATATTAATAATATTTAATAATTGGTGCTATATGATGAGGTGTCCAATGGCGTGGAGGGTGACATGGATGAATGATGTGGATTTTAGACATATAGCTTTGTCTTAGAGGAAATAATTAAATAATTTAGGATCATTTAATTAGAGATGTCTTTAGAGGAATTTAATATATTTAATTGTTAGAAGAATATGATGAACGTGAACCAAATAAATAAATTAGTGTATTTATTTTTTGATAGAGGAATAAGAATAAAATAAATATAAAATATTTATTTAATTCATCTTGAGCCATTTTTAGGTTTATACATTATCAACTATCTCTATTCTGATGAACTTGATCACTACTTTCCTAGGCATCTATTATATCAATATATATCATCTCCAAAATATTAGATTCCTCCGCGTCGGTCAAGGAAGATCACAAACTCCGATGAAGAGCTATAACATGTGTACACGGGTAGGTCAGACCCAAACATGAAGAACTCCTCCACAAATGAATGGGATAATGTGTGGATCTCAGGGAAGGTTGACCATGAATGATAGGGGCCATCCCACAATAATGGGTAACACTTTTTGGCCAAACTTGACATTGAAATCAACATTTTAAACTAAATCTTCACTTTTTGACACCTATAGCCACTAAACCATTAGAAATTTGAAGATGATGCGAACTAGTGATTTGTGAGATTTTGTTTGTAGAGTCTAAATATATATATATATATATATATTAAAATTTGGAGTTAAATTGTAAAAAAAAATTGTCTCTTTTGATAACTAGTTTTTAACAGTAAACAACATTTTTTTAAAGTGATGTGTATTCTGTAGCACGTAACTTTTTTTCTACAAAGGATAAAATTCTGATTCTTTTGAATTTAGATTGGTAACATGGCAACACCAATATATAGGGCATGCATTTAGTTTCATAATATTTTTTTTATTTTTTTTAATTAAGTTTTGAAGTTAAACCAATTATAATTTAGACATAGGTGTATTCCGTAAAACATAACTTTTTTTGTATTTATCAAAATTCTTTTTTTTTTGTTGAAACAAGGACATCAATACCTAGGGCATAGATATTAAAAAAAATTCACTAATTTACTAATTTTCCATGTGTAGAGTAAAGAACTTGATGTTCGGCGAAAAACCTACATTCACAAGAAATAAAAAAATAAATATAATAATCAAATTACATATATTTAAAATTATACTTTTTTGAAGCTTATAATAAGGACTACATACTTACAAAACATAAATTTGAAATGAAATCATTTGATTCCCAAAAAGGTAAATCAAAAGTGGTTTTTTATTAACATTTTGATAGGTGTAGAGGAGACTCCATTATAATTATGGTTTAAAACTAGCAGGGTTCTATCCAAGGGGGTTTGAATCTAAGGGGGTTTGATCAAACCCTCTTCAATTGAAATCCTTTAAATGGAACCTTTCAAGGCTTAAATCATTATATTTTCTAAAAATATGTGATTTGAACAAAAATCAGGATCTCCCAGAAAGTGTAACCCATTATTGTGGAAGCACCCATAGAACATTGAAAGATATGTCATTTAGCTCTATGGATCAAGAAATGCTCCACAAGTCTTCTCCTTTAGCTGAATATCTGAACTATCAGAAATGCTCTACTTTGAGAAAACAATCAATCTTCTGATAGAGATAACTTTTTAGTACTTGATCCAAATGCTCTGAATTATGTATATGATGTAGATGAGTGAATCTAGATGCTAATTCTAGTTCCACAAGTTTTGAAATGCAACTATGGTAGAATGCAGACCAAAATACAGAATCTGCCTTTAATTGAACTGCTTGAACTAAACTGGAAAATGAAAAGAAACAAACTAAAATGTAAATATTTTTTGTTGATGCAAGATTTCTCTTGAACCAGGGATGCTCCTACATTAGACATCTGGGGTTATTGAAAAAGTGAGTCCCTCACTTTGCTGGGGCTATAGGAAAACCAAGATGATCTACCTTAGCCTGAGAAATCCAAGATGAATCTTCTTCTGGTTTGCCTTTCCACTTCACAAGATATTCTTTGTATTGTCTTCCTCTAGTGTCACATCCAACTTTGTTGTCCAAGATGTTCTCAATCTGCTCCAGTGCTCATGGTAACTGCTGCTTCAAGTTTTCCTCAATGCTATCCCTAAACTCTACTTCATGATACTGATATAGGTCTGCAATATTGAAAATAGGTGATATACCCAATGTCTCTGGTAGCTCCACTACATATGCATTTCTTGAATCAAATTTTTTAAGTATCCTACAAGGTCCAAACTTCTTCATCTTCAACTTGTTATATGTCCCAATTGGAGATCTTTATTTTCTCAAGTATGCCATCACTTCCTAACCAACTTAAAATTCTTTGTCTTCTCTTCTCATCTACTTGTTCCTTATACTTACTATTCATGTCCTCTAAATGTTTCTTCACCTGATCATGCATTGTCTTCATGTGATTTGTAAATTCTTCTGCTTCTGCACTTCTCTTTTCTTCTACATTGATCTCTCAACTCTGCTACTCCTTTAGAATTTATTCCAGTAACAATCTCAAAAGGTGTTCTTCCAGTATTCCTATTCATTGAATTATTGTATACAAATTCTTCTTGTGAAAGAATCAAATCCCAACTTCCTTCCTTTTCTCCTACCAAACATCTCACCAAGTTTCCCAAACTCTTATTCACTACCTCTATTTGTCTATCAGTCTGTGGATGAAAAGATGAACTAAATTTCAAATCTATCTTCATCTTCTTCCAAAGTGTCTTCCAAAAATATCCAATAAATCTTGTTTCTCTGTCTGAAATTATGCTCTTAGGTAATCCACGCAATCTCAAAATCGCCTTGAAAAATAGGTTAGCTACATGCATAGCATCAGTTGTCTTCTTACAAGGTATGAAATGTACCATCTTTGAAAATCTATCCACCACTACAAATATAGAATCATGTCCTTTGTGTCTTTAGTAATCCCATTATAAAATCCATACTTATGTCTTCCCAAGGTCTCTTCGGTACTATAAAAGGTTTATATAATCTAGTATTCTAACTACTTCCTTTTGCAACTTGACAAACTCTACAACTCTATATAAATTTCCTAACATCCTTATGTATCTTAGGCCAAAAGTAATTTTTACTTACCAAATCCACTGTCTTATCAATGCCAAAATGTCTTGCCAATCCTCCACTATACTTTCCCTTGATCAATTGTCTCTCCTTGAACTCTTAGGTATGCATAACTGATTTCCTCTGAACAACATATCTTCTTGAATGAAATAATCCAACCAGTTACTCCTATTTGTCACAATAGGTTCCTTACATACTTTCCAAGGTTCTGCAAAATCAATATCTTCTTCATACATATGCTTCAACTCACCAAAACCTAACACTTCAACTCTCATCTTTGTCAACAAATTTCTTTTCCTACTCAATGCATTTGTAACTTTGTTTGATTTTCCACTCCTATGCTTCAATATAAAAGTATAACTCTACATGAACTCTACCCATCTCATATGTCTCTGATTCAACTTTCCTTGACTATTCAAATATTGCAAAGCTTGATGATCTATATGCAACACAAACTCCTTAGGCAACAAATAGTGTCTCCACTTCTTCAAGGCTTGAATTATGGCATAAAAATCTTGATCATAAACTAAATATCTTCTCCTTGCATCACTTAACTTCTCACTAAAATATGCTATAGGTCTACCTTCTTGACTTAACACTGCTCCAATTACATTCCCACTTGCATCACAATCAACTTGAAATACCTTATTGAAATCCAGTAATGCCAAAATAGGTTTCTTTGTCACTTACTACTTCAACAACTCAAAACTTTTATCTACCTTTGATGTCCACTTAAGGTCTTTTTTGTCACCTCTCATTGTCTCTATCATAGGGTTAGAAACTGAACTAAAATTTCTGATGAACTTCCAGTAGAAACTAGCCAATCCATGAAATGATTTGACTTCTCTAATGCTTTCCAGTATAGACCATTCAACAATTGCTCTTACCTTCTCAGGATCTATCTTCAATCCTTCCATAGAAATCACAAATCCCAAGTAAACAAATTCTTCCTTCATCAAACTACATTTCTTGATGTTGATAAGCAATTTCTCTTCTCTCAGTCTCTGTAATACTTGTCTTAGGTGCAATAGATGCTCTTTTTTTGTCTTGTTGAAAATCAAAATATTATCCAAATATACAATAACAAACTTACCCAAGAATTTCTTCAAGACTTCATTCATCAACCTAATGAAAGTACTTGGTGCATTTGGCAATCCAAAAGGCATCACTAACCACTCATATAATCCTTCATTTGTCTTGAAAGTAGTCTTCCATTCATCTCCTTCTCTGATTATGATCTGATGGTATCCACTCTTCAAATCTATCTTTGTGAAACATTTTTCTCCACTCAAACAATCCATAATGGCATCCATCCTAGATAAAGGAAATCTATACTTAATTGTGATCTTGTTTATTTCTCTAGAGCTAGTGCACATTCTCCATTCCCCATCTTTCTTTGGTGCTAACACTACAGGTACTGCATAAGGACTCAAACTTTCTCTAATCAAACCTTTCCTCAACAACTCTTATATCTACCTATTCAATTCCTCATTCTCTACTGGTGTCATTTTGTGTGCTAATTTGTTAGGCAAACTAGCTCCAGGTATTAGATCCTTGTGATGACTGATACTCCTTATAGGTAGAAACTCTTCAGGTACATTATCTAATATGATGTCTTTATACTCTGACAACAAATCTTTTATCTCCTCTAGTTGTGATTCCTTAGTCTCCTTCAATGATTCAGGATTCTTAGGGATGAAAGCATAACACATGTTCTCATGTCTCAAACCATCCAAAAATTTTCTTCTATTTACCAAACAGATTCTAGCATTTCCACATACCTCACTCTTAGGATCATCCTCCAAAGGAATCAAAGTAATTCTCTTTCCATTTGATGTTATAGTATATGTATTCTTTTTCCCATCATTTATAGTTTTTCTATCATACTACCAAGATCTACCCAATAAGATATGACATACATCCATAGACATAATATCAAACAAGACTTCACCATGATAAGATCCAATATGAAATTTCACCAAACATTATTCACTCACCAGTACCTTATGATCATCCTGAATCCATGCTATTTGATAGGGCTTGGGGTGTTTCAATCTTTCCAACTTCAACTTAGTCACCATCTCTTCTGAAACTACGTTATCAAAACTACCACTATCAATAACAACTTTACACCACTTATCTCTTGATTTACATTTGGTTCTAAATTTTTTTTTCCTTTGTGGTGGTTCCTCATTTGTCTCTGCTTGAAATAATGCACTCCTCATCACAAGTGATTCTCATTTCTTAGGTTTACCAATTGAACTAGGTGATCCAATAGGTTCTTCTTCCACATAGGCTACTCTTCCACTATTCTCTGTCTTCTTACTTGTACTACCTTGATTACATTCAAATGCTCTATGTCCTTCACCTTCAAACTTGAAACAAGTTCCTCTAAATGTCGTCCTATCAAGTCCTCTTCCTTCTTTTTTGTATCCTTCACTCTGATATGCATTAGGGTTTCCTCTTCAATAGTAAGTTCTGTCATCCCTCTGCTATGCATTGTTATCTCTGTCATCCTTCTTGAATATGTTCTCTTGTTTGTTCTTCTCTACATATGATCTCTCTCCTCTAGAAAATGTTCTACCTCTATGAAATTTACCTCCTCTGCCTCTCTGTCTCTCATCATGCCTCTTATTCAACTTCTCTTCAACCTTCAGGGAAAACTTATAAGCTTCCTCTAAAGATGTCATCCTTCCAAAACTCAATTCTTCTTGAATGTTCAATCTTAGTCCATTGATGTATCTATCCACTTTCTCCTTGCTTGCTTCACTATGTTCTATTCTTATGATCATCTTATGAAATTCTTCAGTATACTCCATAGATTTCTCATTTCGCTTCAAGTTTTGCAATCTGTTCAACAGTTCCAACTCATTGTGAGCAGGTATAAACTGATTCTTCAATTTTGTCACCATCCAATCTCACTTTGTAATCTTTTCTTTTCCCCTTCTACCTCCAGCCAAGTGAACTTATTTCCAACATATAGCAACATGTCCTTTCAACTTTGTCTTCACAAATTTCACCTTCTCTGGATCTTCAACTTATTCATACTTAGAGTATTCTTCCATGTCATTTATCCAATCAATCAACTCCTTCATATTCAAATTTCCAGTATAATTCGGTACATCAACTATAGGTCTTTTTCCAATTTTCAAAATAGCTCACAACATATTGATTTAATCTAATTTTTCTTCTTCATCACCTCCTAGGGTTTCTCTAGTTTGATCAGTAGATTGAAATTCTTCTTCATCATCACTTTCAACATTAGGTCTAGGTGTCAATCCTCTTCGCCTATCTTCCTTAACAACATCTAATAAAATTTGCATTGTTTTCATCATTTCCATCATCTCATCCATTCTACTAGCCATCGTTCCAACAACAAGGATTCTCCTTGGCGGCATTCTTCCTAGGATTAAGTGCAAACTGCCTCAAATTCAGTGAACGAGCTATAGGGTGATAACTACCTCACAATCGGTGATCGGTTACAACACAAGTAACCTACCTCAGATTCAGTGATCTATCCACAACAGGATCTTATGGAATTCCTACACCAATTTCACTAAATTCTCTCCCAAAGATTTGAACTTTCACTTTGATACCACTTGGTACAGTAATGGTTTGGAGGGTCCTCAAGGAGAATTGTCCAGACCATGTAGCTAGAGTAAACACAATGGAAACAATTCAAAGAAATGAAGCAAATGCAGATTTAGTCATTCAGTATATCATCAAACTCAAATACAAGTTGTCTAGCATCGCGTGGGCTTACAATTAGGGCTCATAGGCTTGATTATAGAATATCAGAATATGCACAAGATATAGCTTTGAAGCTCCTTTGCAAAGAATCTAAATTATCAACTATCTCTATTTTGATGAACTTGATCACTACTTTCCTAGGCATCTATTACATTAATATATATCATCTTCAGAATATTAGATTCCTCCATGTTAGCCAAGGAAGATCACAAACTCTGATGAAGAGATGTAACCTATGTACATGGGTCAGACCCAAACATGAAGAACTCGTTTGCAAATGAATGGGATAATGTACGAATCTTAGGGAAGGTTGACCAAAAACCATAGAACATTGAAAGATGTGTCATTTAGCTCCATGGGTCGAGAAATGCTCTGCAAGTCTTCTCCTTTAGCTGATTATCTAAACTGTCAGAAATACTCTGCTCTGAGAAAATAATCAATCTTCTGATAGTGATAAATTTATGGTACTTATCTAATTGCTCTAAATTTTGGATATGATGTAGATGAGTGAATCTAGATGCTAAGTCCAGCTCTGTAAGGTCTAAAATGCAACTACAATAGAATGTGGACCAAAATACAGAAACTACCTTTGACTGAACTGCTTGAACTGAACTAGAAAATGAAAAGAAACAAACTAAAATGCAAATGTTTTGGGTTGATGCAAGATTGCTCTTGAACGAGGGATGCTATTGCATAACTATTGTGGGACGCTATCATGTCATGTGGAAATTTGTGCAAAGTACTAGTTTCTAGACAATTTGGGATTAAAAATAACAAGACACTAGAACATCACATGGATAACACAAAGGTGACAACAAAGCTTGATGACTTGAGAGAACATAGGATACAAGGCATGAGCACCATGGGAGGGAAAAAGGATAGTGCAAGGGCTAAAATGATCCTAAAAACAAACTAAAGGAATGGACACTAAAGCAAGGCCAAAATATAACATGGAATCACAAAGATATGAAATTTATGATGTTACAACAAGAATGACACATTAATGTCAAGACTAAAGTGAGTTCAAAGAAACTATGTGAAAGTGAAAATTATACACTTTTCTCCTCTATGTTTTACCCCCACTTTGGTATACAAGACAATCTATATGAATCATGCATGCTAAAGTAAGATATGACAATAAGTAAAGTAAAATGTATGTCTCAAAATTATACAATTTTTTAAAAAAGATATAAATTAGTTCATAACCTTTTTTTCTCCATATTTTTAGTGAGGAAGCATCTCCAAATCTTGAAACATGGATAAAACAAATCTTTAATAGCAACATTACTAAAATCAAGGAAAATTTTAGTGGCAATTTGTTACCAATTGGCAACTTTTTTACTTTTGGGGGTTTGAGAATGGCAAATATTACTAGTTTTTGTAGTGTATGCTTTTGCTAAAATTTTATTATATTTTTGTTCATGTAGCTTTAGATCACCCACCAATTGATATTTTAATATCGTAGAATAGCATTATATTTTCATACTATTTGTTATAGTTTGATCTCGATCACCAAGATATTATAGAGGTGTAAAAGCACAAAGCTGTGTCACACTTTCAGCCAACTTATCAGCACAAGTGAATTTAAGTATTTTTAACTAAAAATCAATTTTGGTCAAACATATGATCTTGTAAGATTCATTCTAGCTAAGTTAGATATGTCCACAACTTTTCCAACTAAAATTGTTGGCTAAATACATATGTAGAACCACTATGAGGCCAATTTACCAAAAAATAAAATTATTTGAAAAACTTGATATTTCAACAACTTCTACTCATGTAAATAACATTTTTTTAAAAATATCCTTTTGTAGATCTATAAGTTTAGTTTTCAAAAATATATATATTTTAATAGTTTAATTATTATTTATATTTTCCTTTGTATTTTAACTAAAAGTAGGTTATCATTACAAAACATTCGATCGGTTACCATGTCAAGGAAAAATAGTAAAGTTTATTAAAAAAATTGAAAAAAATATGATGCACTATATAAAAGAATCTATATCAAGATGGTATATTTTTTTTTTCTATTTTAGATAAATAGTTAATATGAAAGTTGACATCAAATGGAAACAACTACGTTTTAATACACACACATTTTATTATTTATTTAAAAATATATATTTATCAAAATTGGAAAAAATTATATCTATGACTAAAGTTTCAAGTTATAAATATGCACAAAAAATTTGAAGAAAAAAAAAATTACTATATAAAGATTGGTGTCTCATGTAACTTCATTTTTCAACATTTTATCATCAACTAAATTATAACATCAATTTATTAAAAACTATATTCAAATAATTTTTTAAATGTTTTCAAAAAATACAAACATAAGATATACTAAAAAATAAATATTTTATTAGTTTACATCATTTCAAAATTCAAAACATATGTCACTTTTTAGTGATTCAAGTTTAAAAGTCGGATTAGTGTTGGTTGTTTCCTTTATAAAAGTGTGACACAAATAGATAACTTTTAATCGAGGTCCAACTACATATCATGTGAATTTTTCTTTTTCAAATTTAGGTTGCAATCACTTGCCTATTTCCATTAATTATGGCTAAACAATGTTGTGATCAGTAATGAAATTATAGGCAATTAGGGGAAAAGGAGATGCAAGTGCATGCTTGAGCATCCTAGAAATATGGTATCATGTCTGAGGAACTAGAATTTGTGGTTTAATTTGATAGTTTGTGTGTAAGTTTGAGGCTACCAATCTATGGTGGTGAAATTTAGTGCATAGATTTTGTGGTTATATTATATTGTAAATCACTATGTGGTCACTTGTAGCTAGTCTAGAACTAGTGTTCCATAGTTAGTTTCATTTGTGTAATATTGACATTATTGTGTAAACAAATGACTATGACTTGCATGTAAGTGGGCTCATTACAAAAAAGTTATGGTTGTCATTTAGTGATAATTATATAAGCTACCTATTTAATTATATGTGTTGTTTTCATGTCAATTCTTGTGTGTTGTGATTATTTGTAGTTAAATTATTGTTGTGGGTTGCACAATTGGATAGTCCTTTCTTTGACCCTCCTACCATGACTACATCATTTGGTATCAAAGAAAGGTTGGATCAAGAGAGTATGGTTGGTGTGGATGTGAGTGCACCTAGTCATGTTTTGAGTATCCGAGTTTCACACAACATAAGATGTGGTGGTGATGTATTGCAAGTATGTGCCTGATTGGTGTTGTCATTGATGTCAACTATGCTCTTATTTTGTTGCTTTCTTGTCATGAGTAAGATGCTTTGTATTTACCTATGTAACTAATTTTGATGTTTAGGATATTGAAAAAAATAGCCCCTCCAATGGAAACATTGTGTTGTAGTCGAAACCATGTATTAAACTCTGAAGAATAGTCTAGAAGATAGCTCTGCATTTCCTGTAGAATGAATATATTTTCTTATGGATTGGAAGTGATTTAGAAGTCTATCCAAAGATATTATATTCCAAGTTTGAGCCTCTGACATGAATAATTAAGAGAATTATGTTCACCAGTGTGAAAACTACTTTTCTTGTATGTTTGGTGGTGACAGGGAGAGAGTGTCATGCTTTGCATTACTCCGCATTGAAGTATTTTAGTCTACGGTTCTGAAATAAAGTCTATGAGGATGTTAAGTGACTTCTGTTGCAAGTATGAGGTGATCCAGTGTTGTCATTGATGTCAACATACTCATATTGCATTGACAAGAAGGATTTGATGAGCTGTGTGCTGAGGATATTGAGAAAATTAGCCTCAGTCAGGAACAGTGAAGAACAGTGATGAGAAGAAGGCAAATGTACTGTATAGGATGAGAACCGAAGGATGCGGATTAAAGGGTTAGTAGATATGAGTCTTGAGATGCTTCAGTTAAGATTTCAGAGGTCCGCATGAAGATCTGAAGGAGTTGTGGCTGTCGGTATAGAACCGGTTCCGGCAAGTATCCAGAGGTGACAGAGGATCACAAAAAGGTCCGGTGAGGTCTGGAATTGTATTATCCTAATCTGCGGATTGGACGGAGTGTTTGGGATATCCTTGTGATGTGTCATCCTGATTTGTGTATGATTTGGAGGTCCGGAAGTACCTCTTGCATTATGACAGTGGCAACAGACTGTGTTCTTGAAGTTCCGGATGAGGAAGACAAGAGATCCCAGTAAGTAGAGGAAGTGCGGATGTATCCAGACATTCAGACAGGCTTGTGAAGGTTCTTGGATCATGTTTAGGTTGTGTTGTTGGTCCGCATTGATGGTAGAGCCCGGAATTGAAGTTATTCTTCCGGATGAAGTTCTTGCTCTGTTTAGCCGACCGGATGAGTTGTTCATCCTGCGAATGTTCTTGTGATGGCCGACCGGATGTGTTATTCATCTTGCGGATACTCCTATGGTTGTTTGCCGACTTAGATGTTTGTTCCTAAGTCGATGTCTTGTATAAATAACGGTTTGTGAGTTCATTTCAAAGTGTGGTGTGTGGATGAGTGTGGCATAGCGAAGAAACGTGTGAAAGGCAGAGCAGAGATTTTTGGGCTTAATTGGAACTGATCCGGACATGGTAGAGATGTCATTCTCCAGTTCAAGACTATGATTTTTATCACTTTGTAGACAGTGTGTCTCCTTGTAGGCAGTGGGCCTCTTTGTGAGCAGTGTGCTCGGGCAGTGAGCCCTTATTGGCATGTGCCATTCATTTTTCTTTATTCTTCTAACAGAGAATAATTCTTGGGTTAATCACCCCGTGGTTTTTCCCTTAACCGGGTTTTCCACGTCAAAATCTTGATGTTCAATGTGTTGATGCTTATCTGCTCTTGTGTTTATGTATTATGCTTTCATGGATGATTATTTGATATGCTGCTAACTAACAACAAAGAATCAAGTGTTTGAAAGAAGAAGAAGTTGTATACAACTGATTCACCCCCCCCCTCTCAGTTGTATGCCCTAGATCCAACAATTGGTATCAGAGCCAAGTTCCTCTGATAGGAGCTTAACTGCTTGAGGAGATCCAGGATGTCGTCATACAAGAAGGATAGTCCGAAGTTCGATGGAACCAACTTCACTCTCTGGAAAGGTCGCATGAAGTGTCACTTGGAATGTATGGGAAAAGCATACTTGGCTATGGTTTCAAAACCATATGTACCTCCACAAGGTGGTCCAACAACTCTGAATGAAATCACAGAAGCTGAAAACAATCTGCAGACCAAGGAAGCTCTTCTAAGCGCATTGAATGACTCAGATCTCTCGAATGTTATTGACCTACCAACTGCATATGAGATCCTGACTAAACTGGAACTTCTGTATGAAGGAGATGAGTTTGTCAAAAGTGCAAGGTTACAAAGCCTGAAAGGGAAATTTGAAAGATTGAAAATGAGAGATGATGAAAACATCACTACCTTCATGCCAAGAGTAAATGAGCTGGTATGTGGAATCAGAAATGCTGGTGGAACTTTAGATGAAAATGAGATTGTCTGCAAAATCCTAAGATCCCTTCCTGCTGCCTACAAAATCAAAGTTGCTGCCATTGATGAATTCAGAGCCCACACAACTGTCACAAGAGAACAACTGGCTGGCAAACTAGCTGCATTTGAAATGACCGAGTTTGGAGATGATCCTCCCAAGACTGAATCTGCTTTCAAAGCCAGTGCCTATGTGAAAGGCAAACAGAGATTTGATCCGGGTGAAAACTCATCAAGGAAAATGTCATGGTATGATCAAGCAAGAAGAGACATGGAAGAAGAAGAAGCAGAAACAGCTCAACTTGAAGCCCTCATTGCAAAGAGACTGCCAAGAGGATCCGGTAAGTATGAAGGAAAACTACCCTTTAAGTGTTTCAACTGCAATAAGATTGGTCATTTTGCCTCAAGATGTCCGGAGAGATCTGCAAGATCTAATACTCACAGACAAAGGTTTCAAAAGAATTGCTATTATGTTCATGAAGAAGATGACAATGAAGGAGTAACAGATGATGAATCAGAACTAGGAAGCAAATCTGGAAATGAGTGGGTGTTTATAGCCATCAAGGAAGAAGATTCAATACTCTCTGAATCTGTCAATCACAAAGTTGTTGAAAAAGCCTTGGCTGCTCAAGTGGAAGAAAAGGATGATTGGGTTATTGACAATGGATGTTCTCACCATATGACTGGTGACAAGAATAAGTTCTTAGATTTGGAAAGATATGAAGGAGGAATGGTAAAGTTTGGTGACAATTCTGCTGGCAGAATCAGAGGTAGGGGAACTATTTCCTTTGATGGTAAGAGCAAAACAGGAAATGTACTGTATGTTGAAGGATTGAAGCACAATCTTCTCAGTGTTGGTCAGTTAGTGGACAAAGGCTATGATCTCCGGTTCAAGAATGGAAAATGCAGAATCTTTACAAGCTCCGGAACTGAAATTGCATCCAGTACTCAGACAAAAGGTAATATCTTTCATCTGGTTGGTTCAAATAAAAGTTGTTTGTTTGTCCAAATTGATCAGAGTTGGTTATGGCATAGAAGAATGTGTCATGTAAATTTTGATAACATCATCAAGATAAGCAATACTCAGGCTGTGAGAGATCTTCCAAAATTGATGAAACCTACAAATAGTGTGTGTAAAGAATGTCAGTTAGGTAAACAAAGCAGAGTCTCTTTCAAAAGCAAAGATCAGTCTTCTACCGGATTGTTGGAATTAGTACATACTGATCTATGTGGTCCGACAAGAATCAAGAGTCTGCAGGGTGATAGATATTTCATGTTGTTAATTGATGATCATTCCCGGATGATGTGGGTTACCTTTCTAAAAGAAAAATCAGAAGCTTTTGAGAAGTTCAAAATCTTCAAAGCTATGGTGGAGAATCAAACCGAATTGAAACTAAAGTGTCTAAGGTCTGATAGAGGTGGTGAATTTACATCTGGTGAATTCATTGACTTTTGTGAGAAACAGGGTATAAGGAGACAGTTGTCTGCTCCTAAGACTCCACAGCAGAATGGAGTAGTTGAGAGAAAGAACCGGACCATCCAGGAAGCTGCTAGGACAATGATGTTGGAAGCAAATGTTCCTCAAATGTTTTGGAAAGAAGCTATCAGCACCGCAGTCTACACTCTCAATCGAGTTCAAATCAGAAACAACACCGGTAAGACCCCCTATGAACTCTGGTTTGGCATCACTCCTACTGTGAAATATTTCAGAGTATTTGGTAGCAAGTGTTATATTAAAAGAGATGAAGATCTAGGAAAGTTTGATGCTAGAAGTGATGAAGGAATTTTCTTGGGTTACTCCACTCAAAGCAAAGCATACCGGTGTTACAATAAGAGATTGAGGAAGATGATAGAAAGCACCAATGTAAAGGTTGATGAAGGAATTGAGAAGCCTTCAAGATTTTATGAGTTTGATGAAGATGACCAAGATAGTGTTCAAGGACCTCAATCCTCTCCGGTGAGACAGAGTCAGCCTGATCCAGTAAATCAGGAAGAAGAGATAGGTCTGAATGAGCCTGATCAAGAAGCAGCAGTGCAGGATACTCCCAAAATTCCAAGGTATGTAAAACTGAACCACTCTGAAGATCAAATCATAGGTGACAGAAGCAAAGGTGTACAAACTAGAAGGAATGTTGCTCAAAATCAGAATGAATGTTGTCTGATTTCAAAGATTGAACCTAAAACAATAAATGAAGCCTGCAATGATGAAAACTGGACCAAAGCAATGGAAGATGAATTGATGCAAATTGAGAAAAATCATACTTGGGATCTTGTTCCCAGACCTAGAGACAGGAATGTAATTGGAACCAAGTGGGTCTTCCGGAACAAACTAAATGAAGCTGGTGAAGTAATCAGAAACAAAGCTAGATTGGTCTGCAAAGGCTACTCTCAAATAGAAGGAATTGACTTTGAAGAGACTTTTGCTCCGGTGGCAAGAATTGAAGCAGTCAGATTACTTCTTGCATTTGCTGCCT
The DNA here is from genome assembly GCA_027924645.1 of Cunninghamia lanceolata. Taxonomy (NCBI): domain Eukaryota; kingdom Viridiplantae; phylum Streptophyta; class Pinopsida; order Cupressales; family Cupressaceae; genus Cunninghamia; species Cunninghamia lanceolata. The sequence goes on from BSBN01000389.1 coordinate 8,322,390, forward strand.
TCAAAGAATTCAAGGTATATCAGATGGATGTCAAGTCTGCCTTCCTAAATGGTGATCTGGAAGAAGAAGTCTACATTGAACAACCGGATGGTTTTCAATTGTCTGATAATGATGATATGGTCTGCAAGCTGAAGAAAGCTTTGTATGGATTGAAGCAAGCCCCAAGAGCATGGTATGAAAGGTTGGATAAGCATCTTGTGCAGATTGGATTCAACAAAGGTACTGCTGACAGTAACTTATATTTCAAAATTGATCATGAAAATATTTTAATTGTTGAAGTGTTTGTGGATGATATCATTTTTGGAGGAAGAGATAGTATGTGCAAAACTTTTGCAAATCAGATGAAAAGTGAGTTTGAAATGTCTATGCTTGGTGAAATGAATTTCTTCTTGGGTCTGCAAATTACTCAAACAAAAGAAGGGATCTTCATTTCTCAGACCAAATATGTGAAAGAATTGTTAAAGAAATTTGGTATGGAAGACTCAAAGCCTATGAACACTCCTATGGCAACCGGATGTAAGTTAAGCAAAGATGATGATTCTCCAAAGGCAGATCAGACAAAGTATAGATCAATGATTGGTGGATTGTTGTATCTCACTCAAACTAGACCAGATATAATGCAGGCTGTTGGTCTTGTGGCAAGATTCCAGGCTGATCCTAAAGAATCTCATGTTATGGCAATCAAAAGAATTTTTAGGTACTTGAAAGGAACAGTTGAGTATGGTCTATGGTACCCTAGAGATCCGGACTTCTCTCTTCATGCTTACACAGATGCAGATTGGGCAGGAGATGTGGATGACCGGAAGAGCACTAGTGGTGGAGCATTCTTTTTGGGGAAGAGATTGGTTTCTTGGCTAAGCAAGAAACAAGATGCAATATCTCTGTCTACAACTGAAGCAGAATACATTGCAGCAGCAGGTAGTTGCACTCAAATCTTATGGATGAAGCAGATGCTAAGAGACATCAAAGTTGAATATGAGAAGCCTATCACAATTTTCTGTGATAATTCAAGTGCAATTAATATCTCCAAGAATCCGGTATTGCATTCTAAGACTAAGCACATATCTATTAAATTTCACTTTTTGAGAGAACAAGTAAACAAGGAAGAAGTCAGATTGGAGTATGTTCCCTCCAAGGATCAGATTGCAGATATCTTTACAAAACCTCTTCCCAAAGACTCTTTTGAATATCTCCGGGAGAAGTTAGGGGTCATGGCCCCTCCGGTGATGAACTAAGATGCACTGATGTGCATCAGTCCGGTGGCTATCACAGTCATATCTTGTGATCCGGACTAATGGGGAGCTGCAACTAAGGGGGAGCAGCTGGTATGATTCTGATGTATGAGAATTGCAAGTATGAGCCCTTTGCCATTGATGTCAAAGGGGGAGAGAAGACATGTGAAAAACAAGTGGTTGATGATCAAAGGGGGAGCAGTAAAGGAAGAGAAGACATATGAAAAGTTGAAGCTCTTGTCTTAATGGTTTTTCACATCATATGTTGCCATCAATGACAAAGGGGGAGATTGTTGCAAGTATGAGGTGAGCCAGTGTTGTCATTGATGTCAACATACTCATATTGCATTGACAAGAAGGATTTGATGAGCTGTGTGCTGAGGATATTGAGAAAATTAGCCTCAGTCAGGAACAGTGAAGAACAGTGATGAGAAGAAGGCAAATGTACTGTATAGGATGAGAACCGGAGGATGCGGATTAAAGGGTTAGTAGATATGAGTCTTGAGATGCTTCAGTTAAGATTTCAGAGGTCCGCATGAAGATCTGAAGGAGTTGTGGCTGTCGGTATAGAACCGGTTCCGGCAAGTATCCAGAGGTGACAGAGGATCACAAAAAGGTCCGGTGAGGTCCGGAATTGTATTATCCTAATCTGCGGATTGGACAGAGTGTTTGGGATATCCTTGTGATGTGTCATCCTGATTTGTGTATGATTTGGAGGTCCAGAAGTACCTCTTGCATTATGACAGTGGCAACAGACTGTGTTCTTGAAGTTCCGAATGAGGAAGACAAGAGATCCCAGTAAGTAGAGGAAGTGCGGATGTATCCGGACATTCAGACAGGCTTGTGAAGGTTCTTGGATCATGTTTAGGTTGTGTTGTTGGTCCGCATTGATGGTAGAGCCCAGAATTGAAGTTATTCTTCCGGATGAAGTTCTTGCTCTGTTTAGCCGACCGGATGAGTTGTTCATCCTGCGAATGTTCTTGTGATGGCCGACCGGATGTGTTATTCATCTTGCGGATACTCCTATGGTTGTTTGCCGACTTAGATGTTTGTTCCTAAGTCAATGTCTTGTATAAATAACGGTTTGTGAGTTCATTTCAAAGTGTGGTGTGTGGATGAGTGTGGCATAGCGAAGAAACGTGTGAAAGGCAGAGCAGAGATTTTTGGGCTTAATTGGAACTGATCCAGACATGGTAGAGATGTCATTCTCCAGTTCAAGACTGTGATTTTTATCACTTTGTAGACAGTGTGTCTCCTTGTAGGCAGTGGGCCTCTTTGTGAGCAGTGTGCTCGGGCAGTGAGCCCTTATTGGCATGTGCCATTCATTTTTCTTTATTCTTCTAACAGAGAATAATTCTTGGGTTAATCACCCCGTGGTTTTTCCCTTAACCGGGTTTTCCACGTCAAAATCTTGATGTTCAATGTGTTGATGCTTATCTGCTCTTGTGTTTATGTATTATGCTTTCATGGATGATTATTTGATATGCTGCTAACTAACAACAAAGAATCAAGTGTTTGAAAGAAGAAGAAGTTGTATACAACTGATTCACCCCCCCCTCTCAGTTGTATGCCCTTGATCCAACACCTTCAACTACAATGGTTCATGATCTGGTAGTCTACAAGCTATCTTTTACTTATGACAGTGGCTGAAAGTGTTGTTCTTGTGCTCCGGTTTAAAGAATCTTCTTGACAGAGTGGTTAGAGATTGTGCAAGAGAAAATTGGATCATGAATGAAGAATGTTCTTAGCAGACCTAGTTCTCTCATTAGTCTTGGCTGACCTAGTTAAATTCATTATTTGTGAAGATGCATAGAAGATTGTAGAAGTGTGTTGTGGCATGAAGGATTGTATTTGACTCCCACCTAAGGCATGGCATGATCCACATGCATCTTTACATCTTTTCATTAGCTTGATTTGTATTAGGTCCAGACCAATTTTATGTATGATTGTAATGCCGACCTTGGAGATTGTTCCAATGCTTGATGAATGTAATGCCGACCTTGATGCACATGCCAATGTTGATGAATTGTATAAAAGCATGTAATTAAGTTGTGAAAAAGAGTGTGTGGTGTGAAGATGAAAAGTTAAGTACGAAGGTGTGAAAGAGTAGAGCAGAGAAATAATATTATACTTCAATGGAACTAAACCATAGCATAGAGTAGATGTTGCTAGTGATCCTTTCTTTTTAGTGAACAATTTGGGTAGTGAGCCCTATAGGCAGTGAGCCTCTATTTTTTGGTATTGATATAACCGGTGCAAGGGAACCATAGTAAAATCTACTATATTGAAATAAGGCCTATCTGGCCATGTCATCTTGTTCATGTTTTGTTTTCTAAAACATAGTAGTCTTTGTATTTCCATTTGGCAAATAATGCACACATGTTGTATCTAATAGAAACCGAATAGATCAACTAGAGTCAGTTGGGATTCAGGGTAGTTGGCCTTCCCTAACCGTTGAGCAACCATTGATCTTCCAACTCTAGCTTGATAAAAGCATAGAGGAGCGACCAAGAAGGGTTCTATAGATTGGGGGATTGTGATTTCAAAACCATCTGAGAAATGCAAAAAAAACTTATGTCCATCATTTTTTTGTATTTGATCTATGTTGTAAATATTCCTAACTATTCATAATAGCTTTCTTTTCTCTGAATTGAAATAGTTAGCCTAAATTGTCAAAGATGATTAGATAACCATTCCACTGGTGGATTTCCAAAGAAATCAGTGGAATGACATCGGTTTGTACATATTTCTATTTTCTTTTCTTTTTATTTTCCTGTTTGGAGGGGCAGATGTTCTGAGTTGAGGATTGTGCATAGTAGCATGCCCTAGCATCTCTAAGTGCTAGGCGTAGACTGTAGATCAGACTATGTGAGAGTGAAAACCCCATCAGTGTATCACTAGGACTCAGAACTAAGTTTCCACCAAATTCAAATGAAGTCAAGAGTATCAGTGCATCGGGTAGAAAACTTGACATTGGACCGACTGTGTTGGTTTTATCGATCGAGGGTATCAGGGTGAGAAGGGATAGCTTACACTAACGGAACCCATCAGAAGGAATTGACATATCGGCAACTCTGGAGAAGGTTCCACCGATAGTTCAAGTCACACCGAAGAGGGGGGTTAGTCCATTTGTGAGGCCGACTATTTTGCCTCCTATATTTTAACCATTGTGCTATTCAGTAGTGACTATGTTTCATATTGCAGACTTGATGTTTTACCTCACTGATTTGATTTATGTGATTTGATTCGGTCATATTGATGATATGCTTTGGTTCGATATATGGATTTATATTAGATGTTATTTTGTTATGAGATTCTAGTTCATTATGTGATTGGAATTAATTGACATGTGATGGAAATGCAGTTAGTTTGGAATTATGTATTGATGGATATTGATGTATTGCCTGCGTGAATTGAATTTCCAGTTGCTTCAGCTATCACTTTCATGACAGAACTGACACTTGATTGAGATGTGCAGGTTTACATTCCCTAGCCATCAGAAATCAGAGGTAGGGTTCACACCATGTTATTCCCAGTTAAGCCAATCCATTCCCAAGAGGGATGAGGATCACGTGTGAAATTGCATGATGATTTATTGTGTTTGGTTTAAATTTTTAATTATTTTTAAGCCTTAGTACCCTCTACTTTCTTATTTTGATTAATGATAAGTGTTGTAAAATTTTAATTGATTAATGTCAATTGGTATTTTTATTTTTTTCTTTTTGGGCCATTTATATGTGGATTTTTTACCCCTTTCATGACCCCTAGGGTCCCAAAAGTTACCCTAGGTGGTCAACCATGAGTCTAGGGTCAACTTGGACCACCTAACTCTAGTTTTGACTCACCCTAGGTCACCCTAAACCATGGTGGAGTAAGAGTGACGAAATTGGGAAGAGGGAAGATGGGGATGGGCCTTGCCTTGGGAAGAGCACCTCTCCCATCCCTAAGTTTTGGGAAACATTCCCAAGGAAGACTTGGGAGGTCTCCAAGAGTCCTCCCAAGCTCCCAAGTGAGTGGGAGCACCACTCAAGGCCATTGTCTTGTTGAAGGGTGAATGGGAATCCAACTCACCATTTGTCCCCCTCCCACTTGTGTGGGAGCACAAGTGGATGAGGTGGAGATGGAGGTGAAGGGAGAGGAGGACACTTGTCATCCTCTTACCTTCTCTCTATTCCAAATGGCTTTGGTGGAGGGAAGAGATGGTGACAAATGTCACCACCTCATTCTCTCAAGGCCAAATAGAAGGCCTATAATAGCTCCTCTTGTAAAGGAGTGGGGGTTCTTCCATTCTATTCTTTTCCTTGCATTTTTAGAGACCTCTTGCAAATTTAGATTTCCTTACTAGTTTGGAGGAGTTAGAAAAGGTTGTGAGAAAATCTGAAAGGTTGGAAGGCTTGGGAAGGCTAGGAGCTCTTCACCAATTCCACTTCCATTGCCAAGGACTTGAAGGTAGGCTTCTTACCTTGTTTTTGCTTTGCTTTACGTTGTTCCATGGTCTGAATCTTGATTGTAAGTTGTTTGCTTTGTGATGCTTTCTTTTTGCATTTGATGTTGGGCAAGGTGTCATGGTGAGAGCACCTCCAATGGAGGAAATGCTCAACTAGTATGGATAGGGGAGAGGAACAATCCTTGGGGGCTCTCCCATAGTTTTGTGTTTATGTGTTTATGCCTTGAGGGCTTATTATCATTTGAGGAGGAGATGTCTATATGGCAAGAGTGCCAAGCATATTGGTGTGTGATTTTTGTGGATTGAGTTGTTTCAGGGATTTTGGCTAGAGGCCATGTGATGAGATTTTTCTTACCATTGGGAGCCCCTTTAAGTTGAGAGGTCTATTCCCTACCCTCACCAAACTCATTTTGATGAGTTGATGTATTGTGTTAATCCTATGGGGTTGTTTTGATTTTTGTGTTAATGTGAATGAATTTTGTTGTGGATTGATACACCTGTGTGAAATCCCCTACCTCCCTAGCTTGGGGGTGACCCACATGCAGGTCTACGGTAGGGAGGAGAGCTTTCCTTTCTCTGTGGCTACTTTCTTGGTTGTCTCTTTGCTGTGCTTTAGTTGCAGGTAGTTATGTGAAGAGGAGGAGCTGTTTGGAAGGTCATTATGTGTTCAAAAGGTTTTCCCATGTCAAATTGAAGAGGCTAGTCTAGCCTTGGTCCTTGTGGTCTTCTTGTCTTGTAAACTCCTGTTAAAACTGCAATGGAATTTGCCATAGAAGTTGGCTGTGATAGCATTGTAATGTGAACATTTTGTATTATGAAAATGCATGGAAAAATAAACTTAGATATCTTCTACCTTTGTTTCTCAGAAAGATAAAATAAAAAGTGATTTTGTATGAGATATAGGTAGTTGCTTAGATTTTGATACAAATAAAAGAAAGGAATTGAAATCCCTGGCTGGATTATGCTGTCACTTTCTACTGTGTGGAGATGTGAAGTTGTGAAATAGCTGTGAAAAGCATATATATGTTTGAATTTTTTCTGCCATTATAGCTGTCAAAGAAAGTATATTAGTGTCAAAGATTTTGCTATTTTAGATTCTATTGTGGGTGAAGGAAAGAGAAAAATTTGAGTGTTGTTATCTGTTGGAATTGAAAAATTTCCATTGCATAGGTTGCTATTCAAGGAGAATCCAAACTAGAGTAGAATGTTTTTTTTTTGTATAAATCTAAAAGCTCCAAGTAAATACTTGTATTTCTGTTACTGATTGTCTCAAGAAAATGTAAAAAAAAAATATGCTAGATTCCTCATTTATCTGATTTTAAGAAAGGAATATAATGATGGTATGTCCAAAAAAAAAAAAACTTGCTATTGTTTTAATGTCCTCGTTATTGTATATATTTCAAAAATATATAAAAATACCATTGTTGCTCTCTAAATTTTGCCCTGTTGTGACTTCAAAAAATAGATCTATATATATATATATATATATATCTAGTGGTGAAGTTTGACATTTCTGTATTTACACTTATAAATAAATGAAATTGTGAAAATGGATATTTATATATATAAATAGATTTAAATTAAATACAGCTGAGAAAATTAAACATACACAAAATATATATATATATATATATATATATTTAAATTAAATACAGATGAGAAAACTAAATATACACAAAGTACACACACACACACACATATATATATATACATATATATATATATATACATATATATATATTTATTAATGATTGACATTAAATAAAAATGATGAAATTTTTCCAAAGGGGCCGAATCTGAGAGAGGGGTACGTTGTGTATTTTTTTCACAGCTGAGAGTTAAAAAAAAAAAAAAACACTGTGGTGGGGGTTTAAACCCCCACCGAACCCTTAATGTAATGGGTGTGGGGAGGGGCGGAGCCCCACCCACACCCCACGATGTGGGATGTGGGTACGGCTCCGCCCCTCCCCACATCCCTGCCCTCCTTGTTTGCCACGGCCGCCACCAGCCTCAACCCCCACCTACACTGCTTCCATGCCACCAGTCTACTACCCGCCGCCGACTACGGCTTCCCCCCCACATGCGGCCAAACCCTAGTAACCCCCTTCCACCACTGCGCCACCATCCTCCGCCCTCTGAGATGATCTCCACCTTCCTCTGTCCCCGGTAGTGCCGACCTACGCCGCTCCATGCCTACAAGCAAAAAACACATTTCAAACAATAATAGGTTTAGGGTTATCTAACCCTCCTCATTATGTAATGGAGTTACCAAAAAAATAGAATACTCTATTAAAAAAAATATGAGTGGGTATCCCACTATCCTTTAAATATGTACAATTATATATATATATATATATTAATTGTAATATGTGAGCATGCACCAAGGGTTATCTAATGAATACATATATTTATATATCTTGATATATATATATATATATATATATTTATATGTATATATATTGTATTCCCTTTTTCATATGGGAATATTATGAGTTGATGTTATGCAAATACTCTTTTAAATTTTTAACTGGGTTTTCCACTTGTATAGGGTATAAAGATTAAAATTTAAATAAGTGTATGCATATATATGCATTTGTATATATGTTGAGTGCATATATATATATGTCCATTTATGAATACATATATAGATGTTAATGTGGAGTTTCAATTTACAAGGAAAGAAATTAAGTCATTGGAAGAATTATATGAATAAAGAATTAACGTAAATAGGATTTAAATGCAATTAAAAGGATAACTCAAGAAATACATTAGCAGCAAATTAAGCAACGTCTTAAACCAAACTGATTGAAGAATTAAGTAAAGATTGCGAGATAGAATTTAACAGCTTGAGTTAGCTAATCAAAGATCAACTACCTATCATGAGAAAACGTCCATTAGGGAAAAGAGAGACAGATTAAGTTAAACGCTAATTTTTTTTTAACCTGAGCATAGACCTAGAAAATGCCCTAACGATGAATGTTAATCCTGCATAAGTGACCTAGTTCACCAAGTAATCAGGGTGATTAACCAACAAGCAAACTACGCAACCAAGGATAGCGACAGAGCGATGACTTCCACCCATGTCGAGAACGTGTTATGCATTCGGAATCCCTCTAGACCTTAGGGTTCTAAATTGATTAGTCTAACCCTAGAAATGACATCCTATTGTCGTACATACTCTTAACGGTCTATGCTTCTTCTAGTATAGTGTCATGTTTACGCCTCAGGCGTAATGCCACCGAGCATGCTAGCATGTGCGAGGTGGTTCTTAGAGAAGGGAGAAAATTTTTTCGTAGTTCATGTCATGACCACATGGCAAATGTTGGCATGACATGCATGTTTGTGTGTTGTGTCTGCATGGGGGATGCGGGCATTACATTTGGTATCAGAGCAAGGTATTAAAACACTGGGCTTGTTTTAGGCACATTATTGTTTCCGCAACTATGATTGACTTGTGGCTACCTCGTTTTGTAGGATGCCTCCTAGACGAGTTCGGCGAGTGTAGACCCGCTGCACTCCACCCACAGAGGTACGCACTGATTCATCAGCTATGGGACTGGGTCAACTGGATCCACCGGTATAGCCAGAGCCACAGGTACAGCTAGATCCATAGGTTCAGCCACTCTTACAGCCACAGGCAGTTCCTCAGGCACCACAGGCACCACCGGCCCCACCAGATATGGGACCACAGATTTTGTAGGCCCTATAGGCTATTTTAGATAGGCTCCCACCGGCAGTAGCAGAGCCACGTTACGAGCCCCGTGAGGATCCGCGAGAGGAGCCCCGTATAGAGCCACATGGGGTACCATGTGAGGAGCCTTACATCAAGCTACCAGAGATAGAGGAGGTTGGTTCAGCCAACAGGGCCCATAGCAGGAGCCCCCCACATTGGGCTAGACAGGATGAGATAGTGTGTGTAGAGCACTTGGGTCACAGCCTTATGAGTATCATGCAGAGGAGCTCATCAAGGGGCACAAAGATAGAGGGGATCCCATCAGGGACATATTGAGGTTGAACCCTCCTACATTCATCGGGACCATGGAGGGAGCTGAGGCAGATGCCTGGCTGATTAGTTTAGACAGGTGCTTCGCGTTGCATCCTTACGAGGGCAACACGAAGGCCCGGGTGGCAGTACATTTATTATGGGATGTAGCAGCTACCTAGTGGTGCACTGAGGAGTGCAAGTGCCACCTATCTTTAGACACCCTCACCTAGGAGACCTTCATTGAGCGCTTCAATGCGTGCTATTTATCAGACCATTACAAAAAGCGTCGCCTGGACAAGTTCCATGACCTCCAGCAGAGAGGACTTTCAGTAGCTCAGTATGAGGCCAGCTTTACAGAGCTATCTAGATATGCAGAGTATCTCCATGATGAGAAACTCCTAGTGCACAAGTTTATCAGAGGGCTTAATCACAGTATAGCAGGGCCTGTGTTGATGGCAGACCCCCAGACTTTGAGTGATGCTGCTGAGAAGGCATACATCGCTGAGGAGATCCGTGGATGAGGGTAGAGTTCTCACCCTCAATTTCAGGATCGAGGATAGCAGCAGCATCAGAAGAGCTACCGTAGGCCACCACAGCCATAGAGGAGGATTCAGTTTAGCATCTTTACCTCTTAGACCCTCACAACAGCAGTAGTAGAGAGCTAGGACTCAGCAGAGGACATAGGGGGACCTAGTAGAGGTTGGCAATAGTAGGGCCCACGTAGAGATCAGAGGCAGCAGGGACCACCTGTAGGACCTGCGAGATCACAACAGTCTTATAGGGATTCACAGGGGTCTACAGGCAGATCAGGACAACAGCAGTCAGGTAGGACCCAAACTGTACAGGTTCAGGTTAGGGGCCCTTGTTATGTTTGTGGTGGGGCAGGACACCTAGCTAGAGAGTGTCCACATGGTTACACAACAGGGGGATAGCCTCGTGCAGGAGGTTCAGAGTAGACAGTGGGTGATGTGGGTAGATCCCACCGTATGTTTGCAGCGGTAGATAACCACCAGGCAGATTTTTAGGCATCTGTGATTGAGACATTAGGTATGATTGGGGGAAACCCCATTTCTATTCTATTTGATTCTGGTGCTACGGATTCATTTATATCTCCATCGTTAGTGGAGCGTTGCAGACTGGTGGCCTCTAGGCAGGGTGATAGGTGGGTGGTTGAGTTGGCTTCAGGAGCTAAACTGACAGTAGATACCTTTATCCATGATTGTGAGATTGACTTGGGATCCTTCACTACAGTATGCAACCTTAGAGTCATGACATTAGGATCCTATGATGTGGTGTTGGGTATGGATTGGCTTGCAGCTCATTGAGCCAAGCTAGATTGTCGCTGAAAGGTGATCAACTGTTTGGATGATCATGGTGCAATAGTTGAGATTGTGGGCATGTAGAAGCCCACCGCAGTACGTATGATATCCACTCAGTAGCTCAAGCACTGCATGCGGAAGGGATGTCAGATGTTCGCCATCACAATGAGCGACAGATCAGATGACGAGCCAGAGGCATCTCTGGATGATCATCCCATCCTTAGAGAGTTTGCCGATGTATTCCCTGTAGAGTTAATGGGAATGCCCCCCTGACGTGAGGTAGACTTTCACATTGACTTAGTGTCTAGTGCCGAGCCAGTGTCTCGTGCACCCTATAGGATGACCACACAGGAGCTCACAGAGCTCAAGCTTCAGTTGGAGGACTTGCTAGAGAAGGGGCACATTTGACTGAGCATTTCACCTTGGGGCGCTCCTGTCATCTTCGTGAAGAAGAAGGACGGGTCTCTTCATTTGTGTATGGATTACAGGTAGTTGAACAAGGTGACGGTGAAGAATCGTTACCCGCTACCTAGGATTGATGATCTTTTCAACCAAATGCAGGTAGCCAGGGTGTTCTCTAAGATAGACCTGAAGTCTGGGTATCATCAGTTACGCATTGCAGAGGCAGATATCCATAAGACTAGCTTCCAGACTCGTTACGGGCACTATGAGTTCACAGTGGTTCCCTTCGGCTTGACTAATGCCCCTGTAGTGTTCATGAGTCTCATGAACGGGGTGTTCCATATATATTTAGATCAGTTCGTAATCATTTTTCTTGATGATATTTTGATCTACTCACGGTCCGAGGAGGAACATGAGGAGCACCTTCATCAGGTTCTATAGTGCTTGCGAAAGCAGAAACTTTATGGGAATTTGGTGAAGTGTGCATTTTTTAGGACAGAGGTTCAGTACCTAGGACATATCCTTTCCAGCTATGGAATCTCAATAGATCCATCGAAGATCAGAGCTATCAGGGATTGGCCAGCACCCACTAGTGTGACAGAGGTCAGGAGGTTCATGGGGTTAGCTAGTTATTACCATCATTTTGTTGAGGGTTTTTCTTGGATAGCGCACCCCATCACTTCCCTTTAGCGGAAAGGGAAGAGTTTTCTTTGAACTGAGTAGTGCGAGAGGGCCTTCGAGGTCCTCAAGGAGCGTCTTACCAGCGCTCCTATTTTGGTGGTTCCTGATCCTACAACAGATTTTGTGGTTTGCACGGATGCATCACTCGAGGGATTAGGAGCTATACTTATGCAGGGTGGCAGAGTGATTGCATGAGTCATGAAAGCTCAAAACCCATGAGCTAAATTACCCCACTCATGACTTGGAGTTAGTAGCAGTGGTTCATGCTCTAGTCCATTGGAGACACTTTTTGTTGGGCCGTCGTTTTGAGCTCCATTCCGACCATCATAGTCTTCAGTATATATTCACACAGCTGAATCTGAACACCCGTCAGTGGCGTTGGATGGAGTTCCTCTGTGAGTATGATTTTGATGTCCACTACATCAAAGGGAAGGAGAACATGGTTGCTAACGCATTGAGTCGGAGGCACCATGAGCTCTTGACCTTGACTTTGCGAGTGGACTTGAGGGACCACATTATTCAGCATCTGCTAGAGGATGAGTGGTATCTTGAGGTGCAGCAAGCGATCAAATCACAGAGGGCCCTTGTGGGCAAGTTTGTAGGGTATACACTGGACACAAATGGTTTGCTTTGACATCGACAGTGCATCTATGTACCCCGCGCAGGTGACCTGCGCACTATAGTGCTATCAGAGGCTCATAGAGCACCATATGCGGCACATCCAGGGGTGAAGAAGATGTATGCCGATCTTTGACAGCTGTACTATTGGGCAAGTATGAGACGTGACATAGCAGATTTTGTGGCTCATTGCCTTGGGTGCTAGAGGGTCAAGGCCGAGCATCAGCATCCAGTAGGTCTCTTATACCCACATGATATACTTGAGTGGAAATGGAACACCATTTCCATGGATTTTATTGTTGGTCTTCCTATGTCTTTGCGTCGCCATGATGCCATCATGGTGATAGTTGACAAGTTGACCAAGGTGGCTCATTTTTCTCCTATGTGCACGACGTACAATGCACCAGCCATGGCAAGGGTATTCTTGGATGACATTGTGAGACTACATGGGGTACCTCGCCGCATTATTTCAGATAGAGATCCAGTGTTCACTTCAGCATTCTAGAGAGCCTTACAGCAGGCATTGGGCACACAGCTCAATTTTAGCTCCGCTTATCATCCAAAGACAGATGGGCAGACAGAGAGGGTGAATCAGATATTGGAGGACATGCTTCGGATGTATGTTATGGACCATCAGTCGAGATGGGAGGAGTATCTTTATCTAGTTGAGTTTGCCTACAATAATGGGCATCACAGCTCATTAGATATGCCTCCCTATCAGGCTTTATATGGCAGGCCATGGAGGACACCATTGAGTTGGGACCATATTGAGGATAGAGTCACCATTGGTCCAGAGCTAGTATAGGATATGGAGTAGCAGGTCACACTAATTCAACAGAGGTTGCAGGAGGCACAGGATAGGCAGAAGAAGTATGCCAATGCTAAGAGGGTAGATTGGAGCTTCTCAATGGGAGACAGGGTATTCCTTAGAGTGTGGCCACACAAGAGTTCAATCTGTTATGGAAAGGGCTCTAAGCTCGCACCTCAGTTTGTAGGTCCCTTTGAGATTTTGGAGAGGATAGGACTAGTTGCCTATCGTCTAGCTTTGCCACCTAGCTTGTCTTGTATCCACGATGTTTTCCATGTTTCTATTTTGAGACAGTATATATCTGATGTATCTCACATTCTGGACTGGAGTGCCTTACAGGTAGAGGCAAGCGGGCAGTTGGTGCTAGAGCCAATTCGCATATTGGCTCGTCAGACACTGGGCCTTCGAGGTCGAGAGCTAGACCAAGTTAGGGTCCAGTGGGATCGTTACGATGAGGTCACAGTGACATGGGAGGATGCAGCTAATTTGAGGGCACTCTATCCTCACCTTTTTGACAACTTCCAAGAGGAAGTTTAGTCTTAGGGGGGGAGGATGTGAGGCCGACTATTTTGCCTCATATATTTTGATCATTGTACTATTCAGTAGTGACTATGTTTCATATTGTAGACTTAATGTTCTATCTCACTGATTTGATATATGTGATTTGATTCGGTCATATTGATGATATGCTTTGGTTCGATATATGGATTTATATTAGATGTTATTTTGTTATGAGATTCTAGTTGATTATGTGATTGGAATTAATTAACATGTGATGAAAATGCAGTTAGTTTGGAATTATATATTGATTGATATTGATGTATTGTCTGCGTGAATTGAATTTCCAGTTGCTTCGGCTATCACTTTCATGATAGAACTGACACTTGATCGAGATGTGCAGGTTTACATTCCCTAGCCACAGGAAATCAGAGGTAGGGTTCACACCATGTTATTCCCGGTTAAGCCGATCCATTCCCAAGAGGGATGAGGATCACGTGTGAAATTGCATGATGATTTATTGTGTTTAGTTTAAATTTTTAATTATTTTTAAGCCTTAGTACCCTCTCCCTTTCTTATTTTGATTAATGATAAGTGTTGTAAAATTTTAATTGATTAATGTCAATTGGTATTTTTATTTTTTTTCTTTTTGAGCCATTTATATGTGGATTTTTTACCCCTTTCATGACACCTAGGGTCCCAAAAGTTACCCTAGGTGGTCAACCATGAGTCTAGGGTCAACTTGGACCACCTAACTCTAGTTTTGACTCACCCTAGGTCACCCTAAACCATGGTGGAGTAAGAGTGACGAAATTGGGAAGAGGGGAGATGGGGATGGGCCTTGCCTTGGGAAGAGCACCTCTCCCATCCCTAAGTTTTGGGAAACATTCCCAAGGAAGACTTGGGAGGTCTCCAAGAGTCCTCCCAAGCTCCCAAGTGAGTGGGAGCACCACTCAAGACCATTGTCTTGTTGAAGGGTGAGTGGGAATCCAACTCACCATTTGTCCCCCTCCCACTTGTTGAAAGGTGGAGATGGAGGTGAAGGGAGAGGACACTTGTCATCCTCTTACCTTCTCTCTATTCCAAATGGCTTTGGTGGAGGGAAGAGATGGTGACAAATGTCACCACTTCATTCTCTCAAGGCCAAATAGAAGGCCTATAATAGCTCCTCTTGTAGAGGAGTGGGGTTTCTTCCATTCTATTCTTTTCCTTGCATTTTTAGAGACCTCTTGCAAATTTAGATTTCCTTACTAGTTTGGAGGAGTTAGAGAAGGTTGGGAGAAAATCTGAAAGGTTGGAAGGCTTGGGAAGGCTAGGAGCTCTTCACCAATTCCACTTCCATTGCCAAGGACTTGAAGGTAGGCTTCTTACCTTGTTTTTGCTTTGCTTTATGTTGTTCCATGGTCTGAATCTTGATTGTAAGTTGTTTGCTTTGTGATGCTTTCTTTTTGCATTTGATGTTGGGTTGGGTGTCATGGTGAGAGCACCTCCAATGGAGGAAATGCTCAACTAGTATGGGTAGGGGAGAGGAACAATCCTTGGGGGCTCTCCCACAGTTTTGTGTTTATGTGTTTATGCCTTGAGGGCCTATTATCATTTGAGGAGGAGATGTCTATATGGCAAGAGTGCCAAGCATATTGGTGTGTGATTTTTGTGGATTGAGTTGTTTCAGGGATTTTAGCTAGAGGCCATGTGATGAGATTTTCCTTACCATTGGGAGTCCCTTTACATTGAGAGGTCTATTCCCTACCCTCACCAAACTCATTTTGATGAGTTGATGTATTGTGTTAATCCTATGGGGTTGTTTTGATTTTTGTGTTAATGTGAATGAATTTTGTTGTGGATTGATACACCTGTGTGAAATCCCCTACCTCCCTAACTCGGGGGTGACCCACTTGCAGATCTACAGTAGGGAGGAGAGCTTTCCTTTCTCTGTGGCTACTTTCTTGGTTGTCTCTTTGCTGTGCTTTAGTTGCAGGTAGGTATGTGAAGAGGAGGAGCTATTTGGAAGCTCATTATGTGTTCAAAAGGTTTTCCCATGTTGAATTGAAGAGGCTGGTTTAGCCTTGGTCCTTGCAGTCTTCTTGTCCTGTAAACTCTTGTTAAAACTGCAATGGAATTTGCCATAGAAGTTGGCTGTGATAGCATTGTAATGTGAACATTTTGTATTATGAAAATGCATGGAAAAATAAACTTAGATATCTTCTACCTTTGTTTCTCAGAAAGATAAAATAAAAAGTGATTTTGTATGAGATATAGGTAGCTATTTAGATTTTGATACAAATGAAAGAAAGGAATTGAAATCCCTAGCTAGATTTGTTGCAAGTATGAGGTAAGCCAGTGTTGTCATTGATGTCAACATACTCATATTACATTGACAAGAAGGATTTGATGAGCTGTGTGCTGAGGATATTGAGAAAATTAGACTCAGTCAGGAACAGTGAAGAACAGTGATGAGAAGAAGGTAAATGTACTGTATAGGTTGCGAACCGGAGGATGTGGATTAAAGGGTTAGTAGATATGAGTCTTGAGATGCTACAGTTAAGATTTCAGAGGTCCGCATGAAGATCTGAAGGCGTTGTGGCTGCCGGTATAGAACCGGGTCCGGCAAGTATCCGGAGGTGACAGAGGATCACAAAAAGGTCCGGTGAGGTCCGGAATTGTATTATCATAATCTGCGGATTGGAAGGAGTGTTTGAGATGTCCTTGTGATGTGTCATCCTGATTTGTGTGTGATTTGGAGGTCCGGAAGTACCTCTTGCATTATGACAGTGGCGACAGACTGTGTTCTTGAAGTTCCGGATGAAGAAGACAAGAGATCCCAGTAAGCAGAGGAAGTGCGGATGTATCCGGACATTCAGACAGACTTGTGAAGGTTCTTGAATCATGTTTAGGTTGTGTTGTTGGTCCGCATCGATGGTAGAGCCCGGAATTGAAGTTATTCTTCCGGATGAAGTTATTGCTCTGTTTAGCCGACCGGATGAGTTGTTCATCCTGCGAATGTTCTTGTGATAGCCGACCGGATGTGTTATTCATCTTGCGGATACTCCTATGGTTGTTTGCCGACTTAGATGCTTGTTCCTAAGTCGATGTCTTGTATAAATAATGATTTGTGAATTCATTTCAGTGTGTGGCATGTGGATGAGCATGGTGTAGCGAAGAAAGGTGCGAAAGGCAGAGCAGAGATTGTTGGGCTTAATTGGAACTGATCCAGACATGGTAGAGATGTCATTCTCCAGTTCAAGACTGTGATTTTTATCACTTTGTAGACAGTGTGTCTCCTTGTAGGCAGTGGGCCTCTTTGTGAGCAGTGTGCTCGGGCAGTGAGCCCTTATTGGCATGTGCCATTCATTTTTCCTTATTCTTCTAACAGAGAATAATTCTTGGGTTAATCACCCCGTGGTTTTTCCCTTAACCGGGTTTTCCACGTCAAAATCTTGGTGTTCAATGTGTTGATGCTTATCTGCTCTTGTGTTTATGTATTGTGCTTCCATGAATGATTATTTGATATGCTGCTAACTAACAACAGAGAATAAAGTGTTTGAAATAGAACAAGTTCTATACAACTGATTCACCCCCCCCTCTCAGTTGTATGCCCTAGATCCAACAATTGGTATCAGAGCCAAGTTCCTCTGATAGGAGCTTAACCGCTTGAGGTGATCCAGGATGTCGTCATACAAGAAGGATAGTCCGAAGTTCGATGGAACCAACTTCACTCTCTGGAAAGGTCGCATGAAGTGTCATTTGGAATGTATGGGAAAAGCATACTTGGCTATGATTTCAAAACCATATATACCCCCACAAGGTGGTCCGACAACTCCAGATGAAACCACAGAAGCTGAAAACAATCTGCGGACCAAGGAAGCTCTTCTAAGCGCATTGAATGATTCAGATCTCTTGAATGTCATTGACCTACCAACTGCATATGAGATCCTAACTAAACTGGAACTTCTGTATGAAGGAGATGAGTTTGTCAAAAGTGCAAGGTTGCAAAGTCTGAAAGGGAAATTTGAAAGATTGAAAATGAGAGATGATGAAAACATTACTACCTTTATGCCAAGAGTAAATGAGTTGGTATGTGGAATCAGAAATGCTGGTGGAACTCTAGATGAAAATGAGATTGTCTGCAAAATCCTAAGATCCCTTCCTGCTGCCTACAAAATCAAGGTTGCTGCCATTGATGAATTCAGAGCCCACACAACAGTCACAAGAGAACAACTGGCTGGCAAACTAGCTGCATTTGAAATGACCGAGTTTGGAGATGATCCTCCCAAGACTGAATCTGCTTTCAAAGCCAGTGCCTATGTGAAAGGCAAACAGAGATTTGATCCGGGTGAAAACTCATCAAGGAAAATGTCATGGTATGATCAAGCAAGAAGAGACATGGAAGAAGAAGAAGCAGAAACAGCTCAACTTGAAGCCCTCATTGCAAAAAGACTGCCAAGAGGATCCGGTAAGTATGAAGGAAAACTACCCTTTAAGTGTTTCAACTGCAATAAGATTGGTCATTTTGCCTCAAGATGTCCGGAGAGATCTGCAAGATCTAATACTCACAGACAAAGGTTTCAAAAGAATTGCTATTATGTTCATGAAGAAGATGACAATGAAGGAGTAACAGATGATGAATCAGATCCAGGAAGCAAATCCGGAAATGAGTGGGTGTTTATAGCCATCAAGGAAGAAGATTCCTTGCTCTCTGAATCTGTCAATCACAAAGTTGTTGAAAAAGCCTTGGCTGCTCAAGTGGAAGAAAAGGATGATTGGGTTATTGACAGTGGATGTTCTCACCATATGACTGGTGACAAGAATAAGTTCTTAGACTTGGAAAGATATGAAGGAGGAATGGTAAAGTTTGGTGACAATTCTGCTGGCAGAATCAGAGGTAGGGGAACTATTTCCTTTGATGGTAAGAGCAAAACAGGAAATGTACTGTATGTTGAAGGATTGAAGCACAATCTTCTCAGTGTTGGTCAGTTAGTGGACAAAGGCTATGATCTCCGGTTCAAGAATGGAAAATGCAGAATCTTTACAAGCTCCAGAACTGAAATTGCATCCGGTACTCAGACAAGAGGTAACATCTTTCATCTGGTTGGTTCAAATAAAAGTTGTTTGTTTGTTCAAATTGATCAGAGTTGGTTATGGCATAGAAGAATGTGTCATGTAAATTTTGATAACATCATCAAAATAAGCAATACTCAGGCTGTGAGAGATCTTCCAAAGTTGATAAAACCTACAAACAGTGTGTGTAAAGAATGTCAGTTAGGCAAACAAAGCAGAGTCTCTTTTAAAAGCAAAGATCAGTCTTCTACCGGATTGTTGGAATTAGTACATACTGATCTATGTGGTCCGACAAGAATCAAGAGTCTGCAAGGTGATAGATATTTCATGTTGTTAATTGATGATCATTCCCGGATGATGTGGGTTACCTTTCTAAAAGAAAAATCAGAAGCTTTTGAGAAGTTCAAAATCTTCAAAGCTATGGTGGAAAATCAAACCGGATTGAAACTAAAGTGTCTAAGGTCTGATAGAGGTGGTGAATTTACATCTGGTGAATTCATTGACTTTTGTGAGAAACAGGGTATAAGGAGACAGTTGTCTGCTCCTAAGACTCCACAGCAGAATGGAGTAGTTGAGAGAAAGAACCGGACCATCCAGGAAGCTGCTAGGACAATGATGTTGGAAGCAAATGTTCCTCAAATGTTTTGGAAAGAAGCTATCAGCACTGCAGTCTACACTCTCAATCGAGTTCAAATCAGAAACAACACCGGTAAGACCCCCTATGAACTTTGGTTTGGCATCACTCCTACTGTGAAATATTTCAGAGTATTTGGTAGCAAGTGTTATATTAAAAGAGATGAAGATCTAGGAAAGTTTGATGCTAGAAGTGATGAAGGAATTTTCTTGGGCTACTCCACTCAAAGCAAAGCATACCGGTGTTACAATAAGAGATTGAGGAAGATGATAGAAAGCACCAATGTAAAGGTTGATGAAGGAATTGAGAAGCCTTCAAGATTTTATGAGTTTGATGAAGATGACCAAGATAGTGTTCAAGGACCTCAATCCTCTCCGGTGAAACAGAATCAGCCTGATCCGGTAAATCAGGAAGAAGAGTTAGGTTTGAATGAGTCTGATCAAGAAACAGCAGTACTGGATACTCCCAAAATTCCAAGGTATGTAAGACTGAATCACTCTGAAGATCAGATCATAGGTGACAGAAGCAAAGGTGTACAAACTAGAAGGAATATTGCTCAAGATCAGAATGAATGTTGTCTGATTTCAAAGATTGAACCTAAAACAATAAATGAAGCCTGCAATGATGAAAACTGGACCAAAGCAATGGAAGATGAATTGATGCAAATTGAGAAAAATCATACTTGGGATCTTGTTCCCAGACCTAGAGACAGGAATGTAATTGGAACCAAGTGGGTCTTCCGGAACAAACTAAATGAAGCTGGTGAAGTAATCAGAAACAAAGCTAGATTGGTCTGCAAAGGCTACTCTCAAATAGAAGGAATTGACTTTGAAGAGACTTTTGCTCCGGTAGCAAGAATTGAAGCAGTCAGATTACTTCTTGCATTTGCTACCTTCAAAGATTTCAAGGTATATCAGATGGATGTCAAGTCTGCCTTCCTAAATGGTGATCTGGAAGAAGAAGTCTACATTGAACAACCGGATGGATTTCAATTGTCTGATAATAATGATATGGTCTGCAAGTTGAAGAAAGCTTTTTATGGATTGAAGCAAGCCCCAAGAGCATGGTATGAAAGGTTGGATAAGCATCTTGTGCAGATTGGATTCAACAAAGGTACTGCTGACAGCAACTTATATTTCAAAATTGATCATGAAAACATTCTGATTGTTGAAGTGTTTGTGGATGATATCATTTTTGGAGGAAGAGATAGTATGTGTAAAACTTTTGCAAATCAGATGAAAAGCGAGTTTGAAATGTCTATGCTTGGTGAAATGAATTTCTTCTTGGGTCTGCAAATTACTCAAACAAAAGAAGGGATCTTCATCTCTCAGACCAAATATGTGAAAGAATTGTTAAAAAAATTTGGTATGGAAGACTCAAAGCCTATGAACACTCCTATGGCAACCGGATGCAAGTTAAGCAAAGATGATGATTCTCCAAAGGCAGATCAGACAAAGTATAGATCAATGATTGGTGGATTGTTGTATCTCACTCAAACTAGACCAGATATAATGCAAGCTGTTGGTCTTGTGGCAAGATTCCAAGCTGATCCTAGAGAATCTCATGTTATGGCAATCAAAAGAATTTTTAGATACTTGAAAAGGACAGTTGAGTATGGTCTATGGTATCCTAGAGATCCGGATTTCTCTCTTCATGCTTACACAGATGCAGATTGGGTAGGAGATGTGGATGACCGGAAGAGCACTAGTGGTGGAGCATTCTTTTTGGGGAAGAGATTGGTTTCTTGGCTAAGCAAGAAACAAGATGCAATATCTCTGTCTACAACTGAAGCAGAATACATTGCAGCAGCAGGTAGTTGCACTCAAATCTTGTGGATGAAGCAGATGCTAAGAGACATCAAAGTTGAATATGAGGAGCCTATTACAATTTTCTGTGATAATTCAAGTGCAATTAATATTTCCAAGAATCCGGTATTGCATTCTAAGACTAAGCACATATCTATCAAATTTCACTTTTTGAGAGAACAAGTAAACAAGGAAGAAGTCAGATTGGAGTATGTTCCCTCCAAGGATTAGATTGCAGATATCTTTACAAAACCTCTTCCCAAGGACTCTTTTGAATATCTCCGGGAGAAGTTAGGGGTCATGGCCCCTCCGGTGATGAACTAAGATGCACTGATGTGCATCAGTCCGGTGGCTATCACAGTCATATCTTGTGATCCGGACTAATGGGGAGCTGCAACTAAGGGGGAGCAGCTGGTATTATTCTGATGCATGAGAGTTGCAAGTATGAGCCCTTTGCCATTGATGTCAAAGGGGGAGAGAAGACATGTGAAAAACAAGTGGTTGATGATCAAAGGGGGAGCAGCAAAGGAAGACATGTGAAGAGTTGTTGTTGATAGGGGGAGCTGTGACAGAAAAGAGAAGTTCTTGTCTTGATGGTTTTTCACATCATATGTTGCCATCAATGACAAAGGGGGAGATTGTTGCAAGTATGAGGTAAGCCAATGTTGTCATTGATGTCAACATACTCATATTACATTGACAAGAAGGATTTGATGAGCTGTGTGCTGAGGATATTGAGAAAATTAGACTCAGTCAGGAACAGTGAAGAACAGTGATGAGAAGAAGGTAAATGTACTGTATAGGTTGCGAACCGGAGGATGCGGATTAAAGGGTTAGTAGATATGAGTCTTGAGATGCTACAGTTAAGATTTCAGAGGTCCGCATGAAGATCTGAAGGCGTTGTGGCTGCCGGTATAGAACCGGGTCCGGCAAGTATCCGGAGGTGACAGAGGATCACAAAAAGGTCCGGTGAGGTCCGGAATTGTATTATCATAATCTGTGGATTGGAAGGAGTGTTTGAGATGTCCTTGTGATGTGTCATCCTGATTTGTGTGTGATTTGGAGGTCCGGAAGTACCTCTTGCATTATGACAGTGGCGACAGACTGTGTTCTTGAAGTTCCGGATGAGGAAGACAAGAGATCCCAGTAAGCAGAGGAAGTGCGGATGTATCCGGACATTCAGACAGACTTGTGAAGGTTCTTGAATCATGTTTAGGTTGTGTTGTTGGTCCGCATTGATGGTAGAGCCCGGAATTGAAGTTATTCTTCCGGATGAAGTTATTGCTCTGTTTAGCCGACCGGATGAGTTGTTCATCCTGCGAATGTTCTTGTGATAGCCGACCGGATGTGTTATTCATCTTGCGGATACTCCTATGGTTGTTTGCCGACTTAGATGCTTCTTCCTAAGTCGATGTCTTGTATAAATAATGATTTGTGAATTCATTTCAGTGTGTGGCATGTGGATGAGCATGGTGTAGCGAAGAAAGGTGCGAAAGGCAGAGCAGAGATTGTTGGGCTTAATTGGAACTGATCCAGACATGGTAGAGATGTCATTCTCTAGTTCAAGACTATGATTTTTATCACTTTGTAGACAGTGTGTCTCCTTGTAGGCAGTGGGCCTCTTTGTGAGCAGTGTGCTCGGGCAGTGAGCCCTTATTGGCATGTGCCATTCATTTTTCCTTATTCTTCTAACAGAGAATAATTCTTGGGTTAATCACCCCGTGGTTTTTCCCTTAACCGGGTTTTCCACGTCAAAATCTTGGTGTTCAATGTGTTGATGCTTATCTGCTCTTGTGTTTATGTATTGTGCTTCCATGAATGATTATTTGATATGCTGCTAACTAACAACAGAGAATAAAGTGTTTGAAATAGAACAAGTTCTATACAACTGATTCACCCCCCCCTCTCAGTTGTATGCCCTAGATCCAACAGGATTATGCTGTCACTTTCTATTGTGTGGAGATGTGAAGTTGTGAAATAGCTGTGAAAAGCATATATATGTTTGAATTTTTTCTGCCAATATAGCTATCAAAGAAAGTATATTAGTGTCAAAGAGTTTGCTGTTTTAGATTCTGTTGTGGGTGAAGGAAAGAGAAAAATTTGAGTGTTGTTATCTGTTGGAATTGAAAAATTTCCATTACGTAGGTTGCTGTTGAAGGAGAATCCAAACTAGAGTAGAATGTTTTTTTTTTTATAAATCTAAAAGCTCCAAGTAAATACTTGTATTTCTGTTACTGAGTGTCTCAAGAAAATGTAAAAGAAAAATGCTAAATTCCTCATTTATCTGATTTTAAGAAAGGAATGTAATGATGGTATGTCAAAAAAAAAGAACTTGTTGTTGTTTTAATGTCCTCGTTATTATATATATTTCAAAAATATATTAAAAAACCATTGCTGCTCTCTAAATTTTGCCCTGGTGTGACTTAAAAAAAAAGATCTATATATATATATATATAGTGGTGAAGTTTGACATTTCTGTATTTACACTTATAAATAAATGAAATTGTGAAAATGGATATTTATATATATATAAATAGATTTAAATTAAATACAGCTGAGAAAATTAAACATACACAATATATATATATATATAAATAGATTTAAATTAAACACAACTGAGAAATTTGAACATACACAAAATACATATATATATATATAAATAGATTTAAATTAAATACAGATGAGAAAACTAAATATACACAAAGTACATATATATATATATATTAATGATTGACATTAAATAAAAATGATGAAGTTTTTCCAAAGGGGCCGAATCTGAGAGAGGGGTATGCTGTATATTTTTTTCATAGTTGAGAGTTAAAAAAAAAAAACACTGTGGTGGGGGTTTAAACCCCCACCGAACCCTTAATGTAATGGGTGTGGGAAGGGGCGGAGTCCCACCCACACCCCATGATGTGGGATGTGGGTGGGGCTCCACCCCTCCCCACATCCACGCCCTCCTTATTTGCCATGGCCGCCACCGGCCTCAACCCCCGCCTGTGCTGCTTCCACGCCACTGGTCCGCTACCCGCCGCCGACTGCGGCTTTCCCCCCGACGCGCGGCCAAACCCTGGTAACCCCCTTCTCTGAGATGATCTCCACCTTCCTTCATCCCCAGCAGCGCCGACCTACGCCACTCCATGCCTACAAGCAATAAACACATTTCAAACAATAATAGGTTTAGGGTTATCTAATCCTCCCCATTATGTAAAGGAGTAACCAAAAAAACAAAATACTCTATTAAAAAAATATGAGTGGGTATCCTACTATCCTTTAAATATGTACAATTTCATATATATATATATATTAATTGTAATATGTGAGCATGCACCAAGGGTTATCTAATGAATACATATATTTATATATCTTGATATATATACATACATACATATATATATATATATATATATATATATATATATATATATATATATATATATATATATGTATGTATACATATTGTATTCCCTTTTTCACATGGGAATATTATGAGTTGATGTTATGCAAATACTCTTTTAAATTTTTAAGTGGGTTTTCCACTTGTATAGGGTATAAATATTAAAATTTTAATAAGTGTATGTATATATATGCATTTGTATATATGTTGAGTGCATATATATATATATATGTCCATTTATGAATACATATATAGATGTTAATGTGGAGTTTCAATTTACAAGGAAAGAAATTAAGTCATTGGAAGAATTATATGAATAAAGAATTAACGTAAATAGGATTTAAATGTAATTTAAAGGATAACTCAAGAAATACGTTAGTGGCAAATTAAGCAACGTCTTAAACCAAACCGATTGAAGAATTAAGTAAAGATTGTGAGATAGAATTTAACAGCTTGAGTTAGCCAATCAAAGATCAACTACCTATCATGAGAAAACGTCCATTAGGGAAAAGAGAGACAGATTAAGTTAAATGCTGATTTTTTTTAACCCGAGCGTAGACCTAGAGAATGCCCTGACGATGAATGTTAATCCTACGTAAGTGACCTAGTTCACCAGGTAATCAGGGTGATTAACCAACATGCAAACTATGCAACCAAGGATAGCGACAGAGCGACGACTTCCACCCACGTCGAGAACTCATTATGCATTCAGAATCCCTCTAGACCTTAGGGTTCTGAATTGATTAGTCTAACCCTAGAAATGACATCCTATTGTCACACATACTCTTGATGGTCTACACTTCTTCTAGTATAGTGTCATGTTTATGCCTCAGGCGTAATGCCACCGAGCACGCTAGTATGTGCGAGGTGGTTCTTAGAGTAGGGAGAAAAAAATTTTGTAGTTCGTGTCATGACCACATGGCAAATGTGGGCATGATACGCATGTTTGTGTGTTGCGTCTGCATGGGGAATGCGGGCATTACACCATTGGTGCATCGGCATGAATCGATGAGCATCCATCGATGAGAATAGTCTCACCGAAGGCAATGCCATTGCTGCATCGGGAGACAAGCTCAAAGCTCTACTGATAGGGTGAGTCATACTGATACAGTTGTGTCTAACTAGCGGGGGAAAGTTGTTATGGTTAAGACAGAGGAGGGCCTAACCGTCATCGGGATATCAGCCTAAGCTTGTAAGTGTTTGTTGATGACTTGGGTCACACCAAAGACAACATGTATCAGCATATCGGGAGGATAAATAAGGAGTTTGCCAATGAAGGAAGCCACACTGACAGTTGTAGTTCAAAGGTGTCATCAGAGTGATTGATGTATCAATGAGATAGATTCTAACAAAGCCGATAGTTCTTTTTTGGATGATAAGCAAGAATCATAGATCACCCATCGGGAAGAGTATGCTATCAGAGAGATAAGTTTCAAAGAGGTTGATAGGGTAAGTTTGACCGATAACAAAGACTAAGGGAAGATCACTAAGACAGAAGTAGGAGTCTCACCGATGGTTTCAAAAGTCAATTTTGATAAGTCGTGCACTTTCATTGCGACCTCCTCATCATATTGGTATCAGAGCAAGGTTGGATTTGGGCAACAAGTCAAATTGAAGATTTGCAGGAGAGTTGGCATTTGGGTGCTATCTGTGAATAGTATATGTTAGCAGAGGAGAGTGAAGGAGAGGCTAGCATCATGCCTCCAAAGGGGATGACCACTAAAGTGGTCAAGAAATTCAAGGAGATGGAAGAGATGATCAAGAGTGGAGTCAAGGAAGCAATCCATGATGAGTTGAAGGCACTGAAGATAGGAAAGAAATTAGATGGTGAATCTGATGGAGAGGAAGAAGAACAAGAACAAGAAGAAGTAGAGATACTGACAAAACAAAAGCAATTCCTGGAAGCCATTAAGGATATTGGCAAGGACTCTTTAGAGGTTCAGATAGATGTCCCCATGTTTAGTGGAAAGATGAATGCTGATGAAGTCATGGAATGGATTGAGGCTCTGAACAACTATTTTGAATACAAGGAAGTTCTTGAAAGTAAGAGAGTTAAGTTTGCAAAAACTAAACTCAAAAGTGCTGCACTTACATGGTGGAATTACACGCAAGGAGAGAGGGTGAAGAATGGGAAGAGTATGATCTCTTTGTGGAGCAGAATGTTGGAGATGATCAAGTCCCAGTTCCTTCCATCTGACTACAAGGTGCAGATATACAGGAAAATGCAGAACCTCAAGCAAAAAGATATGGATGTAGCTACTTACACCGAGGAGTTTCACAAATACACTCTTCATTGTGGGTACATGGAGGACAAAACAGGCAAGGTAGAAAGGTATCTAAATGGTCTAAGGTTCAATATTCAAGATGAGATAAGTTTATTAACCCCTGAAACAGTGGAAAAATGCTTTAAAGTAGCATTAATAGATAAAGAGAAGCTGAAGAGAAAAGGTGAACAACAAGGTAGAGGAAGAGGTGGCAGAAATTTTAAAGGTAGAGGCAGTTTTGGAGGAAGAAGTCCTAACTAGAGGCCTGATGGTGAGTCTAGCCAAGGGGAGTAAGTTGGAGACTCAAGTAGCAGAGGAGGCTACCAAGGAAGAAGGCCTAATGGAAGAGGTGGGATAAATGGATCATGTAGAGGATCCAAGTTCTCCAATATGAGATGTTATAACTATAATCAGATAGGATACCTAGCATACAAGTATCTAGAGAAGGCCTCAACTTCTCATGGTAATGAGAGAGGAACCACATTGACTCAAGAGGATGCAGGGAGTGTGACATCTCCTGAAGTGAATTTGATGTTAGAGATGGGAGAAAATCTTATGATCAAGAGGATGCTACTCAAAGAACCAGTGCAGACTGAACCATCACAAAAAAGAGCTTTGTTTAGAGTCAACTACAAGATCCAAGGTAAGGTTTGTAAAGTTATTATTGACTTTGGTTCTACTGAAAATATTATATCTTTGGAAGCAGTAGATAAATTGAGATTAGAAAAGATACCACATAGCTGTCCATATAGGGTCAGTTGGTTAAACAAGGGATAGCATATAGTAATCAATGAACAAGCATGGGTAGAATTCAGCATTGGGGGGTATAGAGACAAGATTTTGTGTGACATCCTTCCAATGGATGCTTGACATGTTCTGTTGGGTAGACCATGGCAATTTGACAGAAAGGCTCATCATGATGGGGAAAAGAATACTTACTCATTCCAAAAGGATGGTGTAACTTATAGGATATAGTCACTAGTAGAAGGGGATCCATAGCATGTAGGGTCTAGTGTAATAATGGTAGGAGAGAAGGAATTCCTTGAAATAGTAGAAGAATTAGGTGGAGTAGGTTTTGCTTTGATTGTGAAACCCAAGGAGAAGAAAAGAGAAACTATGAGAGAGATAGGGCCTAAGGAGGCTAGAGAACTACTTGAGAGTTATAAGGAAGTAATTGCAGTAGATATACCAGACTCACTACTACCTATTAGAGATATCATCCATTAGATTGATCTCATTCTGAGAGTTGTACTTCCCAATAAGGCAGCCTATAAGATGACCCCTCAGCAGAACGAGGAGATAGCCAGGCAGGTTCAAGAACTTTTAGACAAGGAGTTAATAAGAAAGAGTTTGAGTCCATGTGCAGTCCCCACTGTTTTGGTACTAAAGAAAGATGGGAAATGGAGATTGTGTACTAATTCTAGGGCAATAAATAGGATAACCATCAGATACAGGTTTCCTATTCCTAGAATTGAAGACCTAATGGACTATTTGGGGGGTGCTACCTATTTCTCTAAGATAGACTTGAAGAGTGGGTACCATGAGATAAGGATAAGAGAAGGGGATGAGTGGAAGATAGCATTTAAAACCAATGAAGGGTTGTATGAGTGGCTTGTGATGCCTTTTTGTCTTTCAAATGCCCCTAGCACCTTTATGAGACTAATGAATGAGGTGTTACAGGAGTTCATAGGGAAGTTTGTGGTAGTCTACCTTGATGGTATCTTGGTGTTCAGTAAGAGGAAGGAAGAACACTTGAAACATTTGGAGATAGTCGTGAAGAGGCTGAAAGATTAGAAGCTATTCATAAACTTGGATAAGTGTGATTTCATGAAACAAGAGTTGGTTTACTTGGGTTATGTCATTTCCAAAGGTGATCTGAAGATGGATCCTTCAAAGGTGGAGGCTATTCTAAATTGGCCCACACCTAAGATAGCAGGGGAGGTAAGGAGTTTCCATGGTTTGGCCACATTCTATAGGAAATTCATTAAGAACTATAGTGACATCTGTGCACCTATGTTGGAAACCATCAAGGGTGGTTGCATGTGTGGATGAGAGAAGCAGATAGGAGCTTTGAGAGTCTAAAATAGAAAGTTGCTAAATTTCCTATTTTAGTGTTACCTGATTTCAATAAGGTTTTCACAATTGAATGTGATGCAAGTGGACTGGCCATTGGAGCAGTGTTGAGCCAAGAAGATAGACCAGTAGCCTTCTTTAGTGAAAAGTTAAATGAAGCCAAGAGGAAATACTCCTCTTATGACATAGAGTTGTATGCTATGGTACAAGCTCTGAAAAAATGGAGACATTACCTGCTTCCCAAAGAATTTATTGTGTATATAGATAACCATGCTCTCAGTTTTCTGAATGGGTAGGACAAACTTAGCCATAGACATATGAAATGGGTGGAAAGTTTTCAAGAATACACTTTCACCATTAAGCATAAGAAAGGAGTCACAAACAAGGTGGCAGATGCTCTCAGCAGGAGGATGTTGATAGTCCAAGAAGTGTAGTTGCAAAGCATGGGTGTTGAGTCACTCAAAGAATTGTATGAAGAAGATCATGATTTCAGAGAAATCTACAAGGTATGCAATGAATTTGCTAATACTTTTCATAGTGAGTTTTTTTGATTTTACATTGCAGAATGTACTATTGTTCAAAAGATGTCAATTGTGTATCCCTAAATACTCAATGAGGGATAATATTCTGAAGGAAAAACATAGTGGTGGTTTGGGTGGACATGTTGGATTGAATAAGACTTTAGATCTGGTAAGGAGATTTTATTTCTGGCCAAGAATGCAGTCTGAATCAGAAAATTTGTTGAAAGTTGCATAGTATGCCAAAGGGTGAAAGGAGTCTCGACCAATGCAGGATTGTATCAACCTTTGCCAATACCCAACAGGCCTTGGGAACATCTGAGTATGGATTTTATGATGGGGTTACTCAAAACAAGGACAGGTTGTGATAGTGTGTTTGTAGTGGTAGACTGATTCAGCAAGATGGCTCATTTCATTCCTTATAGGACCACTAATGATGCAAGCTACATTGTAGGTTTGTTCTTTAAAGAAATTGTTAGGATTCATGGGCTACCCTTGAGCATTGTGTCTGATAGGGATAACAAATTTGTAGGACATTTTTGGAGGACTTTGTGGAAAAGATTGGGAACCAACTTGTCTTTTAGCTCAGTGTATCATCCTCAGACTGATGGGCAAA
Organism: Cunninghamia lanceolata; assembly: GCA_027924645.1. Taxonomy (NCBI): domain Eukaryota; kingdom Viridiplantae; phylum Streptophyta; class Pinopsida; order Cupressales; family Cupressaceae; genus Cunninghamia; species Cunninghamia lanceolata. The sequence continues at coordinate 8,352,745 of BSBN01000389.1, forward strand.
CTGAGGTGGTCAATAGATCTTTGGGCAATCTCCTTAGATGCTTAACAAAAGAACATGGCAGTAGTTGGGATGTGATACTCCCACAAGCAGAATATGCTTATAATGACTCGACAAATAGGAGCTCAGGTTTGAGTCCCTTTGAAATTGTATATGGCAGTCACCCTAGGGGTATTTTTTAATTGAGAGACATCCAGGGGTTGGACAAAAGGAGTGGTCATGCTGATGCATTTACAGAAGCCATGAAAGAAATACACCAACAAGTCAAAGATACTTTACACCAGAATAGTCAGAAGACAAAGGTTAGAATAGATCAAAGGAGGAGGGATGTGCAGTATCAGGTAGGCGACTTGGTCATGGTTCATCTGAATAAAAACAAGTTGCCAAAAGGAGGCCACAACAAACTGATGATGCAGAAGATTGGACCCTGTTAGATTCTAGAGAAGTATGGTCCAAATGCTTACAAGATTGAGCTTCCTGATGATATTGCCATTTCGCCCATATTGAACATTGCTGATTTGACATTGTATAGAAGTCCTAATATAGGGGAGAATGTAGAAGATCCTATCTAGGAAAATGAAGATAGGCTGAAGCACTTACCTTCTAGAGAGCCACCAATGATGGAGTACATATTGGAAAGTAGAGAAGCTAGGAAGACAAGGCACAAAACATACTTTGAACATCTGGTTAAGTGGCAAGGACTTCTAGATTCAGAAGCTACATGGACGCTGGAGGAAGATATTCTAAAACAAGGCAAAAATGTACAAGAATTGGTCTCTAAGAGGACTTGAGACATTTTTCTTCTAGGGAGTATGGTGCAGGGGCACCATAGTAAAATCTACTATATTGAAATAAGGCCTATCTGGCCATGTCATCTTGTTCATGTTTTGTTTTCTAAAACATAGAGTCTTTGTATTTCCATTTGGCAAATAATGGACACATGTTGTATCTAATAGAATCTAAACAGATCAACTGGAGTCAGTTGGGATTCAGGGCAGTTGGCCTTCCCTAATTGTTGAGCAACTGTTGATCTTCCAACTCTGGCTTGATAAAAGCACAGAGGAGCGACCGAGAAGGGTTCTCTAGATTGGAGGATTGTGATTTAGAAACCATTTGAGAAATAAAAAACTTTTGTCCGTCATTTTTCTATGTTTGATCTGTGTTATAAATATTCCTAACTATTCATAATAGCTTTCTATTCTCTAAATTGAAATAGTTAGCCTAAATTGTCGAAGATGAGTAGACAACCATTCCACTGGTGGATTTCCAAAGAAATCAGTGGAATGGCATCGGTCTTGTTGGTGCCTGAATTCACTGTCAGTTAATTTAGCAATTTTCATGTAGGCACCATCCCAAAATATCCAAAAGGTTCTAAGTTTTGGCACCCCTTCAGTGTTTTTCAGCATCTGCATCTCATTTCTTGAGGAGGGGTCTTCGTCTTTTCTCCATCGGTATGCGTTCATTTTTGTGTCTTTGACATTTTGGTTTGAACTTGAACCCTTTTTCTCTAAGTTCAATGGTTCAACAGTTTGGGGTTCAATTTTCTTCTAACGGGTCGCATTATACATTTGCCTTGCGCAAATATTGCATCGTTGAACCTCTCACTTGAACCTTTTTGTTTTGGTTCAAGGTTCAATGGTTCGAAGCTTTGTTGCCTATGGAGTATTATTTTTGATGTTTGAACCATCGCTTTGAACCCTAGTGTTGAACCCTTTTGGTTTGGGGTTCAACGGTTCGAGGCTTTGTGTTTGTGTTCGGCGAATGTTCTTTTTGAAGTGCTTCGTTCGGCATTGAACTTCTTGGTTGAACCATCAGGTTGAACCAGTTCGTGGTTCAACGGTTCAATAGTTCAGCGCTTTACATTTTTGGTCTTATCAGAGTGATCAGCCTCATCGGTGAAAGATATCTTGAGTGCTCCGATTGTTTTGGTTTGGCCAATGGATGTCCATCGGCGTGTGTTTGGCTGTCGGCGAAGCAAATTTGTGGCCCGCCGATGTAAGGAGCTTGGCCGATGGAGGAGCAGTGTGTGGCTGGCGAAGATGTCATTGGCGTGACCTTTGAGATCGGCAGGAAGCTTTTTGGATGCTCTGATGGTGTGTGTTACACCGATGGAAGGGGAAGAGCCAGGGTATATCGGCATAGGTTGTATTGTTGGGTGAACGGTGAAATGGTTGGCCGATAGACTAATCTCTGGCCGATGAAGGGAAGTGTTGTGTATGGTCTTCGGTGTGACTTGTGTTGTCGGCGAGGATGGATTGTGGTGGGCCGACAGTGGGAGGTCTCACCGATGAAGGAGCAGAGTATAATTCGTTGGTGCATCGGTGAGAGTGTGGTCTATGGCAGAGGGATCTTTTGCTTGGCCGACGGTATTGGTCTGGCCGACAGGGGATTGCAGTGGCTTCATCGGTGTAACTGATGAGATTGGAGAAGGTTTGGATGGTTGGCCCGATGATGCATCTCTGGCCGATGGGGAAGCGAAGGTAGCGGTCGACGAGACCGTTGAGATCGGAAGGAGAATTCTAGGGTGTGCCGATGGCTTGGGTTTTGGCGATGGGCTTTTGGAGAAGGCTTATGCGTCGAGCGCGGCAAAAGGCGCTCGACACCTATTATGCTTGCGACCATGTTTTTAAGGTATTGAAGGAGTCTCCGCGGCACCAATGTGGGACTATTCTTCCCGCACATTTGAAACTTCAGTAAAGTGCATTTTGGCGGGAACTTCTGTTTGAACGCAGCGACAGTTTCCAGGTAGGCCGCGGGTGGTTGAGGCCTTTAATGGCGATGGTGCAGAGGTATGGGCAATGGTACACATGATCATGTCACTTGATTTTTGAGTGAAGACTCCCAGATGGCGGCGCAGGGGTTGAGGCTTCTCTTGTCTATTACTGCAATAACTTCAGAGCGCCATTCCTTTGTGGAGTCTGTATCTGGCAGATTTTTGATTTTTGACCATATAATTAATTACTACAGGTACACTTTCTGGCCAATATAGGCAGACTGTGTTACCATTTTTGATGTTGTTGAAAACTAGACATTTTAGCTCTATAATAAGATACAAGTAGTTTTGGTTGCTCTATGCAACAAAACTTGCGAGTTTATGTATCTCCTGTTGTACGTTTGTGCATGAATCCACTGATTTCATGGTCAATTTTATATCAATAATGCTATGTTTGCATGTGTTATGCTGATTCTGTCTCCAGTTTTGCATGTATCTTTCTTCTGAGTCTAGGCATTCAAGGAATGTCTGAGATTCTAGAACATAGAATTCCTGTGTTGAATGTTTAATCTTTTAACTTCTGCTCAAGGGGTAGATTAAACTATTTTTTCAGATTGAATATTGGGAAGGGTATATTGCAATAGGGATGCCATAAGTATAGACAGCTTAACACTCTGTATTGGGAGATATCTGTAAGGCAGATATCATGTATATCCCCCTGAAATCTAGTTTTAGTTGTTCATGCTGATCATTCACAGGTGTATGTCTACCGACTCTAAGCCCTAGATAGGCACCAATCTAGCTTTGTGTTGAGGTTATATACCATGTCCAGCTTTGCATCCAAAAATCAAATCAAACCATTTCATCCTTCCACCTGTTAGTTGTAGGAGTAGGATTAGGATCCCTGCATGCTCTCATACCCAACCAGACATCATGTCCAAGAATGTTGCCAACCTTGTGATTTGTTACACAAATCTTGGTCCATACATGAGAGTATTCTGCCTGTTGCTGTCAAGTTAAATCCTTCTATCATTGAGCTAGTCAAGGTTATACTTTTATCAAATAGGGACACCCCCCTTGGTGCGGCAGAACCAGAAGTGAAGGGGAGGAGCTCACGCAACCTCCTGTATTTAGTTGGCTGAATTTGCCTATGCATTAAAAGTGGCAAACCCTAATGCTGATTTAGAAGAAAAACAAACAAAAATGGCGACTCTGCTGGGGATGGTGATTTGAAAATTGTTATTTTTGTCCTCCCTGGTGAAATATCTGTGTGCCCATCTAAGTCACCAACAAAAATGGTGACTTTGCTGGAGAGTCTTTCATGTGAATGATGATGCTCTGCTGGTGGTATGAACTCAAAAAAATATGTGTTGAGCTTTCAGCTGCTGTAAATTTTGTCCTCTCTGGAGAGGTGGCGACTCTGCAAAAGATCTAAATGTACATGAAAAGTTGATGTGTGTTGTGACAAAAATGTGCTGTTCAGACTTCAGCATCTGTATGAAAAAGGTACCTTGTTCCTTCCCCTTTATATTTGTTGTTTTACTGCATAAGTTAGATGCCAGGGGAAACCTTAGGTCTTAGGCAGACAAAGGATGTCTAAGAGTAAGATTTTTATGAATCCAAGTATGAATTATCCCATACTCAGCGGTGAAATGTTGGATAAAAGAATAGAAGAGATAAGAAATAGGTTGATATTCTTAGAGGCTGAGCAGGCCCAGTTAAAAAACAATAACCCTGTTGTGTCTACCAGTCAAAAAGCTAAACCTCCTGCCACCCCTTTTGATCCTTTGTATGACCAATTAGATTTGTCATGGGTTGACTATAAAGTAGAAACTATGCCTGCTAAGATATACTGTCAGATGCCCAGATTTAGTGGTCACAGTGTATGTGATAGGAATGCACATATCCAAAATTTTCATGAGTTCATGGGAAAGCATTCATTCAGGATGAGGATATGTGGATGAGGTTTTTTGTTAGGTCCTTTGATGTAAAAGCAAAATACTAGTATTTGAGCTTTTCAAAAGGATCCTTTGCCTGTTGGGATGAGCTTGTTGACTGTTTCAAGGAAGAATTTGCAAAAGAACCGGCTGATCTTGTTGCAGAATTGATGAGAATCAGAAAACAAGATGAAGAGCCATATGTTGATTTCAGTCATAGGTTTGCAGTAGCCTTTTCACAGATCCCAAAAGTCTTCAGACCTGATATTTCAGCCTGTGTAGGCATATTCTTTGAGGCTTTTGAGGAGGGCTCTAGTGCATTACTGAGGGATTTCAAGGTGAAAAGTATGCAGATGGCATACAAGTTTGTAGAAAATATAGAAAAAATCAGAAATGAGCACTTGTTGAAATCCCTGTCCCCAGGCTTTGGTGTGAATAATGGTTGTGAAGCTGCAAATGACCAAGTAATTAAGACATCATGTAAAGATGAAAAGATGAATATTGAAGGTGCCAGCGAAAGGACTAATGAAGACTCCCATTGCAATGATGAGGCGACTGGCCATGAAAACAACAACGAGGTTGTGGACAGTAATGAGCAACTTTTGGAATGGACTTGTGGAGACAATTGTGAGTATTGTACTCAAGACAGAGAAGGTATAAGCAAATAGAAAAATAGTCCTATGTGTGACCCGTTGACTTCCTTTCAAACACATGGGGATCATGAAGAGCAGTCAGGGATCGAAACAAGTGCTAGTTCAGAGCATGATTATTTTTCATTTGATGGTTGTTTTGCTTATGACACACAGGTTGATACTCCTCCACAAAGGGAATCCATTGGTCATGAAGATGCGTGCTCTGCTGCCCATTAACAAATGGCATATTATGATGAAGCTTATGTACCTGGATCACCCATTTTTGACACATATGATGATGAGGATCTATTTGAGTATGGTGAAGGCTTGAGCACTATTTTTGACTTGGATTCTGTTTCTCATCCTGATGAAAGAGGAAACAACATACATCAGGTAAGTGATTGTAAAGATGTGCCAGATTGTAAAAAGATGCCAGAGCCTGATCTTTTCCAGTTTGGTGCTGCTATTGGTTGTGTGCATGATGTGCACAATTGTGAATTTGAAAGCTTTTCTTTTGAGAGGCTAGCATATAAAGAGAGCTCTATTTTTCCTAGTTGTGTGGTGGACTTCGAGTGCTTTCAATTTTCAGTCTAGCTAGGAGATCATTTTGCAATGCATAATGCTGATACAAATGATAACATGTGTTATATTCCATTTGAGTATGCATTGCTTGATACATTCTGCATCCATTTGTTGCCTGATGCTGAGGGTTGTTTGCATAAGGTTGACAGTGACAAAATAAATCAAAAGGTTGAATGTGCAAATGACCAGGTTTGTTTGTGGTCAGATCATGGCAGTACTCTCAAGCTTGACCTAGTGTATGTAGATGAGAACAAGGTGTTTGACAAGGGGAAATATTGGTTTTCCTTTTCTTGGTGGCCTTAGGCCATCAAGTTTGATTGGTGATGCAGATCATGGTAACTTCATGACTCTATGCCCAATGGATAAGGCACTGGTCTGCATCCCAGAGATCTAGGGTTCTCGCTGCAGTCTTGCACCTGCACGTCCCCAATTAGAGCCACTGTTGGTGCCTAAATTCACTGTCAGTTAATTTAGCAATTTTCATGCAGGAACCATCCCAAAATATCCAAAAGGTTCTAAGTTTTGGCACCCCTTCAGTGTTTTTTAGCATCTGCATCTCATTTCTTGAGGAGGGGTCTTTGTCTTTTCTCCATCAGCATGCGTTCGTTTTTGTGTCTTTGACATTTTGGTTTGAACTTGAACCCTTTTTCTCTAAGTTCAATGGTTCAGCGGTTCAGGGTTCAATTTTCTTCTAACAGGTCGCATTATGCATTTGCCTTGCACAAATATTGCATCGTTGAACCTCCCGCTTGAACCTTTTTGTTTTGGTTCAAGGTTCAATGGTTCGAAGCTTTGTTGCCTATGGAGTATTATTTTTGATGTTTGAACCATCACGTTGAACCCTAGTGTTGAACCCTTTTGGTTCAGGGTTCAACGGTTCGAGGCTTTGTGTTTGTGTTCGGTGAATGTTCTTTTTGAAGTGCTCCGTTCGGCATTGAACTTCTCAGTTGAACCAGTTCGTGGTTCAATGGTTCAACAGTTCAGCGCTTTACATTTTTGGTCTTATCAGAGTGATCAGCCTCATCGGTGAAAGATTTCTTGAGTGCTCTGATTGTTTTGGTCTGGCCGATGGATGTCCATCAGCGTGTGTTTGGCTGTCGGCAAAGCAAATTTGTGGCCCGCCGATGTAAGGAGTTTGGCCGATGGAGGAGCAGTGTGTGGCTAGTGAAGATGTCATCGGTGTGACCTTTGAGATTAGTAGGAAGCTTTTTGGATGCTCCGATGGTGTGTGTTACACCGACGGAAGGGGAAGAGCCAGGGTCTATCGGCATGGGTTGTATTGTCAGGTGAACGGTGAAATGGTTGGCCGATAGACTAATCTTTGGCCGATGAAGGGAAGTGTTGTGTATGGTCTTTGGCATGACTTGTGTTGTCGGCAAGGATGGATTGTGGTGGGCCGACAGTGGGAGGTCTCGCTGATGAAGGAGAAGAGTATAATTCGTTGGTGCATCGGTGAGAGTGTGGTCTATCGGCAGAGGGATCTTTTGCTTGGCTGACGGTATTGGTCTAGCTGATAGGGGATTGTGGTGGCTTCATCAGTGTAACTGATGAGATCAGCAAAGGTTTGGATGGTTGGCCCAATGATGCATCTCTGGCCAATGGGGAAGCGAAGGTAGGGGTCGGTGAGACCGTTGAGATCGGAAGGAGAATTCTGGGGTGTGCCGATGGCTTGGGTTTTGGCGATGGGCTTTTGGAGAAGGCTTATGCATCGAGCGCAGCAAAAGGTGCTCGACACCTATTATGCTCACAACCATGTTTTTAAGGTATTGAAGGAGTCTCCGCGGCACCAATGTGGGACTATTCTTCCCACACATTTGAAACTTCAGTAAAGTGCATTTTGGTGGGAACTTCTGTTTGAATGCAGCGACAGTTTCTAGGTAGGCCGTGGGTGGTTGAGGCCTTTAATGGCGACGGTGCAGAGGTATGGGCAATGGTACACATGATCATGTCACCTGATTTTTGAGTGAAGACTCCCAGATGGTGGCGCAGGGCTCAAGGCTTCTCTTGTCTATTGCTGCAATAACTTTGGAGCGCCATTCCTTTGTGGAGTCTGTATCTAGTAGATTTTTTATTTTTGACCATGTAATTAATTACTGCGGGTACACTTTCTGGCCAATATAGGCAGACTGTGTTACCATTTTTGACGTTGTTGAAAATTGGACATTTTGGCTCTGTAATAAGATACAACTGGTTTTGGTTGCTCTGTGCAGCAAAACTTGTGAGTTTATGTATCTCCTGTTGTACGTTTGTGCATGAATCCACTGATTTCATGGTCAATTTTATATGAATAATGTTATGTTTGCATGTGTTATGCTGATTTTGTCTCCAGTTTTGCATGTATCTTTCTTTTGAGTCCAGGCATTCAAGGAATGTCTAAGATTCTAGAACATAGAATTCCTGTGTTGAATGTTTAATCTTTTTAACTTCTGCTCAAGGGGTAGATTAAACTATTTTCAGATTAAATATTGGGAAGGGTATACTGCAATAGGGATGCCATAAGTATAGACAGCTTAACACTCTGTATTGGGAGATATCTATAAGGTAGATATCATGTATATCCCCCTGAAATCTAGTTTTAGTTGTTCATGCTGATCATTCACAGGTGTATGTCTACCAACTCCAAGCCCTGGATAGGCACCAATCTAGCTCTGTGTTGAGGTTATATACCATGTCCAGCTTTGCATCCAAAAATCAAATCAAACCATTTCATCCTTCCACCTGTTAGTTGTAGGAGTAGGATTAGGATCCCTGCATGCTCTCATACCCAACCAGACATCATGTCCAAGAATGTTGCCATCCTTGTGATTTGTTACACAAATCTTGGTCCATACATGAGAGTATTCTGCTTGTTACTGTCAAGTTAAATCCTTCTGTCATTGAGCTAGTCAAGGTTATACTTTTATCAAATAGGGACACCCCCCTTGGTGCGGCAAAACTAGAAGTGAAGGGGAGGAGCTCACTCAACCTCCTATATTTAGTTGGCTGAATCTACCTGTGCATTAGAAGTGGCAAACCCTAATGCTGATTCAGAAGAAAAACCAACAGGTCTATACATATTTTTATTTTATTTTATTTTTATTTTCCTGTTTGGAGGGACAGAGGTTCTAGGTTGAGGAGTGTGCACAGTAGCATGCCCTAGCATCTCTATGTGCTAGGCATAGACTGTAGATCAGAATGTGTGAGAGTGACAACCCCATCGGCATATCACTAGGACTCTGAACTAAGTTTCTGCCAAAGTCAAATGAAGTCAAGAGTATCAACACATTGGGTAGAAAACTTGACATTAGACTAACTATGTTGGTTTTACCGATCGAGGGTATCAGGGTGAGATGGGATAGCTTATACCGATGGAACCCATCAGAAGGAATTGATGTATCAGCAACTCTAGAGAAGGTTCCACCAATAGTTCAAGTCATGTTGAAGAGGGGGGTTAGTCCATTGGTGCATCGGCATTAATCAATGAGCATCCATCAATGAGAATAGTCTCACCGAAGGCAATGCCATCGGTGCATTGGGAGACAAGATCAAAGCTTTGCCAACAAGGTGAGTCATACCGATACAGTTGTGTCTAACTAGCAAGGGAAATCCATTAAGGTTAAGACAAAGGAGGGCCTAACTGTCATCGGGATATTGGCCTAAGCTTGTAGGTGTTCGCTGATGACCTAGGTCACATCGAAGACAACGTGTATCAGCATATCAGGAGGATAAACAAGGAGTTCACTGACGAAGGAAACCACACCAACGGTTGTGGTTCAAAGGTGTCATCGGAGTGATCGATGTATCGGTGAGATAGATTCTAACAAAGACAATAGTGCTTTTTTGGCCAATAGGCAAGAAACGTAGATCACCCATCAGGAAGAGTATGCTATCAAAGAGATAAGTTTCAAAGAGGCTGACGGGGTAAGTTTGGCTGATAACAAAGACTAAGGGCAGACCACTGAGACAAAAGTAGGAGTCTCACCAATGGTTTCAAAAGTCAATTTTGAAAAGTCGTGCACTTTCACTGTGACCTCCTCATCAATAACTTATATATTTCTATGGGCTAACACCTACTGTGGTTTTTCCCTTTTAGGGTTTTCCATGTAATAATCTAGTGTCTCCGGTGTTGATTATGTTATTGTGTTGAAATTCTCATTTCTTGCTTTCATGGTTATATCAAAATATAAGTAATTGATAAGTTAATGTTCATAATTGGTTAAAAGTTTTAGGAAAACTGATTCAACCCCCCTTCTCAGTTGTCTAGTGCAGTTCAACAATTGGTATCAGAGCAAGGTTCCTTAGAAGAAAGCCTAACAACTTGAGGAAGATCTAGAATGTCTTATAAGAAGGAAGCTCCACAGTTTGATGGGACAACTTATGCTCTTTGGAAGGTATGAATGAAAATCCATCTCCTTTGTCTTAGTTATAATTTATCGTTAGCTACACAGTCACAATTTGTCATGCCTGAAGATAGTCTAACAACTGAAGATGATATTAAATAATATGAATTAGATGTCAAAGCAAAGGATGCCATGTTAAGTTCCTTGAGTGACACAATGTTGATAAAAGTTGTGGACCTTGAATCTACAAATGACGTATGGGAGAAGCTAAATAATCTGTATGAAGGAGATGATTCTATTAGAGAAGCCAAGATACAGAGCTTGAAAGTGAAATATGAGGTTTTGAAGATGAATTAAGATGAAAATTGTAGACACCTAAACTTGTCTTTGACCATCAAACCGACTCCCGACATCCCTAAACATATCAATTTCCCTTCTATTCAATTAATTAAATTTTTATTTAATTAATTATCCCTTCATCACCTAATTTTCCATTATTCTATCCCCAACAATTGAATTAATTTCATTAATTCAATAGTCCAAACCTTAGCCAATTGATTTAATAAATATGTAAAATTTATTTGGTCAATTTCCTCTTCCTCACTAAACCCAATTAATTAGTTAAATCATGTTTAACTAATTAATTGACCTATCCCTACCCTAGGCAATTAAATAGCTATTATTTAATTGCCTACCCTAGCCTACCTCATCCTAGCCTTAGGATTAATTAAATACAACCTTGTTTAATTAATCTTCAACCTATCATTAAGATGGTCAAATCCATCTTAACACCCTTCCCCACATCCTCCATCAATTTTTTATTTAAATATATCCCACATCACAATTAATTCCTCTTACAACCCCTTACAACCCCTTACCACCCCCATACCTCATTTATCTCCACTTATCCCCAAATAAATTTTTAATTCATTTTACATTCCTCATATGAATCTTTATTTCACAAATATTCCATCTCACCCATACTCATTTAATTCACCCTTTTCCCAAAATGAATAAAATATTTACATTTATTCCTAGCCCTCCATTCCTCCAAGATCAAATCTAGGCCCTTCACATCACTTTTAACCTCCACCATTGATCTTCCAAACCAATCTCCACCCTTGGATCAAAATACCTTAAAAAAATCTATAAATAGAACCTCTCCCAAGCCATCTGGGGATGGAATTTTCAAGTAGTGTTATCATGCCAAAATATCTAATGAGCTAGAATTGTGAGTTGCAATTGAGATAGAGCATTTCACATTTTATTCATCCATTAGGGTATCTCTTATCTAGGAGCTCTTGGGTACAAAGCTTCATTCCCTTTTGATGAGATTGGGTCTTCTTATCTAGGTATAAACTATTTGTTTTTTTATTCATTTGGTTTGTGTTTTACCTTGATTTGACTTTCCTAATCACAAAAACATAACAACCTTTATGCAAAGAGCTGATGAACTTGCCACTGGAATAAAAGGTATGGGAGGAACTCGCAATGATAAGGAAATTGTAATGAAAATTCTCAGATCACTACCAAAGTCCTATAGTCACAAGGTATCTTCTATTGAAGAATTTATGATTGTGAAAACTATTGATATAGATTAGTTACTTGGAAATCTTATATCCTTTGAGATGAGAGAATTTGGTGATGCCCTGTCAAAAGTTGAATCAGTTTTTAAAGCCAGTACTTTTGAAAAAGACTTCTAGAGTTGAGAAATATAAAGTGGATAATGACTTTGAGGAAATTGAAGCTAGCTTTGTTGATAGGTTGTAAAGAGGTTCCAGTAAGTTCAAAGGTAAATTACCTTTCAAATGCTTCTCTTGTGGTAAAGTAGACCATTATGCTTCCAGATGTCCTGAAAGAATTGAAAGCAATAAGAAAAGATATGAGAGAAGGCCTAGAGTTCCAAAGAAATGTTACTATGTTAGAGATTTTGATGATGAAGGAGTGACTGATGATGCTAGTACTAGTACAAATGAATTCCTATTCATTGCTATTAAAGAAGATCCTATGTCTACTAATTCTGCTAGCAGTGTGAAGGATGAAAAACTAGTGGAAGAAAGTACTTTGGTTTTTTAGGTTGAGAAAGATAAGGATGGGTGGATTATTGATAGTGGATGCTCACATCACATGACCAGTGACAAAATTAAGTTTGTAAGTTTGGAAAAGTATCATGGAGGACTAGTTAGGTTTGGAGATAATGCAACTGGTAAGATTTGTGGAAAAGGATCTATTCAATTTGATGAAAATCATAATACTAACAATGTCCTATATGTGAAAGGTTTGAAGCATAATCTTTTGAGTGTTGGTCAGATGTGTGACAAAGGATATGATATGATATTCAAAGACAATGGATGCAAGATCATGGAAAGCTTTAGAACTATGATTGCTACCAGTAAGAAGACCAGAGCTAACATTACTGTTTATTGGCTAAAGCAGATGAAAGTTGGTTGTGGTATAGAAGGATGTGTCATATAAACTTTGATAATTTGGTAAAGATAAGTTCAAGTTAGATTGTGAGAGATTTACCAAAACTTGTGAAACCATCCAATACAATTTGGAAGAAATGTTAGTTAGGGAAGTAGACAAGAACAAGTTTCAAGAAAAAAGAGCAATTTTCTATCGGCTTGCTAGATCTAATTTGTGTGAAGTGTTTTCATGATTTTGTTTGTGGTATGAAAAAGTGTATGCTCTTCCCTCACACCATTGGTGACCTTGGGAATCAAAAGATTTTCACAACACTTACACAAATCACCCCCAACCTAATCCAAAGAACTAAAATGAACCATGTTTAGTGTGATGCAAGAACAAAGAATACGTATGATCTCCCCTTGCATCTTTGTATGAACTTGGGGATCAAAATTATTTTTATGGTTGTATTGCTTTTGTTAATCCTTAGAGGGCCTGCCACCCTGCTTTGAAAGGTGGGAATGACCCAAGTGGCAACAAGCTAAAGCCAAGCTCTTTCAAGCCACTATATAAAATAAGGTGTTTGTGATGAAAGTCATAAACAATAGGTGTTGTTGTGTTATACCGATAGCCAACCTCCCCCAAAACCCTCCAGGGTGTAACCCTTGGAGGTTAGGAGACTCCATAATGGAGAGTAGCACTGCTGCATGTGTAACCACCTGAACAAAAGCACTTACTACAAACCTTTGTTTTAACAAACCAAAATCTTTCTATTTGTTGACGCAAAAGGGAAACCTTTGAAGTAGCCTTGATTCATGTGGTTCTCAGCTGAGGTAGCAAGGACAATCCTAAGGTTTGGTGAGGGACAAGCCTTCGTGGAAACCTAGATCTTGGTATACGTGAGAAATGTGTGCAATTGTAAGGAGGAGCCAGTGCTACCAAGATCTTGGAGCTACCCGCTTTGAATAGGCGTAGCTAGGGGATTCAACAAATACTGTCATATCTTCACCTTAGGTTGTGCAAAGTCCTTATTTAAACAAAATCACACATCTTTTCACAAACAAAAAAATCTTGGTTATTGTGTTTTATTGTGCTTAAATTGTTTTCAACTTGCCAAGAGACAATGAGAATCATTTGATCAAACTTTAATCAAAACAAAATCCAAATTTGCCATCAAAATCTGTCTCTTTCAGGACCTCGACCAATACCACCTTGTTTTAGCACCATCTCTATCTGCTTTTGGTGCCATTTCATCTGTGGATTGGCACTATTTTCAGATTGACTTGCTTGAGACTAAGACCAATTCCAATGTGATCTTTAGGACCTACTATGCCATAATCCATATTCACCTTCCAAAAAACTGTCAGTACCCCGTCCATTTTTTTCCTCAAATTTTCCAAATCGTACCTTCATTTAGACCTTAGAGAATCAATCATTATCATTGTTGGACCCTTTGCTATATCAAATCCACTCAATTTGATATCCATTAATCCTCATTGATCTTTGCATACCTTTTGGACCAACACAAAAAAAAAAAATCCTTGTCACAAGCAATCATTCTAAAATCAAAAAAACATATCCAAAATCTTCCAAATCAAAACACCTATTGAAAAACCATCAACCAAAAAAAAAATTGTCATCCCTTTGAACTAAAGCTAGATCTAGATTTTATCATTCACATCATATTTTGCTTGAAGAGTCATTAGTCAACCTTTCAAGTGAAATAATCATCCCTCTTTGTGTAAGGTCATTAGTCTACCCCAAACAAAGAGAAACATCCATTTGTGCAACACAAATCTAGATCTTACCTAAGCTCAATCTATTGACCATCAAATCATTTTTAAAAACATCATCCTAATCTCTCATATTGAACATCAAAATCAAACATCAAAAATCTCTTCCATCAAACCATCCTCAAACAAACATGATCCATCATCTACCTTTTGGTCCAAATTTGTGCAAAAAATCACACTACCGTCCATTCTTATCACCCTTAGATTAACATCTTTTTGAAAACTTATCGATCCTTCATTACACTACAACGCACGCTTCCCATCTTACTACCACATTCATCTTTGGGTCCAACAATTTAATCCAAATTCTCTAAGGTCTCCATCCCCATTTCACTCCACCTCAAAATCAAATCCATACACATGCATGCCCATAACTAGATCACAACATAAAAAGAATCAAGAAATGGTAGAATCTGGACAATATTAGGGCATAGGAATGCCTAAGACCAACAACAACAACATACAAATCAACCAAACACACAATCTACCTATGGTCTTTCAAATCCCAAAATACAATCCCAACGAAAACCCCTTCCATTTCTTGTAACCACCACCACCACCACCACCCACCATATCCCAAGATGATCTCGATGTCCTAAGCTTTACACAAGATGCTGATAGCATGGACCTACTTGATAAAATCCTAAGGTCGGATCCAAATAGATATCTTGATTATCTCCTCAAAATTGGTGCTCAACCACCCCATAACATGACATCATCCCAATCATCTACCTCTAACATCAATCCTACCACATCCTCCCAACCATCTACATCAAACACCCAACCTATCATCTCATAAAAATCAACTCCCACCGTATCTACTGCCACCACAAGCTCTAATGCTACCACATCTACAATTCCCATGAGTGTCTCCAATCCTACCACATCCCAACCCATCACTACATCCCCTATCACAACTAATGTAACTGCTTCCATTCCACAAATCACCCTAGGCTTACAAGGGAACATCACGCATGCAAGTACCTCCATGAGTGTACCTCCACCCAATCCTCAAACCATAGCCTACATAAGACAATTATTCTCACAACCACTGTACAATATGACCAACTCATCCAACATCCACCCATCTAATGCTAATCCATCCAATGTCACATATCTGCAAAACCCCATAGTATCAACAAACCAACATAACCCCAATCCCCAAATACCCCCACATATCCTCCAACAACTCTATGCTTATCAACAACATCACACACAACTTAACCAAAACACCACCCCACAATACCAAAACATGACCTCCCAAAACCTCCAACATCAAATACCACCCAATCTCCAACATCTCATCAATCAACAAACCTACACACCGTAACCACCACCAACCCTAGATCTAACAAGCATTGTACAAACCTTGATCCAAAAGGTAGGTGACATACAGACTGGGGACAACTGCAAACAATACTCTTTTGAGGATATTTGTCCCTATCCATTTGATCAGACATTGTACATGCCCCCTTTCCCCAAAAATTTTGAGATGCCTAAATTTGACAAATACAAGGGAAAGGGAGACCCTAGGGATCATCTTAGGGAGTTCTACATTGCTTTCTTAGAAGTCTCAAATAATGATACCTATCTAATGAGACTATTCCTAAGAAGCCTCAGCGGTCAAGCCGCTGAATGGTTCACACATCTTCCCCCAGGCATTAGGTCTTTCCCTGAGCTTGCGAAAAAATTTGTAAACCATTTCTCCTATAACTTCGAGCATGAAATATCTATGACAGACCTTTGCAACACAAAACAAAAAAGTAGAGAATCATTGGCTTCCTTCTTGTAGAGGTGGAGAAGCTTATCAAGCAAACTCCCATGGCCAATTCCTAAAAAATAACTCGTCACCATGTTTGTGACCAACTTCAATCATGAAATAGGGTTCCATTTACAAATTCTTTATGCGTCTACCCTTGAAGAATTCATCGACAAAGGTACTACCATTGACCGGGCCCTCATCGCCAAGGGCTCCATCAAATTATATGAATACAAATCCAACAACAACAACAACAACAACAAACTCCATATCAACACCCCCAATGCAAACAACAATGCCAACATGTAATCAAATGACAAGCCACACTATTGGGGGAAGAATCAGAACACTTTGAACGATGGCGTCATGGATGTGAAAGCTATCCAACATGTACAAAATCAAACACCTACACATACATATACTACCAATGTAAGTAACCCAAGGGGGCAAAATAAACAAAACAAACCTCAAAGGCAATTTACACCCTTAGGGGAACCCATCGAGGACATCCTCGGTAGATGTCTGAAGAAAGGTTTGATAACGCTCCCACCTATTAGATCCTATCAAGAGAATGAGCTCAAATCCACATGGTACAATCAAAATGATTATTGTGACTACCATAGCGTTGTTGGCCACAAAACCGCTGAGTGTATGAAACTAAAGCATTGCATCCAAGATCTCATAGATCAAAATCAAGTCAGCCTTGATCAAAGCACCCAACCATCACCAAATGCCAATCTTAGAGCTTACAAGGATCCACTACCCAACCATAATAAAGCCTCCTCATCTAATCAAGCATACAACATCACCCCACCACCCGCATCCTATGACTCTATTGTAGGGCAGATAGAGCCATCATCTCACCACATCAACACAATCACCATTCAGGCACAAGCACCCAATTTTGCTATCGCAACCCGTCGTGGCCATGTATCCGTCCACATAGCCCCTAGCACTGAACAAACACCTGCATCCACATCAGATTCCCTATCCCCTCATCCAACCACACATCCATCACCTACCAATCAGTACAACATCCTAGAGCATCTAGGAAAGACCCCTACACAAATATGCATACTTGAGTTGCTCTGTACATCACCCCTCCACAAAGACATCCTTGACAAAGCACTCTTGGAAACTCAAGTTCCCACCAACTTGAATGTCACTCAATTCCAAGCCATGGTAGGACATATCACTGCACCTCATCATCTCACATTTTTAGAAAAGGATCTTCTCATTTCTGAACATTTACACAATGATGCCTTACACATCGAAGTCCTCATCCACAAGCACATAATCAAAAGAGTCTTAATAGATGGTGGCTCTGGCCTAAACATATGCACTCTTAAATTATTAAAACACTTGGGATACTTAGATGTGGTTGTAGACACCAGTGAGTGCATCACAATCAAAGGGTATGTTTAACACCGAACTGCTATCTGAAGGCACCATCAAGCTCCCTATTCAAGTAGGATAAAAAATACTAGAAACAAAATGTCAGGTCCTTGATCTTGACCTCCCCTACAACATTCTTCTCAGCTGACCATGGATCCATGCCATGCAAGTAGTCCCATCTACATTCTGTCAATGCCTCAAGTTCCCTCACAACAGTACAAAGATAACCATCTATGCCGACCCCCGACCCTTCCAATACTACAGTTTCTTGGAAGGCCATGACCACACCTTCTGCCCATATAACAAAGCCACCACCAAAGCCAATCCAATAGCTTCCACCTCATACATCGATCCCACTAACATTGCCACCACTTCATCCCAAACACCACCACCACCCAAGGTCAAGATCAAGATTAGTGACATGGGATGTGGAGAATATGACCTACATGGTACCTTTTGTGTGGGCACATTACCCAATCCTAAAACATTTGGCATCCCAAAGACAGAGGTAGCCAACATAGTAGTCAGCAAGTGTAAACCATCACCCATCTTTGAAAAGAAACATCTCCTAGATCAGGATGTGCTTGAAGATATCTCATCTTGGCTATATAAGGATGAAGAATCTCAGCAGGAAGCTCCTACCATACCAACAGAAATCTATGGTAAAGGGTCTGAAATTGTCAAAAACATGGGTTAAAAAGGGCAAGGCAGTATCAGCCTTCATGAATAGGGGATCGTGGAACTAGTCCAAGCGACAAGAAATCCCTATACTCAAGGGTTAGGATATGGTCAATGACAATGTATCCTCACTACCAGTGAATGTATCTTAGCCGGGGTTGCTATGGTCTCCCTTGAAGTTAACAATGTCAATGAAACAGGCCATCAAGACTCCTTTAGTCACTTTGCCGATTTCTTCGACTCATCCATATGCACCATCTACACAGTCACCACCCTAGCCTCATCATCCAATGACTTACCACTTGTATACCCGGATCTCATAGACTGGGACCAATGGGGACCTCCTGTCTTTGACATAGTACCAAATGATGAGGCCATCACTGAAATGATGGGGTTTAGAGATCACTTCCCCCTGGGAGATCACAGAGCAGGATACATCATAGAACTTGATATGCATGCCTATTTTAGGGAAACAACCCCTGCTTCCAGTCATAAAAATATAAAAATCAAACACAAATCTAATGGTGAAAACTATTCTGTGGTAGTGTCAGATCCCAAAAAAGTAAAAACAAAAGATGTATCTCTTGGTGAAAACCTCCACGAGGTGCTAGGAGATGGAAGTATGGGCCTTCCTAAGATGGACAAGGTTTATCCAAATAGGTCACCCATCCTGGTAGAGCCAGCCCAAGAGATGAATCATGGGATGGAAGAAGAGCTGAAAATCACTTTCAGGGTGGAATCCCTCAGCACAGTAGAGCAAGAAAACTTCTTGGCATTCTTCAAATGTAGAAATCATAATTTTGTGTGGACCTATGCAAACATGCCAGGGCTTGATCCCACTTTGGTCATTCATCACCTTGCAATACGCCCTAATGCAAAACCTGTAAAGTAGAAGCTTAGAAAAATGAACCCCCAGGTGGCCCTCCTTGTCAAAGCAGAGCTAAAGAAACTACTGGATGTTGGGTTCATTCGCCCAATTGATTATCCTAAATGGGTTTCCAACCTAGTACCAATAGACAAACCTAATGGTCAAATCCACTGCTGCATCGACTTCAGAGATCTCAACAAAGCCTACCCAAAGGATGACTTCCTATTGCCTAACATTGACATGATAGTGGATCTCATGGCAGGACACGAGATACTATCCCCAATGGATGGATTTTTAGGGTACAACCAAATCTGGATCACAGAAGAGGACCAACATAAGATAGCCTTCATATGTCCATGGGGGACGTACTGCTAGGTGGTAATGCCATTCGGTCTAAAGAATGTTAGAGCCACGTATCAAAGAGCCATGACTATCATCTTCCATGATCTTTTCCACCACATCATGGAAGACTATGTAGACGACTTACTAGGAAAATCAAAGACAAGGGAAGAACACCTGGATGTATTGGCAAAAATCTTTGACCGATTAGAGCAATACAATGTTCACCTAAATCTAAAGAAATGTGTCTTCAAGGTCACCTTAGGAAAACTTTTGGGATATAGTCTCCAGAAGAGGAATCAAGGTAGATCCTGCAAAAGTCAAGGCCATCACTGAAATGCCTCCTCCAAAAACACTAAAGCAGCTAAGAGGTTTGCAAGGCAAACTCCAATCTATTCATCAGTTCATTTCTCAACTGGCTAATAAATGTCAACCATTCCAGCACCTACTCAGAAAAGATACAACTTTTGTCTAGAATAGCCAGTGTTAGGTTGCCTTTGATCAACTAAAAGAATTTCTGGCTAATCCTCTTGTTCTAACTCCACCAAGGCAAGGAGAACCCCTCCTATTATATATCTTAGCAATAGAGACAGCTATTGGAGCCTTGTTAGCATAGCACGATGAGCAAGGAAAAGAAAGAGCCATCTATTACATTACTCATACTCTAATATCCTATGAGCTTAACTATACTCCAATTGAACAAGCATGTCTAGCCTTCGTCTTTACTTCACAAAAACTAAGACACTACATGCTCAATCACAAAACCAAGCTCATCACCAAGATCAATCCATTGAAGTATCTGCTAAACAGGGCTGCTCTTACTAGGAGAATGGCAAAATGGGTCATGATTCTCTTTGAATTTGACATTGAATACACTGAGAGAAAAGCCATCAAAGGACAGGTTATCGCTGATCAACTGGCTGAAGCACCCATTCTTGTAGAACATCTGACACTAGCAGAATTCCCTGAGGAATCCATCTTGAACATAACACCAGCAACAGAAACATGGAAAATGTACTTTGATGGATCATACACACATAGAGGCTCTAGGGTAGGCATCCTGTTTGTTACTCCTCAAGGTGACACAATCCCCAAGTCATTCAAAATCACATTCCCATGTACCAACAATGTCGCAGAGTATGAGGCCCTTATCACAAGTCCTTGAATGACAATCAAATGGAAAATTAAGAAGCTGACAGTGTATGGAGATTCTCAATTGGTCATCCGACAAGTAAACAATGAGTACAAGACCAAGGATGATAAGCTACTGACTTATAAAAAGATGGTCAATGACTTTAAAGACTACTTTGATGACATCCACTTTGAGTAGATCCCAAGGCTAAACAACAAAGTAGTGGATGCCATGGCTACCATCAGATCCCTGATCGACATGAAGAAAGACAACAAGAGGTGCAAATTCTTGATAGAAGAACTCCCTATCCCAGCATATGACGTTCCTCAATTAGAGCTAGTGTGTGAAGTCATTGGTGCCCTATCCCCATGGTATCAAGAAACCTACCTATATCTCCATGACAACATCATCCCTCCCAACCTATCCACCTCACAGCAAAAATCTTTCATCCATCGAGCCTCCCGCTTCACCCTTGTAGGAGATACCCTATACAAAAGGAGTCTTGAGGGCACTCTTTTACAATGTTTAGATTCTAGGGAAGCTAAAGTGGCCTTGCAAGAGGTACACACATGTATCTGTGGGGCACATTCAAGTGGACTCGCTCTTGCTAAAAAGATCTTGAGGACTGGATACTATTGGCCAACCATAGAACAAGACTCCTAATAGTTTATCAAAGAAATGCCTATCATATCAATAACATGGAGATCTCATTCATGTACCAGCACAAGAATTGCAACCAATCATGACATCATGGCCTTTCTCACAGTGGGGACTTGACCTTGTAGGCAAAATACATCCACCATCATCTAATGGCCATAAGTTCATCATCATAGCTATAGAATACTTCACCAAGTGGGTGGAAGCAATACCACTCACCTACACCACTGGCACCCAGATATCCAAGTTCATCCTCCATTATATCATATGTCATTATGGTATCCCTCATTCCATCATCACTGACAATGGAAAACCATTCAAGAACCAAAAAGTCCGCACTTTGTGCGAAAAATTTAAAATCAAACATCACTTCTCCACCCCATATTACCCTCAAGGAAATGGTCAAGCAGAGGCTTCAAATAAAACCATCCTCCACATTCTAAAGAAGACAATCAATGAAGTTGGCCATGACTAGCACCTCCAACTCAACCCTACCCTATGGGCCTATCGCACAAGCATTCGTACCCCCACAGGAGCCACTCCATTTTCCCCAGTCTTTGGATCTGAAGCCATTTTACCTATTGAGGTCGAGCTCCCATCCTTAAGAGTATCCCTGCAAAACATAATCACTGATGAGGAATACTAGGTTGCAAGGTTGCATCAGCTAGAATTACTAGATGAGAAACATCTGAATGCATTGAACCACCTGCAGGTCTATCAAAATTGCCTTAGGAGAAGCTATAACAAGGGAATTAGAAACTACAAATTTGAAGTAGGTGACCTTGTCCTTATGGAGAATTAGAAAAACTTGCAGGAGCACCCTAAGAAAGGAAAGTTTGAGTCCAATTGGCTAGGCCCTTATGTCATCATAGCCAGCTATGGATCAAGAGCATACCAGCTTGGAACACCTGAGGGGTAGCCTCTGGATGAGCTTATGAACATTTTACATCTAAAGAAATTCTATGCATAACCCATCGAGTATTCCATTAATCAAAAAAAATAAAAAATAGAAAAAATCAAAAAAATCATCAATCAAAAAAATCAAGAAAAATCCAAGTGCAATAAAAAATTCCAATGGTGAAAATCACTTCGGTGACGCCTTGGATAAGTACCATGGTGAAAATCTATTTCAGGCACCATGAGTAGTGGCCGGTTCTACCATCTAATAAGTCCTCTTTCCGTCACAACACTCCATATCGCACACATCCCATGGCTTGGAATTCTGAAACATCAAGTCCTATCACCCACCCTGCACCATCCCATCCCAAGACTAACTCATGGAACGAGGATCCTTGTAAGCTCCTTTTTGTATAGCAGAAAATCAAAAAATCCAAAAACAATACAAAATCAAAAAATTCAAAAACAATACAAAATCATCAAAATCCAAAAACAATACAATATCACCTTCACACATCGATCTTTCCCATCCATCAATCCTCACCATCACATCCATTCGGAACCATTCCCACATCATCAAGTCAAACCAGAACTTCATATTCATTTCGCCCACGTCTTGAAAGTACCTTGATCCCATGGACATAGGGTATGTAGGCAGTCTGGAATATGAAAGAAGTTTCTAATACTTAGGTACATAAGATGCACCCATTCAACCCGTTTGGATGGTCCCCATTCATAGAGCTTGCTAGACCCATTATATGATACACACGCTAAGTATACACTTGAACCATGGTCTCTAAAGCAAAAATCATCAATCAACATACCAACTATAATCCTACACATGGCCTGACTATCCTTTTTCCCACCTTTCAAATATTATCCAACCAATTCCAATTGATTTGCGTCCTAGGATATATCTTTCCCACAATGGACAAGAATCTGTCATCCTATCAACATGTATCTTGGCAAGAGCACACATAGGCTAGTTGTATCTCTTTGTTGGTCTTTTTGATTATTGATTTTTATCTTTTTGTCTCACTCTAGGTCATTTCCAAAGCTACCTTGATCCTATTATATCATGGTAAGTGGCGAACAACACCTAGAGTAGACATAGTCATTGTTTCTGTATGATGTGCTTGTGGGTTGGTTTCATTACTCCAAGAATAGTATTCATATCTTGAAGCCTAGGTTGGTTCTAGCACAAGGTGCCTCATTTGCATATACAAGTATCAACACCTTATATACTACCTTAGGCATGCATGAAATTAACCTATTGTGTGCGGGTCTAGTCCATGCAATCATGGGATATATATCATCACCTAGGTCATTTCATACCTTTGTGAATTGTATCCTACATTTCTATAGTAAACTAGGAAACGCTCTCAATTAATGTTATGAAACTATTGTTACTAGCTCAAATCATCATCCTAATCAACTATACCATCTGGGCCTAGATTTTATAACCACCTTACCCCCCATCACCCTACCAAATCTCTTCACTAATCCCACTCCTCCAACTTATTCCCACACAAAACATCCTGACCAAATCATATCCCCACCCCCCCCTCAATGACATGGTGTCTTATGACCTATCAATTCCCTCATCCCCAACTCCCCCACAATCTAACCGCTCCCAATCCTATCCATACCCCATTCATCCACCCTTGTCCACTCCTCACCTATTCCCCTACCATACAGACCCACTACCCAGGGTCCAACAAAGAACATCATGTGTATCAAGACTTAGTCATCTCACCTATCACCTAATTGGCATCTTACCTATCACCTAATTTGCACATCATAATCATTTAGGTTCTATTTAGGAATATGTTAATTTGCATCTCATAATCATTTAGGTTCATTTAGGGATCTGTTAATTTGCATCTCATAATCATTTAGGTTCATTTAGGGATCTGTTAATTTGCATCTCATAATCATTTAGGTTCATTTAGGAATCTGTTAACTTGCATCTCATAATCATTTAGGTTCATTTTAGAATCTGTTAATTTGCATCTCATAATCATTTAGGTTCATTTTTTAGAATCTGTTAGTTGCATATCATCTCATTAGGTTCATTTTTAGAATATGTTAGTTGCATAGAGTCATTAGGTTCATTTTAGAGTCATTTAGTTTTCATATCACAATCATTTAATTGGCATAACCATTTAGGTCCATTTTAGAATCATTTAGTTGCACATTATACATCATTTAACATTGCACATCATATCATAATCATTTAAGTTTGTAATCACATAGGTGCATTTTAAAATCATTAAACATCACATTGCATTCCATATATCATCTCATAATCATTTAGTTACATTTACTTGCATAGCATAATCATTTAATTACATTGCATAATCACAATCATAATCATTTAGTTGCATTTTACAATCATCTAGCTGCATATCCATATTTTCCATACATAACATGTGTTTATTTAGATAAACATACATTTCCATTGCATTTGCATTTTACATCACCATCCATAAATCACACATATGCATATATCAAAATAAATAAACCATCATTACATCCATCATATTACATCAATAGGTACATCCATAACATCAAATTCATACATTGCATAAACACAACACATCCATAGCATATAATCCATAAGGCATCCTGCATCCATTAACATAAGCATCATCATAACCATATAAGATCATCATAAACAAACACACAGACCATCAAAAAGCATCATATCATATATCATCATCGCAAAAAAATGTACATCGCTCATATATACACATCAAAAAATATATAGTGTCCTGATACAATGCCTCTAAGGACTAAAAAGATACAATTGTCACATAGAGGACCCTCTCTCTGATGGAGTGGGGGATCCTAACGCTGGTGGTGGCTGTGGTCCTACCTGTGGTGGTGGCGGTGGCTACGGCTAAACCTGAACCTAAACCTGGGGAACCTGTTGAGGCACATATGATGAGGGACCCATCGCCTACTGAACGTTCTGAACCGGTCTAAATCTGTGTGACCTAGATGCTCTTGATCCACTGACCTGACTATAACTCGGTGCACACTGCTCTACCAACACTGCCACGTAATAGAGGCCCTGATAATACTCCATCTGCCCTCTGCCCTCTACCAACTCCCCCTGTGCCTAAGACAACTACCACTATACCTAAGACAATTGTCCCTATACCTGATATGCCTTTATCTGTGCCTGAGACAACTGTGTCTACATCAAGGTCAAAATTGGGGCCATACCAGCACCTAAAGTCTACAAACTACCCACCGTAGCCTCTGCCTGCTGTGCCCTCACAAGTGCCACATCCCGCTATCTGGTCAAAGCCACTATGTCACCCTGAGCTTGGACTAATTGTGCCTGCAGTGTAGCTACCTATCCATTTGAGCCATCCAATAAGGCTACTGTCCCTTCTAGCTGCACCAACTCTACCTCACGGCTCTCTAAAGCCTCCTGTAGGCTGGCTACCTATGCCCGCAGGGTCTCAATCTCCTCCTCCTCACCCCATGGCTGTCGACGAGGTGTGAGCCCTCAAACCTCAGCCTATCTACCTACCCCTGAAGGGCCTGCCTCTACCTTCTGCCCTACTACCTATTGCCCTGCTACGGTAGTCTGCTGTTGCACTAACTGTGGTGGGGGTAGACCCCCCTTGTCCACCCTCAACTGTCCCCCATGCTGTTGAGGCCCTCTATACACCGTACCACCCCAATCTGCACCTACTCAACTGGAACCTACTGTAGAGGTGCCTACTGTCTCACCTGCTACTGGGGCACCTGTCCAGCTGCTGCCGCTACCAGCACATCCATCGGCTAACCATCCCTCCCAACCTCCTCCTCCTCTCCATCCCCTCCAACCCCCATGAGGTAATCTACAATGATCTCCTCACCCTCCTCCAGGAAATCATCCCCATCAGAATCATCATTCCCCTCATTCTTAGAATCCTTATCCCCTGACCTCACCACCTCCTCCATAGGGACTACCTTGTTTGCCAAGTCCATAAACTACGTCAGTCGCCACATCTGCCACCATGTATCATATGTAGGAGTAGTGCCTACATCCTTGATTGTGCTCTACCAATCCCACTACAATGGCTATAAAGCTACAAAATCCTCCAAAGTGACCTGGGGCTGTATAGCTACAAGCCAAAAAGGAGCATCTCAGTGGGTCCGTGCACAAATAGCTATCTACTGTGGTGTATACTGCCGCAACCCAAACTGTCGCATCACTCACAATGGTAGATACATGTCTATCATATGGTCTCCTCAACCTATCAGGTATCGCTACTGAAAAGTAAAAGGTAGGTGTGCATCATCATCTGGCCACAGCTCTACTCTGATGTACGGTCGCCAAGTCACCCGAATGACATCATCTAGCATCCGTCACCAATACCGAACCTGTCTAGTATATGTGTACTTCGCATCTCGATATAGGAACACAAAGACCTCAAATGGATGGTGATAGTACCCACATCTCACCTGAGTGACTGTGATATGCTCCCAAATCCACACATACAGAAGAGTAACCCCGGCTGATAGAGTTGCATCATAGTGATAAACAACTGTGTGCATCTCATGATAGAGCTGCGCTAACATCACTGACCCCCAAGCATACATGGTCTCATGTCAGACCATCCCCTCAATCACCTCCCCCCATCCAACTGGAAATCCCCTACCCCTCCTATCAGGCATCACCACACCACCAATCAATGCACACAGGAATAAGGCAAAGGGATCTGCACTCGCCGCCAGTGACCCCTCATAACTCATCTCCCTCCCATCTGCTGATAAAATAATATGATCCTGGTCAAATACTCTGATCAGGGACCTCCATCCCCTCGTCATGTCATATCTCACCCACTGGCCATGAATAGGTAGCTTGAGGATGCAATAAACATCCTCAAGAGTGATAGTAATCTCACCAGTCGATAGCAAAAATGTGTAAGTCTCTAGATGGTACCACTCCACTACTACTATCATTAGAGATCTATGATCTTGTAGCACTGGCATCGATGCCACTGTCAAGAGCCCCAACCTAGCTAGCTGGGCCCGAGTGGCATCATCAAACTGATCGAATAATGCCATCACCCATGGCACGCGTCACTTCCACAAGGACACTATGAATGACCTCATCTCCTGCATCCACAACATTCTGGTCAAAAATCTACCTATCTTTTTTCCAAATCACCCCCTTTCTTCTAATGTTAAATACCAAAATCATTTGGCACCAAAACTACCCCCTTTGCACCATTTTTACAAATGGCGCCACTACACAACCCCCTTTGTGCCATTTTTACAAATGGCACCACTACACAACCCCTTTTGCACCATTTTTACAAATAGCACCACTGCAGAACCCCTTTTGCACCATTTTTACAAATGGTGCCACCCTACCATTTTGTGCTACTCTAAGGAATAGCGCCATTTCTTCTAATAGCATACATATCAAATATGGTGTTGATTCTATGCATGGCGCCAGAATAACATATGGCTCGACTACCTAAAATAGCACTATTCAAGCACATAGTGCTATCCTAGCATCTATTTGGTGCTAAAATGCCAAAACCCTAACCCTTATACACATTGCACTAATGGAGACGATGGTGCCAATATCCCCCTATTCTACCCAAGCAGATAGCACCAATCCAGAGGATGGTGCTAATCCACATACTTTTAGCGTTGCGTGACCTTATGATAGTACCACCAATTCCCAAACCCATTTCCCAAACCAAAAAATGTAACAAAATTAAAAAATCACAAAGCCAGGGTCAGGCCCTACCTGGGGTCTAGCCTTTGGTGCCCGGCCAAACGATCGAAACCGCTCAGAAATGTGTTGAAGTCATGGGAATCAGGGGTTGCGCTCTGCCATTTCTCCTCTACTTCTTCTCACCAAGTCAATGTGTACAAATGTGGCATCCTAAGGGCCCACTTGTCTTCATATAGTAAGCCATGTCATCCTTTCATCCACTCTTTTTCCCCTCCAGGGTGCACATCATAGCTTTTTTCCTCCATTTTTCTACCTATCATCTTTTTTCATCCTCTATCCAACTTTCACTCCCATCACATCCTTTCGAGAACTCACCCAGAAATTTTTTTATTTTTCCTCTGACCTCTTAAGGGGGCTTCCTTCACCCATCTTATTCCTTCCCGGTAGCTAGGGCATATTTTTCTTTGACCTGACACCATTTCCCTGCTAGGTCTAGATGCCATATCAAAGAGGGGCAAATGTAGACACCAAAAATTTTCTTTTACCATCAAACCAACTCTCGACATCCCTAAATATTTCAATTTCCCTTCTATTCAATTAATTAAATTTTTATTTAATTAATTATCCCTTCATCACCTAATTTTTCATCATTCTATCCCCAACAATTGAATTAATTTTATTAATTCAATAGTCCAAACCTTAGCCATTGATTTAATAAATATGTAATATTTATTTGGTCAATTTCCTCCTCCTCACTAAACCCAATTTATTAGCTAAATCATGTTTAACTAATTAATTTAACCTATTAATTGACCTATCCCTACCCTAGGCAATTAAATAGCTATTATTTAATTGCCTACCCTAGCCTACCTCATCCTAGCCTTAGGATTAATTAATTACAACCTTGTTTAATTAATCTTCAACCTATCATTAAGATGGTCAAATCCAGCTTAACACCTTTCCCCACATCCTCCAAATAAAAAATTGGAATATATCCACATAAGTCAATTTTTTATTTAAATATATCCCACATCTCAATTAATTCCTCTTACAACCCCTTCCCACCCCCATACCTCATTTATCTCCACTTATCCCCAAATAAATTTTTTATTTATTTTACATTCCCCATATGAATCTTTAATTCACAAATATTCCATCTCACCCATACTCATTTAATTCACCCTTTTCCCAAAATGAATAAAATATTTACATTTATTTCTTACCCTCCATTCCTCTAAGATCAAATCTAGGCCCTCCACATCACTTTTATCCTCCACCATTGATATTCCAAACCAATCTCCACCCTTGGATCAAAATCCCTCCAAAAAATCTATAAATAGAACCTCTCCCAAGTCATTTGGGGATGGAACTTTCAAGTATTGTTATCATGCCAAAATATCTAATGAGCTAGAATTGTGAGTTGCAATTGAGATAGAGCATTTCACATTTTATTCATCCATTAGGGTATATCTTATCTAGGTGCTCTTGGGTGCAAAGCTTCATTCCCTATTGATGAGATTGGGTCTTCTTATCTAGGTATAAACTATTTGTTTTGTTATGCATTTGGTTTGTGTTTTACTTTGATTTCATTTTCCTAATCACAAAAACATAACAACCTTTATGCAAAGAGTTGATGAACTTGTCAATAGAATAAAAGGTATGGGAGGAACTCTCGATGATAAGGAAATTGTAATGAAAATTCTCAGATCACTACCAAAGTCCTATAGTCACGAGGTATCTTCTATTGAAGAATTTATGATTGTGAAAACTATTGATATAGATTAGTTACTTGGAAATCTTATATCCTTTGAGATGAGAGAATTTGGTGATGCCCTATTGAAAGTTGAATTAGTTTTTAAAGCCAGTACTTTTGAAAAGACTTCCAGAGCTGAGAAATATAAAGTGGATAATGACTTTGAGGAAATTGAAGCTAACTTTGTTGACAGGTTGTAAAGAGGTTCCAGTAAGTTCAAAGGTAAATTACCTTTCAAATGCTTCTCTTGTGGTAAAGTAGGTCATTATGCTTCCAGATGTCCTGAAAGAATTGAAAGCAATAAGAAAAGATATGAGAGCAGGCCTAGAGTTCCAAAGAAATGTTACTATGTTAGAGATTTTTATGATGAAGGAGTGACTGATGATGCTAGTACTAGTGCAAATGAATGCCTATTCATTTCTATTAAAGAAGATCCTATGTCTACTAATTCTGCTAGCAGTGTGAAGGAAGAAAAACTAGTGGAAGAAAGTGCTTTGGTTGTTCAGGTTGAGAAAGATAAGGATGAATGGATTATTGATAGTGGATGCTCACATCACATGACTAGTGACAAAAGTAAGTTTGTAAGTTTGGAAAAGTATGATGGAGGACTAGTTAGGTTTGGAGATAATGCAACTAGTAAGATTTGTGGAAAAAGATCTATTTGATTTGATGAAAATCATAATACTAATAGTGTCCTATATGTGAAAGGTTTGAAGCATAATCTTTTGAGTGTTGGTAAGATGTGTGACAAACGATATGATATGATATTCAAAGATAATGGATGCAAGATCATGGAAAGCTTCAGAACTATGATTGCTACCGGTAAGAAGACCAGAGGTAACATTTATCAATTAAGAGGAACTAGTGATTACTATTTATTGGCTGAAGTAGATGAAAGTTGGTTGTGGCATAGAAGGATGTGTTATATAAACTTTGATAATTTGGTAAAGATAAGTTCAAGTCAGATTGTGAGAGATTTACCAAAACTTGTGAAACCATCCAATACAATTTGGAAGAAATGTTAGTTAGGGAAGTAGACAAGAACAAGTTTCAAGAAAAAAGAGCAATTTTCTACCAGTTTGTTGGATCTAGTGCATACAAATCTCTGTAGTCCTACAAGGGTGAGAAGTCTACAAGGTGATAGGTACTTCATGTTGCTTATTGATAATTATTTTAGAATGACTTGGGTTACTTTTCTAAGAGACAAATTAGAAGTCCTAGAGAAGTTCAAATGTTTCAAGACAATGGTTGAGAATGAAATAGAGTTGAAAATCAAATTATTGAGGTTTGATAGAGGAGGTGAATTCACATCAAATGAATTCAACATTTTCTACGAAGAGCATGTGATAAAAAGACAACTATCTACACCTAGGACTCCTCAACAAAATAGAGTTGTGGAAAGAAAAAATAGGACAGTTCAAGAGGCTGCTAGGACAATGATGAAGGAAGTAGATCTATCAAAAGTCTTTTGGAAGGAGGCTATTCATACTGCTATCTAAATTCAAAATAGAGTTCAAGTGAAAGGTAATGGTACCCAAAATCCTTATGAATTGTGGTATGGAAGAAGTCCTACAATAAAATATTTCAAAATCTTTGGAATCAAATGCTATATCAAGAGAGATGAAGATCTAGGAAAGCTTGATGCAAGGTGTGATGAAGGAATTTTCCTTGGATACTCTACCAAGAGTAAGGCTTACTGGTGCTATAACAAAAGGCTCAAAAAGATTGTTGAGAGTACAATTGTGAAGGTGGATGAAGGTAAGGAAAGAATATCAGACCTGAATTGCTATGAACTAGATGAAGTTGTGACTATAATGAATGAAGAAAAAGATGAGCAAGAAGGTAGTCAAAATGAAGAGGCTTCCAAAAGTGTTGTCAAGACTCTCAGGTATTTAAGGATCAATCATTCTGAAGATCAGATTATAGGTGACAAAAACAAAGGTGTGCTAACAAGGAAAAATGCTACAGAAAAGCAAGTGAATTACTATTTGCTTTCAAAGGTTGAACCAAAGACTATGAATGAAGCATGCAATGATGAAAATTGGGTAAAAGCCATAGAGGAAGAGCTAATGCAGATAGAAAATAATGATACTTGGGAATTAGTTTCCAAACCTGCTGACAAAAATGTTATTGGAACCAAATGGGTTTTCAGGAATAAGCTGAATGAGAATGTAGAAGTTGTAAGTAATAAGGCATGACTTGTGTGTAAAGCTTATTCATAGATTGAAGGAATAGATTTTGAAGAGACTTTTGCTCCAGTAGCCTGGATTGAGGCAATTAGAATATTTCTGACATTTACAGTCCACAAAGATTTCAAAATGTATTAGATGGATGTAAAGTCTACATTTTTGAATGGTGAATTGGAAGAGGAAGTTTACACTGAGAAACTAGAAGGATTTAAGTTATTAGACCAAGGTGATTTTGTGTGTAGGTTGAAGAAAGCCTTGTATGGACTCAAGCAAGCTCCTAGAGCCTAGTATGCAATGTTGGATAAGTACTTATTGTAGTTAGGGTTCAATAAAGGTACTACTAATAGCAATCTTTATTTCAAGATTAATGGTGATCAAATTCTAATAGTTAAAGTTTTTGTTGATGATATCATATTTGGAGGCAATGAAAGTATGTGTATGAAATTTGTTGGTGAAATGTAAAACGAGTTTGAGATGTCCATGTTTGGTGAGATGAATTTCTTTCTAGGTCTATAAATAAATCAATCAAATAAAGGAATCTTCATATCTTAGTCTAAGTATGTGAAAGAGTTGTTGAAGAAGTTTGGGATGGAAGACTCTAAAATGGTATGTACTCCCATTGTGACTAGCTATAAGTTGAGAAAAACTAATGAATCACCTAAGGCTAATCAGAAAAAATACAAATCCATGATTGGAGGATTGCCTTATCTAACTCAAACCAAACCTGATATTATGCATGCAATTTATCTTGTTGCAAGGTTTCAAGCTGATCCAAGAGAATCACATGTGATGGTAGTTAAAAGAATTCTAAGGTATTTAAATGGTACTCTAGATCATGGCTTATGGTATCTAAATCACTCTCAGTGCTTATACAGGTGCAGATTGGGCCAGAGATGTTGATGACAGAAAGAGTACAAGTGGAGGTGCTTTCTTCTTGGGTAATAGATTGGTCTCATAGCTGAGAAAGAAACAAGATTCAACCTCTTTGTCAACTATAGAAGCATAGTATATTGTAGTAGCATGTTGTTGTACTCAATTATTATGGATGAAGTAGACTTTGAAGGATATAAGAGTTGTGTATGAAGATCCAATTGTAATCTTTTGTGATAATACAAGTGCCATAAACATTCCAAAGACACTAGTGATGCACTCAAGAACAAAGCACATATTAATAAGGTATCACTTTTTGAGAGAGAAGGTGATAGAGAATGAAGTAAAGTTGGAATATGTGTCTACAAAGGATCAGATTGTGGACATTTTAACTAAGCCTCTGCCTAAAGATACCTTTTAGTATCTCAAAGAAAAGTTAGGTGTCATTACCCTTCCTACCCTGAACTAAGATGCATAGGAATGCATTAGTCCAGTGGAGCTCAAAGAGTCATTCTTTGCTCTAGATTGACGCTTTAAGGGTTACTTCTTAGGGGGAGTAGCTAGACATTTCTAACAAAGTAAGTGTTGATAAACAAAAAAAGTTTAGTGGATCAGAGTAGTAGCATGCAAGTATGTGCCCTTTGCCATTGATGTCAAAGGGGGAGAGAAATCATGTGAAAAACTTAGGGGGAGAAAGAATGTAGATGTGTAATGAGAAAGGGGGAGAAACTTGTCTTGATGGTCTTTTCAGTTTTTCACGTCATATGTTACCATCAATGACAAAGGGCGAGATTATTGCAAGTATGTGCCTGATCAGTGTTGTCATTGATGTCAACATATCTGTGTTGTCATTGGTGTCAACTGTGCTCTTATTTTTTTGCTTTCTTTTCATGAGTAAGATTCTTTGTATTTACCTATGTAAGTGATTATGATGTTGAGGATATTGAGAAAATTAGCCCCTCCGATGGAAATAGTGTGTTGTAGTTGAAATAGTGTATTAGACTCTCATGAACAATCTAGAAGATAGATCCACATTTCTTGTAGAATGAATATCTTTTCCTGTGGATTGGAAGTGATTTAGAAGTCTATCTAAAGATGTTATATTCTAATTTTGAGCTTTTGACATGAAGAATTAAGAGAATTGTGTTCACCATTGTGAAAATTGCTTTTCCTATATGTTTGGTAGTGATAGGGAGAAAGTGTCATGCTTCATATTCATCTGCATTGAAGTATTTTGGTATACGGTTCTAGAATCAAGTTTGTGGTGATGTTAAGTGCCTTCAAGTGCAATGGTTCATGATTTGGTGGTTTACAAGCTATCTCTTACTTATGATAATGGCTAACAATGTTGTTCTTGTGCTCCAGTTTGAAGAATCTTTTTGACAGAGTGGTTAGAGATTGTGTGGTTATTTCTGGTGATTACAACATGCTTGTGGATGTCTCTTGATGATGTTCCTACCATTGGATTGGTCCGCAAAGAGAAAATTGGATCATGAATGAAGAATGTTCTTAGCAGACCTAGTGCTCTCATCAGTCTTGGCCAACCTAGTTGAATTCATTATTTGTGGAGATGCATCAAAGATTGTAAAAGCATGTTGTGGCATGGAGGATTGTGTTTGAATCCCAGCTAAGGCATGGCATGATCCGTACACATCTTTACATATTTTCCTTAACTTAATTTGTATTAGGTCTAGACCTATTTTATGTATGATTTTAATGCTGACCTTGGAGATTGATCCAATGGTTGATGAATGTAATGCCAACCTTGATGCACATTCCAAGGTTGATGAATTGTATAAAAGCATGTAATGAAGTTGCAAAAAAGAGTGTGTGTTGTGAAGATGAAAATATAAGTGTGAAGGTGTGAAAGAGCAGAGAAAAGAAATAATATTGTGCTTCAATGGAACCGAACCCTGGCATAGAGTAGATGCTGCTGAATTAGTTCACCCCTTTTGGCAGTGAGCCTTTTATTGCAATGAGCAATTTGGGTAGTGAACCTCTATTTTTTTGTATTAATATAACTTATATATTTCTATGGGCTAACACCCACCATGATTTTTCCCTTTTAGGGTTTTCGACGTAAAAATCTAGTTTCTGCGGTGTTGATTATGTTATTGTGTTAAACTTCTCATTTCTTGCTTTCATGGTTATATCAGAATATAATTAATTGATAAGTTAATGTTCATAATTGGTTAAAAGTTTTAGTACAACTGATTCACCCCCCATTTTAGTTGTTCGGTGCAGTTCAACATGATGTCCCATAGGTGTAACCAATTGTGGTGATAGGTAAAGGAAAGTGTAAGCCATACTTTGTAGGAATTGTAGATAGGGAAAAATTAGATTTAGTGTTGAAAACAACAAACTAACTAAACACTATCAAGCATGATGAAGCACAAACTAGAAAGAAAATGCAAATAAACAACTCAAATGCAAACTGATATTCAAACTAGTGTTGATTCACCTCCATGGCTCTTCTCAACCTTGCATGAGAATGCAAGATTTTGAAGGGTTGATCAATGGGGGATTGTTGGTTGCTCAAGATTTCAGCAGCATAATGATACTTGAAAATTGAATCATGAAAATGACTTGTGAGAGGCTACCTTTATAGAGAAGGAAAATTCAAATGGATGTATGAGATTGCAAATTATGTTGAATGATATGAACGGTCAAGATCGATTAGCGCTAATTAGGGTTTCCCACTTCAAGAGGGATTGTAGTCATATGACAAGTCTATGATGGAGGATAAATGAGACCTAATTTAAATAAAATATTATTTAAATTAGTTTGACATGTGAATGGGTTAAGTGGAAGATGTAGCATGGGACACTTATTGCAATGTGACAAATGGTGAGGGATTTAATTAAAATATTTAATTTGAATTATGTGGGACATGTGACAAGGGGGAATTAATTAAATAAATGGATTTATTTAATTAATTGGGAAGGTGATTAAGGATAAGTGGGATAAGGCTAAGACCTAGGGCAAAACATTACAAGGTCATGTTGACTAGGTGTAGACAAGACATGGACAAATTTTAGTGTCTAAATTTTATGCCTCTCTGAGATGATGAAATTTATGTTGAGTAACATCATTTCAAAGAAGCTAAGGTAAAGGATGATGAAAAGG
This sequence comes from Cunninghamia lanceolata, assembly GCA_027924645.1. NCBI lineage: Eukaryota > Viridiplantae > Streptophyta > Pinopsida > Cupressales > Cupressaceae > Cunninghamia > Cunninghamia lanceolata. Next base: position 8,388,479 of record BSBN01000389.1, read on the forward strand.
ATATCGATGTAAAGATAGGATGATGATGCCCCCTCGAGAGGATAGGTGGGTTGGACAAACATGAGTACGCTCTTGAAATGAAAGAGATTGGTCAAGGAATAAAGATGATGGAATGGATGGAAGAAAAGGAAGGATGTGTTATACTGCAATGAAAGTGAGAAACCATGATGTTTGATTTAGCACTAGATGTTATGCACTAATGCATAAAGACCAAGGTAATGATGTGTCTCATGCCCCAGCATAATACAACCTATTGTGCCTCGCACACATGCTGCATTCCAAAATGCGGACCCCCTCTTTTGATTTGGCTTAGGGTGTCAATTAGGTCTTTTTCATCTCCTAAGTGGTTAAGTCGTCAAAGTGTATTTTGACCTTGATTGAATGATGATATTGAAAAATCACTTCAAGAGTCTAGTAAGTTGGATTTTTATATCCCTTTTGATGGCCTTGAATTGCCCTTTTGCGCTAAATTGTCATCCAACTAACCTTTGTGCCAAATTGCTATCTGTCTAACCGTTGCGCTGATTTGCCTTCCAACCAACCTAGCATTAAAATCCTTTGTCACCAACTTCAGTGTTAATTTTCCTCTCAATGGACTTCTATGCTAAAATCAACCATCTCCAACTTGTGATATATCATTCGATCACCAACTAATTCAGATGAGGCCAAAATGCCCACAAGTCAGAAGGATCTTAAAAGCCTACAAACTATGCAAATTGAGCCTGCAAGTCATAGCACAGAAAGGAGCTCTTACCAATCAAGTCTGTCGCTACCAATTTCCTAGCCAAGTTTGACCCAATAAGAAACCACGCTGAAACCCTAATCTGACAACCATACATGGTGCATTAATGGTGATTTGGTCAGGGAATAAAAGAGGTAAAATCCTCCATTTCAACTATCTTTTGCATTTTGATTGGGATTTCTAGAGCTCCATTTATGATTTTGAATGCCTTCTACTGCTGTTTGTCTGAATTCAATCCACGACCACTCCCTGCTTGCACATTCTGGATACATCTACATTAACCAGGTAGGGTTTCAAACCTTGTCTTGTGAGCCTTAACTGCATATAATTAGGGTTTGATTGAGTGTTTTTCTTTCTAAACGAGCAACTTTAGGGTTTCTAGCTAGGGTTTGTGCATAAGCTTCTTGTTTTCCTTTCAAAACGAGTTAAGATTCCCTTGTCAAAACATAAAAAGTTTTCCATGAGTGAAGAAAAACAATAACTTAGATAAATATTGTAGTAAGCACATTCAATTTTAGCACCAAAATCAGGTCTGACCAACCTGTAAACTTGTCAATTCTTTAGTCAGTCGGTGACCTCTAAAACCCACACTACACTTTGAGATCCGTTTTGCACTAAAAATGTCAACCTCTGATCTTCATGCCCATGTCACATTTCACCGATTAGGTCAGCGGGACCTCAAAACCCTGCAAGCCCTGAAATCTATCTTTGCGCTAATAATCCCTTGCGCCGACCTTGCGCTAAAAGACCTCATCTCTGACTTGGTTGGATACCCTAAATTTCTCCACAAAATTGGTGACACCCCAAAGACCTGTTAAAAAAAAGACCTTAGTTTTATGCTAAAAATGATTCCTTCTGACCATGTGCTTTAACACTCTCCCACCGACTTGGTTGTCAACTTCAAAACACATGCAGGTCAGACCAAGTTGAATCCCGCACAAATATAATACAAACGATCTCAAAGGGACTTGCACTAAAACACAACCGACTAACTTAATGAAAAGTCAGTGACCTTGAAAACCTACGTAAGTCAGTAGCAGTCAAAATCCATGCAAATGTTAAAAAGCATGAATAGTAGTAAAACTTTGAGTCAGACAAGCCCATTTTTCCCACTAAGGTTGGTAGACCCTAAATTTAGCGCTTTTCTACCTGCAAGTCAGATGACCTTGAAAATAGTGCAAATCATACAAAATGACTATGTTTCAAAGAATTTTCAAAGGAAAGTGTCAGGAATGATAGATGTAATGTTGTAGTGCATAGATAATGATAATTTTCATAAGATTTTTGCAACATTAAGTGTTTCCTTGCATGCATTAATGATGATGGTGATAACTGTCATATTTGAGATTCTTTAAAAAGGGTATATTAGTAGTACTAGTAGATTCATTAAAGTTCATCTTAAACTTAGGAGTGTGTTAAAAGAATTCTAAAAATATCAAACTTATAAGGTCCAGTCCTGCAGACTAAATGACTGCTCGAGCCCAAGCTATGAAGTACGAATTCAAGGCAATCCCTCTAGAGACCAAGATTCACTCCAGGTGGAGTGATGTAGGAGATACAGACCTAGGTCACATAGACCTAGATGACTTTAGATTGAGGATCTTTGGTCCAAACCCAACTCCTAGGGCTAGAATACTTAGGGGAAGTGGTATATCACAAGTTGTTGCCTTCCCCACCTCAGTGCAATGTGTAGAATTGATGGCAACTTGTGTAGATAGGTATGATTTCATGGAAAGAACAATCCAAACAACCAATGGGGATATCTTGGCTAATTTAAGCCCACCCTCTCTAGCTGAGACCTTTGATATTCCTTGGCACAAGGTTATGACTATGCCAGACAAACAAGGATCAGAGGAGACCTATAACAAAGATGTAGAAGGATGCAGAATGCACATGAATGACAATTGGGCCAAAAATAGAAGGTCTGCTCTCAGCAAATTTCCCCAAGTACTATACAGGAGTGATTTCTATGATGAAATTAGAGATTTAGTAACTTTCTTGAGCAGGATATATGGATTACCTATAGCTTCCACTTTCGAGGGGTGGATGTTTGTTATCATCATTAAGATATTGAAAGGGAATAAGTTCCACTGGGCCCAAATCCTTAGTGACAATATTCATGAGGCCTTTAGTGATTTCAAGGATAAAAGGTACTGCAGATGGACATCTTATATTGTTTATGCATTGTCAAGAAGAAATCACTATGTTGGATTGTCCAAGATTCGAGAAGTAGGGAATGATGAGAAAACCCAAATAAAGGTATATGAATGTTACCCACAGTTGACCTCTTCTCAATCTTTGATACATTTCAAAAGGGTAAATGATGCTTGCATAATGTATATAGCCAAAATGCTACAAGGTAACACAGCCTTAAGGATTTCCACTAAGGCAATGAATGATATAACTAAGTATGGCAGATGGTACATCTAGTTTGAGAAATTCACATATTTAAGAGTGTAAGGCTTCACTGGGATGGCTTATAGACTTCCATGGTATCTCGATGACAAGATAGTGCTTCTAGAACTGTCTAGACAATTAATACCCTGTGCTGAGAAGCTCAAACACTTGTACAGAACCAATGTTCAGTTTCCTATTAGATTCGGCAAGGGTAACTATGCATGCCCTTCTTTGACATCTGCAGAGCATTCTGATAAAGAGCTTCAACTCCTCAACTTACACTACTACAATGCAAGGGATCATTTTGATCCAAATAAGGTGATGGAAAGATTCAAGAGTAAGAAGCTATTTCACAAGATACACATTGAAGATTTTTGGACCAATTGCCCTGATGATTATGAGATTATGAAGAGGGCACATTCAAGGTTGCCTCTGGCTTTCATCAAGAAGTTCCACATTATGGTAGTACCAGACTAGCTGCAAGATGATGAAAATGTTATGGTTAGAGGACCATGAGAGGCTCAATACCATCAGCCTATTCCATTACCAAATTGGGCAAATGCAGAAGAAAGCTCCTTGAATACTATTATGAGAGAACCTATCAGATTGAGCAAAGCTTGCGTAAGGGGTCAGGTGACTGCTTTAGAAGGACAGGGAATGCAACTCACTTATAGAGCACTAGAATCAAATAAGGACTCTGGAGGAGAGGAAGATGAACCAATCAATGTCACAGATGAGGCAGAGCAGACAGTGAAGAACATACATCTTTGGCTGAGAAGGCAAAAAATATTAAGAAGCCATCTGTAAAGCCTCCTCCAGAGAAAGATTAGCCTCCCTCTACTAGAACAAGGACCTCCAAGAAAAGAGACATGCCAAGTGGCCCTGGGGAAGGTTCTAAAGCTAAGAAAGCAAAGGCAAAAGAGGTAAGTAAGGAAGATGATACAACAAAGAAGACTTCTAGTCCTCCAAATTCCTTGTCACCTACTACCCAAAGTATTAGCACTACTACCGCTACTACTGCCACTTCTTCTTCTATCACTTCTTCTGTTGCTACATCTATAGACACCTTAAAATGTCTTCATCATCAAACCGACTCCGAACACCCCTAAACATACCAATTTCCCTTCTACTCAATTAATTTAATTTTATTTAATTGATCATCCCTTCATCACCTAATTTTTCATCATTCTATCCCCAACAAATTAGATTAATTCTATTAATTCAATAGTTCAAACTTTAGCCCATTGATTAAATAAATATGCAATATTTATTTGGTCAATTTCTCCCTCCTCACTAAACCTAATTAATTAGCTAAATCATGTTTAACTAATTAATTCAGCCTATTAATTGACCTATCCCTACCCTAGGTAATTAAATAGCCATTATTTAATTTCCCTACCCTAGCCTATCTCATCCTAGCCTTAGGATTAATTAAATAAAACCTTATTTAATTAATCTTAACCTCTCATTAAAGTGGTCAAACCTAGCTTAACACCCTCCCCCACATCCTCCAAATAAAAAATTGAAATATATCCCACATAAGTCAATTTTTTATAAAAATATGTCCAACATCACATTTAATATCTCTTATACCCCTTACCCATGCCATGCCTCATTTATATCCACTCATCGCCAAAATGAATTTTTAATTCATTTTACCCTTCCCCATGTGAATTTTTAATTCACAAATATTCCATCTCACCCAACCTCATTAACTCCACCCCTTTCCCAAGATGAATTTAAAATTCATCTTTATTCCTAACCCTCCATTCTTCCAAGATGAAATCTAGGCCTTCCACATCATCTTCATCCTCCACCATTGATCTTCCAAATCAATCTCAACCCTTGGATCAAAATCTCTCCAAAATGTCTATAAATACAACATCCTCTAACCCATTTGGGGATCTAATTTTCAAGTAATGTTACCATGCCAAAAAATCTCTTAAGCTAGTTTGTGAGTTGCATTAGATAGAGCATTTCACATTGAATTCATTATCTAGGGTACAATCTAAGGAGTTTGGGTGCAACTCCTTCCACCCAATCAAGGATTTGTGACTCATTGTGAAAGGTATAATGCTTGTTTATGCACTTGTTTTATGAGATCACTAATCTACATTGGCATGCCCAATGGGACCCGCAAGGTCTATATCTAATCATTTTTTTAGTGAGTTTGTTGTTTGAGACGTGTTTTACAGGAGTGGCACTATCTACCTACGCAGTGGTGCCATCTGTGGCATATTTTAGCGCTATATGTTGTTTTAGCGCTATTTAACATAGCACTTTTGTCTTAGATTGTACTCACACATATCTCCTACTTTTTGGTCTTCCTACCATTTTCTGAGGTTATTCACTCTCTATTTTTGTAGACATCTTGTACGAAGAAGGGGAGGTTATACCAAAATTTTCTTAAAGACCAAACATATATTTTGGCTTTCATCTTGTCTTGCTTTCCATTCATTAGGCTAACAAGACTAACAAGCCCCTTTTCTTTGCAATCTAACCCTCTGTTTTGGTGCAGGCCTGACAAGTTCAACCATGAATCAACACTATCAGCACCCAGAGTGGAACTATATTACACTATCAACCAGACCATTCAACCACACGTGCAGTGGCACCTTGTTATATGCATATTAGCACCATATTTAGTTTTAGCGCCTTATGTAACATATTGTAGTGCTATCTTTCATTTTGGCACATTCTGTATCTTGTTTTAGCGCTATCTTGTATTTTGGAACATTTTGTATCCTATATTAGCGCTATGTTCTATATCAGTGCTATCTGTCCTTATATCAATGCTCTTTTCTAGGGCAGTCAGGGTTTTAGGTCAGCTTCTATTAGTAGAACCATTTACGGTTGGTAGTGGCGCCATTTAATCTCTGTTTTAGCACTATTTTTTAGGCTAACTTTGGGTTCTATGCATGGACTGGTAAGCTTTTTGCAGGTCATCACCATCATTCTAGAGCCACTAACAAGTTCTTGCAGGTTTTTTTTTTAATCTTTAGATTAAGCAAACACTTCAATTGGTGCTTAAAAGGAACCCTTGTATGTTAGCCTAGAAACAACATTTCAATTTGGTGCACTAAAATTGATCAACAACAAACAAAATATTTATGTACCTTAGCGTAAAACAACATTTGAACTTGGTGCTCTAAAATTAACAAGTGCTTGCCAAAAATCTACATATATTTCAATTTTAGACTTAAAAAGAACCACAAAGTGCATCATAACTCATCGGATTAAAAAGAACACCAATTTGCATTTTTCACTCATCTAAACAAGAAAACAAATCAATTGTGTGAAGTGTTTTGTGATAATGTTTGTGTGGTGAAAAGTGTATGCTCTTCCCTTGCACCATTGGTGATATTGGGAATCAAAAGCTTCTCACAACACTTGAATAAATTACCCCCAACATAATCCAAAGAACTAAAATAAACCTTGTTTAGAATGACACAAGCATAAATATATGTATGGTCTCCCCTCACATCCTTGTATGAACTTAGGGATCAAAAGTATTTTTGTGGTTGTGTTGTTTTTTTTAATCCTTTAGAGGGCCTGTCACCCCGCTTCAAAAGGTGGGAACAACCCAGGCGGCAACAAGCTAAAGCCAAGCTCTTTCAAGATGCTATATAAATAATGTGTTTGTGACGAAAGTCATAAGCAACAAGTGTTGTTATGTCATACCGACATCCAACCTCCCCCAAAACCCTCCAAGGTGTAACCCTTGGAGGCTGGGAGACTCCATAATGGAGAGTAGTGTTGCCGCACATATGGCCACCTAAACGAATGCACTTACTACAAACCTTTGTTTTAGCAAGCCAAAAACCTTCTATTGGTTGATGCAAAAGGGTAACCTTTGAAGTGGCCCTGATTCATGTAGTTCTTAGTTGAGGTAGTAGGGACAAGCCTAAGGTTTAGTGAGGGACAAGCCTTCATGGAAACCTGGATCTTGGTATGCATGAGAAGTGAGTGCACTGTAAGGGGGAGTCAGTGCTACCAAGATCCTAGAGCTACCCACTTTAAATAGGCGCAGCTAGGGGATTCAACAAATACTGTCCTATCTTCGCCTTAGGTTGTGCAAAGTGCTTTTTTAAGAAAATCACACATCTTTTCACAAACAAAATCTTGGTTATCACTTGTGCTTAAAGTGCTTTCAAGAACCTTGCCAAGAGACAATAAAAATCATTTGATCAAACTTCATATTAGAACAAATCCAAATTTGTCATCAAAATCCATTTTTTTAGAGCATTGACCAACACTAACCTGTTTCAGCGCCATCTCTGTCTGCTTTTGGCACCATTTCACCTATGGATTGGCGCTATTTGTAAAGTGACTTGCCTGAAACTACAGAAAATTTCATTGTGATCTTTAGGACCTGCCTCACCATAATCCATAATCACCTTCCAAAAATCTATCAATATCCCACTCATTTTATCCTAATTTTTTCCAATCATACCTTCATTTTGACCTTAGAGAATCAATCATTATCATTATCAGACCCCTCGCTATACCATAATCCACTCAAGTGCATATCCATTCATCTTCATTAAATCTTTGCATACCTTTTGGACCAAACAAACATCTTTGTTACAAGATATCATTCCAAAATTATCTTGCTTCCCTCGTCAAAAACATATCCAAAATCTTCAAAAATCCAAACACCCATCAAAAAACCATCAATCAACATCCCTTTGAGCTAAGGCTAGATCTAGATTTCATATTTTACATCATATTTTGCTTGGAGAGTCATTAGTCAACCTTTCAAGTAAAATAATCATCCTTCTTTGTGTAAGGTCATTAGTCTACCCCAAACAAAGAGAAACATCCAATTGTGCAACACAAAACTAGATCCTACTCAAGCTCATTCATTGACCTTCAAATCCTTTTCAAAAACATCATCCTAATCTCTCATACCAAACATCTAGTTCATCTATAAAATTTCACCATCCAAATCAACATTGACACTCTTTTGAAGAATCATCTTAGAAGTGAAAAATCTATCCTTTATCATGCTACAATCACCCTTCCATCTCTTATTCCATTCCACTACCACATCTTCTTTGGGTCCAACACAATCAATCTAGATTCTCTAAAGTCTCCATCCCCCTTTCATCCACCTCAAAATCAAATCCATACACTTGCATGCCCATAACTAGATCACAACACAAGAAAAATCAAGCAATGGTAGACTTCGGACTACATATGGGCATAGGAATGCCTAATACCAATGAAAAAAACATATCAATCAACCAAACACACAACCTGTTGGATCTAGGGCATACAACTGAGAGGGGGGGGGGGTGAATCAGTTGTATAAAACTTCTTCTTCTTTCAAACACTTAATTCTCTGTTGTTAGTTAGCAGCATATCAAATAATCATCCATGGAAGCATAATACATAAACATAAGAGCAGATAAGCATCAACACATTGAACACCAAGATTTTGACGTGGAAAACCCGGTTAAGGGAAAAACCACAGGGTGATTAACCCAAGAATTATTCTCTGTTAGAAGAATAAAGAAAAATGAATGGCACATGCCAATAAGGGCTCACTGACCGAGCACACTGCTCACAAAGAGGCCCATTGCCTACAAGGAGACACACTGTCTACAAAGTGATGAAAATCACAGTCTTGAACTAGAGAATGACATCTCTACCATGTCCGGATCAGTTCCAATTAAGCCCAACATCTCTGCTCTGCCCTTCGCACGTTTCTTCGCTATGCCACACTCATCCACACACCACACTTTGAAATGAACTCACAAACCGTTATTTATACAAGACATCGACTTAGGAACAAACATCTAAGTCAGAAAACAACCATAGGAGTATCCGCAAGATGAATAACACATCCGGTCGGCCATCACAAGAACATTCGCAGGATGAACAACTCATCCGGTCGGCTACACAGAGCAAGAACTTCATCCGGAAGAATAACTTCAATTCCAGGCTCTACCATCAATGCGGACCAACAACACAACCTAAATATGATCCAAGAACCTTCACAAGCCTGTCTGAATGTCCGGATACATCCGCACTTCCTCTACTTACTGGGATCTCTTGTCTTCCTCATTCAGAACTTCAAGAACACAGTCTGTCGCCACTGTCATAATGCAAGAGGTACTTTCGGACCTCCAAATCATACACAAATCAGGATGACACATCACAAGGACATCCCAAACACTCCATCCAATCCGCAGATTAGGATGATACAATTCCGGACCTCACCGGACCTTTTTGTGATCCTCTGTCACCTCTGGATACTTGCCGGACCCGGTTCTATACCGGCAGCCACAACTCCTTCAGATCTTCATGCGGACCTCTGAAATCTTAACTGTAGCATCTCAAGACTCATATCTACTAACCCTTTAATCCGCATCCTCCGGTTCTCATCCTATACAGTACATTTACCTTCTTCTCATCACTGTTCTTCACTGTTCCTGACTGAGGCTAATTTTCTCAATATCCTCAGCACACAGCTCATCAAATCCTTCTTGTCAATGCAATATGAGTATGTTGACATCAATGACAACAATGGCTCACCTCATACTTGCAACAATCTCCCCCTTTGTCATTGATGGCAACATATGATGTGAAAAACCATTAAGACAAGAACTTCAACTTTTCATATGTCTTCTCTTCCTTTACTGCTCCCCCTTTGATCGTCAACCACTTGTTTTTCACATGTCTTCTCTCCCCCTTTGACATCAATGGCAAAGGGCTCATACTTGCAATTCTCATACATCAGAATCATACCAGCTGCTCCCCCTTAGTTGCAGCTCCCCATTAGTCTGGATCACAAGATATGACTGTGATAGCCACCGGACTGATGCACATCAGTGCATCTTAGTTCATCACCGGAGGGGCCATGACCCCTAACTTCTCCTGGAGATATTCAAAAGAGTCCTTGGGAAGAGGTTTTGTAAAGATATCTGCAATCTGATCCTTGGAGGGAACATATTCCAATCTGACTTCTTCCTTGTTTACTTGTTCTCTCAAAAAGTGAAATTTGATAGATATGTGCTTAGTCTTAGAATGCAATACCGGATTCTTGGAGATATTAATTGCACTTGAATTATCATAGAAAATTGTGATAGGCTTCTCATATTCAACTTTGATGTCTCTTAGCATCTGCTTCATCCATAAGATTTGAGTGCAACTACCTGCTGCTGCAATGTATTCTGCTTCAGTTGTAGACAGAGATATTGCATCTTGTTTCTTGCTTAGCCAAGAAACCAATCTCTTCCCCAAAAAGAATGCTCCACCACTAGTGCTCTTCCGGTCATCCACATCTCCTGCCCAATCTGCATCTGTGTAAGCATGAAGAGAGAAGTCCGGATCTCTAGGATACCATAGACCATACTCAACTATTCCTTTCAAGTATCTAAAAATTCTTTTGATTGCCATAACATGAGATTCTCTAGGATCAGCCTGGAATCTTGCCACAAGACCAACAGCCTGCATTATATCTGGTCTAGTTTGAGTGAGATACAACAATCCACTAATCATTGATCTATACTTTGTCTGATCTGCCTTTGGAGAATCATCATCTTTGCTTAACTTACATCCGGTTGCCATAGGAGTGTTCATAGGCTTTGAGTCTTCCATACCAAATTTCTTTAACAATTCTTTCACATATTTGGTCTGAGAAATGAAGATCCCTTCTTTTGTTTGAGTGATTTGTAGACCCAAGAAGAAATTCATTTCACCAAGCATAGACATTTCAAACTCACTTTTCATCTGATTTGCAAAAGTTTTGCACATACTATCTCTTCCTCCAAAAATGATATCATCCACAAACACTTCAACAATCAAAATGTTTTCATGATCAATTTTGAAATATAAGTTACTGTCAGCAGTACCTTTGTTGAATCCAATCTGCACAAGATGCTTATCCAACCTTTCATACCATGCTCTTGGGGCTTGCTTCAATCCATACAAAGCTTTCTTCACCTTGCAGACCATATCATTATTATCAGACAATTGAAATCCATCCGGTTGTTCAATGTAGACTTCTTCTTCTAGATCACCATTTAGGAAGGCAGACTTGACATCCATCTGATATACCTTGAAGTCTTTGAAGGCAGCAAATGCAAGAAGTAATCTGACTGCTTAAATTCTTGCTACCGGAGCAAAAGTCTCTTCAAAGTCAATTCCTTCTATTTGAGAGTAGCCTTTGCAGACCAATCTAGCTTTGTTTCTGATTACTTCACCAGCTTCATTTAGTTTGTTCCGGAAGACCCACTTGGTTCCAATTACATTCCTGTCTCTAGGTCTGGGAACAAGATCCCAAGTATGATTTTTCTCAATTTGCATCAATTCATCTTCCATTGCTTTGGTCCAGTTTTCATCATTGCAGGCTTCATTTATTGTTTTAGGTTCAATCTTTGAAATCAGACAACATTCATTCTGATTTTGAGCAATATTCCTTCTAGTTTGTACACCTTTTCTTTTGTCAGCTATGATCTGATCTTCAGAGTGATTCAGTCTTACATACCTTAGAATTTTGGGAGTATCCAGCACTTCTGTTTCTTGATCAGGCTCATTCAAACCTATCTCTTCTTCCTGATTTACCAGATCAGGCTGACTCTGTCTCACCGGAGAGGATTGAGGTCCTTGAACACTGTCTTGGTCATCTTCATCAAACTCATAAAATCTTGAAGGCTTCTCAATTCCTTCATCAACCTTTACATTGGTGCTTTCTATCATCTTCCTCAATCTCTTATTGTAACACCAGTATGCTTTGCTTTGAGTGGAGTAGCCCAAGAAAATTCCTTCATCACTTCTAGCATCAAACTTTCCTAGATCTTCATCTCTTTTAATATAACACTTGCTACCAAATACTCTGAAATATTTCACAGTAGGAGTGATGCCAAACCAGAGTTCATAGGGGGTCTTACCGGTGTTGTTTCTGATTTGAACTTGATTGAGAGTGTAGACTGCAGTGCTGATAGCTTCTTTCCAAAACATTTGAGGAACATTTGCTTCCAACATCATTGTCCTAGCAGCTTCCTGGATGGTCCGGTTCTTTCTCTCAACTACTCCATTCTGCTGTGGAGTCTTAGGAGCAGACAACTGTCTCCTTATACCCTGTTTCTCACAAAAGTCAATGAATTCACCAGATGTAAATTCACCACCTCTATCAGACCTTAGACACTTTAGTTTCAATCCAGTTTGATTCTCCACCATAGCTTTGAAGATTTTGAACTTCTCAAAAGCTTCTGATTTTTCTTTTAGAAAGGTAACCCACATCATCCGGGAATGATCATCAATTAACAACATGAAATATCTATCACCCTGCAGACTCTTGATTCTTGTCAGACCACATAGATCAGTATGTACTAATTCCAACAATCCGGTAGAAGACTGATCTTTGCTTTTGAAAGAGACTCTGCTTTGTTTACCTAACTGACATTCTTTACACACACTATTTGTAGGTTTCATCAATTTTGGAAGATCTCTCACAGCCTGAGTATTGCTTATCTTGATGATGTTATCAAAATTTACATGACACATTCTTCTATGCCATAACCAACTCTGATCAATTTGAACAAACAAACAACTTTTATTTGAACCAACCAGATGAAAGATGTTACCTTTTGTCTGAGTACCGGATGCAATTTTAGTTCCGGAGCTTGTAAAGATTCTGCATTTTCCATTCTTGAACCGGAGATCATAGCCTTTGTCCACTAACTGACCAACACTGAGAAGATTGTGCTTCAATCCTTCAACATACAGTACATTTCCTGTTTTGCTCTTACCATCAAAGGAAATAGTTCCCCTACCTCTGATTCTGCCAGCAGAATTGTCACCAAACTTTACCATTCCTCCTTCATATCTTTCCAAATCTAAGAACTTATTCTTGTCACCAGTCATATGGTGAGAACATCCACTGTCAATAACCCAATCATCCTTTTCTTCCACTTGAGCAGCCAAGGCTTTTTCAACAACTTTGTGATTGACAGATTCAGAGAGTATTGAATCTTCTTCCTTGATGGCTATAAACACCCACTCATTTCCGGATTTGCTTCCTAGTTCTGATTCATCATCTGTTACTCCTTCATTGTCATCTTCTTCATGAACATAATAGCAATTCTTTTGAAACCTTTGTCTGTGAGTATTAGATCTTGCAGATCTCTCCGGACATCTTGAGGCAAAATGACCAATCTTATTGCAGTTGAAACACTTAAAGGGTAGTTTTCCTTCATACTTACCGGATCCTCTTGGTAGTCTCTTTGCAATGAGGGCTTCAAGTTGAGCTGTTTCTGCTTCTTCTTCTTCCATGTCTCTTCTTGCTTGATCATACCATGACATTTTCCTTGATGAGTTTTCACCCGGATCAAATCTCTGTTTGCCTTTCACATAGGCACTGGCTTTGAAAGCAGATTCAGTCTTGGGAGGATCATCTCCAAACTCGGTCATTTCAAATGCAGCTAGTTTGCCAGCCAGTTGTTCTCTTGTGACAGTTGTGTGGGCTCTGAATTCATCAATGGCAGCAACTTTGATTTTGTAGGCAGCAGGAAGGGATCTTAGGATTTTGCAGACAATCTCATTTTCATCTAAAGTTCCACCAGCATTTCTGATTCCACATACCAGCTCATTTACTCTTGGCATAAAGGTAGTGATGTTTTCATCATCTCTCATTTTCAATCTTTCAAATTTCCCTTTCAGACTTTGCAACCTTGCACTTTTGACAAACTCATCTCCTTCATACAGAAGTTCCAGTTTAGTTAGGATCTCATATGCAGTTGGTAGGTCAATGACATTCGAGAGATCTGAGTCATTCAATGCGCTTAGAAGAGCTTCCTTGGTCCGCAGATTGTTTTCAGCTTCTGTGATTTCATTCAGAGTTGTCGGACCACCTTGTGGAGGTATATATGGTTTTGAAAGCATAGCCAAGTATGCTTTTCCCATACATTCCAAGTGACACTTCATGCGACCTTTCCAGAGAGTGAAGTTGGTTCCATCGAACTTCGGACTATCCTTCTTGTATGACGACATCCTGGATCTCCTCAAGCGGTTAAGCTCCTATCAGAGGAACTTAGCTCTGATACCAATTGTTGGATCTAGGGCATACAACTGAGAGGGGGGGGGTGAATCAGTTGTATAAAACTTCTTCTTCTTTCAAACACTTAATTCTCTGTTGTTAGTTAGCAGCATATCAAATAATCATCCATGGAAGCATAATACATAAACATAAGAGCAGATAAGCATCAACACATTGAACACCAAGATTTTGACGTGGAAAACCTAGTTAAGGGAAAAACCACGGGGTGATTAACCCAAGAATTATTCTCTGTTAGAAGAATAAAGAAAAATGAATGGCACATGCCAATAAGGGCTCACTGCCCGAGCACACTGCTCACAAAGAGGCCCACTGCCTACAAGGAGACACACTGTCTACAAAGTGATGAAAATCACAGTCTTGAACTGGAGAATGACATCTCTACCATGTCCGGATCAGTTCCAATTAAGCCCAACATCTCTGCTCTGCCCTTCGCACGTTTCTTCGCTATGCCACACTCATCCACACACCACACTTTGAAATGAACTCACAAACTCTTATTTATACAAGACATCGACTTAGGAACAAACATCTAAGTCGGCAAACAACCATAGGAGTATCTGCAAGATGAATAACACATCCGGTCGGCCATCACAAGAACATTCGCAGGATGAACAACTCATCCGGTCGGCTACATAGAGCAAGAACTTCATCCGGAAGAATAACTTCAATTCCGGGCTCTACCATCAATGCGGACCAACAACACAACCTAAATATGATCCAAGAACCTTCACAAGCCTGTCTGAATGTCCGGATACATCCGCACTTCCTCTACTTACTGGGATCTCTTGTCTTCCTCATCCGGAACTTCAAGAACACAGTCTGTCGCCACTGTCATAATGCAAGAGGTACTTCCGGACCTCCAAATCATACACAAATCAGGATGACACATCACAAGGACATCCCAAACACTCCATCCAATTTGCAGATTAGGATGATACAATTCCGGACCTCACTGGACCTTTTTGTGATCCTCTGTCACCTCTGGATACTTGCCAGACCCGGTTCTATACCGGCAGCCACAACTCCTTCAGATCTTCATGCGGACCTCTGAAATCTTAACTGTAGCATCTCAAGACTCATATCTACTAACCCTTTAATCCGCATCCTCCGGTTCTCATCCTATACAGTACATTTACCTTCTTCTCATCACTGTTCTTCACTGTTCCTGACTGAGGCTAATTTTCTCAATATCCTCAGCACACAGCTCATCAAATCCTTCTTGTCAATGCAATATGAGTATGTTGACATCAATGACAACAATGGCTCACCTCATACTTGCAACACAACCCACCTTTGGTCTTTCAAATCTTGACATATAATCCCAGTGAAAATCCCTTCCATTTCTTACAACCACCACCACCACAAAATGTGCCCACCATGTCCCAAGATGATCTAGATGTCTTGAGATTCACACAAGACTCTAATAACATAGACATGCTTGACAAACTCCTAAGTTCGGATCCAAATAGATATCTTGACTACCTACTCAAAATTGGTGCCCAACTACCCCACAACATGACATCGTCCCAACCATCCACCTCTAACATCAATCCTACCACATCTTCCCAACCATCTACATCAAACACCCAACCTATCATCTCTCAAACCTCAACTCCTACCATATCTACCACTGCCACAAGCTCTAATGCTACAACATGTACAATCCCCACAAGTGTCTCCAATCCTAGGACCTCCCAACTCGTCATCACATCCACTACCACAACTAGCGTAAACTCTTCCATTCAACAAATCACCTTGGGCATTCAAGGGAACCTCATGCACACAAGTGCCTCCACTCAACCCTCAAACCATAGCCTACATGAGACAATTATTTTCACAACCACCTTACAACACAACCAACCCATCTAATGTCAACGCATCTCACATCAATCCATCCAATGTCAACCCATCCAATGTCAATCCGTCTCATCTCATGTATCTACAAAACCCAATAGCATCATCAACACAACAAAATCTCAATCCTTAAATACCTCCCCATATTCTCCAACAAATCCATGCCTACCAACAACATCTCGCACAACTCAACCAAAATGCCACCCCACAATACCAAAACATGATCTCCCATAACCTCCAACATCAAACCCCACCCAATCTCCAACACCTCATCAATTAGCACACCTACCCACCACAAATGCCACCAACCTCCAATATAACAAGAATTGTACAAGCCTTCATTGAAAAAGTAGATGATATACAAACTGGGGGCAAACACAAGCATTATTCTTTTGAGGATATCTATCCCTATCCATTTGATCAGACATTGTACATGCCCCCTTTCCCCAAAAATTTTGAAATGTCCAAATTTGACAAATACAAGGGAAAGGGAGACCCTAGGGATCATCTTAGGGAGTTCTACCTCACTTTCTTATAAGTCTCGAACAATGATACAAATCTAATGAGACTATTTCCAAGAAGCCTCGATGGTCAAGCTGCTGAGTGGTTCACACATCTTCCCCCAAGCATTAGGTCTTTTCCTAAGCTCATAGAAAAAATTGTCAATCATTTCTCCTATAATTTCAAACATGAAATATCTATGACAGACCTTTGTAACACAAAAAAAAGAGTGGAGAATCCTTCACTTCCTTCTTACAAAGGTGGAGAAGCTTAGCAAGCAAACTCCCTTGGCCAATTCCTGAGAAACAATTAGTCACCATGTTTGTGACTAACCTAAATCAAGAAATAGGGTTCCATCTACAGATCCTTTGTGCATCTACCTTTGAAGAAGTCATTGACAAAGGTACTACCATGGAAAGGGCCCTCATCACCAAGGGATCGATCAAATTATATGACAAGTCCAGCAACAACAACAAACTCAATATCAACGTCCCCTATACAAATGACAACAACAACACACAATCAAATGAAAAGTCACGCTATTGGGGAAAAAAAAAAACACCTTGAATGATGGCATCACTGATGTGAAGGCCATCCAACATGTACAGAATCAAACATATGCCGCCAATGTAAATATTCCAAGGGGGCAATCTAAACAAAACAAACCTCGAAGACAATTCACACCTTTAAGGGAACCAATTGAGGATATCCTTGATAGATGTCTAAAGAAAGGTTTGATAACTCTTCCACCTATTAAACCCCACCAAGAGAGTGAGCTCAAAGCTACATGGTACAATGAAAATGATTATTGAGACTACCACCGCATTGTGGGCCATAAGACCGCTGATTGCATGAAGTTAAAGCATTGTGTGCAAGACCTCATCGACCAGAACAAAAGTCAATCTTGAGAAAAGCACTCAACTATCACCCAACGCTAACCTAGGAGCTTACAAGGATCCACTGCCCAATCATAACAAAGCCTCATCATCTAATCAAGCCTACAACATCACCCCACCTCTTGCATATTATGACTCTATTGTAGGGTGGATAGAACCATCATCTAACCATATCAACACAATCACCATTTGGGCTCAAGCACCTGATTGCACCGTCACAACCTGTCATGGCCATGTATCCATCTGCACAGCCCCTACCACTGATCAAACCCCCACATCCACATTAGATTCCCTACCCAATCATCCAACTACTCTCCCATCACCTACCAATCAATACAACCTCCTAAAACATCTAGGAAAGACCCCTGCGCAAATCTCCATACTTGAGGTACTCCACACGTCACCCGTACATAAAGAAGTCCTTGATAAAGCACTCTTGGAAACCCAAGTTCCTACAAACCTAAATGTGAATCAATTCCAAGCCATGGTGGGTCATATCACCATGCCTCATCATCTCACCTTCTCAAAAAGGGATCTCCCTACATCTGAAAACTCACATAATGATGCCTTACACATAGAAGTCCGTATCCACAAGCATATCATCAAGAGAGTCTTAATAGATGGTGGCTTTGACCTAAACCTGTGCACTCTTAAATTACTAAAACATTTGGGATACTCAGATGTGGTTGTAGACACCAGTGAATGCATAACAATCAAAGGGTATGATGACACTGAGCAACTATATGCGGGTACTATCAAGCTCCCTATTCAAGTGGGACAAAAGATAATGGAAACAAAATGTTAGGTTCTTGATCTTGATCTCCCCTACAACATTCTTCCTGGTCGACCATGGATCAATGTCATGCAAGCGGTCCCCTCTACATTCCATAAATGTCTAAAATTCCCTCACAATGGCATGGAAGTAACTATCTATACCAACACCCGCCCCTTCCAATACTATAGTTTCTTGGAAGGTCATGACCACACCTTCTGTCTGTATAACAAAGCCATCACAAAAGCTAACCCCACAACATCCACTTCATACATCGACCCCACTAACATTGCCACCACTTCATCCCAAATACCTCCACTGCCTGAGGTCAAGATCAAGCTTAGTGACATGGGATGTGGGGAATACAACCTACATGGTACCTTTTGTGTGGGCACATTACCCAACCCAAAAATGTTTGGTATCCCAAAGAAAGAAGAAGCTAATACAGTTGTCATCAAATGTAAACCATCACCTACCTTTGAGAAGAAACATCTCCTTGATCAAGATGTGCTTGAAGACATATCATCATGACTATATAAAGATGAGGAAACAGAGAAAGAAACTCCCACCATACCAACAAAGATCTATGGCAAAGGGTCAGAGATTGTCAAAAACATGGGCTATAAAGGACAAGGTAGTATTGTCCTTCATGAACAAGGGATCATGGAACTAATCTAAGTGACAAGATATCCTTATACTCAAGGGTTAGGATATGGTCAACGACAACATCTCCTCACCACTGGTGAATGTATCTTAGCCGAGGTCGCTAAAGTCTCCCTTGAAGTCGATAATGTCAATGAAATGGGCCATCAAGACTCCTTTAGTGAGTTCACCAAATTATTTGACTCATCCATATGTACCATATACATAGTCACCACCCTAACCTCTTCATCCAATGACTTACCCCTTGTATACCCGGACCTCATAGAATGGGACCAACAAGGACCTCTTGTCTTCGACGTAGCACCGAATGATTAAGCAATTGCTAAAATGATGGGGGTTAGAGATCACTTCCCCCTGGGAGATCATAGAGCAGGATAAATCATGGAACTCGATACGGCTGCCTATTTTGGGAAGACAACCCCTACTTCTAGTCACAAAAATATAAAAATCAAACATGGATATGATGGTGAAAACTACTCCGTGGCAGTGTCAGATCCCAAAAAAGTAAAAATAAAGGATGTATCTCCTAGTGAAAACCTCCACGAGGCACCAGGAGATGGAAGCATGGGCCTTCTTGAGATAGACAAGGTATACCCTGAAAGATCACTCGTCTTGGTAGAGCCATCTCAAGAGATGAATCTTGGAATGGAAGAAGAGCCAAAAATCACCTTTAGGGAAGAATCTCTTAGCGCAAAAGAGTAAGAAAACTTCTTAGCCTTCTTCAAATGCAGAAATTGCAATTTTGCATGGACTTATGTAGACATGCCAGGGCTTGATCCCACTTTGGTCATCCATCACCTTGTTGTATGACTTGATACAAAACTAGTGAAATAGAAGCTCAGAAAAATGAACCCTTAGGTGGCCCTCCTAGTCAAAGCAGAATTGAAGAAACTACTGGACGTCAGATTCATCCAACTAATTGATTATCATGAATGGTTTTCCAACCTAGTACTAGTAGCCAAACTTGATGGCTGAATCCGTTGCTGCACCGACTTCTGAGATCTTAACAAAGCCTACCTGAAGGATGACTTCCCTTTACCAAACATTGACATGATAGTGGATCTTATGGTAGGACATGAGATGTTATCCCTCATGGATGGTTTTTCAGGGTATAATCAAATCAGGATCGCAAAAGAGGAACAACATAAGACAACCTTTATATGTCCATGGGGGACATACTATTGGGTGGTAATGTTGTTTGGCCTAAAGAATGCCAGAGCCACATATCAACGAGCCATGACTTTCATCTTCCATGATCTTTTCCACCACACCATGGAAGACCATGTAGATGACTTGCTAGGAAAATCAAAGACACGGGAGGAACACCTGCATGTATTAGCAAAGATCTTTGACTGACTAGAGCAATACAATGCCCACTTGAATCCAAAGAAATGTGTCTTCGGGGTCACCTCTAGAGAAATTTTGGGATACATAGTCTCCCAAAGGAGAATTGAGGTAGACCCCACAAAAGTCAAAGCCATCATTGAAATGCCTCCTCTGAAAACCCTAAAATAGCTAAGAAGTCTATAAGGGAAACTCCGGTCCATCCATCGGTTTATTGCTCAACTTGCCGATAAATGTCAACCGTTCCAACATCTACTTAGAAAGGACATAGCTTTTGTCTGGAACACTCAGTGTCAGGATGCCTTCAACTAGCTGAAAGAATACCTATCTAATCCCCCTGTTCTAACTCCGCCAAGGCAAGGAGAACCCCTCCTATTATGTATCTCAGCAATAGAAATAACTATTGGAGCCTTATTAGCACAACACGATGAACAAGGGAAGGAAAGAGCCATATATTACATCAATCACACCCTGATCTCCTATGAGCTAAACTATACACCAATTGAATGAGCATGTCTAGCCCTAGTCTTTAATTCACAAAAATTAAGACACTACATGCTCAATCACAAAACCAAGCTCATCGCTAAGATCGATCCACTAAAATATTTACTAAATAGAGCTGGGTCATGATCCTCACTGAATTTGACATTGAATACATTGAGAGAAAATCCATCAAAAGATAGGTTATCGCTGATTAGCTAGCTGAAGCACCCATTCCTATAGAATATCCTACACTGGCAGAATTCCTTGACGAAGCCAACATGACAATAGCACCGGCAACAAAAACATGGAAAATGTACTTCGATGGGTCATACACACATAGAGGCTCGGGGGTAGGCATCTTGTTTGTTACCACTCAAGGTGACACCATCCCCAAGTCATTAAAAATTACATTCTCATGTACCAACAATGTGGCAAAGTATGAGGCCCTTATCATAGGTCTCTGAATGGCAATCAAATGGAGAATTGAGAAGCTAACAGTGTATGGCGACTCTCAGTTGGTCATCTGACAAGTAAATAATGAGTACAAGACCAAGGATGATAAACTCCTACCTTATAAAAAGATGGTCGATGACTTTAAAGACTATTTTGATGACATCTACTTTGAACAAATCCCAAGGCTAAACAACAAAGTTGCAGACACCATGGCCACCATCGGATCCCTGGTCAACATGAAGAAAGATAGCAAGAAGTGCAAATTCCTAATAGAAGAACTCCCTATTCTAGCATATGATGTTCCCCAATCAGAGCTAGTGTGTGAAGTCATTGGTCCCCTATCCTCGTGGTATCAAGAAAACTATCTATATCTCCATGATAACATCATCCCTCCTAAGCTATCTACCTCACAATGAAAAACTTTCATCCACCGAGCCTCCCACTTCACCCTTGTAGAAGATACCCTATACAAAAGGAGTCTTGATGGCACACTTTTATGATGTTTAGACTCTAGAGAAGCTGAAGTGGCCTTGCAAGAGGTACATGAGGGCATCTATGGGGCATATTCAAGTGGACCCACTCTCACTAAAAAGATCCTAAGGATCAGATACTATTGGCCAACCATGGAACGAGACGCCTACTGGTTTGTAAAAAAATGCTTGCCATGTCAACAACATGGAGATCTCATTCATGCACCAGCATAGAAATTTCAACCAATCATGACACCATGTCCCTTTTCACAATGGGGACTTGACCTCATAGGAAAAATACATCCACCATCATCCAATGGCCATAAGTTCATCATCACAACTACCGAATACTTCACTAAGTGGGTGGAAGCAATACCACTCACCTTCACCATTGGAACCCAGATATCCAAGTTCATCCTCCATTATATCATCTGTCACTATGGTATCCCTCATTCCATCATCACTAACAATGGAAAGCCATTCAAGAACCAAGAAGTCTGCACTTGGTGCAAAAAATTTCAAATCCAACACCACTTCTCCACTCCATATTACCCTCAAGGAAATGGTCAAGCAGAAGCTTCCAATAAAACCATCCTTCACATTCTAAAGAAGACGGTTAATGAAGCCGGCCATGACTAGCTCCTCCAACTCAACCCCTCTCTATGGGCCTATTGCACAAGCATCCGTACCCCCATAGGAGCCACTCCATATTCCCTTGTATTTGGATCCGAAGGCATTTTACCTATTGAGGTCGAGCTCCCATCCCTAAGAGTATCTCTTTAAAATATAATCAATGATGAAGAATACTGAGTCACAAGGTTGTATTATCTAGAATTACTGGATGAGAAACATCTGGATGCATTGAACCACCTGTAGGCCTATCAAAATCACCCCATAAGAATCTATCACAAGAGAATTAGAAACCAAAAATTTGAAGTAGGTGACCTTGTCCTTATAGAAAACAAGAAAAACTTATAGGAGCACCCTAAGAAAGGAAAGTTTGAGCCCAATTGGCTAGGGTCGTATGTCATCATAGACACCTATGGATCAGGAGCATACCAGCTTGCAACACCTGAGGGGTAGCCTCTAGATGAATCTATGAACATTCTACACCTAAAGAAATTCTACGCATAACCCATCGAGTAACCCAATCAAAAAATTAAAAAAATAGAAAAATTTAAAAAAAAAATTAAGAAAAACCCAAGTGCAATAAAGACTTCCAATGGTGAAAATCACTTCGGTGATGCCTTGGATTGGTACCATGGTGAAAACCTATTTCAGGCAGCATGTGTAGTGGCTGGTTCTACCATCTAATAAGTCCTCTCTCCGTCACAACACTCCATATCACACACATCCCATGGATTGGAATTCTGAAACATCAAGTCCTATCGCCCACCCCGCAATATCCCATCCAAAGGTTAATTCATGGAACAAGGATCCTTATAATCTTCCTTCTGTACAACTAAAAATCACAAAATCCAAAACTAATAGAAAATCACCAAAATCCAAAAAATCCTTGCTAACAATTCACTACAAATCACCCCTATACATCAATCTCGCTGCAACTTGTGACCGTCAACATCCATCAACTCTCAGCATCACACCCATCCTAAACCATTCCCACATCACCAAGTCATACCAAAATTACATATTCATCTCACCCGCATCTTGAAAGTACCTTGATCTTGTGGACATAAGGTATGTAGGCAGTCTGGAATATGAAGGATGTATCCAGTACTCGAGTACATAAGATGCACTCATCCAACCCGTTTGGATGGTCCCCATTCATTGAGCTTGTTGGACCTAATAAATGATACACATGCTAAGTATACACTTGAAGCATGGTCCCTAATGTAAAAATCATCAATCAACATACCAACTATAATCCCACACATGGCCTGACTATCCTTTTGCCCACCTTTCAAAAATTATCCAACAAAATCCAACCGATTTGCATCCTAAGATATATCATTCCTACAATGGACAAGAATCTGTCATTATGTATCTTGGCAAGAGCACACAAAGGCTATTTGTATCTTTTTGGTGGTCTTTTTGATTATTGATTTTTATCTTTTTGTCTCACTCTAGGTCATCTCCAAAGCTAACTTGATCTCATTATGTCATCGTAAGTGGTGGACAACACCTAGAGTAGACACAGTCATTGTTTTTGTATGATGTACTTGTGGGGTGGTTTCATTACTCCAAGAATAGTATTCATATCTTGAAGCCTAGGTCAGTTCTAACATAATGTGCCTCATTTGCATATATAGGCATCAATACCTTATATGTACTATTAGCACTCATCGCTATGAGTCCCCTTCCTAGGCCAGGCAAGGTTATACTACCTTGGGCACACATGAAATCAACCTATTGTTTGTGGGTCTAGTCCATGCAATCATGGGATATATATAATCACCTAGGTCATCTCATACCTTTGTGAACTATATCCTACATTGCTATAATAAACTGATAAATGCTCTCAATTAATGTTATGCAACTACTATTACTAGCTCAAATCATCCTGCTAATCATTTATTCAACTATACCATCTAGGCCTAGACTTCGTAATCACCTAGCCTATTCCCCCCCTTCCAACTCTCCTCACTAATCCCACTCCTTCAACTTATTCTCACTCAACACATCCTAAGCCAAAGTAAATCCCCCCTCAATGACTGGTGTTTCATGACCTAGCAACTCCCTCATTAATCATCCCACCCCCCCGCCCCCCAAATCTAGTCACAACCAATCATATTCGTACCCTATCCATTCACCCTTATCCTCTCCCCACCTATTCCCCTATCACACAGCCCCACCACCCAGGGTCCAACAAAGAACATCATGTGTATCAAGACTTAATCATCTCACATATCACCTAGTTTGCATCTCACATATCACCTAATTTGCATCTCTTAAATCACTTAGTTTCAATCCCACATATCATTTAGTTTGCATATCATATATCATTTACATTTTATATCATTTAGTTGCATATCATATATCACTTAATTTGCATAATCATTTAGCTGCATTTTATAATCCTTTAGTTGCATATAATAATCATTTTACATTGCATTTCATAATCAGTTAAATTACATATAATCACTTAATTTACATTTAGTTTGCATTCCATAATTGTTACATTGTATCCCATATATATCATATCATAATCATTTAGTTACATTCACTTGCATAGCATACTCATTTAGTTGCATTGCATAATTACAATCATAATCAGTTAGTTGCATTTTATAATCATCTAGTTACATATCCATATTTCCAAAGATAACATATGTTTATTAAGATAAACATACATTTCCATTGCATTACATTTTACATCCATAATAAATGTTTATTAATCTAAACATTTATTTGCATTATACATCGTAGTCCATAGATCACAAACATGCACATATCAAAATAAGTAAACCATCATTACATCCATCATATTACATCAATAGGTACATCCATAACATCAACATAATACATTGCATAAACACAACACATCCATAGCATATAATCCATAAAGCATACCACATCCATCAACATAAGAATCATCATAATCATATAAAAGCATCATAAATAAACAAATAGGCCATCAAACAACATCATATCATATATGATCATCGCAAAAATATACATTGCTCATATATATACATAAAAAATATATATATAATAACATGTCATGATACAATGCCTCCAAGGGCCAAAATGATACAACTATCACATAGAGGATCCTCTCTTTGATGCAGTGGGGGATCCTGGCCCTGATGGTGGTTGTGGTCCTATCTATGGCTGTGGTTGCAACCGAACTGGTATCTGTGTAACCTACTGGGGCACATGTGATGGGGGACCCATCGTCTACTGAACAGACTAAACTGATCTAGATCTGCGTGACCTAGATGCCTTGGATCCACTGACCTAACTATAGCTTGGTGCACGCTGCTCTACAGGCACTGTCGCATAATAAAGGGCCCGATAATAGTTTGTCTATCCTCTGGCCTCCAACAACTGACCCTGTACCTAAGACAACTGTGTCTACATCAGTGTCAAAACTGGGGCCATATCAACACCTGAAGCCTGCAAGCTACCCACCGTAGCCTCTGCTTGTTGAGCCCTCACAAGTGCCACATCCTACTCTCCTGTCAAAACCACTATATCACCCTGAGTCTGGGGTAATTGTGCCCGTAATGTAGCCACCTATCCATCCATCCCATCTAATAATGCAACTATCTCCCGCAACTACACTAACTCTGCCTCGTGGCTCTCTAAAGCCTCATGCAGGCTAGCTACATGTGTCCGCAGAGTTTCAACCTCCTCTCCACTCTAAGGCCACCGATGAGATGAGGACCCTCGAGGCCCTGACTCTTCACCTACCCCTGAGGTGCCCGCCTCTACCTGCTATCCTGCTGCAACAGCCTGCTACTGCTGTGATACCTGCAGTGGGGGTAGAACACCCCTACCTACCCTCAGCAGTCCCCCACATTGTCAAGGTCCTCCCTACTTCTATACCACTCCAATCTAGACCTACTCAATAGGTACCTAATGTCAAACCTGTTACTGGGGCACCTCTGAACCACCACCCACCTACCCCTCTCCCCTGAGCCCAACTTGTCCAACTGCTGCTGCTGCTACCACATCCATCAGCTGCCCATCCCTCCCAATCTCCCTCTCCTCCCCATCCCCTCCAACCTCCATGGGGTAGTCAACAATAACCTCCTTAGCCTCCTCCAAGAAATCATCTCCATCGGAATCATCATCCCCATCCTCCTCAGACTCCTCATCCCTTGACCTCATCGCCTCCTCCATAGGGACTACCTCATCTACTAGGTCAATGAACCAAGTCGGTCGCCACATCTACCACCATGTCTCATATGCAGTAGTGCCTGCATCCCTGACCACACTCTGCTAATCCCACCACAACGGCTGCAAAGACGCAAAATCCTCCAGAGCAACCCAGGGCTATATGGCTGCAGGCCAATAATGGTCATCTCGACGGGTCCGTGCAAAAATTGCCATCTGCTGTGGGGCATCCTATCATAACCCAAACTATCGCATAACTCACAATGGTAGATACATGTCAATCATATGGTCTCCTCGACCTATCAAGTAGTGCTACTCGAAAGTAAAAGGCATGTGTACATCATCATCTGGCCATGGCTCCACTCTGATGTAGGATTGCCAGGTAACCTAAATGAAATCATCCAACACCCACCTCCAATACTAAACCTACCCAGTATATGTGTACTCAGCATCCTGATACAGGAATACAAAGGCCTCAAATAGATGGTGATAGTACCCACATCTCAGCCGAGTGACCACAGTATGCTCCCAGATCTACACATACAACAAAATAACCCTGGCTAATAAAGCTAAATCATAATGATAGACAACTGTATGCATCTCATGATAGAGTTGCGCCAACATCATCAGTCCCTAGGCATACATGGTCTCATATCTAACCATCCCCTCAATCATCTCTCCCCATCCAACTGGAAATCCCCTACCCCTCCTATCAGGCATCACTACGCCACCAATCAATGCACATAGGAATAAAGTAAAGTGGTCTGTACCTGCCGCTAGTGTCCCCTCATAGCTCATCTCCCTGCTGTCTACTAATAAAGCCATGTGATCACGACTAAACAATTTGATCAAGGCCCTTCGTCCCCTCCTCATGTCGTATGTCACCCAATGGCCATGAATAGGTAGCTTAAGGATGCGATAAACATCCTCAAGAGTGATAGTAATCTCACCAGTAGGAAGCAAAAATGTACAAGTCTCTGGCCGATACTGCTCTACAATTGCGGTAATTAGAGCTCTATGAGCTCACAACACTGGCATCGATGTAGCTGTCAAGAGCCCTAACCTTGCCAGTTGGGCCTGGGTGGCATCATCAAACTGATCAAATAGTGCCATCACAGATGGCACGCGTCACTCCCATGAGGACACTATAAATGACCTTGTATCCTGCATCCATAATTTTCTAGTAAAAAATCTACCTATCATTTTCTGAATCAAACCCTTTCTTCTAATGTTGAAAGCCAAAAAAATTTTGACACCACAACAGACCATATTTTGCACCATTTTTAACAATGGCACTAATTCAGATTATAGTGCCACTGCACAGCCTCTTCGCACCATTTTCACAAATGGTGCCACCCCTCCACTTGGCACCAATCTAACAAATGGCGCCATTTAATCCGATAGCGCATATATCCAATATAGCGCTGCTCCTTAACATGGTGCTAATCCTAAATATATTGCCACTATAGAACATAGCGCTAGTCTAGAAGATAGCGCTACCCTAATCCCTAATTGGTGCCAAAATGCCAAAATCCAAAACACTGTGCACTTTGCGCTAATACAGAGGATGGCACCAAAATGATAAACATTTGGCGCCAATCCACCTCTACTCTACCCAAGAAGATAGTGCCAATCCATAGGATTGTACTAATCCACTTCTTTTTGGCATTGTTCGATCTTGAGATAGCACCACATTGCCAATACCCAATTCTTGAATCCAAAAAATGCAACAAAATCAAAAAATCACAAAGCTAGGGTTAGGCCCTACCTGGGGTCCAGCCTTCGGTGCCTGGCCATATGATCAGAAATGCTCAAAAATGTGGGTAAGTCGAGGGAATCTGGGATTGCGCTCTACCATCTCTCCTTTGCTCCTTCTCATGAATTCAATGTGTGTAAATGTGGCACCCTTAGGGCCCACTTGTCTAAATATAGTAAGCCATGTCATTTTTCTACCCACTCTTTTTCCCCTACAGGGTGCAGATCATAACCTTTTTCCTCTATTTTTCTTCCCATCATCTTTTTTTTCCATCCTCTATCCAACCTTCGCTCCCGTCAGGTCCTTTCGAGAGCTCACCTAAATTTTTTTATTTTTTCAGCGACCTCTCGAGGGAGCATCCCTCACCCATTTCATTCCTTCCTGGTAGCTAGGGCATATTCTTTCTTTGACTTGACACCACTTCCCTGCTAGGTCCTGACACCACGTCAAAGAGGGGCAAATGTAGACACCTAAAAATAACTTCATCATCAAACCGACTCCTGACACCCCTAAACATACCAATTTCCCTTCTAATCAATTAATTAAATTTTTATTTAATTGATCATCCCTTCATCACCTAATTTTTCATTATTCTATGCCCAACAAATTGGATTAATTCTATTAATTCAATAGTTCAAACTTTAGCCCATTGATTAAATAAATATGCAATATTTATTTGGTCAATTTCTCCCTCCTCACTAAACCTAATTAATTAGCTAAATCATTTTTAACTAATTAATTCAGCCTATTAATTGACCTATCCATACCCTAGGTAATTAAATAGCCATTATTTAATTTCCCTACCCTAGCCTATCTCATCCTAGCCTTATGATTAATTAAATAAAACCTTATTTAATTAATCTTAACCTCTCATTAAAGTGGCCAAACCTAGCTTAACACCCTTCCCCACATCCTCCAAATAAAAAATTGAAATATATCTCACATAAGTCAATTTTTTATAAAAATATGTCCAACATCACATTTAATATCTCTTACACCCCTTACCCATGCCATGCCTTATTTATATCCACTCATCGCCAAAATGAATTTTCAATTCATTTTACCCTTCCCCATGTTGATTTTTATTTCACAAATATTCCATCTCACCCAACCTCATTAACTCCACCCCTTTCCCAAGATGAATTTAAAATTCATCTTTATTCCTAACCCTCCATTCTTCAAAGATGAAATCTAGGCCCTCCACATCATCTTCATTATCCACCATTGATCTCCCAAATCAATCTCAACCCTTGGATCAAAATCTCTCCAAAATGTCTATAAATACAACATCCTCTAACCCATTTGGGGATCCAATTTTCAAGTAATGTTACCATGCCAAAAAATCTCTTGAGGTAGTTTGTGAGTTGCATTAGATAGAGCATTTCACATTGAATTCATTATCTAGGGTACAATCTAAGGAGTTTGGGTGCAACTCCTTCCACCAATCAAGGATTTGTGACTCATTGTGAAAGGTATAATGTTTGTTTATGCACTTGTTTTATGTTTTCTACTTTCATTTTGAGATCACTAATCTACATTGGCACACCCGGTGGGACCCGTAAGGTCTATATCTAATCATTTTTTTTGTGAGTTTGTTGTTTGAGATGTGTTTTATAGGAGTGGCACTATCTACCTATGCAGTGGCACCATCTGTGGCGCATTTTAGTGTGTCATGCCCACATTTTCCTTGTGGTCACAACACACATCACACGTGTCATAGCCACACCTGTTATGTGGTTATGACACGAGATATGAAAAACTTTTCTCACACTATCCTAAAACCCCCTCGCATGCGTAAGCATGCTCGACGGTGTTCTCTCATGGCAAAAATATTACAGCTTTCGGCGGGATATAAGTACAATTGCGTGCAACCAGATGCAAGCAGACCAACAAGAGGATCTCTACGATGCCGCTAACGTCATTGCAAGAGTGAGATTACCAAAATTCCTAAATCTAAACCTCGGCAATTTCTGGCAGCATAACGCCTTACGGCGTTAGTGGGAACTACGCAGCACTCATTTACGCATGTGGTTCGCTGATAGATTAACAACTTCCCACGACACCTTGTTCCGACTAAACCGACTAGTGATCTCCCTATTTAGTCAATTTTCAGCAAGGCACGGTTGTCTGTCTCCTCTCTTGTTTCCTGAAACATACTCCTCCTACGACTTAGCATTCTCAACAAGGCAGTTTGTTTGCTCTCTCTTCCCTTTTCTCTGGGTCTTAATTTTGATTGTATTTTTATCGCGCTCACCTTAACTATTTCTGTGATAATTTAGTTTGTTTATATTTCGGTCTCTCTCTCTTTCATTTTCCTTTCTTCATATTGGGCATCAATCAGGGTTATCACTGTTTCTATTGTTAATATTAAACCTAACATCTGGATGATCCAGGTCACATAGGCTGGTTTACTACTTCACTGGACTCGGTCTCCTAGTCTTCTCCGATCTAGGTTTCTTCTCTTGTATATCTTACTTAAACTTGTTCCTAAGCAAATTTTGGCTAGAGGGTCCATCGATTTAGTTCTCTTATCCCATGTGGGAATTGTCGCGCATTTTCTCCTCTGTGTTTTTCCAATGTTACTTTTTCTTCTTCTGACTCTCTTACAGGTTTACTTATATGGACGTTTACTACAGTTGAGATTAAAATGGCCTCACCTGGACTTTCTGTGATGACTCCTTAAGTTTATTTCCAGTGACCTTTTAAACATGGTGACGTGTAATTTTTTTCCTCTTCATTTTCCCGGTTATTGAACCGCGTTGATAGTGAAACTTCCGAGAAACTCTTCCCGGGTAACACAGTATATTCCTTTATGCTCTCATTAAATTATAATTTTATTTTCTCTTATCTATAATTACTGTTGTTATTATTACTAATCAGTATTATTAATACTTTTATTGTAAATCATTTACCGTTGTTAATACATGTAGGAGGCTCTCCACTTTATAAAACCCTTACCATGGAAACATAAATTCTTTGGTTGTTTTGTTCAACACTTAAGAAAACCTAACTGTGGAAATATCACAAAATCCCTGTTTAATTACGTTTGTACTCCACTTAAGACGAAAACATAATTCCCATATTTGAAACCCCCCCCTTTTTTTTTTGACTTAATTTTGCACATCCCCTTGTTATGAATGATAGAGAGGGCCTCATAAAATGGCCCAAGACGCCTCTTCTATGTATATATATACCATATATATAAATATATATATGTAATATATATACATATAGAACTATATAACTAACTATATCTATATTTATTTACAATTCCCCTTCAAAACATAATATATATATATATGACATATATATATATATATATATTTGTTTTGTTATTTAATGAATCAGGTATATATATATATATATGACATATATTATGCC
The DNA here is from genome assembly GCA_027924645.1 of Cunninghamia lanceolata. NCBI lineage: Eukaryota > Viridiplantae > Streptophyta > Pinopsida > Cupressales > Cupressaceae > Cunninghamia > Cunninghamia lanceolata. The sequence continues at coordinate 8,420,056 of BSBN01000389.1, forward strand.
AACATATATATATATATATATTTGTTTTGTTATTTAAAAGATCCATTGCATGTATGTTAGGGCTAAATAGCCCTAACATTTTATTTTACTTAACATTTTATGTTTTGTTGTGCAGGGGACTGGCGGCAGGGGTCGGCCGCACAGAGGGGCGGAGGCCGCAAAGACAGCGGCGGCGAAGCGCTGCTGTGGGCGGAGTTAAGAGCTCCGCGGGGGTTTAAACGGCAGGGGGATGTGGGGAGGGGCGGAGCCCCACCCACATCCCACGATGTGGGGTGTGGGTGGGGCTTCGCCCCTCCCCACACCTCTGTGTTAAATATATGGGGACTGCGGTGGGGATTACTCCCCACCGCCCAACATACACAAAGCTTCGACTGTGTTTTCAACACAGCATTCTCAAATGACGCCAGTCTCAAAATGAGATCCGTTTTTATTGCATTCGATGATAATAAAACATCAATAATATATATATATATATATATATATATATATATATTTATTTATTTATTTATTTAAGTCTCTTTAAATCTGTAAATCTTGTTTTTGTTTTACTACACAATTTATTCAGTTACGATTATTCTATTTAAATATATATATATATATGCAAATGTATATATATATTTTATTGGATAATACCATTCAAATTTGTCCATTACAATGAAATAGTTAGTTTCTCATATTCGGTAAAAAAAATGGTAATTAAATAACAACTAATATATATATATATATATATATATATATATATATATATATATATATATATTTATATATATATATATATATTTTTATATATAGCGATATATATTCCATTTTCATAAAACATTTAAGTTTCTTAAATTAACGAACAGAAATATATACATGCTAGATTTCCTCTAATCTTTTCAACTTAACTGAAACCACTATATATGAAGAATAAACTTAAACATTTAAAATTGTCTTTTCCATTAGAATAATGAACCATAAAACTAACATTTCAACTAGTTAAGCAATTCCAAACTTTCAATTACGTAAACAAACTCAGATTAGATTGCAAATAAGAGATGAACTCTTCCTTTCATTAACATATTAAACACTATTTTTAAAAAGGTTTCCAAAACAACATAACTTGAAAACCACATTCATACTCCAGAAAAGATAACTCTTCTACTACATAAAGCAAGAGATAATTTTAAACCCTGGATACAAACAACTAACTTCCCAGATATGAATTTCCTTCTCCCAACAATATACAACTGATAGCTTGTGACAACCAAGTAAAAGTCCATCAATAACAAGATCAGGGAGGTGATTTCCTTCACTCCCAGGGTAATGATAAATTACAGCAATAACAAGAGAGGTGCTCCCTCTTCAACTCTTATGAAATGACCCAGGCCTAATTCTCATGACAAAGGAGAGTAAGCTGTTTCTTCATAAATATCCAACCAGAAGCTCCAAGAGAAAACTTGCGTATCAAAGACAAACAAAGAAGAAAACACCACTCATCTAGCTCTCCTCCCTTCCGTAGACCCGCAAGTGGGTCACCCCCGAGCTAGGGAGACCATACTCACACCTGGGTAACTCAAGCACTCCACTTCACAACAGTAACAACAACAATCCCAAAGCACACAAACACCCGTGGGTCATTTACAAAACACGGAAACTCATCTACAGTGAGTTTCATAAGGGGCAGGAGAGTGGACACACTCGACTCCAGAGTGTCACCCTGACAGATAAGTTAACCAATACAATTTCTCTTGGTCTCAAACCAAGTTTGATCACAAATTCTTAAGAAATCTGTATATGACTCTCAAGTCAAAGATACAGACACAGATACATGCCCTCAAGGCTTTCAACATCCCAAAAGATGGAAACAGGTATGCACCCGAGGAGGATCTCTCCTCCCCTACCCCAAACTTGATGAGCATTTCTCCCAAGTGGGAGAAGCTCTGTCAAACAACCTGACAACAAACCCCACAGAAAGCAAATCTAAACACAAATTCACACACTTTACATACACATTCAGCTATACGAAACAGAGGTAAAATTCAACCAACCTTACAAAGCCTTCCTGGAATGAAGCTGTTGCAGAGCCCACAGAGTTCTCTTCCAACCTTAGCCAACAACTCCCTCTCCCTTCTCCCTCCTACAAGCTAACTTTTCTATTTTTGGTAAGGCAAAATGAAAGTTTCCCCAAAATTCAACTCTCCTCCTCCCCTCTCAAAATTGGAAACAAATAACCCCATTTCTTTTCAGTTTCGAGGAATGGGGAGGTGACACTTGTCACCTCCTCACCCTTCCCCAAAACCACTATTCTGTCCTGGTGGCTTATGTCACTCACCCATCCCTAGAGTACTCCTTATCCCTTTCCTCCTGTCATTTCTCTTTCGCATGGGAGAAATAAAAGGAGTTAATGGGGAAGAAGACAGGTGACCCATGCCCCTTCTTCCCTTCTTCACATGGGTGTCCCCACAGCACATGGGGGAATCTCACTATGGAAGGGGTGACTTTAAGTCAATCCTTCAATAATGGATGGCATCTCTTACCTTGGGGAATGTAGAGGGGATGGGTTGGGTGTTAGTACAACCCATCATGTCCCCTCCTACCTCCAATTTTCGCCACTTAACTTCAGGCGGAAGTTAAGATGACTAGATGGAGGTTACTCAAGGGTTACCCATGCCAAATGGGCCCCTAGACCCATGGGGTATAACCCAGGGTCAACTTTAACCCATACAAGACACCCCTGGTCAAGGTAAAGCACAAGAAAAGGCCTCATAAATTTAAATTAAATAAGGAAATTCAATTTCAATCCTTTTTACAACACAAATTATAAAATAATGTTACATGAGGGTAACTTAACCCACTCGACCATACGAAAGACCACATTACATCATTACATCAAACACAAAGAGATCTTGGTTCCTCGTGGAACCAGATCGGCTTAACAGGGAATAACAAATAACAAGGTGCGAAATGATATCCGAATTCTGTGGTTCGATTAGTAATTCCTGCACACTAAATTACAAGATCAGTAACCACATAAAATCATCATAGCCGAAGCAACTTGAAAACATGCATTATCATGACATAGTACTAATTAACATAAATGAAATCATATTACAATTTTCCATCATCACCTAATTAATGTTTTTCTGAAATGTAAACTTATCCAAACATCACCCAATTAGTTTTTCAGAAATCATAATAAAGTTTAATAGTTTGACAATTCCGGGAACTGCTATCCCACAAATATAAAAAGTAACAATAACAGTAATGTAAATAGTCATAACAACAGAAGTAAAAAGGGCGGTCCTCACATAGTGCTATATGTTTTTTTAGCGCTATTTAACATAGCATTTTGTCTTAGATTGTACTCACACATATCTCCTACTTTTTGGTCTTCCTGCCATTTTTTGAGGTTATTCACTCTCTATTTTTGCAAATATCTTGTACAAAGAAGGGGAGGTTATGCCAAAATTTTCTTAAAGACCAAACATACATTTTGGCTTTCATCTTGTCTTACTTTCCATTCATTAGGCTAACAAGACTAACAAGCCCCTTTTCTTTGCAGTCTAACCCTCTATTTTGGTTAGGAAGACCTTTGTTTTATAGGCCTGACAAGTTCAACCACGTATTAGTGCTATCGACACCCAGAGCGATGCTATATTACATTGTTGACTGGACCATTCAACCGTACGCACAGTGGTGCCTTATTATATGCATATTAGCAGCATATTTAGTTTTAGCGCCTTCTGTAACATATTGTATCGCTATCTTTCATTTTAGCGCATTTTGTATCTTGTTTTAGCACTATCTTGTATTCTGGCACATTTTGTATCCTATTTTAGTGCTATATTGTATATCAACACTATTTGTCCTTATATCAGCGCTATTGTCCAGGGCAGTTAGGGTTTTAGGTCAGTTTCTATTAGTAGCACCATTTACGGTTGGCAGTGGTGCCATTTAATCTCTATTTTAGTGCTATTTTTGCATGCTAACTTTGGGTTCTGTACACAGACTGGTAAGCTTTTTGTAGGTCATCACCATCATTCTAGGGCCACTAACAAGTTCTTGTATGGTTTTTTTTTTATCTTTAGATTAAGAAAACACTTCAATTGGTGCTTAAAAGGAACCCTTGTATGTTAGCCTAGAAACAACATTTCAATTTGGTACACTAAAATTGATCAACAACAAACAAAATCTTTGTGTGGCTTAGCTTAAAATAACATTTGAACTTGGTGATCTAAAATTAACAAGTGCTTGCCAACAATCTACAAACATTTTGATTTTGGGCTTAAAAAGAACCACAAAGTACATCATAACTCATCGGATTAAAAAGAACAACAATCTACATTTTTCACTCATCTAAATAAGAAAACAAATCAATTGTGTGAAGTGTTTTGTGATAATGTTTGTGTGGTGAAAAGTGTATGCTATTCCCTCACACCATTGGTGATCTTGGGAATCAAAAGCTTCTCACAACACTTGCATAAATCACCCCCAACATAATCTAAAGAACTAACATAAACCTTGTTTAGCATGACACAAGCACAAAATATACATATGCTCTTCCCTCGCATCCTTGTATGAACTTGGGGATCAAAAGTATTTTTGTGGTTGTGTTACTTTTGTTAATCCTTTAGAGGGCCTGCCACCCTGCTTCAAAAGGTGGGAATGACCCAAGCGGCAACAAGCTAAATCCAAGCTCTTTCAAGCTACTATATAAATAATGTGTTTGTGATGAAAGTTATAAGCAACAGGTGTTGTTGTGTCATACCAATAGCCAACCTCTCCAAAACCCTCCAAGGTGTAACCCTTGGAGGCTGGGAGACTCCATAATGGAGAGTAGCATTGCCGCACGTATGGCCACCTAAATGAATGCACTTACTACAAACCTTTGTTTCAGCAAGCCAAAAACCTTCTATTTGTTGACACAGAAGGGTAACCTTTGAAGCAACTTCGATTCATGCAATTCTTAGCCGAGGTAGCAGGGACAAGCCTTCATGGAACTAGATCTTGGTATGCATGAGAAGTGAGTGCACTATAAGGGGGTGCCGGTGCTACCAAGATCCTAGAGCTACCTTCTTTGAATAGATGCAACTAGGGGATTCAACAAATACTGTCCTATCTTCACCTTAGGTTGTGCAAAGTGCTTGTTTAAGAAAATCACACGTCTTTTCACAAACAAAATCTTGGTTATTGTGTGTTATTGTGCTTAAAGTGCTTTCAAGAAACTTGCCAAGAGATAATAAAAATCATTTGATCAAACTTCATATCAAAACAAATCTAAATTTCTCATCAAAATCTATCTTTTTTAGAGCATCAACCAACACTAACCTGTTTCAACGTCATCTCTATCTACTTTTGGCACCATTTCCCCTGTGGATTGGTGCTATTTGTAGAGTGACTTGCCTAAAACTACAAAAAATTTTATTGTGATCTTTAGGACCTGCTTCACCATAATCCATAATCACCTTCAAAAAATCCGTCAATATCCCACTCATTTTATCCTATTTTTTTCCAATCATACCTTCATTTTAACCTTAGAGAATCAATCATTATCGTTATCGTACCCCTCGCCATACCATAATCCATTCAAGTGCATATCCATTCATCTTCATTAAATCTTTGCATACCTTTTGGATGAAACAAACATCTTTGTTACAAGAAATCATTCCAACATCATCTTGCTTCCCTCGTCAAAAACATATCCATAATGTTCAAAAATCCTGCAGTCTCTTCCTGCTCATTGGTAATTTCTTCCTCTAACAGCCCTATCTCCTCCGTTGTCACCACTTCATCCCCTTGTATTACCACACTTACACTCTCTACTTCTTCCACTCAATTGCTTACCCCCATTTCTACCATCCTTTCACCCCCTCTCCCTCTACCTTCACTATCTTTTCCTTCACCTCTTGTCATCTCTTCTTCCTTATCGGCAGTTTTAGCTAACCTAACGCAAGTCAATGTGCCTCCCCTAGCCATATCCTTAGTTGTCCATATTTCACAAATGCCTACAGATTCTATGGTCGTACCATTGCTGCCAGGGATTTCAAAAGTATGTGTAGATTTGGGATTGCATGAGACTGAAATATCGCTTGAGGAGGAGAAAGGAGTATTGGCTGAAGTAAGTAATAAAGACCCATGCAACTTTGGTCAATGTTGAAGTCATTGATGTATTTGATAGTCCTCCAGATAAAGGTCAAATGGAGGAAGTTTTCAAGTCAGCTCAAGAAACTACAATGGCAAATCTAGAAAACTTGGCCCAAGTAGAGGAAAAAGAAGAAGAGATAAACATGGAAAAGAATGAGAAACTAAAGCAAATGCAGGAATCACTCAAAGAGCTAGCTGTAATTAATGATGACAGAGCCACTGAATAAAATAAATCTCCTACACCTGAATGGCTGCAAATAAGAATAGCATATCTTGAGCCACAAGTGGAAATAATGCAACTAGATTTGAGCACAATTTTGTCACAATCTTAGAAGCCTAAGAAACAAAATAAGGCTAAAATACAGTCTAGGGTCTATAAAGATGAGTTAGGATCAAGAATTGTAGAAATAGCAGTCTTGCTGGCTGATACAGCAAAAGCACATGTCAGGGTGGACGATTATGTGATATCTATAGTTGATTTGGGACCTGCCACTCGTGCACAAAGGGTGGATGATTTTAAGGATTTAGTTACATCAATTTTGGAATAGCTAGATAGGGATGAGATGTCCAAGAAGGATTTGAAGCAGTAGAACGAAGAACTTCACATGTGCCTTTAGTTTTTGGTTAAGCCAGTAGATGCAGGAGGAGATATAAGGATGATACCCACTTTCCTATCTACTAATGAAATGGCCAGATTGGGCGAGGTAAGATCCAAATCCCAAGGTACAGAAAAATGGCTATTAAAATTTTTTGAGATGGGACCTGAAACTATTAATGCCTCTGCTCAAGTGCACAAGAAGCTAGTAGAATTGCACAAGAAATGGAAAGATTTGTGTGAGGAATGTGACTCCTTCAATGAATATTACTTGCATATGTATCCTTCGATAAAGAGCATCAGGGATTTGCTTGCCCAGACTCTAGTCGTAGAGAATATTTTGACTGGGAATTAGCTACCTAAGGCCGTCAAACAGTATCAGCAGTTGCTTTTGAGAAAATAAACTTTTGAAAATATAAAAGAAGCATATAAGCCAGCCAATGAGAAGATCAGGTCAGTTATATATGATATAAATGATTCTTTAAAAGATTATCAGGAAGCATCCTATGATGACTATGCCCCATTAGATGTCGAAAAGTGTAAAGATAAGTTGCATAAGGTGATTTTTGAAGATGCCAAGCTTAGTATGGAGGATAGGTTAGACAAGGTAAGCGACCTCAGGGCCAAATTCAAAGTGTTTCAAAAGGTAGGTGCAGAGATAGAGAAAATATATAGTAAATTCAATTGGGAACTGGAGATGTTTGACTACCAGATCAATCATTTAAAGGATCCAGATCTGTTAGAGACTAATCCTGCACTTGATGCATGGCTGACTTACTGTAACCAGCTGGCTGGGGAAGACAAAATTGATTTAGATGAAGAATCCTAATATTATTTTGAATATTTTAAGGATGTAATCCCATCATAATTGTAAATTGTTTTATTTGAAGTAGCATGTGACTCTATTTTGTCTTTTCTATGCTTCTAAAATGTTCTTTTCTACTAATATATTAAGTTGGCTAGTCAAATTAACTAGATTCAATGTATCTGGAGGCTATTTTTTGTCTTTTTCATAGAAGACAAAATGTAATCTGAGAATTGATGTGAACTATTGCAATTGTATTTATCAATGTAATCTGGGCTGTCGGTGTCGAGTTAATCTCCACCGTTCATTTTAAACTCGGTATTCTACTTTTCTATATAAAGGGCTACCATTTCTTTTGTTTGCAAGAGAGATTTTGATGCCTAATTGTTGACATTGTGTCATTTGAAGTAATATAAAGCAAGTTTCTATAGGTTTTCTAAGGATTTATGTGTTATGTTTCTTACTTGGTTCTTCATGGTTCGCTTCTTGCTCTCCCATAGTTAGTTGTGCTTTTGTAATGTTCATGGTTTGCTGAAGTATCTAATGAGTACTCTAAGTCCATACTTTTAGTTATTTGTTGATGGTAGATAACTGTGTAAAGTTACTCTAGGCTAATCGTTTGTGCTAAAGTTCAATTGCATTTCACAAGTTAAGTTGTGTCGTCTATTAGGTATTTAACAAATGAATGTAATATGAAAATCTATTGACTTCTATTGAAGATAACACCATTTTTTGTAGCACTGTAACATCCATTTTAGTTTGGTAACTCAGGAAACTAGTTAAAAGTTTTAGAGTATTTGTCTACTAAAGGTAACCTATGCATTGTGAATGTCACTTAGGAGTCCTCTCAAACCCTAACCTTTTTACATTTTCTTTAAACTATCATTAGATTAGGAATTCCAGTAGCATTTTACATTGTTTCATCAGTCGAAAACCATAAAAGGGTTTATGTGTGTTTGCTGCCCCAAGCTTGAAAATATACAAATTGCATGTAAGACCACTTGTAGGCATAGCTAGAACATACCAATTGAGAGATTCCAAGAAAGCTAAGACCTAGCCGTATTATCCTTGGAGTAGTCTTACCTAGGGTAGGATACTTTTCAAGAGAGGTGTGAACCAACAATCAAACCTGCGTTGTTATGTGCTAAAACCACCATCAATAGAATTGGCACTAGAAGGAGGGCCAACTATTTTCCCTCTGCTTGAAAATCAGCAAGTTTGGGGACTAGGTAGAGACCTACTAGATCCAACTCAGTTGGAGAAGAGTTGATGTCTTTAACAAAATTTAGGTGAACAAGAAGAGATCAAGGGATACCAAGAGCCCCAAGAGCTTAGTCAGCCTCAAGGAACATAGCTACAACTCCTTTCAACCCTCCCAACATGGCCTTCTTTGTAGGAAATAACTAGTCTCCTTTTCTATTCAATGATTACTATGATATGCCAAAGAACCCAGATAAGTTCTGTTCCAAGTTTAGAGTAAACAATCTAGATAGGACTGCAGATGAGCACATTAAAATCTTTGAAGCTAACATGTTCATGTTGCAAGTACAGTATGAGGATGTGATATACAGGTTGTTCCCTTATTCTTTGCAGGATGAAGCTTATTATTGGTTCACTAACCTCCTTGCAGCATCTATAAATTCATGGCTAAACCTGAAGAATGCTTTTCTGGATAGGTTTCATATGCCTACCACTCGAGCTGATCTTTATCTATCTTTTGTATAAATCCACCAGGGTGAAGGAGAGATGAGAAGTTCCTTTAATAATAGATTCCCAAAAGCTTTCAATCATTTACAAACCCCTTACTCTATAGGTTAGGCCACTGCCTTGCCCATTTAATATGCTGCCCTAGATAAACTTACCTCCATGTTCACAAGGAGAGCTAACCCAATCCCTACTACTCTAGCTCAAGCATACACTATTGTTGTCACTATAAGTACCCAACTAGGACAGATAGCCTTTGGTCCATTGAACCATATGGGACCTGTTGCCATTCCAAATCAAATACCTATGAAAAATCACGTGCTGGCCAATCATACTCCTGTGATGAGTCCAATTCCAAACCTAGTTGCAATGCAAGCTCTAGTGATCCACCTAGGAAATCCAGTAGCTGAAATGCCTCAGCACAAATGCCTTTCCTACAGTCTTTAGAAACAGCCAAAGCCAAAAAGGATAGAGATGACATCAAAGAGCTGGTTGAAAAAATGAAGAAGCTTATTGTCAAGGTTACCCACCTGAAGAACTAGGATGCTTACCTACAACAAAAGGGATAGAATCAGCAGCATTTTTAGAATTAGCAGTACTCCTAGAATCCAAATTAGAACCAGTATCAAAATCAAAACTTTCAATAGCAGCCAAACCAATCCTAGAACACTAGACCGAACAATGGAGGAGTGCCATCGCCCTTGGAAAATTAGAACAATGATACTAGACCCCCGGGTCATGTGATGTTAGCTAAAGCAGCTTTGTCCACTTGGTACAGATTGCATAACACAAATGCTCACTCTGAACTAAACTGTCCAGAATGTTGAAACTCAGGAGACTCCGCTGACAAGGTATGAAATTGTTCCTTCTCAGAGGTATGACACTGCTCTAGTTCTTGATAGTTATACATTTCCATTCCAAGAAAATAATTAACCTGATGAAGAAGAGTCTGAAGAAGTCAATACATATCAGTAGTATAATAAGACTCCTTACAACCTAAGAAGTAGCAAGCCTAAAGGCCCATTTACCACCTCCATCCCTCCAAACAACTATTAGATCCCACCAGATCCAAAATCTTCTAATAACCTTGAACCTTCGAAAGTCACCCATCAACTAGTATATCAGGGTGCTACTACTGCTGAAAGCTCTCCACAATCTGACATAGTGAAAATGGGGCAATATGTAGCTGAGAAACTCAAGAAAATGAAGGTTAGTCTTTCTGTATATGAGTTACTTAAAATACCCAAGGTTAGGACATCTTTCTTTCAAGACATGGGTGCTAGAACCAAAATTGTTTATGTACCAAAGGAGAATATCACCAAAGATAGTGTTGATAAAGGGAAAGAAAGAGTACATGTGATTGATGTGGAACAAAAGATAACACTGTATAAAGACAAGATGGAAAGTCCTCCTTTCCTATTAACACTCAGGATATTCAATAAAAACCTCCATAACTATTTAGTAGATTCTGGTGCTTCCACGAATGTAATGCCATTATCAGTCTGTAAATCACTTGGGCTCACTCCAGCCAAGTCTTCTAGAAAGGTGACACAACTGGATAAGACTGAAGTGAATGTAGTAGGTGAGTTGAACATGATACACATGTAGCTGACTTCTGATCCTAGGGTGTAGCAATATATAGATATTCAAGTAGTGGACATTCTAGATCAATATGGCATGCTTCTGAGTAGAGATTGGTCTAGGACTTTGAACAGTTAAATGGCAACCAACTTTTCTCATATGTGGCTACCATGGAAAGGATTGGCCAATCAGATACAATTGAAAGAGAACCCAAGATGAAGTACATGATTACAGAGTATAATCAACCCAACGAGATTTTGTTCTCAGAAGTTGATTTGAGGGTTTATCTTCCACATATTAGTCAATCAAAAGAAGTCCTTATGTTGAGTTTCTTAAGACCCCTTAAACCACTTATAGAAAAACTGGAAAGTATAGAAGCATACGTTCAATCAAATTGAGAAGACTTTCGAAGAGGATGAACCTAGAATATTCAAAGGATTCTATGATTTCATAGCTAGATTTGCGCAAGATCAAACCGTTGTTGGAAAGCAAGTTCAAATGGAGGAGTTATTACTACCCAACTGGTACGGCATACATGATACATCGCATTCTAAATTTACTTGCCAACTATGTCAAGAGGTAATGAAACAAGTACAAAGACAATTGAAGGTCCCCATAATTTTGAAGAAGGTATTAGCTGTTGAAAAGAAGGAAGAGCTAGAGCCTCCGCTTGATGAGAAGAAATCTATAAAATAGAATGATAGCAATAGAGATTTTCACTTATGGATCTTAAGATTTGATGGCTCAAGGTGCAGACAAGGGTCTAGAGTAGGGGTCGAATTAATCAGCCCCACTGGGAGCTTGTATTTGGCATCACAAAGACTGCAGTTTCCATGCACAAACAACATCACAAAGTATGAAGCATTAGTACAAGGGTTGCTGTTAGCACTACAGAAGAAGGTCAAAATTATCCAGGTGTTTGGTGATTCTGAACTAGTGGTAAAACAAGTAAGAAAGTAGTACTCACGCAATGATAAGAGGTTGAATATGTGTAGGAATAGAGTCTAGGATTTCATAGAATACTTTGATGGTTTTAACATCCAATTGATCCCAAGGAGATAGAATCATGTTGCAAATGCTCTAGTTCAGACATCAAGAACATTAGAGCCAACATCCATGACATGATTAAAGAATTTTTTTGTTGAATGTGTTGCTACCCCATCTGTGCCTGATAACATTACCAATTTTCAAGTTTTTGAAGATGATCAACACATAATTAATTTCCTTACTTCATCAAATGTTTTTACTGCTCAGATAATAGATGAAGAAGAAATGGAGCCTACTAAAATAGATTTAGAGAGAGTACTAAACCTGAAAACAAATATGATTCCATAGGGAATGGTGGAATTGGAGAGATTGTTTGATGCAGACAATTTAGGAACCCTAAGGAAAGAAGGAGAATCTCTAGGGGGAAAGTGTGACCCATTTAACTTGGGAATGGAAGAAAATGTTAAGAATGTATTCATTGGGAAAGCTAGTACTGAAGAAAAGACAAGAATCATACATGCATTAAGAGATTACCATGAGGTTATAGCATGGATCAATGAAGATCTAAAGACATACGATACCTTGATCATCATGCACACCATCCTGTTGAAGCTAGGAGCAAAGCTGTTCAGACAAAGGCAGCGGCCAATGAATGCTCTACTGGAACCACTAATTTTCAAGGAAGTACAGAAGTTGTTAGCAAGGATAATATTTCTAGTCAGACATTCTGCATGGGTAGCAAATTTAGTTCCGGTCTGAAAAAAAATGGAGAAATCAAGCTTTGTGTTGACTTCTGTAACTTAAATAGAGCATCTAAAAAGGATGATTACCCATTGCCTTCTTTGGACGAAGTGTTACAGGTAGTTAATGGGTCCCAGATGATGTCATTCTTGGATGGGTATTCTGGTTATAACAGGTGATGGTAGAATATGAAGATAGACTGAAGATGTCCTTCACCTGTAAATGGGGCATCTATGCATATTGTCGCATGCCCTTTGGTTTAATAAACATTGGTGCCACTTTTCAACATGCAATGGACGTTGCTTTTAAGGGATTAGATGGAAAATGTATTATCATCTACATGGATGACCTCACGTTATTCTGTAAGAGGCCAGAAGATCATGTAGTGGATTTGAGAAAAGTGTTGCAGCGATGCAAGGATTATGGTATATCACTCAATCCTAAGAAGTGCATCTTTGGAGTAACTGAGGAGAAGTTGCTGGGACATGTAATATTTGAGCAAGGAATATCTATCAAACTAGACCAAATCCAAGCAATACTCAAAGTACCACCCCCAACCAGCAAAAAGGAACTTAAGTCATATTTTGGTAAGATCAACTTTGTACGTAAATTCATCATGAGATTTGCTAAGATTGTTCGACCTCTTAATGACATGCTGAAGAAGGACACCAAAATGGATTGGACTCCTGAAGCCAAGGCTGCCTTTGTAGAAATTAAACAATCTATAGCCAATGCATCTGTCTTGGTGAGTCCTGATTACACTTTGCCATTTCAAATATATTCATTTGCTTCCAAGCATACTTGTGCTGCAATATTGACATAGAAGCGATCAATTGACGATGAAAGGCCCATCGCTTTCATGAGTACTCCATTAAAAGACACAAAACTAAGGTATCTAAATGTGGAAAAACAAGCATATGCTCTGGTAAAGGCAGTCAAGAAGTTTTGTCACTACATCTTGAAGAGTCAGGTGATTGCTATAGTCCTAGATGCAGCAGTCAAAGAACTACTGATGCAAAGCAAGTTAGGAGAAAGAAGAGGGAAGTGGGTCACCATCTTACAAGAATTTGATATAGATATTCAACCTATGAAATTGGTAAGAGGACAGGCCCTGACAAGAACAATCGCTGAAGTGGGACCAGGCCTAGTCTCCCATCAGTACCTATTAGAAGATGTTTCAAAAGATGAGTGGTATGGAGATATCATATTTTATTTACTCAATCAACGCTATCCACCATAGCTGAATTCAGTTCAAAGGAGAGCACTCAGACTAAAGAGCAGTAGTTACATGATAAAAGGATTAGTCCTTTACAAGAAGAATCACAAAGGCATCTATCTAATGTGTTTGGATAAGTCAGAAGTCAATCAAGTATAGGCCCATTTTCATGAGAGATTCAGGATAGGTCATGGGTTAGCCCACTCAACAACTAATCAGGTTCTTCATGCTGGATATTATTGGCCAACTTTGTTCAAAGATGCATATTCACATGTAATAACTTGTCAAATATGCTAGACCATTGTACATAGAGAGCAACACATGGCCATGCCCTTGCAACCAGTGGTGGAGGTACGACCATTCGCTCAATGGGGCCTCAAATTTATTGGTATGATCAATCCGCCTTCCTGTACAGGCCACAGGTATATTCTGACTGCTACTGATTACTACACCTAATGGTCTGAAGCAATAGCTTGTAAACAATGTACCATAGAGGTAGTTATTGAATTTGTTGAAAAACATATTATCACTAGATTTGGTTGTCCATTTTCTTTAGTTTGTGATAATGAACTTGCCTTTTCATCATTACATTTTTCTAACTAGGCATTTGATTATGGGATTACTCTTAAGTTCTCGTCTAATTACTATCCACAAGGGAATGGGGTAGCTAAATCAACAAACAAAAACCTATTTGAGGTTATTAATAAGCTACTAGATAAAAACCCCAGAGACTGGCATACTCAGCTTAGGTTTGCCTTGTGGGCTGATAGAATCTGATACAAAGTAGCTTTAGGCACATCACCTTATCACCTAGTCTATGGGATTGAACCCATCTTTCCCATCCATTTGAGGATTCTTGTTCTACAATTCATGCAAGATTACCTTGAAACTGATGATCAATTGTCCTCTAGATTATCCCAATTACTGCACCTTGAAGAGAAACATGATGCTGCTATAGAAAAATTTGCTAAACATTAAGGAGTAGTAAAATGATGGTTCGATAAAAGAGCCAAAATCAAAGCCTTCCGCATTTTTGATTTGGTCCTATGTTGGGATAAAGCGCATGAAAAGAAAGGAGAACATGGTAGGTTCAATAAACTTTGGTTGGGCCCCTATTAGATCTATGAGATCCTTGGAGACAACACATATCGACTCAAGAGCCTTACTGGTGACAAGCTAGCATTGCTTGTCAATGGCCAGTTCCTAAAGCACTACTTCAAGGCCTAAGAGGCAGTCATGCCTCATTTTAGTGTACATAGTTAGGGGTTTGTTTTCTTAGGTTAGTTTAGGTTGCCTTTAGTTTAGTTTTTCTTTCTTGTGTTTGCTTTCCTTAGTTGTTGGATGCTTTGCTTAGATTAGTCATCCTTTTGGTTTTGCTTGCTACACTTGTTTTCTTGCAGGGTCTTTGTTTTAGGATGTGGTGGCAATTGTGTGGACCTATAAGTACTTCTTTGATGGGTAAATAATCTTGAGTTTTCCTTGAGAAGCCAAGGTTTAGCCTAAATCCCTCTGTTGTTTCCGTTGTTAGGCTAAGAGGTATGATGCCTGTTCGTGGAAAATGAGTCATTAGTTGGTGCACTTGAAGTATTTTCTAGCCATATATCTCACACTTTAAATAATCTTGAAGTAGCCAGGCAAGTCTGGGTGATCTTGTGTCAAGTAAAAGGGTTGACTCCTACCACATGCACAATCAATCAAGAAAAAAGGTGAGTGACACTAAGTGTTGCCAGCCTATATTAGGTAAAAATAAAAGGTGTTTTTCAACACCAGACACATTACAATGTCATTTCAAGAAACTACCAATTGATAATACTTACAAAAGGTACTATCCAAAAATAATTACCATCAAATACCACCCGGTTAGAAGAATTATCTACCATTTTTTTTCTCAAGGCTCATTACATCTTAAATATTTGAGCATTACTTGGTGGTAGAATGGTCTTAACTTTCTAGCTTGCCACAGAGGATCTTGGATGAACTTGGTGGCTGAAGGATGGAAATGAATACAATCACACACACTCAAGTTTTCAAGATATGGATGGTTGCACTAGTTGATGATCTTGGATTCTTGGATAGGGTATCTTGCTTCTCCATTTAATATGTGGGGAACGCAAAGATTCTTGGTCTAAACTATAGGTTTATCATCGAAATGCTTAGGAGTATTTCCCAATAGAGTTGCCATTTGTTGTGCCTTGCACACACACCCCATTCCAAAATGGGGACCCACTCTTTTGATTTGGCTTAGGGTGTCAATTAGGTCTTTTTCATCTCCTAAGTGGTTAAGTGGTCAAAGTGCATTTTGACCTTGATTGAATGATGATATTGAAAAATCACTTCAAGAATCTGCTAAGTTAGATTTTTATATCCCTTTTGATGGCCTTGAATTGCCCTTTTGCTCTAAATTTCCCTCCAACTGACCTTTGCACCAAATTGCTATCTGTCTGACCGTTGCACTAATTTGCCTTCCAACTGACCTAGCGTTAAAATCCTTTGTCACCGACTTCAGCACTAATTTTCCTCTCGATGGACTTCTGCGCTAAAATTAACTGTCTCTGACTTGTGCTATATCATTCGATCACTGACTAAGTTAGATGAGGCCAAAATGCTCACAATTTAGAAGGACCTTAAAAGCCTGCAAACTGGCAAGTTGAGCTTGCAAGTCACAATGCTAAAAGGATCTCTTACCAATCAAGTTCGTCGCTACCAATTTCCCCGCCAAGTCTAAGCAAAGGAGAAACCACACCGAAACCCTAATCTGACAACCGTACGTGGTGCATTAATGATGATTTGGTCAGGGAATAAAAGAGGTAAAATCCTCTATTTCAACTATCTTTTGCATTTTGATTGGGATTTCCAGAGCTCTGTTTACGATTTTGAATGCCTTCTGCCACCATTTGTCTGAGTCTGATCTGCGACCACTCCCTGCTTGCATAATACGAATGCATCTTCTACATTAACTAGGTAGGGTTTCAAACCTTGTCTTGTGAGCCTTCTCTACATATAATTAGGGTTTGATTGAGTGTTTTTCTTTCTAAACGAGCAACTTTAGGGTTTCTAGCTAGGGTTTGTGCATAAGCTGATTTTTTTCCTTTCAAAACTAGTTAAGATTCCCTTGTCAAAACGTAAAAGGTTTGCCATGAGTGAAGAAGAACAATAACTTAGACAAATATTGTAGTGAGCACATTCAATTTTAGCACCGAAATGAGGTCCAACTGACTTGTAAACTTGTCAATTCTTTAGTCGGTTGGTGACCTCATTCCTACTCTACACTTTGAGATCCGTTTTGTGCTAAAAACGTCAACCTTTGACCTTCATGCCCGTGTCAAGTTTCACCAATTAGGTCAGCAGGACCTCAAAACCCTGCAAGCTCTAAAAGCTATCTTGGCACTAATAATACCTTGCACCGACCTTGCATTGAAAGACCCCATCTCTGACTTGGTCGAATACCCTGAATTTCTCCACAAAATCGGTGACACCCCAAAGACCCGCTGAAAAAAAGACATTGGCTTTGTACCAAAAATGATTCCTTCCGACCCTGCGCTTTAATGCTCTCCCACCAACTTGGTCAGTCAACTTCAAAACTCATGCAAGTTGGACAAAGCTGAATCCCACGCAAATAGAATAAAAATGATCTCAAAGGGACTTGTGCTAAAACACAACTGATTAACTTAATGAAAGGTCAGTGACCTTCAAAACCCGTGCAAGTCGGTAGTAGTCAAAATCCACTCAAATGTTAAAAAGCATGAATAGTAGTAAAACTTTGAGTCAGACAAGCCTGTTTTTCCCGCTAAGGTTGACATACCCTAAATTTAGTGCTTTTATGTCTGCACGTCTGATGACCTTGAAAATAGTGCAAATCATATAAAATGACTATGTTTCAAAGAATTTTCAAAGGAAAGTGTCAGGAATGATAGAGTTAATGTTGTAGGGCATAGATAATGATAATTTTCATAAGATTTTTGCAACATTAAGTGTTTCCTTGCATGCATTAATAATGATGGTGATAACTATTAGATTTGAGATTCCTTAAAAAGGGTATATCAGTAGTACTAGAAGATTCATTAAAGTTCATCTTGAAATTAGGAGTGTGTTAAAAGAATTCTTAAAATATTAAACTTATAAGGTCCAATCCTACATACTAAATGATTGCCTGAGCCTAAGCTATGAAGTACGAATTCAAGGGAATCCCTCTAGAGACCAAGATTCACTCCTGGTGGAGTGATGTAGGAGATACAGACCTAGGTCACATAGACCTAGATGACTTTAGATTGAGGATATTTGGTCCAAACCCAACTCCTAGGGCCAGAATACTCAGGGACAGTGGTATATCACAAGCTACTGCCTTCCCCACTTGAATGCAATGTGTAGAATTGATGGTAACCTATGCAGATAGGTATGATGTCATGGCAAGAACAATCCAAACAACTAATGGGGATATCTTGGCTGATTTAAGCTCGCCCTCTCTAGCTGAGACCTTTGATATTCGTTGGCACAAGGTTATGACTATTCTAGACAAACAAGGATCAGAGGAGACCTATAACAAAGATGTAGAAGGATGCAGAAAACACATGAATGATAATTGGGCCAAAAATAGAAGGTCTTCTCTCAGCAAATTTCCCCAAGTACTATACAAGAGTGATTTCTATGATGAAATTGAAGATTTAGTAACTTTCTTGAGTAGGATATATGGATTACCTATAGCTTCCACTTTTGAGGGGTGGATATTTGTTATCATCATTGAGATATTGAAAGGGGCTAAGTTCCACTAAGCCCAAATCCTTAGTGACAATATTCATGAGGCCTTTAGCAATTTCAAGGATAAAAGGTACTTCAGATGGACATCTTATATTGTTTATGCATTGGCAAGAAGAAATCACTATGTTGGATTGTCCAAGATTGGAAAAGTAGGGAATGATGAGCAAACCCAGATAAAGGTATATGAATGTTACCCACAGTTGACCTCTTCTCAATCTTTGATACATTTCAAAAGGGTAAATGATGCTTTCACAATGTATATAGCCATAATGCTGCAAGGTAACACAACCTTAAGGATTTCCACTGAGGCAATGAATGAAATAACTAAGTATGGCAGATGGTACATCTAGTTTGGAAAATTCACATATTTAAGAGTACAAGGCTTCAATGGGATGGCTTATAGACTTCCAAGGTATCCTGATGACAAGATAATGCTTCTGGAACTGTCTAGATAGTTAATCCTCTATGCCAAGAAGCTCAAACACTTGCATAGAACCAATGTTTAGTTTCCTTTCAGGTTTAGCAAGGGTAACTATGCATGCCTTTCTTTGGGATCTGTAGAGCATTCTGATAAAGAGCTTCAACTCTTCAACTTACACTACTATAATGCAAGGGATCATTTTGATCCAAATAAGGTGATGGAAAGATTTGTAAGAGGCTATTTCACAAGATACACATTGAGGATTTTTTGGCCAATTGCCCCGATGATTATGAGATTATGAAGAGGACACATTCAAGGCTGCCTCTGGCTTTCATCAAGAAGTTCCATATTATGGTAGTATCAGACCAGCTGCAAGATGATGAAAATTTTATGGTCAGAGGACCATGGGAGGCTCAATACCATCAGCCTATTTCATTACCAAATTGGACAAATGTAGAAGAAAGTTCCTTGGATACTATTATGAGAGAACCTATTGGATTGAGCAAAGCCTGGGTAAGGGGTCAGGTGACTACTTTAGAAGGATAGGGAAAGCAACTCACTTATAGAGCACTAGAATCAGATAAGGACTTTGGAGGAGAGGAAGATGAACCAAGCAATGTCATAGATGAGGTAGAGCCAAATGAGAAATAGAAGTCAGACAGTGAAGAACATACATCTCTGGCTGAGAAGGCGAAAAAGATTAAGAAGTCATCTACAAGGCCTCCTCCAAAGAAAGATCAGCCTCCCTCTACTAGAACAAGGGCCTCCAAGAAAAGAGACATGCCAAATGGCCTTGGGGAAGGTTCTAAAGCTAAGAAAGCAAAGGTAAAAGAGGTAAGTAAGGAAGATGATACAACAAAGAAGGATTCCAGTCCTCCAACTTCCTTGTCACCTGCTACCCAAGGTATTAGCACTGCTGCTGCTACTACTGCCACTTAATCTTCTATCACTTCTTCTACAGCTGCATCTACTCTACCTCTGAGCTTAGCTTCCATAACTCAAGAAACATCCCCTACCACCTCTCTTACTTTTGCTAGTGAAGTTGCTTCTTGCTCATTGGCAATTTCTTCCAATACCTCTAGCAGCCCTATCTCCTCCGTTGTCACCACTTCATCCCCTTCTACTACTACACTTACACTCTCTACTTCTTCCACTCAATTGCTTACCCCCACAACATTATCTCCCATTTCTACCATCCTTTCACCCCCTCTCCCTCTACCTTCACTATCTTTTCCTTCACCTCTTGTTATCTCTTCTTCCTTATCGGTAGTTTTAGCTAACCTATCACAAGTCAATGTGCCTCCCCTAGCCATATTCTGTGTTGTCCCTATTTCATAAATGCCTACAGATTCTTTGGTCATACCACTTCTACCAGGGATTGAGAAAGTATGTGCAGAGTTGGGATTGCATGAGCCTGAAACAACGGTTGAGGAGGAAAGAAGTATTGGCTGAAGTAAGTAATAAAGACTCCCATGAAACTTTGGTCAATGTTGAAGTCATTGATGTATTTGATAGTCCTCCAGATAAAGGTCAGACAGAGGAAGTTTTCAAGTCAGCTCAAGAAAATACAATGACAAATCTAGAAAACTTTGCCCAAGTAGAGGAAAAAGAAGAAGAGATAAACACAGAAAAGAATGAGAAACTAGAGAAAAAGCAGGAATCATTCAAAGAGGTGGCTGTAATTGATGATGACAAAGCCACTGAATTGAATAAATCTTCTGCACTTGAATGGCTGCAAAGTAGAATAGCATATCCTTAGCCGCAAGTGGAAATAATGCAGCTGGATTTGAGCACAATTCTGTCACAAGCTCAGAAGCCTAAGAAACAAAAGAAGGCTAAAATATAGTCCAGGATCTATAAAGATGAGTCAAGATCAAGAATTGCAGAAATAGTAGTCCCGTCAGCTGATACAACAAAAGAACATGTAAGGGCAGAGGATTATGTGATATCTATAGTTGATTTGGGACCCGCTACTCATGCACAAAGGGTGGATGATTGTAAGGATTTAGTTAGATCAATTTTGGAACAGCTAGATAGGGACGACATGTCCAAGAAGGATTGGAAGCAGCAGAATGAAGAACTTCATGTGTACCTTGAGTTTTTGGTTAAGCTAGTAGATGTAGGAGGAGATATAAGGATGATACCCACTTTGCTATCTATTGATGAAATGGCTAGATTGGGCAAGGTAAGATCCAAATCCCAAGGTACACAAAAATTGCTATTAAAAGTTTTTGAGATGGGATGTGAAACTATTAACACCTCCGCTCAAGCGCACAAGAAGCTAGTAGAATTGCACAAGAAATGAAATGATTTGCATGAGGAATGTGACTCCTTCGATGAATATTACTCGCATATGTATCCTAGGATAAAGAGCATCAGGGATTTGCCCACCTAGACTCTGGTTGTAGAGAATATTTTGACTGGGAATCAGCTGCCTAAGGACATCAAATGGTATCAATAGCTACTTTTGAGAAAAGAAACTTTTGAAAATATAAAAGAAGCATATAAGTCAGCTGATGAGGAGCTAAGGTCATTTATATATGATATAAATGATTCTTTAAAAGATTGTTGGGAAGCATCCTATGATGACTATGCCCCATTAGATGTAGAAAAGTGTAAAGATAAGTTGTATAAGGTGATTTTTGAAGATGCCAAGCTCAGTACAGAGGATAGGTTAGACAAGATAAGTGACCTCAGGGCCGAATTCAAAGCATTTCAAAAGGCAGGTGCAGAGATAGAGAAAATATACAGTAAATTTAGTCAAGAACTGGAGATGTTCGACTACTGGATCAATCATTTAAAGGATCCAGATCTGTCAGAGATTAATCCTGCACTTGACACATGGCTGACTTACCATAACAAGCTAGCTGGCGAAGACAAAATTGATTTAGATGAAGAATCTTGATATTATTTTGAATATTTTAAGGATGTAATCCCGTCATAATTGTAAATTGTTGTATTTGGGGCAGTATGTGACTCTATTTTGTCTTTTCTATGCTTCTAAAATGTTCTTTTCTACTAATATATTGAGTTGGCTAGTCAAATTGACTAGATTCATTGTATCTCGAGGTTGTTTTTCATCTTTTTCATAGAAGACAAAATGTAATCTGAGAATTGATGTGAGTTGTTACAATTGTATTTATCGATGTAATCTGGACTGTCGGTGTCAAGTTAATCTCCACCATTCATTTGAAAACTCAGTATGGTACTTTTCTATTTAAAGGGCTACCATTTTGTTTGTTTGCAAGAGAGATTTTGATGCCAAATTATTGACATTCTACCATTTAAAGTAATACAAAGCAAGTTTTTGTAGGTTTTCTGAGGATTTGTGTGTTGTATTTCTTACTTGGTTCTTCATGGTTCTCTTCTTGCTCTCCCATAATTAGTTAGTTGTGCTTTTGTAATGTTCATGGTTTGCTAAAGTATCTGATGAGTACTCTAAGTCTATACTTTTAGTTATTTGTTGATGGTAGATAGTTGTGTAAAGTTAGTCTGGGCTAATCATTTGTGCTAAAGTTCAATTACATTTCACAAGTTAAGTTGCACCATCTATTGGGTATTTAACAAATGAATGCAATCTAAAAATCTATTGACTTCCATTGAAGACAAAACCATTTTCTGTAGCACTGTAACATCCATTTCAGTTTGGTAACTCAGGAAACTGGTTAAAAGTTTTAGAGTATTTGTCTACTAAAGGTAACTTGTGCATTGTGAATGTCACCTAGGATTCCTCTCAAATCCTAACCTTTTTACATTTTCTTTAAACCATTGTTAGATTAGGAATTCTAGCAGCATTTTACATTGTTTTATCAGCTGAAAACCATAAAAGGGTTTATGTGTGTTTGCTGCCCCAAACTTGAAAATTTGCAGATTGCATGTAAGACCCCTTGTAGGCATAGCTAGAATATACCAACTGAGAGATTCCAAGCAAGCTAAGACCTAGCTTTATTATCCTTGGAGTAGTCTTACCTAGGGTAGGATACTTTTCAAGAGAGGTGTGAAACTAGCAATCACATCTGTGTTGTTGTGTGCTAAAACCACCATCAACACAACCTTGTCTAGAAACAAGATATGAATATTAGCTAGGAATGATTCAGGTTTGATTCAAATGAAAGAAAAAATGATAACACACACAAGCAAGAAAGCAAGCATGCATAAATGATACAAAAACAAGCAAGGTATTGCCCCTGTCAAGCTGTAAACCAATGATTGATTGATTGATAATGGTGGTGTCTGGTTTCAGGAAATGAAACATGTCTAAGATGTCTAATCTGTTTTCGACAATGCAACATCTTGTTTAAGATAACTGATTGAATGATGTTGTTCGCCATGTGAGCAATACTAGGATTTGATTAATGATTGATTGACGTAATTTATTTGGTTTACGTCAAGATTAGGATCAAGACCATTGATTGTAATAGGATAATTTGACTAGATTGATTAACTTGATTGGCATGGATTGAAATGACTTGCATTTGGATTTGTTGGAATGATATGATAAGGATGATTTGAAGAATTGAATTGAGTGATTTGATTTGAATGTTTGGATGAATTGATTAAGTGGATTGACTGGATTGATTTGAATGATTGAATTAATGAGTTGGATTGATTTGAGTGAATTGCTTGAGTTGAAATGATTTGATTTGAAGAAATGATGTGATTTGATTGGATGAATTGATAGTGAGTTGGATTGAATTTATTGCTTGGATTTTTTATGGATATTTGATTTTTTTGAATTTTGAGGAATATGTGATTTTATTTTTTAATTTTTGAATGTTGTGAATTTTTTTGTATTTTTAAATGTTGTGATTTTTTGTGTTTTGAAGATTTTTTTTTGGGGGTTTTTAACATGTTTCAATTTTTTTTGCTTGACTATGTGATTTTTTTTGTGATTTTGGATTATATTTGAATGTTTTTGGATTTTTTACATGTTTTGATTTTTTTATGTTTTTGGAATGTTGTGATTTTTTTGTATTTTTGGAATGTTTTGGGAAATGACACTGGATGACAATTTGGGTAGCGTTTGTGCTAGATACCAATGTCAAGAAAAAAACTAAGTCTAGGTGCAAGGATAACAGACTCATGATAGTTGAATGGAAGGATGGATAAAAGGATATGCCATGGAATGGATGGAATGGAGGTATTTGAAGAAGAGAAAGGATGTGATCTCCAAGGACTATGTTGCATAGGAATAACTTGCACCATTGTAGGTGGAATACGTAGGATTTTTCATGACAAAGTTTATGATAGGATGGTGGTAGAATGGATTGGTTTGGTCAAGGTAAGGTATATCAAGGGATATCCATGACATGTGTCAACATTTTGCACCTAATCATTATCAAGATCAAAAGAAAGAAGGGAGAATGGATGGGTTTGATATGATAGGAATGTGTATGTAATGGATATGATATGATAAGAAGGAAATGATAGGGTGGATCAGACAACATGCCCCCAAGTGTAGGTGGCAGAGAAGATCAATCTACACATAACACCTATTTGCCAGGCTTTTGTCATGGTACTTATCCAAGGTACCACCAGGGGTGGTTTTCACCATTAGATGTGTTGGAGCTTGCATGAGTTGTCAGGTTTTCAAGTAATAAATCTGCAGGCACCCTCCCAAAAATCCCAAAAGTTCTAAGTCTTTGGACCTCAGCATTTTTCAATGTCAGCATCATATTTTCTTTGGAGGAGGTCATCATCATATTTCCAGTTATCATCCTGATGCTGCTAACATCATTCCTATGTCAAGGTGATATCCGCTTGTCTAATGGCTTCATCATTTTCTGAAGGCTGGGGTGATATTTCCAAATATCAGTCATATTCAAACATCACCCTGATATTACAATGAAGCTACAGTGCACCCTAATTTTTCTGCGGGGGGTGCTATTCTAAAATATCAGGTCATTTTATGAATATCACCCATGCCCTGATATGGTGGTGACATCATCTGGATATGAGGAGGTGCATGGTATGAATATGACGATGATGTCATCAAAATCGGTGGGATGCACTAGGTGGTCGTCATGATGATGTTGGTCATCATGCACTTTTTAAGGATCAGGTAATGCAGTCAGGATGATATTGCCCGTGGAGTGATATTTCATATCAGGATGATATGAAATATTGGGGTGATATTAAACGTCAGAATATCATGCGGGAGGATCATGATGGGATTTAAGCTGGTGTCATCAGGAGCAAAAGCACGGACATCATGTTTGTTCGTGGCCTAGTTTATAAAGTGATGAGGAGGTTGTCGCGGGGTGCATGTGGGATAATTGGTTCCTACCAAATTTGAAATATCAGGATCATGATTCTTAGCGGGAAAAGCTTTCAAGGAATCATGCGACCGCTGCATTCCCAGGACTATGAGTAGGTGGACATTAATGGTGGATGTTATAGGGTATGGGCAATGATATAGATAGATCTAGTGCCTGATTGAAGTTGAGGATCCCCAGGTAGCGGTGCGTGGCTCGAGACCCCTTCCTGTCTCCTCCTCCACCTTCTGCATTCAATGTTTGAGCACCATTTCCCTAGAATGAACTGTATCTGGCAGACTTTTGATTTTTGCCATGTAATTAATGCTGGGTGCACCCTCCTACTGTATATAGGAGGCCATGTTACTCATTTTTGTTGTTGGAAATTGGACAAAATTTTGGGTGTTGTGACACAATACAACTTATTTGGTGGCCCTTTTCTGGACGACTTGTGAGTTTATGAGTCTCATGTTGTATGTTTTTCTGCATTAATCCATTGATATCATGTTGATCTAAATGAGTAATGCTATATTGCATGTGTTCTATCATCTGTCTCCAAACTGAGTATGTTCTTCTTTTGAGTTTAAGCATCTAAGGGGTGTTTATGATTCTAGAATATAGGTTTGTTGTATTGAATGCTTGATTTCTTACTTCTACTCAAGGAGTAGATTAAATGTTTTAGATCAAGGGTTGGGAACAATATATTGTAGTGAGGATATTGTAAGTAGAGATAACAGGATACCCTATCTTGGGAGGTATCTGTAAGGTAGATACTACAAAACCCCTTGATATCTAGTCTTTGGTATATGTTCATGCAGGCTATTCACATGTGTACGTCTGCTGACTCTGAGCCCTGGATAGGCACCAATCTAGTCTTGTATTGAGGTTACACCCAAGGTCCTAGTTTTGCATCCACATAAAATCAAATTTAAACTTCAAAATCAAACCATTAGGACTTTAGGAGTAGTTTAGGACCCAAATCCTCTATCTACAACTAAAAATAGGCCCAAAGCTAGCCCCTTTACACTTATCTCATAGTTTTGGTCTACATAAAGGAGGATTTATCTGCTTTGTATCAACATCCCAGTCAGTCCATAAGCATATGTCATGGATGTTGAATAGGGAGTACCCCCTTTGGTTCTACAGAGCCTAAAGAAGAAGAGGAGATGTTATAGAGTCTATCTCCTATACTGTTGGCCACTGGCCCAGAGATCCTATTGATCATTGATGGCTACCTTGTAGGGATAGCTGGGAATAAGCATCCAGTCAGATTGTGAACCAACAGAAATTGGGGACTCTGTTGGGGATGTGAAATTGGAGTGTTATTTTGTGTCATCCCTAATATATTCTTGACCCATCCGAGTCCCCAACATAAATTGGTGACTCTACTGGGGATGTGATTTAGAAGTGTTATCCTGCAATCTCTGGTGAAGTTTTGCCCACCTAAGTCACCAACAGATTTTGATGACTCTACTAGGACTTTGTGTAAGAACCATAATTCTAAAAGAAAATAATTCTTAATAATAGGTGGCGACTCTGAGTAATCTCCCATCTGGTAAAAGTGAAATTTATATGTAGGGGAGAAGATCCCAATGTAACCCTTTGTTTCAAGAGTTACCCAGCAAAATGATGTACAGAAAGAAAGGAACTATTCAAACTAGTCATGAGGGTTCTTCCAGAAATAATGATAATGTTCAAGACAACCCTAGGTCTTCAGGGTAGAAAGCCTCTTATTTTTCAAATACAAAGGCTGAGATTCAAGAAATGTATGAAAGACAACAAGGTGGTGGTCTGAGAATGAGGTCAGAAGTGTTTCAGGAATGTCCTTTCTTGGACTCCAGTGATAGATTTGAAGAAGTTGAATCTCCAAGAGATGATGATGACCAGAATGTAATGAAGCCATCCTCTTCTATGCTTAGAGAGGAGGAATTAGCTGAAGAAATTAAGAGCTTAAGGGCTGAATTAGAATACCTGCAGGTAGTGAAAATCAGAGATGACATCAAATAGAAAGTGCAAGCTCTGAGAGTTGCTCAGAATGATTCAATTCCTACCCTTGAGAATACAAATGTGTAGAGAAACTAGCAAAGAGATGAAGTTCATCATCAGCATGATGATCAAAGACATAATGCAAATAATGTTATAATACCATTGAATAATGTCATAAATCAGAATGCAAATAGAAATGTAAATATAAATTAGTTTGACAGGCAGCCCATGTAGTTAAATAGATTCAAACAACCAGTTTTTGATGGCATTCCTGACTACCCCAATCCTATTGACAAACATGTGAGGCTGCAAGTACCTAAATTTTTAGGAAACAATACTGTGTTAGGTGAAGACCATTTAAAAGTTTTTCAGAACATCATGGACAAATTTGAGGTTGAGCATGAGGATGTCTCTATGAAATTATTTATGCAATCTGTTGGTTTTTCTTCTAAATCAGCATTAGGGTTTGCCAGTTCTAATGCACAGGCAGATTCAGCCAACTAAATACAGGAGGTTACGTGAGCTCCTCCCCTTCACTTCTGGTTCTACAGCACCAAGGGGGGTGTCCCTATTTGATAAAAGTATGACCTTGATTAGCACAATGACAGAAGGATATAACTTGATAGCAACAGGCAGAATACTCTCATGTAAGGACTAAGATTTGTGTAACAAATCACAAGATTGGCAACATTCTTGGACATATGTGTCTGGTTAGGGATGACAGCATGCAGGGGTTTCCTACTCCTAATCCTACAACTAACATGTGGAAGGATGAAATGGTTTGAAATGATGTTTGGAGTTATGGGACTTTCCTAGACCCATTGAACAGACAGATTCCCAAACCAGTGCCTTATTTGGGCAGCAGAGTCATATCTAAGAATGTAAATGTCTCCCTATGACAACATAAATTCATATCCAAAGGACCTGAGAAGAATGCTACTGCCTAACAACAACATGTCCAAGAAAGAGTATTACTTATGATCATACTTAACAGATCCTATGATGCAATCTACTTTCCTTTGTATTTGATCAAAAGCCTATTTAACCACTCCTTGAGCAGATGCAATAAATCAGACACACAGTATGCATATACTGAAAAACTTGGAAGCCCTTGACAACTTTGTTTGAAAGGAAAACAAATGACATACAAGAGACAATCAGAAACAATACACACATAGGTGTTTTTCATTTAAAATCAATCTGCATAGAAAGTCATCATAGAGAAAATCATCATTTACAAGCCAAAATAGACTAGTACGTCAGACTAAGGACCGAGTCTGTAGAAAAAAATGCCTTTCAAAATGTGAACACCTTATGTTTAGAGTCAGAGCAGAAGGCCCAAAAAACATCCAACCTCTAAAATGAGTAATACTTCCTGCTTAAAAATAGCCAAAGGGAAGCGTACTCAGCATTAATTACATAGCCAGAAGTCAAAAATTTGCCAGATACATCCATCATAAATGGCGCTCAGAAGTCATCAATGCAGCAGACAAGGGAGGCCTCGAGCCTTGCGCCACCATCTGGAAGTCCTCATTCTCAATCAGGCAGTTTGATCATTTGTACCATCGCCCATACCCCTGCACTATCGCCATTGATGGCTCAACTACCTGCGGCCTACTTGAAAACTGACGCAGCGTTCAAAATGAAGCCTCCCGCCAAAACGTGTTTCACTGCAGATTTAAAATATGCAGGAAGATTAATCCCACATGCACGCTGCGGAGACCCCTTCAGTATTTTAAAAACATGGCCATATGCATAATAGGTGTCGAGTGCTTTTGCCATGCTCGACACATGCCTCTCTCTCCAAAAGCCCATCGCCAAGACCACTACCATCGGCCAACCACACAAAACTCCTGCTGACCTCAATAGTCACACCGATGCCTATATCACAATCCCCTGTCGGCTAGACTACTACCATCGGCCAACCCAAAAACCTCCTCGCCGATAGGCAAAAGTCACGCCGAAGACCACCTCCATTGGTGTGACTTACACCGTCGGAGCAACCAAAATCTCCCCAGCCGATAGACCAACTCTCACCGATAATACTTCATCGATGAGACCAACGCGAAATCTACCCAATAGCCACTCTATCCTCCCGTTGGCCAGAGAATACTCCATCGGCAGACCCTTCAATAGCTATCTCGATACACAATCTCACTCCGATGGCATATAACATCCTAGGTCTTTGGTGAGACCAACATCCCTCGGAGTAACAAGAAAATCCTTGGCCGATAGCACAAGTCCTGCCGACGACCACCTTGAACATCCCTCATCAGCCAGACAACCAACTGTTGGTCCAACATGAAACTGCTTCGCCGATGACCAAACACACGCCGATGGACATCCATCGGCTAGACCAAAACAATTAGAGCACTCAAGAAATCTTTTGCCGATGAAGCCGATCACTCCGATAAGACCAAAAACAAAAAAAATTGAACCATTGAACCTTGAACCGGTTCAACCTGATGGTTCAAAAGAGAGGTTCAACTGAGAAGTTTGATGCTGAGGTTCAAACATCAAAAATACTCCCATCGGCAAAACACTTGACCAGTGGCCAAGAAACTTGAAGCATCAAACTATTGAACCTTGAACCATTGAGCAAAGGGTTCAAGTTCAAACCGGAAGTTCAAAGACACAAAAATAAACTCATGCCGATGGAGAAAACATGATGGCCCCTTCCTCAAGAACTGAGATGCAGATGCTGAAAAACACTGAAGGGGTGCCAAAACTTAGAACTTTTTGGATATTTTGGGATGGTGCCTGCATGAAAATTGCTCAGAAATTGACAATCAATTCAGGCACAAACACAATCCTTGGTTGATGAGGCCAGAGAATGGTACATGGGTCTGCCTGACAGCAGTATCTCATCATGGGATGAATTCAGAAGAGAGGCACACAAGACAAACATCAAGAAACAACAAAAAGTGAAGTATCTATTTGATAAGAAGGCAGCAGAGAGAAGGTTTCAGATAGGTGACTTGGTCCTTGTATGGAATGGAAAAGGTTAGGACAAGGGTAAGCATGGTAAGTTTGAGCCCTTATGGTTAGGCCCATATCAGGTTAGCAATACTCATGGAGGGGACTCCTACTTTCTTCAAGCCTTGGATGGTAAGATGCTAGAATTGGCTGTGCATGGTCAATTCCTCAAAGCTTATTATTCATAAGTACCTCTTTCTGTGCACACTTGTAAATTATTTGTAAATTTCCCTGTATAGTCAGCTGTGCATTTTTTTTGTGTGTTTTGCTTGGTCTTCCCAAAGGTGATCTGGTTCTCACTATAGCCTTGTGCCTGCACGTCCCCAGTCGGAGCCAGTGTTGGTGCTTGCATGAGTTATTAGGTTTTCAAGTAATAAATCTGCAAGCACCCTCCCAAAAATCCAAAAAGTTCTAAGTCTTCAGACCTCCTCAGCATTTTTCAATGTCAATGTCATATTTTCTTCAGAGGAGGTCATCATCATATTTCCAGTTATCATCGTGATGCTGCTAATGTCATTCCTATGTCAGGGTGATATCCGCTTGTCTAATGGCTTCATCATTTTCCGAAGGCTAGGGTGATATTTCCAAATATCAGTCATATTCAAACATCACCTCGATATTACAATGAAGCTACAGTGCACCCTAATTTTTCTGCGGGGGGTGATATTCTAAAATATCAAGTCATTTTACAAATATCACCCGTGCCCCGATATGGTGGTGACATCATCTGGATATGAGGAGGTGCATGATATGAATATGATGATGACATCATCAAAATTGGTGGGATCCATCAGGTGGTCGTCATGATGATGTTGGTCATCATGCACTTTTTAAGGATCAGGTAATGCAGTCAAGATGATATTGCCCGCAGAGTGATATTTCATATTAGGATGATATGAAATATCGGGGTGATATTAAACGTCAGAATATCATGCGGGAGGATCATGATGGGGTTTAAGCTGGTGTCGTCAGGAGCAAAAGCACCAACATCATGTTTGTTCGTGGCCTAGTTTGTAAAGTGATGAGGAGGTTACCGCAGGGTGCATGTGGGATAATTGGTTCCTACCAAATTTGAAATATCAGGATCATGATTCTTGGTGGGAAAAGCTTTCAAGGAATCATGCGACCGCTATATTCCCAGGACCATGAGTAGGTGGACATTAATGGCAGATGTTATAGGGTATGGGTGATGATATAGATAGATCTAGTACTCGATTGAAGTTGAGGATCCCCAGGCGGTGGTGCATGGCTCGAGACCCCTTCTTGTCTCCTCCTCCACCTTCTGCATTCAATGTTTGAGCACCATTTCCTCAAAATGAACTGTATCTGGCAGACTTTTGATTTTGCCATGTAATTAATGCTGGGTACACCCTCCTACTGTATATAGGAGGTCGTGTTACTCATTTTTGTTGTTGGAAACTGAACAAAATTTTTGGTGCTGTGACACAATACAACTTCTTTGGTGGCCCTTTTCTGGATGACTTGTGAGTTTATGAGTCTCATGTATGTTTTTCTGCATTAATCCACTGATATCGTGTTGATCTAAATGAATAATGCTTTATTGCATGTGTTCTATCACCTGTCTCCAAACTAAGTATGTTCTTCTTCTGAGTTTGAGCATCTAAGGGGTGTTTATGATTCTAGAATACAGGTTTGTTGTATTGAATGCTTGATTTCTTACTTCTACTCAAGGAGTAGAATAAATGTTTTAGATCAAGGGTTGGGAACAATATATTGCAGTGAGGATATTGTAAGTAGAGATAATGGGATACCCTATCTTGGGAGGTATCTGTAAGGCAGATACTATAAAACCCCTTGATATCCAGTCTTTGGTATATGTTCATGCAGGACATTCACATGTGTATGTCTACTGACTCTGAGCCCTGGATAGGCACCAATCTAGTCTTGTATTGAGGTTACACCCAAGGTCCTAGTTTTGCATCCACATAAAATCAAACTTAAACTTCAAAATCAAACCATTAGGACTTTAGGAGTAGTTTAGGACCCAAATCCTCTGTCTACAACTGAAAATAGGCCCAAAGCTAGCCCCTTTGCACTTATCTCACAGTTTTGGTCTACATAAAGGAGGATTTATCTGCTTTGTATCAACATCCCAGTCAGTCCATAAGCATATATCATGGATGTTGAATAGGGAATACCCCCCTTTGTTCTGCAGAGCCTAAAGAAGAAGAGGAGATGTTATAGAGTCTATCTCCTATACTGTTGGCTGCTGGCCCAGAGATCTTGTTGATCATTGATGGCTACCTTGTAGGGATAGATAGGAATAAGCATCTAGTCAGATTGTGAACCAACAGGATGAAAGGATTTATCTTTACTTTTTTTATTGTTTTTTTTTTACTTTTTTGCTTTTTGAATGGGATATGAAGGAGAGGGACTCAAGTGTCTAGTTCCATGAAAGGTGATAGTCCTACTAGAGATGGATGTTATTGCATGGACCATGTCAAGTGTCATTGTGCTCAAGATGTTGGTATGGGATTGCATGGAAGTGAGATGGAGAAGGTAGATAGTGGATTATGGAGGGAACGATAGTGGATTATGTAGGACTTATGCAAAAGCATGGATCATAAGGAGGTGATAAGGAAGATATGTAGGGTAATAATTGAATGATGGTGTGAGGGAGGTGTGGGAAGCAATCATGACCAAAAGTTACACACACCATGTTAAACATGGAAGCTTGTGATTGGATGGAGGTGTA
Organism: Cunninghamia lanceolata; assembly: GCA_027924645.1. Classification (NCBI taxonomy): domain Eukaryota; kingdom Viridiplantae; phylum Streptophyta; class Pinopsida; order Cupressales; family Cupressaceae; genus Cunninghamia; species Cunninghamia lanceolata. The sequence continues at coordinate 8,452,919 of BSBN01000389.1, forward strand.
GGAAGCAATGGTGATGTTTTCTTAGGAGATGGGTGATGTAGGAGTTGTGGTACCCACATAGACTTAGTATTTTTATGATGTTTGCCTTTTATGTGGGATGAAGGAATTTGATATTTTGGAATGGAATGGATGGAAGAGGATGGTTGGGATTTTTGAGAGGTGGATGGCTCATTTGACTTGTTTGATTTTTGTTTAGGTACCCATATCATTTTGCTTTTGGACTTTGCTTTTGGAGGTATGGACTTGGATGGATTTTTGAATGTACCTTGCTTTGAATTTTTGAATTTGTACCCTAAGGCATTAGGACCCTTAGGATTTTTGGATTTAGAGATAGAGGCATCCAAATGTTTATTTTTGAATCCCATGGGGTAGGTGGAATGAGTGGAAGCTCCTTGTTTCGATAATGTGTGCATTTGTTGGCCATGTTTAGGAATGTGAGGGAATTTATGGATGATGGGGATATTAGGTGTTGGTAGAAGTGGAGGGAAAGTGGATGGTGGGAAATTAGGGGTTGGAAGTAGCGAAGGTAAATTGGATGGTGGAAGGTGTATGGTCACATGCTTTTGACACTTGTAGGATGATGGAGGTGGAATGACAGCATATGTCTTGGGGATATGATAGGGTTTGCGATGGAAAGTGGTGGACTTAGGAGGAATGGAGGAAGTACCAACATCGTTAGATTGTTGACCTTGGGGTGTGTATCCCAAGCCATATGAGCAAGGGGGGACATTGACATGGACGGGTTCCAAAATACCTTGTTCATGAAGGTTTGACAATGGGACTTCATGTAGTTTGGGAACTAGACTTGAGTTCTTTATTGGATGGAGAAGGTATGGTGGAAAAAGATTGATGTTGCCCTAAGGAAGAATACTCATGAATGAAAGTAGATAAACCAATTGGATATGAAAGTAGATTTGAAACAAGATCGATAGTGGATGAAGAAGGATCATTAGGAGCTTGATTTCATTGTGATTGCTAATATCTATGGTATTTGTTTGATCTTCTATGTTAATGTATTCTTGGGAGGCACATGTCTTATCATGGGAAGTGAAGGTTTGCACATTAGGGCTAGATGGAGGATGGACGGATGAGGTGATAAGCTCTTGACCATAAAATGCATAAAGTTGACCAAGAGGATCATCATGGTCTTCTTGATCATAGAGGGGATCTTGATCATAGATGGGAGCTTGATCATAGATAGGATAAAGTGTGTTATGGATGGGTGGAATGAAAGGGGTTTGATCTTGATTAGAATTAGGGACTAATGTTTCCATGTGCTTAGTATACCCTTGACATAGCTCTTGACTTTGAATGGAAATGAATGTATAGGACTCTTCAATAGGGTTGATATGTTGTGGATCACATAATGGGGTTGGGGGATTAGGCATGGCATTGGAAGGTTCTTTTGCAAGCTCAAGGATAGGACATGAAGGACATGGTTGACTACTTACTTGTAGCCAATGGATCACATCCTTTGCAAGGGCATGCGTGGAAGGAAAATATAGTGGATGGACAATAAGGGTAGATGATGTGGACTCATGATTAGCATTAGGTTGAGAGGAAAATTCCCATGGTGGAGGGATAACAGGGGTGGAAGGTGTTGTCTTAGGGTTTGGATTTTGATTGGATGAAGGATAAAATGGATTGGATGAAGTGGTGGATTTGGATGACTCCACATGTTTACTTTTGTAATATTTAAACTTAGGACGTGGAGTTAGTGAATGGCTTGCATGGACTAGGTTGATGTCTCCCTTGTTAAAGGTGGCATTAGAATTCAAAGGCACTTTTTCTTGTTGCAAAGGTGGAGTTAGGCTCTCATGTGCATGTTGGTGTATGAATAGATAGGTTGATGTGGTGTTGTCTTGGAAAGAAGTTGGATTGGATGATGTTGCTTTGGCTTGGAATGAAGTTGTACTAGTTGATGTAGCATTGAATTGATAGGTAGATGAATTGGGTTGATATGAGGTGGAAGGGGTTTACACATAGGATTGGTATGGAATTTGATGAGGTTGTTGCTGTGTTGGTTGAAATTGACAAGTGGCGATGAATTGTTGGGCTTGGACTAGGAGGTGTTGGATTTAGGGTGATTTGATTTGTTGGAAATTTTGGAAGAGTGCTTGAAGTTGTTGTATGGTTTGTTGATCGAAAGGTTGGGGTACTTGGAAAAGTGTTTGAAGGAGGTTTTGGAGTTGGGATGCTAGGACTTTATTTTTGAATGTTGGCATGGTGTAACACATGTGTTTAAGTTCTTTCTTGTCTATTTGTTCCTCGAGGTATGCAACATAGTTCATGTCATTGTTGGAAGTGGTAGGAGGGGCCCCTCAAAGTATGATCTTTGGTCTTGGTTTTGTTTCATTATTTGAATTAGAAGGGTAGCCCCCTTGGATTATGATTTTAGGCTTACATTTTGTCTCATTGTTTGAACTAGAGGGATGGCCTCCTTGAATTATGATCTTGGGCTTGTGATTTTTATCATGACTTGAATTAGAGGGGTGGCCTCCTTGGATTACAATTTTGGGTTTAGGATTTGGATTGGGCTTGTTTATGATTAGGGCCATTTTGACAAGTGTTGATTAAGACTAGTTTGATGTGGAAGGATTTGGAATGAAGTGATTGGATGATTAGGAATGATTATGATTAAATTGATATGATTAGGATGAATTTGATTGGACAAGAATGAAGAGGATGATGATTAGGATGAAGGTTGAATGATAAAGATATGAGTAGGATGTGATTAGGATGATTTGAATGTGATTAGGATGATAATTAGAATGAAGTTTATTTGATTGGATTGACAATAATGATGATGTGTAATGATTAGGAACAATTTGATTTGATTAGGAAGAAGGTGAAATGAATTATTAGGGTTTGAATTATGGTGACTTGGATATGATTAGGATATGTAGTGGCTAAGAAGGGTGATTAGGATGAAAGTGATTGGACTTGAAATGGGTTTTGAATTATTGTGACTTGGATATGATTAGGATGATAATTAGAATGAAGTTGAATTGATTACAATGAGGATGATGATTATGTGTAATGATTAGGAATGATTTGGATTTGATTAGGAAGAAGGTGATTTGGATATGATTAGGAATGACGAGGATATGAAGTGGCTAAGAAGGGTGATTAGGATGAAAGTGATTGGATTTGAATGTGTTGAATGTCTTGTTTATGTGTTTGGTGTTTAGAACTTGATTTGGCAATGTTTAAATGAATGATCACACATGTACAAACATGAATCACTCATGTAAGACACATAATCAATTTTGAATCTTGAATTTGAAAAATATCATGATGATTAAACAAGCATAGGTGGAAGACACATCAACAAGCCCTAGAATTATTCAAGTGGGGTATGGCCAATTAGATCTTAAACTAGGAAGCATAAGGTTGACTAGGGAAATGGTTTGAAAGTGAAATCCTACCACATAGCTAGGAGAAAGGGGTAACCCACCCTTCACCTTCACTTCCCAAAGGCATAAAGTTCTTTGGGGCTTAGCCAAGAGTGACAAGATTCCAACTCCCAATAAGGGTGTATTTTGATTCAGCTTTGGTTGAGATCATCCCTTTGAGTGGTGTGTCTCCAAGAAGGCCTCCTAAGAAAGGGGTAAACAAAAGTGAACCAAGTGAGATGTCACTTGATTCACACTCGCACTTGTAAATTTCCCTTAAGAAATCAAAATGTGTGTTGTGAAAATGAAGGGATGAGAGGTGTTTTGGATTCTCAAGATCACACAAAGCACGTGAGAAGAGCATACACACCCCTAATTGCCATCAAATTCACCAAAAAATTCAAGCACTGGTTCTATTTATTCCCCAAGTCCAAGTGTGAATAGAAGACACTTGTTCGTTTTAATGCCCAATTTCGATGTGTGATAGCAAGCATTGTTTGTTTTAAGCCTAAAATTGAAATGTGAGACAAGTAATGATTATGAGAAATGAAAGATTATAAGGAGTGTAGCTAATTATTTCACTTCCAATCTACTATGTATGTTTTTGAAAACATTGTTCTAGCCCCATGAGGTCACCTACAAGTCACAAGATTGAAAAATGAACAAGTAAACTTGCACATGGAAGTGACATGCGAAAAATGAAGAAACTAATAAAATCTGATGCAAATGAATAGATACAAGAAAATGACTATCATAAACAAAAAACACATGAAATTCTAATCACTTCTAAAAAAATTCATGAAAATTTGATAAAAAAATGCAAAAGTTATGCTTGTTTGAAGTTTTCATGCAAGTTTGACTTTGACTACCAAAAAGGCATCAAAATGGTACTTTCACCTAATAATTTCTACTCAACTATGAAGTTCTCTGAATCCTCTTTCCAATGAGTGTTTTTTTTCACAATTTGGCCTCTGTATGACTAAGTTATGGTAAAAAGAAAAAAACTGCCTCCTTTAGGGTTCTTTGGAAGAATGAGGATATGCCCTAACTCCCTGACTAACCACTAGCGGATTGGAATATCTGGTCACATGTAATGGTTACTACTTCTGGAAGTTAAGTTTTTAAATGGGTCCCTAGTCACCCATGTGACCAGGGGCTAAGAGAAGGCAAAATATTTTAAAAAAATGAAAAGCAAGCGAATGACTGTCGGCCTAGTCACTTATGTAACCACAGGCCTGGTATGGGGACCAAGGGAGCTACCAAATAGTGGCTAAGGTTTTAATTAGGTGTGAGGGATAATGTTAGAAGCCAACAAAAGGCTATACAAAATAGTGGCCAGTGGTTTGTCAAAGTAGTTGACAAAGACTGCGACCACTTTAACCCTAGACGAGAGATCTAAGTTAGGGTGATAGAGGAGTTTGGCGGGTGACCACTGGATTGGATACTTTGATGACTTCTATAGAGACCACTGGCATCAAATTGCATTTGACACATGATTTATGTGAATAAACAACAAAACAATGACCTCAACTGGTGAATAAATAGTGACCAGTGGATGTAAAAGAGTGAAAAATGTGACAAATGACTGAAGATAGTTGGGAAACTTTGAGTTTCAATGAGGAAGGAATGGAGATCTTGAGATGAAATTGTTGAAGTTGATCTTAAATATTAGCAATAAAATGACCAAGTAAACCTAAAAATAGAGCCAAATCCTCAATAGGGGCCTATAAGGGCCGAAAAAGGAGATTGAAGTACCAAATACAAGACCGTGAGGTGAGGCCTGAGCATCAAATACAGGGATCTGACAAAATGTAGGTCAGAAATAGGCCTATAGGGAAAACTTCAAATGTGGTTGGGGGTTTGCAAGGCTATCAAAGTTTGATTAGGGTGGAATAATCAGGGGTTAATGGATAGGAGAGCCCAAAAAATGGGGTCGAGCACCGAATAAGGGCCAAGGAAAGGGCCTGGAATGCCCAAGACAAAACCCATGAACCAATAAAGGATTGTGGGAAGAAGTGGTGGAGCGGGGGAAATGAAGGTGTTTACCTATTGGTAGAAGGAGGTATAAGGAGTGGCAACTGTGGATTAAAACTAGCAGGTGGTAGAGAATGTACAAGGGGTTTCAAACTAGGCAGTGGTAGAGAATCAGTGACCAAATCATGGGAGGTTGATGCAGAGCACATAGAGGAAGTGTTCAAAACTTATCAATAAATTAATCGGTGAGATGTGACCTATGTCTTGGTGACCAAACCTTGTTGGCCAAACATATCCCGTCAGCCACCTTGCTATTTCTCTGCCCGATCTATCAACTCTTCCCGAAGGCCTAACTCCACTTCATTTCGGAGGGACTTCTCCTATCGGTGGTGTCCTCTTACTTCCTGCCGATACCCTGATGGTAGTTAGTTTCCCCTCACCTTAATTGTAATGGTTAGTCAGATCTTGTTGGCTAGACTTAATTCATCAGTGAACACTTGTGAGGCTTGGCCAATGCACCGATACCTTTGACTTCACCAAACTACTCCTGACACTTCAGTGAGACTCCAAACATTGGTGGAGCCTTAAGTCCTTCACCTGATACACTGATACATTATGTTGCTTTCAGCAAGACCTCCTTCATCGGTGAGCTCCTTTAGTGTTCTTCCGATATGCTGATATACCAATATGCCAAACTATTGTATATGCAAGACATGACTTGCTACTACCGGTGAACTAATGTATGTTTTCCTTGATTTCACCATTACAACCGGTCACCTTTTGTATCCAACACAATGTATATTCTCACATACATTCTCAACATACATTTGTGATATGCATTCGCAATACACCTTTGATGAGACTAAAGTCATTCATCATCAATGAACCTCCTGCTATCGGCCCAACACCATTGATCGGTGCAACTTCCAAAAGCTTCCCCGAGGGCTATTTCACATTGATGACACTTCGGTTACTCTATGACTCACAGACATTCAACGAGAACTCAACAGAATAAAAGAGGACTACAATCCTCTGCAAACACTTGACCACCCCATCAATTTGGCCACTCCACAACAACACTTCTCCTATTGTTCAACGACTAGTTACATAGAGATGCCTAGTCAACTCATGCCAAATTCCTTAGATCCTTGGGTGCCTGATCCAAAACAATAGGAAACACAAAATACACATTGTATTCCTCCATCACACTGAGCATGAGAATCTTGGTTTCAGTGGATAGAGGAGATACAGTCCATTTATGCATAGAACCCTAGTTTTGAGGATTTTAGACTAGTCTTTGCAAAAGGAATAGAAACTCACAAACTACAACACTTCTAGACACTAGACCACTCTTAAATGAAAGCTACTTCACTACATGAACATTTCTAATCAGTTTCATATGAACAACTATCCATACAGAATGACTATTACAGAAAATTATTCAGAGCAAAACAAAGTTTCAATACACCCAAAACTCCAAATCTTCATTCATGCATGCTCTCCCTGCAATTACATCCAACTCCTTCACCTATAGAAGCCTTGGAACATCAGTTACATTCCTCCAACTGTGCAAACTTATTTGAAAGATAGTTATCTATTGGATTTCTCCTCTCACAAGAAAACTACAAGATTTCATTGTGTTATTACATCAACTTGACAAAAACATGATCTACATAGGTCTAGTGACCAAATTGACACAAACCTTATTAAAAACATGAAGTGGCTTAAAAGCCTTATTGAAAACAAAACAAAACATGGCTCCTACACCATAGAGAAGGTGCTCTTGCACCATACTCCCCCTGCAGGAAAAACTCAAGTCCCTTGAGTTGCTAACTATTGGAGTGTCTTCCCATGCTTCAAAATGTCTACCTCACTCATCCATGTAGCTTCTAAATCAGGAAGATCCTGCCACTTGACCAAGTACTCCTTGTACACACCCTTCCTAGTCTTTTTGATAATCTTGGAATCTAAGATGCATTCCAACTGTAAAGGCTTACTTGGAGGTAGATCTCTGATCCAATCTTCATCTTCAATCATAGCATCTGATCCATCTTTAGCATTCAATGGAGGTCTAAATGGAAATAGGTCTAAAACATTAAAAATGGGAGAAATACCAAGACCAGATGGCAGTTCTATTTCATAAGCATTAGGACCAAACTTATGCACTACCTTGCACGGTCCTATTTTCTTCATCAGAAGCTTGGTTGGCTATCCTTTAGGCAATCTTTCCTTCCTTAGATAGGCCATCACCAAATCTCCCACCTTGAATTGTACATCTCTCCTTTTGAGGTCTACCCTATCCTTGTATTTGGAGACTATCTTTTCCAACTGAACTTTGACTTGATCATGAACTGCCTTCATGGTGGCAGTGAAATCTTCTCCTAGAGCACTCCTCTTATCCCAACCTTGTAGATCTTTGAGTTCAAGTGGTCCTCTTGGATGGAAACCATAAACAATTTCAAATGGGCTCTTCCCAATGCTTTGATTCACTAAATCATTGTAAGCATACTCAGCTTGACTGATAATCAAGTCCCATGCCAACCCATGCTGCTTGGTTGGCTCTAGAGGACAAATAATGGTCCCTACTATGATAGCATCTTCTTCTTTCCAACCACCTTGTGGCTGCTTGTAGACTTACTCCTTGACCTTCTACTGATCCATCACCATTTGATTTCCATCATTCAAAACTGAAACCATTTCAAACTTTGGTCTTTGACAACTCCACTCCTTGAGGTATCCTCCACTTTCCTTGTCTCTTCTTCATTGATCTTCACAAACTCTTTCTTACCCACCAAGATGAACTTGGCTGCCTTCTTTGCTTCAACATCCTCCTGTAATGATGTCATCAAAAAAGTCCTCCCATCCTTCTTGATGGTGTATGTGTTAGCATATCCATCATATAATGCTTGCCTATCAAATTCCCATGGCCTACCCAAAAGTAGGTGACAACATTCCATGGGCAAAATGTCACATAAAACTCTATCCTTATATTCTCCTATTTCAAAATCAACATATGCTTGCTCATCTACCAAAATTGATTGACTATCACTTACCCAAGATGCTTTGTAAGGAGTTTGATGAGGAATCCTTTCTATTTTCAATTTATCCACCATTTCCCTAGACACCATATTATCTGTTGAACCAGAATCTATTACTACCTTGCATATTTTACCTTTGCTTTTGCAATTGGTCCTAAAAAGTGATCTCCTTTGTATCATCTCCTTGGATGTCCTCAAGAATGTTCTCCTTAGAATCAATACTTCTCCATCTAGAACTAAGGCTGCACTCCCAATTGGAGAGTTAACACTTTCATCTACCTCCTCTTCTTGCACATATTGAACCCTCTATTCATTCCTCCTTTCACTACCACCGGATGTAGAACTTTGTTTCATTGGACACTTGTATACTATATGACCAATCTCATTGCAATGATAACATCTCCCAGTGAAAATATTAGAACATCTACCTCCACCTCTTGTGCCTCTAAATCCCCCTCTAAAATTAGAAACTTGGCTCTTACCTCTGCTTGTGTCTCCTTGGTCTTCTTGGGACTGATTTTTGTCCTCAAAATTGTCCCTACCTCTAAAATTTCTGCCACCTCTTCCTCTGGTGTTTTGATCACTCTTTCTTTTCAACTTTTCCTCAGCCCTAGAGTCTAATAGAAAACACTCATCCATTGTTTTAGGAACCACCATACTAAATTCATCTTGTATGTTATACCTCAAACCATCAAGATATCTAGCCACCATCTCTTTCTCCTCCTCCTTGTGATTGGCTCTCATGCTCAATCTATGGAATTCTTTAGTATATGTAGCCACATACATATCCTTTTGTCTAAAATGATTAAACTTTTTGATGGTTTGTAACTCATAATCAGATGGCATGAACTTGTCTTATAGCATGGCCACCATTCTACTCCATTTGGTGATAGGGTTCTTTCCAACTTTCTCTCTTTCACATTGCATATAGTTCCACCAAACTAGGGCAGAACCTCTCAATCTTGTCTTAGCAAACTTGAATTTCTTCTTGTCACTATACTCCTTGAAGTCAAAATAATTACACATGGCTTCAATCCAAACCATGAGGGCATCTCCATCTAGTTTCCCATTGAATGTAGAAACATCCATCTTTGGATCGCCACTATCTCCCTGGGCACCTTTTAGTGCATTCAAGAATGCCTTTTGGTCTACAGACATACCTTGTTCTTGAGGGCTCTCCTCTATCTCATCTTCTTCTTCATCAGAAGTACTTACATCCTCTTTACTCTTACCCTTGGACCTCTCTTCTTTCAATCTTGCTTCTAACATCTCCTCTACCATCTTCTTGATGGCTCCCTGGCTCATAGACTTGGGAGGAATTGTGCTTGCCTCAGTCTCTTTCTCCTCGTCTAACATATACTGTTCCAATTCAAATATTGGCTCTGATACCATTATGATGCAGAGCACATAGAGGAAGTGTTCAAAACTTATCAATAAACTGATCAGTGAGATGTGACCTATGTCTTGGCAACCAAACCTTGTCGGCCAAACATATCCCGTCGGCCACCTTTCTATTTCTCTGCTCGATCTATCAACTCTTCTTGATGGCCTAACTCCACTTCATTTTAGAGAGACTTCTCCTATTGGCAGTGTCCTCTTACTTCCTTCCGATACCCTGATGGTGGTTAGTTTCCACTTGCCTTAACTGTAATGGTTAGTCGGATCTTGTCAGCCAAACTTAAATCATCGGCAAACACTTGTGAGGCTTGGCCAATGCACCAATACCTTTGACTTCGTCGGACTACTCCCGACACTTTAGTGAGACTCCAAACATCAGCAGATCCTTAAGTCCTTCACTTGAAACACCGATACTTTATGTTTCTTTTGGAAAGACCTCCTTCGTCAGTGAGCTCCTTTAGTGTTCTTCTGATACGCCGATATAATAATATGCCAAACTATTGTATATGCAAGAGATGACTTGCTACTACTAGTGAACTAATGTATCTTTGCCTCGATTTCACTGTTGTGACCAGTCACCTTTTGTATCTGACACAATGTATATTCTCACATACATTCTCAACATATATTTGTGATATGCATTCGCAATAAACCTTCGGTGAGACTAAATCCATTCCTCACCAATGAACCTCCTGCTATCAGCCCAACACCATTGATCGGTGCAACTTCCAAAAGCTTCCCCGAGGGCTATTTCACACCGATGACACTTTGGTTACTCTACGACTCATACATTCAACGAGAACTAAACATAACAAAAGAGGACTACAATCCTCTGCAAACATTTGATCACCCTGTCAATTTGGCCACTCCACAACAGTACTTCTCCTATTGTTCAACGACTAGTCACATAGAGATGCCTAGTCAACTCATGTCAAACTCCTTGGATCCTTGGGTGCCTAATCCAAAACAATAGAAAACACAAAATACACACTGTATTCCTCCATCACATTGAACATTAGAATCTTGGTTTCAGTGGATAGAGGAGATATAGTCCATTTATTCATAGAACCCTAGTTTCAAGGGTTTCAGACCAGTCTTTGCAAAAGGAACAAAAACTAACAAACTACAAAACTTCTAGACACTAGACCACTCTTTTATGAAAGCTACTTCACTACATGAACATTTCTAATCAGTTTCAGATGAACAACTATCCATACAGAATGATTGTTATATAAAATTATTCAGAGCAAAACAAAGTTTCAATACACCCAAAACTCCAAATCTTCATTCATGCATGCTCTCCCTGTAATTACATCCAACTCCTTCGCCTATAGAAGCCTTGGAACATCAGTTACATTCCTCCAACTATGCAAACTGATTTGAAAGATAGTTAGCCATTGGATTTCTCCTCTTACAAGAAAAATACATGTTTTCATTGTGTTATTACATCAACTTGACCAAAACATGATCTACATAGGTCTAGTGACCAAATTGACACAAACCTTATTACAAACATGAAGTGGCTTAAAAGCCTTATTGAAAACAAAACAAAACATGGCTCATGCACCATAGAGAAGGTGCTCATGCACCAGAGGTATAAGGGTTTAAACTAAGTCAATAGTGCTAGGGTTTTTTAAAATATGTTGTAAACCCTCTAATATCTTGTTGTCCATAACCATGAGATTCTCAAGATTGTACAAAATCTGTAAATCTGAGAACAAATAAGGTAATATGGAGGAGGACAATGAAGATTAGACAAGATATCTTAAATTTCTTAGTTGTTTTCATTCTTGTTTGATAGATTTCTAAGTTTTATTGCACTTCATTGCAGTTGGGGTTAGGTGTAGTTTTATTTTTGCATGTTTAACTAGTTTTTCTCACCACTAGAGGACAAAAGACAATTTAAAATTGAGATAAATGGTGAGATGGATAATGGGATTTTTAAATTAAATAAATGTTGTTCATTTATTTAATTTGTTTGAGGAAAGGGATAATGTGATGGGGTTAATTTATTTGTTTGAATAAATCAAATGAAGGGGACATGTGAACCTTAATTAAACAAATGGAATTTATTTAATTGAGTGAAAAGGGATATTAGGACATGAATGATTAAACAATTAATTAATTAAAATCAATTATTTAACCATAGAGGTAAATTAGGGAAAATTAGTGGATTGTGGAGGAAATTAGGGTTTCACAACCTAAGGACACTTTTAGGTGTCTACATTTTGCCCCTCTTTGAGATGATGTTTGAGATGCATTAGGGTTAGCCAGTAGAAGATATCAATTAAATGCAAATAAAGATTAAATAGAGGAATGGAAATACACAGAAATAATAACAGCGAGAGACAAGTTTTAATGTGGTTCACCCAAACTCGGGCTACATCCACCAAACAGAGAGTCCAATATTATTATCCAATAAATCAAACCGATTACAATCAACAATCCCTGCAACTCAATACCGCTGCAAAATGCTACAATAGAATACCAAAACCCTAACCCTTAGCTACTTTTAATCAAGCTTTTTGTCGGTTACAAAAATAGGGTTTTCTTATGTTGGTCAATGAAAAAATAACTCCCAGTGCATTATAAAATAATAAAAAACCATGTGAGGTTTCGAGGACGCTGCCCCTCGACCCCACCCTGTATTGCGACAGGGAACGTGCCAGGGGTGCTGCCCCTGGACCTCACAAGGGGTGCTGTCCCTTAACCCCGTCTTGGGGGTGCTGCCCCCAAACCCCCGCAAGGGTGCTGCCCCTTGACCCCGTAGGAATTTGGGGGGAAATCATGTCGATAAAAGTGGGGTAAATATAACCTTTGAGTCTGATTAGGCTCCATATAACAACAATCTCCCACTTGGAGACTGATTAGACTCCACGGCATATCATCGCCCACTTGGAGATTGATCATAACACCACTGACCCTGTAGCTCCCACTAGAAATAAGCACCCTGGACTTTGCTGTTCTGTTTTTGTTGTTTTCAGTCAAGAAGACCAACCGAAGCTGAAGAGCAGCTCAGCTTCTCCCTTGTCACTACCTTTGTAAACATATCTGCTAGATTGTCATTTGTATGTATCTTTGCTAGCTGTAACTGTCCATCATCCAATACTGACTGAATGAAGTGATACCTCAACTATATGTGTTTGGTCTTTGAATGCAAGGCAGAATTCTTTGCAAGATGTATGGCACTTTGGCTATCTGTAAACAAATAACTGTTAACTTGTTGTGTGCCCAATTCTTTCATGAAAGATTGTAGCCATATCATCTCCTTGCTTGCCTCTATTGCAGCTACATATTCTGCCTCTGTGGTGGATAAAGCAACCACCTTTTGCAACTTGGAAATCCAACTCACTGCTGTTCCACCTATAGTAAAGACATAACCTATAGTACTCTGCCTGGTATCAATATCCCCTACCAAATCTAAGTCTACATAACCTGCTAAATTAGTATTAGAGCCCCCAAAACATAAGTGTTTATTGGATGTACCTCTCAAATATCTAAGAATCCATTTTATTGCATTCCAATGCTCTAATCCAGGATGACTCATATACTTGCTAACGACTCCTACAACATGTGCAATATTTGGTCTGGTGCATACCATGGCATACATTAAACTTCCTACAGCTGAAGCATAGGGTACCTAGGACATTTTCTCTTCCTCCTCTTGTGTCTTAGGACACATCTCCTTGGTCAATTTCAAATGACTAGGCAAAGGTGTGCTGACAGCTTTTGCATTCTCCATGTGGAATCTCTGCAACACCTTTTCAACATAAGCAGCCTAAGATAGAGTCAATTTTTTGTTCTTCCTATCTCTACAAATTTTCATACCAAGGATTTGTTTTGCTGCCCCCAAATCCTTCATATCAAATGACTGTACTAACTGCTGTTTTAACTCTCTTATGTGATCCATGTTAGACCCAGCTACAAGCATGTCATCAACATATAAACATAAGATAATGTAGCTGTCATTATCTAATTTCTTAAAATAAACACAATGGTCAGAATTACACCTGCTGTAGCCTTGCTCAGCCATAAAACTGTCAAATTTCAAATACCATTGCCGAGGTGCTTGTTTCAAGCCATACAAACTCTTCTTCAATCTGCACACCAGTTTCTCCTTACCTTTGATCTCAAATCCTTGGGGATGTTCCATATATATCTCCTCCTCCAAATCACCATGGAGAAAGGTAGTTTTAACATCTAGTTGTTCCAAATGTAAATCTTCAGTAGCCACAATACTTAAAATAGTATGAATAGAAGTCATCTTGACAATCGGAGAAAATATCTCATCAAAATCAATGCCCTTTTTCTGTGCAAATCCTTTTACAACTAACCTGGCCTTAAATCTTTTCTTACCTCCATCTTCCTCTTTTAGCCTGTAAACCCATTTATTTGGTAAAGCCTTTTTACTTGCAGGTAACTTACATAATTTCCAAGTTTGATTTTTCATCAAGGACTCCATTTCTTCTTTCATTGCAATCTCCCACTGAACCTATGTCTCCACCTACATAGCTTCATCATACCCTTCTAGTTCACCAGCATCTGTTAACAAAATAGAATACAAAGAGGGAGAAAACCTTTCAGGAGGTCTACTTATCCGTGTTGACCGTCTAACATTCACTAGAGTTTGTGGTATTTCTGGTTGCTATTGCGGAGCATGAGGAACCACTGGAACATCACTATTTGGAGTATCATCCAACACCACATAATCCTTTTCTTTCTTCTCATGTTGCTACAACTGATCTTTGTACAACACCTTCTCATTGAATATAACATCCCTACTTCTTACAATTTTCTAATTTTCAAAATCCCAAAGCCTATAACCAAATTCATCAATGCCATATCCAACAAAGGTACACCTTTTTGATTTTACATCTAGCTTGGTTCTATTTTCAAAATCTATATGTGCAAATGCTTCACAGCCGAAGGTTTTCAAAAAAGAATAACTCACCTTCTTGCCTGTCCATGCTTCCTCTGGAATACCATAGCCCAAAGGAACTGAAGGACCTCTGTTAATTAAATATACAGCAGTGTTGATAGCCTCTACCCACATGTTTAAAGGCAGTCCAGTATGCAATCTCATGGTCCTTACACACTCCATTATTGTCCTATTCATGTGTTCAGCCACTCCATTTTCCTGTGGAGTCCCTAGAATCATTTTCTGCCTACGAATTCCATTAAAGGAACAATAATCTTCAAATTATTTGCTGCAATACTCACTGCCATTATCAGATCTGAGACATTTTAATCTATTACCTGTCTCATTCTCAACCAAGCTTGTCCATTTTTTAAATGTTTCAAATACATCATATTTCTGTCTAAGGAAATAAATCCAGACCTTCCTAGTTGCATCATCTATGAATGTAACATAATACCGAGAGCCACCAAGAGAAGATACCTAAGTTGGCTCCCATACATCTGTATGCACAAACTCCAACTTTTTATTTTTCTTTTGCTTCCCATCCTTGAGAAAATTGACTCTCTTTTGTTTGCCATACACACAACTTTCATAGAAATCCATATTAATACATTTCAGACCTGGTAAAACTTTCTTAGAATGAAGTACCTTCATACTTTTTTTACTCATATGCCCAAGTCTGTTATGCCACAGTGTTGTCTTAGAACCTGCAGCAACTTTTCCAGTCTCTTCCTACAAACCTGCAGCAACAGTTCCTGAACTTGTTTGTTTTTTCTCTGTAACATCTAAAGTAGAAGGAACAGTATGACCTATACAAAGATATAAGGTGCCTACTTTCACACCTTTTGCTACTACTAAGGCACCTTTTGAAACCTTCTAATTTTTATCAGTAAATGTAACAGTGCAACCTTGTTCAGTTAGCTGCCCTGCTGAAATTAAATTCCTACTAAGCCTTGGAACATGCCTTACCTCTTGTAGTAGCCAATGATTCCCATTCTGCAACTTAATCTTGATTCTTCCCTTTCCAACAATTTGACAGGGTTCATTATCTCCCAAATAAACCAACCCAAAATCCCCTTGGACATAATCAAGAAAATAACTTCTATGGGGCATGGCATGAAATGAGGCCCCTGAATCTAAAACCCATGAATCATCAGCATTATCTAGGGAAAGAATCAAAGCATCATCTTCAGACCTATTGCTTACCACATTTGCTTCCTTATTGCCTTCTTGTTTGTCTCCTTCTTTGTTCTTCCGAGACCAACAATCTTTCTTCAAATGACCTAGTTTTCCACAGTACCAGCAATCCTTCTGTCCTCTGGTTTGGGATCTTTTGTCCTTTGATTTTCCTTGTGACTTCCCATGACCTCTAGAACCTTTTCCTCTCTCCTTTGATCTGCCCCTACTTTCTGCATTCAAAACACTGCCTGATGTGGATCCACCTGAGCTTTTCCTATGAATTTCCTCACTCAGAATAACACCAACAACATCATCAAATTTCAGGGTATTTGAACCAGAAACAGAGTTACTAACCGCCATTACCAAACTATCCCAGCTTTCAGGTAATGAACATAATATCAAGAGAGCTCTAACTTCTTCATCAAATTTTACATTTACAGAAGTCAATTGACTAACAATCATATTAAATTTATTTAAATGATCCATCACAGATCCACCTTCAACCATTTTCAGATTAAACAAATGCTTCATAAGAAATACCTTATTTGAGGCTGAGGGTTTTTCATACAATTTAGCCAAAGCTTTCATCAGACCATCTGTTGTCTTCGCTTCTGTTATATTGAATGCCACCATTGGTGCCAGGCACAACCGAATGGTTCCCAATGCCTTTCTGTCAAGAAGATTCCAATCCTCATTATACATTGTTGCCAGTTTCTTGGCTACTCCTTCCAACGGCATCCATAAATCCTTTTGATAGAGGTAATCCTCCATCTGCATCTTGCATAACTGATAGTTCTTCCCATTGAATTTATTGACCTTTAATTTACCCTCATCTGCCATTACTCCCACTCAACCGTGAGACTTTCCTACAGACGATAATCGAACACAACCTCGCTTTGATACCACTTGTTAGGGTTAGCCGGTAGAAGATATCAATTAAATGCAAATAAAGATTAAACAGAGGAATGGAAATACATAGAAATAATAATAGCGAGAGACAAGTTTTAACGTGGTTCACCCAAACTCAGGCTACATCCACCAAATAGAGAGTCCAATATTATTATCCAATAAATCAAACCGATTACAATCAGCAATCCCTGCAACTTAATACTGCTACAGAATGCAACAATACAATACCAAAACCCTAACCCTTAGCTGCTTTTTATCAAGCTTTTTGTCAGTTAAAAAAATAGAGTTTTCTTATGTCGGTCAATGAAAAAAAAACTCCTAGTGCATTATAAAATAATAAAGAACCATGTGAGGTTTCAGGGGCACTGCCCCTCGACCCCACCCTGTATCGTGACAAGGAATGCGCCAGGGGCGCTGCCCCTGGACCTCGCAAGGGGTGCTGCCCCTTGACCTTGTCTTGGGGGTGCTACCCCCAAACCCTCGTAAGGGCGTTGCCCCTTGACCCCGTAGGAATTTGGGGGGAAACCACGCCAATAAAAGTGGGGTAAATATAACCTCCAAGTCTGATTAGGCTCCATATAACAACAAGATGATGTGATTTATGTCGAGAAACATTATTTCAAAGAAGCTAAGTAAATGGATAGAGGAAAATGATGATGATGGAAAGATAGGGTGATGATGCCCCCTTGAGAGGATGGGTGGGTTGGACAAACATGGGTAGGCTCTCGAAATGAAAAGGGATTGGTCAAGGAAGAAAGATAAGGGAATGGATTGAAGAAAGGAAAGGATGCATTAAGTTGCAATGATGGTGGAGGAATGAAGATGTGAGAGAGAGATGGTGGAAGAATAAAAGATTGGCTAGAAGAATGGGAATGAGATCTTGCTTTGATAGATTTTGAGCTTCTCACTTGCAATTTTTTTTGCTTATCATCATAGAACTTATTATGTCAAAGGACGACAATCACCATGGCGTGTCAAATTCCAAAGTGGAAAGTTTGGTCCCTTGCGAAATAGACACATGACAGACAAGGAATGCTTGACTCAAACTAGTAACTGTGGTACCTTGTCAGAACATGTGATGAGATAACTATGATGTGTGCTAGTCCTTATGAAAGGAAGTAGTTATTCTTTCCAATGCATAGGATGTCTTTGATTCACACCTAATGGAATCCTGATCACATGAAAGACACCAAGTTGCCCCAGTCATTTTTCCAAAACAAGCCACAAACAAAAAGTAAAGAAAAAGGTCTCGCGCTATCCTCACTTCTCTTCATCACTTAGGGACTGCCTCGAGAAGCATAAGCATGAGACTGCAAAAAATCTAGTAAAAGACAGGACAGTCTAGACCAACAGAGTCAACAGCCATTAGATCGTTTGCCAAGTGATATGTGTTTGATTGATTGATTGTGATTGGATGAAGAAGACCTGGTTTCAGGATAGAAACATGTCATATAAGATGCCTAGTCTAGTTTCGACAATGCTCCTACCTGTCTAAGGGAAGTTAGATGAATGATTGATACTAGTGTTGTTGGCCATGTGAGCAACCCTAGGGTTTGATAATGATTGATTGATTGATTTTAGAAATGATGCATGTCATATAAGGCAAAGTCCTGGTTTCGACGATGCCCCATTCCGTGTAGGAAATGTGATAGTTGACAAGGATAGCTTGATGGCAATTAATTTATTTGGCTGATTTGAATAGCTTGTCTGGTTGATTTTTGGGATTGGTTTGAAGTGCACATTTGTTTGAAAGATTGATTGTTTTGGTTTGATCAAAGTGTCCATCTTATTAAAGGACAACTTATTGTGATGGTTGACTCGACGGACTCTAAGGGACTAACCTAATGCCTCGGGGGTACATCGAAGATGGCCTTGCCTACGTTAAAGGTTAGAGGCAACTTAGTTCAATCATGCGAACTATGGATGATTTGAAGAACTAATTTGATTGATATGATGATGTGATTGATATGATGATGATTCAATTCATGAATTGAATGATTTGAAGAATTGATTGAAGACTTGACTTGGTTGGAATGATGTGATGAATTGAATTGGTTTGAGTGAGTGGATTGATATGATGAGTTGATTTTATTGCTTGGATTTTTGTTGGATATTTGATTTTTTTGAATTTTGGGAAATATTTTGATTTTTTGGGCTTTTTGAGAATATTTTCTTTTTTTTTTTTGGATTTTGAATGTTGTGATTTTTTTTTGTGTTTTTGAAATATTTTGATTTTTTGTGTTTTTTGAATGTTTTGATTTTTTGGAATTTAAAATGTTTTTATTTTTTTGTACTTTTTACATGTTTTGACATTTTTGGATTTTTGACATGTTTTGATTTTTTGTGTTTTTTGAATGTTGTGATTTTTTTGTATTTTTGGAATGTTTTGGGAAATGGCATTGGATGACAATTTGGGTAGCCTTTGTGCTAGATGCCAATGACAAGGGAAAAACCAAGTCTATGTGGAAGGATAATGGACTCATGATAGTTGAATGGAAGGATGGATAAAAGGATATGCCATGGAATGGAGGTATGTGTAAAAGAGCAAGGATGTGATCTCCAAGGACTATGTCACATAGGAATAACTTACCCCATTGTACGTGGAATACGTAGGATTTTTCATGAATAAGTTTATGATAGGATGGAGGTAGAATGGCTTGGTTTGGTTAAGGTAAGGTATATCAAGGGATATCCATGACATTTGTCAACATTTTTCCCCTGATAGTTATCAAGATCAAAAGGAAGAAGGGAGAATGGATGAGTTTGATATGATAGGAATGTGTATGTAATGGATAGGATAGGATAGGATAAGAAGGAAATGATAGGGTGGATAAGACAACGTACCCCCAAGTGTAGGTGACATAGAAGATCAATCTACGTGTGACGCCTATTTGCCAAGTTTTCATCATGGTACTTATCCAAGGTGCCACCAGGGGTGGTTTTCATCATTGGATGAAAGGATTTATCTTTACTTTTTTAATTCTTTTTTTGACTTTTTTGATTTTTTAATGGGACATGAAGGAGAGGGACTCAAGTGTCTAGTTCCATGAAAGGTGATAGTCTCACTAGAGATGGATGTCATTGCATGGACCATGTCAAGTGTCATTGTCCTCAAGATGTTGTTATGGGATTGCATGAAAGTGAGATGGAGAAGATAGATAGTGGATTATGGAGGGAATGATAGTGGATTATGATGTGGATTATGTAGGGTAGATAGTGGATTATGATGTGGATTATGTAGGACTTATGCAAAAGCATGGACCATAGGGAGGTGATAAAGCAGATATGTAGGGTAATAGTTGAATGATGGGATGATGGAGGTGTGGGAAGGAATCATGACCAAGGGTTGCACACACCATGTTAAACATGGAAGATTGTGATTGGATGTAGGTGTAGGAAGCAATGGTGATGTTTTATTAGGAGATGGGTGATGTAGGAGTTGTTGTACCCACGTAGACTTAGTATTTTTATATCTTTTGCCTTTTATGTGGGATGAAGGAATTTGATATTTTGGAATGGAATGGATGGAAGAGGATGGTTGGGATTTTTTAGAGGTGGATGTCTCATTTGACTTGTTTGATTTTGTTTAGGTACCCATATCATTTTGCTTTTGGACTTTACTTTTGGAGGTATGGACTTGGATGGATTTTTGAATGTACCTTGCTTTGAATTTTTGAATTTGTAACCCTAAGGCATTAGGACCCTTAGGATTTTTGGCTTTAGAGATAGAGGAATCCAAAATGTTTATTTTTTAATCCCATGGGGTGGGTGGCATGAGTGGAAGCTCCTTGTTTAGACAATGTGTGCATTTGTTGTTCATGTTTAGGAAATGTGAGGGAATTTATGGATGATGGAGATATTACGTGTTGGTAGAAGTGGAGGCAAAGTGGGTGGTGGGAAATTAGGGATTGGAATTAGCGGAGGTAAATTGGATGGTGGAAGGTGTATGGTAACATGCTTTTGACACTTGTAGGATGATGGAGGTGGAATGGCAACATATGTCTTGGGGATATGATAGGGTTGTTGGAATTAGATTAGACAACTGACAGGGGGGGTGAATTAGTTGTACCACAAATTTTACCTTTTCTACTTTTAATCTTCTTTCACTACTTACAAATAGATTAATGATGTAAACATTAAAGCATGAATCAACAACATATGAGTAGAAACAAAATGTACACACATAACACCAAAATTTTTATGTGGAAACCTGATAAAGGGAAAACCACGGTGGGGGTTAACCCACAAGATTCATATCCTGTTAAAAGTACTTAAAAAGAAATGGGAAGGCACTTGCCTATGGGCGTACTACCTAGAGCTCACTGCTCAAAGAGGCTCACTACCTATAGGATTTTATGTTTAATATAGAAAGAATAAACTAAGGAATATCAACTTCTTCATGCCTGGTTCAATCCCATTGAAAGCTCACAAAACTTCTGCTCTGCCCCTAAACACTTCTTCCCTATCTCTTCATCATTTACTGCTCTTGTTCTTCTGCTCCTCCTTGTCTCTATTCTGCCTCTGTACCTTTCTTAGGATTTTATTATTTTGCACAAGGACATCTTTCCACAACTCATCCACAAGTATTTATATGCTTCATCAACCTTAGAATGAACATCAAGTTTAGCTTGACTCAATGCAAACCACTAAACTGTTGGCCAAACATATCTGAGACTTGAATCTTCTTCGATCAACATGCTACACTCTAGATAATTACTCTTAGATCATCTGTAACACGCTTGAATCATCAGGTTGGCCAAGACTGGGAAGTATAGCAACACCAAGGAAGAAATCTTCAACAACAACCTCAATCTTCAATGTGGACCTCCAACATAGAAGGCACACGATCCAAAGACCTCCAAAAGCACATTGAATTCAGCAATATCATCCACACTATGCCAAATCATCAGAATCACTTGCATCTTCATCCAAAACCTCAAGAACACTGTCTGCCATGACTATCACACTAGAAAGATTGCTTGCAGGCCTCCAAACCATGAACCACTTGAGTTGAGGATACACACTAACTTCCCAAACATGCCTCTAGATTTGCAGATCATAATTTTTCATTGCAAAGTAATCTAGACCAATTTCTTGACACTCTGTCTCTTCTAAACATTACAAAACCCAGTTCTACTCAGATGGCCATAGCTTCTTCAAATCTTCATGTAGACCACTCAAATCTTAACTAGAGCTTCTTCAGACAATCCACTACATAGCCATATGGTCAGCATACTTTGATATTGATTTCTCTAGAAATGCAAAGCAATCTACTTCACTGATCTGCACTGCTTCCCCTATTTCTAACAAAGGGATATGTTGACATCAATGACAACACATCATAGGCACATATTTGCAACAAAGGTTTCAGATGGAAAGTGATGGACTTAGGAGGAATGGAGGAAGTACCAACATCATTATATTGTTGACCATTGACATTGACATGCACGGGCTCCAAAATACCTTGTTCATGAAGTCCTAAGCCTTTACCTTGGTAGTTCATTTTTTGGAGCATGCAATTGACAATGGGACTTCATGTTGTTTGGGAACTAGACTTGCATTCTTTATTGGATGGAGAAGGTATAGTGGACAAAGGTTGTTGTTGTCCCAAGGAAGAACACTCATGAATGAAAGTGGATAAACCAATTGGATATGAAAGTGGATTTGAAATGGGATTGATAGTGGATGAAGAAGGATCATTAGGAGCTTAATTATCATTGTGCTTGCTAAGATCCATTGTATTTGTTTGATCTTCTATGTTTATGTGTTCTTGGAAGGCACATGTCTCATCATGGGAAGTGAAGGTTTGTACATTAGGGATAGATGGAGGATGGATGGATGAGGTGATAAGCTCTTGACCATGGAATGCATAAATTTGACTAAGAGGATCATCATGGTCTTCTTGATCATAGAGGGGATCTTGATCATAGATGGGAGCCTGATCATGAATTGTTCCAAGTGTGTTATGGATGGGTGCAATGGAAGGGGTTTAATCTTGATTGGAATTAGAGACTAATGCTTCTTCATGCTTAGGATTGTACTCTTGACATGTCTCTTGACTTGGAAGGGAAGTGGATGACTCTTGGAGAGGTTCGATATGTTCTTGATGGTGAATGACATAAGGGTGTGATAGGTCTTGACTTGGGTAGAGTTGTGGATCACATGATGGAGTTAGAATAATAAGCATTACATTTGAAGGCTCTTTGATAGGCTTATGAATGGGTGTTTCACATGGGGGTGGTCTATTCTATGCTAGTAGCCAATGGATCACATCCTTTGCAAGGGCACATGCAGAAGGACAATGTAGTGAATGTACAATGAGGGTAGATGATGTGGATTTGTGATTAGGATTAGGAGTGTTGTGATCAAATGTACTTATAGGACGGATGAGGTAGACTTATGTTCGCCTTGTCAAAGGTAGAGTGAAAATTTAAAGGCAGTTTGTCTTGTTGCCAAGGTGGACTTGGATAATCTTGTGAATAGGTGTTGTGTGGTTACACAACATGCCCCATTTTGACTTGGCAAAATAGGGACCCAACTTTTTGGCTTGGCTTGTGTTTTTTGTTTCCTGGCGGTCTAGTAAAAGTAAGTCATGCAAATCATCATGCATGAAGAGGTTGGGTAAGTCATCATCATGAGGTTAGATTCTCAAAGTTCATATTTCATTCTAGTAACCTCATATGTAGAAAGAGCATCACATTTCATGTAGGTTTGCCTTTTACATCACCCTGATATACCTTAAGGCGTGAAAGTTATGAACGGTCAAAATCCTGGTCAAACCTAATATTTTTAGGGGAGGATCATATTTCTCAATATCCATCATATTTTAAAAGATCACCCCAATCCAATTTATCACCTGATAAATCATGTGGTCCAAATATCTGGATGTCAATTTTAGGTGATAGTGACATTTACCCATCAGCAGCCTTATATATTTCGCGAGTATCATATTTCTCAATGTAACCCGATATTTCCAAATATCCTCCTGTTGCGAAATATCACCTTAAGCCATTATCCTGATGATGTCATTTAATTCTGATAAGCAAAGAAACGAATATGACGATGACGTAATCATCATTTTTGCCCCTCGGGGGCATATTTCCTTAACATGATCCTGCTCACATAACATGACGGTGACGTCATGATGCCTTAGCGATATACTGAGTCAATATCTAGATGATGTCACCGTAATATTCTGAGAGAGAGAGCATATTAGTTTACCCAGTCATCATCATTTTTGTAACATCACCTGATATATTCAAATATCCTCCTGATGTATTAAGTATGACCTAAGGATACAATTCATTGCCTGATATCATCAAGATAGTTTTTGCCTCTTAAGGAAGATCACCATATTGCACCAAGACTGATATTTGGATATCACCCTGATATTTCAAATGATATCATGTAGTCGAATATATCCTACTGTATGGATATCACCCTGCTCTCATTGTCGTCATTGACATTTAATGCACAGAGGTGTTAGGTAGTTCCTGCCAACCACAAAACCCAATGACACACCTGGCAAAATCCTAAGTTTCCGTAGAGAAAATCAATGAATAAAATCTAATGTGTCAGGGTTTGCCCTAATTTTGCCCTAATTGCAAGGTTAAAAGGTAAATTCATCATCATTTTCACATTTACCTTGCGATAAAACCATTTTTACAGAGCACCGGCTGTCCATACCCTCATACAGGTGATACTTGGATGAACAGAGCTTACAGGCAGGAAGGAAGCACATGCTTATCACCATAATTAAGAGCATTTTCTGGAAAACCATTGGTATAAAGGGATCTGCATAACTAGGTAAGTAATTGAAACCCTCATCTTGTTGCTTCTGCATAATCAGGTATGACATTGCTAGTTTTAGTTTATGCATCCCATGATAAGGAAAATGCTAAATAAATATAGTGTGAATGATGATTAATAGAGATAAATGATTATGTGCATGCTTGTGAGACCCATTGTAAGATAAATTGTGTTAATTGCAGATATCCATGGTTGACAAGAGGTTAGCTAAGTGTGAGGCTGAGTTTAGCAAGCCTATGTTCGCATCTCCTAGAGGAATCCTATTCAAGTATGATGCCATAACCGATACCCATCATGGAAGTACTGATTTAGAAGCCTGGTCCACCAAGATGAACAATGAAAAGAATAAGAGTCTCCTACTGAATGCAGTGTTCGTATCGGGAATGTGGAATGCGGCTGGTTTTCCATACTCCATGGAGTCTCCAGAGCTAGTCATTGAATGTACACAAAATTATAATCCAAAAACCAGACAGGTGGTGAAGCATGGGAGAGTATATGCAAACCTATCCATCAAGGGTCTTTCCCAGACATTTGGATTGCCATTGGGCAGAAAGGTTAACAGTGTGGAACTGAAGAAACCTGAAGGTGATAATGAAAACAATAAGAAGAAAGAAAGAAAAACCATGTATCAATGGAGGGCTAAGAATATGATGCAGAGGCATCCACACTATAACCTTTGCATATAGCATGAATGTCTGCAGACCAACCTCATCATCATCATCTTCGCCATCATCATCATATTCCCTAGAACTACCAACATCATCATATTTCGGCTTTACTCTGTCAGCATCATGTTTCCGAAAACCAACAGCATCATCATATTGCGGACACTCGCAATCATCCTCCTGCCAACTACTATTCACCTCCTCCGCTTTCCTCCTAACATCATCATCATGATGTTCAGCGGGCGCACACATCCTCCGGTTGCACTGTTCATCGGGCGCCAGACTCCATCACCATCATCATGATCTCCGACTCTACCTTCGTCAGCAGGATATTCAACATCCGATTGTTCCAAATATCCTGATGACGTCCACCTTCAACACCTTGCCTTCGACGCTCCACTGCCCGACGATACAAGCAACAGCATCATGATATAAATTATCTGGTTCTCTTCAAAACCTCCTGATGACGCTAATACACTTTCTGCCGATGCCGATACTTAACCGCTTAGCAACGGCAGGATAACCTCGCACAAGGGGATATCTCAATATCCTGATGATGATGACGTCATATCCTGATGACGATGACGTCACCCGTTATCCTGATGACCTTCTCAACACTTAGTCAAAAATCTGAACTCTCTCTCCCGCATCTACTCGCGATATGCGGATGTTTGGCACTCCCAATATGATGATCCTGACGCCGATACGCTCCTCGGCTCCTCCTGCTGATGATCACCCCGACGAACTCGCACTTCATGCACTCGACAACATCATGCCGATCTCCTCCCCTTATCCGGATGATGATGTCTAACCTGACTGCAGGATATTTGCAGAAATATCCTGATGATGCTGTTTTCGTGAACTTCTTCACTTAGCGAAATCTCTCTTCGCCGATCCACCAGGGATGACCCGATCCAACCTCAGGGTGATCTTCCAACTCAATCAACTTATCAACTCGACCTAGCACATGAGGATGCTAGGCTTCTCAGCATCTGTCGACCGCGATCCTGCACACCTGCATGCAAACAAACAAACTACTACCTACCCTAATGTACATTACCATTCCACCGATCAGATGAGTCAACCGGTGGAATGGGTCAGTATATCCATGAAAACCTCTCAAACCAGCAATCGAGCAAGAAATGGAATGCAGCAGAGGATGAATACAAACAGGAATACTTTATTCGATTTCAAAAGATGCAACTACAATATGATGTTCCTCTCGCTCTGTCTCACTCTCGCAAAGTCTGATCGATGATATCTGTCTGTCTGTTCAATATCAAACGATCCTCATGCTTATATAGATTTGCCTACGAGTACTACTGACCTGACTCCAAGCGGCTGGGAACTCTCCAAGCGGCTGGGAGATCCCACCGAACATACATCATGACAGCTGTTATAACTAACTATCTAAAAATAGCAAAAGCCTGGTCAGCATGATCTTATCCTGATCAGCATGACCTTATTACATGCAATTGGTCTAACAGACCTTCTTGGAAACACAAACAAGACCTAAACTACTAACTGCCTTATCATGACCAGCTGTCAGGTAGGTGCTCCTGCACCATACTCCCCAACAGAAAAGAACTCATGTCCCATGAGTTGAGTATGTGGAAGTCCTCCACCTTTACACTTTGCCTTGTCAATAGTCTGACCTGCTCCAGCTTTGTCTGCTGCTGTCTCTTGGCTGCTCCAAGACTTCTGAACTGTAACTTGCTTTCTGGCAAGTAAATCATCATGCCTGTTGATGTAGGCCTTTCTCTCACATACCTTGTGTTTGTCAGATTGTCTGACCAGAACCTCTGTCTGAACTACCTCTTGAACTTCTGAAGTGGTCAAGCCTATCTTCCCTTCAACTCTTATAGGACAAACAATAGTCCCAACTATGACAACATCCTTGTCATTCTTCTGAACTGGTGGCTGTTTGCACCCCTGTTTCTGAACCTGCTGCTGACCTTTGTCAGTCACAACTAAAACTTTCTTCAGCTTGTTGTCTGTAACAACTCCTTTCTCTGCAGTGTCCTGAACTACCTTCATGCCTGCTCCTCTGGGCATCTGCACAAACTCCTTCTTTCCCATCAAAATGATTTGAGCTGCCTTCTGTACTACAGCTTTTGCCTGCAATGGCATCAACTTGATAATCTTCCCATCCTTCTTGATGGTATAGGTATTAGCATACCCATCATACAGTACCCTTCTGTCAAATTGCCATGGTCTACCCAACAGTAGGTGACAACATTCCATAGGCAAAATATCACACAAAATCCTATCATGATATGGTCCAATCTGAAAATCCACATATGCCTGTTCAGAGACAAAAAGTGATTGCCTATCACTCACCCAAGATGCCTTGTAAGGGTGTGGATGTGGAATCCTTTCCAGCTTCAGTTTATCCACCATCTCCTGAGATACCATGTTGTCTGTTGAACCAGTATCAATGACAACCTTACATACCTTACCTTTGCTCTTGCATGTGGTCTTGAAAAGAGCTCTTCTTTGCATCATATCCTTTGATGCCTGCCAACTAATTCTCCTTAACATCAATGATTCTCCACTCTCTGGATATCCAAAATTCTCAGGACCTTTGTTTGAACTCGGTGCACTTTCTTCCCCTTTTGCTTCCTGTACCAATTGTACTCTCTTGTCACTTGTTCTATCATTTCTGGATGATGAACCTTTGTTTTCTGGACATTTGAAAGATGGATGACCAAACTCTCCACAGGTGTAACACTTTCCTGAAAACGTAGTAGAACCTCTACCACCTCCAAATCTTCCTCTATTACCTTTCCATCCACCTCTGAAATCAGACTGTCCCTGTCCTTTACCAGTGTCTTCTTGAACCTCATTGGTTTGCTTTTGTGCAGGGGCTGCTCCTCTTCCCCTATTGTTTCCTCTTCCTCTCATGGACTTATCATGTCCTCTATTCAGCTTTTCTTCAATCCTGATTGCCATTTGATAACAATCCTCCACATTCTTAGGGTTAGCTAACACTAACTCATCCTGTATGTTAAACCTCAAACCAGCCAAGTACCTAGCCACCTTTTCTACCTCATTCTCATGATGACCAGATCTCATACTCAACAGATAAAATTCCTCAGTATATGATTTCACATCCCTGTCTTTCTGCTTTAAAAATTGCAGCTTCTTAAACATCTGGATTTCATAATCCCTTGGCAAGAATTTACCCTTGATCCTTGCTACCATCTTATCCCAAGAAGTGATCTTAGACTTCCCTTGCTTTCTTCTCTCAGATTGTACATAATCCCACCATACCAAAGCATGACCTCCTAACTTGGTCTTTGCAATCTTCACTTTCTGATCCTCAGCAACATCTTCACATTCAAAGTGATTATCCAGTGCAGCAATCCAATCCAACAACTCATCTTCATTCAAGCTTCCAGTATACTTGGTAACATCAACCTTTACCTTAGGTTTTTCACTCTGTACTGCCTTTAACAGTTTTGCCAACCTCTGGTCTTCAGCATCCAGATCTTCAGCTACCTCTTCATACTCTTCAACAGTATCTGCATCTTCTTCAGACTCACTGTCTTCCACTTCCCTCTTTTTGTTCTTTTCCAGGGCTATCAGCCTGGCTTGAAGTGCTTCAGCAAGCTCCTTCATCTTCCTCATCTCTCTAGCATGTTTCTCCTTCATCTCCTGCAATTCCCTTGCAGTACCACTACCTTTAGGAGGCATTTTGTCAACCTCACACAACCAACACAATCAACTCTATCTCTTACCTCTGCCCTTTCGGTGACAGAATCAACACACAACAACCCAGACCTTTTGCTGAGCTCTGATACCACTATGATGCAGAGGCATCCACACTATAACCTTCACATATAGCATGAATGTCTGCAGACCAACCTCATCATCATCATCTTCGCCATCATCATCATATTCCCTAGAACTACCAACATCATCATATTTCGGCTTTACTCTGTCAGCATCATGTTTCCGAAAACCAACAGCATCATCATATTGCGGACACTCGCAATCATCCTCCTGCCGACTACTATTCACCTCCTCCGCTTTCCTCCTAACATCATCATCATGATGCTCAGCGGGCGCACACATCCTCCGGTTGCACTGTTCATCGGGCGCCAGACTCCATCACCATCATCATGATCTCCGACTCTACCTTCGTCAGCAGGATATTCAACATCTGGTTGTTCCAAATATCCTGATGACGTCCACCTTCAACACCTTGCCTTCGACGCTCCACTGCCCGACGATACAAGCAACAGCATCATGATATAAATTATCCGGTTCTCTTCGAAACCTCCTGATGACGCTAATACACTTTTTGCCGATGCCGATACTTAACCGCTTAGCAACGGCAGGATAACCTCGCACAAGGGGATATCTCAATATCCTGATGACGATGACGTCATATCCTGATGACGATGACGTCACCTGTTATCCTGATGACCTTCTCAACACTTAGTCAAAAATCCAAACTCTCTCTCCCGCATCTACTCGCGATATGCGGATGTTTGGCACTCCCAATATGATGATCCTGACGCCGATACGCTCCTCGGCTCCTCCTGCTGATGATCACCCCGACGAACTCGCACTTCATGCACTCGACAACATCATGCCGATCTCCTCCCCTTATCCGGATGATGATGTCTAACCCGACTGCAGGATATTTGCAGAAATATCCTGATGATGCTGTTTTCGTTGACTTCTTCACTTAGCGAAATCTCTCTTCGCCGATCCACCAGGGATGACCCGATCCAACCTCAGGGTGATCTTCCAACTCAATCAGCTTATCAACTCGACCTAGCACATGAGGATGCTAGGCTTCTCAGCATCTGTCGACCACGATCCTGCACACCTGCATGCAAACAAACAAACTACTACCTACCCTAATGTACATTACCATTCCACCGATCAGATGAGTCAACCGGTGGAATGGGTCAGTATATCCATGAAAACCTCTCAAACCAGCAATCGAGCAAGAAATGGAATGCAGCAGAGGATGAATACAAACAGGAATACTTTATTCGATTTCAAAAGATGCAACTACAATATGATGTTCCTCTCGCTCTGTCTCACTCTCGCAAAGTCTGATCGATGATATCTATCTGTCTGTTCAATATCAAACGATCCTCATGCTTATATAGATTTGCCTACGAGTACTACTGACCCGACTCCAAGCGGCTGGGAACTCTCCAAGCGGCTGGGAGATCCCACCAAACATACATCATGACAGCTGTTATAACTAACTATCTAAAAATAGCAAAAGCCTGGTCAGCATGATCTTATCCTGATCAGCATGACCTTATTACATGCAATTGGTCTAACAGACCTTCTTGGAAACACAAACAAGACCTAAACTACTAACTGCCTTATCATGACCAGCTGTCAGGTAGGTGCTCCTGCACCAGAATAGCACATATCCTGCAGCAGCCAAACTTCCTGTGCACTTGTATAAATATGATTTTGATGACGAATATCAGTATATGATTACATTGCCTAGCAGAGTGACAGGCTAGCCTGATGCTGGTAGTTTTAAAGATTGCATGTACGGTGTCATCATGATGTGCATATATTCAGGCATTAAGCCACTATGGGGCCAATTGATAAGTGATGCACTGCATGAGCAGCTGATGAACCTAGGAGGTTCAAATTGTTCCTTTTATATGACATCATACATTGTCTACTCCTATGCTTACAAAGGCACATTTGATGCACTAGTTATAGATGGAAAGGTTATAGGCACAGACAATGCTGTACATATCTGGGATCATCATCCCTAGTTACAAAGAGCTAACTACCTCCAAGACTACAAATTAGTAAATGATGCATTCTCTATGCACCTAGTGAGAACCATGGAGGAGGATAGGACAAAAGGATTGAGCATGGAGGCTCAAGGAATAATCTACAAGCATGGAGCCTGGTACATTCAATTTGCAACATTTTCATACATGAGGATTGAGGGTTTTGAAGGACATCCCCTCATGCTGCCAAGATATCCCACTGATGCAGTGATACTAATGGAATTTATAAGACAGAGCTCCATAATGCTAAAGACATACAAGGATGCTCAGAAGATACCACCAATCTTGTTTCCAATCACCATTGGCTAGTATATGTGCCTAGATTCAGAAAAGATCAAGAAAGTCATGGGTACTTTGAATAAAATGCAATTGCAGCCATTCCCACTGGTAAGACAATATGATCCTTATGGAAGGATGCAGAAAATAATAGGGAAACCTATTCATCAGGTGCACCTAGAAGACTTCTAGGCAGATTGTGAAGATGAAGCAGAAGCCAGAAGAAGAAGATACCAAAGGTTGACATTGAATCAAATCAAAACCTTTGACTGCATCCCCATTCCTTCACAATTGAAGAAAGATGATGGCAAGGTAATGGTAGATGAATATGAAGAAAAGAAAATATATAATGATATAATATATTCACCTGATCTGGCTATTCAAGAAGATATATCTTTAGATCCTTTCATTGCCAGGACATTACAGCTAACCCAAGCTTGGGTTGATGAACAAATTGGGGCACTAAAGAAGAAAGGTGTTGCCATTACTATGGATAAGAAAAAGAAAGGGCAGGATATTCTTGATGAGGAATATGATGATTTTATAAATGAAAAGAGAAAATCTAAAGGAGAAAGGCTGCCTCCACAAAAAAAACAAAGCAAAAGGCCCCCTAAGGGTAAGAAAGTTGATAATGAACCTAAGGGGGTGATTATAGAAAGGGCAGTATTTCCAGCTGAGGATGCAGAGGCATCAGGATCAAGATTAGCATCACCTCCACAGGAAGGTAAACAAAAGTCTAAGAAAGGTAAGATAGCGGAGGTAGTAATTACTGAGACCCAAGAAGAGGATATCCTCATGGACGAGGATACTGAAGAAGAGGAGCCTCCTTTATTATTCAAAAGGAAATGAAAATCCCCATAGGTGGTGGTAGCTACCACACCTAAGAAACCAAGGACCTCCATGAGGGGTGAAATAAAGCAATCCCCTATAATGCTAAAAGGGGCAGGTAGTGAAGTATTCCATAAGGAATTTTAACACAATGTTCCACTTCCTACCATTGTGAAGTTTAAGGTTGAACAAGCAGAAGAGCAGAGAAAAGAAACCTCACAAATGTTTCAACGAGGTCATGTCTCACTGCATGAGACAATAGACTTATCTGATGATGAGGTAGTGAAGGATGTGGCTTCACAGAAGATGGAGACTCTTGCTGCAAGCACACACATGACTCCTCATGGGACTCCATCAGCTCAAACAACATTAGAGGAGATGAAGCAAGCGAAACCTGAAAAGGAAAAGAGTCCAGAGAAGATAGCTCAAGAAATCGGGCTGGACCCATTAGTCGCACAGGTGACAAGTCCTGCAGTAGTGGATTTGACATACACATAGGATGTAAGTCTTGAACATCCAACAGGTACACCTAATAAAGAAGAACATACAGAAGAAGTAAAGATGGCAGAACTAGAGAGCCATACTTCAAAAATAAGCCAACAAAGCCAAAAGGATACATCAATTGAGCCTGCTATAGTAGAGGTTCAAGAAAAGAAGGCTGATGAGAAAGAAGAATTAGAAGATCATGCTTCTAAAATTCAGGAAGTGAATAATGCAGGTGCAGAATAGATAGTACTTTCAGAACAAATAGAAGCACCTAAGGAGGTTTCCACAATATCCACTATTACAAATGTGCCTCAACAGGAGGAAAAATCAAAAGTGGATGAAGTAATGAAAGAGAAGGATCATGATCATCAGGATCATCATATAGACATACCACAAGATCCTCCACCTCGAGATGATGCTCCCATAGAAAAGGAAATTCCTCAACAAGAAGATATACTGCAGGATCAAACCCAAAGTGAGCATCATGAGGAAGAAATGAAGAAATCACCTTCTCCATCACGTATACTGATAGATACAGGAGATCAAGGTGAACATCATGATGATGTGGAAAAACATGATCAGGTACCTCAATGGTTGGAGAAGGAAGTCAACACATAGGTAGATTTTGAAATTCAAGAATTTGATATATCTACCTTGTTTTCTGAAAATATAATAAAACAAAAGAGGAAGGCCAGAATGACTTCAGCCATAAAGAGGGATCCAACAATTGGAAGGAGGACTACACAAATTGCAATCCCCACTGTAGAAAAGGAGAAAGGTAAAATTACCTTAGATGAATTTCAGATTAGCACAGTTGACCTGGGGTTTGCAAATGAAGACTAGGAGGGTCAAGAAGGCAACGACATCATTGATTCTTTAATTCAGAAAGTGAAAAGAGAAAAAGAGAAAAATAAGCAACACAAAGAGCACATTGCTCAGTTGCATGCCTATATAAGAAGGTTGACTAATAATGAAGATATTTCAATGAACATGCAGTCCCATTGACTACTATTTCCCAAGAAGAGGTAAACAAATTAGATCTCATGAAACATGAGTCATCTGTACTAAGAAAATGGATGCTATCCATGTTGGATGTAGTAGAAGATGTAATAAAGGCGTCTTTAAAGAGGTTGAATTCCCTTAGTGACTCCAAAAAGAAAGTAGACAAACTGCAAATGGAGACAGGCAAAAAGTCTTTCCAATTGGAGAAGATATTAGATATTTTGGGAGAAAGAAGGAGGATAAATCCTCAACTGCTCATCAAGAAGCAGGTACTGGATATAATAACACTGCTTTATTAGTAGATATATGGTACAAGGACATCCAGTTTGAATGTGATGTACTTAAGAGATGCAATAATAAACTAAGGGATATCAGCATGAAACTGCATGATATGTTGGCTATTGAAGCAGAAATTTTAGAAGCATTGGAAGGAAAGGTGGAAGGGAAAATAGAAAATCAGGATGAGGAGTTTTCCATCAAAGCTTTACATGACAACTTCCAATTAGCAGCTGATGATCCACTTATTCACTTGACAGAGGAAATCATAGATAAAATGATGAGGATCAAAGTCAAGGTGGAAAACTATAATGAGATGCTGCACAATAGGAAAAGTAAGCTAGACAACATCAGAAACAAGTATGAGGCACATAAGCACACCATCATCAAAGCAAAGACCCAGGATGGCGTAGAAATGGATAGAATAGTGCAATTGTATGAAAATGTCAGGGTCCTCATGCAGCCTCATATGCAAGGTCATCATCATCAGGATGATGAAAGTTCAGGAAGTGATGCACATGATGATGAAGCGCATGAGTCAGACAAAGTAGATGATGATGCATCATAAAGAAAATATCAGCATTTGATACTTAGTGAAAATAAGTATTCTAGATAGTTGCCAGCTAGCAACTTGTGCCTTTGTGATATGGTTGACTTAGTCAAGAAATAATGATCGTAAAGATTCATAGACAAATCAAAATTTTAGATCTTTTGTAATGGATTCCTCACCTTGCTCTATAAAAGGTGCTGGAATGCCTCTTTTGAAACATTCAAAATTTAATTGAAATCTGTCTGCTGAAATATTTAGGGCTCATTTCAAAGCTTTTGTATGCTTATATATCTTTGCATACTTAATGAATGAGAAGACCATTTTGATTACAATTCATAGTAAATCTTGAGTAATCAGTGTGTGAATTTTGGATATATGTGGTGATTTGCTGCGTCCCTTGGAGTGCATGTCTACTTTACATATGTTTTCTTTATACAATTCCCTTGAAGTTAGCATCAACTATATCTAGCTGTGGAATGTCCTGGTGAAAATATGGTTTGGTTTTCTTCTCTTCATGACTATATCTGATGTACATGTGGTTCAAAAGCTAAAGGTTCAACATTAATTTGAAGTATTTCTTTCAATTTCTTTTAAATTTTAGAGCATTTCACTGTCATAACTCCAAATAATTGATAACCTCAAGCAGATAATATAAATATGTGGACACCTCATAGATAATCGCAAATATTTAGCATATTTGAAGCTAAAGCATGTATAATTGAAAATAATCATGTAAAGATTCAAGTATTTCTATATAATCTGATCAAACAGTTGCATAAAATGACCTCTGTGTAAAGAATCTTTGTAGAAACATCATCATGATGAAAAGATCCATGTAAGGCCCCAAAATGGAAATAGCAAGACACGTCAACCTCTGAGTAATGTCAGACGATTAAGACCTAATCACCGGAGACTTGGGATCATGAATTCTCTAAATTCATAGTATCTTTCAAGATGAATAAAGGTTAATGTGTACTTTTATTCTATGTTTGTTTGTGACTAACATCATGACCAACATAAATTGGCGCTAGAAGGAGGGCCTAAGACAAGTGATCATCATCAGTGATTCAGGTGATGGTAAATATCGTAAGGTAATGCTCAGCCACCACTAAATTTCTAAGCTAGACGTAAATATTTGTTGTTCTGAGTTGATATACGCTAATCCTGTGTAAAGTTTTTCAAATCAATCATAAATATTGCAATCTTTACAGTGGATCATCATGTATTGGTAATGATTGGCATTATTGTAGGTAAAATTATCAAAGCTTTGAGGTATCTTGCTTTAGAAATCCGATATCAACGTGCAATGTGTTGCCAGACCAAATATCACCCCATATTTGCATTATCTTTGCAAATATTTCGTAAACATCTAGTCAGATTAGTCATCTGATCATAAATATCACCTCAGCTGGTGAAATCTAGCCAATATTTATGATCATCCTACTAATTTCCCACCAAATTTGAGAAATCCTGGCTCACAGGATAAATACCAGGTCAAGATCCACCGAACCTTTTGAAGAACTACCTGTTAGAGGTTTCAGACCTAGGACTGTTGATATTCATCACACTCTTGATTCTAGTGCATCAGGAACACCACCAAAATGTCCCCCTATAACTCCTATTGGTCTTAATATACCTACAGGATCTCCTTAGGGTGCACCTTTAGTCCAACCTCAACAAGTTATACCTCAAACTCAACCTCCTCTGGTTGCAATGTGTTTCTTCACGGTAGAATTGCCTCTAACCTTCACTGCATATCATGAGTTACCAAAGAATCTAAACAAGATTTGTCTGAAATATCATCCTTATCAAGATGTTGATGATCACATCAGGACCTTTAAAGAAGCCTGCTGCAGAGCCAAAATAGAGCATCAAGATGTGGTGTGCAGATTATTTCCTTTTTCCTTAGGGGAAGAAGCCTATAATTGGTTCATTAGTCTTGGTCAGGGTTCTATTGATTCATGGGCTCTATTAGAGAAAGCTTTTACTGATAGGTTCAAAGTACCAATAGACCCCTCAATGAACTATCATCTATTCGCCACTATCAAGAGGTTTAAAAGTGAGCCTATTGCAAATTTCAATGCCACGTTTCAGAAAATGTTGTCCA
The DNA here is from genome assembly GCA_027924645.1 of Cunninghamia lanceolata. Taxonomy (NCBI): domain Eukaryota; kingdom Viridiplantae; phylum Streptophyta; class Pinopsida; order Cupressales; family Cupressaceae; genus Cunninghamia; species Cunninghamia lanceolata. The sequence goes on from BSBN01000389.1 coordinate 8,489,515, forward strand.
AAGTGGTCACTCCTTATACTGTGTCTGATGAAGCTGCAAGGAGCATTTATTATTCAGCCTTAGATCCTTTGACCTCCATGTTCATAAGGAGAGCACATCCTCAAATCACAACTTTAGCATTAGCTTTTCAAGAAGCCATACAGGTCAGTCAACAGTTGATACCTGCTCCTACTCCAAATATAGCATTCCCTACATTGTCTGGCATGTATCCACAATATCCTGCATCATATCCTGCATAGTATCCTAATGGAGTAACGATACCCCCAGCAGTCATGCCTGCACCTTTGCAGATTCCTCTATTAAGTATTATGCCACCTCCTAATGGGAATGGCCAACCACCACAGTATCCTGCACAAACTCAGGCACCTCAGGGTACAGATCCTAATAACAATAACACGGGATCCTCATTCTTCAAGCCTTAGACTGAAAATGTAGTGGCTAAAGCTCAAGAGGAGAAGGAGGAGATCAAGGAAATCTCTGCTCAGCTAAGAAAACTCACTATAGAAGTGACTCATTTGAGGAACCAAAATTTCTATTCCCAGTCCAATCAGAATAGGAGTTATTCCAATGATAGGCCAAATTATCCTGATAGAGGATATAACAACAATAATTTCAACAATAGTGGTGGAAATAAGAATAATCCTCAAAGGCAACCTAGAGTATGGAATTTCAGACCAAATAATGGTTCATTACCATCGCCCTTGGACAATCAGCCTCTAGGTGAAGCCAAACAGACTACTAGAGTCAATCTTGTTGAGGCGGCCCTCACTAATTGGTGTAGGATCCATAATACAAATGCACATGCAGAACTAGACTGTCCACAATTTCAAATTGCTGCTAGTATTTTCCAGACTGAAGTGTCTAACACTTTTGGAAATCCACCTCAGGTAGAAGGGAATGAGATTGTTCCATGTGGATATGACTCAGCCTTTGTGCTGGAAACTTATACACATCAGCCTCATTACCAGAATATGCCACCTCATCAAAGTTATAACCAGGCATGTGAAGAATCTGCCTTAACTTTTGAAGCAAATTATGTATTCCCCTTCGAAGATGAAAATGAACCTGCAAGAGAACTTAAAGAGGTGCATGCCTACCAATAGCAATATCCTGGTAAGCATAACTATAACTTGAGAAACAATGCCAACAGACCTACTGGTCCATTGACATCTTCTTTACCTCCAAATAACTTCAATACACCTCCTGATCCTAAAGCTAGCAATAACCCTGGGTTCCCCAAGGTAAATTTCAATACCTGTCACTACCAAACACAGGATCAAAGGCTGTAAATGTGCCTCATGAATCTGACAAGTTAGTCAATTATCTGGTTGATGAAATGAAGAAAATCAAAATCAGCCTGTCCTTGTCTGAATTGCTAAAAACTCCTGCCATCAAGAAGGCATTTATGAGATCACTAGATGATCCTATTTCTAAAGAGGATAGCCATCTCTCAGGTCAGTCAGGTGGCAAAGATCAGGTTGCCAGAGATAATACTACCAAACCTAAAGTGACAGCTACTGTCCAAGCTGTAGAAACCTCCTACGTGACCTTGTATAGAGACAAAACTGAGTCACCTCCATTCCTCCTCACCATAAGAATGTTCAGCAAGAACCTGCACAATTGTTTGGTAGATTCAGGGGCCTCCACAAATGTTATGCCCTTGTCTATATGCAATGCTTTAGGACTACATCTTGCTAAATCCCTGAAGAAGGTCACTCAATTGGACAAAACAAAAGTAAGTGTGGTAGGGGAGTTAACTCATATCCACATGCAATTAGCATCTGATCCTAGGATCCAACATTACATTGACATTCAGGTAGTGGACATACCTGATACTTATGGGATGTTGCTTAGCCGAGACTGGTCCAAAACACTTAACAGATATATGTCTACAGATTTCAATCACATGTGGTTACCCTGGAAAGGTATACCTAACTAGATCAGGATTGATGCTGAGCCTAGAATGAAGCATATGATCACCGAGTACAACTGAACAAATGAGATCATGTACATAGACGTAGAGCCTGGAGTTTACTCCATCAGGCCACAGACTGTCAAAATAGAAGAGATCCTGATGCTTGACATTCATCATCATCATCATGATGATCCTCTAGATGATGAAGTAACTGTAGAACCTGATAATAACCCTGAAAATGAGAATGATGTAGATCACTTCAGGAATTTTGAGAGGCATTTGTCTAGACAAATGGAACGATGTAGGATATTGAATATACCAGCTAATGACGTTTTACTTGACGGATGGTACAGATTACATAGTGAGCCTCATTCAGAGAAGACTTGTGAAACATGCTTAGATATGATGATGCTGGAACAGACATGCAGTGAGGCATCATCATCATATTCTGAGGTAAGTTCTACATCTAGTGATGATGATGACACTGATTCTTGTTTGTCTTCTGTAGGAACCACAGAAAAGGTGATGAATCATGATGAAGATCATATACAGAAGACAAGAAATTCTGGTGTATGACCAGATAAATGTTGAGAAGAAAGAAAAGATCACCCCTAGGAGTGATTGTTTTATGGAATGAGACTATGAATTGTCTGATGAAGACAGAGGTAGTGACCTGACTAAGTTCAAAAAAAATTAGCAAAAGAGATAGAGAAGATGACACAGCAGCATAGATCTCCTCAAGAGGTATTGATTAAAGGTTGGTGTAGGTTGCATGAGGCACCTCATTCAGAGACCACCTGTTCTCTATGTTTACACATTTGAAAAGGCATACATTACCAGATCCAAAGGATCATCCTGTTGATGTGGAAAAGAAAGAAGAAAAGTCATCAGCTTCACAGAAAAAAGGAAAGGTAAATGTGATAGGTGAAATCTAAATGAAGATTAAGACTAATCTAATGCATAAACAAAATGATTATACCTTCATGAAGACCTCACGAATCCATGCGAGAAGGAGTGTGCCTCTGGAGTTCTCCTCAGATTGTTCTCATGATCAGAATGACTAAATGTGAAGAATGTGGATTGCTCAATGCCTACAACACACTATATATGAGTGATTAGGGATTTGATGACTGATTTGGGTGGCGATTGGGAAGGATTGGAGTGATTTTGACAGAGTGATGGCATGATAAGAGGATTGAGATAGGATTTGAGCAGAGGTATGATGCATGAACTGGCCTCTCTAGAGAGATTTGGGCAGAGGTTTGGTGCATGAAGTGATCTCTAAAATGGCTTAGAGAGGGGTCCTATTTATAGGATTTTGGAGATGAGGATGGAGGGTCAGGATTCATCTGATCAGATCAAGGGCTAGGAATAAAAGTGAATCTTTTATTCCTAGGGATTGAATTAAAAATTCCCATTTTGGGAAGAGTGGAGGTGAGTGGGGGACAAATGAATTTTAAATTCATGTGAGTGGAGGTGAGTGGGAGACATCTAAATATTATATTCAGTGATTGGGAGTGAGTGGGAGACATCTGAATATTATATTCAGGTTAGTGGATGAGTGGGGGACAAGGTTAATTAAGTGTCATCTTAATTAACCTAAGCATGATTTATCAAATAATCAGGATTAATAGAGATTTAGGGAAATGGATAAATTAATTAAATGAATATTAAGAATATTCATTCAATTGATAGGGATTAGGGTTGTAAGGTTAAATGACTCAATTAGAGTGAATTAATTGATCATAAGGGACATGCAGATTGGGGGAGTGGATTAGTGTGAGGTAGAGAAAATCAGTCAGCACGGATGAGGCGGGTGGGAGTTCGGCACAGGATCGGTGGAGGATCGGGGGGGCTTGAAGGTAGGGATGGCCGGGGGTGTCGGAGGTGGTGGTCGAGTGGTGAGCAGGAGGAGGGGAGCACGAAGGGAGGTTTGCACTAGAGGTGGTGGCAGAAGTTTCACTAGAGGTGGTGGCAGATGGTTTTTAATAGGGTTTTGGTAGTGGTAGTGCGGTGGAGGGGGAGGATTTAAGTACAGGCCAAGTGGCGGACGCTCTTCGACAGGGGTTTAAAAATGAACCAAATACATTTTTGAAAATGAGAACCCTGCAACATGAAAAAAACTGACCCTGCAAACACAAAACCACTGATGGTAGCAAAAACTAGAGGTGAATACCTAAGGGGTCATGGGATCTGTACGGTATGGCCTATGGCCCCTAAAAATTTTTCAAAAAATATATCAAAGTTTATAGTCAAAATTCATGGAATCAATGTCTGGAGTGTGAAAATGATGTCCATTTTTGCCCAGGATGCAACCTGCAACAGTTCACTTCCAAAACTTGACAAAAACTATTAGAAAATGAAGATTTTAACCAGAAACCTTCACAAAATGACAAGTAAATTCGAGACCAGGTGTGCCAAATGTGATAGGTGAAATCTAAATGAATATTAAGACTAATCTAATGCATAAACAAAATGATTATACCTTCATGAAGACCTCACGAATCCATGCAGGAAGGAGTGCACCTCCGGAGTTCTCCTCAGATTGTTCCCATGATCAGAATGACTAAATGTGAAGAATGTGGATTGCTCAATGCCTACAACACACTATATATGAGTGATTAGGGATTTGATGACTGATTTGGGTGGAGATTGGGAAGGATTGGAGTGATTTTGACAGAGTGATGGCATGATAAGAGGATTGAGACAGGATTTGAGCAAAGGTATGATGCATGAACTGGCCTCTCTGGAGAGATTTGGGTAGAGGTTTGGTGCATGAAGTGATCTCTAAAATGGCTTAGAGAGGGGTCCTATTTATAAGATTTTGGAGATGAGGATGGAGGGTCAGGATTCATCTGATCAGATCAAGGGCTAGGAATAAAAGTGAATCTTTTATTCCTAGGGATTGAATTAAAAATTCCCATTTTGGGAAGAGTGGAGGTGAGTGGGGGACAAATGAATTTTAAATTCATGTGAGTGGAGGTGAGTGGGAGACATCTAAATATTATATTCAGTGATTGGGAGTGAGTGGGAGACATCTGAATATTATATTCAGGTTAGTGGATGAGTGGGGGACAAGGTTAATTAAGTGTCATCTTAATTAACTTAAGCATGATTTATCAGATAATCAGTATTAATAGAGATTTAGAGAAATGGATAAATCAATTAAATGAATATTAAGAATATTCATTCAATTGATAAGGATTAGGGTTGTAAGGTTAAATGACTTAATTAGGGTGAATTAATTGATCATAAGGGACATGCAGATTGGGGGAGTGGATTAGTGCGAGGTAGAGAAAATCGGTCTGCAGAGCAGTCCAATTTTAGGTGTCTACAGTAAAATCTGAAAGGGTTGAAATCCCTAAGCTAAAATGGATATCAGCTGGCGCAGTTGCTAGAGCTGCAAAGAAAAAAGAAAGTTCAACTAAACATCTTGTTGAAGATAAACCTTGGATCCTAAGGTTTGATGGATCCAAATCTAAGCAAGGTGCTGGGGTAGGAATTGACTTCATTGATCCATCAGGAAAATCCTATCTAGCAGCCTACAAATTACAGTTTCCCTGTACCAACAATGCAACAGAGTATGAGGCTCTGATTCACAGGATACTGTTTGCTAATAAGAAAAAAGTAAAAATTTTGCATGTCTTCGGGGATTCAAAACTAGTTGTGAGGTAAGTGAGAGGAATCTACTCTTGCAACTATAAAAAATTGTCAAATTATAGACACAGAGTGTGGGATTTGATTGAGGACTTTGACACCTTTAATATCACCCACGTGCCAAGAGAACAGAACCATAGGGCAGATGCACTTGCCCAGGCTGCCAGTACACTGGAGCCACTATCTATATCAGGTCTAAAGAGATTTTTAGTAGAACTAGTATCTGTACCATCAGTACCTGATAATGTGACCAACCTCCAGGTCTTTGATGATGATCAACACATTTTGGATTTCATCTCAAACAGAGATATATTTGATGCTCAGATCATAGATGAGAATAGCGTGGAATATCATGTCTAGGAAGAAGATGAAATATTAGAGTTGCCTAGCAACAGGATTCCCAAAGGTATGATTGAATTAGAAAGAGCCTTTGATTTGGATAATATGCTAAAATAGAAGGATCTTCCCAAAGCTGATGGAGGTCAATATTCACAAGTGAATATTAGGCAAAATGAAGACAAGAGAAATGTACTGATAGGTAAGGTTTGCACACCAGAAGAGTTAGAAGGAATAACTTAGGCCCTCAAGGATTACATCCATGTAATTACATGGACTTATGATGAGCTGAAGACATATGACACATCAGTCATAACTCATACTATTCCCCTCAAGCCAGATGCTAAACCTTTTAGATAGAAGCAAAGGCCAGTCAATGCTTTGCTTGAACCAATAATTTTTGAAGAAGTCAAGAAGCTATTAAATGCTAGGATAATCTTTCCTGTAAGACACTCCACTTGGGTTGCAAAACTAGTCCCAGTCAGAAAGAAAAATGGAGACATCAGGCTATGTGTAGATTTTAGTAACCTGAATAGAGCTTCAGAGAAGGATAATTACCCCTTACCGTCATTAGATGAAGTTCTGCAGATTGTAAATGGAGCCAAAATGATGTCTTTTCTAGATGGTTTTTCAAGATACAATCAGGTCATGGTTGACAAGATTGATAGGCTAAAGACTGCCTTCACCACAAAGTGGGGTATATTTGTGTATAGATGTATGCCATTTGGACTTATAAATGATGGAGCTACATTCCAGTGAGCAATGGACATACCCTTCAGAGGCTTAATAGGAAAATGTATAGTCATTTAAATGGATGACTTAACAGTGTTCTCCAAAGAGAGAAGCAACCATGTAGCTGATCTCAGAAATGTATTGAAAAAATGTGAAGAGTATGGAATATCACTAAACCCCAAGAAATGCATATTTGGGGTAACAACAGGAAAGTTGTTGGGCCACCTGATCACAGAAGATGGAATTATCATTGATCTTGATAGGGTGGAGTCTATTATGAAAATACAACTCCCTGGAAGCAAGAAAGAACTTAAGTCTTACTTTGGTAAAATTAACTTTGTAAGGAAGTTCATCACTAGCTTTGCTGAAATTGTTAGACCACTAAATGCCATGTTGAAAAAAGATGCCAAGATTGAGTGGACAGTAGAAGCTAAAGCTGCTTTTGAAGATATAAAGAAAGCCATTTCTGATGCTCCTATCCTCATCAGTCCAGACTACACAAAGGACTTCTATATTTATTCATTTGCTTCAGAACACACCTCTGCAGCAGTGCTTACTTAGAGAAATGAGGAGAAAGAAGAAAAACCAATTGCTTTCATGAGTTGTCCTTTCAAGGATGCTGAATTGAGATATGTAGATGTTGAAAGACAAGCACTTGCATTGGTCAGAGTAGTAGAGAAATTTAGGCACTACATACTGAGAAGCAAGGTGATTGCAGTAGTACTAGATGTAGCACTGAAGATGCTACTAATGCAAAGTGAGCCTGGTGAAAAAAGAGCCAAGTGGATTACTGTATTACAAGAATATGACATGGAAATCACACCAATGAAATTGGTAAGAAGACAGGCTCTAAGTCAAATGATATATGAAATTGATCTGAACATCACAAGTCAGCAATATGTTATCAATGAGAAAGATAATAAAGAGTGGTATTCAGATATCAGGCACATCCTGATCACTGGAAGGTGCCCTTCAAGAATCCAAGCTTCACAGAGAAGAGCCTTGAAAGTAAGGTCACAAAAATATATGATGAAGGGAGGAACCCTATTCAAGAGAAATTGAGGGAATATACCTGAGATGCTTAGAAAAGCCATAAGCAAATAAGGTTTTATTAGAACTACATGATAAGTTTGGAATGACACATGGATCAGCCCTAGACAAAACACATGCAATCCTCAGAGTAGGATATTATTGGCTCACAGTTTTTAAAGATACAGCTGAACATGTTAAATGTTGTCATGTATGTCAGGTTGCTGCCAACAGAGAGAAATATGTTGCTCAACCATTGTAGCCAGTGATGGAAGAACACACATTTGCACAATGGGGCATGGACTTCATAGGACCAATCAATCCTCCATCATCCTCCAGCCATAGGTATGACTTAACAATTACTGACTATTGTACCAGATGGATAGAGGCTGTCAGCACCAAGACTTGTACTGCAGATGATGTTATCAGATTTCTAGAAAGCAACATTGTTACCAGGTATGGAACTCCTTATGCTCTAGTAAGTGATAATGGTTCTGCCTTCACTTCAACCAAATTGTCAAGTTGGGCTTTTGATCAGGGGATCATACTCAAGTTCTCATCCAACTATTATCCCCAAGGGAATGGATTAGTAGAATCCACCAATAAAAATTTGTTGAATATCATAAGAAAATTAATAGAGAAAAACCCTAGGGAATGGAACTCATTTTTGAAATATGCCTTATGGGTAGATAGAACTAGAATGAAGACTACATTAGGAAACTCACCTTTCTAATTAGTATATGGGGTGGATCCTATCCTCCCTATAAATTTGAAAATTCCTACCTTGCAGTTTGCTCAAGAGTACCTAGGCATAGACAATAAGCAAGAAGTCAAGTTGCTTCAGCTAATGCACCTGGAAGAGAAAAGAAGCCAAGCAATTGACCAGTTTGCAAAACATCAGGCTATTGTCAAATGCTGGTTTGACAAGAGAGCCAGAGTTAAAGCCTTCAGGATATCTGACTTAGTCCTGATGTGGGATAAAGCCCATGAGAGGAAAGGTGACCATGGCAAATTTGATAGACTATGGATAGGTCCCTTTCAAATCTCTGAGATACTAGGAGACAGCACTTATAGGCTCAAGAACCTGACAGGTGAGGATGTCCCATTGCCAATCAATGGACAATTCCTCAAACATTATTTTCAGGCATAAGTGACCTCATGACAGTCATGTGTATTATATTGTACATATGTATAGTTGTTTGTACAGTTTTGTTTGTTTGTTTTGTTTTGTTCTTGCTGTACTTGTTTGTTGAGCTTTTGTTTTGGTTAGTCAAGATGATGCACTTCATCACCCCAGAAAATAACAAAATTGTTAGGATTCAAGTGATGAGATCAAATTTAGATATAGGTTATGATTCATTCTAAGAAGTACTCATGATCAGGTCTGTGATATTCTTTCATCAGGGTGCATTTTCTTGATCAAAGTGAATCAATCACAATGAAACACTTAAAAGCCTTGGGTTTGTTGAACACACAAGTATAGGTGTTAAGTGAAAAATCTAAAGGGACTCCCTTGCTACCAATACAATCTCCAACCTAAAGCTACAAGTGATTATACCTTATACAAATGAGTTGACATGATGATATCAAATATAAAAAAAGAGAAAACCAGAAAAGAAATAAAATTAGGCCATCTAAGTAACTCTACCAAGGCTATGAACACCTGCTGGCAGTGGGGCTCTACTTAGGGAGATTGTATAGATAACCTTGTCGGGGCTATAGACGCCTGCTGGCAGCAAGGCTCTATCTAGGTTGGCTATGAGGGATGATCTCCAACTATGTAGTTTAACACCAGTTACTTATGTTTTCTACTTGCTTTCAAGATGAGGATAATTAATCATTTGCACACACATGATCTTTTGTTAGCATTGTTACCATGATGAAGTTTTATCATTCAGGAGATCATGATGCTTGTGCTTAGAAAGAATTAGAATACTATAGATGAATGTGATCATATCACTTGAATTATTGGAATTTGTTTGTTTTCTTTGGTGGCAAGTTGTTGTGTGATTACACAACACGCCCCATTTTGACTTGGCAAAACAGGGACCCAACTTTTTGGCTTGGCTTGTGTTTTCTATTTCTTGGCGGTCTAGTAAAAGTAAGTCATGCAGATCATCATGCACAAAGAGGCTGGGTAAGTCATCATCATGAGCCTAGATTGTCAAAGTTCATATTTCATTCCAGTAACCTCATATGTAGAAAGAGCATCACATTTCATGCAAGTTTGCTTTTTACATCATCCTGATATTCGTTAAGGCGTGAAAGTTATGAACGGTCAAAATCCTAGTCAAACCTGATATTTTTAGGGGAGGATCATATTTCTCAATATCTGTCATATTTTAAAAGATCACCCCGATCCAATTTATCACCCGATAAATCATGCGGTCCAAATATCTGGATGTTAATTTTAGGTGATAGTGACATTTACCTGTCAGCAGCCTTATATATTTCACGAGGATCATATTTCTCAATGTAACCCAATATTTCCAAATATCCTCCTGCCGCGAAATATTAGCCTAAGCCATTATCATAATGACATCATTTAATTCTGATAAGCAAAGAAATGAATATGATGATGACGTAATCATCATTTTTGCCCCTCAGGGGCATATTTCCTTAACATGATCCTGCTCACATAACATGATGGTGATGTAATGATGCCTTAGCGATATACTGAGTCAATATCTAGATGACATCACCCTAATATTCCAAGAGAGAGAACATATTAGTTTACCCGGTCATCATCATTTTTGTAACATCACCTGATATATTGGAATATCCTCTTGATGTATTAAGTATGACCTAAGGATGCAATTCATCACTCGATATCATCGAGATAGTTTTTGCCTCTTAAGGAAGATCACCATATTGCACCAAGACTGATATTTGGATATCACCCTGATATTCCAAATGATATCATGTAGTCGAATATCTCCTGTTGTACGGATATCACCCCGCTCTCGTTGCCGCCATTGACATTTAATGCGCAAAGGTGGTAGGTAGTTCCCGCCGACCACAAAACCTGATGACACACCTGGTAAAATCCTAAGTTTCCATAGAGAAAATCAACAAATAAAATCTAATGTGTCAGGGTTTGCCCTAATTTCACCCTAATTGTAATGTTAAAAGGTAAATTCATCATCATTTTCACATTTACCTTGTGATAAAACCATTTTTACAGAGCACCGACTATCCATACCCTCATATAGGCGATACTTGGATGAACAGAGCTTACAGGGATGAAGGAAGTGCACACTTATCACCATAATTAAGAGCATTTTCTGGAAAACCACTGGTATAAAGGGATCTACATAACCAGGTAAGTAATTGAAACCCTCATCCTGTTGCTTCTGCATAATCAGGTATGACGTTGTCAGTTTTAGTTTATGCATCCCATGATAAGGAAAATGCTAAATAAATATAGTGTGCATGATGATTAATAGAGATAAATGATTATGTGCATGCTTGTGAGACCCATTGTAAGACAAATTGTGTTAATTGAAGATATCCATGGCTGACAAGAGGTTAGCTAAGTGTGAGGCTGAATTCAGCAAGCCTATGTTCGCATCTCCTAGAGGAATCCTATTCAAATATGGTGCCATAACCGATACCCATCAAGGAAGTACTAATTTGGAAGCCTAGCCCACCAAGATGAATGATGAAAAGAATAAGAGTCTCCTACTGGATGCAGTGTTCATATCAGGAATGTGGAATGCTACTGGTTTTCTGTCCTCCATGGAGTCTCTAGAGCTAGTCATTGAATGTACACGAAATTATAATCCAGAAACTAGACAGGTGGTGAAGCATGGGAGAGTATATGCAAACCTATCCATCAAGGGTCTTTCCCAGACATTTGGACTGCCATTGGGTAGAAAAGTTAATAGTGTGGACTAAAGAAATCTGAAGGTGAATATGAAAACAATAAGAAGAAAGCAAGAAAAACCATGTATCAGTGGAGGGCTAAGAACAGCACATACCCTGTAGCAGCCAAACTTCATGTGCACTTGTATAAATATGATTTTGATGACAAATATTAGTATATGATTACATTGCTTAGCAGAGTGACATGCCAGCCTGATGCTGGTAGTTTTAAAGATTAGATGTATGGTGTCATCATGATGTGCATATATTCAGACATTAAGCCACTATGGGGCCAATTGATAAGTGATGCACTGCATGAGCAGCTGATGAACCTGGGAGGTTCAAATTGTTCTTTTTATATGACATCATACATTGTCTACTCCTGTGCTTACAAAGGCACATTTGATGCATTGGTTACAGATGGAAAGGTTACAGGCACAGTCAATGCTGTACATATCTGGGATCATCATCCCTAGTTACAGATAGCTAACTACCTCCAAGACTACAAATTGGTAAATGATGCATTCTCTATGCATCTAGTGAGAACCATGGAGGAGGACAAGACAAAAAGATTGAGCATGGAGGCTCAAGAAATAATCTATAAGCATGGAGCCAGGTACATTCAATTTGCAACATTTTCATACATGAGGATTGAGGGTTTTGAAGGACATCTCCTGATGCTGCTAAGATATCCCACTGATGTAGTGATACTGATGGAATTTATAAGATAGAGCTCCATAATGCTGAAGACATACAAGGATGCTCAGAAGATACCACCAATCTTGTTTCTAGTCACCATTGGCTGGTATATGTGCCCAGATTCAGAAAAGATCAAGGAAGTCATGGGTACTTGGAATAAAATGCAATTGCAGCCATTCCCACTGGTAAGGCAATATGATCCTTATGGAAGGATGCAGAAAATAATAGGGAAACCTATTCATCAGGTGCACCTAGAAGACTTCTGGGTGGATTGTGAAGATAAAGCAGAAGCCAGAAGAAGAAGATACCAAAGGTTGACATTGAATCAAATCAAAACCTTTGACTGCATCCCCATTCCTTCACAGTTGAAGAAAGATGATAGCAAGGTAATGGCAGATGAATATGAAGAAAATAAAATATATAATAATACAATATCTGCACCTGATCTAGCTATTCAAGAAGATATATCTTTAGATCCTTTCATTTCCAGGACATTATAGCTAACCCAAGCTTGGGTTGATGAACAAATTGGGGCACTGAAAAAGAAAGGGCAGGATATTCCTGATGAGGAATATGATGATTTTATAAATGAAAAGAGAAAATCTAAAGGAGAAAGTCTACCTCCACAACAAAAACAAAGAAAAAGACCCCCTAAGGGTAAGAAAGTTGATAATGAACCCAAGGGGGTGATTATAGAAAGGGCAGTATTTCCAGCTGAGGATGCAGAGGCATCAGGATTAGGATCAACATCACCTCCATGGGAAGGTAAACAAAAGTCTAAGAAAGGTAAGACAACAGAGGTAGTAATTACTGAGACCCAAGAAGAGGGTCAATCCTCACGAAAACAATAGAAGAGGATGTCCTCATGGAGGAGGATACTGAAGAAGAGGAGCCTCCTTTGTTATTCAAAAGGAAGAGAAAAGCCCCACAGGTGGTGGTAGCTACCACACCTAAGAAACCAAGGACCTCCATGAGGGGTGAAATAAAACAGTCCCCTATAATGCTAAAAGGGGCAGGTAGTGAAGTATTCCATAAGGAATTTAAACACAATGTTCCACTTCCTACCATTGTGAAGTTTAAGGTTGAACAAGTAGAAGAGCAGAGAAAAGAAACCTCACAAATGTTTCAAGGAGGTCATGTCTCACTGCATGAGATAGTAGACTTATCTGATGATGAGGTAGTGAAGGATGTGGCTTCACAGAAGATGGAGACTCTTGCTGCAGGCACACACATGACTTCTCATGGGACTCCATCAGCTCAAACAATATTGGAGGAGATGAAGCAAGCAAAACCTAAAAAGGAAAAGAGTCTAGAGAAGATAGCTCAAGAAATCGGGTTGGACACATTAGTCGCACAGGTGACAAGTCCTGTAGTAGTGGATTTGACATACACACATGATGTAAGTCCTGAACATCCAGCAGGTACACCTGATAAAGAAGAACATATAGAAGAAGTGAAGATGACAGAACCGGAGAGCCATACTTCAGAAATAAGCCAACAAAGCCAAAAGGATACATCAGTTGAGCCTGCTATAGTAGAGGTTCAAGAAAAGAAGGCTAATGAGAAAGAAGAATTAGAAGATCATGCTTCTCAAATTTAGGAAGTGAATAATACAGGTGCAGAATATATAGTAGTTTCAGAACAAATAGAAGTACCTAAGGAGGATTCCACAATATCCACTGTTACAAATATGCCTCAACAGGAGGAAAAATCAAAAGTGGATGAAGTAATGAAAGAGAAGGATCATGATCATCAGGATCATCATATAGACATACCACAAGATCCTCCACCTTGGGATGATGCTCCCACGGAAAAGGAAATTCCTCAATAGGAAGATATATTGCAGGATCAAACCCAAAGTGAGCATCATGAGGAAGAAATGAAGAAATCACCTTCTCCATCATGTATGCTGACAAATATAGGAGATCAAGGTGAACATCATGATGATGTGGAAAAGCATGATCAGGTACCTCAATGGTTGGAGAAGGAAGTCAACATAGAGGTAGATTTTGAAATTCAAGAATTTGATATATCTACCTTGTTTTCTGAAAATATAATAAAACCAAAGAGGAAGGCCAGAATGACTTCAGCCATAAAGAGGGATCCAACAACTGGAAGGAGGACTGCACAAATTGCAATCCACACTATAGAAAAGGAGAAAGGTAAAATTACCTTAGATGAATTTCAGATCAGCACAGTTGACCTGGGGTTTGCCAATGAAGACCAGGAGGGTCAAGAAGGCAAAGACATCATTGATTCTTTAATTCAGAAAGTGAAAAGAGAAAAAGAGAAAAATAAGCAACACAAAGAGCACATTGCTCAGTTGCATGCCTATATAAGAAGGCTGACTAATAATGAAGATATTTCAAATTGAACATGCAGTCCCATTGACTGCTATTTCCCAAGAAGAGGTAAACAAATTAGATCTCATGAAACATGAGTCATCTATACTAAGAAAATGGATGCTATCCACATTGAATGTATCAAAAGATGTAATAAAGGCCTCTTCAAAAATGTGGAATTCCCTCAGTGACTCCAAAAAGAGGGTAGACAAACTGCAAATGGAGACAGGCAAAAAATCTTTCCAATTGGAGAAGATATTAGATATTTTGGGAGAAATAAATAGGATAAATCCTCAACTGCTCATCAAGAAGTAGGTACTAGATAATAAAACTGCTTTATTAGTAGATATATGTTACAAGGACATCTAGTTTGAATGTGATGTACTTAAGAGATGCAATAATAAACTGAGGGATATCAGCATGAAACTGCATGATATGCTGACCGTTGAAGCAAAAATTTTAGAAGCATTGGAAGGAAAGGTGGAAGGGAAAATAGAAAATCAGGATGAGGAGTTGCCATCAAAGCTTTACATAGCAACTTCAAATCAGCAGCTAATGATCCACTTGTTCACTTGACGGAGGAAGTCATAGATAAAATGATGAGGATCAAAGTCAAGGTGGAAAACTATAATGAGACACTGCACAATAGGAAAAGTAAGCTAGACAACATCAAAAACAAGTACGAGGCACATAAGCATGCCATCATCAAAGCAAAGACCCAGGATGGCAGAGAAATAGATAGAATAGTGCAATTGTATGAAAATGCCAGGGTCCTCATGCAGCCTCATATGCAAGGTCATCATCATCAAGATGATGAAAGTTTAGGAAGTGATGCACATGATGATGAAGCACATGAGTCAGACAAAGTAGATGATGATGCATCATAAAGAAAATATCAGCACCTGGTACTTAGTGAAAATAAGTATTCTAGATAGTTGCCAGCTAGCAACTTGTGCCTTTGTGATATGGTTGACTTAGTTAAGAAATAATGACAGTAAAGATTCATAGACAAATCAAGATTTTAGATCTTTTGTAACGGATTCCTCACCTTGCTCTATAAAAGGTGCTAGAATGCCTCTTTTGAAACATTCAAAACTTAAACTAAATCTGTCTGCTGAAATATTTAGGGCTCATTTCAAAGCTTTTGTATACTTATATATCTTTGCATACTTAATGAATGAGAAGACCATTTTGATTACAATTCATACTAAATCCTGAGTAATCAGTGTGTGAATTTTGGATATATGTGGTGATTTACTGCTTCCCTTAGAGTGCATGTCTACTTACATATGTTGTCTTCATACAATTCCTTTAAAGTTAGCATCAACTATATCTAGTTGTGGAATGTCTTGGTGAAAATATGGTTTGGTTTTCTTCTCTTCATGACTGTCTCTGATGTACATGTAGTTCAAAAGCTAAAGGTTCAACATTAATTTGAAGTATTTCTTTCAATTTCTTTTAAATTTCAGAGCATTTCACTATCATAACTGCAAATAATTGATAACCTCAAGCAGATAATATAAATATGTGGACACCTCATAGATAATCACAAATATTTAGCATATTTGAAGCTAAAGCATTTATAATTGAAAATATCATGCAAAGATTCAAGTATTTCTATATCATCTGATCAAACAGCTGCATAAAATGACCTTTGTGTAAAGAATCTTTGTAGAAACATCATCATGATGACAAGATCCACGTAAGGCCCCAAAATGGAAACAACAATGCACATCAACCTCTGAGTAATGTCAGACGATTAAGACCTAATCACCGGAGACTTGGGATCATGAATTCTCTGAATTCATAGTATCTTTCAAGATGATTAAAGGTTAATGTGTACTTTTATTCTATGTTTGTTTGTGACTAACATCATGACCAACAATAGGCTTGGGGTGTTGGAACCTTGTTCTCTAGGATTGGCATGGAATGACATGTGTCTTCATATCATTGTATGTTGTCTTGTGGAATTAGGACAAATGATGATGTGGAGTGACTAGGAGTGTGATGGAGTGTGGGATTGATTGGATGATTAGATGGGTGATTTGGGATGACTAAGGATAGATTAGGGTTATGATTAGGATGAATTGGAAATGATTGGGAGATGGTTAGGGGTGAGGTGATTAGGATGAATTTGATTGGATGATGTAATTAGAAAGGGTGATTAGGATGTGAAGGTTGAATGATGAAGATATGA
The DNA here is from genome assembly GCA_027924645.1 of Cunninghamia lanceolata. Classification (NCBI taxonomy): domain Eukaryota; kingdom Viridiplantae; phylum Streptophyta; class Pinopsida; order Cupressales; family Cupressaceae; genus Cunninghamia; species Cunninghamia lanceolata. The sequence goes on from BSBN01000389.1 coordinate 8,506,286, forward strand.
GTAGGATGTGATTATGATAATGAAAAGGATGGTGTGGATTGGATGATGTGTTGGAAGGAATGTTTAGAATGTTTGGAATGAGGGATGACTAGGAGGACCTACTCCCTTTCTCTTCTTTTTGCAACCGTGTATTTTGCAAATGAGACTTGTGGATTGTGGGATGTTATATGGATGTCAATGCAAGGTGATGAGGCCTAGACTATGATAGAGGCTAATGATATTAGTCTTCAAAAATTCTAGCTCCAAAAGGGTACTCTCATCTACTAATGACCTTGTCAAAGTAAAAATTGGATGTATCGAGACCTTAAGGTGTGAAAGAAATGATTGACTAAAGTGAGCCCATGAGTTTTAGAATGCACTTGGAAGGATAGACTTAAACTAGCCTTGGAGTATTAAGCCCAAGTTGTGATTGATGTGAAAAAGATGTCAAGATCTCTTGGTCCACAGATTTGTAGTTGTGATACAATCAAGCTTTGATAGTTTCTCCCTATGTTTCAACCTTAGGAAGACTAATGTTTAAGGTCCTCTATAGATGTCAAGGGTTGAATGATAATGAAATGTTGTGTTGAAATTTGATTGTAAAGGAATGAAATTGGATATGTAGTGGGTGAATAGAACCAACAGGTCTATAACGTTTTGACACAGTTACAATTAGATTCAATAGGGAGAGTAGATTGTCCATGTTTTCCCTATAGTTGTGGTGTATTATGATTGGGAGTGATTAGGATGAAATGGATTGGATTGGAATGAAGAGGTTAGGATGTGAAATATGAGATAGGATGTGTTCGATTGGATGAGGAGTGAATGGCTAGGATATGATTAGAACGTGCTCGATTGGATTAGAATGAAGATGATGATGTGTAGTGACTAGATTAGATGACTTGGATGGATTGGGATGAAGTGGATTGGATTATGAATGAAGATAATTAGGGTATGATTTGGATTGATAGAATATGATTAGGGATGATATGATTGTATGGATTGGATTGATTAGGATTATGACTAGGATGATTAGGGTTTAATTAGGAAGAAGGTGATTTGGAATGATTGGGATTGATGAATAGGATAATGTGATTAGGATGTGATGAAATGATTAGGATATGATTAGGATATGATTAGGATATGATTAAGGTATGATTAGGATGATGATTAGGATGGAGTGTAGTGATTAGGATAATGACTAGGGTGAATTGGATTGGATGAAAGAGATGATTAGGAGGTTGAAGAATGACAAGATTGGATAACAAGGATGACTAGGGTGATGACTAGGGTGATTAGGATATGATGAATATGATAAGGTTAAGATGAAGTACAATGATGAGGATATGATGACTAGGATATGATTAGGATGTGGTTGAATGATGAAAAATGATAAATAGGATAATGTGATTTGGATGAAATGGGTTGGCTTAGGAGGTGATGATTATGGTGTTGGAGAAGGACAAGTTTGGATGATTTGGATTGATTAGGATGAAAATGGATTAGGATAATCTGATTAAGATATGATCAGAATGTTTTGGCTTAGGAGGGTGATTAGATATGGTGACTTAGATGGATAAGGATAATGTGATTAGGATATGATTATTGTGAAGTAGAATGATGAGATTGGATGACTAGATGTGGGTTGGTTGGATTTGAAAGAGGATGATATGGAAGGATGATAATGTAACTAGAATGCGATTACGATGAGAACAAGTTGGATTATGTGATTAGGAAAGGTGACTAGGATGATGTAGGACAAGGATGATGTGGAATGATAAGGAGGATGGTTAAGAAGAGTGATAATGATGAAGGTGACTAGGAATGATTGTGTAAGAATGATCAGGATAGGATGAAGTTTCAATGATGAGGACATGGTATGAATGTGATGATGATTTGATGACTTAGAATGAACATGTGGACTATGGTGTTTGGAATGATGATTAAGCAAGCACACACATCAATCATAGAAGACACTTGGCAATCAGATTGGCTATTTTGATGACATCTTGATGTTTTTCAAACACTTGTAGACATGCACAATCCTAGGCTAGGAAAGGACAATACTTGTTGAGTTCCCACTTGGATTTCTCTAGCTGTGCCTATTTAAAGTGGATAGCTCCAAAAACTTGGTGGCACGAGCTCCCCTTAAAGTGCACTCACTTCTTAGGCACACCAAGTTCCAAGTCCTCAAGACGTGCATATCTTAAGGTACTTTGCTATCTCTACTTTAAACCATGAGAACGTGGGATGACTTCAAAGGTCTAACCTTCTACACAAGCAAGTAGAGGGATTTTGGCCACTAGATAAAGGTTCGTAGTGAATATCTGGGGGACCGACACCCCATGAGCATCCAACAAGCCACTAACATCTTTGACTAACCCTACTAGGAGTTTTAATATACACAAAGGTATGCCTCCTTTCGAGCTAGCATTGTATGGTGAGTGCTCATACCAATTGGGACTTGGCTTTTAGCTTATCCTAATTTGTATAGTGGACCAGATGAAAGTACCACTTGGGGTCACAAATGAGTTCTCCTTGCAGATGTGTCTCAAGAATAGGCCCACTCTAAAGGGTAATAAAAATGACCTAAGCAACAAAAATAATTTTGATCCCCAAGCTCATATGGCAATGTGAGGGGAGAGCATACACATTTACTTGGTCACACTCACACATGTTCATTGAACTTTAGAATTTGAATGTGTGGTGTGATTATGAAAGTGTTGAGAGATGCTTCTGATTCCCAAGATCACATGACATGTGAGGGAAGAGCATACACATCTCAAAACACAAACACATCAACAAAAAAAGCAAACACTGATTCATTTTAAGCTCCCAAGAATGTGTGAAAACAATAGGATTATGTTCATTTTGTTGCACCAAAACCAAGTGTTCCTATGATATCAAAACAAATGCATATGAAAGAAATTGAATCCCTGCATTAAAATGTGTTAGTAGTTTCAGATTGAAGTCTTTGCCCAACAATCACCACAAGCTAAAAATTAGACATTTGATGCAGAGGTGGCACAAGGGAAGCACAACACAAAGAAAGTTTGTTCTCCTTAGCCCACTCACCCACTTCACTTCTTCAATCCAACACAATCAAAGGCACATTCAAGCGTAAATGAAGGATTTGTTACTTAGGCTCTTGTACAACTATCAAGGCTATGTCTACACCTTCATGCAGGTCTGAAAACACCTTACCAACACTTGGTTTGATCACCAACTTCCCAAAACTCTCCAACCTATACCTTGACTAGTAAGGCTACTAGCCCTCCAAACTAGGTTTTCTTCACACAACTTGACAAAATCCCAAACGACTAGCCAAACAAATGATGGTTTTAGATACCCTCTATGGAACCCTATCAAACTCCCAAGTCTCATATTCCAACTCTACTCCAGCAATCTAGAACACTCATTTGGTCTTCTAGGCCTAATTGATCAATTTAGGCTAGGTTACAAAGCAAGTGCTCAAAATTGGGTGCATAGATCAGGGGAAGTAATTTGGAATGATTCTACCATACCCAAACAACTCAAATCCACCATTCATTCGCTCACTCTATCAGACTTTTGTCATTTACATCACCAAATTGCATAATTTCAGTCAAATACATAGAGATATTTGACCTAGGGCATCACCTTAAAAATAGAAGACTGCATTTCCCAACAAAAAGCTTTTGGAATCAAGTGGTATACACCCCTAGCCTACATTTCACCAAGTGGCATGAAATTTCATCACTAGGAATGCATTCTAGGGCCAAATTTGTGGGACAACCCTAGAAAACAGGGTTTCTAGACTAGTCTGGATTAAAAATACAATAACTTTTCACTACGACCACTTCATAACCTCAAACTAGTTGCATTCGAACCCTGACTCAGTCTAGTTTCAGAAAAAGTACATTTTCTCACTTGGAAAATCCATACAGGCCATACACAGCAAGAAAAAAGGGAAAAATAGTCAGTTTTCTTGATTTTTGTGCCCAAATTTTGTACAAAAACTTTCTCCTCCGTACTAGAGAAAGATGTCCTCCATATCAACCTATCTAGGTTAGTATACAACTTCTACAAATAGTTTTAATAACCAAAATGAAGTTGCAATCGGTCAATGTGTCATTGACACCATTGACAACACTTGACACGATGGCATTTTTGGCCTTAACATAAAGAAACTGATTGGTTCAACTTGTGTAATGGATCTCAAATGACCAACATACTCCCTAAAACATGACAAAACACCAAAACAATCAAAAAACTCAAAAACCAATCCTTTAGACCTTCTAGGCCTGATTGGCACAATAAGGATCCAAGTGGACTAAGCATGATTAAGGTTTATATGGTCACGTCAATCATCTTGACCACACAAAAAGGAACATATACTCATGGCTAAAGCCTTATTACAATCAAAACTAGAACTTTCAAAAAAATGCAAACAAAGTGACTTTAGGAACCAAGGTGCTCCTAGGTGCCCTGCACCATACACCCACTGTCAAAGAGAACTCAAGTCTCTTGAGTTGGAATGCTGTCAAATGTGAAACCTACCTTTTCAATGTCTACCTTGCTCATCCAAGTGGCATCCTCTTGAGGTTTGTTTAGCCACTTCACCAAATAGTCATGATAGGTGTGCCTTCTAGTTTGTTTTGCAATCCTCTTGTCCAAAATGCACTCAATCTGATTTGGAGATGAAGGAATGAAATCCTAGAGTGTCTGATCAGTTTGATCTTCTTCAATAGTAGTTTGAGGATTAGTTCTTTTATAGAGATAAAGGTCTGAAACATTAAAAATTGGAGACAAAGCAATGCCATCCAGAAGTCTGATTTTGTAGGCATTTTCTTGACATTTCTTGAGCACTTCACAAGGCCCAATCTTCTTCATGAGTAGCTTGGTATGTTTACTTGTAGGGAGCCTCTCCTTATTCAGATGGACCATTACCAAATCATCTTCCTTGAACTGCAAATCCCTTCTTTTCCTATCAGCAAACTGTTTGTACTTCTGTGAAGTGGACAGCAATTTCTATTGTACTTGTTCATGGACATCTTTCATGACTTGAACGAAGTCTTCAGCCAAGGCACTACTATTTTCTAGTCCTTTAACATCCCTAAGTTCTAAAATACCCCTTGGGTGAGTGCCATAAACAATTTGGAAAGGCGACAGGCCGGTGCTTCTATTGACAGTGTCATTGTATGAGAACTCTGCCTGAGCCAAAATTGAATCCCAACTATCACCCTGCTCCTTTGTTAGGCATCTTAGGAGGTTGCCAAGTGACCTATTAATCACATCTATTTGTCCATCAGACTGAGGGTGATAGGCAGATGATAAGGACAAATTTGTACCTAGTCTCTTCCACAGTGTCCTCTAGAAGTGTCCTATGAACTTGGGGTCTCTGTCTGAGATGATTGACAAAGGTAAACCATGTAACCTAACTATTTCTTTGAAGAAAAGACCTGCTATGTGTGAGGCATCATGTGTGGTTTTACAAGGGATGAAGTGAGCCATTTTTGAGAACCTATCTACAACCACAAAAATGCTGTCATGTCCATTCTTTGTCCTAGGCAAACCAAGTACAAAGTCCATGCTGATGGAATCCCAAGGCTTTGAAGGAATAGGTAGAGGAGTGTATAAACCTACATTTGATGTATGCCCCTTTGCTCTTTGGTAAATTTGACAAGTTTCAACAAACTTCCTTACATCGGTTGGCAACTTGGACCAAAAATAGTACCTCCTAACCAATTCTAGGGTCTTGTCAATACCAAAGTGACTTGACATGCTACCACAGTGCTTTTCCCTGATTATATTCTCTCTAACATACCCTCTTGGGATACACAACATGCTACCCTTGAAAAGATATCCATCTTGCAACAAAAAATTAGAAAAATTAGTATTATACCTTCCTGTCATGGCCTTGCAAGATAGGTATGGCTCTTTGAAGTCTTCATCTGCTGCATACTGATCTTTGATGGCATGAATACCTATACTTTCCAACTGTATGGTCTGCACAACAAGATTCCTCCTACTTAAGGCATCGGCTACCTTATTGGCCACTCCTTTCTTGTGTTTTATGGAGAAGGTGTATGCTTAGATGTACTCCATCCACTTGACATGTCTGTGATTCAAATTTAGCTACCTGTTCAAGAAGCTTAATGCATGATTATCAATAAAAACTATAAATTCCTTTGGAAATAAGTAGTGTCTCCATTTCCTTAATGACTAAACCATGGCATATAACTCTAGATCATAGGTGGAGTAGTTTTGTTTTGCCTCATTTAACTTCTCACTAAAGAATGCTATAGGCCTCCCATCTTGACTTAGGACTCCCCAAACAGCCCTCTTACTTGCATCACATTCTACCACAAAGACCTTGTCAAAATTAGGAAGAACAAGGACCGGTTGTTCTAATATTTTTTTCTTTAACAGTTTAAAGGATTGGTTGGCCTCATTTGTCCATACAAACACACATTTCTTTCCCCCTTTTATGGTGTCAACAAGTGGAGCACAAATGCCACTAAACCCTCTAATGAACTTTCTATAAAAGCTACACAAACCATGGAAACTCCTTACCTCAGAGGCTGTTGTAGGTGTTGGCCAATTAAGAATGGCTTCAACCTTACTTGGATCCATTTTTAGGCTGCCCTTGGAGATGATAAACCCCAAAAATATCAACTCTTCTTGTAGGAAGACACATTTGTCAAGATTGATTCTCAACTTCTCCTCTTGAAGCCTCCTGAGCACTTGATGGATATGCCTTATGTGGTCTTCCTTGCTGTCACTAAAAACCAATATATCATCCAAATACACAACAATAAACTTGTTAAGGAAAGATTTTAGCACTTCATTCATCAATCTCATGAAGGTGCTTGGTGCATTTGACAAGCCAAAAGGAATGACAACCCATTCAAATAGTCCTTCATTGGTTTTGAAGGCAGTTTTCCACTCATCCCCCTCCCTTATCCTGATTTGGTGATAACCACTTTTTAGATCTATCTTGGTAAAGTACTTAGCCCTACCCAAGCAATCCATTAAATCTTCTATTCTAGGCATTGGAAATCTATACCTGATAGTGGTCTTGTTGATGGCCCTAGAATCAGTGCATAGCCTCCATGTTCCTTCCTTCTTGGGTGCAAGCACTGCAGGTACTGCACATGGGCTAATACTCCTCCTGATAAGCCCTCTATCCAATAAGTCTTGGATTTGTCTTGCCACTTCAGCATTTTGCTCTGGAGTCAACTTAGAGGCTGCTTGGTTTGGTAGAGTGGATCCAGGGATGAGATCAATGCAATGACTAATCTCCCTCTTTGGTGGAAGGGCATCCTTGCCTTCATCGGCTATCACATCCTGAAACCTCTCCAATAGTTCTTCCACTTCCTTTGGTCCAATCCTCCTAAGAGGTTGCTACATTTTGACCTTCTTGGGATTCACCTCCTTGGGTTTGATGACTACTGCAAAACATGGCACTTTCTCTTCCTTGAGGTTAGCCAAAAACTCTTTTTCACCTAGCAACATAACTGAACTAGAAATGACCTTCTCTTTGCAATAATCAATCAAAGGAGTCATTGTAAACTTTTCACCATTCTTGGACAAATGAATCACATTGTTCTTACCATCATGTTGGGCACTTGTGTCATGTTGCCAAGGCCTTCCAAGAAGAAGGTGGCATGCATCCATATCCACTATCTCACAAAGAACCTTATCATGATATTCACCTATCTTGAATTCAACCCAACATTGCTCTTTCACCACAATTTGTTGTTCCTTGGTTAGCCAAAAGACTCTATAGGGGTTAGGATGAGCCATTCTTTCCAATCCTAACTTAGTTACCATTTCATTAGAAGCCAAATTTTTAGAGGAACCTGAATCTACTATTACCTTGCAAACTTTTCCTTTCACCTTGCAAGTGGTTCTGAACAAGTTGTTCCTTTGCGGCTGCTCCTTGGTGGCTAGCATGATGAGTGACCTATTAAACATGATGTAATCTCCACTCTCAGGTGCTACAAACTTGGAAGAGGTTTTTTGGTAACTTGTGGTGCTTTGACAGTCCTCTTCTTGAAGGAATTGTACTCTTCTTTCTTTCTTATTTGCAGCAGTGTTTCCAATCTTCTCTGGGCACCTAAAGGACTGATGTCCAATCTGATTGCAAGAGAAACACCTTCCAGTAAACACATTGGGACCTCTACCATTTCCTCTACCCCTAAACTGACCCTTATCAACACTATTTTTATCAACATGCCCTTGGCTGCCTTCTTGTGATCCACCACCTTGGAGTCTAGAGAAAGTATCTTTGTTTTGGAATCTGCCCCTTCCCCTAAAGTTCTGATTTCCTCTGCCTCTGTTGCTGCTGTTAAAATCCCCTTTTCTTCTCTACTTATCCTTAATCCTCAGTTCCATTTGAAAGTACTTATGGACTGTCTCTGGGTTAAAGAGAGTTAATTCATCTTGAATGGAGAACTTGAGGCAATTAAGATACCTTGCAAGCTTCTATTTTTCATTCTCAAGCATCTTGGCTTTCAATGTCATCTTGTGAAACTCCTCTGTGTAGGTGCTCACATCCATGTCCTTCCATCTCAAGTTGTGCAACTTCTTGTCCAAGTTGACTTCATAATCGTCAGGGAGAAATTGCTTCTTGATTTCAAGTACCATCTTCCTCCATGTAGAGATAGGATTCATATCATCTTCTATCCTCTCATTTTGAATAAAATTCCACCAACTCAAGGCTGGTCCTTTCATTCTTGATTTGGCAATCTTCACTTTCTAATTTTCTGCCACTTCTTCACATTCAAAATAGTTCTCCATTGCCTCAATCCACTCAAGGCACTCCTCTGGATTCATCTTACCAGGAAACATAGGTAAGTCTGCCTTAGTGTCATTCCTACTCAACTTTCCAAGTGCATCTAGGAATTGTCTCTCTGACATGCCTTCTTGTGGCTCTTCCATAGGCACTTCTTCTTCCTCATCTTGATCCTCTTCATCTGAATCCAAGATGACCTCTGGCTTCTTCTTCTTGTCTTTGTCTTTCTTCAACTTTTCTATCTCAACCTCCATCCTTTTGTTCTTGGTTGCTTGCTCTCTCACTATCTTTGCCAACTCGGCATTAGTCACTCTTGAAGGGACTTCCTCCTCTTCTTCTCTATCTCCCATCTCTTTCATGGCTCTGATACCACCTGATGCAGAGATGGCACAAGGGAAGCACAACACAAAGAAAGTTTGTTCTCCTTAGCCCACTCACCCACTTCACTTCTTTAATCCAACACAATCAAAGGCACATTCAAGGGTAAATGAAGGATTTGTTACTTAGGCTCTTGTCCAACTCTCAAGGCTATGTCTACACCTTCATGCAAGTCTAAAAACACCTTACCAACACTTGGTTTGATCACCAACTTCCCAAAACTCTCCAATCGATACCTTGACTAGTAAGGCTACTAGCTCTCCAAACTAGGTCTTCTTCACACAACTTGACAAAATCCCAAATGACTAGCCAAACAAATGATGGTTTTAGATACCCTCTATGGAACCCTATCAAACTCCCAAGTCTCCTATTCCAACTCTACTCCAGCAATCCAGAACACTCATTTGGTCTTCTAGGCCTAATTGATTAATTTAGTCTAGGTTACAAAGCAAGTGCTCAAAATTGGGTGCATAGATCAGGGGTAGGAACTTGGAATGATTCTACCATACCCAAACAACTCAAATCCACCATTTATTTGCTCACTCTATCAAACTTTTGTCATTTACATCACCAAATTGCATAATTTCAGTCAAATACATAGAGATATTTGACCTAGGGCATCACCTTAAAAATAGAAGATTGAATTTCCCAACAAAAAGCTTTTGGAATCAAGTAGTATACACCCCTAGCCCGCATTTGACTGAGTGGCATGAAATTTCATCGATGGGAATGCATTCTAGGGCCAAATTTGTGGGACAGCCCTAGAAAACAGGGTTTCTAGACCAGTCCTGCTTAAAAATATAATAATTTTCACTACAACCACTTCAGAACCTCAAACTAGTTGCATTCGAACCCTGACTCAGTCTAGTTTCAAAAAAAGTACATTTTCTCACTTGGAAAATCCATACAAGCCGTACATAGAAAGAAAAATAAGGAAAAATAATCAGTTTTCTTGATTTTTGTGCCCAAATTCCATACAAAAACTTTCTCCTCCATACTGGAGCAAGATGTCCTCCATATCAACCTATCTAGGTTGGTATACAACTTCTACAAATAGTTTTAATAACCAAAATGAAGTTGCAACCGGTCAATGTGTCATTGACACCATTGACAACACTTGACACTATGGCATTTTTGGCCTTAACACAAAGAAACCGATTGGTTTAACTTGTGTAATGGATCTCAAATGACCAACATACTCCCTAAAACATGAAAAAACACAAAAACAATAAAAAAACTCAAAAACCAATCCTTTAGACCTTCTAGGCCTGATTGGCACAATAAGGATCCAAGTGGACTAAGCATGATTGAGGTTTATATGGTCACCTCAATCATCTTGACCACACAAAAAGGACCATATACTCATGGCTAAAGCCTTATTACAATCAAAACCACAACTTTCAAAAAAATGCAAACAAAGTGACTTTAGGAACCAAAGTGCTCCTAGGTGCCCTGCACCAACATTAGTAGCACAAAAAACCCCATGATAAGGTAAAAAACATGAAACATCGACAACACTTTGTTTTGCAAGCCTCGAAGTCAAAATGGTCAAAAAATGGAATCTACAAAATATCTAAAAATATTGATTAGTTATAGTGAAATAAATTGTAGAATTAGATTATTCAAGAAATTTCATGCACTTTTAGAAAAGTGCCCTAAAATCATATCAATTTTGCATGATTTATAAGTGTTTGAAGTTCAAATTGACCATTGACTTTGACCAAAAAAAGTCTAATAAAATGGTAATTTTACTTGATAAGACCTACACTGCTGCATAGCTTACTAAGTTAGCTTTCCAACAAGCCCCTGTTCTTGCAATTTTGACGTTGTATGCCCTAGTTATGAGAAAAAGAAAAAAATAGCCCCCTAGGGCATGTAGAGGTGAAGGCAGGTCTGTTGTCGGACATAAACTACTAATGGTTAAGGTATCAGCCGGTCACATGAAATAGTTAACTATCTACATATACCAAATGTATTATGCCAAATGTATTACAGGCATCTAAACCCCTAATCTGTGACCAAACTATAAACAGATTCCTGATGGGAGGAGGAGCTTAGGAGATCACAGACAGTTTATGGGGATGTCAGTCAATGTTTAAATCATAATGGAGACTTTGGTTCCCACCAATCAATCCATGACAAATAGTAAATGGTGTCTATAATATTAACATTGAACAAAACAAAGCACCATGACTATTAACCTTAAAGTAAAGTAAAGTTTAATCACAAACTGATGCCATTTAGAATATGGAAACGCAATGACCAATGATTAAAGCCCTCATGTAGTGCAAGAAATTCTAGATACAGGATGAGCGACCATTGAATACTGTTATTAACATGTGTGTAACAAGGAGATATTATGGCCTAAGACCAAGATAGGGATGGCGCATAAGGGATAGCCTAATCAGCAAAAGGGCATTGACTCAGTTATGGAGGCACTGTCCATCATGTGGAGATGTAGCCATTGTTGAAATCAAAGATGTTGCACATCCCAATAAGTGGTGAGTTCACAAATGAATGGCACTGTCAAATATTTAGAGATAAGGCAGCCACAAGCAACATCAAGCGTCCATTATAAAAGGCACTACCTTAAACTATGGTGCGGCCTCATAAAAGGAGTCTCAACCATTTTAGTACAAGTCTAAAATAAGCACAACATTATATATGGAAGATGCAACCATGAAACATGGGGTAAACAATATAAACTTAGGCACTCTATCCAGATGTAGCATAACATTTCAATAAGAGTGACCTATGCAAGTCAGAGGAGCAACCAATTTAAAGACAAAAAGGTACACAGTCTCATAGGTATGGTGCTACCTAAATGCAAGCCAATAAAGCTTTAAATTGTTGCGCAAGCAACATAATGAAGGTATGGGCATTTTGATAGAAGCACATATCATCAAATTCCAAGTGCACACTATAAAATCAATGCACAAGTCTATAGGAATCAATGGCTCAACCATTTTGAAGAGCAAGATGCCACATTGTAAAATGGCGTGGCCTGGGTGATAAACAAAATGCTTAGCCTATGTATGGGAGAAATGCATGAAGAAAAGGTCTCTAAGTGTGCAAAAGAATGAATAAAAGGTGACACAAATCATGAGAAATGGTGTACCAGCTACCCATAATACTTCACCATTGCCAATAAAAATTGAAGACTCAGCTCATCATATATAAAGTGGTGCAAGCAATCAAGGTGTGCGGCCTCTACATGGAACTACCCATGATATAAAAACAAGGTGCCACCATATTAAATGTGACCAAGGGCTATCAAATGTGACTCTTAGGGTTTTATATGTAGATGAAGGATGAAACATAGGCGGCGACATGGATACCTCAAGGTGGCGAGGGAAACTTGTACTAGCAGCGGAGACTATGGAGTCTGGATAAAGGACGACAGAAGTGTTTTTTAACAGGTGGTTAGGGTTTTGAGCAGTGAATAAGACATGTAGTGAAGAACTTTAAACTAATGGAGTGTGGCCAAGAACATTAGGAATTAGAGTTTCTGTGAGTGACTGATGGGATCTTAAATCTTGCAATCAAACAAGTATTAATCCTTGCAATAAATAAGAATCAACCTCCAACCAAAAACAAAAATTACAAATCTAAAACCCTCAATGAAACACAAAATAGGATGCATGAAACAAAGCAATGAAAACTAGGATTTGACCAGAGACCCCTGTGCAGAGGCTGTATGGTATGGCCCTGTGGAGGGGCCTAAAACTAAAAAAAAATCAATTTTTGTCTGTAGCCAAATTTGACGAATTTATAGTTTTTTTCATGGAAAGGGCCTCTTAGACTCAACAGCGAGGTCCGTTTGAGACCAGGAAGCCACCTACAAAAAATGAGGTGCTAACATTAATAAAAAATGTTAGATTTTTTTCGTTTCACGTTGGGTTCACCATTTTGTGCTAGGGAAAAACTAGTTAAACATGCAGAAATAAAACTACAACTAATCCTAATTGCAATGAAGTGTAATCAAACTTAGAAATATATCAAACAAGAATGAAAACAACTAAGAAGTCTAAGCTATCTTGTCTAATCTTCATTGTCCTCTTCCATCTTGCCTTATTTGTTCTTAGATTTGTAGATTTTATACAATCTTGAGAAGCTCATGGTTATGGACAACAAGATATCGGAGGGTTTACAATAGATTTTGAGTCTCTAAGAGCATAAGGGGTGAAAATGAAGTTGAAAGAGGTGTTTTATAGAACACCTGATTTGAATGGAGGGCTAGGATTGAGAGTTGACTTTAGGGCCAAATGGAGGGCTCTAGGATGAGTTAGGGTTTTTTCACCACTAGAGGACAAAAGACAATTTAAATTTGAGATAAATGGTGAGGTGGATAATGGGATTTTTAAATTAAATAAATGGTGTTCATTTATTTAATTGTTTGAGGAAAGGGATAATGTGATGGGGTTGATTTATTTGTTTGAATAAATCAAATGAAGGGGACATGTGAACCTTAATTAAACAAATGGAATTTATTTAATTGAGTGAAAAGGGATATTAGGACATGAATGATTAAACAATTAATTAATTAAAATCAATTATTTAACCATAGAGGCAAATTAGGGAAAATCAGTGGATTGTGGAGGAAATTAGGGTTTCGCAACCTAAGGACACTTTTAGGTGTCTACAAGAATTACATAAAGTTTAGATTTGTGGCAGTCCATGAGGTTTGTAGATAGAGTGCCAACTATGAGATAGTTTACCAAGGTGTAATTATGGATAGATCACCAACCTAAACATGTCACAATTAAAGAGAGGGAAAGGTACAATCAATGTTGTAGGTACAATGGATGAGATGTATGAGATGTTGACTATGTAGCATTGGAGAAAGACTATCAGAGGAACCCTAACCCTATGGTCAAGGAAAGTGATGAAGAGAATGAGGTAGATCCTATGGAATCAAGTGGAAGAAAAGAATACAAGGAAGAAATGATACTGAAGGTCATAACCAATATTAGTAAGAGGCTAGAGTGGACATCCTGAACTATTTTGGGAGCTTGGATTCTAAGGTGGTGATTAACTAGATCATTTATCCAGATGGGCACTTTAAGTATGAGGACAATGCAAACTTGTATAGAGTGAAAGTTTCCAAGACCAAGTTGAAATTTCATGTGGTGATATGGTGGAAGGAAATCTATATAGAGATAAATAGAAAAGGGAAGCCTTACATTATAAAGTGAGACTAGATGGTGGAGAAGTTGAAAACCAAGTTCATCCTAGTGAATTACTAGTTGGAACTATTGAAGGAGCTACATAATTTGTGGTTGGGAGATCTATCTGTGGACTACACTAAAGGATACTATAGCCTAACAATTACATCAATGAATCATATGGAAGGGGCTAAGAAAGTTACAAAAAATGTTAGTGGATTGAGGTAATCCATCCAAGGGGAGTTGGTAATGTGGAATATTCAAATATTTGTGGGGGCCTACAAGTTGGCTCTCATTGCATAGAAGAAACTAAACCAAAAACAAGAGGAAAAGTAGAACCACCAAAAATAAAGAGAAGAGAAGGAATAGGGTGGAAATATGAGATGAAGTGACTAGGAAGCAACCCCAAGAGGTCAAGGGAGAGGTAACCAATATTATAGTGAAAGAGAAGTGTAAAGTTCCCACAATGAAGAGAAATAAGATGATAGGAGCTATCACGACAATAGAGAAGATGACTATAGAAGCTATAAAAAAGGTAGAAAGGATGATGGAAGTTACCATAAAGATGAAATAATAGAAGATTCTCACCATAGCGAGGATTGGGGAGAGCATGGAGAATATTCTTAATAAGGTATAGGAGGATATGAGAGGAAAAGTTATAAATCCTTTAGGGGAACCTATTTCAGGTATAATAAAGGATAGGTCATTTGAGTGTTGAGGAAAGAGGATAGAAGATAGTGCAAGAGCTATATTTTGTGAAGAGAGGTCACCCACCTTAGAGAGGGATCTTGAGTGTGAAGATTCATTAGTTTCATGGAGAGATTTAATGTGTGATAGGAGGGATGACTTGACACAAAGAAAGTCTATTCTAGACTAGATGTAAGGAATGTAGTAAATGTTGTGAGGTGGTGGTGAATAGTGGCAACATAGACAACTTGGTGTCTATGGAGATGCTTAACAAGTTGGGGCTAAGAAGGATGAGGAATCCATGCCCACACTAGATAGATTGGTTGTAAGAGGTGGACTAGATTTTGGTGGAGGAACAATGCTAGGTGAGGTTCAACATAATGGTGTACCATGATGAGGTGTTGTGTGACATTGCACCAATGGATGTCTGCCACCTTCTGTTGGGAAGACCATGGTAGTTTGATAGGGAGGGAATGTATGATGGGAGAGCTAACACATACATGATCTAGAAGGATGGACAAAGGCACAAGTTAATGCTATTGAGGATAAGTGAAGGATAATTTTACAATGTTGGTGTGTGTGTTAGGGAGGGATGATATGCATTGATTCCAAAGATGAATTACATTGTTGGAATGACTAGCAAAATAAAAAATGTAAAATAAGTAGTATAGAGGAGAAGCCATGAGAATGGGGATCAAGAAAAGGAACTATCTAGAGGACATGATAGATGAACATGAGGATGGGAAGGTATATTGAGGAACATGCAAGACGAAAGCATAATACAAGGGTATGAAGTAGTCAGGAAGGAGGCAGACAGATGTGAGGGACTAGTTGTTTGTAAGGGAGAGTGTGTTGGGACTAAATAGAGGCCAAGGATAAATAGTGCAAAGGATGATTGGTGGAATAGAGTGATAAATAATATGGGAGCAAATTGTACTTAGGTTAGATCACTTGAGGCATACCTGAAGAGGTGGAAGGAGTGAGTTCAAGAAGCAACAAAGTGGAACCTCCAAAAAAAGGTGGTGGACCATCTTAAAAAATAAGGGACTCATTATTTTATTTACCCTAGGAATCCTCAAAATGTGGTATCTTATCTAAGAAAGTGGAATTTGTGGTTTAATTTGATAGTTTATGTGTGTAAGTTTATGGTTAATACTCTATGGTGATAAAAATACATTTCATTACATTGAGGAATTATCTTCTATGATTGTGGTGATAGTTATTTGTGTGGTTTTTAATATTCAATTAAAATTTGAGGTTAATTTGATGATTAGAGTTTGGTAATTTGGTTCATAAAGTCTATGTGGCTTGAAAGTGTGTTCAGTTGGAACTTCTTTTGTTTGTAGAAGGTTTATTTTATATTTGTTATAATGGGTGAATATTTAGAAGGAATTTAATATCTATTGAAATGTTCTGTGGTGCACCACATGGATATTCTCCACCATTTGACCATTGTAATTTGTAAGTTTGATATATTTAGTCAGTGACACATTTCATGTGGTTTCAAGTTTTGTGCCATCTCGAGGCTAACATGGATCATGTGAGGATCTTAAGGATAATATAAATAAGAGGTTTTGACTCAATTGGAGGCAAGCAAAGAAGATCAAGATGGAGCAAGGGTGTAGAAGGTAAGTTTAGTAGCAAGGGATTGAGATCAAAGAAATAGAGTATGGTTACTAGTAATATGATGTGGGATACAATCTGAAGGTATCCAATGTGGCATGTAGAAATATTGTTTGAGTGGTGAGAAGTAGATGTAGCTATGTTTGAGTCATTGTTTAAGCCATGTGGTATGTTTGTGGTGAAATTGTGAGGTTATATTGTACTTGAAATCATTATGTGGTCACTTGTAGCTAGTTTGGAAGTGGTGTTCCATAATTATTTTAATTTGTGTAATCTTAATAATATTGTGTAAACAAATGGTCATGGTCTGACATGTTAGAGGGGCCATTGTGGCAAACTTTTAGCTGTCATTGAATGATAATCTTGCATGTTATATATTCAATGATATGTCATGTGTTTTTATGTGATTTCAAACATGTGTTGTAGAGATTTATGGTTAAATCCATGTTGTGGGATACATAGTTGGACAATTTTTTCTTGGACCTCCTACCATGACTACATTAAAATAGGTGCGATCACCAATTAAATTCCAATCAATTCAAAGTATTAAATGGTGGTGCAATCTCTAATGAAATTATAGTGAATTTAGAGAAAATGTGAAATATTTCCATGAAATAATAGGTATAGTAGGGAAAATGTCTATTATAGCCATTGAGTTATAGGTGGCTTATATAAAGTGTGGCCCATCACCTCCAAATTGTAGGTCATTTTAGGTTAATGTGTTTAATCACCCATGCAAAATGTAGTATGACTATGTAGTATGGATTCATATTTAAGAAAAAATTACTCCATTCACTCTTTAGGAATTAATTTATAGATTCACCCATTTGCTACATTAAAAATTTGCAATTTATGGTCCTCTAGATTAGTATTTGATCAATCCACTGAGTTGCCAACTATGATATGGAAGGGTACATTCTTAAAAGTTGGGTAATAGATAGAGGCCGCAACTCTACTTCAATGTTCCATTCCTAGTGAGTAACAGAGACATAATTATCCATTTGAATCATATTTTCTATTTTCTATTATATGATTAATCTCTATAATAGTACAGTTCTCATCTAGAGTTAGGACTTGCATATTTGTCATGTGTTGATATTGATTTAAATATTTCTTTTTTATAGTACTTCTATAATGTATATTGTATGACTAATCTCTATAGCAATAGTTCTATATTTATCTTTTATGTAGACTATATCAATGGTTGTGGGATATTAGTTGAGTAATGTCTCTAATTTATTTACTTCCAAATAAATTTATGTTGATGGTTTTACCTCAGTGTTCACTACCTCCTTTTAGGTATACTATGAAAGGCATGTATTTAATTAACCTAGCTACACCATCAAATCAAACCAAATCAATGGCTCATGAGGCTCCAAGGAGAAAATGATGATGCTAAGATAAGGAAGCAACACCATTGGTAAAAATATATTACATGTCAGTTGGGAGCCCACTATCATTTTATTTTAATATGTCCATGGTATAGGTCCATAGACTTGAATGCACAACTAGGTTCCACTTGTATAAATTTATTATGAGCCCATAGTACTAAATACGCATGTTTTATTTATCCCAAACCATTTGATCAAAATGAATCAATACCTAGGGGGCTCAAAGGTAGAAATAAAAATTATCTAGGTAGGAGACAATTCAATTAGCTAGCAAAGGTGATGCATCAGTTGTTGAGCCCCATAGTAATAGGTCTATAGGTCATACTTATAAGTGTATAGGTCATAAATATAGGTATATTTTAAATACTATTCCTCTAAATTGTTTAGGAATGAAGATTATGTACTCCCTCAATTGAATGTGTAGCTAGGGTCCACTTGAAAATCTTTATTTATCTCAGTAATGTATAATTTTATCAGGAGGCCATAGTATTAAACCAAAGTCACATGTTTTATTTATTCTTTACTATGGGATAAAATTGTATCAATGGTAGAGTGGATGGAGAACTACAAGGCAAGGGAACGGTTTATGGTGGTGGATGATAGTGACAGCGAGGATGAAGCAGATGCCATCGAGTTGCCACTACTACCGGACTATGGAGAGGATTGGATTGAGGATGATGAGAGGGATGTCGAGGAGGTTGCTAGAGGCCTGGCACACAGGAAATGTAAGTTGGACTACCTGGTGAAGGCTCGTGTGGCACACGCAAGGAAGATAAAGGAGGTGACCGAAAGGTGTCCCAAAATGGATCCTAGGAGCCCTATCTTCACTGCAGTATGTGGTCCCATCAAGCAGAAGAGGACAAGCTAAGACTTGTGGCAATGTTTTGTGTAGTGATGTATGGGATTAGTTAAGTGATTAGGAGGATAATAAATATATGTAGTTAGTTATATATCAGAGAATGTTTTAAGGGATAGGGTGGTAAGCTATAAGTAGCAATTTTGAGGTATGCAGATGGATTAACTACTTCAATCTGAACTCTGGAATATGTATACTTTTTTATACTTCTGATATAATACAAAGGGTGCTGGCCCATACCATCGATTAAATTATCAAAAAAAAAAGTATATCAATGGCTCATGGATCTCCAAGGATAAAATAAAGATGGCTAGAGTGGTAGGCAATGTCATTGGCTAGAAAAAGTGGTGCATCAATTGTCAGGTCCCTCAATAATTGTATATTAAATTAAATGATAAAATTTAATTAATAAAATTAGTAATTTAATGGTCGATGAATGTAAATTAGTTCCCTATACATGTTGATATTGTCATGGTTAAAATCAATTAAATATATATTTGATAATCTACTACAATTGTATAGGTAGTATCTAGACAGGTATAGTCAATGTGTGTTTCTCACATTATTATTATTTTGTGTAAGCATATGTTTTTTATTATATTATTTTTTATTATTATTCCTCTAATTTTTTATTGTTTTGGATATTCCCACAATTGGATGTGCTACTGGGGAACACTTGAAATGATTTATTTATCCTAACTATTATAATTTTATTAGAATCCCATAGTATTAAAACAATTCCACATGTTTTATTTATTATACATGGTGTGATCAAATTGCATTAATAGATCTTGAGGATCCAAGAATAAAACAAAGATAGTTAGAGCAAGAGGTCATTCCATTGGCCAAAGATAGTGATGTGGAAATTGGTAGTGCCTGCAGTAGTTTTATTTTAATTTAAATAATTGAATTACTAATTCAAATCCCCAAATCATAATTAAAATATTAAAATATTGTTAATATTTATTGACCACCCTAATTTTTTGTATTATCTCATGCATATGCCATCTTATTCTCATTCATTATAACTAGTTTGATTTTATTCATTTTGTATGAGTAGTTATTTGCATATGCAGAACTTGAATATTTTGAATTTGTAACTTTGTGAACACTACTTTAACACTTTTATAACACTGTCAAAGGAAGATGACATCTTCAAATGTGTAAAATCAAGGACTAAGAGGAGCTCCATAAAATAAAGTGAATCCCTCCATAAAATCCCATTTTAATCAACAACAATGAGATTATATAGCAAGTGATGGTCCATCAGGAATAAATAACTAAGAAAATGCACTTGACAATTAGGAATTCTATTCAAATGAGATTGAGAATGATTGAGAATGATGGTGAACTTGAGTCAAAAATATTGTCAAAGAAACATAAACCACATCAGTTAGACATGTCAAAAAAACTTCAACTCGAATGGGTTTCCAAGTATCCATTCATATAACTTGTAAAGAATAAATATGAAGATGGCATGCCAAAACTATGTTGCTATAATATTTGCAACTAGAAATTAAAGAAAGATAAGACATTGCAACTGAAATTAGACACTATTGAGAAGCATGGAGGTAAAGTTTATGGCAAGGTGAATGTAAATGGAGATTTGAAGTCAATGATGCACTAGAAAATTAAAGATGAACGTGCTCATGCTTAGAATGTAGCTAAGTACAAAGAATACATGCAATCTTAGGCATGGCTAGCTATTGTTGGATGTTCCATATTTTCTCTATTTGGAAAGTTGATGGAAGCAAATGTATACCTATGAAAATGAGACCTAAAATGGATGCAAATTACACCTAAAATGCATCCAATCTCAAGTCCAAGGGACTTGAAGATTGGACTAAATCACTACTATGATTTTATACTAAATCATGCACCCTATCTAAGCAAGGTAGTGATGATATGTCCTAAATGGATAATAAACTAAGCTAAGCTAGTTGAATTACACTAAGAGCTATAGATGTGAGAACTCAAATTGATAGAGTAACTTTGCATATGATGGCTTGTTCCAAATGGGAGGTGGAGGCCTCAATTTATAGATTTTTGGAGATGAGATTGGAGGGCTAGGATCAATTTGAAGGATCAATGGTTGAGATTGATTCAGGATCCTCAAGCAAGGAGAATTGGATAAATGGCATGATTGGATTGGATGAGAAGGTTTCCCTAAGATTCAAAGGATGATCAATGGATGAGAATGCAAGTTTGAATGGATGGATGGCTAGGATTGAGTAGGTGTATGACATGTAAGGACTAATTTATGAAAAGGTAAGGCTTGGACTTTGTGAGGAATTTTAAATTCCATGGAGAGGACAAGTGGAATTTAAAATTAGAAGAATAGTATTCAATAGTGCCACATGGAATTTTAAATTGAGATGAATAGTGACACATGGAGTGGGGTGGAAGAAAGAGGACAAATGTACTCAATTTGGAAGATTTGCCCATGCTTCCAAAGTACCACTTGTCATGTACAAACATGTACATTGGATGACAAGTGGACTTCTAGAAACATGGGGGTTTGTAATGATGAATTAATTAAAGTTAATTCATGTGCACATGGATTAGAAGAAAATAATTATGATTACTAAAAGTAATCAAAAGTGCACAAAATAAGGAATTAAATAAATATGATAATTTATTTAATTTTTGTGATGAACTATAGTAAAAAATATTTAATTTTCAAACTATAGTAGAAGAATTTAATTTTCATGATAGGTTAAAGTCACAAAATAAATTAATTAAATAATTAAAAATTATTTAATTAATAGTCAGATTGGATGAAATGATGCAAGTGGATTAGGGTTGAATGTGTGAGTGGATTAAGTTGGTTGTGACCATTTTCACATGTCTACACAAGTCATTTGTCGAAAATTGTAAAATTAATAATTTATTCCATATATTAAATAGAGTTCACTCATTGATAGGCTTTATAGAATATAGGAATTTTATGCAATTTATTGGAGTGCCCAACTTTCTACTCTCCCATTGGTCTATCAATAGTGCTTGGGAATTGGGTTCAGTGTTTGGCTATGGTGGGAAGCAAGAAATACAAGAGATTGAATCATGTGATTTTCTTTGCCTTGTCTCTAGATGAGGTGATGGCCATTAATAATACTCGGGTGTGCATGCAGATTTATATTGTAAACATTCATATTCACCAACCTCATCTACTTACAATTCATAAAATTAAATAAAATTCTACCTCCACTAACCTTATGGAAACTGTCAAAAATAGTTTGATGGATATTTGAGGCCTAGATTATTTGATGATTGCAAAGAAGTTGGTCTACATTGGTGCAAATGGGGCATTAGTCATGTAGCATCATAGAAATTGGCTTATTGTCAATTTGTAGATATCATGTTCATTGTACATGACTAGCATTCATTATATGGCCCAAATAATGGTTTTGGGTTTTTAAATTGTGAGCTAGTCTCAATTTATTTTGAAAGTTGAAGATCTTGTGTGTGGTATATACATGTTTTTATAGACTTGTCCAAAATGATTTTTAGAGTTCCAAAGATTTGTTAAAGGACTTACTCTAGGTAACAAGCTACTTAATGATTGTGATACCAGTTGGATACCATTACATAGAGTAATAAATAGATGATTCCAAGTGTACTAGTCATTACTAGGCCTTTTCTATAAAAACTACTTAAATTAGGCAATGTTGGCACTATTCACTAACGTTGAGACACTATTGACTCTATTTGGTATTCTTTCCTTATTGGGAGAAAATAACATTCTATCAAAGCAAGAACAAGATAGAACAATGTACATTGTAGAATACTCAAAGCTATGGAAAATGGTATGTCTTACTCTAAACAATGTATATATCAATGAATCTAAAGGATTTATGGTTTGAAAGTTTGTAAGATGGCAAGTAATGCTAGACATTGAACACCCAAATAACTTTCTAGAGTACAATGATGTAGGTGATTTATTTGTATTAGTGCATGGATATATGATAGAATTAAGATACTTTAGTAAAGTTGGACATAGCTATAGCGTAAGACAAAAAGTTATTAGAAGGGAGGATTTTAAGGATCTCGTGTCTTCTATAAATGATACATTATGAGAAATTGTGACAAGTTTGTCTTTTGAGATCAAAGTACTTTCCTTGGGATGAACTCCTAGAACCAAAGGCTATAGTTTATCCTCTATATTTCAATGCCATTAGCATGTATTTTGTTAGTTCGTTAGAGGATTTTCAGATCAAGGTGAGGTATTTGGATGATCATTTTAGTAGAATGGTAGAAATAAATGGAGTATAGATAGAAGGAATAATATAAGACAAATTTGGTAGAATAATATTTTTGGTTCACATCAACAATGATTGAATAGTTTAAATTTCACATCCATGCTTTCAAAGATGGTTGAATAACTAGGCAATCAAAAACATTAATTTTGAGTGAAATTCTATGATATTTTATTTTATAATATTTTAAACATGTAGATTTGTGTAAAACAATGATTCTAAGTTGAGTGGAGGATGATAGATTTTTTGGTTCTTTATCATTTTTGATGTTACAGTTACGAAAAAACTTGAAAAACATTCGAAGAACTGTTTGAGGCTCTATATGAACAAGATACAATGTTCAGACATTTCCAATTGATATAGCTATTGCAATTTGGGAGTTCACTTTTAAAAGAAGAGGTGTGACAAATGTTTTTTCTCAATTAGAAGGGGATCAAGTAGGTACTTCAAAAAGTGTTTCAGAAGCTCGTCAATTGAAACACAAGATGAAGAAGATGAAGATCTAGTTCTCAACCAATGTCAAACACAAACAACCAAGATATTTGGTAGATTATTGATTTTTATTAATAACATGAGTTATGGTCAATTTCTCCAAAATATAAAATTTATATTTTCTTTTTATAATTGCTAAATTATACAAATAGTAAATTCATAGATTGTGAAGGTGTGGTGTTATTTAGTTTCAGTTTCTTCATACTTTTAATATTCATGTAGCCAACTCATTCTTCCTTTGAAAATAGAGTCAATATAATCAATCTAATATGAGTATTTGTGCATGTCTACATTTCTTACAATAATTTTTCTTACAACAATAATTAACATTAAAATGAGTTAAATGTATTTACTTTTAAATAGACCTTATAATAATTGAGCTTACAACAATACTTTATAAAATCTTGTTCCTAACTGTTAAAGAACACTTGATAAAACCTAAGAGGAAGATGATCACTAAAATCACTCCAATAAACTTGTATTAAACTTCATAAACATTTTTGAAACACTTTAACTTGTTAGGAAAGTACCATGTGATTATGACCCATCTTGTCAAGTTATTAAGTTCTCATGACAATTTCTAATTGTCCAATCCCAATGTAGAAACCTTACATGTATTTATTTTTGTTATTTATCATGTGCCTAATAATAAATAATAATAGCAGTAGGGTGTGGACACACATTGTGTAAGTAGTTTTGTATAGGAAAAGGGCTTAAAGTTTGAACCCAATGGGTGGTGGACATATTCAAAGAGAGTTGGAGGGTGTTGACCAGTTAAAGGAAAAGTGAAACATTTATTGCATTTTTAAGGTAGCAGGTTTGACAATGCTTTTTAAACTATTATAGGGATTTAATGACTAAGTTTCCCTAGATTTTAGCATGGGGTGTTAAGAGGATAAAATTGTAATGAGAAGCACTTATTTTCCTTTTGATATGGAATTTATCCCAATAGCTACAAGGTTTCCTAGCACTAGAGAGCAATATTTTCCTATTGGTAGACCAAATTTAGAAAACATTCACAAGGAGTTTTTGAAGCGAGGAGAGCAAATCCAAATGGTGTCTGGTATATGAATCTTATGGTCCTCATTACTAGAGCTATGGTCAAAAGTGACATATTCTCTCATTCATTATGTGACTTGTGAGAGAAGGTACTAATTTATATATAGTTATCATTTTCATTTAATGGTGTATTTGAGACATCAAAGAGTCATGAAAGTTCCATATTTTTATTCAAATCCTCGAAAGAAATGTCTCTAGAAGTACAAATTTATAAAATAAAATACCTATCCCATCATGGGTTAATTACATTGGTAGTAACAAAGGCCTTGAATCAAAGGGAACCTCAATTACCTCAAGAAGTGTTATTACAAAACGTATTGCATGTGGAAAAGATGTTGTTAAGGAATATGACCACACTCTATTCCATGATGTAGGTATATAAATGAGTAATATGTTGAACACAATGAGGTGCTAAGAGGGGGGGGTCAATCAACACACACTAAAACTTAAATAGATATTTGTAGATACAACTGAATTACTTAGAGAATAGAAAGTAAATCACGCAACATAAGAATCAATGCAAGAACACCAAGATTTTTACGTGGAAACCCTAAAATAGGGGAAAACCATGGTGAGTGTAGCTCACAATATATTATTCTCACTACAAAAATGTTACAACTTTGTTTTTGGTCTACAACCCAAGGAAGCTACTACTCCCTATACTTTGTGCTTACAAAAATTACAACTTTGATTTAGGATAGAACCCAAGGAAGCTACTACTCCCTAAATATTTTGGTCACTGCATTTAGGCTTTACAAGGATAGATATATGGACTATTGCAAAGTAGACATTTGATTTATGCTGATAATGTAGTCTTCTTTTTCTATTCAAAACATGCCTTCAAACTGATTCTACACACTTCATGCCTTGCCCTCTACTATATCATATTCGTATGCACATCTTTTCATCTCAAATGAATTTGATCTTCTATAAATATCCTCTCCAACACTTCAAAACAATGATTAGGTTGGCATCATAAACATCATTGAATAAATATGTATCAGGTAAGTGCAAGAAGATGAGTATAGATTTTGTAGAAGTCTTTCGTGGATGGAAAATGCTGCTTGGAATGGGTACCCATTTTGAAATAATGGGGACCTGTTTTGAAATAATGGGTGCCCATTTAGGAACAAGAGCTTGAGCCTAAATGGGAGCCCATTAAGAACTGGGCTCCCATTTAGGATCGAGAACCTGAAGAAAAATGGGTACCCATTATGAAATGGGTACCTGTTTTTAAAAAGTATTTATTTTTTGAAACATGCCTATGGCTAATTTTTTTTTTTTGAAATGGGTACCCATTATTTTTAGAATGGGTACTCGTTTATAGAGGGCACCCGTTATGAACGGGCGCCCATTTATAAATGGGTACCCATTTCTAAAATTTTTAAATTGCAAACCCATGTATTTGCATTGGTTTTAGGCTTGGAAACCTAAGCCTTAGGTTTTGACCTACAACTAAGAGACCATGAAAAGAACAAGAGAAAAAACTAGTTTCACTACTATGGTTGATGACTTTTCTTTTCAGAATCTCTTAATGAGATTAAAATCCATTGTAGATCTGAAAGTCTAGTTTTCAAATATGTAATTTTTTATACTATTAGACATAATTTTATATTTATTAATTATTTTTTAAACAAAGAGACTCATAAACTTAAAATAACCTATGTTACTATTTTTTAATAACTTTTGATTTTGAATGTTTCTTGAAAAAAATTACGTCTGACTAATATAAACATCATTCTCTACAAGATCAAAAACAATTAGTGAATTGATTAGTTTAGCTCAAATTATGTTGGTCGTACACGAGGGGTTTTAAAAACACTAATTAGGACCATTAAAAATTTAAGTAAATAAAAATTTGTATCAAAAAATTACAAAAAAATATCCTGACCAAAACTCAACATCTTGTGCATCTTTCCATAGAAAGAATTAGAAAAATACCTTCATTTAGGTCAAATTATGTTGGTCGTACACATGCATGCTTTGGCAAAAAATAGGGACTTTTAAAAAGCCACTTTTTGTACATCCTATAAAAAATAAACTTCCTTCATCTGGGTATTAGAAAAAATTACATATTTGAAAACTAGAAACAAAATTCTACATTTCATATTTTTATATCATCTTAATATTTTATGTGCAAGTGATCCAAATTTTCACTCCAAGTATGACAAAATTTAAAAAATATGAAAAGCACTTCCACTTTTTGGCCAAAAAGTGTACTCATCTTCTTGCACTTACCCTATCTCTTCAAGGGTTGGCCTCAATACATACAATATGATAAAAAATCCTTATTGTAGACCTTAGGACTTCATGAAAGGAATCAAAACATATCTCACATCTTCCAAAGTCAAATCAATAGGTCAGGATCTATCGCACATACTATAAACTTAACCTGCTAGCTCAAACTGCTCAAAAACTGCTAACTGGTCATCTTCACACTACTAGGGAGAAGACAAAATATTCATGTGGACTAAGAATTCAATCATGTACAATCTCAATATCATCTATTCACCTTTTTACTGAAGTATCACATCAATCTATACATCTGCAAAGCAAGAAACATGATGAATTGTAGGAAATAAAGCATTCTAGACCACATGTGACACTTCATTGTTGAAAATCAGGAACACTGAGATGGGAGGTGAATCAATGTTTGATAAAACCTTTCATACACTTTAAATTTTAACCATTTTCCAAAATTAATTAAACAAAAGCATAATATGCAAATGAATAGCAACCACAAAGACATAACACATGGACACCAAGATTTTTACGTGGAAAACCCAAGAAAGTGAAAAATAATGGAGAGGATTAGCTCTCAATATATATTGCAATCTTTTCAAATGGTGATGTTTAGGCTTGATCATTCCATGGGCCTAGAACATGCTAGCTCACTACCATGAAGTATAACTAGGTCTAGCGGACTCACTGCTTCAACCCTAAACCTAGAAAGATTACAATGAGTGTTGTTAAACCCTAATGGATGTTCACTGCAAAGATCACTACCTTAAAGAAGATGGCTCGCTACCAAGTACAAGTTAAATTATATAAGAAATATGAATATTGCAAATGCATCTATCAGCATGCCAGGGTGTAGTCATTTAGTATCTGAATACTATATCCTTAGTTTTCATCCTTACTGATCTTCTATCTTTGCTCTACTTTTCTCATGCTCACATCAATACCATATCTATATTAGCATCACACACCAAACACCAAACTTGATCCTGTATATATATCCATAACACTTAAAATCTTCATATTAGGTTAGCATACTCAGATGAAGCATATAGTTAATAAAATTGTAGCTTGTCATCCAAACCCATTCATCAAAATACCTAGTGGACCTAAATAACATTTGAAACATCTTCTTATATGCCAACCTCAACTATAGAACCACTTGGGATAAAGTTCTAATTAATAGAACTTACCACATATAAATCAAACTATCATGTTAGCCTCAAACTCAGACTGCTACTGGTTCAGTTCAACTGTCAGATCATAACTTTCACTATAGACAACATGGCTTGCTTAAAATCATGTCAAAGACTCCTCAGACATCACCCATCATACCTTCAAAAATGCAGAGAAAAATATTCTTTAGCGACATAATGTGGACCATCAAAACTTAGACTCTGTTAAACATTGTAGCGATACTTAGCATCTTGAAACTATCATTCCAGTGAACATTAGATCTTACAATTCTAGATTTAGACACTTCATACAAGTGTTTACAACACCTCAAAACCACATAACAAAATATGCTCTTGCAGAGAAATACAAAGCCTTTTACTTTGCACTGTACACTATCTCTTTCTTAACACTATCCACCCAGACTTATACTTTTCATTAGATGACTTCCGGAGGAAGTTAGATCTAGATCATTGGAATATAGAAACACCAACCAACTATGAACATTATACCCAAGCCACATTTCTAGGTCATCATCTGTGGAAGCACACTGATCCACTTGATGTCCCTTACTCTGTATATTGCCCATACTTATTCATTTCTGCCAATAAGACTTGAATTCCAATATGACCTTCCAGAGTTATGTCTTCATGTCATGTTGAATGGGTCTATGAGCCTTGTTGCCATCAATGACAACTTACAAGTCTATACTGGAGTAGTGTCTCTTGCCAACAATCTCCCCCTTTGGCATTGAGGGCAACACTTAGTGAAAAATGCTTGACTGCTCCCCCTTACTATATACACTCTATTCTCCTACTCCCATCCATTTTTCACTAACCTTCTCTCCCCCTTTGACATCAATGGAAAAGGTGTAGGTTTTGGATTCAAAAATTGTCCAAACTGCAAAATTTGCTATACTCTACTGCATATATAAAAATACACATTTGTATCTTAATTTACGATTGAAGGTAAAATATCTGTATAGATAGTCTTTATCAAAGCTATCTCTCCATTCCAACTACTCCTTATAGTCTCCAAAGTATGAATGTGGCTATTTATCAAAAAGAAGATTTTTTGCCTCCTACACATCTGATGGTGTAGCAATTAATGCGTGTGATTTCAAGGCTTCATCTGCCAGATTGATCACGGAATCAATTTTTAGACTTATTAGCCCCCTTAGCTAGCACAACCTGTCTTTGATTTCTTCCCTTTTCTTCATCAAAATGCTTAGAACATTATGAATATTTACAACCTGTGTCTCTTTGGTACTTATTGACTTAATTGAAGGATTATATGTCTCAGAAATGTTAAGCAGTTTGAGTTCCATGTCCTTGATTTTGTCTTCTAATTCCTTTGCAACTTTTGGCCAAGATAAACAAAATTTGTACAAGTCATAGCCTACTTTTATGGCACTTTGTATACCACTTATTCCTTGCTCTAAGGAGATTTTATCATTGATCAACATGATTTTCAACTTAGCTAATCTTTTCTCATCAAATTCTTTTCTGACCTTTATTTCTACAAATTTTTCAAAGGATTTAAAATGGTTGTTGGTTTAATTTTATCATGCTTTTCAGTTGATCAGTAGATGATGTCAAAGTGTCTTTCTGGTATTCAGGCATCAAATCTCCCAGTATATCAGATACTGTTGTAATGAGCTTATTGTTATACATGTGAGTTTTTATCAATTCTTCCTGAGCTTTTGCTTGGGTAAATGATACTAATTCAAATTTTTGTACCAGAGACAAGGAGTTTAGATTAATTGGTTCTTGAAGAAACTTGGGTGGATCTAGGATTTGTGTACTTTGTAACTTTTCCAAGGTTTCTATAATAGTGTCTTGTTGTATGGTTACACAACATGGTCCATTTTGACTTGACAAAACATGGACCCAACCTTTTTGTTTGGCTTTGCTTGTGTTTTCTACTTGCTAGCAGTCTGGTAAAAGTAAGACAATACAGATGATCCTGCATAAAAGGGACTGGGTAAGTCATCATGATGATGACAGTTTTTAAAATTTAATATTTCATGACAATAACATCATGGTTGGAAAAGGTACAAAATTTCATGCAGGTTTGCCTTTTGGATCACCTTGATATACTTTAGGGAACAAAAGTTATGATGAGTCAAAGATCTGGTCAAACCTGATATTCTGAGGGGAGGATCATATTTCTTAATATCAGTCATCTTATAAAAGATCACCCTGATCTAATATTATCACCCAATAAAATCATTTGCTCTGAACATCCGGACATCAACTTTATGTGATAGCGATACCTACCCAACAAACAACATCATATATTTTGCAAAGATCATATTTCTGAATATCACCCCAATATTTGAATATTGGCCTGCCGCAAAATATCACCCTGAACCAATATCTTGATGACATCATCCAAACCCAGTAAATGAAAAAATAAACATGACGATGATGTCACCATCCTTTTTACCTCGCGGAGGTATATTTCCAAACACGACCCTTCCTACATAACATGACGATGACGTCATAGGGCCACAACGCTGAACTAAGTCGTTATCCTGATGACATCATCCTGATATTTCGGCAGGAGGTCATTTTAGTCTAGCGGATCATATTTGAACATCACCCGATATCTAAATATCACCTGATATTTGAATATCAACCTATCCTATAGAAATCACCCCACGCCTTTCCGCTATAACATTAAATGCACATAGCTGCGGTAGTTGGTTCCCGCCGATTGCAAATGCGATACATACACCTGGCAAGATCTGGAAGTTTTGTACATAAAAATAGCTGTTTCAATTAATTTGCCCTAATTTGCCTTAAAGAAAAGGTTAAAAGCAAATTCACAGACTCATTTTACATCCACCTTACAATAAAAACAAATTTTACAGAGCTGTGTGTTTTCAAACCCTCATACGAATACCTATGGATGCATACTGATT
The DNA here is from genome assembly GCA_027924645.1 of Cunninghamia lanceolata. Taxonomy (NCBI): domain Eukaryota; kingdom Viridiplantae; phylum Streptophyta; class Pinopsida; order Cupressales; family Cupressaceae; genus Cunninghamia; species Cunninghamia lanceolata. The sequence goes on from BSBN01000389.1 coordinate 8,537,288, forward strand.
GTAGCAGAATGAGACACGTAAACATCACTGGTATTTGAATCTTTTCACATAATCGTCAGCATAGTCAGGGGAATTAGCATAATCAAGTAAGTAATTGAAACCTTCCTCTTGTACTTTCTGCATGTCCAGGTAGTATGATTTCTACTAGTTTGAAGCTGTGAATTAGGCATGTTATGATGAAGTAATGATAAATACATGTAATGTGCATCATGCCTTGAAAATATATTGTTATATGCATGCATGGGAAATATGGTGTGGTAAGACTAGTATTGTTCATTGTAGGAGATCATGGCGGACAAGAGATTGCTTAGGTCAGAGGCTGAATTCATTAAGCCCATGTTCACCCAACCTAAAGGGGTACAGTTTAAATATGGTGCCATCACAGATACGCACCAAGGAAACACTAACCTAGCGGCATGGTTAGATAGGTTGAGTGACAAAAGGAATACCAGCACCTTGTTGGACGCTATTTTTGTGTCAGGGATGTGGAGTGCTACAGGATTTCCTTATTCCATGGAGGCTCCTGAGTTAGTTATTGAATGTGCAAGGAATTACAACCCACAGACCAGAAAAGTTGAGAAACATGGTAGGGTTTATGTTGATTTATCTATCAAAGGGATTGCTGCTACTTTCAATTTGCCATTGGGGAAGAAGGTTGCCAGCATGGACCTGAAAAAGTTGGAAACTGAGTATGAAAGTAATAAAAAGACAGCCAGGAAAAGAATGTACAGTGGAGAGTGAAAAATAGTCTGTATAATGCAGCCACCAAATTACCAGTACATTTATATAAATTTGATTTCGATGAGGAATACCAGTATGTGATATCTCTACTCAGCAGAGTGACAGGTCAGTCTGATGCTGGAAGTTTCAAGGATTGGATGTATGGGGTCATCCTGATGTGTGTTTATACAGACAACAAGCCCTTGTGGCTAAAAATGATAAGTGATGCCCTACATGATCAGCTGGTGAACCTGGGAGGCCTGGAGTGTGCTTTTTACATGACTTCATATGTGGTATACTCATGTGCATACAAGGGTACATTTGATGCACTTACAACTATAGGAAAGATTGGTGGTACCACTAATGATGCCCACATTTGGGATCATTATCCACAGTTACAAAGAGTAAACTACCTCTACGATTATAAATTGGTGAATGATGCATTTTCTATGCATCTAGTCAGGACAATGGAGGAAGACAGAACTAAAAGACTGAGCATGGAGGCTCAGGAAGTTATCTATAAGCATGGTGCCTGGTTTATACAGTATGCTTCTTTCTCCTACATCAGGATAGAGGGTTTTGAAGGTCAGCCCCTCATGCTCCCCAGGGATCCCATGGATGCAGTAGTGTTAATGGAGTTTATAAGACAAGTATCTACAATACTGGACACATATAAAGCAAATAATAAGCTTCCACCAGTATTGTTTACAGTAACAATGGGATGGTATATATGCCAGTATTCTAAGAACATGAAGAGGACCATAGCTGGGTTATACATGATGAAATTACAACCGTTCCCACTATGAAGATCATATGATCCATATGATAGGATGCAAAAGATCATGAGGAAGTCCGTTCACCGAAGACATTTTGAAGATTTTTGGGTAGATTGTGAGGATGAAGCCGAAGTTAGAAGAAAATATCCACCCAGATCAATAGTTATGATCTGTAGAAGTTGGACCTCCTATTTTTGGGAAATGTAAAAATGTGTTGGACACATAAAAGAGATGTAAAGGGGAGAGTTACATGTGTTGGTGTGTGTTTTGGCACATCACAAGGCATCTTTGATTGGAGATAATTTGGGTGCCACTTTTGGGTGGTTTTGGCTCATGGTTTTGTAATTCCTAGTATCAGTTTACTATATTGTATCTCCTATATATTAGGAGTTGGAGATAGAAGTTGGGTGTGAGTAATCTTATAAATGTCGAGTTATCTCTTAGATCTCTGGTTGGATATACTCCTATAAAAGATTGCTCTGCAAGTATATTGTAATCTTCTTAATTTTTTAATAATATATTAGGCAGCTTTAGAGGGTGGGTTTTTACCTGAAAGGGTTTTCACAACATATATCTTGTGTTGTGAGTTTTGTGTTTGCATTTGGAAGTTGTTATTGGGTGTGTGCAAGAAGTTGTGTCCACTTTTGGCCAAAAAGTGGAAGTGTTTTCCCTGATTTTCAGAATTTGTCACATTTGACCTAAAAATTTGAAGCACTTAAAAGTGGAATCTTAGAAAAAGTCACTAAATATGAAATATAGTACTCGGAGTCTTGTTTCCAAATATGTAATTTTTTTTAATGCCTAGATGATAGAAATTGATTTTGAATAGGCGTTTCTAAAAACCACTATTTAAAAGTCACTTTTTTTTACTATACCATGTACGTGTACGTCATCCATATTTTAACCTAAATAATCATATTTTTCAAAATCCTTTTGGGAAAAGATTTGTAACTCACTGAAGCACATTTTCCATATTTATTTGTAATTTTTTATTGAATAATTTTTTTTTATTAATTTTTTATTGGTCATTTTTTGTCTTTTAAAAAATCATCATGTACGTCACGCATAAGATGACCTAAACTTAACATTTTTTGAATTTTTTTTTTTAAATTGAAAAGAATTGTCTAAAGTACGTTTTAATAAAAAAAAATTTACAAAAAAATATTTTAATAAAAAGTTATTAAAATATTAAAAAACCCTGATAATTCAAGTTTATGGACCTATTTCAACAAAAATTGATTAAAGAATAGAAACATTAATCCAATTGTAAAAAAAATTACATATTTGGAATCTACATTGTCTCCTCTATAATAGGTTTTAATTTCGTCAAAATATTCTACAAAATAGACCTTTAGATATATGCCCAAAGTCACTATTTTGTTGTGACATTGACAGGGCCTTCAAGTTGCAGGTCAAACAGGTCCAAAGGTCAGGGTCGAGTCCCCAAAGCATTTTTTGAAGTGGGTTACAAAGAAAAACCTAAGCCTAAAATTCAAATTTTGAATAATGGGATCTCGTTTACTAAACACGTTCCCGTCTATTAAACAGGATCCCGTTTCTTTATTCATCGGTCGAAAATAAAATAGGATCCCGTTTAATAAATGGGATCCCATAGTAAACAGGATCTCGTTTATTATTTTCCCATTTTTTTTTAATAAGACTATACTATGGCTGTCATTTCTACAACTTGCTCTACAGTATGGCCAACAACGACTCTTGTAGCATTCTTTGGCATATTTTTTTCTTTTACAAGTCCATCAACTTGAAGTATTGTTTGTATTTTGATAGAAGCCATCATGGAGACGCTATTTGAGTGGAATTTTGTTGAATTGGTGCTTGTTTGAAGGACTTGAAACACATTCAAATTTTTAACATTCATTTGCACATGCTTCATAAATTTTTTAATCATGGGATCACAAAGTCGTAATAAGAGGAAAGATAGGAAGCTATTAACCCTTGAAGAAATTGAAGCAAAGAGAGAGAAGGAGGCAAAAAGACAAAGAGATAGAAGAATAAAGATTCAATCAATGAATAATGCTAAAGCATCCAATTCCACAACTATTGAAGATAAAAACATTGAGGAGACTATGGATGTAGACGATGCAAGTTTGCAAGAGGTGAATGTGGAAACTAATATGATTATACAAACTACTCCTGGTATGTCTTCAAATCCCTCTATTAATGCTATGGAGAATGTTATAATAGGTACAAATCCAGGTACTTCTTCAAATCCACCTTTAAATGAAATGGAAATAGTGTTGATAGGAGATTTAAAACAAGCTGGATATAACAATGTTGAGATTGATAATATTCGTAGAGATCAAAATTTGAAACAAATTGTTGTTGACAATGAAAATAAAAATCCCTTTGTTGAAAATAAAAATGAAAATCCTTTTGTTGTTGAAAATGAAAATGAAAACCATTGTGTTGTTGAAAATGAAAATGAGAACCATTTTGTTGTTGAAAATGAAAATGAAAATACTTTTTGTTGAAAATGAAAATGAAAATCGTTTTGTTGTTGAAAATGAAAACAAAAATCCTTTTGTTGAAAATGAAAATGAAAACCGTTTTGTTGTTGAAAATGAAAATGAAAATGAAAACCGTTTTGTTGTTGAAAATGAAAATCGTTTTGAAGTTGAAAATGAAAATCGTTTTGAAGTTGAAAATGAAAATGAAAATCTAGGATGTGATGTTGAAAATGAGAAATATTTTTTCAAAATTGAAAGAGATGTTTTGGATAATCTTCCTGGTAAAATTTCTTGGAGATAAATAAGAACACATGCCAATAGATTATACAAGGAATTTTTTTTATCATAAAAAACTATCATTTCAATGTCAACAAATGATGCAATTAATGAGAATGTGGAAAATGAGAAAAGTAATGAAAATGTTAGGCATTTTGTTAAACCAAGAAGAAAAGATCAATCACTAAAACATGCTATGTCTACTGTTACTAGTGCCATTGAGTCTATTGGAAGTAATAGTCGATCTAAAGATAAAAATGCAACAAGATGAGCAATATTAGTGGAATTCTAAAAATACATCCTAAAACATTGGTAAGAGTGGTGAAAAGAAGAGAAAGTATAGAAAATGATCCAATTAACCAATGTTGGAGTTTTAGTGGTCAACTCCTGAGATTTGACATGAAACTGAATGTTGAAATCAGATCTTTGATCGAAAAATATTGGCATGATAATACTAGGGTATCGTCTAATGCTAGAGATGTTTTAAAATTAAGAGTGGGGTCCAAAGTTCGTGATCCTCATCCAAAACACCTATTAGATACAATGCAAACTAAATTTTATAGAAAATTTTGTGATGAATTAGTGTTACCTGGTAATATTAAAATAAGTCAAAGATCTTTTGAAAAATGCAAACCATGGTATGTAAAGATTAATAAGGAACGAATATCTTGTTGTTGTAAAATGCATGTTCAATTTCGTTATTATTATGATGTGTTTCAATATATACGTTGTACTTTACATCGTAACATGATTATACAGGAATGTGATATTAATATGCCAACTAAAGCAATAAAAGAGTTTATATCAAGTTTGTTCTGTGAAAGATCTAATGAAAAATTATTTTATTTAAGTTCATGTATTTCTAGACAATGCACTAGTTGTGGCAATCTTTCTTTGTTAAGAGTTTGTATGCATGAAAGTGTTGAAAATGATTTTGGACAACAATTAGTGGATGTTAAAAGATTTAAGAATGTTGAATATTCTTTAAAAGATAGAAAATTTGGAAAGCGTTGTGATTTAATTACAGAAAAGGTTAGTGTGCATGCATTCATATCAGAATTTAAAAATAAAATTGTACCAAAATATGTCAAGCACTCTCAACAAGCTCGATGTCTTGATGGACAATTTCGTGAATGTAGAAACACATTTCTAGTTGGTGCTATACTATCAGTGGTTGATTTTGTGGAAAACTATACTTTAGTTGTACAAGAGGAAATTCAATCACAATATTACAATTCAGTGTAGGTTGCTATGTTTGTTCATATTGTTTATAGACATGCAGATGATAGCACAAAGAATGATAGAAAAGTTTTGAGGGAGTATCATTTCTATTTGAGTGACAACCGGTTACACTCATCAGAGTTCGTTCAATATTGTTTCAATATATTTTATACAAATTTAAGAGAAAGAGGAATCCAGATGACTGAACATCTTATATGGTTAGATAATTGTACGGGGCAGTTCAAGAATGCTCGAATGTTCTATTGGTTAAGTAGGGTTCACAAGGAGAATAATGTCCAACATATGTGGAATTTTTTTGAAGCTAGACATGGTAAAGGAGAACATGATGGAGCTGGTGCGTGTGTTAAAAGAATTCTTGCTAGACAACAATTAAAATTTGAGGATGCAGTAAAATTTAAAGATGCACGTGAGATTGTAGATTGGTGCAATACAAGATTATGTACACCTGGATCAAGTGAGTACTCTATAGTTCATCAATTTTTTTGGTTGGTTGAAGAAGAAAACATTCTACCTAGACTTGATTGCCAGACAATCAGTGGATCTACTAAATGGCATTCATTTAGGAGTTCGAATGCAAGTACATGGACTATTTGGACAAGGGAGCTTGCATGTTTTTGTCAGTTTTGTATTTCAGGAGATTGGGAAGCATGTGAGAATATAGAATGGGTTGAAGAGTGGAAACAAAGACCATTGACACTTGCACAAGCACACAATCAAAGTGAAACAACAATTGAAGACAATGATCAACTGTTTGTATCAAACGATTATGACCGTGTTTCAGACCTTGTACAAGAAGGTAATTTAATTCAAATCATTTCATTTTATTTCACTTCATTACTAATTTGTAGTGTTTTTATTTATTTATGTGTACATATGAATGCATGTATGTTGATTGGTCAAATTTTATGGACATGTGCAAGTTATTGAATCAAAATTTGTTTGCAGGACATGTGTATGCTATTGTTGCACCAAAGAATAATGAAGAGGAAACTAAATATTGGTTGGCTCATTGTGTGGAGACTAAACATAAGTTAATAGCACCTCAAGAAGATGATGATGGCTTTCCTTATCCAACAGGTTTGGTGATCCCCTTAAGACATCTCCTTAAGCAAATTTTGATAACAAGTCTTTGATCCCCTTAAGCATATTTTAAGAACTCCTTTGATCCCCTTAAGCAAATTTTAAGTATTTCTTTGATGATGGCTATCATTATCCAATAGGTTCGGTGGTGGTTGTTGGCACTTGGCTATAGAAATACCTAATAAGGAAGAATGGTTTGCCTGCATTTGAAGATTATGAAACACATAAGAAGATTATACACTACTCACATTTGGTGTTGGCAACAAATATAAAACTAGAGAGGTATCGTGGAAAACTTACAAATAAAGAGCTATGGAACATTTCTATGGAAGACCATGAGACAATCATCGATGCATTGGAAAAAAGAGAGGATGGAGATGGTACAATGGAATAAGTAAATATAGGTAAATATAGTTAAATAGATTTATATTGTTGTTTTAAATACATTAAATATATGTTTTGATATTTATTGTGCGTTATTAGTAGAAATTGATTTAATTTGTCTTTTTATATCCTTAGGCCATCATCACAAATTCATCACATACTTTGAAACAAAAACTTGAGAGGCACTTGTAAATATAGGTACAAATTATGTATATCTAGATAGTTTTATATAAATTAAAATACATGTTTTGATTCAGATATATTGATAAATTGCTTATATTATTTTTACATCAGGTGGCATGAAGACCTACTACAATCTCCTCAAGTTTTGGATTTTCTTGAGATGGCATATAATGACATTTTGTATTTACATTATTTTTAGTAGGCATATATGTACATACACAATTACATTATTACACATTTTGTACAGAAATTTGTATACATGTGTATGTGCACAATTTTATACTCTACAGCATTAAATTTATCAAAATTATTATTCTATGTATTTTATTTGTTAAATGTCCATGTTTTTCTACTTAGAATTTACTTTAAATTTGATTTTATCATATTGCTCAATTTGGTTGCCTTGGGCAACTTCGCCAAATTTTGAGAACTTAAGATGTCCCCTTAAGACATCATAAATTAGGACCCCTTAAGACATCCAAAAAGTTAGCATCAAGTTGTAGGTTAATTGCAAATGATAGGTGTCTATGTAGGGAATGTAATCACATTTTTATTTTTTCAATTTTCATGTTTATTTTTCAATTTTTGAGTGATCTAACGAGCAAGCTTCATTGGTGAGTAGTGTGTAGGAGCTTTCTACAACAAATCAAGTTGCCCTATGACAAGGTTGGATAGATAGAGTGGTGTAGGTTCCTATTGTGTTATCCTTATCACACATTTATTATGACAAGGTGGTACTATCAACACTACCTACCTAAAGCTCTTTTAATAATCTTTTTTTTTGTTTTTTTGTTTTTTTGTCTTTAATAATCTTTTAAGCCACATTGATTTTTTGATGTTTTTATTGCACTTTTATATTTTCCCTTCATGGATGATAGAGCCCCTATAGGTTGATTTTTATTACTCCATGTGATAGTCCCTACACCAAATTTAAAGAAATAGTCCTGGAAGTATATTTCTTATGAACAAAATTACCAATATAGTTAACATCACAATAACCATATAAATTTGCATTTTGGTGTAGGAAAAAAAACCATATTTAAAAGTACTTTTAATATACTTCAATATTTTTTTAGTCATTTTCTAATGATCCACATATGGATCTTGCATGAATCTAGATGTAGTACTTACTACATAAGTAATGTCTGGTATAGGTATGATATGGTAAATAAGGCTTTCTACTAACTATATATACAAAGTAGGATTGGTCTTTTCAAATAGAGGTTTGGAGTCAAGTTTAATACTCAATTCAATAGGAATAGCAGTTGGTTTATAGTCAACCATAATTGAAATTTTTAAGTATATATCTTATTAGTATCTTGCTTGTGATACCCTAATAGATTAATGATCCTAGAAGATAATCATTCCTAAGAAATGATGCAGAAGCCCTAAATTAGTTATTCAAATATCTGGTTCAATTTATTTTTTATATTTGTGGATTAAAGAAATAAGACTACTCGTAATGAGTAAGTTGTCCATATATAATACAACTATAATGATTTGACCATTTTTAACATTAACAAAGAGGTCATTATCAAAGTCACAAATAGAGAATCCAAGAGATTGGAAAAAATATTGAACTTTGCATGTGAAGGACTAAAAATGTCCACTTTCTCATATGGTATGTAGGCTCCTATCATTGAGCAAGTGGAGTTAGGTAAAGTTTATGCATGGGGGATTGACATCCTACCTTCAAGGTCGACCATGACCTTTATTAGATTGTGCACCATAAGGCACTAGGATTTAGTCATCCTTCTCTAGTTATGGTATGGATATTGGAGCATATTAGACCAGGTATCAATGACCCATGCCCACACCAGATCTTTCACTTCCTTGAGGTATCAAGTAGTGTTGATTGGGTTACTATGGCACATGATTACACATTTACACAATGGTGACTTTGACTAACACAAACAAATTATTACAAACCCATACATAGAGATAAAGAGGAGATGGACTGTCTAGGAGATGACATGACTAGATATTATTGAAAAAGGGTGACTTTCTAAAGGATTTCCCCTAGTACACTACCATGCTACATCACTACATATTCTTTCAATGCAATTTCTTCATTAAGCACAAATCTAGATCAACACTCTGACACTTACATATAGAGATTTATATTATTGAAAAGGTGTGACTTTCTAAAGGATTTCCCAGGTAGTACACTCCCATGCTACAAATCTACTTAAGATGTAGTAGAGGTTGGTCAAGGGACACTCCCGTGGACTCTTACTCTAGGGACTCCTAAATTACATGGTCAACACAAGAACAAGCACCAAGGCACTTGGATAAATATAACTATAACCATGCTAGGATCATTTAATATAACTTAGTTGATCTCTAGATGAGAAGATGTGAGAGATTGATCCCTCCTAGTAGGCAAGAGATCCTCATGAACTTATCTCACTTTTTAATGCTTTGTTTTGATTTGCTTACCATTTTATTGCTTAAAATTTGACCAGGACCTAAATATGCATACTGTGAATGAATGGAGGAACTTTATTAGGACCTCATCACTACATATTCTTTCAATGCAATTTCTTCATTAAGTGCAAATCTAGATCAATGCTCGGACACTTGTAGATTTATATATGACAATCGATTATTTCTATTGATGTCAATCTATATATCTTATTATGGTTGATCTCAAATGTTTACATTTCTTTTCCTTCATTCACATGGTTAGATTAGAGTTTGATTTATGATTAAATTTAGGGATGCTTGTATATACATATGTATGTGATGTTATGCTTTTATAGTTTATGATGTATATGCAATGTATGTATGCATGGATAATAGATATATGTATGGATGCACCTAAACTAACATGATGGTTTACATGATTATTACTTTGACATGTGTATGATTTTGTTACGACAAGATTGCATTTATTGTGTGACATGTAAATATATAAAGTCCAAGTTCAACAATATATATATATATATAAATTCCAGGTCCATGTTCAAAAAATATATAAAGTCCATGTTCAACAATATATATATATATATGTATATATATATATATAAAGTCCATGACAAACAGTATATAACATATAGTCTATAAAATAGTCAAATATATAAAGTCCAGGTTCAACAATATATATATAAAGTCTAGGTCCATGTTCAAAAAATATATAAAGTCCATGTTCAACAATATATATATATAAAGTCCATGACAAACAGTATATAACATATAGTCCATGAAATAGTCAAATTATACATAGCCCATGTTTAATAACCTATCACATACTATATCTATCATCAAGAGTCCTCTTCACACCATGCGAACTACTCAGATGACCTGAATCACTCTACAAAAGAGAAAGATTTAGATGAAATTAGATGTAAGATGATAAGGAAATCTAATTTAATGACAATTTTTAAATTTACAATTTATCATAAAATTAAATTACCATGTGAGGCTGAGAGGCATGCTTTGGTGCACCTGGACCTGTCTCTCCATGCTCTAAATCAATCTATTTAATACAAGAGAAAGTTCAAGTTGAAATTAGATGTACTTGACAATTTTAAAAATGATTTAATTCAATTTAATTTATAAGAACTATCATATTTAAAAATTATTATATCGTAAGAGGAACTTGTTGTGAATCCTCTAATCTAGGACATGTCTCTACAAGCTTAGCTCCATGACATGTATCGAGCTATAAAAGGAAAAAGAATTTTGAATGTACATGTCAACATATATATATATCAAGAAATTTAATTTAAGTTCACAACGTATATTTTAATTGTTCAATTTAAATATAATCTAAATTTTAAATTATACCGTATCAGGTTGCCCATCTCCTCTATCCTCCTACTCTGCATGTGCTGTGTGTTGATGAAATGTATCACTAACAAGCTCCTACAATGTCATTTATATTTAAGTTAGCACATGTATGTACAAATTAGGTTTTAAAACACACACACACACACACACATATATATATATATTGACTTGTGTACATGTTATACATTTTTCAACAACCTGAAATGCAGTTGACTCCTGATATAAACTTGGATTATCCAAGTGTGCTACAATGCCCATCCTCATTGTTGTGTCAACCTACATAGAGATATTTATAAAATATAAAATAGTACATGTGCACTTTTTCAAATACACTGATATCAAAATAGAAAAATTTAAGTATATATATAGTTTTTTAAAATAATATACATACTGTAAGAGTGTCATGTGAGATGCCCATTGATGGAGGAGCGCTCGAGACACCATGAGATGGAGGATTCAATGTGGAAGAACCCTAAACCAGTTCATAAATAAGTTCATAAATATTTAATTGTACACACATTCAAGACTGAATTTTACAAATTTACAAATCATTGAAAATGTACCCCAAATGGGTGCCCGAGATGAACAGGTGTCGATGAAAAATTAATTCAATCAATGGTGACCCCTGTTGCCATCATCTACACCAAACAATTTGATTGTTAAAATATTACAATTTAATTGATCTATATGTTGATTAAAAACACGTGGTTAAAAAATTGTTTTAAATTCAACATGTGTACATAACCTATATATACTTGTGTCAAATGATCAGTGGGATGATCCTCAGCAAATAGATAATCAACAAATGATTCAGTGCCCACATTATCAGATGATGCATGTGTAGCTGAAGTGGGTGTAGCTGCTTGATAAGGTCCATAACACAACTGATTGCAACTTGTACATGTATGAGGCATCAACACATGTGGAGTGGTACTAGGACCACTTCCATCATCAACTCCTCCACGCTCTCTAACTCGAGCTACCATCATAGAAGTCTGCTCATGTAGGCTACCTGAGAGTGCACTCAATGTGCCTAGTGTGGATACCACTACACGATGTTGGAAGGGCGAAGGAATGGCAGCAACAGGAGGGTCAATAAGAGGTTGAATAGGCACCGGTCCTTGGGGATCAACCCGTGCCCCCAACCTCTATTGTGGCATGCCACCACCAACACCCTGGAATGATCTAAAATCAAAGTAGTTGGGTTTTTTATTCAGAACAAACTCTACATATAATTTTCTCAAAAAATATAAAGGAACCTCACAATTAGCATGAGGTGGATAATCAAACACCATCCACCATCTATCCCAAAAATTGGTAGACATTCCTTCATGCCTACACCACCTGATTGATATTCTTTTCTTATTTGCAGGAATAGGTTCATTTGTAATGGGATGTCTAAAATATTGCGCTAAATGAGCTTTTGTGATTTTAAGATCCAAAATAGTCTTATAGGAGAGGCCATCAGCATAAAATTGGTGCCTCTCCTCTCTCCATTTCTAGAATCCATCAAAGTCCAAGTCAATAGACCTCACAGAATCTACAATGTTTTGCATCAAAGATGCAAAATGTACCACGTGAGGTGGCATGAATTGTTCATTGCAAATGGAATTTAGTTTTTCTTGTATGGAATCCACATTTTCATTAATGTTGGTTCGCAAGTGAGCCTGGTCAGTTCCAGGTGGGGGTGGAGGTGGAGGTGGAGGTGGGGCATTTGGTGCTGGGGGTGCAGGTGCGGGTGTGGGTGGGGGTGTGGCTAGATCATCTTGTGCATTAAGGAAGTCCTCAACATCAAAGTGAATATCATCTAGATTCATGATGTATATATAAAAATAGATATGAACCTGCATATATATACATATAAACATACAAACTTGAGTACAAATTTAAAATTAAATCAAGAATATATATATATATATATATATATATATGTTTCAAGAAATTACACTTGAAATAAATTTAAATTAAACATTCAGATAATGTATACATGCATGTACAAATTTCAAAATGTAAGAGAGCTATTAGGACTACCATAATGATTGAGATAATAGGGAATATCACAAACTTTTATGGAATAGTTGATGTCATGATATGTGGTGTTTCAATTCACATATTTTAATAGAAACTCTTTAGTATTGATGGTAATATGTTCTTGGCAATGACACTTTATTTTAGAAAAGAATCACATCCTTAAGGTTGAATCCATTTTTGGCATTTCTAGTGAGACAAATTTGAGAGGGATAACACATATAACATAGATGGATCTACTAAACACTTTATTACCAAAATCCAAACTTTTGGCATTCTTTTTGTGGCCCCTAGGTGACTAACCCAAGTGTACTAGAAAAAAAAATTAAAAAGATGTAAATAAATTTTTACTCTTTTATCAAGGATTACAAAGATTGCCTCTCATCCTGAAAATTTGGGAAGACAAAGATCAAGAAATTTAACCTATAGTATAGTATTAATAGGATCTATATAGACTATTGATTGAACAAAACTATACCATATATAAAGTACTCTAGCTCAATGATCTTAAGATTAATGAAATTAGGACTAACTATATCATCATTATGCTTAGATACACCCAACATGCTAATCAAGAACTTAATTACCCTCACAACCCTATTATAATTGTATCACTCCTATTAGGGAGTGGACTTGAATGGGGCCAAAAGATTCTTTACCTCTTAGGATTGTGACTTTGGGTTTGGCATGGTCAACTTGGAGAGGTTGTGTGGCATATCCCTATAAGAGCATGAAGGGTGATAGGAGGTTGTAGGATGGATAAAAGCATTCACATGACGATAATGTTCAAGTTTAAATTTCAAGATATGCATCATGGTCTACAAGGTTCTCTTGTTCAAAAGGTTCATCATATTCTAGACAAGGAACTCACAATCATTGGTACCAAATTCAAGACCTCCTATTACATGACCGGGGGTTTCCTATTGATTATGAGTTCAATAAGCTTCATTTTTATTGTCACAACCATTTTAGACAAAAGAAATGAATTAGCCATACACACATATTTAAAATTAACCAATAGAGTCAATGAGTACAAAGGCATACCCATTTTCATTGACTTGATAAAATTAACAAAAATATTTATAGCCATACACACATATTTAAAATGAACCAATAAAGTAGATGAGTACAAAGGCATACCCATATATCTATAAATTTTGTATTCTCACAATTTTTTATAACAAAAACAATTCCTCTTGAAGAGAATGCTATATGCATCATCCAAATCAAACATAATGAAATTTACAAATACTTGATAATCTTAGCCATGTACAATGATTGAATGGATTCAAACTCCATGATTTGCATTGAGTTACAACTTAGATAAAATGCAAGTTTGATTAACCTTAAAAGAAAAAAATTATAAAAATAATGGCACAATATAGACAAGTCTCCATATAGCTTTAAACATAACACCTATAAACACAAAATTTATAGGGCTTGAATACAAGCCCACCTCCCAGTTAGGAGACTTCCAAATAATTGGTGAACTCACATGCAATAAGGGAATAACACATGCATGACTCGTGATTAATTAAAGTTAGGGTTAGGGTTTCAATTAGGATCAGGCTTAGGGTTAGAATTAAGGTTAGGGTTAGAATTAGAATTCTAGGGTTGCTAAATTAGGGTAAGTATTAGAGCTACAGTTATGGTTAGGGTTACGGCTAGAGTTAAGGTTACAATTACAATTACAAGTAGCTCGTTAGGGTTAGGGTTAGGGCTAGAGTTAGAGTAACAATTACAATTACAATTACAAGTAGAGTTAGGGTTAGGGTTATGATTAGGGTTATAATAAGGGTTAGGGTTTGAATTGCATATAGAATTAGGGTTGGGATTAGGGTTAGAATTAGTGTTAGGGTTAGGGTTAGAATTGCATATAGAATTAGGGTTAGGGTTGGAATTGCATATAGAATTAGGGTTAGGATTAGTTGTTAGTCCCAATTCTTATACATGTGTTATTTAGCTTGAGACTAAGCCCATTTAATCAGTCTAAATAGTCTTAAAATTTGCACTATCTTAACACTATGATTGAACCCCAAACCTTAAGAACAATTTAAAACTCTATTTTACTATCTTGATATATATCAATGAAGGTTGAATGTTCAGATGCATCTATGCTATTGAATGATGTCATCTAGAAACCAATGGACTATCATGCCACCTAGGTAAAATCATAATGAACATCTGCAAGATATAACTAGACTTGGAGAACTACCTTGAGGTGGATATCTTGTGCATGCCACATGATCTAAACACCTAAATTTGGTGAAGTTGCCTATGGCAACCAAATTTGATAATAGAGATAGGGTTGAAGTTACTAGTTGCCTACCTGACTAATCTGAGTATGAAGATGAATATATTTTGATGATTAAATATGATTTAAATTTAATGAAGAATTTGATGCTTTGTTTTTAACTTGTGATTGTAGGGATTCAATCTAGCTAGAAATAGATAAATTAGTCAAGATGGTTCTAGCTCGATTTTGTTTCCTATTTCCTAGATTTGCAAAACTATTGTTTTCTATTTAGTTGTTAGTCCCAACTCTTTCCTTTTAAGAAGTATATCAAATCTAATCTAGTAGTAGATACTTCTACATATACAATTTTCTGTTAGGAGAAAATATCTTTTGCCAAATTTTTATAGAGTTGTCTATAGTGTGTTCTAGGGTAATCAAATGATGTAAGTCATAATTTAGAGGGTTGAGGGATAAGTTTGTGTTGAGTCTATAGGGGGTGTTTTCTTACATAGACCAAGCTCCATAATCTAGGTGTCTCCATGTCTAACTCAAATGTTTCAACTTGGTCCATATTATATCCAGATTAATGATAAAATTTTATATATATGGCTATGAGATCCACGATCATATCAATGTTTGGTAGAGAAAAGTTATCTAAGTTAGGGTAGATCCTTTTTTGATGTCTCAAAAGTTAGTTCAAACATGAATTCCCTTAGTTTTCTTGTTAACTAAGACCACATTAGAGACCCATTTAGGATAAGTAATACTCTGAATGAACCCTAGACATCCAAGAGTTTATACAATTCTTCTATGACCACGAGGGCTACTTGGGGGTGCATTTTGCGTAGCTTTTCTTGAATAGGTTTGGCATTGAGGTGAACTACAAGATGATGCATGACTTTAAAGATGGAGTCTCAAGGCATATCACCATAAGACCACATGAAGAAATCAACGTAATCTTTAATGGTGACATGGTTATATATGCCTTCTTTGATGTCAAGGTCCAGTGGAGCTACTATCTTAGAGAGTTTAGGGTCTGAGCTTCTATTCACAGGTTGATGTCTATAGCATCCTCAACAAGGAGAGGGGAGTCATGTCTTGTATCTGAGTGGTATCTAATGGAAGGTAAAGTTTGTCAAATTGAGGAGCTCTTGGGAAGTGTCCATTTTTATTGTATCATTTTAATCGATCACAAGTTTCTTCTTATATCTTGTTGCTATTCTGCCTAGACTAGGGTGCTTAGGACTAAAGGGTTCTTTCTTTCTCTCCAAAATAAGCATATGTAGGTGTTAAGTATGGTGGAAAAGTCTTTCTTATGATTACAATGGGATGTGGTCTTGACACTTCATAACTTTCATGATGGCTTCATCATTTTGGAAAACATCAAATCATAAAGGGTCGTGTCAGTCCCAATCAATAAGCTCAAGGTATTATAGGTCTAAGGAGATGGTGAGGATAGTGACCTATCATTAAAGAGGTTAGTGGTGGAAAGATCTTCGTAAGGATCATGAGTGGAGCCTACATCAATGTCATTAAGATTAGGGGAAGCATTACCAATGAGATTGAGCTTGTATCACAATTAACATCATGATGTTCATCCCAGGGGCATAACCTAGCTAGTGAGGACAGCTACTTGAGTATATCAAAAGTTACATAAATGTTGGCTTCATTTCATTCTTGATTAGTTGGCTATCACAAAAACTGTAAAATTTTCTCAATTCTTGATTAGTTGGTTGTCTCTAAAGGTTTGATTATGAAGGATGTGATAAAGGTTTTATTATGGTTTGTTGTAATTTTTTTACATGATAGTTACCTATTCAATAATGCCTTTAAAATACAATGTCATACATTGTTATAAGTAAATTTTATAAAAACTAAATATATATATCATCCCAATGCTATATAATTTTTGACAGTTTGTTCAAAATCGCTCCTTTCATATGATACAATTGTTTCAAAATTTCAATTGTATTTTACAGCTAAAATGTTTAAATATAGCTATTCAACACTCAAATTGAACTCAAATTTTGACAGTTTGTTCAAAATCTCTCCTTTCATATGATACAGTATTTTCAAAATTTCAATTGTATTTTACAGCTAAAATGTTTAAATACAGCTATTCAACACTCAAATTGAACTCAAATTTTGATAGTTTGTTCAAAATCTCTCCTTTCATATGATACAGTATTTTCAAATTTTCAAAATTGTATTTTACAGCTAAAATGTCTAAATATATCTATTCAATTCTCAATTTTAAACATAATTTTGATAGTTTGTTCAAATTCTATCCTTTTATATGATATAGTCTTTCAAAATTTCAATTGTATTTTACAACTAAAATTTCAAAAATCGGCTACTGATTTCATAAACAGAAACCCTAAATAACAATTCACAATTTAAATTTTGATTGTATTTTACACCAAAACAAACAAGGGAAGCTTAAAACGATTGATGGGTAATTTGTAGAAGTGGAAAAATCCACTTACCTAGTGGGTGGATGGTCACTCAACTCGGGATCCCATTTTCTCCTGTCGACTGTCGCTGGTGAAAATGGGGTCTCTGCCATTTTTCTTTTAAATTTAATACTTTTTCAAAACGAGATCCTGTTTCATGAAATGAGTTCCCGTTCCATAAAATGGGATCCCGTATTATGGAACGGGATCCTATTTTTGGCATCTAGGTTCAGGATCCCGCTAAAAAATGGGATCACATTTTTTGTTTCAGGCTCGGGATCCCATTTTATAGAAACGGGATCCTGTTTTTGGTTCCCCGATTTTGGATTTTTTTCTAACTCTGAAACTTCCACCTTAAGTGGACACAACTTCTTGCATTTACCCTATTACCTTTCTGTTAATTTGCATCTAATAACCTACAATTGTAAAAGTTAAAATTTGCATAAATGTTTCCTTAGTAGATCAGTGTAGGAAGTGTTTCCGCATACCATGCTTCCTTTCAGTTGGTATTAGAGCCTGATCACCTTTGGTTCTAGTTGTTGGGTAGAGGGTTTTTTGAGCTGATCTTCATTTAAGTGAGAGATTGCACACAAGATTTTAAAATCATTGTTGCAAGAAAGATATGGTGAGCACATCTGGGAGGTTTAAGATAGAGAAGTTTAATGGTAGTAATTTTGAGTTATGGAAACTCAAAATGGAAGACATGCTTGTAGATCAAGATTTATGGGATGCCATATCTGGTACAAAACCAATGGAAATGTCTCATGAAGATGGGGATCTCAAAGATTAAAAAAAGATAAGGGTTTGATAAGACTCTGTTTGGCTAATTCAATGCTCTTGAATATCTGTGAGGAGAAGACTGCAAAGGATCTTTGGAAGAAACTTGGAGATGTTTATCATGCTAAGTCCTTGGTGACCAAGTTATTACTGTGAAATAAATTGCATTCTCTGAGGATGGAAGATGGAGGATCTATTGCTAATCACCTAAATACATGCAATATGCTTGTTGCATAGTTGACTTCTATTGGTGTGAAGATGGAGGAGGAGGATCGATGTATGACATTATTGCATTCCTTACTAGATTCGTGGGACCACCTTGTTATGGCCATTGGGAGTACCACTACCACCTTCAAGATGGATCAAGTAGTTTCTTTGTTGTTGTTTGAAGAGATGTGGAGAAAGTCTTCCAAATCGACTAAGGAGGCTCTTGCGGTTCATGGTAGATCTAAAGAGAAGGGAAAGAAAAAGGATAAGAAGGAAGAAAAAGGATTATCCAAATCCTATGGGAGATCTAAGCCTCCCAGAAAGTCCAAGGCCCTTTGTTGAAACTATGGAAAACTAGTTACTTCTACAAGGAGTGCAAGGAGGAGAAAAAGAAAAAGAAGAAGAATTATGATTCAGATTCTGACAAGTCCTCTTAGGATGAAGGAGAAGCATTTGTCGCTACCTTGGCAATGCATGTATTTGAGGATATGTGGCTTATTGACTCTGGTGTATCTTTTCACATGACCTCACATCGGGGTTGGTTTTTGAAGTATGAAGAATATGATGGTGGAAAGGTGTACTTGGTTGATGATTCTCATCTAAAGATTGTTGGCCATGTAACAGTCTTGATTCGATTCCCTGATGGACGAGTGAAGGGAATCAATGGTATTCTACATATCCCTAGTTTGACATGGAACCTTTTTTCTGTAAGTAAGTTGAATGATGTGGGTGTGCAGGTTGTTTTCTTGAATGGAGGATGAAAGATGACTAGAAGATCTATGGTGTTGGCTAAGGGTGTTTAGATTGTCACTTTGTTTTAGCTTGATGCATACATAGTTCAGTGCAATAGTGCCTTTGTTTCAAAAAAGAGAGCTTTAGAGTCTTCATCCTCACCATTGGAACCAACAGTGAAAAGGATTGTTGCATCTCCTTCCAATGGTCATGCTTTCTATGTGCCTAACGGTGCTCATTCTATGGAGATGAAACTTCTAGCTGAGAAGACAATGTTATGGAATCAAAGGCTTAATCACATTGGTGAAAAGGGTTTGACGACCTTGAAAAATAAAAATCTTGTTAAGGGTATGAATGACTATAATCTTGAATTCAATTTTTGTGAACATTGCATTTATGGAAAACAAAACCATGTTCAATTTTATTCCAGTTCTCATAAATCTTCTAAGGTGTTGGACTTGATTCATTCTGATGTGTTTGGTCTTGTTAATGTTCCTTCAATTTCAAAGTCTGTTTACTTTGTTTCACTCATTGATGACTATAGTAGAAGGACATGGGTGTATTTTCTTAGAGTCTTTAATAGATTCAAAGAGTTCAAAGCTCTTGTAGAGAATCAGAAGGATAGAAAGATTAAGTTTTTGAGGACTAACAATGGTGGTGAGTTTTGTTCAATAGATTTTGACAAGTTCTATAAAGAACAGGGGATTGAGAGGCACAAGACAACTCTGTATACCCCTCAACAAAATGGAGTTGTAGAGAGGATGAATAGAATGTTGGAAAGGTCAAGGAGAATGTTAAGTAGAGCTAGCCTTGAACAAAAGATTTGGGTTGAAGCTATTTCTATGACTTGTTACTTGGTTAACAAGTCTCCTACATTAGCACTCATTGATAAGACACCTACAGAGGTATGGTCTGGTAACAAGCCTTCATTAAGACACATTCAAGTATTTGGTTGTGAGCCATATGCACATGTGCCTAAGGAGAACAGGTCTAAGTTGGAGAACAAGAATGGGAAGTGTATCTTCATCGGTTATGGCATCAGTGTGAAAGGGTACAAACTTTGGGATCTAATGGCTGAGAGAGTTCTATATAGAAAAGTGTGATTTTTAGAGAGCTCAATCCTTCTTCTATTGTCTTGTAGCTAGAGAAAGAAGAGAAGAAAGAGGATGTGGTTCAACTTTCTTCCACCCTTGAGAAAGTTTAACCAAAAACATTTGTTGGACTTGATAATGAGGAGAGCTCTAGTAGCTCTGAAAGTTCAGAAGAAGATGAAGAACCTCAATCTCAATCTTTGAGGAGGTCCATGGGGACAAGGTGGCAACCTAATAGGTTTGGTTATTACTTGCATGATTCCAATTGTATTTTTGCTTTGATTTCTAACACTAATGAGCCTAGAACTATGAAAGAGGGTACGGGTATGAAAGATGCATGTTCCTGGAAGGACGCTATGGAAGATGAGATGGCTTCTTTGGAAAAGAATAATACTTTGGACTTGATTCCTTTTCCTAAAGGATGAAAACCTGTTGGATGCAAATGGGTGTTCAAAAAGAAATTTGGTGTAGATGGCAGTGTTGAGAAATAAAAGACTAGATTGGTTGCGAAGGGGTATTCTCAGGTGGAGGGAATTGACTATGGTGAGATTTTCTCTCCTGTTGCAAAGCTGATATTTATTTGGTTCCTATTATCTCTTGCATCAGTGTGTGATCTAGAAGTGGAACAGATGAATGTGAAGACATCATTCCTTCATGGTGACTTGGGGGAGGAAATCTATATGTCACAGCCAAAGTACTATGTGGTGAAAGGTAAAGAAATTTTAGTTTGAAAGTTGAAAAAGTTTTTGTATGGTTTGAAATAGTCTCCTAGGATGTGGTATCAGAAGTTTGATGCCTTTGTGTTGAGTATTAGATTTCTGAGATCAATATCAGATTATTGTGTTTATTATATGTTGGACAATGATCACATTCTCATTATTGCATTATATGTCAATGATATGTTACTCATTTGGAATGGTAAAAGTTTGATTTCTGATTTGAAATCTCAGTTGTCAACACAATTTGAGATGAAAAATTTAGGGGTAGCTCAGTACATTCTGGGGATGGAGATCAAAAGAGATAGAGAAAACATAAAACATTGGTTAGGCCAGAGTAAGTATGTTAACACTGTGTTGGAGAAATTCAACATGGTGGATTACAGACATTTGACTATTCCTATTACAATGGGGGCAAAGTTATCTATTGTAGATTGTCCAAAGTCTCCTTTTGAGATGGAGGATATGAGTAGAGTTCCTTATGCTAGTGTGGTTGTTAGTTTGATGTATGAAATGGTCTATACAAGACCAGATAATTCCCAAGCAGTGGGAGTCCTTTGTCGGTTTATGACTAATCATGGATGTGTACATTGGGATGTAGTGAAGAGAGTGTTTAGATATTTATAGGGTACTTCTGAGTATTCCTTATGTTATCATAGTTATCCTATAGGACCTCATAATTCACTTTGTATTTGTGGATTTGTGGATTCAGATTGGGCAAGTGATATTGACAGCAGAAGACCCACCAGCGTTTATATGTTCACTATGTTTGGTGGTGCTATTAGTTGGATGAGTAAGTGGAAACCTATGGTTTCTTTGTCCACCACTAAAGATAAGTACATGGCAGCAACTCATGCTTGTAAAGAATCCATTTGGCTTAAGAGATTGTGTTCTGATGTTGGGTTTAATGTAGGGAAGATTACTGTGTGTTGTGACAGTTAGAGTGCCATATGTTTGGTGAAGAATCTTACTTTCCATGCGAGGACTAAGCATATTGATTTCCAATACCATTTTGTTCATGACATGGTAGTGGATGGGAAGGTAAACTTAGAGAAAGTTGAAACTTTGATGAATGTTTTAGATTCCTTGCAAAAATCTGTGAACATAGAGAAGTTTAGATGGTGTTTAGAGTCTATGGGCCTCTCAGCCCCTGGCAATAAAATCATGGTGTTGATACTCCCTTTGCTCTTGCAAGGTGTTTGACAAGTGGGAGAATGTTAAGAAAAGTGTCTCAACCTTGCAGCTTCAATAGGTTACTATTTTTCCTAGTTTTGGTCTTTTCAAATACCCTTTATCTTGAAGAATGATCTAGAACTTTCAAAGTTTCCAAAAGGGCTAAAAATGTCAAGACTTGCTATTTTTAGTAACTTTACATTTCACCTCAGATTGATCTAAAATTTTCCTAGAAGGTGTGAAATAGCTAAGTAAACATCTTGGGTGATTTTCAACTCAAGATCATATCTAGATTGTGAGATATTAAAGTTTATGTATTTTGATACTGCCAAACAAGTTTTGAACTCAATTTTGAGGCAATTAGAGGTCTATAAACACTCCAAAAATTGTTGTAATAGATCTCTTCATGAGATTTTTGACACATCAAATCATTCATTAATCAAACACCTGAATCAAAAGTTTTGACCTCTGGAAGTTGGACCTCCTATTTTTGAGAAATGTAAAAATGTGTTGGACACATAAAAGAGTTGTAAAGGGGAGAGTTACATGTGTTGGTGTGTGTTTTGACACATCACAAGGCATATTTGATTGGAGATAATTTGGGCACCACTTTTGGGTGGTTTTGGAGTGAGGTTTTTTACCTGAAAGGGTTTTCCCCATGTATATCTTGTGTTGTGAGTTTTATGTTTGCATTTGGAAGTTGTTATTACCTTTCTGTTAATGTGCATCTAATAACCTACAACTGTAAAAGTTAAAATTTGCATAAATCTTTCCTCAGTAGATCAATTTAGGAAGCATTTTTGCATACCTTGAATCCTTTCACATTTGAGAAAAATTGATTAATAAAGGAAACAATGTGGTGAAGTAGTATTTTGGCTTACAGAGTAGTGTTGTTCTTTTGCTCCGCATTTCCTATATGTTGAAAATCTACCTTTGCAGTTTGGATATGTTGTTCAGAGGTGTTAAGAGTTATTATATTCCAAATTTGGTGCTATGGTTCATTATGGATGGAAAATTATGTTCACTGGTGTGTGGATTGTGTTTCTGAGTTATGCAGAGGTTTCTAGGAGAAATGTCTTTTCTCCACATTTCTCCTTATTTCTTCGCAAAGAAGTTTTAGATCTTGCGGTTC
The DNA here is from genome assembly GCA_027924645.1 of Cunninghamia lanceolata. Taxonomy (NCBI): domain Eukaryota; kingdom Viridiplantae; phylum Streptophyta; class Pinopsida; order Cupressales; family Cupressaceae; genus Cunninghamia; species Cunninghamia lanceolata. The sequence continues at coordinate 8,560,754 of BSBN01000389.1, forward strand.
TGGAATTATGCTTATAAGGTTTATATCTTTCTTTTGTTGAAGTTATTCATGGTTTGGTGCTCTAGAAGTTGATTTCTACAGATATCATGTATAATAGAGATAGTTAAGCATGTTGGATAAAAGGATAAAGGTGCGTAGTTGTGGAGGAATTTGTTGGTTATCGGGTTGTTTTAGGATGTTCATGGAATACTCTAGATTGTGTTGAAGCCTTGCATGTGGTCTGCAAGTCATCTTTGGGTTGAATGAAGTGTGTACTTAAAAGTTCAATGTGTTAACACAGGTTTGGCCAACCTTGGGTGTTTACACTAATTGTGGAGTTTCTTTGGTGATTGTGAAAGTGTGGAGTAGCATGCTTGGATGAATTTATGTCCAAGCTAAGATGTGTTGTGGTCAATCTTCATTCCTTTCCACCAAGAGAATGTTTAGGTCCAGATCTAATTTGAATATTCTAGGTTGAGGTGATTTGCCGACCTTGGAGAATTCTCTCAAGGTTGAAGATAATATAAATAAGTATCAAGGGATCGTGATCAGAAGTGTGCACGTTGAATATGATGTGAATAATAGAGTGGTTGAATGTGTGGTGTAGTACATGCTTTCATTTGTTAGACTACTAGATGCAATGAGAAAAAGGTGTCTACTATTCTTCAGTGATGTTGTGAAGGTGATGTTGATATTGTGGTGAATATTGAGCTTCATTGGAATTGTACTCCATGCATATGTTAGGTGAAATTATAATAGTTCAATTCTTGGTAGTAAGACACTTCTTCTGTCTATTTCTTTCTTGGTAGTGAGCCTTTCTTCTAGACAGTGATCCCTTTGGTAATGAACCTTTGGTAGTGAGCCTTTTATAATTTGATGTTGATACTACTTTATATTGTGAGCTAATGATCACCGTTGTTTTTCCCTTCTTGGGTTTTCCATGTAAATCTAGTGTTCTCTTGTGTTTGATGTTAGTTTGATTCAAAAAAAAAAAAATTTTCATGCTTAATCATCATAACCGTCTTAGGGTTAATTAAATCTATGTGGATCTAAATATGTGTGGGGGTTTTGAAATTCTAAGCTACAACTAATTCACCCCCCTCTTAGTTGTCTTGTGCATTCAACAATTGGTATTAGAGCCAAGTTCCTTGGAAGAGAGCTTAACCACTTGAGGTAGATCTAGGATGGCACACAAGAAGGATGTTCCCCTATTTGATGGATTTAACTATGCTTTCTAGATAATAAGGATGGAAGGTTATCTAATTTTTGTTGGATATGACACCTGGAAGTATGCAATGACTCAATATACAATGCTTGAAAATGGTCTGAGTACTACAGATGAAGTCAGGGTCTATGAAATCAATGGTAAAGCAAGGTATGCTCTTTTAAGTGGTCTTTCTAATTCTAAATTGGTGAAATTCATGGATCTAAAAATTGCTAATGAAATCTAGAAAAAGTTAGAAATTATTCGTGAAGGAGATGAGAAGGTAAAGCAAGCTAAAATGCATAATTTAAAGCTCATGTTTGAGACCATGTGAATGTTTGAAGATGAAAACATTACAAGCTATTTATAGAGGGTGGATGAAGTTGTCAATGACATCAAAGGTCTTGGTGGAAAAATGGATGAAAAAGAAGTGATATTGAAGGTACTCGGAACTCTTTCTAAAGCTTACAATCATAAGGTTTCTGCATAATAGAATTACAAAATCTAAATCGGTTTACTAAATATTAGTTGCTTGGCACCTTAACTACTTTTGAAATAAGAGAATTTGGTACAAGTAGTGCAAAGGCTGAGACTACTTTCATGGTTGACAAATCTGAGAAGACTGTGGAATCAGATCAGAAGGATACAAATGATTTGGAAGCTAATTTTGCAAGAAGAATGACATTGGGTACTAGTAAGTACAGTGGTAAGTTGCCTTTCAAGTGTTTTAGTATTGGCAAGATAGGTCATTATGCTTCAAGATGTCTGAAAAGAATTTTGAGGAGCAAGAATAGGGAGAACAAAAGTAGAGTGCCTAAGAAAAGCTACTATGTTAGAGAGGATACAAGTGTATCTAATGATGAATCTTATTTTGAGAATGATGAGGATAATGAATGTCTGTTCATAGCTTTAAGAGATGATATTATTTCTACGAACTCTGGGAAATGTGTGAACGAAAAGGCTCCAAAAGTAGGTCTTAATGCTGAAAGCACTTTGCTATCTACTTTTCATACTACATAGGAAAAGAACCTTTGGGTCATTGATAGTGGATGCTCAAATCATATGACCGGTGATAAAAGTAAGTTTGTTAAAATTGAAAAATATGATGGAGGATTAGTCAGATTTGGTGATGATAGAGCTACATAGATATGTGGAAGAGGCTCAATTAGTTTTGATGGAAAGCATAATATTGATGACATTCTTTATGTTAATGGTTTAAAGAATAACCTACTGAGTGTTGGACAAATGTGTAGCAAAGGATACAATCTTGTGTTTTAGGATGATCGTTGTGAGATCAAAAAAGATTCCAGAACTGTGATAGCTACTAGAAGGAGGACAGATGGAAATGTATATCATCGCAAAGGTGGTGATGGATATTGTTTCATGACGTAGATTAGTGAAAGATGGCTATGACATAGAAGATTGTGTCACATTTAGCCTGGTAAGGATAAGTTCAGCTCAAGCAGTGAGAGATCTACCAAAGATTACAAAGCTAATCAATGTTGTCTACAAGGAATGTTAGATTGAAAAGAAAGCAAGAAGAAATTTCAAAGTCAAGGATCAATCTTCTACTGGACTATTAGAATTGGTGCACACTGATATTTGTGGTCCTACCAAGGTATGGAGTTTTCAAGGTGATAGTTATTTATGCTATTGATTGATGATTATTCTAGGATGACATGGGTTACTTTTCTTAAAGAAAAATCTGAAGCCCTAGAAAAGTTCAAAGAATTCAAAGTCATGGTTGAGAATGAAATGGACATGACAATTAAATGTTTGAGGTCTAAAAGAGGTGGAGAGTTCACCTCCAATGAGTTTAACATGTTCTGTGAGAATCATGGAATAAAGAGGCACTTATCTGCCCCTAGGACTCCTCAGTAGAATGGAGTGGTTGAAAGAAAGAATAGGATTGTTCAAGAAGCTGTAAGGACAGTGACAAAAGAAGCAAACCTACTGGAGGTATACTAGAGAGAAGCTACTATTTACATACTAAATAGAGTGTAGAAAAGAGAAAATAGTACAAAGACACCTTATGAGTTATGGTATGGAAGGACTCTAACTGTCAAGTACTTTAGAGTGTTTGGAAGCAAATGTTATATCAGAAGGGGTGAAGAAAATCTAGGAAAGTTTGATGCAAGATATGATGAAGATATCTTCCTTGGGTATTCTACTAAAATCAAAGCTTACCACTGCTACAAAAAGAGGTTGAGAAGGATTGTTGAGACTGCAAAAGTTAAAGTGATGAAGATCTACAAAAGAATTTAGAAGTTGATGGATATGCATCAAATGAGTCATCTTGTAGAGAAGAAGAAAATGCTAATAAAAAGGAAGTACAAATTGAAGAAGGAGAAGAAGCTCCAGAAAAGACTCCAAAAACTCTCAAGTATGTACAGAAGCATCATTCTGAAGATCAAATCATTGGTGACAAGAATAAAGGTGTGTTGAAAAGAAGGAAATCTATTGAAGAATAGGTAAATCTATGTTTTCTCTCTATAGTTGAACCTAAAATAGTGATTGAAGCATGCAAGGATGAGTATTGGATCAAGGCTATGGAATAAGAACTAATGCAACTTGTCCCAAGGCCAACAAACAAGAATGTGATTGGAACTAAGTGGGTGTTTCAGAATAAACTAAATGAGAATGGAGAAGTGGTAAGAAACAAGGCAATGCTTGTGTGTAAAGGTTACTCACAAGTAGAAGGAATGGATATGAGGAAACTTATGCTCTAGTGGTAAGAATGGAGGCCATCAAGATGTTTTTGGATTTTGTAGCACATAAGGATTTCAAAGTATATCAAATGGATGTGAAGTTTGCTTTCTTGAATGGTGAGTTGGAAGAAGTATACATAGTACAATTGGATGGATTTCAGTTATCAGATGAACCTGACATGGTCTGCATATTTAAGAAGGAAATATATGTATTGAAGAAAGCCCCCAGAGCTTGGTATGTAAGGTTAGACAAGTATCTATTACAACAAGGATTCAATAAAGGCTCTGCAGATAACAATTTGTACATCAAAGTAGGAAGTAGGAGAAAATCAAATTTTAGTTGTTGAAGTATATGTGGATGATATAATCTTTAGAGTAAATGAAGGTATGTGCAAGAGATTTGCAAATGAGATGCAGAAAGAATTTGAGATGTCAATGTGTGGAGAAATGAACTTCTTCCTTGGACTACAGATCAATTAGAAAGATAAAGGTATTTTCATTTCACAATCAAAGTATGTCAAGGAAATGTTAAACACATTTGGAATGGAAGATTCTAAACTAGTATGTACCCCTATGACAACTGGTTGCAAGATGAGAAAGAATGATGAATTACCTAAGGCTAATCAAAGTAGATATAGGTCAATGATTGGAGGATTGTTATACTTAATTGCTACTAGATCAGTTATTATGCATGCAATTTTTCTTGTGGCTAAATTTCAAGAAGATCCTAGAGAGTCACATGTTTCAAAAATGAAGAGGATATTCAGATATTTAAAGGGCATTCCAGATCATGGCTTGTGGTACCCAAAGGATAATGGCTTTACTCTAAGTGCTTACACAGATGCAGATTGGACTAGATGTGTTGATGACAAGAAAAGTACAAGTGGCGGTGCATTCTTTCTTGGAGATAGAGTGGTGTCATGGCTACGTAAGAAGCAAGATGTAATATCATTATCTATTGTAGAGGTAGAATACATTGTAGCAACATCTTGTTGCATACAATTGTTGTGGATGAAGAAAACTTTGAAGCATATCTGCATTGTATATGATGAGCCAATTCCTATCTTCTATGATAATACCAGTGCTATTAGCATTTCAAAGAATCTAGTGTTGCACTCAAGGATAAAACATATCTCAATCTAGTATCATATTCTAAGAGAGAAGGTTGTAGAGAATGAAGTGAAGCTTTAGTATGTGCCTACAAAGGATCAAGTTGCTAACATATTCACCAAGGCTCTTCCTAAGGATACATTTGAGTATCTCCAAGAGAAGTTATGGGTTATTGCCCCTCCTTCTTTGAACTATATGCATAAAGAGATGCATCAATCCAGTGGAGTTCAAGTTTCATTTCTTGTTTTGGACTGATGTTGGAGGCCACCTCTCAAGGGGAGCAAGTAGTGATTGTGATGGTTGTTGTAGTCGGGGGGAGTAAGGTCTAATGTTGGTTTCTTCTAAGGGGAAGCATGTAGAGCAATAAAATAAATGATATTGCAGAGCAGTAGTTAGTAGGTACAAGTTTGAGCAGTTGTCTAAAAGTAAGATTGAAAGTGATATGTGTATCCCTTTTCCATTGATGTCAAAGGGGGAAAGAGAGAGCAATGTGAAAATGAAAAGAGTTAGCAGTCAGAGAAGAGAGTATGAGTTGTAAAAGAAAGAAAGAGAGGGGAAGAGTAAGAAAAAAAAGAAGTTTGGTGCAAAGTTGTGTCTTGATGGTTTTTCACATTATGTGTTACCATTAATGACAAAGGGGGAGATTGTTGCAAGTATGTCCTCTTGATGTTGTCATTGATGTCAACAAGCTTGTGTTGTCATTGGTGTCAACTGGTTGAGCAATGATGAGGCTATTGCAATGGTATGAGTTGTTTCATTGAGATATCTTGTTGATGATGATTTGATTGCTTTATAGAGGTGTTGAAGATAGATGAAATGTTTTTGGATTAAACTATATGTATTTTTGCTTCAACATTTCAGATCACACTCAGTGATCCATCATTAGGAAGAGGATGTATGTGATTAGGATTGTAGACTTACCCTTTAAAAGGATGAATAGGTAGGGTTAAGTTTAGTGAGGTGGACACAAGCCAACAATAAAACAAAGAATTAAGAAACAATACATATGTAAGAAAAGGATAAATAATATTATAATAAAAAGAAGAAGAAGAAGAAAAATGCATTAATTAAATAAGAAAGGAAATCGCAAGTATGTCAAAATTAATAAATATGAAGTAAAGTGATAAATGCTAATTATAACATGAATAATATATCTAATATAATAAATACCATGGATAGATAAACAATAGATAAATAGATCAAAGTAATATATAGGAATTATAGAAACAATTAAATAAGTATAAATAAAAATAAATTAGTTAAGAAATATTTAATAAAATAATATTAGGTGATTAAAATAAAATAATAAGTGAGTACAATAATTAAGAAAAGAAATAAAATAAAATTATATATTACTATAATTGTTTATACTTATTTAATTGTTTCTATAATTCCTATATATTACTTTGATCTATTTATCTATTGTTTATCTATCCATGGTATTTATTATATTAGATATATTATTCATGTTATAATTAGCATTTATCACTTTACTTAATATTTATTAATTTTGATATACTTGCTATTTCCTTTCTTATTTAATTAATGCATTTTTCTTCTTCTTCTTCTTTTTATTATAATATTATTTATCCTTTTCTTACATATGTATTGTTTCTTATTTCTTTGTTTTATTGTTGGCTTGTGTCCACCTCACTAAGCCTAACCCTACCTGTTCATCCTTTTAAAGGGTAAGTCTACAATCCTAATCACATACATCCTCTTCTTGATGATGGATCACTGAGTGTGATCTGAAACGTTGAAGCAAAAATACACATAGTTTAATCCAAAAGCATTTCATCTATTCTATGGACTATGGAAAACTCATGCCTGCTGGTGTTGAAGATGTTGAGAATATGTTTTTGTTAGTTGATTTACAAGTGCTTTTGAGAAAAATTGATTAATAAAGGAAACGGTGCGGTGAAGTAGCATTTTGGCTTATAGAGTAGTGCTATCCTTTTGCTCTGCATTTCCTTTATGTTGAATATCTATCTTTATGGTTTGAATATGTTGTTTAGAGGTGTTAAGAGTTGTTATATTCCAAATTTGGTGCTCTAATTCATTCTACAAAGAAAATTGTGTTCACTAGTGTGTGGACTGTGTTTCTGAGTTGTACAGAGGTGTCTAGGAGAAATGTCTTTTCTCCGCATTTCTCCGCAAAGAAGTTTTAGATATTGCATTTCTAGAATTGTGCTTATAAGGTTTATATCTTTATTCTATTGAATTTGTTCATGGTTTGGTGCTTTGGAAGTTGATTTCTAGAGATACAATGTATGACAAAGATAGTTAAGCATGTTGGATAAACAAGATAAAGGTGTGTAGCAGGTGAAAGTTGTTGTAGAGGAATTTGTTGGTTATCAGGATTTTCAAGATGTTCATGGAATACTCTAGATTGTGTTGAAGCCTTGCTTGTGGTCTATATGTTGTCTTTGGGTTGGAGGAAGTGTGTACTTAAAAGGTCATTGTGTTAACACAAGTTTGGCAGAAATTGGGTGTTTACACTAATTGTGGAGTTACTTTGGTGATTGTGAAAGTGTGGAGTAGCATGCTTGGATGAATTTAGGTTCAAGATAAGATGTGTTGTGGTCTGCCTTCATTTTCCATAGCAGGAATGTTTAGGTCTAGACCTAATTTGAATCTTCTAGGTTGAGGTGATTTTCTGACCTTGTAGAATGCTCTCAAGGTTGAAGATAGTATAAATAAGTGTCAAGAGATCATGATTAGAAGTACGCATGTTGAATATGATGTGAATAATAGAGTGGTTGAATGTGTGGTGCATTACATGCTTTCATATGTTAGACTACTGGACACAGTGAGCAAAAGTTGTCTACTATTCTTTAGTGATGTTGCAAAGGTGATGTTGATGTTGTGGTGAATATTGAGCTTTATTAGAATTGTACTCCATGCATATGTTAGATGCAATTATAATAGTTCAATTCTTGGCAGTGAGCAACTTCTTCTATCTCTTTCTTTCTAGTTAGTGAGCCCTTTGGTGGTGAGCCTTTCTTTTGGATAGTGAGCCCTATGGTAGTGAGCCTTTGGCAGTGAGCCTTTTGTAATTTAGTGTTGATACTACTTCATATTGTGAGCTAATCCTCACTGTGGTTTTCCCTTCTTGGGTTTTCCATGTAAATCTAGTGTTCTTGTGTTTGATGTTGGTTTGATTCAGTTTATATTATTTTCTTTTCATGCTTAATCATCATAACAGTCTAAGGGTTAATTGAATTTATGTGGATCTAAATATGTGTGAGGGTTTTGAAATTTTAATCTACAACTAATTCACCCCCCCTCTCAGTCATCTTGTGCCTTTAACAAAGAATTAGTGTTAGTACTATAGAGGTATGTCTTTCCATTCAAAGATGAAAATGAACCTAATCAAGAGGTTGATGAAGTTTAGGCCTTTCAGCAATATCAGAAAGGTCATAATTATAACATGAGTAATAACAATAGCAATAGGCCCAAAGAATTGTTGACAACGTCCATTCTACCTAACAACTTCAACACTCCTCTCAATATGCAGTCAAGCAATAATCAACAACTTCCAAAGGTAGTTCCTTAACCTACTAATTCCTTTAAACCAATAGGACAAGTAGGTAGACCTGAGCTACCTAATTCAGATAAATTAATGAATTATTTGGTTGAGGAAATAAAAAAGATTAAAATTAGCTTACCTAAAGAAAATCCTTAGCTATTGAAGACTCCTAGAATTAAGAACTTATTCCTTAAGTCTTTAGAAGAATCCTCTCCTAAAGAAAATCCTCTAGTTAGAGAAGTCCAGGCCAAAGATACTCATCCTAAACCTAGGGATAAAAGTCAAGTACTCACTATAGATGCTCAGGTAACATCATATAAAGAGAAAATAGAGTCTCCTCCTTTCTTATTAACCCATAGGATTTTCAGACAAAATTTGCACAACTGCCCTAGTAGATTCTTGTACTTCCATCACTATAATGCCACTAACAGTCTGTCGAACTCTAGGATTATCCTTGGCTAAGTTTTTCAATAAGGTTATGTAGTTAGATAAGACTTAGGTAAATGTTGTAGGAGAAATCACATATATTCACATGCAATTAGTGTCAGACCCTAGGGTGCAACACTATATAGACATCTAGGTGGTAAATATTCCTCATACCTATGCGATATTTCTCAGTGGAGACTAGTACTAAGAGGCAATATAGACTGTTCCAGAGCCTAAATACATGTGTTTGAGCTTTTGCATAAGATGAAACGTATGTAGATCAGCCATCAAAGTTTGTACAAAGGTCTTAAATGTTCCAATATATCTCAAGTTTAATCCGCATGCAAATATTTCTTACTTTCTTGTACCACAATGCTATATCTTGAGTTATGAATGTTGGCAAGAGACACTGCTCTTGTATAGACTTGTATGTTGTCATCTATGGAAACAAGGCTCAGAGACCCCTTCAGCATGGCAAGAAGACATAACTCTGGAAGGTCATAATGGAATTCAGGTCCGGTTGGCAGAAATGAATAAGTATAAGCAATATATAGAGTAAGGGATAGTAAGTGGATCAGTGTGCTTCCGCAGATGATGACCTGGAAATGTGGCTTAGGTAGAATGTTCATAGTTGGTGTTGTTATATTCTAGTGATCAAGATCTGACTTTTTTTAGAAGTCATCTGACGAAAACTATAAGTCTGGGTGGATAGTGTTAAGACAGAGACAATGTATAGTGCAAAGTAAAAGGGTCTGCATTCCTCTGCAAGAGCATATTTTTTTTATGTAGTTTTGAGGTGTCACAAACACTTGTATGAAGTGTCTAAATCTAGAATTGTAAGATCTAAAGTTCATTGGAACAATAGTTGCAAGATGCTGAGTATCGTTACAATGTTTGACAGAGTTTGACTGTGACAAAGTCTAAGTTCTGATGGTCCACATTCTACTACTAAAGAATATTTTTCTTTGTAGTTTTGAAGGTATGATGGTTGATGTCTGAGGAGTCTTTGACATGATTTTGAGCAAGCCATGTTGTCTATAGTGAAAGTTGTGATCCGACAGTTGAACTAAACTAGTAGCAGTCTGAGTTTGAGGTCGACATGATAGTTTGATTTATATGTGGTAAGTTCTATTGATTAGAACTTTATCCTAAGTGGTTCTATAGTTGAGGCTAACATATAAGAAGATGTTTCAAATGTTATTTAGGTCTGCTAGGTATTATAATGAATGGGTTTGACTGACAAACTACAGGTCTATTAACTATACACTTCATCTGAGTATGTCGACCTAATATGAAGATTTTAAGTGTTATGGATATATATGCGAGATTGAGTTTGGTGTTTGGTGTGTGATGAGAGCATGAGAAAAGTAGAGTAGATATAGAAGATCAATAAGGATGAAAACTAAGGATACAGTATTTAGATACTAAATGACTGCACCCTGGCATGCTGATAGATGCATTTATAGTATTCATATTACTTATATAATTTCACTTGTACTTAGTAGTGAGCCATCTTCTTTAAAGAAGTGAGCCTGGCAGTGAGCATCCATCAAGGTTTAACATCCCTCATTATAATTTTTCCAGGTTTAGGGTTGAGGTAGTGAGTTTGCTAAACCTAGTTATACTTCATGGTAGTGAGCCAACATGTTCTAGGCCTGTAGAATGATCAATCCTGAACATCACCATTTGAAAGTATTGCAATATATACTGAGAGCTAATCCTCTCCATGGTTTTTCCCTTTCTTGGGTTTTCCATGTAAAAATCCCAGTGTCCATGTGTTATGTCTTTGTGGTTGCTATTCATTTGCATATTGTGCTTTTGTTTAATTAATTTTGGAAAATGGTTAAAAGTGAAATTGTATGAAAATTTTTATGGAACACTAATTCACCCCCCCATCTTAGTGTTCCTAATTTTCAGCAATTGGTATCAGAGAAAGGTTCCTTGGAAGAAGCCTAATAGGTTGAGGAAGATTTAAGAAGGTTCACTCATGGCAGCACAAAGGTATCTCACTTATCCTAAAGCAAATCCTCCTAGAAGAATTAAGATTTGCAATCCAGTATATGTTAATAATGAATAATTTGAAGCAGCTCTAGAAGATCTTGACAACTCTAAAGCTAAAATCATGAGTTTAGAAGAGAGTATCAAAGAAGCTGATGTTTGCATTATGAAATTAAAAGAACAAATCAGTAAATCTTAGGAAAGAAGGAAAGAATTATGTGAGCAACTAAAATAAGCAAGTGAATCTACAGAGTCTTTTCAAGATGATTGAAGAAAAGAACAATAGTGAGGAATATTTGAATCAAGTTGTGAAGGACAAGTCAGAGGAATGTGAAAAACTAGGGAAAGAAGATTTGCTCCTGAAATTTGATCTAGAAGTAGCCAACAACTACAAAGAAAAATTCAAAATAAGCTCTGCAAAACTTGATGAGTTGCTAGCCAGTCAAAAGTATCCAGATGATAAACAAGGTTTGGGATTTGAAAAGGGAGGAAGTTTAGATTTAGGGCAAGATAGATCTAAAGAAGGTAGAGACAGAAACCATTCAATAAAAAATCAAAGAAGAAAACCTAAAGGACCTCTGATCAGGCAACCAAATGCACAAAGGTACCCATCTTTCAATGGTCACTGTTTCAAATGCAATAAGTATGGTCATAGGGCTACTCAATGTAGAAGTAGAATAAATCAAAATGCTCCAGCTTTTTTGGTCAATGTTTCAATTGCAAGAAGATCGGTCATAAAGCAAATGAATACAAAAGTGTGTCAAGAAATGTACACAACTATCTAGGGAATGGTTCCTACAATGCAAGAAATAATCAATCGTTCAATGGAAAGTGTTTCACATGCAATAGGTTTTGACACATGGCTAATAAATGTAGATCAAGGATAAATTCATTTAGAGGAAGGAATCAAGGACAAGGTAACATTGTGTGCTTCAAATGCAACAAATTTGGACATGTTTCAAGATTATGCAGAAGCAAGAATGTGAAGAGAAATTACTATGCTGAAGAAAGAAAAATAGAGCAGAGGAATGATAAGGGAAAAGAAAAGATTGATCTAGTTGAAACCAAGAAGGAAATGGGTAAGATTTGGATCAAGAAAGACGTGATTGAATCCAAGGATGAATTTGCTTGTGTGGTTACACAACACGCCCCATTTTGATTTGGCAAAACAAGGACCCAACTTTTGGCTTCGCTTGTTTGTTCTCTAGTGGTCTGGTAAAAGTAAGTCAGGTGCATCATCATGTAGAGTCAGGATGAGGTAAGTCACCATTATGAGGTCAGTTTGTCAAATTTCATATTTCATTTTTGTGACCTCATAGTTTGAAAGAGTACTAAAATTCATGCAGGTTTGTCTTTTACATCATCCTGATATTCCTCAGGATGTGAGAGTTATGAATGGTCAAAGTTTTGGTCAAACCTAATATTCGCAAGAGAGGAAGATTTTTTTTATAGCCTGTCATCTTTTTGAAGATCATCATCATATTTTGAAATATCCCCTGACAATATCCTGCGGCTCAAATATCCAGACGTCAATTTTAAGTGATAATAAGTCTTCCTGTCAAGTGGTCTTTTGTATCGCGAGCGTCATGTTTTTGAATATAACTCGATATTTCTTAATATCCTCCTGACGCAAAATGTCACCCTTAGCAAATATCCTGGTGACATCATCCAAACTAGATAAATGAAGAAGAAAACATCCTGATGACATCATCATCCCATTCACATTCTGACAGGATATTTTCCAAGCATGATCATGTTCGTCTAATATGATGATGACGTCAAGATATATTTCTGATACAAAGAACAACTATCAAGATGATGTCATCCTGATATTCTGAAAAAAGACATGTAAGTTTGTCTCGCCATCATCATATTTTGAAACATCACCCGATATACCGAAATATCCTCCTGATGTACTAAATGTAAACAAAGGTGCTTTTGTCACCCGAATCTTGTCGCGATAACAATTTCAATATGAGGGAGGAGGATGATATTGAAACTCAACCTGATATTTGCGAATATCATCCTGCCCTCATGATATCCTGTTATATGGATATCCCCCTGCTCCCGTTGCCACCATTATCATTTAATGCACGCAGATATGGTAGGTAGTTCCCACCGACCCCAGAACCCAATGAAACACCTAGCGAGATCCTACGTTTTCGCACGAATAATCAAGGAATGTAATTTAACTTGTCAGAGTTGCCCTAAGTGTACCCTAACTGCGAGGTTAAAAGGTAATTCAGCTGCCATTTTCACATTTACCTTGTGATAAATTATTTTACAGAGCACCAGCTTCCATATCTGCATACCAGCTACCATTGCGCGATTTGAGCTCACAGACAGAAAGAAAAAGGTGATCATCAGCTGAATTAAGAACGTTGTTGGTAATCCACTGGTATAAAAGAGAAATCTGCATAACTAGGTAAGTAAATGAAACCCTCATCATGTCATTATTGTTCAGGTATGATAATGGAAGTTTTGATTTATGCCTGTAATGGTGAAAAAAATACAGTAGGCATAGTAATTTTAATTGCAATATGTATGCATGTATATACCTGTTGTGAGTTAGGATTGTTGTTAATTGTAGGTACTCATGGCCGACAAACGATACGTTAAGTGTCAAGAGGAATTCAGTAGGCCTATGTTCTCTTCTCAGAGGGGGGTCCTATTCAAATATGGAGCAATTACAGATACCCATCAGGGGAGCACTAATCTAGAGGCCTGGTCAGCTAAACTAAATGATGGGCAGGACAAGAGTCTTGTGCTGGACGCAGTATTTGTGTCAGGAATGTGGAACGCTGCTAGCTTCCCATATTCCATGGCATCTCCAGAGCTGGTTATAGAATGTGCCTGGAATTATAATCCTCAGACGAGGCAAGTGGTAAAACACGGGAGAATATATGCAGACCTCTCCATCAAGGGTCTTTCCCAGACATTCAAACTGCCATTAGTAAAGAGTGTGGACCTGAGAAAGGCAGAGAAAGAGTATGAGGCCAACAAGAAATTGGCCAAAAAGAACATGTATCAATGGAGAGCAGAGAACAACACATATCCTGCAGCGGCCAAACTCCCAGTGCACCTGTTTAAATATGATTTCAGTGAGGAGTACCAGTATATGATTGCGCTCCTGAGTCAAGTAACAGGCCAACCTGATACTGGTAGTTTCAGGGATTGGATGTATGGAGTTATAATGATGTTTATGTATTCAAAAACCAAGCCACTGTGGGGCCAAATAATAAGTGATGCTCTGCATGAGTAGCTGATGAACCTGGGAGGTTCAAATTGTGCATTTTACATGACATCCTATATTGTTTATTCTTGTGCTTATAGAGGCACTTTTGATGCCTTAATTACAGATGGGAAGCTCATAGGCACAAATGCTGCATACATCTGGGACCATCATCCTTAGCTACAGAGAACCAACTACTTCAGGGACTACAAACTGGTCAATGATGCATTCTCTATGCATCTGGTAAGGACCATGGAAGAGGACAAAACAAAAAGATTAAGCATGGAGGCTCAGGAAGTAGTCTACAGGCATGGGGCCTGGTATATACAGTTTGCAACCTTCTCTTATATAAGGGTTGAGGGTTTTTAGGAACATCCCCTCATGCTGCCAAGGTATCCCACAGATGCAGTGATATTAATGGAAGTCATCAGGCAGGGCTCTGTGATGATAAAAATGTACAAGGAGGCCAAGAAGCTGCCACCAATTTTGTTCCCAGTCAGCATTGGCAACTATATGTGCCCTGACTCTGATAATATAAAGAAGGTGATGGTCACCCTGAATAAAATGAACCTACAGCCTTTCCCAATAACAAGACCATATGATCCTTACGGGAGGATACAGAAGGTACTAGGAAAGCCTGTTCATCAGAGGCACCTAGAGGATTTTTGGGCTGACTACGAAGATGAGGTAGAAGCCAGGAGAAGAAGGTATCAGAGGTTGACTCTGAACCAAATTAGGACTTTTGATTGTATCTCCCTTCCTCAGCAATTGAAGAAGGATGATGGCAGGATAATGGTAGATGAGTATGAACAAAAGAAGATATACAATGATACCATCTCTGCACCTGACCTCACCATGCAAGAAGACATATCTTTGGACCCATTCATTACCAGGACCATACAGCTGACTCAAGCTTGGGTCGATGATCAGGTGGAGGCATTGAAAAAGAAAGGTGTTGCCATTACGGTGGACAACAAAAAGAAGGGCCAGGATATTCCTGGGGAGGTATATGATGACTTCCTGCTTGAGAAGAGGAAGACTAAGGGAGACAAGTTACCTCCACCACAACAACAGAGAAAAAGACCCCCAAGGGGCAAGAAAGCGGATAAACAACCCAAAGGGGTTATAATTGACAGGGCAATGTTCACAGCTGAGGAGGCCGCCGGATCAGGATTAGGATCAGGGTCAGATTCCCCTCCAAAGAAAGAAAAGCCCAAGAAGAGTAAGACAGCTAAGGCTGGAATAATGGGGACCGTGGAAGTGGGTCAATCCTCAAAGAAACTTGGAGAAGAGGATATCCTCATGGAGGAGGAGCCTGAACAGGAAGAAGCTCCGCTAATAATAAAGAGAAAGAGGAGAGCTCCACAGCTGCTGGTTTCTACCACACCTAAGAAACAAAGAACCTCCATGAGAGGTGGAATAAGTGAACCCCCTACACTATTACAAGGGGTAGGTAGTGAAGTGCCGAGGGAACTTCAACATAATGTTCCACTTCCTACCATAGTCAAGTTCAAAACTAAACTTGCGGAAGAACAAACAAAAGAAGCCTCCCAGACACAAGCACAAGGACATGTCTCGCTGGATGAGACAATAAATTTGTCTGACGATGAGGTAGTGCAGGATGTGGCTGCACAGAAGATGGAAACACTTGTTGCTGATATAACTATGACTCCTCATAAGCCTCCACCAGTTCAAACTGTACTTGAGGAGATGAGACAAGCAGAAGAAGACCAAGAAAAGAGCCTAGAGCAGGTAGCTCAAGAGATAGGGCTAGAAGCATTGATCATAGAGGTGACAAGTCCTGTAGTGTTGGATCTGACAGAGAAACAGGATGCAAGTCCTGAACAACCAGCAGGATCACCTAATAAAGGCCACCCAAGAAAAGAGATAGAGATGGCAGAGTCAGAAGGCCATGCTCTTGAAACAGGCCAACAAGATCCACAGGATACATCTGAGGAACCTGCTATAGTAGTGGTTCAGGAAGCAAGAGCTGATGAAGAGAAAGAAGCACTAAAGGATCTAGCTGCCAAAATACAAGAAGTTGAGAGTGCAGGCTCGGAAGAAATAATAGTTGCAGAACAACCGCCAGCACCTCAGGCAGGATCCACAGTATCTGGTGAAGTGGATAAGCAACAAGGGGAAGAATTGGGAATAGATGAAGGAATAATAGAAGAAGGTCATGATCATCATGATCAACAAATAGACATGCCGCAGGGTTCCCCACACCAAGAAGATGCTCCCCCAGAGAAGGAAGTTCCTCAACAGGAGGAGGCGCCACAAGATCAACAGCAAAGAGAGCATCAAGAAGAAGAAAAGGAAAAGTCACCAACTCCACAACATCTATTGATAGAAACGGGAGATATGGGTGAACATCATCATGATATTGAAAGACATGATCAGGTACCTCCATGGTTAGCTAAAGAAGTAAATGTTGAGGAGGAGTTTGAATTTCAAGAGTTCGACGTATCCACCTTGTTCTCCGCTGAACTAATGAAACCTAGGAGGAAGGCCAGAATGACTTCAGCCATCAAAAGAGATCTGCAATAGGGAGAAGGACCGCAAAAATTGCCATACCTGCGGTGGAGAAAGAAAAAGGTAAAATCACTGTGGATGAATTTCAAATTAGCACAGTTGATTTGGGCTTTGCCAATGAGGACCAAGAAGGTCAGGAGGGCAAAGACATCATTGACTCCCTAATTCAAAGGGTGAAAAGAGAGAAGGAGAAGAATAAGCAACATAAAGAGCACATTGCTCAGTTGCATGCCTATATCAAAGGGCTGACCGATCCTGATGGTACCACAACTAAACGTGCAGTCCCACTGACTGCCATTTCTCAGGAGGAGGTAAATAAATTGGACCTCATGAAGCATGAGGTGTCTGTAATAAGGAAATGGATGTCATCCGTATTGGATGATGCTGTTGAAATAATGAAGGCCTCTTCGAAGAGGTGGAGCATTTTGAGCGACTTCAAAACCAAGGTGGATAAATTACAGATGCAGACTGGAAAGAGGTCTTACAAACTAGAGAGAGTCCTGAGCCTTTTAGGGGAAATAAAGGGGATAAATCCTCAACTGCTTATCAGTAAGAAGGTGCTAAATAGTAATACTGCATTATTGATAGATATCTGGTATAAAGACACTCAGTTTGAGTGTGGAGTCCTCAAAAGATGTAATAATAAGCTGAGGGATATCAGCATGAGGCTACGGGATTTGATGGCTGAAGAAGGGGTGATATTGGAAGCATTGGAAGGTAAGGTGGAAGGTAAAATAGAAAATCAAGATGAAGAGTCCGCCATCAAAGCCGTACACAGCAACTTCCAATTAGAAGTAGATGGTCCACTTATCCCTTTGACAGAAGAACTGATAGATAAAATAATGAGGATCAAGGTCCAGATGGAGAAATACAAAGAGACACTGCAGGACAGAAAAAATAAGCTTGATAACAGCAGAGACAGGTATGAAGCACATAAGCACGCCATTGTCAAAGCAAAGACTCAAGATGGCGGAGGAATAGATCAGGTTGTGCACTCATACGAGCAGGTCCACAGTAGTATGCAGCCCCATATGCAGCAGCATCATCATTAGGATAGTGAAAGCTCAGGAAGTGACACACATGATGATGACCCGCATGAATCAGCTGAAGAGCATGATGAAGATACATCATGAAGGGGATAGTAGCATATGTAGTATAAATAGTTGCCAGCTGGCAACTTGTGCCATTTTGTAAAGGTTGACGAAGTCAGATGAATCATGACCATGGATCTGTATTGATAAATCAAGATCGTAGATCTTTTTGTAACGGATTCCTCACCTTATTCTATAAAGGGTGATGGAATGCTTTATTGTAATTCATTCGAAACTTAATTAAAATCTGTTTGCTGAAGTATTCAGGGCTTTTTTCAAAGTTATTGTATATGTACATGTCTTTTGCATACTTAATGAAAGAGAAGAGTATTTCAATTAGAAATCTTCATAAATCTTGAGTAATCTGTGTCTGAATTCAGGATATGTGCTTTGATTTCCTGCATCCCTTGGAGTGCTCATCATGTTGCATGTATTGTTTTTATTCCTCATCCTCTGAAGTTTGCATCAACTATATCTAGCTGTGGAATATCCTGGTGAACATATGGTTTGATTTCTTCTCCTCATGAGAGTATCAAGTATGTATGTAGATCAATAGGTAAAGGTTCAACATTAAATAGAAGCATTTCTTCAATTTCTTTTAAATTTTAGAGCATTTCATCTCCATAATTGCAAATAATCGATAATCTTAAGCAAATAACATAAATATGCAGACATCTCATAGATAATTGTAAATACTTAGCATATTTGAATACAAAGCATGTAGAACTGAAAATATCATGCAAAGATTGAGGTATTTCCACATCTTCTCATCAAATAACTGCATAATATAACTTTTCTGTAAAGAATTTCTGCAAGAATGTCATGATGATGATAAAATTCCACGTAAGGTTCCAAAATGGAAACATCAACTCACATTAACCTCTGAGTGACTTCAGATGAATAAGACCTAATCACCGGAGACTTGGGATCCTAAATTCTTTGAATTCATAGTATCTTTCAAGATGAATAAAGGTTAATGCATACTTTTATTCTATGTTTGTTTGTGACTAACATCATGACCAACATAAATTGGTGCTAGAAGGAGGGCAGTGATCCGGAATACTGCGTTCGTTGTCATTATTTTCAGGTTTGAAGATGTAGAGAGAAAGGTAACCTCCGATCGTCTGTGAATTTCAAATACTACACAAATATTTACTGTAAAAGGCTCGAATATGCTCATTCTATGTAAAGATTTCCAGATCTTACATAAATATTGCAAGCTTTACAGTAGATCATTCTGAATTCACTAATATTGGCCAAAAATCCATAAATCTGTTCAAGCTTTGAAGAATTTAAGACTTAGATACTTGAGATCTCATGCTAGGGGTCATTATACCCAAAATATCCTGCCATATTTGCAGTATCTTCGCAAATATTTTGTAAATATCCAGTTTGATCAGCCATCTGACTGCAAATATCACCTCATTTGCAAAGTTTCAGCCAATTTGCCTCAAAATTGAGAAATCCTAGCTCACAGGATAAATACCAGGTCTAGATCTAGTGGAATTTTTGAGGAACTACCTATTAGAGGTTTCAGACCTAGAACTGTAGACATTCATCATACTCCAGAGTCTAGTGCACCAAGAACTTCACCAGGGCCTCCTCCTGTAACTCCTGTTGGTTTACAAATACCCTCTGAAATATCTATGACATCTCCTGTTCAGCCTCAGGGTGTGCCTTTAGTCCAACCTCAGCCAGTTGCACCACTAGCTCAACCTCCTCAGGTTGCAATGTCTTTCTTTGCAGCGGAGTCACCTTTGACCTTTACTGCATATCATGAGTTACCAAAGAATACGGACAAACTTTGTCCAAAATATCATCCTTATCAGGATGCTGATGATCATATTAGGACATTTAAGGAAGCTTGCTGCAGAGCCAGAATAGAACATCAAGATGTGGTGTGCAGGTTATTTCCTTTTTCCTTAGGGGAAGAGGCTTATAATTGGTTCATTAGTCTTGGCCAAGGCTCTATTGGTTCATGGGCTGTCTTAGAGAAAGCTTTTCTTGACAGGTTCAAAGTTCCTATTGATCCATCTATGAATTACCATATGTTTGCTACAATCAAAAGATTTGAGAATGAGCCTATCGCCAATTTCAATGCTAGGTTCCAGAAAATGTTGTCCAAGTTAGTTGCCCCATATGTAGTATCTGATGCCTCTACCAGGAGTATCTATTATTCAACCCTGGATCCATTAACTTCCATGTTTATCAAGAGAACACATCCTGAGATCACTACATTGACAGGAGCTTTTCAAGAAGCTATCAAAGTGAATCAGTAGTTGATACCGGCTCCTACTCCAAATATAGTATTCACTACCTTGCCTGGCATGCAGTCACAATATCCTACATCATACCCTGCAACATATCCTCCACAATATCCTAATGGAACAGTGGTACCCCCAGCTATCCTGTCTGCACCTTTGCAAATACCTCCACTGAGCATCATGCCCCCTCCTAATGGAAATGGCCAATTGCCACAATATCCTGCACATGCCAAGACACCTTAGGGTACTGATTTGTCCAATAGTAACCATGGATCCTCTTTCTTCAAGCCTCAGACTGAAAATGTAGTAGCCAAAGCTCAGGAAGAAAAGGAGGAAATCAAAGAGATTTCTGCTCAATTGAGAAAACTCACCACAGAGGTGACACATTTGAGAAATCAGGGTTTCTATTCCCAGTCAAGTCAGAATAGAAATTATTCCAATGACAGACCAAATTATCCTGACAGAGGATATAACACCAATAATTTCAACAATAATGGTGGAAGCAACAATAATCCTCAGAGACAACCCAGAGTGTGGAACTCTCGGCCAAATAATGGCTCATTACCATCACCCCTAGACAATCAGCCTCCTGGTGAAGCCAAACAGACTACTAGAGTCAATCTTGCTGAAGCAGCCCTTACGAATTGGTGCAGGATCCACAATACCAATGCACATGCAGAATTAGATTGTCCACAATTTAGAATTGCTGCTAGCATCTTTCAAACTAAAGTGTCTAACACTTCTGGAAATCCACCTCATGCAGAAGGAAATGAGATTGTTCCTTGTGGATATGACTCAGCTTTTGTGCTAGAAACCTATATTAATCAACCTCATCAGGGTCACAATCAGGTATGTGAGGAATCTGCCTTAACCTTTGAAACAAATTATGTTTTCCCCTTTGAGGATGAAAATGAACCTGCAAGAGAACGTGAGGAAGTACACGCGTATCAGCAGCAATATCCTGGTAAGCATAATTATAACTTGAGAAGTAATGCCAATAGACCTACTAGTCCATTGACATCATCTCTACCTCCAAATAATTTCAATACACCTCCTGATCCTAAAGCTTGCAATAATCTGGGGCTCCCCAAGGTAAATGCTCAGTACTTGTCCCCTCAGAACACAGGATCAAAGATTGTAAATGCACCTCATGAGTCCGACAAGTTAGTCACCTATCTGGCTGATGAAATGAAGAAAATTAAGATTAGCCTGTCCCTGTCTGAGTTATTGAAAACTCCTGCCATCAAAAGGGCATTCATGAAATCACTAGATGATCCTGCTTCTAAAGAGGATAGTCATCTTTCAAGTCAATCCAGTGGCAAGGATCATGCTACTAGGGATAATATTGTTAAGCCTAAAGTGTCGGTTACAGTCCATGCTGCTGAAACCTCCCACATGACCTTGTACAGAGATAAAACTGAGTCACCTCCGTTCCTCCTAACCATAAGAATGTTCAGCAAGAACTTGCACAACTGTCTGGTTGATTCTGGAGCCTCCACTAATATTATGCCCCTATCAATATGTAACGCCTTAGGACTACATCCTGCTAAATCCCTAAAGAAGGTCACATAGCTGGACAAAATGGAAGTAAGTGTAGTAGGAGAGTTAACTCACATTCACATGCAACTAGCATCTGATCCTAGGATCCAATATTACATTGACATTTAGGTAGTTGACATACCTGATACTTATGGGATGTTGCTTAGCCGAGACTGGTCCAAGACACTCAATGGATATATGTCCATAGATTTCAGTCACATGTGGTTACCATGGAAGGGTATACCTAATCAGATCAGGATTGACGCTGAGCCTAGAATGAAACATATGATCACTAAATACAACCGAACAAATGAGATCCTGTACATAGACATAGAGCCTGGAGTTTATCGCATCAGGCCACAAACTGTCAAAATAGAAGAGATCCTGATGCTTGAGCTGCATCATCATGATGATGATGATCATCAGGAGGACATGCCAGTCGTAGAAACTGATAATAATCCCGATAATGAGAATGAAATAGATCACTTCAGAGACTTTGAAATGCATTTGTCTAATAAAGTAAAACGTTGTCAATTATTAAATATACCTGCTAATGATATTTTGATTGATGGATGGTGCAGATTACACGATGAAGCACATTCAGAAAAGACTTGTGAAACATGCTTAGATATGATGATGCTGGAGCAGACATGTAGTGAGGCATCATCATCATGTTCTGAGGTAAATGCTACATATAATGATGATGATGATAATACTAATTCTTATCTGTCTTTTGTAGGAACCGAAGAACTGACAGATCATGATGAAGATCATATCCTGAAAATAGAGGAAGTTCTGGTGTCTGACCAGATAGATGACATGAGGAAAGAAAAGATCACTCCTAGTAGTGATTGTTTTATGGAACTAGATTATGAGTTGTCTGATGAAGACAAAGGTAGTGACCTGACTAAGTTTGAAGAATTTCTAGTAAAGGAAAGCATAAATCTCCCCACGAGGTTTTAATCAAAGGTTGGTGTAGGTTGCATGAGGCACCTCACTCAGAAACTACTTGTTCACTATGTTTACACATTTTGAAGAAGCATGCAGCTATAGATCCAGAAGATCATCCTCCTGCTGAAACGAAAGAGAAAATTGAAAAGCCATCAGGCTCACAAGAAAAGGGAAAGAAGAAACTTGAGGGTGATGACGTTCCTAAGTTAAATTGGATATCAGGCGGAGCAGTAGCCAGAGCTGCAAGGAGAAAAGAAAGTTCAACTAAATGTCCTGTTGAAGATAAACCTTGGATCCTGAGGTTTGATGGGTCTAAATCCAAGCAAGGTGCTGGGGTAGGAATTGACTTGATTGATCTGACCAAAAAATCCTATCTGGCAGCTTAAAGATTACAGTTCCCCTGCACTAATAATGTAGCAGAGTATGAAGCTCTGATTCATGGAATACTGTTTGCTCATAAAAAGAAGATAAAAATTCTGCATGTCTTCGGAGATTCAGAACTAGTGGTGAGACAAGTAAGAGGAATCTACTCATGTAACTACAGAAAGCTGTCCAATTACAGACATCGGGTATGGGACCTAATTGAGGACTTTGACACCTTTAATATAGCTCATGTACCAAGAGAACAAAATCATAGGGCAGATGCACTATTGGAGCCATTGTCTATATCTGGTCTGAAAAGATTTTCAATAGAACTGGTATCAGTACCTTCAGTACTTGATAATGTGACCAATCTCCAGGTGTTTGATGATGATCAACACATCCTGGACTTCATTTCAAATAGAGACATATTTGAAGCTCAGATTATAGATGAGAATGGCATGGAAGATCATGTCTGGGAAGAAGATGAGATATTAGAGCTGCCTAGCAACAGGATCCCCAAAGGTATGATTGAATTAGAGAGAGCTTTTGATTTGGATAATATGCTCAAACAGAAGGATCTGCCCAAGGCAGATGGAGGTCAGTATTCACAAGTAAATATTGGACAAGATGATGACAAGAAAAATGTCCTGTTGGGTAAGGTTTGCACACCAGAAGAGTTAGATGGAATAACTCAGGCCCTCAAAGATTACATACATGTAATTGCATGGACATATGATGAGCTAAAGACATATGACACCTCTGTCATAACTCATACTATACCTCTCAAGCCAGATGCTAAACCTTTCAGACAGAAGCAAACACCAGTCAATGCCTTGCTCGAACCAATAATTCTCGAAGAAGTCAAGAAATTGTTAAATGCCAGGATAATATTTCCTGTGAGGCACTCCACTTGGGTGGCAAATCTTGTGCCAGTCAGAAAGAAGAATGGAGACATCAGGTTATGTGTAGATTTCAGGAACCTAAACAGAGCATCAGAAAAGGACAACTATCCTTTACCCTCATTGGATGAAGTTTTGCAGATTGTAAATGGAGCTAAAATGATGTCCTTCTTGGATGGTTTTTTAGGATACAACCAAGTAATGGTTGACAAAATTGACAGATTGAAAACTACCTTCACCACAAAGTGGGGGATATTTGCATATAGACGTATGCCATTCGGACTCATAAATGTTGGCGCTACATTCTAGCGAGCAATGGACATAGCCTTCAGGGGCTTAATAGGAAAATGCATAGTCATCTACATGGATGACTTGACAGTATTCTCCAAGGAAAGGGGGAATCATGTTGCTGATCTCAGAAATGTACTAAAAAAGTGTGAAGAGTACGGTATATCTTTGAATCCCAAGAAATACATATTTGGGGTGACTACAGGAAAATTATTAGGCCACCTGATCACAGAAGATGGAATTATCATTGATCCTAACAGGGTGGAATCTATCATGAAGTTACAACTTCCAGGAAGCAAAAAGGAACTCAAGTCTTACTTTGGTAAGATAAATTTTGTGAGGAAGTTCATTACCGGCTTTGTTGAGATTGTCAGACCACTAAATGCCATGTTGAAAAAGGATGCACAGATTGAGTGGACACCAGAAGCCAAAGCTGCATTTGAAGATATAAAGAAAGCTATATCAGATGCTCCTATCCTCATCAGTCCAGACTACACAAAAGATATTTACATATATTCATTTGCTTCAGAACATACTTCTGCAGCAGTGTTAACTCAAAGAAATAAGGAGAAAGAAGAGAAACCAATTGCTTTTATGAGCTGTCCTTTCAGAGACACTGAATTGAGATATGTAGATGTTGAAAGATAGGTAATTGTATTAGTCAGAGCAGTAAAAAAATTTAGACATTACATACTAAGAAGCAAAGTGATTGTTGTGGTACCAGATGCAGCAGTGAAGATGCTACTGATGCAAAGTGAGCCTGGTGAAAAAAGAGCCAAATGGATTATTGGATTACAAGAGTATGATATGGAAATTACACCAATGAAGCTGGTAAGAGGACAAGCTCTGAGCCAGATGATATCTAAAATTGATCCAAACATCACTAGTCAGCAGTATGTGATCAATAAGAAAGACAATAAAGAGTGGTATTCAGATATCAGGCACATCCTGATTACTGGAAGGTGTCCATCAAGAATGCAGGCTTCACAAAGAAGAGCCTTAAAAGTAAGACCCCAAAAGTATATGATGAAGGGAGGAACCCTATTTAAGAAGAATTATGAAGGAATATACCTGAGATGCTTAGAGAAGCCAGAAGTAAGTAGAGTCCTGACAGAGCTACATGACAAGTTTAGAACGACACATGGATCAGCATTGGCCACAACACATGCAATCCTCAGAGCAAGATATTACTAGCCTACAATTTTTAAAGACACAGCTGATCATGTTAAATATTGTCATGTTTGCCAGGTTGCTGCCAATAGAGAGAAGTATGCTGCACAACCATTGCAACCAGTAATGGAAGAACGCCCATTTGCACAGTGGGGCATGGACTTCATAGGACCAATCAATCCTCTGTCTTCCTCAGGTCATAGGTATGTCTTAACAATTACTGACTATTGTACTAGATGGACTAAGTCTATTAGCAGCAAAACTTGCACTGCAGATGATGTCATTAAATTTCTGGAGAGCAACATTGTCACCAGGTATGGAACTCCTTATGCATTGGTAAGTGATAATGGGTCCGCATTCACTTCAACCAAGTTATCAAGTTGGGCTTTTGATCATGGGATTATACTTAAGTTTTCATCCAACTATTATCCCCAGGGGAATGGATTAGCAGAATCCACCAACAAGAACCTGCTGAGTATCATAAGAAAGTTAATAGAGAAAAACCCTAGGGAATGGAACTCATTTCTAAAATATGCCTTATGGGTTGACAGAACTAGAATAAAAACTGCATTAGGAAACTCGCCCTTCTAGCTAGTATATGGGGTGGATCCCATCCTCCCCATAAACTTAAAAATTCCTACCCTACAGTTCACCCAAGAATACCTAGGCATAGACGATAAACAAGAAGTCAGGTTGCTTCAGTTGATGCACCTGGAAGAAAAAAGGAGTCAAGCAATTGACTAGTTTGACAAGAGAGCCAGAGTAAAAGCTTTTAGGATATCTGATTTGGTCCTAATGTGGGATAAAGCCCATGAAAAGAAAGGTGACCATGGTAAGTTTGATAGATTGTGGATAGGTCCCTTTCAAATTTCTGAGATACTAGGAGACAGTACTTATAGGCTTAAGAACCTGACAGGTGAGGATGTCCCATTGCTAGTCAATGGACAATTTCTCAAACATTATTTCCAGGCCTGAATGACTTCATAACAGTCATGTGTATCATATTGTATATTTGTATAGTTGTTTGTACAGTTTGTCTGTTTGCTTGTTTTGTTTTGTTGGTTGGGACCTTGTTCTGATAAATCAGGATGACGCACTTCATCACCCTAGAAAATAACTAAATTGTTAAGATTCAAGTAATGTGATCACGTTTAGACATAGGTTATGATTCATTCTAAGAAGTGTTCATGATCAGGTTTGTGATATCTTTTCATCAGGGTGCCTTTTCTTGGTCAAAATGAATCAATCACAATGAAACATCTAACAGCCTTGGGTTTGTTGAACACACTAGTATAGGTGTTAAATGAAAAATCTAAAGAGACTCCCTTGCTACCAGTACAATCTCCAACCTAAAGCTGCAAGTAACTATACCTTGTACAAATGAGCCAACATGATGATGTCAGATACGAATATTAAAGAGAAAATCAAAAAATAAATAAAATTAGGCCATTTAAGTAACTCTACTGGGGCTATAGATGCCCGCTGGCAGCAAGGCTCTATCCAGGTTGGCTATGAGGGATGATCTCCAACTATGTAGTTTAACACCAGTTACTTATGTTTTCAACTTGCTTTCAAGATGAGAATAATTAATCATATGCACACACCTGATCTTTGGTTAGCATTGTTACCATGATGAAATTTTATCATTTAGAGTATCGGGATACTTATACTTAGATGGAATTAAAATACTATAGATGAATGTGATCACATCACTTGAATCATTGGGATTTATTTGTTTTCTTTGGTGGCAAGTTGTTGTGTGGTTACACAACACGCCCCATTTTGATTTGGCAAAACAGGGACCCAACTTTTGGCTTGGCTTGTTTGTTCTCTAGCGGTCTGGTAAAAGTAAGTCAGGTGCATCATCATGTAGAGTCAGGATGAGGTAAGTCACCATTATGAGGTCAGTTTGTCAAATTTCATTTCTGTGACCTCATAGTTTGAAAGAGTACTAAAATTCACGCAGGTTTGTCTTTTACATCATCCTGATATTCCTCAAGATGTGAGAGTTATGAACGTCAAAGTTTTGGTCAAACCTAATATTCACAATAGAGGAAGATTTTTTTTATAGCCTGTCATCTTTTTGAAGATCATCATCATATTTTGAAATATCCCCTGACAATATCCTGCGGCTCAAATATCTGGACGTCAATTTTAAGTGATAATAAGTCTTCCCATCAAGTGGTCTTTTGTATCGCGAGCGTCATGTTTTTGAATATAACCCGATATTTCTTAATATCCTCCTGACGCAAAATGTCACCCTTAGCAAATATCCTGGTGACGTCATCCAAACTAGATAAACGAAGAAGCAAACATCCTGATGACGTCATCATCCCATTCACATTCCAATAGGATATTTTCCAAGCATGATCATGTTCGTCTAATATGACGATGACGTCATGATATATTTCTGATACAAAGAATGACTATCAGGATGACGTCATCCTGATATTCCGAAAAAAGACATGTAAATTTGTCTCACCATCATCATATTTTGAAACATCACCTGATACACCGAAATATCCTCCTGATGTACTAAATGTAAACAAAGGTGCTTTTGTCACCCAAATCTTGCCGCGATAACAATTTCAATATGAGGGAGGAGGATGATATTGAAACTCAACCTGATATTTGCGAATATCATCCTACCCTCATGATATCCTGTTATATGGATATCCCCCCACTCCCGTTGCCGCCATTATCATTTAATGCGCGCAGATATGGTAGGTAGTTCCCGCCGACCCCGGAACCTAATGAAACACCTGGCGAGATCCTGCGTTTTCGCATGAATAATCAAGGAATGTAATTTAACTTGTCAGAGTTGCCCTAAGTGTACCCTAACTGCGAGGTTAAAAGGTAATTCAGCTGCCATTTTCACATTTACCTTGCGATAAAATTGTTTTACAGAGCACCAGCTTCCATATCTGCATACCAGCTACCATTGCGCGATTTGAGCTCACAGACAGAAAGAAAAAGGTGATCATCAGCTAAATTAAGAACGTTGTTGGTAATCCACTGGTATAAAAGAGAAATCTGCATAACTAGGTAAGTAAATGAAACCCTCATCATGTCATTATTGTTTAGGTATGATAATGGAAGTTTTGATTTATGTGTGTAATGGTGAAAAAAATACAGTAGGCATAGTAATTTTAATTGCAATATGTATGCATGTATATACCTGTTGTGAGTTACGATTGTTGTTAATTACAGGTACTCATGGCTGACAAATGGTACGTTAAGTGTCAAGAGGAATTTAGTAGGACTATGTTCTCTTCTCAGAGGGGGGTACTATTCAATTATGGAGCAATTACAGATACCCATCAGGGGAGCATTAATCTGGAGGCCTGGTCAGCTAAACTGAATGATGGGCAGGACAAGAGTCCTGTGCTGGACACAGTATTTGTGTCAGGAATGTGGAATGCTGCTGGCTTCCCATATTCCATGGAATCTCTGGAGCTGGTTATAGAATGTGCCTGGAATTATAATCCTCAGACGAGGCAAGTGGTAAAACACGAGAGAATATATGCAGACCTCTCCATCAAGGGTCTCTCCCAGACATTCGGACTGCCATTGGGCAATAAAGTAAAGAGTGTGCACCTGAGAAAGGCAGAGAAAGAGTACGAGGCCAACAAGAAATCAGCTAGAAAGAACATGTATCAATGGAGAGCAGAGAACAGCACATATCCTGCAGCGGCCAAAGTCCCAGTGCACTTGTTTAAATATGATTTCAGTGAGGAGTACCAGTATATGATTGCACTCCTGAGTCGAGTAACAAGACAACCTGATACTGGTAGTTTTAGGGATTGGATGTATGGACTTATAATGATGTGTATGTATTCGAACACCAAGCCACTGTGGGGCCAAATAATAAGTGATGCTCTACATGAGCAACTGATGAACCTGGGAGGTTCAAATTGTGCATTTTACATGACATCCTATATTGTTTATTCTTGTGCTTATAGAGGCACTTTTGATGCCTTAGTTATAGATGGGAAGCTCACAGGCACAAATGCTGCATACATCTGGGACCATCATCCCCAGCTATAGAGAACCAACTACTTCAGGGACAACAAACTGGTCAATGATGCATTCTCTATGCATCTAGTAAGGACCATGGAAGAGGACAGAACAAAAAGATTGAGCATGGAGGCTCAGGAGGTAGTCTATAGGCATGGGGCTTGGTATATACAGTTTGCAACCTTCTCTTATATAAGGGTTGAGGGTTTTGAGGAACATCCCCTCATGCTGCCAAGGTATCCCACAGATGCAGTGATATTAATGGAATTCATTAGGCAGGGCTCTGTGATGATAAAAATGTACAAGGATGCCAAGAAGCTGCCACCAATTTTGTTCCTAGTCAGCATTGGCAACTATATGTGCCCTGACGCTGATAATATAAAGAAAGTGATGGTCACCCTGAATAAAATAAACCTGCAGCCTTTCCCAATAACAAGACCATATGATCCTTATGGCAGGATACAAAAGGTACTAGGAAAGCCTATTCATCAGAGGCACCTAGACGATTTTTGGGCTGACTGCAAAGATGAGGCAGAAGCCAGGAGAAGAAGGTATCAGAGGTTGACTCTGAACCAAATTAGGACTTTTGATTGTATCTTCCTTCCTCAGCAATTGAAGAAGGATGATGGCAGGATAATGGCAGATGAGTATGAACAAAAGAAGATATATAATGATACCATCTCTGCACCTAACCTCACCATGCAGAAAGACATATCTTTGGACCCATTCATTGCCAGGACCATACAGCTGACTCAAGCTTGGGTCGATGATCAGGTGGAGGCATTGAAAAAGAAAGGTGTTGCCATTATGGTGGACAACAAAAAGAAGGGCCAGGATATTCCTGGGGAGGTATATGATGACTTCCTGCTTGAGAAGAGGAAGACTAAGGGAGACAAGTTACGTCCACCACAACAATAGAGCAAAAGACCCCCAAGGGGCAAGAAAGCAGATAAACAACCCAAAGGGGTTATAATTGACAGGGCAGTGTTCACAGCTGAGGAGGCTGCCGGATCAGGATCAGGATCACGGTCAGATTCCCCTCCAAAGAAAGAAAAGCCCAAGAAGAGTAAGATAGCTGAGGCTGGAATAATGGGGACCCTGGAAGTGGGTCAATCCTCAAAGAAACCTGGAGAAGAGGATATCCTCATGGAGGAGGAGCCTAAACAGGAAGAAGCTCCGCTAATAATAAAGAGAAAGAGGAGAGCTCCAGAGGTGCTGGTTTCTACCACACCTAAGAAACAAAGAACCTCCATGAGAGGTGGAATAAGTGAACCCCCTACACTATTACAAGGGGCAGGTAGTGAAGTGCTGAGGGAACTTCAACATAATGTTCCACTTCCTACCATAGTCAAGTTCAAAACTAAACTTGCGGAAGAACAAATGAAAGAAGCCTCCCAGACACAAGCAGAAGGACATGTCTCGCTGGATGAGACAATAAATTTGTCTGACGATGAGGTAGTGCAGGATGTGGCTGCACAGAAGATGGAAACACTTGTTGATATAACTATGACTCCTCATAAGCCTCCACCAGTTCAAACTATACTTGAGGAGATGAGACAAGCAGAAGAAGAGCAAGAAAAGAGCCCAGAGCAGGTAGCTCAAGAGATAGGGCTAGAAGCATTGATCACAGAGGTGACAAGTCCTGTAGTGGTGGATCTGACAGAGAAATAGGATGCAAGTCCTGAATAGCCAGCAGGATCACCTGATAAAGGCCACCCAACAGAAGAGATAGAGATGGTAGAGTCAGAGGGCCATGCTCTTGAAACAGGCCAACAAGATCCACAAGATACATCCGAGGAACCTACTATAGTAGAGGTTTAGGAAGCAAGAGCTGATGAAGAGAAAGAAGCACTAGAGGATCTAGCTGCCAAAATATAAGAAGTTGATAGTGCAGGCTCGGAAGAAATAATAGTTGCAAAACAATTGCCAGCACCTCAGGCAGGATCCCCAGTATCTGGTGAAGTGGATAAGCAACAAGGGGAAGAATTGGGAACAGATGAAGGAATAATAGAAGAAGGTCATGATCATCATGATCAGCAAATAGACGTACCGCAGGGTTCCCCACACCAAGAAGATGCTCCCCTAGAGAAGGAAGTTCCTCAACAGGAGGAGGCGCCACAAGATCAACAGAAATGAGAGCATCAAGAAGAAGAAAAGGAAAAGTCACCATCTCCGCAACATCTATTGATAGAAACGGGAGATATGGGTGAACATCATCATGATGCTGAAAGACATGATCAGGTACCTCCGTGGTTAGCTAAAGAAGTAAATGCTGAGGAGGAGTTTGAAATTCAAGAGTTCGACGTCTCCACCTTGTTTTCCGCCAATCTAATGAAACCCAAGAAGAAGGCTAGAATGACTTCGGCCATCAAAAGAGATTCGGCAATAGGAAGAAGGACCGCATAAATTGCCATACCTGCGGTGGAGAAAGAAAAAGGTAAAATCACTATGGATGAATTTCAACTTAGCACAGTTGATTTGGGCTTTGCCAATGAGGACCAAGAAGGTCAGGAGGGCAAAGACGTCACTGACTCCCTAATTCAAAGGGTGAAAAGAGAGAAGGAGAAGAATAAGCAACATAAAGAGCACATTGCTCAGTTGCATGCCTATATCAAAGGGCTGACCGATCCTGATGATACCACAACTGAACATGCAGTCCCACTGACTGCCATTTCTTAGGAGGAGGTAAATAAATTGGACCTCATGAAGCATGAGGCATCCGTAATAAGGAAATGGATGTCATCCGCATTGGATGATGCTGTTGAAATAATGAAGGCCTCTTTGAAGAGGTGGAGCATTTTGAGTGACTCCAAAACCAAGGTGGATAAATTACAGATGCAGACCGGAAAGAGGTCTTACAAACTGGAGAGAGTCCTGAGCCTTTTAGGGGAAATAAAGGGGATAAATCCTCAACTGCTTATCAGTAAGCAGGTGCTAAATAGTAATACCACATTATTGATAGATATCTGGTATAAAGACACTCAGTTTGAATGTGGAGTCCTCAAAAGATGTAATAATAAGCTGAGGGATATCAGCATGAGGCTACGGTATTTGATGGCTGAAGAAGTGGTGATATTGGAAGCATTAGAAGGTAAGGTGGAAGGTAAAGTAGAAAATCAAGATGAAGAGTCTGCCATCAAAGTCGTACACAGCAACTTCCAATTAGAAGTAGATGGTCCACTTGTCCCTTTGACAGAAGAACTGATAGATAAAATAATGAGGATCAAGGTCCAGATGGAGAAATACAAAGAGACACTGCAGGACAGAAAAAATAAGCTTGATAACAACAGAGATAGGTACGAAGCACATAAGCATGCCATTGTCAAAGCAAAGACTCAAGATGGCAGAGGAATAGATCAGGTTGTGCACTCATACGAGCAAGTTCACAGTAGTATGCAGCCCCATATGCAGCAGCATCATCATCAGGATAGTGAAAGCTCAGGAAGCGATGCACATGATGATGACCCGCATGAATTAGCTGAGGAGCATAATGAAGATACATCATGAAGGGGATAGTAGCATATGTAGTATAAATAGTTGCCAGCTGGCAACTTGTGCCATTTTGTAAAGGTTGACGAAGTCAGATGAATCATGACCGTGGATCTGTATTGATAAATCAAGATCGTAGATCTTTTTGTAACGGATTCCTCACCTTATTCTATAAAGGGTGATGGAATGCCTTATTGTAATTCATTCGAAACTTAATTGAAATCTATTATTGAAGTATTCAGGGCTTTTTTCAAAGTTATTGTATATGTACATGTCTTTTGCATACTTAATGAAAGAGAAGAGTATTTTGATTACAAATCTTCGTAAATCTTGAGTAATCTGTGTCTGAATTCTAGATATGTGCTTTGATTTGCTACATCCCTTGGAGTGCTCATCATGTTGCATGTATTGTTTTCATTCCTCATCCTCTGAAGTTTGCATCAACTGTATCTAGCTGTGGAATATCCTGGTGAACATATGGTTTGATTTCTTCTCCTCATGACAGTATCAAGTATGTTTGTAGATCAATAGCTAAAGGTTCAACATTAAATAGAAGCATTTCTTCAATTTCTTTTAAATTTCAGAGCATTTCATCTCCATAATTGCAAATAATCGATAATCTTAAGCAAATAACATAAATATGCAGATATCTCATAGATAATCATAAATACTTAGCATATTTGAATACAAAGCATGTAGAACTGAAAATATCATGCAAAGATTGAGGTATTTCCACATCTTCTCATCAAATAACTACATAATATAACTTTTCTGAAAAGAATTTCTGCAGGAATGTCATGATGATGATAAAATTCCACGTAAGGCCCCAAAATGGAAACAGCAACTCACATTAACCTCTGAGTAACTTCAGACGATTAAGATCTAATCATCGGAGACTTGGGATCCTGAATTCTTTGAATTCATAGTATCTTTCAAGATGAATAAAGGTTAATGTGTACTTTTATTCTATGTTTTTTTGTGACTAACATCATGACCGACAGAGCTCTGGCTTGAGGAGAGTAGTGTTGAAAATCCAAAACCCCCAGCTAGATAGTTAGTGTTGAAATCAGGCGCGAAGATATGATAAAAGGAATCACATGACAAATCCTTTGAAGCAAGTTCCAGAAGAAAAGGACTAATTGTAAAGATTGGCGAAGTGATCTAAGGTGTCTGTGGTTTTTAGGAAGGTGCTCAACAACTTTTTGTAAGATGTCATTAATGACTCTTAGATTTTGGGATGTGAAGGTTAAAAGGAGTTGTATTCGAAGGAAAAATCATTCTATATTCCATGCAATCAAGTAACTAAGGTGAAACAAATCAAAATTCAAAGCAACTATAGTTTTCTCCAAAGGATTTCAGATCAAGATCAAGGAAACCATATTCCAGCGAAAGAGGTATTTACAACTTGAAACCCCACTATGAAAATTAAATTACTCTTGGAAAATGTTTACTCCTCATACAATTGAGATAAGAAAAATGCCTCACCCCAAGTTTAAGAAACAATTCTTTAAATCACCAGAGAACGATCAGTTAGGGGCATTCTCAATTACTCCACATGGGGTCGTACATATGGAAGATATCAAGGCATACATTCATACCAGTCTAGAAGAATATGATCATATGAAGTTAGGAAAACTATATTTGGACAAACTAACTACTATGGACATTGTGTTGAAAGATGATTACAAAGCCCTAGGAGAAAATAAAATTGACACCTAGTTGGACTTTCCTACAATTCCAATTGATGCATGGGTCAAGCTTATTCAAAGCCAAATTCATGATTAATATTTATGGCTTGATGAACCCTATTTGATAACTAAAGAAGCCATTAAAGCTATAACTAGTATGGACTCCTCTGGAAGGGTTCCAAGCATAATGAAAATGAAGAACAATGTGGTAATGTAGCTAACAGGAGCCAAATGTGAGAAGAATGGCCTTACAATGAATGATATTAGGGATCCAGCTGTCAGATTTGCATCAATGATTATTGGATACAAAGTATACTTATCCAACAAAGAAAATTCTGTTTGCATTAGCTATATACATAGCATATGACATGATAAAAAATAATATGGATTATGACCTTTGTGAATTACTCCAAAGTGAACTTATGGAGAACTTGAAAAGAACAAAAGAAACTCATCATCCTTTCAAATACAGAACATTGATTACATATTTACTCTTTTACTTCCTAAAAGAGCTACCTGGTTTAGGAAATGTTATCTGGCTTGATCACATACCTATAGCTGCTAAAATAAGAAACGCTTACAGAGTTTGGGTAATGCAGACATGCAAAATGAAATCATATGGAAATATTTCAGAGATTTTCAATAGAAAATGGAAAGAAAGTTATTGTATTCATGGTGGATAAAGACAAATGCTTTATGGAAGCTATGGAACCAAGAGTTGTATGGGTCCTTGCACTAGGTTATGAAGTTGTAGAAGATGTCTTGACTAAATTAGCTAATGCACTACTAAGTAAACCTATTGATCCCAAAGACGATAGATTTGGGATGTTCTCAGAATTATCTTCCAAAATGTTGATGGTAGCTGAGCAACCAGAGAGAACAGTAGATGAAAATTAAAGGTAAAAACCAAATCAGGAGGATCCAAGTTAACAAATACTCTAGTAGAATGGGCATCAAGTACTCCAGAAAGGAAAGATAAGAGATCTAAAGAGGAAAGATGAGCATCTAGTCCCAAAAAAAGAATAAGGACCTCATCCACTATAGAAGCCACAACTAAAGAAAAGAAGAAAAAGAATGTCTCACTTTGTGAAGAAAAAGTGGCAAGTGACATGTTGATCATGATGTTAGTCCTAAACAAACATAGAATAACAGTACACATTAACCTTTATTCATCTTGAAAGATACGATGAATTTAGAGAATTCATGATCCCAAGTCTCTGGTGATTAGGTCTTAATATTCTGACGTTACTCAGAGGTTGATGTGCGCTGCTGTTTCCATTTTGGGGCCTTACGTAAATCTCATCAGTAAGATAATGTTTCCTATAATGATGCTACACAGATAGTTATTTTACACAAGATATACTTCAAATAATGTGTCTATCTTTAAATCTTTGCATGATGTTTATCATTTTGACATGCTTTATGTAACGCCCCACCCTGAACACCTAAGAGAAAATACATTTACACTATAGAAAATAGGAATTTTTTTTTTTTGTTTAAATAAGATAACAAGCAATGTAACTTAACTAATTACTCCATTAAACTGCAACATGACTCTACGGATTCAAGGAGGCATTACTTACATGTTAACCAACATAATAACACATAATACTAACATCAGTATCTGATCTAAAACCGATGCATGATTAAATAGCATATTCAAATTTATTGCATGTCAACAAGATATAATGTTCATAATCAATTACACAACTACAATGTTTTTCCCTCACACATAGTTACATCATTACATCATTGACATCTTCTATCCATATCAAATTACATACATTAAGAATGATCTGGTATACAAATCCAGTGCACAATTATCTTCTTAACTGGTACAAGTTTATTTGTCTGAAGTTGAGATAATCCTTTCCTGCACATGAACTCCAACAAGAAACAACCAATGGATAAGATAGCTCTTCCACCTGACCATGTGGAACCCTAAGGTCCACCCCCCGAGCTAGGAGTTAACATGAGGTCCCAACAACAAATAACAGTCAGG
This sequence comes from Cunninghamia lanceolata, assembly GCA_027924645.1. NCBI lineage: Eukaryota > Viridiplantae > Streptophyta > Pinopsida > Cupressales > Cupressaceae > Cunninghamia > Cunninghamia lanceolata. Next base: position 8,597,233 of record BSBN01000389.1, read on the forward strand.
TAGACAATGACTAACATGAATGAAGGATGACCAACTTCTATTCAACACAAGACAACAACACAACACAACTTACATAACACATGTGGAGAGACCATACAAGGAATGCTAGGTTGTAGTAGGGAGAGTGTCATCGCACGGTCCTAGCATGGGTTACCCTGGCAGTCTCTCACTAGACCTCGGCCCCCATATATGGTTACCCTGGCAGTCTCTCACTAGACTCCGGCCCCATAGGGTGACACATGCGGAATCAATCTTCCTTTCATGAGGACAAGGAAGTCGATCTTGCCGACCAGGCCTTCTCTACCCATCCTTAGTCTGAACGAGCACTACAGGCCATGGGAGAGGAATCCATTTATCTTGTTTAATGTGAATTCTACCTTTACCCCCTAGTTCGTTTTAGGTTATCACTTGATTAATCAACTTTCAATGGGTTACCCTGGCGACCACTTTTGGGTGCCGGCCCCACATTGAAAGCCACTCTCCTTTCTACACCTAGTAAGCCTTACCCATCAAGCAAGACAGATAACATCCTCCTACAGATACATATGATCCCAGCAAGGTGGTATCCCACCTATACACCAAACAAACTCATAAGGTAACTCTTAAAGCATTATCCAAGGCGACGCATGTTTACTGGCCTTTTAGGATTTACTGGCCTTTTAGGATTTACTGGTCTCTCCATGCGACGTTTATGACAAAACGGTTACAATAAAATCATAAGTGGTAAGATACCTCATCTGGAGAATATTGTTTTGCAAAACATATTAACAATTTAACTCATACTTCATTAAACTTTACATCAACTAAGACCACAAGATCATTACAACACCACAATGTTAAAACTCCACTATGACATACTAAGCCCCTGGAATGGTCATTCACAACTCGACACTTACAACGACAGAACCCCTTAACTCACGCCGCATGATTAAGTTCTAGAGTTACAACTACAACCTTACTCAGTTCAATGCAAATGAAAAACAACTAAGAATTACATTAAAGCAATTACATTAAATGCAACAATTAAATTAATTACAACTACTTAATAAATATTCTTTATTTTGTTTCAAACGACAAATTAATAAATAATTAGTAACACCATCTAGATTATCCTTCCCATAAATTGACTAATTAATCTAGTTCTAAAGTAAAACAAAAATACCTATTTTCCAGATCCATACCCTAATATATTAACCTATCCAAAAGAATTTACAATTATAGTTTCTGCATAAAAGAAAACATCTATCTTTCAACTACAAGGTAAAAAAAAACAAAACAAAAATAACAATAATATTAACTATAACATTTGTGGAACATTGGATAGTAAATATCTTTTACCCAAGAAAAATAAAATAACATCAATTGATAGAGATTTCACGGAAGGAAAATTAGTAACATAGTGATTACTCTAAATACCCTAGTAGACACTCATTCAATTATACAACCTAACATTTTAACTATTAAATATTGTATAACTCAACTTTCTCATAATATTAAATGAGATAATAATAAAGGTAAGTGAGGATGTAGAAGAACATTATCACTATTTTTACATCAACATTTATTGAAATGGAATAATTGAAGAATGTATAATAGTGACTATAATTTCTCCTACTATTGCAATTTAAAACTGTCATATTATTCAACTTTAAAGATTCATCATTGTATTTATGAAGGACTGTGATAATGAAGGTGGTGTTTCCTGGCATGAAATACTGTACCTATATCTAGCAGTTATATGTACTAACCTTGGGTTTTAAGTGGGAAGCTTAAATACAACTTTTGTTGTGACTGAGGTGTAAAATTGTTATTGGTTGTTTGATCATAGCGCGGTTTGAGATTTTAAATCGAGAGAGGTTAGTTGTTGTAATCATATCGGCACAAAATAGAAGTGAAAGCCTTAATAACACTCCAACTTCACAACATGTAACAAAAATGACATTTTACAAAGCAAATCTAACTCCATAATAATCTAAGTGTTTAAATATTTTGATATATGAACCTTTAAAACCTATTGTTTGCCTACGAACCCTAAACCTAATGCTGCAATTGTGAGATATGACAGATTTGGTGTATGCACAAATTGGATTTGTTGAGAGGGCGTTCTGAACTTCCAACAATACGATCGGTAGGTTTAAAGACAAATGCTCCACTTCTGCCAACGTTCTCCCAGCCACACTAGTGTGGAGTAAAAGACATTCATCAATGGGACGAAGGAAAAGACCAACACATGACTACAACAGACAGAGAGTTATTGATCAAGTTAGATTGTTCGTGGAGGCGAAATTGTGAGGAGGTAATCTTTTCACGCTTTCCTTTTTCTGGTTGAGACGCCTGAGTACAAGGCTGCGCAGGAGCCTAAGTTTCTTCCTATCTTTTGTTAAAATGCCTGCCAATAGTAGAGACGTCCTCTATAAGGTATGCTGTAGTGAAATTCCCGCCTCACTGTCATTATTGCTACACCCTTTAACAATGTTTCACCTTATCTAATGGTTATAAGAATTGTCTCGCCTTTGACATGCCCCATATCTAGGGTTAACAATTCCACTTAAGAGAAGCAAATGGCATCAACCCAAGGCAGTAATATATGCCCTATACACAGTTATGGCAATGAGATGCAACTCCGACAACCTACCTATATGATGACAAGAATACACACAATGATAGCAGATGATGAATTTTAACAGAACAATCTTGCAGCAACAATGACCTAAACAGTAATAAATACCTACAATGATGAAGAGCATGCACCAAATGGGCATCTAGAACATGTGTAAAATGTAGAAGCATGCGTAAGGGTAAAAGAGCTTGATCAGAGGTTGTGGTTGTGTCCACCCTGGCAGAGAAGTGTGCAAAGTGCAGAAGCATATACCAGGCTTAGAGACTTGTAAGCAAATGCAATACATAGGTATAAGGCTGACCCTCATACCCGTTGCTTGTGAGTGAATGGAGGATCTGCTACGGTATGGGCGATATACCAATTTACAAGGGATAGACAATGGTTAGGCGATGTGGCTGCAATAGCCCCACTACAAAGATATCAAAGGTAGAAACAAGCATAAGGAAGACCGCTGTTGAACATGCCTTTTTACAAAGCAACTTACTGATTGAAATGACGCCAACACAGACACAAGGTAAATCCATTTTGCATTATGATGCAGAACTAGTTAATTTCATAGCCTTGCCAAATTAGGTGGCCAGATTGGGAGCCAGATTACCAACATTCATCAATGCATAAAGGATAGAAGAGTTTAGATGCTGCAGTGGCAACTTCACATCGAGGAAATAGATAAAACTAATTTACATGGATAGTTTGCATTCATAACGTAAAGTATGTTTAAGAGTATTTGCAGTGACATTTTTTTATTTGCTAAGTTGGATCCAAAATATATGTTTGTGGACTGCAAATATTGTATGATATGCACAAAATAAAGCAAATTCTGAACTAAAATAGGAAAACAAGGATTGTACAATACATATTTTCAGAAAATAAACAAAGAGTTAACCAACCTTGATCCTGCTTGTGAAAATGAAGGTTTGTTGTGATCTCCGCTCCCAATCTACCTTTTTCCCCCGTCTCCAAGAAAAATTTCCCCTTTTTAACAAGATATTTTGTAACCAATTTACAGGAACGGAAAACTAACTTTCATAACCCGAACTAACTTCGTATTAGTTAGGTCCAAAACAAAATAGTTTGGTTCGATTAACTCCAGGCAACGGTAAAGGTATTTGCACAATATAAATATTTATCATTAAATCAACTTTATAAATATATATTAATTTTTATAGCTATACCTTGTTAACCAATTTGTGACAAGCAACTTATTTACTGACAATACGAAAATTACGAATTTTGACTCAACTTACCACTAATTGATTTGTTTAAAAATCCAGCCATCCAAGGCCCCTCCAACTAAAATTTAATCGTTTTTACTTCCCAACAATATAATTTATTAACAACAGTTATAATTAAATATCCAAATTAGCAATTTATATTAAGTTATTATATTTTCCATTCATTAATTCTACTTAATGCACAACTCTAGTCTACCCAAATAAACACCTTCTGACCTCGCTAACCTTAAAGTGTGACATTCTTGCTAGCAAGTTATGATCAGATGACAGACAAGACCACAAAGGTAACCTAACAACTCAGCAACAATGACAGGGGACCCCATATTAACTCCATACAACCATTCCATTGGCGGAGGCACGCTCGGACCTGGTAAATCAGGTGGAGTCGGTGCCTAGTTCCTGCATCCTGCGGCAAATACACGGTTAAACATAACGAGATACATATATCACATGCAGTTGTCTAGTGAATGGAAATCGTAGTGGGGTAGGGTACTCAAAAGCGAGTAATACGACACTGTCCCATTCACGTTCCTATATAAACAAGGCACAACATTTAAACAAGATACTAAATATAGCAATCAAAACATCTAAAACATCTAATTTACTTATCAATTGTAAAGCATGAAATAACAAGATCCAATATCACAACTAATATCATGATGATTCGTTCCATAATGAATTAACAAGACAACAAGTGCTCCATACTATCAAAATGTCAGAATGCTAATAAACAACTATCAATCAGACTGATGACAAGGTGAGGGGCACTACACTTTAACCTCAAATATGTTGAATATGTTCAGTTATCTACGGGATGTCTACATATTTGTATTGTTTGCATAAGATTGTCAACTATTTGCAATTATGATGATGAAATCCTCTGACATTGAAAGAAATTGAAAGAAATACTTCAAATTAATGTTGAACCTTCAGCTATTGAGCCACATATACATTAGATATAGTCATGAAGAGAAGAAATCAAACCATATGTTCACTAGGACATTCCACAGGTGGCTACAGTCGATGCTAACTTCAAAGGAACGGTATGAAAACAACACATGTAAGTAGATATGCACTCTAAGGGATGCAGCAGATCACAGCATGTATCAAGAATTCATACACTAATTACTCAAGATTTATTATGGATTGTAATAAAAAAGAGTCTTCTCATTCATTAGGTATGCAAGAACATATATGTATACAACAACTTTGAAATGAGCCCTGAATATTTCAGCAAACAGATTTCAATTAAGTTTTGAATGTTTAAAATGAGGCATCCTTGCACCTTTTATAGAACAAAGTGACAGAGTGGTTACAATTGATCTATGATCATGATTTACCTATTAATATCTACGGTTCACATTTCATTGACCAAGTCAACCTTTTCCATGTGGCACAGGTTGCCAGCTGGCAACCATCTAAAATACTTATTTTTACTAAGTATTGGATGCTTATGCTTCTTTGTGATGCATCTTCATCTATTCATCAGGTTCTTCATCATCATCTTTATTGTCATGATCATCACTTTCAATGCTTTCACTATCCTCATCATCATGATGATTATCCTTTTGAATATGTACCTGCATAGATGTCCTAATATTCTCATATATCTGTACTATCTTTTCCAATTCTCTGCCATCTTGAGTTCTTGCTTTGGTGATGGCATGTTTATGCACCTGATATTTGCTCCAGAGGGATTCCAATTTATTCCTCCTACTGCTAGATATTTCATTATAATTCTCCACCTTGACTTTTATTCTCATTACTTTATCCAATTCTTCTTCTGTCAGGTGATTGAGAGGGTCTTCAGCTACTAACTGGAAATTACTATGTAGAGCTTTAATGGAAAACTCTTCATCCTGATTTTTTATCTTTCCTTCTACTTTTCCTTCTAATGTCTCTAAGACCTCTACTTCATAAGACATCATATCATGTAGTTTTATACTGATGTTTCTCAATTTACTGTTGCATCTTTTCAGCACATCACACTCAAATCTGATGTCTTTGTTCCAGATATCAATCAATATGGCTGTGTTATTATTTAGTACTTGATTCCTTATTAAAATCTAAGGATCAATCTTCTTCATTTCATCCAAAATGCTCTTGGCTTTCTCCAATTGAAATGACCTCCTTCCGATCTCCATCTGCAGTTTATTGACCTTTTTTCCTAGAGGTACCTAAAGAATTCCACCTCTTCAAAGAGGCTTTTACCACTTCCTCAGCTCCATCGAGTGTAGATGATATCCATTTTAACATTATTACTAATTCATGTCTCATGAGGTTCAACTTGTTGACCTCCTCCTAAGAAATTGCAGTCAATGGGACTACTCTATCACTTAATGTATCATCAAGGTTAATTAACCCTTTTATATAGGCATGTAGCTGAGCAATGTGCTCTTTATGCTGCTTATTCTTCTCTTTCTCTCTCTTCACCCTTTGGGTTAATGAATCAATAATGTCCTTACCTTCTTGGCCTTCTTGATCCTCATTGGCAAATCCCAAATCTATTGTACTAATCTAGAATTCATCCAGAGTGATCTTGCCTTTTTCTTTGTCAGTTGTAGGAACAGCTACCTGGGTGGTCCTTCTGCCCATAACAGGATCTCTTCTTATGGCAGACATCATCCTAGCCTTCCTCTTAGGCTTTATTAGAGTCTTCAAAAATAACGTTGAAACATCAAACTCCTGTATCTCTAACCAGACTCTGTGCTTATCTCTTTCTCTAGCCATGAAGGAACTTGGTCTGTGGATCCTTGGTGCCCACCATCATCATGATGATCATCCTGATCTCTAGTACTTGTATCTATTCTTGATGGAGATGGTGACATCCTTATTTCTTCCTCATGATGTTCTTCATGAGGGTGATCTTGGGGTATTTCCTCTTGTTGAAGAACTTCTTTTTCTAGAGGAACTTCTTTTAGGGATGGAGGATCTTGTGATGCCTCATGATCTTGCACTACCTCCATCTATACTTCATCCACTTTAGTGATTTTCTCATTCTGAGGTATATTAGTATCTGTGGCTATTATTGTATCTACCTTAGATACACTATCTTGATCTGAAGCTACAATTTGCTCCATAGCTATAGTAATTACTTCTTGAATTTTTGGGGTAGGGTCAACTGATGTATCCTTTTCTTCTCCTCCCTTATCTTGTACTTCAACTATCTTGGGTTCAGCAGATGTTTATTGTTGCTACTCACCCACATTCAACGTGTGGCTTTCTACTTCCACCATCTTCATTTTCTCAATGTTTTCTTCTTTCTCAAGAAAACCTGCTTGGTTTTCAGGACTTGTATCCTTTCTATATGTAAGATCAATTACTACAGGACTGGTTACCTGATCAATCAATGTATCAAGTCCCATTTCTTGGGCTACCTTTTCTGGGCTCTTTTCTCTTTCTTACTCTACTCTCTTCAACTCTTCTAAAACTACAGCCTAGATTGATGGTGTACCTTGTGGTGTTATACGCGTATCAGTAGCAAGGGTTTCCATTCGTTGGGAAGTAACATTATCCACTACCTCATCATCTGATAGGTCTACAGTCTCATCTAATGAGAAATGATCTCCTTGACTTATGCGAGTAGTTTCCTTAATCTATTCTTTGATTTGTTCAGCCTTAAACTAAACAATGGTAGGGAGTGGTACATCATGCTGTAATTCCTTTCTAAACACTCCACTACTTGCTCCCCTCAACATTATAGGGTCATGTTTTATTTCACCTCTCATAGATGTTCTAGGTTTCTTAGGTGTGGAAGCCATCACCTGAGGTGCTTTTCTTTTTCTGATGAGGGGCATTGGGTCTTCTTCTACAGGCTCTTCATCGAGAGTAACATCCTCTTCCATTTGGGCTTGTGATGCCTAACCCTCCTCATATGTCTCCATAATTTCAACAGCTAGCCTCTGGATATTCTTAGCCTTTTTCTTATCTTTAGGAGGTGGTGCTGATGATGCTGATGCTTACTCTAATGCGGATGCACCTTCAGCTATTATACTGACCCTCTCAATTATCACCCCTTTAGGTTCATTATCAATCTTCTTACCTCTAGGGGGTCTTTTTCTTTGTTGTTACAAAGGTGACAACCTTTCTCCCTTATATTTCCTCTTCTCATTTAAGAAATCATCATATTCATCTTTAGAAATCTCTTGTCTTTTCTTCTTATTGTCCACCATGATGGCAACACTCCTTTTCGTCAGTGTATTTATTTGGTCATCGACCCATACTTGGGTCAGTTGCAATGTCCTACTTGTAAATGGATCTAAGGAGATGTCCTCCTGCATGGTGAGATCCAGTGTTGAGATGGTATCATTATATATCTTTTTCTCCTCATATTCGTCAGCCATTATCCTGCCATCATCTTTCTTCAATTGTGTTGGCACTGGGATGCAATCAAAGGTCTTGATCTAGTTGAGAGTCAGCCTTTGATATTTTCTTCTTCTAACTTTGGCTTCATCCTCACAATCTGCCCAGAAATCTTCAAGATGTCTTCGGTGAATGGACTTCCCCATGATCTTCTGCATCCTGCCATATGGATCATATGATCTCGACAGTGGGAACAGTTGTAATTTCATCATGTCTAACCCAACTGTGGTCTTCTTCATGTTCTTAGAATCCTGGCATATATACCAGCCCATTGTTACTGGAAACAATTCTGGTGGAAGCTTATTATTCACTTTATATGCGTCCAGTATTCTAGATACTTGTCTCATAAACTCCATTAACACTACTGCATCTATGGGATACCTGGGGAGCATGAGGGGATAACCTTCAAAACTCTCTATCCTGATGTAGGAGAAAGAAGCATACTATATAAACTAGGCACCATGCCTGTAGATAACTTCCTGAGCCTCCATGCTCAGTCTTTTAGTTCTATCTTCCTCCATTGTCCTGACTAGATGCATAGAAAATGCATCATTCACCAATTTATAATCGTGGAGGTAGTATACTCTTTGTAATTGTGGATAATGATCCCAAATGTGGGCATCGTTAGTGGTACCACCAATCTTTTCTATAGTTGTAAGTGCATCAAATGTACCCTTGTATGCACATGAGTATACCACATATGAAGTCATTGAAAAAGCACACTCCAGGCCTCCCAAGTTCACCAGCTGATCATGCAAGGCATCACTTATCATTTTCAGCCACAGGGGCTTGTTGTCTGTATAAACACACATCAGGATGACCCCATACATCCAATCCTTGAAACTTCCAGCATCAGGCTGACCTGTCATTTTGCTGAGTAGAGCTATCACATACTAGTATTCCTCATCAAAATCAAATTTATATAAATGTACTGGAAATTTGGTGGCTACATTATACGAACTATTTTTCACTCTTCACTGGTACATTCTTTTCCTGGCTGCCTTTTTATTACTTTCATACTCAGTTTCCAACTTTTTCAGGTCCATGCTAGCAACCTTCTTCCCCAATGGCAAATTGAAAGTAGCAATAATCCCTTTGATAGATAAATCAGCATAAACCCTTCCATGTTCCTCAACTTCTCTGGTCTGTGGGTTGTAATTCCTTGCACCTTCAATAACTAACTCAGGAGCCTCCATGGAATAAGGAAATCCTGTAGCACTCCACATCCCTGACATGAAAATGGCATCCAACAAGGTGCTAGTATTCCTTCCGTCACTCAACCTATCTGACCATGCTGCTAGGTTAGTGTTTCCTTGGTGTGTATTTGTGATGGCACCATATTTAAACTATACCCCTTCAGGTTGGGTGAACATGGGCTTAATGAATTCAGCCTCTAACCTGAGCAATCTCTTGTCTACCATGATCTCCTGCAATGAACAATACTAGTCTTACAACACCATATTTTCCATGCATGCATATAACAATATATTTTCAAGGCATGATGCACATTACATGCATTTATCATTACTTCATCATAACATGACTAATTCATAGCTTCAAACCAGTAGAAATCATACTACTTGGACATGCAGAAATTACAAGAGAAAGGTTTCAATTACTTACTTGATTACGCTTATTCCCTTGACTATGCTGACAATTATGTGAAAAGATTCAAATACCAGTGATGTTTACGTGTCTTGTTCTACTGCAATCGGTATGCATCCGCAAGTATTCGTATTAGGGTTTGAAAACATGGAGCTCTGTAAAAATTCATTTTTATCACAAGGTGAATGTAAAATGAGCCTGTGAATTCACTTTTAACCTTTTCTTTAAGGCAAATTAGGGCATATTAATTGAAACAGCTGATTTTCTGTACAAAACTTCCAGATCTCACCAGGTGTATGTATCGCATTCACAATTAGTGGGAACTAGCTACCGCAGTTGCATGCATTTAATGTTATGGCAGAAAGGCATGGGGTGATTTCTGTAGGATAGGATTATATTCAAATATCAGGTGATATTTGGATATCAAGTGATGTTCAAATATGATCCCTTGGACTAAAATGACCTCCTGCCAAAATATCAGGATGATGTTGTTAGGATAATGACTTAGTTCAGCATTGTGGCCCTATGACGTCATCGTCATGTTATGTAGGAAGGGTCGTGTTTTGAAATATACCTCCGTGAGGTAAAAAGAATGGTGACATCATCATCATGTTTATTTTTTCATTTACCGGGTTTGGATGACGTCATCAGTATATTGGTTCGGGGTGATATTTTGCGATAGGCTGATATTCAAATATCGGGGTGATATTCAGAAATATGATCTCCGCAAAATATATGATGTTGTTTGTCGGGTGGGTATCACTATCACATAAAGTTGATGTTTGGATGTTCAGAGCAAATGATTTTATCGAGTGATAATATTAGATCAAGGTGATCTTTTATAAGATGACTGATATTAAGAAATATGATCCTCCCCTCGGAATATCAGGTTTGACTAGATCTTTGACTCATCATAACTTTTATTCCCTAAGGTATATCAGGGTGATCCAAAAGGCAAACCTGCATGAAATTTTGTACCTTTTCCAACCATGATGTTATTGTCATGAAATATTAAATTTGAAAAACTATCATCATCATGATGACTTACCCAGTCCCTTTTATGTAGGATCATTTGTATTGTCTTACTTTTACTAGACCACTAGCATGCAGAAAACACAAGCAAAGCCAAACAAAAAGGTTGGGTCCCTGTTTTGTCAAGTCAAAATGGGGCATGTTGTGTAACCAGACAACAACCTGCCACCAAAGAAAACACCAAAATTCTAATGATTCAAGTGATGTGAACACATTTTAACATAGCATTCTAACTCCTTCTAAGCATAAGCATCATAATCTTTCTAAATGATAAAATGTCCTCATGGTAAAAATGCTAACAAAGGATCAGTAGTGTGCAAATGATTAATTATCCTCATCTTGTAAGCAAGTTGAAAACATGAGTAACTAGTGTTAAGCTACATGGTTGGAGATCATCTCTCATAGCCAACCTGGATAGAGCCTTGCTGCCAGTAGGCATCTATAGTCCCGACAAGGTTATCTATACAATCTCCCTAAGTAGAGCCCCACTACCAGTAGGTGTCTATAGCCCCGGTAGAGTTACTTAGATGGCCTAATTTATTATATATATATATATATATATATATATATATATATATATATATATATATATATATATATATATATATATATATATATATATATATATATATATATATATATATATTATTTTTCTATACTTGATCTATATATATCTAATGTCATTTTGTAAGTTCAGTGTGCAAGGTATGGTCACTTGCTGTTTTAGGTTGGAGATTGCATTGGTAGCAAGGGAGTCCCTTTAGATTTTTCACTTAACACCTATACTTGTATCTTTAACAAACCCAAGGCTATTAGGTGAGTCATTGTGAAGAAATCACTTTGGTTAAGAAAAGGCACCCTGATGAAAAGATATCACAGACTTGATCATGATGACTTTCTCAAAGTGGGTCACAACCTATATATAAATGTGTTCTCATCACTTGAATCTTAACAATTTTGTTATTTTCTAGGGTGATGAGCTGCATCATCTTGACTAACCAAAACAAAACTCAACAAGCAAGCAAAGCAAAAAATAAATAAAACACTGTACAAACAACTATACAAATATACATTATGATACACATGATTGACATGAAGCTACTTAGGCTTGGAAATAATGTTTGAGGAACTGTCCATTAACTGGTAATGGAACATCCTCACCTATCAAATTCTTAATACTAAATGTGTTGTCTCCTAATATCTCAAAAATTTGGAAGGGACCTATCCATAATTTATCAAACTTTCCATGGTCTCCTTTCTTCTCATGGGCTTTATCCCACATCAGGACTAAATCAGATATCCTGAAGGCTTTGACTTTGGCTCTTTTGTCAAACTAGCATTTGACAATAGCCTGATGTTTGGCAAACTGATCAATTGACTGACTTCTTTTCTCTTCCAGGTGCATCAGCTGAAGCAACTTGACTTCTTGGTTATTGTCTATGCCTAGGTACTCTTGGGCAAACTGTAGGGTAGGAATCCACCCCATAGACTAAATGATAAGATGAGTTTCCTAATGCAGCCTTGTTTCTAGTTCTATCTACCCATAAGGCATATTTTGGAAGTGTATTCGATTCCCTAGGGTTCTTGTCTACTAACTTATTTATGATATTCAACAATTTTTTGTTAGTGGATTCTGCCAATCCATTCCCTTGGGGATAATAATTAGATGAGAACTTCAGTATGATCCCATAATAAAAGGCCCAACTTGACAATTTGGTTGAAGTAAAAGCAGAGCCGTTATCACTTACCAGAGCATAGGGAACCCCATACCTGGTGACTATATTACTTTCAAGAAATCTGATGACATCTTTTGTGCTGCAAGTCTTGCTTCTAGTGGCTTTAGTCCACCTAGTACAGTAGTAAGTAATGGTTAAAACATACCTGTGGCCCAATGATGATGGAGGATTAATTGGTCCTATGAAATCCATTCCCCATTATGCAAATGGGTGCTCTTCCATCACTAGCTGTAGGGGTTGAGCAGCATACCTCTCTCTGTTAGCTGTTACCTGACATGTATGGTAGCATTTGATATGTTCAGCAATATCCTTGAAAATTGTGGGCTAGTAGTATCCTGCTCTGAGGATTGCATGTGTAGTGGCCAAGGATGATCCATGGGCTATCCCAAATTTGTCATGTAGCTCTGATAACACTTTATCTGCTTCAGGCCTCTCTAGGCATCTTAGGTATATTCCTTTATAATTTTTCTTGAAAAGTACTCCTGCTTTCATCATGTACTTCAGGGACTTTATTTTTAGGGCTCTTCTCTGTGAAGCCTGCAGTTTAGGAGGACATCTTCCAGTGATCAAGATATGCCTAATATCTAAGTACCACTCTCCACTGTCCTTCTCATTAATAACATACTGCTGACTTGTGATATTTGGATCAATTTCTGATATCATTTGGCTTAAAGCCTGTCCTCTCACCAGCTTCATGGGTGTGATATCCATGTCATATTCCTATAAGATAGTGATCCATTTAGCCCTCTTTTCTCCTGGCTCACTTTGCATTAACAGCATCTTCACTGCTGCATCTGGCACCACAGCAATCACTTTGCTTCTCAGAATGTAATGTCTGAACTTCTTCACTGTTCTGACTAAGGCAAGGGTCTACCTCTCTACATCCATCTATCTTAATTCTACATCTTTGAAAGGGCAGCTCATGAAAGCAATTAGTTTTTCTTGCTTTTCTTCATTTCTCTGAGTTAGCACTGCTGCAGAGGTGTGTTCTGAAGAAAATGAGTATATATAAAAGTCCCTGGTGTAATCTGGACTGATGAGGACAGGAGCATCAAAAATAGCTTTCTTTATGTCCTCAAAAGCTGCTTTGGCTTCTGGTGTCCACTCAATCTTGGCATCTTTCTTCAGCATCGCGTTTAGAGGTCTCACTATTTCAGCAAAGCTAGTGATGAACTTCCTGACAAAATTTATCTTACCAAAGTAAGATTTGAGTTCTTTCTTGCTTCCTGGAAGCTGTAGTTTCATAATGGACTCCACCCTGTCAGGATCTATTATAATCCCATTTTGTGTAATCAAGTGGCCTAGTAACTTTCCTATTGTTACCCCAAATATACATTTCTTGGGGTTCAAAGATATTCCATATTCTTCACATTTTTTCATTACTTTTTTGAGATCTACTACATGGTCTCCTCTTTCCTTGGAGAATACTGTTAACTCATCCATGTATATGACTATACACTTTCCTATTAAGCCTCTGAAGGCTATGTCCATTGCTCGTTGGAATGTTGCTCCACAATTTATCAGCCCAAATGGCATGCGTCTATAAGCAAATATACCCCACTTTGTGGTGAAGGCAGTTTTTAATCTGTCAATTTTGTCAACCATTACTTGATTATAACCAGAAAAACCATCCAGGAATGACATCATTTTTTCTCCATTGACAATTTGCAGAACTTCATCTAAGGAGGGTAAAGGATAATTGTTCTTCTCTGATGCTTTGTTCAAGTTCCTAAAGTCCACACATAGTCTGATGTCTCCATTCTTCTTTCTCACTAGGACTAGATTGGCTACCTAGGTGGAGTGTCTCACAGGAAATATAATCCTGGCATTCAACAACTTTTTGACCTCCTAAAAAATTATAGGCTCCAGCAAGGCATTGCCAGGCCTTTGCTTCTGTCTGAAAGGTTTAGCATCTGGCTTGAGTGGTATAGTGTGAGTTATGACTGATGTGTCATATGTTTTTAGCTCATCATAAGTCTATGCAATGACATGGATGTAGTCTTTGAGTGCCTAAGTTATTCTTTCTAACTCTTTTGGTGTGCACACCTTCCCTATTAGAACATTTCTTTTGTCATCATTTTGTCCGATATTCACTTGTGAATATTGCCCTCCATCAGCCTTTGGGAGATCCTTCTACTTCAGTATATTATCCAAGTCAAAGGCTCTTTCTAATTTAATCATACCTTTGGGAATCCTGTTGCTAGGCAACTCTAATATTTCCTCTTCTTCCCAAACATGATCTTCCACATTGTTCTCATCTATGATCTGAGCATCAAATATATCTTTGTTGGAGATGAAATCAAGGATATGTTGATCATCATCAAATACCTAGAGATTAGTAACATTATCAAGTACTGAAGGCACTGATATCAGTTCTGCTAAAAACCTCTTTAAACCTAAAATAGACAATGGCTCTAAGGTACTAGCAGCCTAGGCTAGAGCATCTGCTCTATGGTTCTGTTCTCTAGGTACATGGGTGATATTAAATGTGTCAAAGTCTTTAATCAGATCCCACACCCTATGTCTATAGTTAGACAGTTTCCTATAATTACAAGAGTAAATTCCTCACCTGTCTCACCACTAATTCTGAGTCTCCATAGACATGCAAAATTTTTACTTTCTTCTTAAGGGCAAACAATATCCCATGTATTAGAGCCTCATACTCTATTACGTTGTTAGTATAGGGAAATTACAATCTGTAAGCTGCTAGGTAGGACTTTCCTGATGGATCTATGAGATCAATTCCTACACCAACACCTTGTTTGGATTTGGATCCATCAAATCTCAGGATCCAAGGTTTATCTTCAATAGGAGGTTTAGCTAAGCCTTCTCCCTTCTTTGTAGCTCTAGCAGCTACACCAGCTGATATCCATTTTAACTTAGGAATTTCAACCTTCTCAGATTTCATCTTTCCTTTCTTCTGGGAAGCTGATCTATCTGCTTTCTTTTCATCACCAGAAGGATGATCTTTTGAACTAGGCACTATATGCCTCTTTAAAATATGTAAGCACAATGAACAGGCAGTCTCTAAGTGAGGTGCCTCATGCAATCTACACCATCCTTCAGTTAGTGCATCTTGTGGGAGTTTCTCATGTTCTATCATCCTTTTAATTTCTTCTGATAAAAACTTCTCAAATCTGGTCAAATTACTGCATCTGTCATCATCAGATAATTCATAATCTAACTCCATCAGAAAATCACTCCCAGGGGTGATCTTATTATTTTTGTTATTGTTCTTCTCATTGTAGACTAGAATTTCTTCTATCTTTTGGATAAAATCTTCATTCTAATTCACATCTTCTCCTGTTCCTATAGTAGACGAACAAGAATTAGTATGATCATCATCACTACCTATGGAACTTACCTCTAATGATATTGATGATGCTTCTCTCAATGTTTGCTCAAGCTCCACCATGTCAATGCATGCTTCACAAGTTTTCTTAGAATGTGCTTCATTGTGTAATCTGGACCAACCATCAATCAAAATGTCATGAATGGGTATATCTAATAATCGACAGCGTTCTACTTGTTTAGACAAGTATATTTCAAAACTTTTGAAATGGTCTACTTCTGTTTCATCTCCATGATCATGACCAGATCTTAAGACTACAACATTATCGTCATGAGGATGATCATCAGGATCATGATCATCATGAAAGTCATACATCAGGACCTCCTCTATTCTGACAGTCTGAGGTCTAATAGAATATACTCCAGGTTCAACATTCATGTACATGATCTCATTTGTTTTGTTGTACTTGGTGATCATGTGTTTCATTCTTAGTTCAGCATCTATCCTTATCTGGTTTGGTATACCTTTCCAAGGTAACCACATATGATTGAAGTTGGTAGACATATATCTGTTGAGGGTCTTGGACCAATCTCTACTGAGTAACATACCATATGTATCAGGTATGTCAACTACCTGAATGTCAATATAATATTGGATCCTAGGGTCTGATGCCAATTGCATGTGAATGTGAGTTAACTCCCCTATTACATTCACCTCTGTTTTGTCTAGTTGTGTTACCTTCTTCAAGGATTTAGCAGGATGCAGCCCTAGAGCATTACATATGGCCAAAGGCATGACATTCGTGGAGGCCCTTGAGTCCACTAGACAATTGTGCAGGTTTTTACTAAACATTCGTATGGTTAGGAGGAATGCAGGTGATTTACTTTTATCTCTATACAAGGTCATGTGAGAAGTCTCCGCAGCTTGAACAGTAGCTGGGATTTTAGTTTTAACATTATTGTCTCTGACAGTATGATCCTTACCTCCAGACTGACCTGATGGATGAATATCCTCTTTAGGAACAAGATCATCTAGTGATTTCATAAATGCCTTTTTAATGGCTGGAGTTTTCAGCAACTCTAACAAGGATAGGCTGATTTTGATCTTCTTCATCTCATCTGCCAGATAGGTGGCTAACTTATCAGACTCATGAGGCATGACCAAAGCTTTTGATGCTATGTTTGGTGGTGATAAATATTGAGTATTGACTTTGGGAAATCTTGGGTTATTACTCGCTTTGGGATCAGGAGGGGTATTAGAATTATTCGAGGGTAAAGAAGAGGTTAATGGACTAGTAGGTCTGTTGGAATTATTTCTCAATTTATAATTGTGCTTACCTTGGTATTGTTGTTGGTAAGCATGTACCTCCTCAGGCTCATTTGATGGCTCATTGTCATCCTCAAAGGGGAAAACATAATTTGACTCAAAAGTCATGGCTAATTCTTCACATGTCTGGGCATAATGCTGATGGGATGACATAGTCTGTTGATAAGGCTGATCAGTATAGCTTTCCAATACTAAAGCTGAATCATATCCACAGGGAACAAGCTCATTCCCTTCCACATGATGTGGATTTCCTGCAGTATTGGATACCTCAGTTTGGAAAATACTTGCAGCAATTTGAAATTGGGGACAGTCTAGCTTTGCATGAGCATTTGTATTGTGTATCCTACACCAATTAGTGAGGGCTACCTCAGCAAGATTGACCCTGGTAGTTTGTTTAACTTCACCAGGAGGCTAACTATCTAAAGGTGATGGTAAGGAACCATTATTTGGCCTGGAGTTCCATACTCTAGGCTATCTAGGGGGAATGTTATTACCACTATTATTGTTGTAGTTATTGTTGTTGTACCCCCTGTTAGGATAATTTGGTCTATCATTGTTATAGCCTCTATTCTGGTTGGGCTGAGAGTAGAAGTTTTGGCTTCTCAAATGAGTGATCTCAGTTGTAAGCTTCCTTAGTTGAGTTGATATTTCTTTGATCTCTTCTTTTTCCTCTTGAGCCTTGGCCACTACATTTTCTGTTAAAGGTTTGAAGAATGAGGATCCATTATTGTACTGATTATTCTAGTCTATAACTTGAGGTGCTTGGACTTGTCCAGGATACTGCATCATCTGGCCATTTCCGTTAGGAGGTGGTATTATACTCAATGGAGGTATCTGCAGAGGTGTTGGCATTACTACTGGAGGCATCATGGCTCCATTATACTGTGGCTGGGGAGGATATCTTGGATAACTAGGAAGTGTAGGAAAGGCTATGTTCGGTGTAGGAGTAGGGACTAACTGCTAATTGACTTTAATAGCCTCCTGAAAAGCTCTTGTTAATGTTGTCATTTCAGGATGAGCCCTCCTGATGAACATAGAAGTTAAACGATCTAGGGCTGAATAATAGATACTCCTAGTAGCTTCATCTGCTACAACATATGGAGTAACTAGCTTGGATAGCATTTTCTGGAACCTAGCATTAAAATTGGTGATAAGTCCCCCCTCAAACCACTTAATTGTAGCAAATAGGTGATAGTTCATTGAAGGGTGAGCAGGTATTTTGAACCTATCAGTGAAAGCTTTCTCTAGGATAGCTCATGATCCGACTGAACTTTGACCAAGACTAATGTACCAATTGTAAGCCTCTTCCCCTAAGGAAAAAGAAAATAATATGCATACAACATCCTGATGCTCTATTCTAGCTCTACAGTAGGCTTCCTTAAAAGTTCTAATGTGATCATCCACATCTTGATATGGATGATATTTTGGACAAATTTTGTCTAGATTCTTTGGTAAATCATGATATGCAGTGAAAGTTAGAGGTGACTCTACTGCAAAGAATGACATTGCAACCAGAGGAGGTTGAACTTGAGGTATAACAGGCTGAGGCTAAACCAAAGGTGCACCCTGAGGAGATCCTGCAGGTATCTATAGACCAATAGGAGTCATAGGAGAACATTTAGATGAATCTCCTAGTGCACTAGACTCTAGAGTGTGATGAATATCAACAGTTCGAGGTCTGAACCCTCTAACAGGTAGTTCGTTAAAATTTCCAGTGGATCTAGACCTAGTATTTATCCTGTGAGCCAGGATTTCTCAATTTGATGAAAATTGGTTGGATGATTGTAAAGATCGGTTGGAATTCACCAGAAAGGAAGGTATTTATGGTCAAATAGCGAATCTGCTTGGATATTTATGAAATATTTGCAAGAACAGTGCAAATATGAGGTGATACCGAGGTATGGTGACACTTGCAATAGGATATCAAGTTTCTAAGACAAATAACCTTAAAGCTTTGACAAATTCACTTGAAATAAGATTGATCTTTGCAAATACATGATGATCTACTAGAAAAATTGCAATATTTATGATCAATTATGAAAACTTTGCAAAGGATTAGCATGTGCAAGTCTAAAACGGTATATCCTGACTTACTAACTGGAAATTCAAAGGTATGTCAGCATTACCTCACTGTTTGTATCATCAAACCTGAATAACTGACTGATTATCATCTAGTAGGCCCCCCTTATAGTGCCAATTTATGTTGATCATGATGTTAGTCATAAACAAACATAGAATAAAAGTACACATTAACCTTTATTCATCTTGAAATATACGATGAATTCAGAGAATTCATGATCCCAAGTCTCTGGTGATTAGGTCTTAATCTTTTGACATTACTCAGAGGTTAATGTGCATTACTGTTTCCATTTTGGGGCCTTACATAAATCTCATCAGTAAGATAATGTTTCCTATAATGATGCTGCACAAATAGTTATTTTACACAAGATATGCTTCAAATAATGTGTTTATCTTTAAATCTTTGCATGATGCTTATCATTTTGACATGCTTTAACCTCAAAAATGTTGAATATGTTTAGTTATCTATGGGATGTCTACATATTTGTATTGTTTGCTTAAGATTGTCAACTATTTGTAATTATGATGATGAAATGCTCTGAAATTGAAAGAAATTGAAAGAAATACTTCAAATTAATGTTGAACCTTCAGCTATTGAGCCACATATACATCAGATACAGTCATGAAGAGAAGAAATCAAACCATATGTTCACCAAGACATTCCACAGTTGGATACAGTTGATGCTAACTTCAAAAGAACGGTATGAAAACAAAACATGTAAGTAGATATGCACTCTAAGGGACACAGCAGATCACAGCATTTATCAAGAATTCATACACTGATTATTCAAGATTTATTACAGATTGTAATCAAAAAGAGTCTTCTCATTCATTAGGTATGGAAGTACATATATGTATACAACAACTTTGAAATGAGCCCTGAATATTTCAGCAAACAGATTTCAATTAAGTTTCTAATGTTTAAAATGAGGCATCCTTGCACCTTTTATAGAACAAAGTGAGGGAGTGGTTACAATTGATCTATGATCACGATTTACCTATTAATATCTATGGTTCACATTTCATTGACCAAGTCAACCTTTTCCACGTGGCACAGGTTGCCAGCTGGCAACCATCTAAAATACTTATTTTTACTAAGTATCAGATGCTTATGCTTCTTTGTGATGCATCTTCATCTATTTGTCAGGTTCTTCATCATCATCTTTATTGTCATGATCATCACTTTCAACACTTTCTCTATCCTCATCATCATGATGATTATCCTTTTGAATATGTACCTGCATAGATGTCCTGATATTCTCATATATCTGTACTATCTTTTCCAATTATTTGCCATCTTGAGTTCTTGCTTTGGTGATGGCATGTTTATGCACGTGATATTTGCTCTAGAGGGATTCCAATTTACTCCTATTGTTGCTGGATATTTCATTATAATTCTCCACCCTGACTTTTATTCTCATTACTTTATCCAATACTTCTTCTGTCAAGTGATTGAGAGGGTCTTTAGCTACTAGCTAGAAATTACTATGTAGAGCTTTAATGGCAAACTCTTCATCCTATTTTTCTATCTTTCCTTCTACTTTTCCTTCTAATGTCTCTAAGACCTCTGCTTCATAAGACATCATATCATGTAGTTTTATACTGATGTTTCTCAATTTACTGTTGCATCTTTTCAGCACATCACACTCAAATCTGATGTCTTTGTTCCAAATATCAATCAATATGGCTGTGTTATTATTTAGTACTTGATTCCTTATTAAAATTTGAGGATCAATCTTCTTCATTTCATCCAAAATGCTCCTAGCTTTCTCTAATTGAAATGACCTCCTTCCGATCTCCATCTGCAGTTTATCTACCTTTTTCCTAGAGGTACCTAAAGAATTCCACCTCTTCAAAGAGGCTTTTACCACTTCCTCAGCTCCATCGAGCACAGATGGCATCAATTTTAACACTATTACTGATTCATGTCTCATGAGGTTCAACTTGTTGACCTCCTAAGAAATTGCAGTCAATCGGACTACTCTATCACTTAATGTATCATCAGGGTTAATTAACCCTTTTATATAGGCATGCAGCTGAGCAATGTGCTCTTTATGCTACTTATTCTTCTCTTTCTCTCTCTTCACCATTCTGGTTAATGAATCAATAATGGCCTTACCTTCTTGTCCTTCTTGATCCTCGCAAATCCCAAATCTACTATACTAATCTAGAATTCATCCAGAGTGATCTTTCCTTTTCTTTGTCAGCTGTAGGAATAGCTACCTGGGTAGTCCTTCTGCCCGTAACAGGATCTCTTCTTATGGCTAATGCTAGCCTAGCCTTCCTCTTAGGCTTTATTAGAGTCTTTGAAAAATAACGTTGAAACATCAAACTCCTGTATCTCTAATCCAGACTCTATGCTTATATCTTTCTCCAGCCATGAAGGAACTTGGTCTCTAGATCCTTGGTGCCCACCATCATCATGATGATCATCTTGATCTCTAGTACTTGTATCTATTCTTGATGGAGATGGTGACTTCCTTATTTCTTCCTCATGATGTTCTTCATGAGGGTGATCTTGGGGTATTTCCTCTTGTTGAAGAAATTCTTTTTCTGGAGGAGCTTCTTTTAGGGGTGGAGGATCTTGTGATGCCTCATGATCTTGCACTACCTCCGTCTGTACTTCATCCACTTTAGTGATTTCCTCATTCTGAGGTATATTAGTATCCATGGCTGCTATTGTATCTACCTTAGATACACTATCTTGATCTGAAGCTACAATTTGCTCTGCAACTATAGTAATTACTTCTTGAACTTTTGGGGTAAGGTCAACTAATGTATCCTTTTCTTCTCCTCCCTTATCTTGTACTTCAACTATCTTGGGCTCAGTAGATGTATCTTGTTGCTGCTCACTCACATTCAATGTGTTGCTTTCTACTTCCACCATTTTCATTTTCTCAATGTTTTCTTCTTTCTCAGGAAAACCTGCTTGATTTTCAAGACTTGCATCCTTTCTATATGTAAGATGAATTACTGTGAGACTGGTTACCTGATCAATCAATGTATCAAGTCCCATTTCTTGGGCTACCTTTTCTGGGCTCTTTTCTCTTTCTTGCTCTACTCTCCAACTCTTCTAACACTATAGCCTAGACTGATGGTGTACCTTCTGGTGTTATACGCATATTAGTAGCAAGGGTTTCCATTCATTGAGAAGCAACATTATCCACTACCTCATCATCTAATAGGTCTACAGTCTCATCTAATGAGAAATGACCTTCTTGACTTATGCGAGTAGTTTCCTTAATTTGTTCTTTGGTTTGTTCAGCCTTAAACTAAACAATGGTAGGGAGTGGTACATCATGCTGTAATTCCTTTCTAAACACTCCACTACCTGCTCCCCTCAACATTATAGGGTCATGTTTTATTTCACCTCTCATAGATGTTCTAAGTTTCTTAGGTGTGGGAGCCATCACCTGAGGTGCTTTTCTTTTTCTGATGATGGGCATTAGGTCTTCTTCTGTAGGCTCTTCATCGAGAGTAACATCCTCTTCCATTTGGGCTTGTGATGCCTGACCCTCCTCGTATGTCTCCATAATTTCAACAGCTGGCCTCTAGATATTCTTAGCCTTTTGCTTATCTTTAGGAGGCGGTGCTGATGATGTTCATGCTTGCTCTGATGCAGATGCACCTTCAGCTATTATACTGACCCTCTCAATTATCACCCCTTTAGGTTCATTATCAATCTTCTTACCTCTAGGGGGTATTTTTCTTTGTTGTTGCGGAGGTGGCAACCTTTCTCCCTTAGATTTCCTTTTCTCATTCAAGAAATCATCATATTCATCTTTAGAAATCCTTTATCTTTTCTTCTTATTGTCCACTATGATGGCAACACCCCTTTTCTTCAGTGTATTTATTTGGTCATCGACCCATGCTTGGGTCAGCTGCAATGTCCTGCTTGTAAATGGATCTAAGGAGATGTCCTCCTACATGGTGAGATCTAGTGCCGAGATGGTATCATTGTATATCTTTTTCTCCTTATATTTGTCAGCGATTGTCCTGCCATCATCTTTCTTCAGTTGTGTTGGCACTGGGATGCAATCAAAGGTCCTGATCTAGTTGAGAGTCAACCTTGTCGAATTAATGAACCGTTTGATGCATCAAAAAGATTGTGAAGAGATATATATATCCTTTTAATCTATCTCATTGGTTATGACAATTTTGTAAGTGTATAGGGACCTATAAGTGCCTCAAAATAGATTTCAAAACATTTTTCGGTAGTTTAAAAAAAAAATTAATATCTCGCAATCTAGATATGATCTTGAGTTGAAACTCACCTGAAATGTTTACTTAGTTGTCCTACACCTTTTGGGAAAATTTTAGGTCAATCTGAGGTCAAATGTAAATTTACTAAAAATAGTAAGTCTTTCCATATTTAGCCCTTTTGGAAACTTTGAAAGTTCTAGATCATTCTTCAAGATAAAGGGTATTCAAAAAGACCAAAACTGGGAAGAATAGTAACCTTTCAAAGTTGCAAGGTTGAGACACTTTTCTTAACAAAAATCACTTAGAAATCAACTAACAGAAACATATTCTCAACATATTCAACACCTCTACAAAGCAACCAAATCATCATCAGCAAAACATCTCAACCAAACAACTCATACCATTGCAACAACCTCATCTCTACTCGACCAGTTGACACCAATGACAACACAAGCTTGTTGACATCAATGACAACATCGATAGCACGTACTTGCAACATTCTTCACATGAAAGCATATAGCTTTCATATATCACATTAGGTTGTTCCGTGTTAGAGAATGTGAAGCTTTCCAATGGCATAGTGGATTCATATCCCAATGGAACTATCTTATTACCTTCAAGAGCATTTGGCTCAACATTCTCTACGTTTAGCACTTATGCTTGAAATATAGTACATGCAATTCAGAACGAAGGACAATCTACTTATGCATGTGCATCAGTGTATGTATTAGACACCAATTATTTAGAGCTTGTTCATCTAAATTCATCCTAGCCAGTTCCTTATCTTTTAAGTGGCTAGTATTGTCTAGTGGTGAAGGAACACTTCCATTGTTAGGCCTAGTGTTCCATGTCTCAGGTGGCCTAGGAGCATTGTAGCTTCTATTCTGTTGGTACTTGAAATTATTTTGAGCATAGAAACTTTGACTTCTAAAGACTCCAGTTGTTAATCTTTTGAACTAAGTAGTAATTTGCCAGAGGTCCTCCCTTTCTTCTTGTACGTTATCCACTAGACTATCTTGTGGAGGATGGAAAAAAAGATTTCCATTTAGATGAACTTCAATAATAGTAGGTCTTGGATGTAATACCAAAGACTAATTGTTTACTAGTTGTTGGTAAATTACATTCTCTGGAAGTGTTGGCATTGGGTTCAGTAAAGGATCATGGTTGACTAAAGATCCATTTATTTTTGCATCTGATTATTCATGTTGGGATTTCCAACACTTAATAGTGGTCCATATCCTACTTGTCAAATCTCCTTGTTCACCTTCACTGCCTCGGCATATGCACCTAACGGACTAGCTACAAGAGGATCTTTCCTTCTTGCAAACATCATAGTCAGTGGATCCAATGTTGACTAATATACTAGTAACATAGTAGGTTCATTGATATTATATGGCACTACTAAGCTTGAATATGCCTTTTGGAACTAATTGCTAATGGTAGTCATGAATTCTCGTTCTACTCTCTTAACTTCAGCAAACCAGTGATACATTATTGTTGCATCAAAAGAAATTCTAAATCTAGCTAGAAAAGCCTCTTCCATTAACAACCAACTAGTAATGGAATGTTGTGGCAAGTTGATATACAAGAATAAGCTTCCTCAATGAGTGTGTAGGGAAATAGTCTACACACTACATCATTATGCTAAATTATTTCTCTAAAAAAAGTCTCTTTGTATATACACAAACAATCCTCAACATCTTGATGCAGTTGATATTTCAAACATAATTTGTCTGGATTTGTCAACATGTCATGATATGCTACAAAACTAATTGGTGACTCAACATTAAAGAACACCATTAGATCTTGTATAGAAGTGATAAGATGAAGATTTCTCGATTGTGCTATTATCAAACTAGCTCTTCAATTTCCTCTTATGTTAGGTAGTTTGACCAGAGGATCACTGGACATGGATCTTGATCTTGTTGTAATTCCTTGATAATTAGATATCTTTTAAAGATTAATTTATGCTTACAATGACCCTCCTTCTAGCACCACTTCTATTAACATGGATGTTACATTAAACACGAATAAAATTCTCTACAACAGAACACTTATCTCTCTTGAAAGGCTTCAAATTCACATGGGATTTACAATCCCAAGGCTCCAATTGTTAGGTCTTGATGCATGTGTTTTCACGTAGGGTTCATTGTATCTTGTTATTTTCTCAAGTGTTTTATAGTATCTCTATTCTTACAAAGTGGAAAAAACATCAAAAGGACTTGAAAGATCATCAAATATTTACAAATATTATCAGTATTCCACAAGATCTACAACTATATTGTTAAGATCTACAATTATCTTGTTAGATTTCCTTAAAGGAAAGATGACTTTGAAAACTTTAATCAATTCTCCTAAAATTACTCATAGACCTTCATACAATTGATAAATTCACCAGTATTTTGTTGATCGTGATTGTTAGTCATTCACAAACATAGAATAAAAGTTACACAACAACCTTTACTCATCTTGAAAGATACGATGAATTCAGAGAACTCATGATCCCAAGTCTCCGTTGATTAGGTCTTAATCTACTGACGTTACTCAGTGGTTGATGTGTGTTGCTGTTTTCCATTCAGGGGCCTTACGTATTTCTGCAAAGTTCATCATTATTCCTCCAAATATCCTGCTATGTATGTCTGCTCTGCATAAATCTCCAATAATTCTTGGTGCAGGAGCACCTACCTGACAGCTGGTCTTGATAAGGCAGTTAGTAGTTTATGTCTTGTTTGTGTTTCCAAGAAGGTTTGTTAGACCAATTACATGTAATAAGGTCACGCTGATCATGATAAGATCATGCTGACCAGGCTTTTGCTATTTTTAGCTAGTTAGTTATAACAGCTATCATGATGTATGTTCGGTGGGATCTCCCAGCCGCTTGGAGAGTTCCCAGCCGCTTGGAGTCGGGTTAGTAGTACTCGTAGGAAAGTCTTTATAAGCATGAGATCGTTTGATATTGGATATATAGACAGATATCATCGATCGAGCTAGGTTGCAGAGAGTGAGACTGAGAGAGAGATTGATCATATTGTATTGCATCTTTGAACTCAATAAAGTGATCCTGTTTATGTTCTTGCTCTGGTTGCATTCCATTACCTGATTGATTTGCTGGTTTGAGAGACTTCATGGATTTCCTGATCCATTCCACTGGTTGACTCATCTGATCGGTGGAATGGTAATGTATAGTAGGTTAGTAGGTAGTTTGTTTGTTTGCATGCAGATGTGCAGGATCGCGGTCGACAGATGTTGAGGAGCCTAGCATCCTCATGTGCTAGGTCAAGCTGATAAGACAGAGTGTCGAAGATCACCCTAAGCCTGGATCGGGTCATCCCTGGAGGATCGGCGAAGTGAAATTTCGCTAAGTGAAGAAACTGGTCAAGACGGCATCATCAGGATATCTAGGTGAATATCCTGCAGTTGGGTTAGACATCGTCATCCGGATAAGTGAAGGAGAGCATGATGCTTTCGAATGCATGAAGTGCAAGTGCGTCGGGGTGATCATCATCATCTGGAGGAGCCGAGGAGGACTGCATCGGCATCAGGTAGAAGATCGGGTCATGAAACTGTTGGAGTTTTCATGTTGCGAGTGCATCAGGATGTTTTAGGCCGGACATAGACTAAGTGCATGTATCGGCATCAGGATCATCATATCGGAAGTGCCAAACATCCGCATATCGCGAGTAGATGCGGGAGAGTAAGTTCGTGTTTTTTGACTAAGTGTTGAGAAGGTCATCAGGATATTGGGTGACGTCATCGTCATCAGGATATGACGTCATCGTCATCAGGATATTGAGATATCCCCTTATGCGAGTTTATCCTGCCGTCGTTAAGTGTTAAGGTATCGGCGGAAGTCTGTGGCAGAAAGTGTGAAGCATCATCAGGAGGTTTCGAAGAGAACCGGATGAATTATATCATGATGCTGTTGCTTGTGTCGTCGGGTAGCGGAGCATCGAAGGTAAGCTGCTGAAGGTGATCGTCATCAGGATATTTGAGCAACCGGATATTTGGATATCCTGCTGACGAAGGTAGTGTCGGAGATCATGATGAGGCCGATGGAGTTCGGAGCCCGATGAACAGTGCAACCGGAGGATGTTTGCGCCCGCTGAACATCATGATGATGATGTTAGAAGGAAGGCGGAGGAGGTGAATAGTAGTCGGCAGGAGGATGTTAGCGATCATCCGAAATATGATGCGGACTGTGTAACGCGGATCATGATGATGCTGTTGGTAGTTTTAGGGAATATGATGATGATGGTGAAGATGATGATGATGAGGTTGGTCTGCAGACATTCATGCTATATGTGAAGGTTATAGTGTGGATGCCTCTGCATCAATTCTACCTCTGCACTGTGAATTTAGTCAAATAATGTGCCTACAGGCTGATATTTGCATGATTTATACCAGTATTTGCAATTCTTTGCATGATATTTTCAATCCTACATGCATTTAACTCAAATATGCTAATGATTTTCAGTTACCTACGGGATTTCAGCATATTTCTCTGTTTCTGCTTGTTATTTGTCATGATTTGCAGTTATGGTGATGAATTTATGAAATTAAAAAAAGGAAAAGGGGGTAAAGAATGAGATTCCCAAAACTACTTGACTTAGATCACTGATCCACATACAAGCCCCCATACATGCAATGAAAAGAAGGAAACTAGAAATCATACTTCACCAGGACATTCCACAAATCTGCATGATTCAGTGCAAATCTTCAAAGGAAAAGTTGACAACAACATGTAATGAAATGAAAGCGCTTCCAGTTGAACACAACATTCACTAGTACATATCCAGAAATCAACATGAAGATTACGTAAAATTTACAATCAGGATGTAATCTGAAACTTCATATCCATTCAGTATGCTCAAGAACAGGTACATTTACAGTGATCTGAAGAAAGAACCTTGACATTTCAACAATTCTGTCTTCATTAGTCTCAGTAATCCGATCTCCTAATTGATTCTATAGTCATTGGCCTTAATGCCAGATGTGTCAATGTCTTAATCTCTCTATGTATCTTTATTCCCCCAGGTTCTGGCCTTTATATAGAACAAATGCCAGAAAACGGTTACAATGATCCAAGGATCAGGATCCTCTCATAACAATCAACGGTCCAGATGAAAAGCACATGCTTCGCCAGTTGGCAAATGTACAGCTGGCACAGAATATTCCAGCATCTTCAACTTGATTTGGTCTCCAGCTGGCAAACAGCATATTTGACAATATCCTCCTCACTTCTGGTTCATGTTGCCTCCATGTGCAACCATACAATGCTCAGCTTCAGCAGCAGCATCATGACTTCCTGCAAGTAAACAGACAAACATTAAGTTCATCATCATGTGGATAAATAATAGGAATTTAAACATTCTATTAACCATGCCTCAAAATGTGCAGCTACAGACAAATCAAGCTTCAAATCTGTGAAAATTATGCACTAAATGCATAAACAGCGTTAAAACACTCAGGTCAACCATCGTTGACTGGAAAATGCAATCGGGTCTTCAAATTTCCATCGCTTCATTTTCCCGCCCATTTTCTGTATATCAGGTTCAAATATGATCATGTATCGCAACATACGATCGGGGTGACAATTTTACCTTAGGCCGACGGCAACAGTTATACCGACGCCAAAAATCATGATGATGTCCATCCATTGGGAAGACATGTTCTATCGGCATGATAACTCAAGATAAGGCCGATAGCAAGACTTAAAACTTTCGTCTGCATGATATTGTGAAAATATGATGCTCTCCTTTCGAATGTCCTGATGACGCAACCGTTATGTTTCGCTTCTGTATATTGGGGAAAAGAAAGACATCATCATCATCATCATGTCGAAGGAAAATAGGAGGTTTTGGAATATGATCCTGCTGCTAAGGGTATCAATATGATGGTGACGTCATCGTCATATTCAGGCTTCATTAAAATGCAAAAGATGACGTCACTGTCATGTTTAGTTAAGATCAGGGGATAAATGTAATATCGGGTCACCTAATGAAGATGATCAGGTGGTGAATGTAATATGACCCCTTTGCGGCCAAGGTAACCCTCTCGAAAGATCAGGATGATGATGATCATCAGGATATCCGGGGCTTTTGTTAAACTTAGAACATGACGTCATCATCATATTTGCGAACCGGATCATGTTTACAAAATATCCTGCCGAAGGAGAAATGTGATGATGATGTCATCCTGATATTTGCTTCTTCGTTTATTAGGTCAGGATGACGTCATCAGGATATTTGCAAAAGGTCATATTTCTCGGCAGGAGGACATTACGAAATATCAGGTAGACAAACAAGATCATGATGATCTTGACAACATGACTGAGGAATGGAATATCACCCTCCTATAAAAGATAGGATGATGATGATCATCAGGACTTTGACGTGCGCATGCAAATTATGCAGATGGTGGATTTTCTAAGTAGGGTGATATTATAATATCAGCATGATATTATAATATCAGGTGATGTAAAAAATATCATGATGCTCGTTATGCGCCCAAGGTCATTTGACGGGTAAAACACACTATCACCTAAGATTGACATCCAAATATTGGGACTGCATGATTTTATCGGGTGATAGACCAAGATCATGATGATGACCTTTCGCGATACAAAAGACCGCTCGACGGGGAAAACTTACTATGACTTAAAGTTGACGTCCGGATATTTGAACCTCAGGATATTATCGGGGGGGCGTTTCAAATATCATGATGATGTTCTTCATACAGCAAAACTGAGTTTATAAGATATGACCCTCTTCTTGCGAATATCAGGTTTGACCAAAACTTTGACTGTGCATAACTCCCTCATATGGACGAATTTTCGGGTGATGTAAAAGGCAAACTGTTGGTCGTGATGTTAGTCATTCACAAACATAGAATAAAAGTTACACAACAACCTTTACTCATCTTGAAAGATACGATGAATTCAAAGAATTCATGATCCCAAGTCTCCGTTGATTAGGTCTTAATCTACTGACGTTACTCAGTGGTTGATGTGTGTTGCTGTTTTCCATTCAGGGGCCTTACGTGTTTCTGCACTGTTCATCATCATCATCTTCAAATATCCTGCTCTGGATGTTCGCTCTGCATAAGTCTCCAACAATTCTACCTCTGCACTGTAAATTTAGTCAAATAATGTGCATA
Organism: Cunninghamia lanceolata; assembly: GCA_027924645.1. Lineage (NCBI taxonomy): Eukaryota > Viridiplantae > Streptophyta > Pinopsida > Cupressales > Cupressaceae > Cunninghamia > Cunninghamia lanceolata. Next base: position 8,627,878 of record BSBN01000389.1, read on the forward strand.
CAGGCTGATATTTGCATGATTTCTATCATTATTTATGATTCTTTGCATGATATTTTCAATATTACATGCATTTAACTCAAATATGCTAAGGATCTTTAGTTACCTACGGGATTTCAGCATATTTCACTGTTTCTGTTTGTTATTTATCATGATTTGCAGTTATGGTGATGAATTAATGAAATTGAAAAAAAGGAAAAGGGTTAGAGAGTGAGATTCCTAAAATTACTGGACTTAGATCACTGATTCACATACAAGCTCCCATACTTGCAATGAAAAGAAGGAAAACTAGAAATCATACTTCACCAGGACATTCCACAAATCCGCATGATCTAGTGCAAAGCTTCAAAGGAAAGTTGACAACAACATGTAATGAAATGAAAGCGCTTCCAGTTGAACACAACATTCACCAGTACATATCCAGAAATCAACAGAAGATTATGTAAAATTTACAATCAGGATGTAATCTGGAACTTCATATTCATTCAGTATGCTCAAGAACAGGTACATTTACAGTGATCTGAAGAAAGAACCTTGACATTTCAACAATTCTATCCTCATTAGTCTCAGTAATCCGATCTCCTAACTTATTCTACAGTACTGGACTCTTTGCGCCAGATGCGTCTGTGTATTCTAATGTATTTCTCCCTCCCTTAAAATGACAAGCTCTGGATGTTATATAGAGCAACTGCCAGAAAACGGCTACCATGACCCAAGGATCAGGATCCTCCCACAACAAACAACGGTCCAGATGAAAAGCACATGCTTCGTCAGTTAGCAAATGTACAGCTGGCACAGAATATTCCAGCATCTTCAACTTGATTCGGCCTCCAGCTGGCGAACAGCATATTTGACAATATCCTCCTCATGTCTGGCTCATGTTGACTCCATGCGCAACTTTGTAACTATCAGCTTCAGCAGCATCATCATGATCTCAACGCTCAGCTTCAGCAGCATCATGACGATTTCCTGCAAGTAAACAGACAAACACTAAGTTCATCATCATCATGATAAACAACAGGAAGTAAAATGTTTTATTAAACATACCTCCCAATGTGCAGCTACAGGCAAACAGGTCCTACCTGTGAAAAATATGCACTAAATGCATAAACAGCATAAAAACAACCAGGTCAACCCTCGTTGACCAAAATCAGGTAGTCAGGCTTTCAAATTTCCATCGCTTCATGTTTTTGCCCATTTTATTGTATATCGGGTTCAAAATATGATGATGATGATCTCAGATTATACAAAGAAACAATCGCCTTTCAACCATCCTTAGAAACCGGCCTTGCATCATCATCATATTTGCATCGGCGTGACTACATATGATCAGGGTGACAATTTTATCCTAGGCTGACGGCAACAGTTATACCGACGCCAAAAATCATGATGATGACCAACTACATACTTCAAAGTGGCCGCAGGATATCACAAAATATGATGATCCTCCCTTCCTAATGCCCTGATAAAAAGCACATCAGGATGTTCACTTCTGCATACTGGGAAAGAAAGACATCGTCGTCATCATCATGATGAAGACAAACAGGAGGACTCGGAAAATGATCCTACCGCTGAGGAAAATCATGATGACGTCATCGTCATCATCAGGCTTGGTTAAAATGCAAAGGGATGACGTCACCGTCATGTTTCGTTTAAGATCAGGAGGTAAATGGAATATCGGGCTCCCTCTAAGGAAGATGATCAGGTCACGAAAGCAGTATGACCCCTTTTTCGGCCAAGGCAATCCGCTCGAAAGGTCAGGATGATGAACATCATCATCATCATATACGCACTGGGTGATCAAAAATATGATCCTGCTGAAAGTCCTGATGACGTCATCAGGATATCCGGGGCTTGTGTTAATCTTTGAAGATGACGTCATCGTCATCATCATATTGGCGAAATGGATCACGCCTTGGAAAATATCCTGCCGAAGGAGAAGGTGATGATGACGCCATCGTCATCATCATATTTGCAAAATGTTATACTTGTCGGCAGGATGATACTACGAACTGCTGGGAGAGACGAACAAGATCATGATGATCTTGTTCAACATGACTCAAGAAATGAAAATCACCCTCCGCTTCGAAAGATAAGGTGATCATCATGATCACGCAAAAGGAGGTCAGGAGGATATTAGGAAATGTCGGGTCTCGAAATATCATGATGATGTTGATCACCAAGACTTGGTCGTGCGCGCGCAAATTATGCAGATGGCAGATTTCTCTAAGTAAGGTGATATTATAATATCAGCATGATATTATAATATCGGGTGATGTTGGAATATCATGATTATGCTCGCAATGTTTCTAAGGTTACTCGACGGGAAAAGTTCACTAGCACTTAAGATTGACGTCCGGATGTTTTGGGACTGCATGATTTTCATCAGGTGATAAAGTAATATCATGATGATGACCTTTGGAGACACAAAAGACCGCCCGACGGGGAGAACTTACTACGACTTAAACTTGACGTCCGGATGTTTCGACCTTAGGATATTATCGGGGGGCTTTTCAAATATCATGATGATGATGTTCCTATAGCAATTATTAGGTTTGACCAAAACTTTGACTGCTCACAACTCCCTCATATGGACGAATTTTCAAGTGATGCAAAAGGCAAACCTGCATGAAATTTCAAGTTCTTTCTAACCATGAAGTCATAGGAACAAAATATGAACTTTGAAAAACTAACCTCATGATGATGACCTACCTCATCCTGACCTTCATGATGATGATGCACCTGAATTATTTTTACCAAACCGCCAGAAACAGACAACACAAGCCAAAACAAAAGCTGGGTCCCTGTTTTGCCAAGTCAAAATGGGGCGTGTTGTGTAACCACACAACACAAACCTGCATGTAATTTCAAGATCTTTCTAAATATGAGGTCATAGAAATAAAATATGAACTTTGACAAACTGACCTCATGATGATGACCAACCTCATCGAATATCATGATGATGATGCACCTGACTCATTTTTACCAAACCGCAAGAAAGCAGACAACACAAGCCAAGCCAAAAAGTTGGGTCCCTGTTTTGATAAGTTAAAATGGGGCATGTTGTGTAACCACACAACAACTTGCCACCAAAGAAAACAACAAAATTCAAATGATTCAAGTGATATGATCATATTCATCTATAGTATTCTAATTCTTTCTAAGTAAAATCATCATGATCTTTGAATGATAAAGTTTCATCAAGGTAACAGTGCTAACAAAGGATCATGTGTGTGCATATGATTAATTATCCTCATCTTGAAAGCAAGTTGAAAATATAAGTAACTGGTGTTAAACTACATAGTTGGAGATCATCCCTCATAGCCAACCGGATAGAGCCTTGCTGCCAACAGGTGTTCATAGCCCCGGCAAGGTTATCTATACAATCTCCCTAAGTAGAGCCCCACTGCCAGCAGGCATCTATAGCCCCAGTAGAGTTACTTAGATGGCCTAAGTTTATTGTTTATATTTTTTTTTTTTATTTATATATCTGATATCATCATGTCAGCTCATTTGTACAAGGTATGGTCACTTGCAGCTTTAGGTTGGAGATTGTATTGGTAGCAAGGGAGTCCCTTTAGATTTTTCACTTAACACCTATACTCATATCTTCAACAAGCCCAAGGCTGTTAGGTGTTTCATTGTGTTTGATTCACTTTGGACAAGAAAAGGCACCTGATGAAAAGATATTATAAAACCTGATCATGAATATTTATCAGAATGAATTACAATCTATATCTAAATCTGATCTCATCACTTGAATCCTAACAATTTAGTTATTTTCTTAGGTGATGAAGTGCATCATCTTGACTTACCAAAACAAAAACTCAACAAAAACAACACAAAACAGAAGCAACACTATACAAACAACTAACCTACAAAAAGGAAACAACCGAAACAGAACAAGAAAGCAAAACAAGCAGACTGTACAAACAACTAACCTACAAAATTATATACAAACTACTACTAGGCAAACAAGAACCAGCAAAAGACCTAAGTACACCTGTATTTGCATACTTCTTTTGATTGTGCAGGAGCATTAGGGTATGAGTTATGGTTCTCAACCTAGCAAATCTATCTTTATATTCTGAAAAATATTCTGATATTCTGAGTTCACTGTATTCAACAGAACAACTCTTGGTGATCAGCAACTGAGGAAGCTCATCATGTTCATGATTAATCCATGTGCATGTCCTATCTTCTGAATTTTCATAATCAAAATAGTATTCAACATCATTTACTGTGGAAAGGAGAAATACAACCTGGTGTATTTCTGATTTTGTTGGACATGCTTCTTCATTGGCAGTTGGTCTTCCATTTGTCATTATATTTTCACTGCTTGGCTCAGTGCCTGGTCTCTCTTCAAATTGAAGGATGTATGACTCTTGATGTATTAATTCTTCATCTTTATCCAGCTTTATCCCTTCATTCTGGATGTTCAGTTTATCTTCCAGTTCAGGAAACTTCTCAATATTTTCTTCAATTTCCTGCACATCAGCATCTAAATAAGTATCTTTATTATCACAACCTGATATACAGAAATTTATCATTTCTAAATCATTTGACTGTAAAGGAGAAACAACTTTCACTTGATAAGGACACTCCCCTGTTTCATTCTCAAAATATTTCTGGAGTAACATCTGATCATGCATAACACCTCCAAAGTCTTCTACATCTTCATCTTTCAGGGATTGTTCATTAAATAATTCACATCTTCTATCTAGTAAAGGATCTGGTTCCATTAACCTGCAACATTCTTGCATTTGATCATTTAATTCAAAGAAGTCAGGTAATAAATCAACATTTATTTTCTTTTCTATGACTCCCTGAGTTACTATCATAGGAACTTCATCATCAGCAGGAGTGCATTTAAATTGTTCTACTATCTGTTTACACTTCTCTTTACCATAGAATGACTCCAGGAAAGATGTTTCATCTTCTTTATCAAAAGTATTAGGATCAGAATCAAAAATATTATCCTGATGAGTGGTTTCTTCTCTAAAATTTTCACAAGATTCATACCTGCATACTGACTGATCCTTACTTGTATTAGGAAGTAGAGAACTCCTATCAATCTCACCATAAAATGAATCAAGGAAAGATGTTTCCTCTTCATTACCTTCTGGAACTGATTCAGCTATTGTATTTTCTAGAGTCTTTTTCAACATGACCAAGCAGGCGTAGCAATCTCTCTCTGAATGCTCTTCATCATGTAATCTGCACCAGCTTTCAATCAAGACATCATCAATGGGCAAACCTAGTATTTGACTACACTGTATATTTCTAGACAAGTATAATTCAAAATCTTCAGAACGATCCACTTCAGTGTCTGGACAATTAATAACTTCTGGTGCTGCATCTGCTTGTTGCTCTAGAATTTCTTCATTTTCCTGCCAAACTTCTTCATTTTCCTGGCAAATTTTGACCCTGAACACATCCAGAAAGAATATTAGTCCTTTCAAGTATAAATCCAACCTTGTAAGGAAAGTTAAACAATTTATTTCACTGTGTTCTGCAGTCTGGTGTATCCTGCAACAGGTAGATAAACCAAAGTTAGACAAACTATGAGGGTAAAGCTGCCTATTCAAAGTTTCCTGAAATAAAGGAATGTTAATTTGACAATTATTTTCATATACATCCATCAAAATGAGACTCTATTTTTCAATTTTTTTAGTATTTTGAAATTTTAAGGAGATCCATCATATCTCAGAATAAAACTTGAAAGTTCAGAAAATCAAACAAATCTTTGATGCTTTGGGCTAGATCTTGGCAAAGGTGCAACCAAAACATCTCAAATAAGAGATATTTGCAGACATTTAACTCAATTGCTGAAATATTTATGCAATATTTGTAGAAATCCAGAAATTCTCTGTTCATCCCCTCCTTCTAGCGCCAATTTATGTTGCGTTAGAAGCGAGGGGCCTACATATATGTTTGCAAGATTTAAAGCGGGCTGCTATACTAAGGCAAGGGATATCACTTCAATTGAACAGGAGTATCTATTATTCAGCCCTCCTTCTAGCGCCAATTTATGTTGCATTAGAAGCGAGGGGCCTGCATAAAATGAATGATGACTGAAGCAATAGTATCTTTTCCAGTTCTGCCCTCCTTCTAGCACCAATTTATGTTGATCGTCATTGTTAGTCATTCACAAACATAGAATAAAAGTTACACAACAACCTTTACTCATCTTAAAAGATACGATGAATTCAGAGAACTCATGATCCCAAGTCTCCGTTGATTAGGTCTTAATCTACTGACATTACTCAGTGGTTGATGTGTGTTGCTGTTTTCCATTCAGGGGCCTTACGTATTTCTGCAAAGTTCATCATTATTCCTCCAAATATCCTTCTCTGTATGTCTGCTCTGCATAAATCTCCAATAATTCTACCTCTGCACTCTGAATTTAGTCAAATAATGTGCCTACAGGCTAATATTTGCATGATTTATACCAGTATTTGCAATTCTTTGCATGATATTTTCAATCCTACATGCATTTAACTCAAATATGCTAATGATTTTCAGTTACCTACGGGATTTCAGCATATTTCTCTGTTTTTGCTTGTTATTTGTCATGATTTACAGTTATGGTGATGAATTTATGAAATTAAAAAAAGGAAAAGGGGTAAAGAATGAGATTCCCAAAACTACTTGACTTAGATCATTGATCCACATACAAGCTCCCATACATGTAATGAAAAGAAGGAAACTAGAAATCATACTTCACCAGGACATTCCACAAATCCGCATGATCCAGTGCAAATCTTCAAAGGAAAAGTTGACAACAACATGTAATGAAATGAAAGCGCTTCCAGTTGAACACAACATTCACCAGTACATATCCAAAAATCAACATGAAGATTACGTAAAATTTACAATTAGGATGTAATCTGAAACTTCATATCCATTCAGTATGCTCAAGAACAGGTACATTTACAGTGATCTGAAGAAAGAACCTTGACATTTCAACAATTCTATCTTCATTAGTCTCAGTAATCCGATCTCCTAATTGATTCTACAGTCATTGGCCTTAATGCCAGATGTGTCAATGTCTTAATCTCTCTATGTATCTTTATTCCCCCAGGTTCTGGCCTTTATATAGAACAAATGCCAGAAAACGGTTACAATGATCCAAGGATCAGGATCCTCTCATAACAATCAACGGTCCAGATGAAAAGCACATGCTTCGCCAGTTGGCAAATGTACAGCTGGCACAAAATATTCCAGCATCTTCAACTTGATTCGGTCTCTAGCTGGCAAACAGCATATTTGACAATATCCTCCTCACTTCTGGTTCATGTTGCCTCCATGTGCAACCATACAATGCTCAGCTTCAGCAGCAGCATCATGACTTCCTGCAAGTAAACAGACAAACATTAAGTTCATCATCATGTGGATAAACAACAGGAATTTAAACATTCTATTAACCATGCCTCAAAATGTGCAGCTACAGACAAATCGAGCTTCAAATCTGTGAAAATTATGCACTAAATGCATAAACAGCGTTAAAACACTCGGGTCAACCATCGTTGACTGGAAAATGCAATCGGGTCTTCAAATTTCCATCGCTTCATTTTCCCGCCCATTTTCTGTATATCGGGTTCAAATATGATCATGTATCGCAACATACGATCGGGGTGACAATTTTACCTTAGGCCGATGGCAACAGTTATACCGACGCCAAAAATCATGATGATGTCCATCCATCGGAAAGACATGTTCTATCGGCATGATAACTCAAGATAAGGCCGATAGCAAGACTTAAAACTTTCGTCTGCATGATATTGTGAAAATATGATGCTCCCCTTTCGAATGTCCTGATGACGCAACTGTTATGTTTCTCTTCTGTATATTGGGGAAAAGAAAGACATCATCATCATCATCATGTCGAAGGAAAATAGGAGGTTTTGGAATATGATCCTACTGCTGAGGGTATCAATATGATGGTGACGTCATCGTCATATTCGGGCTTCATTAAAATGCAAAAGATGACGTCACCGTCATGTTTAGTTAAGATCAGGGGATAAATGTAATATCGGGTCACCTAATGAAGATGATCAGGTGGTGAATGTAATATGACCCCTTTGCAGCCAAGGTAACCCTCTCGAAAGATCAGGATGATGATGATCATCAGGATATCCGGGGCTTTTGTTAAACTTAGAACATGACGTCATCGTCATATTTGTGAACCGGATCATGTTTACAAAATATCCTGCCGAAGGAGAAATGTGATGATGATGTCATCCTGATATTTGCTTCTTCGTTTATTAGGTCGGGATGACGTCATCAGGATATTTGCAAAAGGTCATATTTCTCGGCAGGAGGACATTACGAAATATCAGGTAGACAAACAAGATCATGATGATCTTGACAACATGACTGAGGAATGGAATATCACCCTCCTATAAAAGATAGGATGATGATGATCATCAGGACTTTGACGTGCGCATGCAAATTATGCAGATGGTGGATTTTCTAAGTAGGGTGATATTATAATATCAACATGATATTATAATATCAGGTGATGTAAAAAATATCATGATGCTCGTTGTGCGCCCAAGGTCATTTGACGGGTAAAACACACTATCACCTAAGATTGACGTCCGAATATTGGGACTGCATGATTTTATCGGGTGATAGACCAAGATCATGATGATGACCTTTCGCGATACAAAAGACCGCTCGACGGGGAAAACTTACTATGACTTAAAGTTGACGTCCGAATATTTGAACCTCAGGATATTATCGGGGGGGTGTTTCAAATATCATGATGATGTTCTTCATACAGCAAAACTGAGTTTATAAGATATGACCCTCTTCTTGCGAATATCAGGTTTGACCAAAACTTTGACTGTGCATAACTCCCTCATATGGACGAATTTTCGGGTGATGTAAAAGGCAAACCTGCATGTAATTTCAAGCTCTTTCTAAATATGAGGTCATAGAAATAAAATATGAACTTTGACAAACTGACCTCATGATGATGACCAACCTCATCGAATATCATGATGATGATGCACCTGACTCATTTTTACCAAACCGCAAGAAAGCAGACAACACAAGCCAAGCCAAAAAGTTGGGTCCCTGTTTTGATAAGTTAAAATGGGGCGTCTTGTGTAACCACACAACATATTTTAGTGAAGTTCTTATGGATTTAGCTAGATTAGCCATTATTTTTTAAAAAATTGATAATGAAATAAGAAAAGACAGGGACAGAAAGAGAATAGGTTCTAACAAGTTATGTTTTTAGTGATTCCATGCGTATACTTTGCCAGAACAATAAATTGAGACAAATCAACTTATACTTCACCAAAATTATTCACAACTATCCATAAGTGATGCAAATCTTCAAAAGAAATTTGTAGCAACAAGAAAGAAATCAAACGCACTTCAAATCAAATGCAACAATTTGATATTTCACAACTATCATCAAATATATAGTCACTCAAGATTTATAATTGAGCATGACTAGCAGTAGACCTCAAATTCACTATTATGCACAAATTAATAAATATTCTCACTAAGAATGAGAAGAAAACATGAAGCAAGAAAGAATTAAAAGTTCTATACTTCAAGCTTGACAAGTATCAACAATTTATAATCCTTAATAATGAATGACTTGAGCCCTTTTATAGAATAAGGATTCCCTAAGTCAATTATAATTAAATGGTCAAGATTACATCTAGAAAATCAATGACTCATATTCAAATTGAGAAAGTGGATGACCATTGGCATTTTGGTATATTCTCTTGGAATATGGATCTTTGAAAATTGGCATGCACCATTGGAAGAGTTTGGAATCTGACATATGATGTGGCACTTGGTCGTGGACAGAGAAATGTGTAAGAAATTGCATCTAGACATTTAGTCCAATTACCTGACAAAAGAATTTACCCACAACCCATCTAGACATTTGGTCCAATTGATATGTTGATTGCCTTATCATAACCTAATCCAATTGAAAAAATAATACATTAAATATAAAGAATAGGGTTAGTCATTGTCTATGCAATCCTCAACTACACACTCTTTGGTTTTTCAGACTCTATAATCATTGTATAGTATCAAAATTATGATGATCTCATTCTTATCATAGGATTATGCCTTTTCCTTAGCAAATTCATGTACCTCAAAACAGTTCCCAATCACCATCATTTTATCTAGCCTAGATTTTACATTTTTCCTATATTCTTTTATTTTTACACTTTTATCTATCAGCTCATCTATAGCCACCTCTATGAGGTTCTATACAGGTGTTGCAAATATGTGCCTAAGCGGTGTTGTCATTGATGTCAATTGTGCCTTATTTTGTTACCTGTTCAAGAGTCTAGAATGTTGAGGATATTGAGAAAATTAATGAAGACTCAAGGTTCACAAACCTTATGGTTGTATAGAGGATCGTCAGAGGCTTCTCCAGTAAAGAATTGAGAAGTCCACTTGAAGATTTGAAGAAGTTACGGTCATCTGAATAGAACTAGATCTTGCAATATTCAAAAGAGACAGATTGACAGTAAGTTGGTCCAGATTGCTCCATAGTGAAATATTATGATCTATAGATCTAAAGACATGTTTGGAAAGTTAATGTGTATCATCAACTCCACTAGTTCATGGTTTGGAGATCCACAAGCCATCTTTCTAGTTTGACAGTCATGACAGATAGTGTTCTTGAGGTTCCGGAGGAAGATACAAATGATTCTGGTAATTTGGTTTAGAGTGGATGTTATTAGTGAGTTCAATGTGCTTGTAGAAGTCTCTGAATCGTGTGGCTACTATGTTGTAGGTTTGCATTGGAGTTTGAGCTTGTTATTGAATATTTCCTCTTTGAAGTTATTGTTCTTCCCAGCCTTGGCCGACCCGATGTTCCTAGTGTGTTGCGGATAATATAAAGATCATTTTATGAAGCATGGCATGTTAGTAGAGGAAGATTTAAGTCTCATCTATGATTGGCCGATAGTTTAAAGATCTACATTAAGTTTGGCCGATCTTGTTGATCATTCCAAGATTGATGAAGTGTATAAATACTTGTTGAAGAGTTGTTAAATATCATCCTTGAGCAAAATAGATTAAATCTGAATAAAGGATTAGAAGTAGAGAAAAGAAGAAAAGGAGTGAGAGTAGTATAGAGTGTGAAGTTAGTAAAGAAGAATTTGGGGCAAAGTAGAATTCTTTGAGCATTCATTGAAACTGAACTAGGCATGAAGTAGATATTATTTCTTAGTTAATTCCTTTTGGTCTAAATAAATTCTGTAGGAAGTGAGCCTCTCCTTTTGAGTAGTGAGCTCTAGGCAGTGCACCCAAAGGCATGTGCCTTCTATTTTTCTAAAATACTTTTAACAGGGTACAAATCTTTGTGGGTTAATGATGCAGGAGCATCTAGTGGTGTAAGGGCAATATTACATCACTAAAAAAAGATGTGTTTAAAAATTGTTGATGTTCTTTCCATTTCTTTTCAAAATTTGTGGTTCTGGTTCCATAATCGCTTGAATAATGATGTAGAACTTTCAGTTTTTCTAAACTACTAAAAATAGGAACCTGCTATTTTTAGAAAGTTTGCATTTGGGAATAGATTGAAGTGAAAATTTATAAGACACTTCATAACTAAAAAATAAGACATTTTGTGAAGGAATCACGCAAAGATCATTTGCGAGCTGAAAAATATTAAAGTTTCTGTTTCCTGAAAAATGCCTAAAAATTATTCAAACTCAGGTTTGAGGCACTAAATGGCCCTGTACAGGCCCAAAAATGGACAGAACTCGCAAATCTAGATCTTAGCACGTAGAACACTCCACGAGATTTCTGACGCATAAAATGGTTCGTTAATCGGACACCCAGATCAAAAGTTATGGTTCCTGAAAGTTGACCTATTTTTGGAAGGGTATCTAAATTTCAAAATTAGGTTGTTGGCCACCAAAAATGCTATTAATAACCATTTTTAGGAACCCTGGGTAGTAGTAGAGTTAAGGGGGGAAAGTGTAGAGTCAAGAATAGGTGGGAAAATAGAAACCCTAGCTGATTTGGGACTACAACAGGTAGGTAGATGATTCCAAAGTCTTGGGATAGGAAGCGATAATGTGTTGCAGCTTGTGGAGGGTTGATTCCTCTAATTGTATTTGAGCTTCTGTAATGTAATAAGTTGTCCAAATTAATAAAAGAAAGTTCTATTTTCTATGTGCAATTTTTGTTATTGTGTGTTTTATAATTTACCCCCTTCATTAAGTGGTATTAGAGCAAGGTTTCCTGAGTGTGTAGATAGATCGTCGATCGTGAGATAGTTTGCACTAGGACTTGAGGTTGTGGGTTTGTTGCGGAGATCAAGATGCCTCTACAAAGAAATAGTATTGGGAGGAATACTTTGACAGAAGAGGGTTTTAGAGCCCTGCAAAGGAAAATTGATACATTGCAAGAGGAGCTACAAAGAGGGTTTGAGCCGAGAAAAAGAGAAGAAAGTGAAGATGAAGTTGAAGAAGAGCTATCTAATGAAGAACAAGAAGCTGCAGGAGATCCTACAGAAATTAGGTTGTTGAGGGTCATTTTGAAAATTAGAAAGAGGCCGAGGAGCGAAGTTTCTACATATTCTAGAGATTTGAATCCAGAACAACTTATTGATTAGATCAATGACATGAAGGAGTATTTCAAGTATGAAGATGTGGAGGACCCAGATTGGCTCAAGTTTGCAAAAACAAAGTTGAAGGGCCACACTAGTATTTGGTGGAAGGAGGTCCAATTAGAGAGGAATAGAAGAGGAAAAGGAAAGATCACTAGATGGGATCAGATGGTGGAGAAACTGAAGAAGCAGTTCATTCTTGCGGACTATGAGATGGAGTTGCTGAAGAAGCTACAGGGACTGAAGCAAGGTAACAAGTCTATTAAGGAGAACACATAAGAGTTTTATAAAATTACTATCAGGACAGGCCATGTAGAGCCCAACAAGGAGAAGGTAGCCCATTACATTAATGGGTTGAGGCCAAGTATTCAAGAGGAGTTGAGCCTCGTCAGAATGACCACCATAGAAGATGCATACTAGTTTTCCTTGAAGGTGGAAGAGAAGCTGAATAAAAGATTTGATAGCAAGCAAAGGGGAAGAGGTCAAGGCGGAAGGACTGGTGGAAGACTCTATGGGGGCTGAAATGAAAATTCAAAGAAAAGTGAAGAAGCCAGCACCAATCAAAATTAGAGAAGAGATAATACTTACTACCCTTGTGACCAGAACAATGGAGAGAAAATAGGAAGAGGAAGAGGTAGAGGTAGACCTGGGCAAGGACCTAGAAGAGGAGGTTTCAGAGGAACCTATTTCTAATGTGGAGAAGAAGGACATCGAGCATAGGAGTGTCCACAACATCAAGGAAGGACAAATAGAAGACTAGAAGGTAATGCACGAGTTGTACATTTTAATGAAGATGTGCAATCTAAGCACTCTGAAGATGCTGAAAGAGGAGAAAGAACCCAATCAGAGGAAAAGTTTATTTCACACAAGGTGCAAATGTGAAGGTAAGTGTTGTGATGTTATTATTGACAGTGGAAGTACTGATAATCTTGTTTTAGAGGAGATAGTTGACAAGTTGAAGTTGACAAGAAGAAAGCATCCGTATCCATATCAGATTGCATGGTTGCAAAAGGACCATAGAGCTTTCGTCAATGAGTAGTGTTTAGTGAAGTTAAAGATTGGGGACTACCATGATGAGGTGTTGTGTGATATCATACTGATAGATGCACGTCATATGTTGTTGGGGAGGCCATGGCAGTATGATAGGAGTGCTATCCATGATGGCCGTGCACACACATATTCCCTAATAAAGGATGGAGTACATCATAAGTTGAAGCCCTTGAAGGAGGTGGAAGAAAAGGTATGTAGTACTACTAGAATTTGATTGGTAGATGGTATAAAATTTGTGGAGGGTAGAAAGCATAAGCGTCATTGGTTTGCATTGATTCCTAAGATTAGTTAAGACAAATGTGAAGATGTACTAGCGAAAGTCTTAGAAATGTTGGAAGAATTTCAAGATATTGTCTCTGATAATGTACTAGAAGGTTTACAACCAGTGAGGAAGATAAGTCATCAAATGGATTTGATACCAAGAGCTAGTTTGTCAAATAAGGTAGCCCATAGAATGACTCTAGCAGTGAGTGAAGAGTTGAATAAACAAGTTCAGGAGTTGTTAAGGGATTGATAAGAGAGAGCCTAAGTCCATGTGCGGTACTTGTAGTACTAGGACCAAAGAAAGATGGAGAGTGGAGAATGTGTATAGACTCTTGAGATATAAATAAGATCACGATCAAGTGCAGGTTTCCATTGCCAAGAATGGATGACATAATGGATTATTTGAGTGGAGCCAAGTACTTCACAAAGATTGACCTGAAGAGTGGGTATCACTAGATCTGAATCAGAGAAGGAGATGAATGGAAGACAACCTTCAAGACAAGGGAGGGTTTGTATGAGTGGTTAGTCATACCATTTGGGCTAACCAACGCACTGAGCACATTCATGCAGCTCATGAATGAGGTACTGAAAGAATTTTTAGGAAGTTTTTTTATTGTTTATTTGAATGATATTTTGATTTTTAGTAAGACTTGGGATGAGCATCTGATGCATATCAGAAGAGTTTTAGAGAAGCTAAGGGAGGAGAAGTTGCTGATTAATCTGAAGAAATGTAGTTTTGCAAAGGAGTTGGTATACCTAGGATTTGGTGTCTTAGAGGAAGGTCTTAAGATGGACCCAAAAAAGGTGAGAGCTATCCTTGAATGGCCTATGCCAAGGAGTGCCATAGAGGTAAGATCTTTTCATGGTTTGGAAAGTTTTTACAGAAAGTTTATCAGGAATTTTAGTAGCATTTGTGCACTCCTAACTGAGACAATGAGAGGGGATAGAAAAGAGTTTACATGAAGAAGTGAAAAAGCACATTAATAATATGAATATTCAGTACAAGGCTAAGGTAGATCAGAAGAGGAGATATAAAGAATTCCAGATAGAAGATGAAGTCATGGTTCACTTGAGAAAAGAAAGGTTCCCAATTAGAACATACAATAAGTTAAAAATGAATAAATTTGGAGCATGTAGAATTTTGAAGAAACATGATTCAGGAAATGCATATGAGGTGGAGCTACCAAGTGATATCAACATTTCCCCTATTTTCAACATTACTAATTTATCAGAATATCATGAAGGTGGAATAGAGGATGGACCAATAGAAGAACAGTGGAGTATTCTAGCATCTACTTAATAGAGGAGATAGAAGAGATCTTGGATAGAAAGAAGTACTCAGAATAGGCAATATGAAGAATATCTGGTGAAATGGAAAGGAATGCCTATTGAATATTCCTCTTGGTTGTCTAAGGCAGAGGTTGATCATTTGGATTTTCCTCACACAAACACCTGAGACATGACAGGGTCACTTCTCAAATTACCCTAGGTGTCTGATGCAGGAGCATCTAGTGGTGTAAGGGTAATCTTGCATCACCCAAAAAAAGATATGTTTAAAAATTGTTGATGTTCTTTCCATTTCCTTTCAAAATTTGTAATTCTAGTTCCATAATCACTTGAATAATGATGTAGAACTTTCAATTTTTCCAAACTACTAAAAATAACAACCTGCTATTTTTAGAAAGTTTGCATTTGGGCATGGATTGAAGTAAAAAATTTAAAAGATACTTCATAACTAAAAAATAAGACCATTGGTGAAGGAATCATGCAAATATCATTTGCAAGCTGAAAGATATTAAAGTTTTGTTTCCTGAAAAATGCCTAAAAAATATTCAAACTTAGGTTTGAGGCACTAAATGGCCCCATACGGGCCCAAAATGGCTAGAACTAGTAGAGAAAGTTCTTAGCGCGTAGAGCACTCTACGAGATTTTCAACACATAAAACCGTTCGTCAATCGGACACCCAGATCAAAAGTTATGGCTCCCGGAAGTTGACCTATTTTTGGAGGGAGATGCAAATTTTAAAATTAGGTTGTTGGCCGCCAAAAAGGCTATTAATAACCATTTTTGGGAACCTTGGGCAGTAGTAGAATTAAGGGGGGAAAGTGTAGAGTCAAGAATAGGTGGGAAAATAGAAACCCTAGCTGATTTGGGACTATAGAAGGTAGATGATTCCAGAGTCTTGGGATAGAAAGTTGTAATGTGTTGCAACTTGTGGAGGGTTGATTCCTCTAATTGTATTTGAGCTTCTATAATGTAATAAGTTGTCCAAATCAATAAAAGAAGGTTCTATTTTCTATGTGCAATTTCTATTGTTGTGTGTTTTATGATTTACCCCCTTCATCAATTAACCCCCACCATGGTTTTTCCTTTAACCAGGTTTCCACATCAAAATCTTGGTGTTAAGTGTGTTGATTATGTTTCTGCTCATATCGTGTTGATCTATGCTTTAATGTTTACATCATTAATCTGGTAGTAAGATAATAAAGAAGGTTAAAAGAAAAAAAAGTTTATATTGTGGGACAATTGATTCACCCCCCCTCTTAGTTGTTCGGTCTAATTCTAATAATTGGTATTAGAGCCAGATCCTCTTATAAAAGCTTGACCACTTGAGGAGATCTAGGATGTCGACCTACAAGAAGGATAGTCTGAGATTTGATGGAATAAATTATTCTATTTGGAAGAATTGCATGGAGTCCCATTTGTAATGCATGGGTGATGCCTATTGGGTGATAACTAGTGTTGAGTATAAACCTCTGGAGAAAGGTCCTTCAACTCTGGATCAAGTCAAAGATGCTAAAAATAACCTTCGAGCTAAAGACTCCTTGTTGAGTGACCTGACTGATTCAGAAATGACAAATGTCTTTGGTCTAAAAATTGCTTATGAAATCTGGAAAAAATTGGAGAATCTGTGTTACATCCCTCTTTTTGGAATCAATATTACTATTTACTTTTTTTTTCCTGAAAATGTTACTGTTATGTAAATATGTTGTTAACATCATAGAAACTGATGATGTGGATAGAGAAAGTTAATTTAATGAAATCTTGGAATCTATTTGATTATGATCAATATGATATTATAAACTGGAAGGTCATTTTGTTATGAAAATATAATGATTGGATATATTGTGCATTGATTTGAATATAGGTGCTTTGACCACAAAATTTGTATGTGAGATTGTCATTGCAGGAGTAGATGGACTATGTTTGACAGGAAGAGAAAGTATCTTTGAGAAAGAGAACAGACTCTGGAAATAACCATGGGTGTTTGTTACTGAAAATGCAATCAGGTAGATAAACCTTGATGCCTTGAATTAAGCTATGTTTCCAGCTAAGTTAAATTAAAGTCAAGATGTTGACGTCTGAAGTAAAGGTTTTTTTTTCTCCTTTCGAAAGTCATCGATTAGAGTTTTGGGAAAATGACATTATTGTCACAAATTTTCTTAAACATGTCATCTAAATAGGATTGACTGATATTCTAAATATATGTAAATAAATGTACTTATTTGGCTAAGTCGTAAGTCACGTCTTGTTGTCGATTGGTGGAAGAGTTGATTTCATGCATAAATCGATCTCAATTCTTGATCTGTGTTGAGCTAATCCATCATGATTGTCGTAAAAATGCTTTGGGCATATGCTGTAAACTCTTTACAGAGATTGATGGATGTTGAATTAGAACCAAGGCGTGTTATAACTTGTTTTAGTCGTAATATGGAGGAATATACCAAGATTACATAAGTTATATTTTAGTAATCGTGAGGTATATCCTTATTCTAGATTGTCGACGGAATCGATTCGAGGTTCAAAGAGGGATACCTTTTAGTTCTTTTTTATAATGTCTATTTCCTTCGAATAACTCTTTTAGTTTTTCTAGTTATAGACCACCAACTCACTATCAACCAACTGTTATTGTTAAGGTGGCAATTGTTTATTCTCATGGTCAGTTTAGAGTGTGGGGATGTTTTTATTATTTGAATTTTCCACCTCATAAGAATTTGAGCCCACTTTGATGTCTAATGGCAAATCAATTAGTATTGTGGTCCTTATTTCATGTGTAGTGGACAGGTTGTTATTTTATCCACCTGCCACATCGCTGTGGAATGCTCCATTATGGAGAAAATTCACTGAAGGATAGGAGCCCATTGTCCATGCCATAAAAACCTCCACCTTAACAGGCATGGTCGGCAGCATGATGGCGATATTCCTTCGCCATGAGGAGGCTAAAGTGGAGAGTGGAGAGTCAGCTATCTTCTTGGCCGTGAGCAGAGATTAAGTGGAGTTTTGAGAATCAGTTTTAGGGGGGATACGGGGAATAAGTTGGGAGAGAGAAGTCTGAGCAATGAACTGGGAAGGGCGTCGCTGAGAGAATAGCAAGGCCAGACTAGCTAAAGCAAATTTCTAAAGTTCTACAACAGGTTCTTACATTCCCTCCCTGTGCAGTCTTAGTTCATTGTTTGTGTCTTATCTTTGCAAGTTTCTGTGATGAATCTTTGAATGTATATGAAAATGCAAGTATTTTTATAACTGCAAGCTGTGTGAAGTTGGTCTTCAATAAAAACATAAGCTCTGTGTGAAGTTGTCACCTGCACTATGTCACACCAAGGGTGCAAGTGAAAACCACAGTTTTTATATATATTTGATGTAGGTTTAGATTGTTTTGAGGAGCCTATGGTTTTGTTTCTAATGATTGTAATAAACTGAGGATGGTATCAGCATAGGAGTTGGATTTAAAATGTCTCACAGTCATATCATTATTGAACCCCGATAGCATGGTAGATGGAATGATTTCAATATGTGTCATTGTTTGTTTTTGACTGAAGAGTGTGAATACGTGGTGAGCTCATGATAGGTGTGAATAGTCAAAGATTGAGCATTTATTGGTTCCAAAAACCATAGAGGTTTAACCTCGTCAACATGGATTATGAGCTTAGTTGACTTTGTCGTTTATAGTAATAACCTATCTTAATAAAGTATAGAGGTGAGAACACCATTGGTAGGAAAGAAATTTAGTGTGGTATGTATACGACAAATGTAAATAACTTAGTCTATTCTCTGGTACTAGTTTTAGTTGGTAGTCAATTATTGAGATTGTTCTTCTCTAGCTACGAATGATTGCTTCTAAGTCCTTTAAATCATTATAAATATATATATATATATATATATATATATATATATATATATATATATATATATATATATATATATATATATTTCCACTCTTAATCATTCAAGATGTTGTATTTGAAGGAAGATATAAAGTTATGAAGAGATAGGGAATTGAAATATAAATAGATAACTTTGATCTAAACCATCACACAAATAAAATATGGAAGATAGGAGGGGCCGACACCTTGAGATTTAGTTTTATAACTTGCATGTAATATCCTTGTATTTTGAAAACAATTTGGAATATTTCTAAACACCTAGAATGATAAAAAAAAATTAAGCAGAGTCAAAGATTTAAAGGTTCATAGAAAACCTTTATGTATTCTAAAACTTTAACTCAGAGCCTTCGGGTATTCCTATTCTATATTTGGGTATATTGTAAAACCTTCTGAAAACAATGTAGTCAAATTTAGTGACCACTTATGAGTGGATAATTTAAACAATGGGCTAGATTGTTTTGAGATCATTATTGCATCACAAAACATTATCCGTGTAAACAATGTGCTAGAAAACCATTCTTATATCATGAAAATAGAGAGGTTTCCATAAGCTCAGGGATAGAGTAAAATTTTGCATCATGCGCTATTACGTGATGAAATTCTAAGTACCTTGAGGTCATCGAGGTTAAAATATATACATATAGACCCTACGATTGGGAAAGCTGTAGGATTGTGATTAGTTCGAGTCGAATAGGGTGGGTGAACTTAAATCTTGCATGAAATAATGCAAATTAAGTTAAAATCCTTTGGCCAAGGTAATGCATGTCCTTAAATGCATTTAATGTTCACTGTGACTGGACAGCGTTGCTTGTGGAGTGGTCATGCATGACTAGAGGGTATCTAGGGATCTGCATGATAACAAGTCACGTAGGTCACAACACCAGAGCTCAGATGGCAAACACCAATGGTTATCCTAAGTCTATCCTCTTGAGTAGGGTAGGGCCACTTCTGGTTAGGAAGGAGTGTGGGAGACTGATGGTCTATGGTTGGAGGTTAAGCTCCTTGAAGATACTTTCTCTTCCAATTATTGAGGAATGCCGAGACTTGAATGTGTATGGTCAATAATCGAGATGCGGTGATAATGGTAAGTTCCTAATATTGAATTTTCTTCAAGTATTTTCAAATTAATAAGATAACTAAATGTTATGGTTTATCATTTCTTTCAGCTTTACGAATAATGAAATTATGTTAAATTGTTAAGTCAAAAAATGTTTTTACTTGTTAGTAGTGATATCTTTTCTGTTTGAAACAAAAAAAAATGAACCTATGGTAAAACTTAGATATCAGAGTTAAATTAGATTAGGATGTTACAATTTGTATGAAGGTGATAAATATGTCAAATGTGCCAAGCTGCAAAGTCTGAGAGGAAAATTTGAAACTCTGAGGATGAGCGAAGATGAAAACATCACAATCTACATGCAAAAGATAAATGAACTTGTGTGTGGTATCAGGTGTGCTCTTGGAACTTTGGAAAAATTAGAGATTGTATCAAAAGTGCTCAAATTTTTACCTGATTCATACAAACATAAGGTTGCTGCTATAGAGGAGATCAGGACTATCTCAAAAGTTACAAGAGATCATCTGGTTGGCAAAATTTAAGCTTTTGTATTAAGTGATTTTGGTGATTCTCTTCCCAAGTCTGAATCTGCATTTAAGGCCAGTGTATATGGAAAGAAAAGATATGATCCACATGAAAGCTCTTCTGCAAGATCAAATAGATTTGTGAAGACAAGGAAGGATCTTGAAGATGTTGAAATTGAAACTGTAGATGTTGAAGCTCTTCTTGCCAAAAGATTGCCAAGAGGATCTAGTAAGTATGAAGGAAAATTACCACTCAAATGTTTTTCTTGTAATAAGATTGGTCATTTTGCCTCAAGATGTCTAGAGAGGTTTTCAAAACCAAACCCTAACAGATACAAAAATTAGAAAAAATGTTACTATGTCCAAGAAGATGGAGAAGGAGTCACATATGATGAATCTGATCATGGAGGTTCCTCTAAAAATGATTGGGTGTTCATTGCCATCAAAGAAGAAGATTTGGTGTCTACTGAATCTGCTAGCTATGCAAATATGGAAGGTGCCTTGGCTTCTTAGGTTATTGAGAAAGATGAATGGGTGATTAATAGTGAAGGAGGGCTTGTGAAATTTGGAGATAACTCAGCTGGTAGAATCTATGGCAGAGGATCCATCTCTTTTGATGGTAAGAATAGAACCAATGATGTTCTATATGTGGAAGGACTAAAACATAATCTTCTCAGTGTTGGATAGTTGGTTGATAAAGGTTATGATCTTTGATTCAAGGATGGAAAGTGCAGAATCTTGGAGAGTTCCAGAACTAAAATTGCATCTAGTACGAAAACTAGAGGTAACATTTTTCATTTAAGTAGCTCTGACAAAAGTTGTTTGATTGCTCAGATAGATCAAAGTTGGTTATGGCATAGGAGGATATGTCATGTGAATTTTGATAACATTGTCAAAATAAGTACCACTCAGGCTGTAAGAGATCTTCCAAAACTTGTGAAACCTAATAGCATGTGTAGAGAATGTCAATTGGGGAAACAGAGAAAAATTTCATCCAAAAGTAAGGAACAAGTTTCAAATGGATGATTGGAATCGGTACATACTGATCTCTGTGGTCTTGCTAGATTTAGGAGTCTACAAGGAGAGAGATATTTCATGTTGCTGATTAACGATTACTCCAGGATGATATGGGTAACCTTCCTAAAATAAAAATCAGAAGCTCTTGACAAATTTAAGGTGTTCAAAGTGATGGTGGAAAATGGAATTGGTGAAAAATTGAAATGTTTGAGATCCAACAAAGGTGGAGAATTTACTTCCCATGAGTTTGATGCTTTCTGTGAAAAGCATGACATAAAAAGATAGTTATATGCTCCTAGGACTCCCCAACAAAATGGAGTTGTGGAAAGAAAGAACCAGACCATTCAAGAAGCTACTAGGACCATGATGATGGAAACAAATGTTCCTCAACTTTATTGGAGAGAAGTTGTAAGTACTATTGTCTACACTCTTAACTGGGTGCAAATCAAAGGCAATTCTTGTAAGACCCCTTATGAACTATGGTTTGGTCATCCTCCTACTATGAAATATTTCAAAATTTTTGGTAGTAAATGCTATATCAAAAGATATGAGGATTTAGGCAAGTTTGATACAAGAAGTGATGAGGGAATATTTTTGGGATACTCTACTCAAAGTAAGGCTTACCAGTGCTTTAATAGGAGGTTGAAAAAGATTGTTGAAAGTGCTAATGTTGGAGTTGATGAGAGAAAGGAAGGACATTCCAGGTTCTGTGGATATGATTTAGATGATCAAAATAAAAGTCAATGTCAAGGAAGGTTAGTTCAAACTCTGACTCAGATTTAGATTGATCTAAAAACTCGAGAAACTCAAGGAATTAGTACAGATGTTGAGGAACAAGCTCAAGAAATAGAAGCCCAAGCAGTTCCCAAAACCCTCAAGTATGTAAGAATGAATCATCCTAAAGATCAAATGATAGGGGATAGAAATAAAGGTGTTCGAACTAGGAGAAAAGTTGCTGAAGATCAAGAAGAGATTTGTTTGATTTCAAGGATTGAACCTAAATCAGTTAGTGAAGCCTGCACTGATGAAAACTGGGTAAAAGCAATGGAAGAAGAATTAATGCAAATTGAAAAGAACCACACTTGGGATCTTGTTCCTAGATCTGAGGACAAAAATGTGATTGGAACCAAATGGGTCTTCCAGAATAAACTAAATGAAGATGGTGAAGTTGTAAGAAACAAAGCAAGGTTGGTATGCAAAGGCTATTCTCAAGTAGAAGGAATTGATATTGAAGAAACATTTGCTCCAGTGGTAATAATAGAAGAAGTTAGATTGTTTCTTGCATTTGCTGCTTTTAAAGATTTTAAAGTGTATTAGATGGATGTCAAATTAGCATTCCTAAATGGAGATTTGGAGGAAGAAGTCTACATTGAGCAACCAGAAGGATTTCAGTTGTCTAATCAAGGAGACATGGTTTGTAGACTGAGAATAGCCTTGTATAGACTCAAGCAAGCTCCAAGAGCCTGGTATGCAAGATTGGATAAATATTTGCTTAAGATAGGTTTTAGCAAAGGTACTCCTGATAGTAATCTCTACTTCAAGATTAATCATGAGGACATCCTAATTATTGAGGTCTTTGTTGATGATATCATTTTTGGTGGAAATGAATGTATCTGCAAAGCATTTTTTGACCAGATGAAAAGTGAATTTAAGATGTCAATGTTTGGAGAGATGAATTTCTTTCTAGGTTTGCGAATTGTTTAGTCAAATAAAGGTATCTTTATATCTCAGTCCAAGTATGTGAAAGAATTGCTGAAGAAGTTTGGAATGGAAAATTCAACGCTAGTAGGTACACCTATGGTAATTGGATACAAATTAAGTAAAGATGATGATTCCCCCAAGGCAAATCAGAAAAGGTATAGATTAATGATTGGAGGATTTCTTTATCTAACCCAGACCAGACCTGACCTCATAAATGCCATTGGACTTGTTGCTATATTTCAAGCTAATCCAAAAGAATCTCACATTGTGGTAGTCAAAAGAATTTTTTGATATCTCAAGGGGACAATTGATTATGGATTGTGGTATCCAAAAGACAATGATTTCAATCTTCATGCATATACAGATGTTGATTGGGCAAGAGATGTGGATGACAAAAAAAGTACTAATGGTGGTGCTTTTTTCTTGGGAAGAAGATTGGTCTCTTGGATAAGTAAAAAGAAAGAGGCAATATCTCTATCTACTATAGAACTAGAATATATATCAGGAAAAAATAATTGTACTCAGGTTCTATGGATGAAGCAAATGTTGAAGGACATCAGAGTTGTGTTTGAGGAGCTAGTCACAATCTTTTGTGATGCAGGAGCATGCAGTGGTGTAAGGGCAATCTTGCATCACCCAAAAAGATGTTTCTTCAAAATCATTACAATTATTTTCATTTCTTTCCATAATTAGTATTTTTGGTTCCATAATCTCTTGAATAATGATGTAGGACTTTTAACTTTTCCAAAACTGCTAAAAATAGCAAATTGCCAGTTCTAGAAAGTTTACCTGCCATTTTAGGAAAGTTTGCATTTAGGCATGGATTGAAGCAAAAACTTATAAAAAGTTACATAATGGAAATATAAGACTTTTGTTGAAGGAATCAAGCAAAGATCATTTGTGAGTTGAAAGATATTAAAGTTTTTGTTTTCCAAAAAGCCCCTAAAAATTCTAAAATGAGATATAAGGCACTAAAATATCCCATAACATCTTGAAAATTTGATAGAAATCCATTTACAAATTTATAACATGATAGTTCATATCATGAGCTTTCCGACACTTAAAATGGTTTTTCAATTGGACATCTGGATCAAAAGTTATGCTTCCTGGAAGTTGACCTACTTTTGGAGGGAATTGCAAATTTCAAAATTTAGCTGGAGGCTACCAAAAAGTGCTATTTATGACTATTTTGGGAACCCTGGGTGATAGTAGAGTTAAGGGGGAAAAGTGTAGAGTTAATAATAGGCGGGAAAATAGAAACCCTAGGTGATTTGGGGTTTACAGAAGGCAGATGATTCTAGAGTCTAGAGATAGGAAGTTGCAATGTGATGCAGCCTATAGAGGATTCATCCTCTGATTGTATTTGAGCTTCTGTAATGTAATGTTTTGCCCATATCAATAAAAGATCATTCTATTTTCTATGTCCAATTTTTGTTGTTGTGTGTTTTGTGATAATTCTAGTGCAATAAGCATCTCAAAGAATCTAGTGTTGCATTCAAAGACAAAGCATATATCTATCAAGTTTCATTTCTTGAGAGAAGGTAAATGAGAATGAAGTCAAGTTGGATTTTGTGTCATCCAAAGATCAGATTGCAGATATCTTCACTAAGCCTCTTCCCAAGGATACCTTTGAATATCTTAGAGAGAAGTTAGGGGTTATTACCCCTCTGAATCAGATTTAAGATGCACTAAGGTGCATTAGTCTAGTGGAATTCTCAGTCATATCTTGAGATCTGGATTGATGTTGAGAAAATACTACTCTAAGTCAGTATGCAAACATTGGAGATCAGTCTAAAATAAAAAGGGGGAGTAAAGGTTACAAATATGTGCCCTTTGCCATTGATGTCAAAGGGGGAGAGAAGACATGTGAAAAACTAATTGTTGATGATAAGGGAAGCAATGAAGGAAGTAGTTGCAGAAGTCAGGGGGAGAAGTTTTTGTCATGATGGTTGAATCAGTTTTTTACAACATATGTTGCCATCAATGACAAAGGGGGAGATTGTTGCAAATACATGCCTAAGCGGTGTTGTCATTGATGTCAACATATTCTTGTTGTCATTGGTGTCAATTGTGCCTTATTTTGTTGCCTATTCAGGAGACTAGAATGTTGAGGATATTGAGAAAATTAATGAAGGCTCAAGGATCATGGATCTTATGGTTGTATAGAGGATCGTCAGAGGCTTCTCTAGTAAAGAATTGAGAAGTCTGCATGAATATTTGAAGAAGTTATGGTCATCTAAATAGAACCTGATCTTGTAATATTCAGAAGAGACAGAGTGACAATAAGTTGGTTCAGATTGCTCCACAGTGAAATATTATGATCTACAGATCTGAAGGCATATTTGGGAAGTCAATGTGTATCATCAACTCCAGTGGTTCATGATTTGGAGGTCCACAAGCCATCCTTCTAGTTTGACAATCATGATAGATAGTGTTCTTAAGGTTCTAGAGGAAGATACAAATGATTCTGGTAATTTGGTTTAGAATGGATGTTATTAGTGAGTTCAATGTGCTTGTGGAAGTCTCTGGATCATGTGGCTACTATGTTGGAGGTCTGCATTGGAGTTTGAGCTTGTTATTGAAGATTTCCTCTTTGAAGTTGTTGTTCTTCCCAGCCTTGGCTGACCGGATGTTCCTAGCATGTTGCGGATGATCTAAATATCATTTTATGAAGCATGACATGTTATTAGACGAAGATTCAAGTCTCATCTATGATTGGCTGATAGTGTAAAGATCCGCGTTAAGTTTGACCGACCTTGTTGAACATTCCAAGATTGATGAAGTGTATAAATACTTGTTGAAGAGTTGTTAAACATCATCCTTGAGAAAAATAGATTAAATCTGAATAAAGGATCAGAAGTAGAGAAGAGAAGAAAAGGAGTGAGAGCAATATAGAGTGTGAAGTTAGTAAAGAAGAATTTGGGGCAAAGTAGAAGTCTTTGAGCATTCATTGAAACTGAACCAGGCATGAAGTAGATGCTATTTCTTAGTTAATTCTTTATGTTATAAATAAATTATGTAAGTAGTGAGCCTCTCCTTTTGAGTAGTGAGCTCTAGGTAGTGCACTCGAAGGCATGTGCCTTCTATTTTTCTAAAGTACTTTTAACAGGGTACAAATCTTTGTGGGTTAACCCCCACCGTCATTTTCCCCTTAACTAGATTTCCACATCAAAATCTTGGTGTCAAGTGTGTTGATTATGTTTCTACTCATATGTTTTTGATCTATGCTTTAATGTTTACATCGTTAATCTAGTAGTAAGATAATAAATAAGGTTAAAAGCTAAAAAAATTTATATTGTGGGACAACTGATTTACCCCCCTCTCAATTGTCTAGTCTAATTCGAACCACAGGATCATCAAGAACTTTTTGAAAATTGCTAAATCACTAAGAGCTAGGTCCTCATCATACTTTACATCAGTGCCAAAAATATGACTTATCAACTCTTCCAAAATGTCAACATCATCTATCAATAATTCATC
Organism: Cunninghamia lanceolata; assembly: GCA_027924645.1. NCBI lineage: Eukaryota > Viridiplantae > Streptophyta > Pinopsida > Cupressales > Cupressaceae > Cunninghamia > Cunninghamia lanceolata. Next base: position 8,654,737 of record BSBN01000389.1, read on the forward strand.
TATCTTCTTCTTCAAATATTCCATCTTATCCTAACATTCTTTGAGAAGATCTCTTTCAAACTTGAGTTCTTTAATCCACAAGGGAATAAAAGGTAGGGTCTTCTCTGTCATTATATTCTCCTTAATCAAAATTCCATCATCTATGTCCTCGATGGACTTCATTCTTACCAGCTCAAAATCATTTTGCTCCATCCATTCGATACACTCCTCTTTCAATGATACAATCTTATCTTTTAATGTATCTCTCCTTATGGAGGTCATTGTTATTGCCTTCATTTTTGTCCTAGGAGCTTCTTCATCCTAAATAAACTTGTTAAATCAAGTGGAACCAATTGTCCTAGTTAGAGGGGTTGTACCTTTGATGCCAACCAATTGGGAAAGTCCGCAACTTGTTGCTCCTTTTGTTGGTTGTGCTTTGTGTTGTTCCACATCCACATCCTATTGTACTTGAGCTTTTGTTGTTATACATTCATATGTGCATCCTCTGGATGTGGTGATTGTTGTTGGGGAACCTTCTATTCAAGTTGTTGTTGTGGTAGATCCTATTGAGGCTCTTCTTATTGTGAAAGCTCTTGTTGTGGAACTTCACTCCCACCTGTTGTTTCAGAACATTCTATTGTGGAGCATTCAGTTGTGGTTCGTTATTTGTGCCACCTTCTTTATCTAGACCCACCATGTCTCGTTGATCATCAGTCCATACAGGCTTGTCTATTTGACCTCTAGTATCATCCTGTATGTTGTCAGCTATATGGACATCTGGTTGACTTTTTTAGTATCTAGTAAATTGTCAATTGTTAAGACATTTAATTGATGTTGTACTTGTTCTGCATCAGGAACCTTTTTATTTGCATCTTGAGCTTGAGTTTCAAAAGGAATTGGATCCTTTGCTACTTCCACTACTTGTTTAATGTGAATTGTAGGAATCTCTTTATTAATCAAAAGAATGTCATAAAAAATAGGGTCGGTTCGAGTTACCTCTGGAGATAACAAAGAATGTGAAGTCTACAAAATACTCCCCATGTCCATGGTCTTTGTCAACTCGTAATCTAAAAGATCCACCACTTATGATAATGGAAATGATGTAGAATTAGTGGTGGTCTTCTCTTTCATTGCCCCAACAATTTCCTGTTTTACTTTGATAATTTCTTCAATTTTCTCTACATGTTGCTAGGCATCTTAACTCTATTGGATAGGGGTTGATAGAGCTACTATTTTCCTTTTTCCTTTAGGAAATGAGCCTTTTATTGCCTCCACAATAGTAGGGATCAGGATGATTGGTTGAGATCCTATTGATGTTTCTACTATTGCCACTACAGTGGGTGAGCCAATCGAGTTTATTGGAATGGCTTGCTTTGGCTAGGCTATGTTTATGGGGATAGCTACAATTGTCACACCTTCAACAATCATCTCTTCCTCTGTCGATCCTAACACTCTAGCCTCTACTGCCTTAGCCTCTTGTATTCTTCTTTTCTTTGTTACATCCCCAACTTACAATAGACTTAATCATTAACATAGTATGATAATCAGGAGGATTAGACAAAGTTAATTGATTTGATATTGTGGAAATATATGATTTATCTCTTGATTATGATATAGTTAATGATGATAATTTATTTTGTGAATTAATTAAATTATATTATGAGACATGATAATGATATACTAATCATGATCTTGTGGTCCTAATTGTGAATAGGAAAATGAACATCCTTCATAAAAGGAAGGAGAGTATCATCCTGGAGGAATGGTTAGATGCTGGGAAAGCAAAAGGTTCATTAGCCATCTAAGTATTGATTTCTTATGTCCTTCTAAAACCCCTTCGTAGGTTGACACATGTCATGTCTCTTTTCCTAGTTTTCATGTCCTCTATAAGTTGTTATGTTATTGATGCCTTCTAGACTAGTCGTGAAGACCAGACAATGTTCTTGGACCATCATCTCAAGTTGAAGGACAATCATGTAGAGAGACAAGGAAGTCTCTCACAATCCTTTGTTCTCAAGGATACTATTTCCTAGTCTTTCGACTAAGGATGATAGTCAATTTCGAAGGAGAATTACTTGACCCTGACAATCGACGATCTAGATGTGATTCTATTTGTTCTTTTTATTATACAATGTTAATCTTTACATAAGGATAAAAACCTTATTATAGGTTGAATTGTAATAATAATATTGTTATTATCTCTCTTATCATAATATTTGATTTCAATCTAATGTTATTAACTTATTGTGGTCAGCCTTGAGAAGTGATGGAGAGCTTTAAGCTCATCCATTTCTAGCACAATGCCTTTGTTGCAAGTATGTGCCTAATCAGTGTTGTCATTAATGTCAACATATCCTATGCATTGGTGTCAATTGTATCTTATTCTACTACTTGTTTATAAGACTTGTATGTTGAGGATATTGAGAAAATTAGCCTCTCCAGAAGAAACAAGTGAGTTACAGAGAAGTGCAGTACAGACAATGAGTTATATGCTGAAGAATAGTCTGGTAAACTACTCTGCATTTATTTCTTCTTGAAGATCATGGTCTGTGGATTGGAAGTAAGTTAGAGGTATGACTAAGGATGCTACATTCAAGGTTTGAGTCCTTTACATGAAGATCTAAGTGAGTTGTGTTCACTAGAGTGAAACCTATTTTTTCTATAAGTTCAGTAGGGACAGGAAGAATGTATTCTGCTCTACATTCTTGCACAATAAAGTATTTTGCTCTGTGGTTCTAGAAGGAAGTCTGGGATGATGATAAGTGCCTACATTTGCAACGGTTCATGGTTTGGTGGTCTGCAAGCTATATTTCCTTTATAAAGGTTGAAGACAGTAAAGTTCATGTGTGCCACTGTGAAGATTCTTATGGTAAAGTGGTTAAAGGTTGTATAGTTGCTCCTGATGATTATAACGTGCTTGTGGATGTCTCCTGATCATGTTCCTTTCTAGACTTTGGTCCAAGTTAAGAAATTGAGATTGTGTTTGAAGATTGTTCCCAGATAATGTAGTGTGTAACTAGTCTTAGCCGACTTGGTTAATCCCAGTGACTGCAGAGATCTATTGAAGATTGTGGAAGTGTGGTAAAGCATGGCAGATCATGTTTGAGTCCTAGCTAAGGCATGGCCTGGTCTTCATATAATTTTACTTCATCCCTTTACATAATGTTGTAATAGGGCAAGACCTATTTTGGAAATGTTTGTAATGCCGACCTTGGAGATTGTTCCAATGGTTGATGACTGTGATGCCGATCTTGATGATCATTCCAATGTTGTTGTAGTGTATAAATACTTGTAGTTGAGTTGTGATAAGTTTTCCTTGATCAGGAACAAAAAGATATTAAGAAAGGTCCAAAAGGCAGAGAAGAGAAGAGGTAGAGGAAAGAAGAGGAAGAATAAAGCAAAGGAAGAGCAGAGCAGAGGAATTATTATACTTCAGTCACAAGTATAGAAAGGTGTTGATCATGGCAGTGAGTCTAGCAGTGAGCTACCAATAGGGTTAAACAACCCTCAGGGTTTAACATCCCTTATTGTAATCTTGCTTGGTTTAGGGTTAAGGCAATGAGCTTGCTAGACCTAGTTGTTCTTCATGGTAGTGAGCCAGTATGTTTAAGCTCATGGAGTGACCAAGCCTAAACATCAATATTTTAATATTTCAATATATATTAAGAGCTAATCATCTCTGTGGTTTTTCCCCACCTTGGGGTTTTCCATGTAAATATGGTGTCTCTTGTGTTTGATGTTGTATCTGTGGTTAAGTTTCTGATTTCATGCACTCATTGTTAAATCATAATAATTGTGGATAAGTGATGAATTTTTAATTGCTGAAAATGTTTAAGTTTTTTGGAGAACTAATTCACCCCCCCTCTCAATTGTCTGGCACATATCAACAATTGGTATCAAAACCAAGTTCCTCTGAAGAAAGTTTAATAGCTTGAGGAAGATCCAAAATGTATTACAAGAAGGAAGCGTTGCATTTTGATGGAACAAATTATGTTCTCTAGAAGGCTCGGATGAAAAGCCATCTTCTTTGTCTAGGTTACAAAGTATGGAAGGATGCAGAAATAGAATACACCATACCTCAAAATGGTTCGATGACTAAAGATGAAATCAAAGAATATGAGATATATGTCAAGGCAAAGGATGCTCTGCTAAGATCATTAACTGACTCAATATTGATGAAAGTTGTGAATCTTGAAACTACAAATAAGGTATGGGAAAAGTTGAAAAATCTATATGAAGGAGATGATTATGTGAAGGAAGCCAAGTTACAAAGTCTAAAAGTAAAATATGAAATTTTGAAGATGAATGATCATGAAAACATATCAGCCTGTATGCAAAGAGTTGATGAACTTGTTACAGGGATAAAATCCATAGGTGAAACTCTCGACGAAAAGGAAGTTGTTATGAAAATTCTCAGATCTCTGCCCAAGTTCTACTGTTACAAGGTAGCCGCAATTAAAGAATTCAAGCAAGTAAAAATGGTTGATAGGGATCAACTGCTTGGTAAGCTTAATGCCTTTGAAATGAGAGAGTTTGGTGATGCTTTGCCAAAAGTTGAGATGACCTTCAAAGCTAGTACTCTTGGAAGTACTTCCAGATAAGAAAAGTACAAGGTAGAATCTGATGATGAGTTTGATGAAGTTGAAGCTAACTTCATGGATAGACTGCAAAGAGGATCCAGTAACTATAAAGGCAAATTACCTTTCAAATATTTTTCCTATGGAAAAGTAGGTCATTTTGCTTCTAAATGTCTTGAAAGAATTGAAAGAAATAGAAGAAGATATGAGAATAGGCCTAGGACCTAAAAGAAGTGTTATTATGTTGAAGATTTTGGTGATGATGAAAGAGTATCAGATAATGGTGAACCAGATAATGCTAGTTCCTCTATAAATGAATGCTTGTTTATTGCTATCAAGGAAGATCCCGTGTCTACTAATTCTACTAGCTGTGTGAAAGAAGAAAAACTAATGGAAAGTGCTTTGGCTACTCAGGTCATCAAGGACAAGGATGAATGGGTTATTGATAGTGGCTTCTCTCACCACATGACTGGTGACAAAAGTAAGTTTGTGAGTTTGGAAAGATATGATGGTGGACTAGTTAGGTTTGGAGATGATACAACTGGTAAGATTTGTGGGAAAGGATCTATTTCTTTTGATGGAAAGCATAATACTGAAGATGTCTTGTATATAAAAGGATTAAAGCACAGTCTTTTGAGTGTGGGTCAGATGTGTGACAAGGGTTATGATTTAAGTTTCAAGGACAATGGATACAAGATCAAGGAAAGCTCTGGACAATCATTGCAACTGGTAAGAAGACCAGAGGTAATATCTATCATTTGAAAGGAACTGATAACTATTACTTGTTGACTTAGACTAATGAGAGTTGGTTATGGCATAGAAGGTTGTGTCACATAAATTTTGATAATATTATGAAGATAAGTACTACACAGGTTGTTAGAGATTTTCCTAAGCTTGTGAAGCCTGCTAATCCTATTTGCAAGGACTATCAATTTGGGAAATAGACAAGAACAAGTTTCAAAAGCAAGGACCAATTAGTTGGAGGACTACTTGAGCTAGTGCATATAGATTTGTGTCAACCTACCAGAGTAAGAAGTTTGCAAGGAGATATCTATTTCATATTGCTTATTGATGATTATTCTAGAATGACTTGGGTCACCTTTTTGAAAGAGAAAGATGAAGCTCTAGATAAATTTAAGGCATTTAAGGCAATGGTTGAAAATGAGATGATTTGAAAATCAAATTCTTGAGGTCTAATAGAGGAGGAGAATTCACATCAAATGAATTCAATTTCTTTTGTGAAGAACATGGAATAAAGAGATAGCTATCTATGCCTAGAACTCCACAACAAAATGGAGTTGTTGAAAGGAAAAATAGAACAGTTCAAGAAGCTGCTAGAACCATGATGAAGGAAGCTCATCTTCTAGAAGCATATTTGAGAGAGGCAATTCACACCGCTATATATATCCTAAATAGAGTTCAAGTAAAAGGTAACAGTTCAAAGACTCCTTATGAATTGTGGCATGGTAGAGTTCCTATTATGAAATATTTCAAAGTTTTTGATAGAAAATGTTATATCAAAAGAGAAGAAGATTTAGGCAAGTTTGATGCTAGATGTGATGAAGGAATATTCCTTGGTTACTCCACCAAGAGCAAGGCCTACCAGTGCTATAATAAAAGACTGAATAAGATAATTGAAAGTGCAAATGTTAAAGTTGATGAATGTAAGGAAAGGTTTTTAGAATCAAGTGAATATGAGTCAAATGATCCAAATGTTTCAAAAGTTGTGCAGCATAAAGACAACCCAGATGAAGAAGAACAAGCTCCAGTAAGTGCTACCAAAACTCCAAGATATGTAAGAATTAGTCATTCTGAAGATGAAATCATAGGAGATAAGAGAAAATGGATCTTAACTAGAAGAAAATATATAGAGGAACAAGTAAATTTCTATCTGATTTCTAAGATTGAACCTAAAATTGTGGATGAGGCTTGCAAAGATGAGAATTGGATAAAGGATATGGAAGAGGAATTGATGCATATAGAGAAGAATTAGACTTGGGATCTTATTCCCAGACCAGCAGACAAGAATGTAATTGGGACAAAGTGGGTCTTCAGAAACAAGATGCATGAGAATGGTGAAGTGGTAAGAAACAAAGCAAGGTTGGTATGCAAAGGATATGCCCAAGTTGAAGGAATAGACTTTGAAGAAACTTTTTCCCCAGTGGCAAGGATTGAAGCAATAAGGGTGTTTTTGGCTTTTGCAGCATACAAAGATTTTAAGGTTTATCAAATGGATGTGAAGTTTTCTTTCTTAAATGGAGAGTTGGAAGAGGAAGTCTATATCAAACAATCGGAAGGATTTCAGTCATCAAATCAGGGTGACATGGTATGTAGATTGAAGAAAGCTTTGTATGGATTAAAACAAGCTTCTAGGGCATGGTATGCATGGTTGAACAATTACCTAATATAGATAGGGTTTAGTAAAGGTACTACAAATAGCAATCTCTACTTCAAGATCAATAATGAACAAACCCTAATTGTTGCAGTTTTTGTTGATGATATTATTTTTGGAGGCAATGAAGGTATGTGCTCAGTTTCTGCTAGAGAAATGAAAAGTGAATTTTAAATGTCTATGTTTGGAGAGATGAACTTCTTTTTAGGTCTACAAATAAGTCAATCAAATAAAGGTATCTTCATTTCTCAGTCTAAATATGTGAAAGCATTGTTAAAGAAATTTGGGATGGAAGACACTAAACTAGTTTGCACACCTATGATAACTAGTTGTAAGTTGAGTAAAGATGATAACTCACCTTTGGCAGACTAGAAAAGGTATAGATCTATGATTGGATAATTACTTTATCTGATTCAAACCAGACCTGACATAATGCATGTAGTATGTCTTGTGGCAAAATTTCAAGTAGAACCCAAGGAATCACATGTGATGGCAGTCAAGAGAATTCTAAGATATTTAAAAGGTACAATAGATTATGGTTTGTGGTACCCTAAGGACTATGACTTTACTCTCTATACATATACTGATGCAGATTGGGCTGAAGATGTGGATGATAGAAAAAGTACAAGTGGAGGTGCATTCTTCTTGGGAAAAAGATTAGTATCTTGGTTGAGCAAGAAACATGATTCAATATCCCTGTCTACTGCAAAAGTAGAATACATTGCAGTAGCATGCAGTTACACTCAAGTGTTATGGATGAAGCAGACTTTGAAGGACATCAAAATTGTGTATGAAGATCTAATTGTAATCTTTTGTGACAACACAAGTGCCATAAACATATCAAATAATCTAGTGATGCATTCAAGGACAAAACACATATCCCTCAGGTATCATTTTCTAAGAGAAAAGATGACAAAGAATGAAGTCAAGTTGGAGTATGTTTCTACCAAGGATTAGATTGTAGACATTTTTACCAGGCCTCTACCTAAGGATACTTTTGAGTATCTCAGAGAAAAGTTAGGGGTTATCACCCCTCTTGCTCTAAACTAAGATGCATAATAGTGCATCAGTCTAGAGGTTCTTAGAGGTCTGGATTGATACTTTTAGGGATACTTCTCAGAGGGAGTAGTCAGAGAGTTCAGAAGAGAGATTAGATCAAAGCAAAAGAGTGCAAGTATGTGCCCTTTTCCATTGATGTCAAAGGGGGAGAGAAGTCATGTGAAAAACTTAGAGTGCAGATGTGTAAGAGAAAGGGGGAGAATTTTGAAGAAAGAAAGAGTGCAGGTGTGTAAAGAGAAAGGGGGAGAATCTTGTCTTGATGGTTGTTGTAGTTTTTTGTATCATATGTTGCCATTAATAACAAAGGGGGAGATTGTTGCAAGTATGTGCCTGATCGGTGTTGTCATTGATGTCAACATATCCTTGTTTTCATTAGTGTCAATTGTATCTTATTCTATTACTTGTTTAGAGGACTTATATGTTGAGGATATTGAGAAAATTAGCCTCTGGAAGAAACAAGTGAGTTACAGAGAAGTGTAGTACAGACAGTGAGTTGTATGCTAAAGAACAATCTGGTAAACTGCTCTATATTTATTTTTTCTTGAAGATCATGGTCTTTGCATTTATTTGTCTGATGCAATCAACAGCCTTAATTAAACCAACTTTTGTGGGAACTGATTAAGTGGGAAAGGTAGTTACCTTTCAAGATGGCATGCCAAGGCTCAGTTGAGGTTATTGAGATGAGATTATTATATTCTGTCTATCCACTTTTTTGTTTAGGGAATAGTAGACTTAGGCATAGAGAGTTCGCGGGGTTGGTTTTTATGAGAAAGGTGGTGAAAGCTACAGAGATAGCACAAGTAGATTAGAGGCAGTGTGTAGCTTGTAGGAGACTTGAACTGGAATGATGTTTCCATTGAAATCATTATCCAGGTAATATGATGGATGAAATCCTATTACTTTCGATATATGTATATAATGAGCCTTGACATGTTTAAATCAGAAATATGGTTCAATTATTTGCCATAACTTAGAGGCAAAAGGCTAGTGAGGCCATGCCATTACTTATGTAAATCTTTTCTTAGTTGCGACTCGAGGCTTTTACAGCCAATCTATTATTGTTTCTGTTTTATTTCATGTGGTGGCTCCAGGGCTTAAGGCCAAGCATACCAAGTTATCTTTATGTCAAGAACAAGCTCAAAGCCCTAATGGCTAAGCTAGTAATACAAGTAAACTGTCATATGTATGGACACATAGCTATCAAGCTGAGTTTTGAACTTATTGAAATCTCTTAAGATTACTATAGGTTGTAAGGCCGAATGATGAAATATTGAAAACTTATTTTGGAGACTACACTCTAGGCCATGTGGCCAAGGTAGTTAAGTATAATAATGTTATTGGTGGCTAAGCTTGAGGCTTAGAAGATGAGTAGCGACTGCACCATGTTTTGTTTGTGATTCTTTCTCAAGGCCACAAGGTCGAGTCTTTTATAGATGAAATCCTCCCTATGTCTGAGATGAGGTCTTATGACCCAGCTATAATGCTTTTTACATCTTTCACTTTAAAAAAATAAAACCAATTCTCGAAGCTGTATCGACTGAGCTCGTTATCAAAGACTAATAAACTCACATCATATAATGACGTAGATAGGGTTTAAGAACTCTTGAATGGAGTAGGGAATAACTCCATAATGATTGTATTCATAAGTGAATAATATAGTCATATGACTGTGGTCTTAACTGCGAAGGCATTAACATCCATAATATAGTCACCTGACTATGATGACAGTTGGGGAGGCATTTGTATGATAGTGTGTTTACAACACCAATATTGATACCAAGTTAGGCTTGTATGAAAGACAACTATGAAACACTTATAGGGTTACTTAAACTATTAAAGATTATATATTTATACCCTAGAATATGGAGGTGGTGAGACAATTTGAGAACATGGTCTCATCATGAAACTATTGGAATGCATTTATAAAAGAATACTAACTTATTCATCATTAGTTTGAATTTAAGACTTATGGCTAAATATTATGAGTTATAATTACTTTACTTCTACTCTACTAAGGCATGGTATACCTTGAGTACATGTATTCAATTTCATCATATGTGATGATTTGTTTCTAAAATTGTAAACCATATGAGACAAAGGTGTCAAAATGGTCAAATTAGATATGAAATGAAAATGAACCTGGAGATGAGGAGTCACTAGATTCATGTTACAAAAATAACATATTTTAATCATAACCAACCTATGAAGGGAGTTGAATGTCCAAGTCTAGACAGTGATTCAAATTGATCCCACTATCACAACATCTAAAAAATTGGGTCGTTAAGAACTTATTATAGGACATGACAACTTGTAAGTTGAGTTAGGGTGGTGGACATATGACAACATTCATTGTGCAATGTGTATGTATGTAAAACTTTGGCCAAAGTAATGCATCTATCTCTGCATGCATTGTCAGTCCACAATGTTCCAGATGGCCTAGTGTCTCCAATAGTGTCATACAAGTTAGAGTGGATCTATAGTGTGTGATCGTGAGACATTAGGAAGGACACAACACTAGATACTCAGATGGCTATCCAAATGGTTTCTGTATGTAGGAAATTTTCATCATTTAACAGAACAAATAATGTAACCTACAACCTTCAAAGAATCTAACCTAGATAAACAACGAGAATGTAGAAATGAAGCAAATCAACTAGATTATGTGATTCTTTGGTGTGTGTGTGGATTGATTCATCATGCATGCATCCAAAATACAAAAAGCTACTATTTCTTTTGATGAAATGCTCAAGAAAGTGACATGCAAAGTGATAGCAAGATGTAGATATTCAAAAATGAATGCTTAGAAGATTGAAGAAGAGGAATGAAGAAGAGCCCAAGAGTGCATTTATAGACTTGGAGGATAGATGATGGACAATGGGGATGAAAATGAGAGATCAACAGTTGAGAGCGAGTGAGAGGGAGGAACAAATGTGCACGCACCATGTGTCCTTGAGAGGATGAGGTTGCCTTTTCAAAATTGGCTATTTCTATCTTTTTGGTGGAGATCACTTGATTTTTCTATTTTGATAAAATCTCACATTGTTTGATTTTTGATTTATTGCCAATTTGAAATTCATGTTGCCTTTTAATTTTTTATAATTTTGATTTTTGATTTGTTTCCAATTTAGAAGTGATGTGCACATTGAGAAGAATTAGAAGGTGGGCAAATAAATTAAATAAACACATTTATTTAATTTATTATTTGAAAGGTGGGCAAATAAATTAAATAAACATATTTATTTAATTTGTTATTTGAAAGGTGGGTAAATAAATTAAATAACAATGTTTATTTAATTTATTTAAATGACATGAAGAAAAGGTGCATAAATTAAATAAATTAAAATTTATTTAATTTATTTATGTGGTGGTAGGGGATAAATAAAACTTAGGTTTTATTTATTTCTTAGAAGAAAGGTGGTCATATAAATAAATAACATAGGGTTATTTATTTATCAATGAAAGATAGGACAATGAAAATAATTAAATAAATAAAATTATTTAATTATTGATGAAGACATAGAGTTTTGTTGCAAGTGTGTTAGATGACATAACATATACAAATGCAAAAATACGACAAAATGCCTAAATCTAGAATGGGCCAATTTTGGGTGTCTACATTTTGCCCCTCTTTGAGATAATGTCCGTTAGGGCATTGTTTCAAAGAAGATATGATATCTCAGATAAATAAGCTATGCCCAAGTGAAACTGGTGAATGATGTGCCCTTGAGAGGAAAACTAGACTACCTAAAAAGAATGGGTTGACTGGTGATAAGATGACAGAAGGGTGGGAGGCTAGGGTTCATGGGAAGAAAACAAGGATTGGGCAAATGAAAAAAGAAATAGGGTTTGGCTTAGGAGAATAGGATTAGGGTCATGCATATATAACACACTTGTTTGATAGGATGAAGAGGGAAAATAATGAATACCAAGAGGATGATGAGTGGAAGAAAAATGATGACGAAGCCATTGATCAGACAAGTGAAGGATAGATGGTGAAAGGCATCTTCCAATTATTGCATACAAGATTGAATATTTGTAATCCTTATGTCTGATTTAGCACTAGATATTATGCACCGGGGTATAAAGACCAAGGTGTCGAGTATCCAATGTAGGACAGACTAATACAACCTTATCAAAATACAAGGTATGAATATTAGCTATTGGAGATGGACTTTGACTCTGCAAGCAAAGGTTTGAGCTTATTTCCTTTAAACATAATAGAACCTTGTTGGTTATATGTATGGGAAATAGTCTTAGCATATAATAATCTTAGAGAATAAGAGACTATTTATCTTCTCAGATGCAAAAGATAGTGATATACAAGATGCTACTCCAACACGTACAAGATACCATTAAGCATAGTAGAGAATAAGATCATCCCACAAACACGGCATCCAAAAGCAAGTTACCATGCCCTAGTCCCTATGTCATCACAACATAGCAAGATATGATAGATAAAGGTAGTCTTGACTAGGTATTAGAAAGGGACAAAAGATAAATCAAAAGAAAAACAAAGGACCTTGCCATCATGTTCTCTTGCCAAGTTTAGGGTGTTTTTTGATAGTTTGGATAGATAGCACCTTGTTAAAAGGAAAGGTATTGTTGAAGGCTAAGATGATTGGTTGACATAGTAGATGTTGGTATGAGACACATGGACAAATGACCTTGGTTAAACCCTAATTTGATAAGTGCTTGAGCTATTGCGAGTTGCATGTGTTTGACTTTTCTTGAGTTAGTCAAAGAGAAGAAGGCAGAAAACAAAGAAAATGATAAAGTAGGAATGGAAGAATGAATCATTGGTGCTTGCATACTAGATACTTCCTTCTTATTCTAGACTGCCTACATACCCGTATCCATAGGATCAAAGCACCACATGATGATGGCGAGACATGATAAATATGTAGTTCTTGGTGTTTATTGATGATGCAAGAGATGAATGGTAGAAGAAGATGAGATGAACAATGAGAAAAGATGAGTAGAGGAAAGGTGAAAGATAAAGGAGGGGTATCGTCTTGTGCCTGAATCTGGGTATTTCCTTCATACACCAGACTGCCTACATACTTGTGTCCACAGGATCAAGGCACTTAATGATAGAGATGCGATGTAGTTCTAATTTATTATGGGATGGTGATGGGTTTGGTTGATGTGATTTAGGTGCGCTGATGATGGGGTTTGATTTCTGGCATTTTGATATGAATGAATGTGATTGATTGGAAGAAGTGAGTTGATGGATTGATTTTATTGCTTGGATTTTTTGTTGGTTATTTGATGTTTTTTGTATTTTTTTAGGACATTTTATAATTTTTATTTTTATTTTTTCTTAGGACTTTTCATGATTTTTGTGGAATTTTTATGGATTTTTTTAAGGACTTTTTATGATTTTTATGGATTTTTTTTTTAGGATTATTTTATGATTTTAATGGATTTTTTCAAGACTTTTATATGATTGACCATGATGCCTTAAAGTGTCCTCCTAACATCAAAGCGCAAGAAAGTGCCCCCAGTGTGGGAAGAGTTTTGGTTATGTGCAAAAAAAAAGGGGCATGGAAATTTGTTATGGACTGGGATGGCCATAGTTGACTCATATGGGAGCCTGTGGCTGCAAATGATATATTAGCTTCAACAATTTCTAAGTCATGACAATAGTAAGGTACAAGGATGATGAAAGGGGTGAACATTTTACCCATGTATGGATTGGGTTGTCAGGGGATGGATGAAGTGACATGATGTGATGGGGGTTAAACAGATAGCGAAGTAGATGGTGAGAGTTAGCTCTACCATAGCGCCTATTTGCCAGGTTTTCACTATGGTACTTATCCAAGGTGCTTGTTTGCCAATTTTTCACCATTGGACATTAACCCAAAGTGCCATTGAAGTGGTTTTCACTATTAGATTGATTTTTTTTAGTATTTTAAAAAAAAATTATTTTTTATTTACTTTTATTTATTTTTTGTATTTTTTTTGCAGATAGAGGATGCAAAGATCAAGGATAAAACTTTTTAAGATGAACACTGTTGAGTGGTTCATCTAGAGGGATGCCTTCAGGCATTGCAAGAGTGCAAGCCTCAGATTCAAACACTGATGTGATGACAAAGGGCCCTAGCCAATTCAGCTCAAATTTACCTTGTTTCTCTCATTGCTGTTGGTTTCTCTGATTCTCTTTCAGGACTAGGTCGCCCACCTAGAATCTTCTTTATTTTATTTTCTTGTTATAGCTATGATGAAGATGATTTTGGTAAACCTAGAGATGGTTAAGTGTTGTGATTCATCTTTCATCCAATAGCTCTAACTCATTTAGACGGGTTTTTTTGTACTCTTCATCAGAGATAATATACTAGAGCGAGACTTGCAATGAGGGGATGTCAACCTCAATAGGAAGGATGGCATCAGTACCATAGACAAGGGCATAGGGAGTTGTTCCCATAGAAGTTTTGACACTTGTACGATAAGCCCACAATGCAGGGTTTAGTTGCAGGTGCTAATCATGACCAACCTCATTGATCGTCTTCTTAAGAATTTTTATGATGGTCTTATTAGAGGCCTTAGCTTGACCATTACTCTAAGGATAGTAGGGTGTGGAAAATCTATGTTGGATATGGAATTTATTACACAAATCATGGACCTCCTAGTTCTTAAATGGGTGCCCATTATCGGTAATGATGGTTTGTGGGACACCATATCAGAAAATGATATAGTGAAGAATAAACTTGGAAATCTATTTGCCAATGATGTAGGTCATAGGAATGGCTACCACCCATTTGGTGAAATACTCTATAGTAGTAATAATAAACTTATGGCCATTAGAGGAGGGAGGATTAATCTTCCCTATAAGGTCGAGTCCCTATTGCGAAAATGGCCAAGGAGCAAAAAGTGGCTGGAGCTTGTGCGCTAGGACGTGTATCAAGTCCCCATGCTTTTGACATTAAAAACATCTTCTGGCAAACTGTTGAGCATCTTGCTCCATGGTGGGCCAATACTAACCCATCCTAAATAAAGAAGTTTTTTAACAAGACTAGGACTGGTGGAATGTGATCCACAGATACCCTCATGTACCTCTCATAAAGCAACTTTAGCCTCTACCGAGTTGAGACACCTAAGGGGGATACAATTGAGACTCTTTCAGTAAAGTGTTTTACCAAGTATATTATAACAAGAGGATCGATGAGTGAAGGTTTTACATTGGGTGTTAGAAAGTTGGATAGGGAAAATATCATTACTTAGATACTCATAAATGTCTTGGTACCAGGGGGAGTTGGGACCAATGATTTCATAGATAAACACTAATTGCAAAACTTCAAAGGCTAGAATTAGGAGCTGCTCCACTAAGGATTCATATCTTTGGCTATTGGCGGGCATGTCTAAGAGAGAACCAATGGTTTCCATAGCATCGATTGCCTTATTATTGCTCCTAGGAATCTGTTCAAATGTTATCTTAGAGAAATATCTCCTAAAGTCATCAATCATTAGCTTGTAAGGAAGGAACTTTTCATCTTTTGTTTGGTACTCTTCTTGGAATTGCATAATTACTAGCCGAGAATCTCCAAATAGTTGCAACTCTTTTATATCCTAATAGACAAAAATACGTAAGCCTACAACTAGGGCTTCGTACTCTACTATGTTATTAGTGAAAGAAAAGGCAATTCTGTAGGATTTTGGAATACAATCACCTTGGGGATGATAAAGAGAATTCTGGCTCTCGATCCATGTTGAGTGTAGAAACCATCAAAATACAACTGCCACATTTTAGAAGAAGAGACACTGAATATTTCTTCATCACAAAAAGTAGAATGGATAGGTTGGGTGTCTATTATGGGTGCTTCTGCTAGTTGATTATCTATGACTTGTCCCTTGATAGCTTTTCGATCAACATATTGAATGTCAAAATCAGTAAGGATCATCACCCATTTTGCTATCCTTCTTATAAGTGCTACTTTAGAAAGGAGATATTTAAGTAAATCAAATCTAGATATGAGCTTTGTTGACTGATTCAACATGTAGTGTTGTAATTTTTGAGAGGTAAACACTACAGCCAAGCATGCTTTTTCTACTATGGTATAGTTGATCTCATAACCCACAAGAGTTCTGCTTATGTAATAAATGGCACATTCCTTTCATGTGTCATCATTCTAAGCCAATAGAGTGCCTAGGGCAACTGTCATTGAGAACTATATAAGAGCAAAGGTCGATCAGGGATAGGTGGTACCAACACAGGCGGTGTTGCTAGATATTCTTTAATATGATCAAAGGCTTGCTAACATTTGTCATCCCACTTAAAGCATTCTCCTTTCTGAAAAAAAATGCTAAAAAGGATGGGATTTATCTATGAGCTGTGCAATGAACCTGTGGATAGATTGTAAGAGACCTTGAAGGCTACAGAGCTATTTCAAATTTGATAGAGGAGGCATGGTGACTATAGCTTCTACCTTGGTAGGATCAACTTCAATGCCTCTTCTAGAGACTATGTAGCACAATAATTTACTGAAAGTTACACCAACGCTACACTTTTTGGGATTTAGCCTAACTTGATATTTTCCAAATGTTTTTGGTTGATGCAAGATTGCTCTTGAACCAGGGATGCTCCTACATTAGACATCCAGGGTTTTTGAAAAAGTGAGTCTTTCACTTTGCTGGGGCTAGGGGAGAACCAAGACGCTTCACCTCAGCCTAAGAAATCCAAGATGAATCTTCTTCCAGTCTACCTTTCCACTTCACAAGATATTCTTTGTATTGTCTTCCTCTAGTGTTGCATCCAACTCTACTATCCAAAATGTCTTCAATCTACTCCGGTGCTTGTTGTGCTAATTGCCTCTTCAAGTCTTCTTCCATGTTGTCACTGAACTCTGCTTCATGATACTGATAAAGGTCTGCAATGTTGAAAATAGGTGATATACCCAATGACTCTGGTAACTCTACTTCATATGCATTTCCTAAATCAATTTTTCAAAGTATCTTGCAAGGTTCAAACTTCTTCATCTTCAACCTATTATATGTCCCAACCGGAAATCTCTCTTTTCTCAAGTATACCATTACTTCATCTCACACTTCAAATTCCTTATGTCTTCTCTTCTCATCTTCCTTTTCCTTATACTTATTGTTCATGTCCTCCAAATGATTCTTCACCTGATTATGCACTGTCTTCATGTGATCTACAAATTCCTCTGCTTCTGTACTTCACTTTTCTTCCATACCAATGTCCCTCAATTTTGCAACTTCTCTAGGTGTTACTCCGATAACAATCTCAAATGGTGTTCTTCCAATACTCCTATTTATTGAATTATTGTATGCAAACTCTACTTGTGAAAGAATCAAATCCCAACTTCCTATCATATCTCTAAGCAAACATCTCAACATGTTTCCCAAACTCCTATTCACTACCTCTGTCTGTTCATCAGTCTGTGGATGAAAAGTTGAACTAAACTTCAAATCTACCTTCATTTTCTTCCAAAGTGTCTTCTAAATGTATCCAAGAAATCTGGTGTCTCTGTCTAAAATTATACTCTTAAGTAATCCATGCAATCTCACAATCTCCTTGAAAAACTGGTCAGCTACATGCACTACATCAATTGTCTTCTTACAAGGTATGAAATGAGCCATCTTTGAAAATCTATCAACCACTATAAATATTGAATCATGTCCTTTATGCATCTTCGGCAATCCCATTACAAAGTCCATGCTTATGTCTTCCTAAGGTCTCTTTGGTACTGTCAATGGTCTATGCAATCCAGTGTTCTGACTACTCTCTTTTGTAACTTGACAAACTCTACAACTCTGCACAAATTTCCTAACATCCTTATGCATCTAAGGCCAAAAGTAGTTTTCACTTACCAAAGCCACTATCTTATCAATGCCAAAATGTCTTTCCAATCCACCATAGTGTTTCTCCTTGATCAAATTATCTCTCATTGAACTCTTAGATATGCACAACTAATTTCATCTAAACAACATATCTTCTTGAATTAAATAATCAAGCCACTTACTCCTATCTATCACAACAGGGTCTTTACATGCTTTCCAAGGTTTTCCAAAATCAATGTCTTCCTCATACATGTTCTTTAATGCATCAAAACACAACACTTCAACTCTCACTTCTGTCAACCAGTTTCTTGTTCTACTCAACACATCAACAACTTTGTTTAATTTTCCACTCCTATGCTTCAATACAAAAGTGTAACTCTACATGAAATGTACCCATCTCATATCTCTCTGATTCAACTTACATTGACTATTCAAATACTACAAAGCTTGATGATTTGTATACAACACAAACTCCTTTGGCAACAAATAATGTCTCCACTTCTTCAAGGCTTGAATTATGGCATAGAACTCCTGGTCATAAACTGAATATCTTCCCCTTGCATCATTTAACTTTTCACTGAAATATGTTATAGGTCTACCTTCTTGACATAACATTGCTCCAATCACATTTCCACTTGCATCACAATCAACTTGAAATACCTTATTGAAATCCTCTAATTTCAACACAGGTTGCTCTGTCACTTTCTACTTCAACAATTCAAAACTTTTATCTGCTCTAAATGTCCACTTAAAGTCTTTCCTATCACCTCTCATTGTCTCTGTCATATGGTTACATACTAAATTGAAATTTTTTATGAACTTCTGGTAGAAACTAGCCAATCCATGAAATGATCTAACCTCTCCAATACTCTCCAGCGTAGGCCATTCAACAATTACTTTTACCTTCTCAGGGTCCATCTTCAATCCTTCTACAGAAATCACAAATCCCAAATATACCAACTCTTCCTTCATGAAGCTACATTTCTTGATATTTATCAACAATTTCTCTTCTCTCAACCTCTACAAAACTTGTCGAATATGGCACAAATGTTCCTCTTTTGTCTTATTGAAAATCAGAATATCATCCAAGTATACAATCACAAACTTACCCAAGAATTTCTTCAAGACTTCATTCATCAATCTCATGAAAGTACTTGGTGCATTTTTCAATCCAAAAGGCATCACTAACCACTTATACAATCCTTCAGTATCCACTCTTCAAGTCTATCTTTGTGAAATATCTTGCTCCACTCAAATAATCCATGATATCATCCATTCTAGGTAAAGGAAATCTATACTTAACTGTGATCTTGTTTATTACTCTTGAGTCAGTACACATTCACCATTCTCCATCCTTCTTAAGTGCTAATACTACAATTACTACACAAGGACTCAAACATTCACCAGTCAAACCTTTCCTCAGCAACCCATGTATCTATCTATTCAATTCTTCATTCTCTATTGGTGTCATTATGTGTGTTACTTTGTTAGGCAAACTTGCTCCTAGTATAAGATCAATGTGATGAATAATACTCCTATTAGACTTAGGGCACACAACTGAGAGGGGGGGTAAATCAGTTGTGCAAAACATTCTCCAATTAAACACTTAAATCTTCTTAGTGATTAGCAATATATTAATCATGAAACATAATGCATTCAAATGAAAAGTAGAAACACATCAACACATAAGACACCAAGATTTTGACATGGAAAACCCAGTTAAGGGAAAAACCACGGGGTGATTAACCCAAGATTGTATTCTCTATTAGAAGAATAGAAAGAACAAATGTCACATGCCAATTAGGGCTCACTTCCCAAGCACATTGCTCATAGGAGGCTCACTTCCTACAAGAGACACACTGTCTACAAAGAAGTAAGTATCACATACATGAACTGGGGAATAGCATCTTCACCATGCTTGAATTAGTTCCATTTAAGCCCAATACTTCTGCTCTACCTTTTGCTCTCCTCCTTGCTACCACACTATCATCACCACAAGGACAACTTTGAAATGACTTTACAATCCCTTATTTATACAAGACATCAACTTAGGAATGATCATCTAAGTCAGCAAACATCAACAAGAACATCCGCAGGATGTGTAACTTATCTGGTCAGCCTGTCTCAAGAAGAACACCATCATCCAGAAGTTGTTCTTCAAATGTGAACTCCAAATTTAATGCCAACCACCAACATGAACTGGACATGATCCAAACACTAGCACAAGCTTGCCTGAATCACCAGGAACATCCACACTTCATCTACTTACTAAGATCGTTCTCTCCTTCATCCAGAACCTCAAGAACATAGTCTATCATCACTATCACAAAAGAATAGATGCTTGTGAACCTTTAAACCATGAACCAATCTAGTTGACACTCCACAAAGAATTCCTCAACACTCCCGTAAATCTATAGAATAGGAAAATGCAATTTCGGATCTCACCGAACCTATTTGTAACACTCTGTCACTATTGAACATCTACCAGAACCGGTTTTACTTGAGCAGCCACAACTTCTTCATATCTTCATGCAGACCTCTGAAATCTCTATTGGACCACCTTAAGACGCATATCTACAAACTCTTTAATCCACATCCTCTGATCCTTTTCGTATCTTGGACTTTTATCTTACTGTTATCACTATTCTTCATTGTTCCTAATTGAGATTAATTTTCTCAATATCCTCAACACACAACTCATCCAATCCTTAACATTAATGCAACAGGAGTATGTTAACATCAATGACAACACTGGTTAGGCCCATACTTGCAACAATCTCCCCCTTTGTCATTGATGGCAACATATGATGTGAAAAATGGTTTTGACCATCAAGACAAGAACTTCTCCTCACTGTCACAACTCCCCCTATCAACAACCATTCACATGTCTTCTCTCCTTTTACTGCTTCCCCTTTGATCAGCAACCACTTGTTTTACTTGTTTTTTACATGTCTTCTCTCCCCCTTTGACATCAATGGCAAAGGGCACATACTTGCATTTTTAACACTTCAGAATCATACATGCTGTTCCCCTTGAGTAGCAGCTCCCCATCATCAATCAGGATCATAAGATATGACAGTGATATCCACCAAACTGATGCACCTTACTACACCTTAGTTCATCACTGGAGGGGCAATAACCCCTAACTTCTCCCTCAGATACTCAAAAGAGTCCTTAGGTAGAGGTTTAGTAAAGATGTCTGCAATCTAATCCTTGGAAGGCACAAACTCCAATCTGACTTCATTCTTGTTCACTTTCTCTTCAAAAAGTGAAATTTGATGGCTATGTGTTTAGTCCTTGAATGCAACACCGGATTCTTCGATATATTTATTGCACTTGAATTATCACAGAAGATTGTGATAGGTTTCTCATACTCCACTTTGATATCTCTTAGCATCTGCTTCATCCACAAAATTTGAGTAGAGCTACCTACTGCTGCAATATATTCTGCTTCAATTGTAGACAGAGATATTGCCTCTTGTTTCTTGCTCATCCACGAAACCAATCTCTTCCCCAAAAAGAATGCTCCACCACTGGTACTCTTCCGGTCATCCACATCTGTATATGCATGAAGAGAGAAATCATAATCTTTGGGATACCTCAAACCATACTCAACTATCCCCTTTAGATATCTAAAAATCCTCTTGATTGCCATGACATGAGATTCTCTAGGATCAGCCTGGAATCTAGCAACAAGACCGATAGCCTACATAATATCTGGTCTAGTTTGAGTGAGATACAATAGTCCTCCAATCATTGACCTGTACTTTGTCTGATCAGCCTTAGGAGAGTCATCATCTTTTCTCAACTTACATCCAGTTGCCATGGGAGTATTCATGGGTTTTGAGTCTTCCATCCCAAATTTCTTTAACACTTCTTTCACATATTTGGTTTGAGAAATGAAGATTCCTTTCTTTGTTTGAGTGATTTGTAGACCCAAGAAGAAATTGATTTCACCCAGCATGGACATCTCAAATTCACTTTTCATTTGATTTTCAAAAGTTTTACACATACTATCTCTTCCTCCAAAAATGTTATCATCAACAAACACTTCAACAATCAAGATGTTTTCATGATCAATTTTGAAATACAAATTACTGTCAGCAATACCTTTGTTGAAGCCAATCTTTAAAAGATGCTTATCTAATCTTTCATACCAGGCTCTTAGGGCTTGCTTCAGTCCATACAGAGCCTTCTTCAACTTGCAAACCATATCACCATGATCAGACAATTGAAATCCATCTGGTTGCTCTATATACACTTCTTCTTCCAAGTTATCGGTTAGGAAGGTAGACTTGACATCCATCTGATATACCTTGAAATCCTTGAAGGTAGAAAAGGAAAGAAATAATCTGATTGCTTCAATTCTTGCCACCAAAGCCAAAAATTCTTCAAAATCAATTCCTTCTATTTAAGAGTAGCCCTTGCAGACCAATCTGGCTTTATTTCTGATTACTTCACCAACTTCATTTAGTTTGTTCTTGAAGACCCATTTTGTTCCAATCACATTCTTATTTCTAGGTCTAGGAACAAGATCCCAAGTTTGATTTTTCTCTATTTGCACCAGCTCTTCCTCCATTGCTTTAGTCCAGTTTTCATCATTGCAAGCTTCATTCACTGTCTTAGGTTCAATCTTTGAAATCAAACAATACTCTTCTGAATAATGACCAATTCTCCTTCTTGTTAGTACTCCTTTTCTTTTATCACCTATGATCTGATCTTCAGAGTGGTTCAGTCTTACATACCTGGGAACTTTAGGAATTTCTTGCACTTCTAATTCTTGATCAGGCTCATTGACACTCATCTCTTCTTCCTGATTTACTGGATTAATTTGAATATGACTAATAGAGGAGGCTTGGGCTCCTTGAGTCAGAACACCATTTTGATCATCTTCATCATATTCATAAAACCTTGAGGGTTTCTCAATTCCCTCATCAACTTTCACATTTGTAATTTCTATCATCTTTCTCAGTCTCTTGTTATAACACTGGTATGCTTTGCTTTGAGTAGAGTAATCCAAGAATATTCCTTCATCACTTCTAGCATCAAACTTTCCTAGATCTTCATCTCTTTTAATGTAACATTTGCTACCAAAAACTCTGAAATACCTTATAGTAGGAGTGATACCAAACCAAATTTCATAAGGAGTCTTACCGATATTGCTTCTGATTTGAACTCGGTTGAGAGTATAGACTGCAGTGCTGACAGCTTCTCTCCAATAGATCTGAGAAACATTTGCTTCCATCATCATGGTCCTAGATGCTTCCTAGATGGTCCAGTTTTTTCTCTCCACTACTTCATTCTACTGTGGAGTCCTAGGAGTAGACAACTGTCTCTTTATTCCATGTTTCTCACAGAACTCTATGAACTCACCAAATGTGAATTCTCCACCTCTATCAGACCTCAGACACTTTAACTTTAATCCAGTTTCTTTCTCTACCATAGCCTTGAATATTTTGAATTTCTCAAGAGCTTTTGATTTCTCTTTTAGAAAGGTTACCAACATCATCTGGGAATAGTCATCAATTAGCAGCATGAAGTATCTATCACCTTGAATACTCCTGATTCTTGCTGGACCACAAAGATCAGTATGAACTAAGTCCAATAATCTGATAGAAGATAGTTCCTTACTTTTGAATGTGACTCTACTTAGCTTACCCAATTGACATTCTTTGCACAAGTTGTTAGTAAGTTTCACCAATTTTAGAAGATCTCTTATAGCCTGAGTATTGCTTATCTTGATGATATTATCAAAATTCACATGACACATCCTCCTATGCCACAACCAACTTTTGGCAGTACCAACCAAGTGAAAGATATTACCTTTAGTTTGAGTACTAGATGCAATCTATGTTCTAGAACTTTCAAAGATCTTGCATTTTCCATTCTTGAACCAGAGATCATAGCCTTTGTCCACCAACTATCCAACACTGAGAAGATTGTGCTTCAATCCTTCAACATATAGTACATTACCAGTTTTGTTTCTTCCATCAAGAGAAAGAGTTCCTCTACCTCTAATTCTACCAACAGAATTGTCACCAAAATTTACCACTCCTTCATACCTTTCCAAATCTACAAACTTATTTTTGTCACCTGTCATATGGTGAGAGCATCCACTGTCAATGACCCAATCATCCTTCTCTTCAATTTGGGCAGCTAGAGCTCTTTCCACAGTCTTATGATTGACATATACAAAGGACATTGGATCTTCTTCCTTGATGGCAATGAACACCCATTCATTTCCATATTTGTTTCTTGTCTTTGATTCATCATCTGTTACTCCTTCATTGTCATCATCTTCATGTACATAGTAACAGTTCTTTTGGAACCTTGGCTTGTTAGGATTTTGCCTTAAAAACCTTTCCGGACACCTTGAGGCAAAATAACCAATCTTATTGCAATTAAAACACTTAAAAGGTAATTTTCCTTCATACTTACCAGATCCTCTTAGCAACCCCTATGCAATAAGGGCTTCAAGTTAAGTAGTTTCTACTTCTTCTTCTTCTAGGTCTTTTCTTGCTTTTTCATACCATGACAGTTTCATTGATGAGTTCTCTCCCAGATCAAACCTTTGTTTACCTTTTACAGAGGCACTGGCTTTGAATGCAGATTTAGTCTTGGGGGGTCATCTCCAAACTCTGTCATTTCAAATGCAGCCGATTTCCCAACCAATTGATCTCTTGTGACAGTTGTACGGGCTCTGAATTCTTCAATGGCAGCAACCTTGATTTTGTAAGAAGCAGGTAGGGATCTGAGAATTTTACCAACAATCTCATTTTCATCTAAGACTCCACTAGCATTTCTAATTTCACAAACCAGCTTATTCACTCTTGGCATAAAAGTAATAATATTTTCATCATCTCTAATCTTCAGATTTTCAAATTTCCCTTTCAGACTCTGTAACCTTGCACATTTAACATACTGGTCTCCTTCATGCAAAAGTTCCAATTTTTTCCAAATCTTAAAAGCAGTTGGTAGGTCAATAACATTTGAGAGCTCTAAATCAGATAATGCACTTAGAAGAGCCTCTATAGTCTGTAGATTGTTTTCAGCATCTGTGATTTCATTTAGGGTTTTCAGACCACCCTGTGGAGGTACATACTATATTGTAACCATGGTCCAGTACACCATTCCCATACACTGTAAGTGACATTTCATGCGACCTTTCCAAAGAGAAAAATTGGTTCCATCAAAATTTAGACTATCCTTCTTGTAAGACGACATCCTGGATCTCCTCAAGCAATTAAGCTCCTTTTAGAGGAACTTGGCTCTGATACCAATTGTTAGACTTAGGGCACACAACTAAGAGGGGGGGTGAATCAGTTGTGCAAAACTTTCTCCAATTAAACACTTAAATCTTCTTAGTGATTAGCATTATACTAATCATGAAACATAATGCATTCAAATCAAAAGAAAAAACACATCAACACATAAGACACCAAGATTTTGACGTGGAAACCTAGTTAAGGGAAAAACCATGGGGTGATTAACCCAAGATTGTATTCTCTATTAGAAGAATAGAAAGAACAAATGGCACATGCCAATTAGGGCTCACTACCTGAGCACACTGCTCATAGGAGGCTCACTGCCTACAAGAGACACATTGTCTACAAAGAAATAAGTATCACATACATGAACCAGGGAATAGCATCTTCACCATGCTTGAATCAGTTCCATTTAAGCCCAATACTTCTACTCTACCTTTTTCTCTCCTCCTTGCTACCACACTCTCATCACCACAAGGACAACTTTGAAATGACTTTGCAATCCTTTTTTTATACAAGACATTAACTTAGGAATGATCATCTAAGTCGGTAAACATCAACAAGAACATCCGTAGGATGTGTAACTTATCCGGTCAGCCTGTCTCAGGAAGAACACCATCATCCAAACTCCAACTTTAATGCAGACCACCAACATGAACTAGACACGATCCAAAGACCACCACAAGCTTGCCCGAATCACCAAGAACATTCACACTTCATCTGCTTACTGAGATCCTTCTCTCCTTCATCCAAAACCTCAAGAACACAATTTGTCATCATTGTCACAAAAGAATAGATGCTTGCAGACCTTCAAACCATGAACCAATCGAGTTGACACTCCATAAAGACTTCCTCAACACTTCCTTAAATCCACAGAATAAGAAAATGCAATTCCAGATCTCACCGGACCTATTTGTAACACTCTATCACCACTGAACATCTGCTGAAACTAGTTTTACTTGAGTGGCCATAACTTCTTCATATCTTCATGCGGACCTCTGAAATCTCTACTAAACCACCTTAAGACACATATCTACAAACCCTTTAATTCACATCCTCTAATCCTTTTCCTATCTTGGACTTTTATCTTACTATTATCACTGTTCTTCACTGTTCCTAATTGAGACTAATTTTCTCAATATCCTCAGCACACAACTCATCCAATCTTTATCATTAATGCAATAGGAGTATGTTGACATAAATGACAACAATAGGTAGGCCCATACTTGCAACAACTCCTTATAGGTGGTAATCCTTCAGGTACATTATCTAATATGATGTCTTCATCTTATGTCAGCAACTTCCTTATCTCCTCTAGTTGTTCTCCTCTAGTCTCTTTCTTCAATGTTTTAGGTTTCTTAGGAATCAAAGCATAAAACATATTTTCATGTCTCAAACAATCAAAAAATTTTCTTCCATCTACCAAATAGATTCTAGCATTTCCACATACTTCGCTCTTAGGATCATCTTCTAAAGGAATCAAAGTAATTATCTTTCCATTTTCTCTTATAGTGTATGTATTCTTCCTCCCATCATGTATAGCTTTTCTACCATACTGCCAAGGTATACCCAACAAGATATGACAAACATCCATAGGCATAATATCACACAAGACTTCATCATGAAATGATCCAATATGAAATTTCACCAAACATTGTTCACTCACTAGTACCTTATGATCACCCTGAATCCATACTATCTAATAGGGCTGAGGGTGTTTCAATCTTTCCAACTTTAGTTTATTTACCATCTCCTTTGAAACTAGGTTATCTGAACTGCCACTATCAATCGTAACTTTACAATACTTACCTCCTGATTTGTATCTTGTCCTAAACAAACTTTTCCTCTACGGTGGTTCCTCATTTACTTCTACTTGAAATAGTTCTCTTCTCATCACAAGTGATTCTCCTTTCTCTAGTCTACTAACTAAATAGGAATCACCTAGTTCAATAAGTTCTTCTTCAACATAGGCTGCTCTTCCACTATTTTCTATCCTCTTGCTTGTACTACCTTGATTACATTCAAATGCTCTATGTCCTTCACCTTCACACTTAAAACAAGTACCTCTGAATGTTCTCTTATCAAATCCTCTTCCTTCTCTTTTGTATCCTTCATTCCAATATGCACTAGGGTTTCCTCTCAGGTAAAAATTTCTACCATCTCTCTGGTAAGCATTATTATCTCTATCCTCCTTGAATGTGATGTCAAACTTGTTATGCTCTGAATGTGATCTGTCTCCTCTAAAAAGTATTCTACTTCTCTAAAATTTACCTCCTTTGCCTTTCTATCTTGGATCATGTCTTTTATTCATCTTCTCTTCAACTTCTAGGGAAAATTGATATGCTTCTTCCAAAGATGTCATCCTTACGAAGCTCAGTTCTTCTTGAATGCTTAATCTCAGTCCATTGATGTATCTAGCCACTTTCTCCTTGCTTGCTTCACTATGTCCTGTCCTTATGATCATCTTATGAAATTCTTCAGTATACTCCTTCACAGATTTCTCCTTCTGTCTCAAGTTTTACAATCTTTTCTAAAGCTCCAACTCATAGTAAACAGGTATGAATTGGTTCTTTAATTTTGTCACCATCCTATCCCACTTCGTAATCTTTTATTTCCCTCTTCTATTTCTTTCCAACTGAACTTCTTTCCACCATATAGCAGCATGTCCTTTCAATTTTGTCTTTGCAAATTTCACCTTCTCTAGATCTTCAATCTCTTCATACTCAAAGTATTCTTCCATGTCATTTATCCAATCAATCCATTCTTCAAGGTTCAAATTACCAATATAGTTCGGCACATCAACTCTAGGTTTTTTCCAATCTTTAAAATAGCTCGTAACATCTTTACTTGATCTAAATCTTCTTCTTCATCACCTCCTAAGGTTTCACCAATTTGTTCAACAAATTGAAATTCTTCTTTATCATCACTTTCAACATTATGTCTCAGTGTCAATCCTCTTCGTATATCTTCTTCAACAGCATCCAAATGAATTCACATTGTTTTCATCATCTCCATCATCTCATCCATTCTACCAGCCATTGTTCCAATGACAACAACTCTCCTTGGTGACATCCTGCTAGATCAAGTGCAAACTGCCTCAAATTCAGCGATTGGGCTACAAGGTGACAACTACCTCACAATCGATGATTGGTTGTGACACAAGTAACCTGCCTCAATTTGGTGATCTGTCCATAGTAAGATCTTACAAAATTCCTTCTCCAACTTCACTCAACTCACTCCCAAAGATTCAAACTTTTGCTCTAATACCACTTGGTGCAGTCACAGTAGGAGGGTTCACAGAGTGAACTGTCTAGGCCATGCAACAAGAGTAAAAACAATAGAAACAACTCAAAGATATGAAATAAACATAGATTCAGTCATTTAGTATATAATAGAATTCAAATACAGATTGGTCAACTTCATGTGGGCTTACAACTGGGGCTCAAAGGCCTAATTACAGAATATTAGAATATGCACAAGATATAGCTTTAAAGCTCCTTTGTCCCAAATCTAAACTAAGGATTATGAATCAATCACTAGATACTTTCCTATGGATCTATTACATCCTTATATATCATCTCTGATACAAAAGATTCCTCTGTGTCAGCCAAGGAAGGTCACAAACTCCAATGAAGAACTGTAATGTGTGTACACGGATAGGTCAAACCTAATAATGTAGAATACCTCCTCAAATGAATAGAATGACGTATGGATCTCAGGGAAGGTCAGCCATGAACCAAAGATCATTGAATGATGTGTCATTAGGCTCCACAAGTCAAGGAATTCTTTGCAAGTCTTTGTTGGTCGTGATGTTAGTCATTCACAAACATAGAATAAAAGTTACACAACAACCTTTACTCATCTTGAAAGATACGATGAATTCAAAGAATTCATGATCCCAAGTCTCCGTTGATTAGGTCTTAATCTACTGACGTTACTCAGTGGTTGATGTGTGTTGCTGTTTTCCATTCAGGGGCCTTACGTGTTTCTGCACTGTTCATCATCATCATCTTCAAATATCCTGCTCTGGATGTTCGCTCTGCATAAGTCTCCAACAATTCTACCTCTGCACTGTAAATTTAGTCAAATAATGTGCATACAGGCTGATATTTGCATGATTTCTATCATTATTTATGATTCTTTGCATGATATTTTCAATATTACATGCATTTAACTCAAATATGCTAAGGATCTTCAGTTACCTACGGGATTTCAGCATATTTCACTGTTTCTGTTTGTTATTTATCATGATTTGCAGTTATGGTGATGAATTAATGAAATTGAAAAAAAGGAAAAGGGTTAGAGAGTGAGATTCCTAAAATTACTGGACTTAGATCACTGATTCACATACAAGCTCCCATACTTGCAATGAAAAGAAGGAAAACTAGAAATCATACTTCACCAGGACATTCCACAAATCCGCATGATCTAGTGCAAAGCTTCAAAGGAAAGTTGACAACAACATGTAATGAAATGAAAGCGCTTCCAGTTGAACACAGCATTCACCAGTACATATCCAGAAATCAACAGAAGATTACGTAAAATTTACAATCAGGATGTAATCTGGAACTTCATATTCATTCAGTATGCTCAAGAACAGGTACATTTACAGTGATCTGAAGAAAGAACCTTGACATTTCAACAATTCTATCCTCATTAGTCTCAGTAATCCGATCTCCTAACTTATTCTACAGTACTAGACTCTTTGCGCCAGATGCGTCTGTGTATTCTAATGTATTTCTGCCTCCCTTAAAATGACAAGCTCTGGATGTTATATAGAGCAACTGCCAGAAAACGGCTACACTGATCCAAGGATCAGGATCCTCCCACAACAAACAACGGTCCAGATGAAAAGCACATGCTTCGTCAGTTAGCAAATGTACGGCTGGCACAGAATATTCCAGCATCTTCAACTTGATTCGGCCTCCAGCTGGCGAACAGCATATTTGACAATATCCTCCTCATGTCTGGCTCATGTTGACTCCATGCGCAACTTTGTAACTATCAGCTTCAGCAGCATCATCATGATCTCAACGCTCAGCTTCAGCAGCATCATGACGATTTCCTGCAAGTAAACAGACAAACACTAAGTTCATCATCATCATGATAAACAACAGGAAGTAAAACGTTTTATTAAACATACCTCCCAATGTGCAGCTACAGGCAAACAGGTCCTACCTGTGAAAAATATGCACTAAATGCATAAACAGCATAAAAACAACCAGGTCAACCCTCGTTGACCAAAATCAGGTAGTCGGGCTTTCAAATTTCCATCGCTTCATGTTTTTGCCCATTTTATTGTATATCGGGTTCAAAATATGATGATGATGATCTCAGATTATACAAAGAAACAATCGCCTTTCAACCATCCTTAGAAACCGGCCTTGCATCATCATCATATTTGCATCGGCGTGACTACATATGATCAGGGTGACAATTTTATCCTAGGCCGACGGCAACAGTTATACCGACGCCAAAAATCATGATGATGACCAACTACATACTTCAAAGTGGCCGCAGGATATCACAAAATATGATGATCCTCCCTTCCTAATGCCCTGATAAAAAGCACATCAGGATGTTCACTTCTGCATACTGGGAAAGAAAGACATCGTCGTCATCATCATGATGAAGACAAACAGGAGGACTCGGAAAATGATCCTGCCGCTGAGGAAAATCATGATGACGTCATCGTCATCATCAGGCTTGGTTAAAATGCAAAGGGATGACGTCACCGTCATGTTTCGTTTAAGATCAGGAGGTAAATGGAATATCGGGCTCCCTCTAAGGAAGATGATCAGGTCATGAAAGCAGTATGACCCCTTTTTCGGCCAAGGCAATCCGCTCGAAAGGTCACGATGATGAACATCATCATCATCATATACGCACTGGGTGATCAAAAATATGATCCCGCTGAAAGTCCTGATGACGTCATCAGGATATCCGGGGCTTGTGTTAATCTTTGAAGATGACGTCATCGTCATCATCATATTGGTGAAATGGATCACGCCTTGGAAAATATCCTGCCGAAGGAGAAGGTGATGATGACGCCATCGTCATCATCATATTTGCAAAATGTTATACTTGTCGGCAGGATGATACTACGAACTGCTGGGAGAGACGAACAAGATCATGATGATCTTGTTCAACATGACTCAAGAAATGAAAATCACCCTCTGCTTCGAAAGATAAGGTGATCATCATGATCACGCAAAAGGAGGTCAGGAGGATATTAGGAAATGTCGGGTCTCGAAATATCATGATGATGTTGATCACCAAGACTTGGTCGTGCGCGCGCAAATTATGCAGATGGCAGATTTCTCTAAGTAAGGTGATATTATAATATCAGCATGATATTATAATATCGGGTGATGTTGGAATATCATGATGATGCTCGCAATGTTTCTAAGGTTACTCGACGGGAAAAGTTCACTAGCACTTAAGATTGACGTCCGGATGTTTTGGGACTGCATGATTTTCATCAGGTGATAAAGTAATATCATGATGATGACCTTTGGAGACACAAAAGACCGCCCGACGGGGAGAACTTACTACGACTTAAACTTGACGTCCGGATGTTTCGACCTTAGGATATTATCGGGGGGCTTTTCAAATATCATGATGATGATGTTCCTATAGCAATTATCAGGTTTGACCAAAACTTTGACTGCTCACAACTCCCTCATATGGACGAATTTTCAAGTGATGCAAAAGGCAAACTTGCATGAAATTTCAAGTTCTTTCTAACCATGAAGTCATAGGAACAAAATATGAACTTTGAAAAACTAACCTCATGATGATGACCTACCTCATCCTGACCTTCATGATGATGATGCACCTGACTTATTTTTACCAAACCGCCAGAAACAGACAACACAAGCCAAAACAAAAGCTGGGTCCCTGTTTTGCCAAGTCAAAATGGGGCGTGTTGTGTAACCACACAACAGTCTTCTCCTTAGCTGATTATTAGAGACTGTCAGGATGCTCTGTTCTAAAAAATAGTCAATCTTCTTATAGAAATAACATTTTGGTAACTAATCCAAAAGCTCTAAATTCTAGATATGATGTAGATAAAAGAGTCTAGATGCTAATTCTAGCTCCGCAAGATGTGAAATGTAATTACATCTAGCAGAATGTGGACCAAAATACAAAAAAAAACTACTGACTAAACTGGTACAGGAGCACCAAGACATCTAGGTTTTACTTGATCTTCAAGTAGTTTGGTTTGGTTTAATAAGGTCCTTGAGACCATTCATGTTGTAATAAGGATTGAATCCATGCTTGTAAAAGGACTATGTCCAAAGAACTAGAATCTATTATCATGTTGTAAGTCCTAATAAGGACAGTCATGTGGTAAGAGGTAGTCATAGGTTTCTTTGCATTTGTAGCCCTCCTAGGGTATGTAGGAGGCTATCTTATTGGTTGTTAGCATGAATAAGGTTAGAAGGAATGTTGGAACCTTGTCCAAAGTTAGAGAGCATCATTTAAACATTAAAACAGTTGGTGTAGTCCAAAAGATAGGACAGTTACAAAACTGTAATCTTATGCAGATCGAGTAGTTGATGGTTTGGGGATAGTTTTCTTCCCCCTCCATCAATTCATCTAACCTCCATTATGTGCAAGGCATCGGGGGGTAGGCTTAAAGAATCCTTAAATCTATCCATTTTGGGTGTGATGAAAGATTAAAGAAAAAGAATAAAGAAGTAAACTGTTCTCTTGCGTTTTCCTGTATTCTTCTGAGTTTTCTGTGCATAAAGCCCATACTTCTGTGTGGTACGGTTCTGTCATGGAACCTTGAACATTTGGGGGCGTAGTATGATGAGTTAACTAGAAAACAAGATAAGTTTGGATCCTTGGTGTTAATTAGAAAGCATATTATGACTGTGGGACATCAAACTGCCCTCTAAAATTGTTGTCTTCTAAAGTACTTCATTATTTCCTGTGTTGTCCGTACCTGTACGGCTTGGAGGTGGTTGGTGTCCATGTTGGGAGATTAGAGGGGTGAGTTGTCTTTACTTTGTAGGTTATTTAAAGCCTTGATAGTCTTCTATAGCACTGTATTCCCTCTTTATCTGACAGTGGTCTACTAACCCTGAGTTAGGGTTCTTCTGAGCAACCCGATGGATTTCTCCCCATTCCACTGATCTTTTCTGTTTATGATCAGTGGAATGGATTGTAAGATAGTGAGTTCATAGGCTTGTGAAGGTTTTAGAGGTAGGAGAATGGGTTGTGTGGAGTCTACCATGTTGATGACCCTACAAATCCATGTGTTGAGGTTTTGGAGAAGGACAACATCAGAGGGGTGGTAACTAGTGACTGTGGAAGTGGAAAGTTGGTGAATGATAAGTGTTGAGACCTGTAGAAAGGGTTCTAGTTAAGATCAAGAACCTGTGACAAGAAGTGAGGGGAGATCCTCTAAGGAATCAATCCACTATCTTTTTGATTGTTGACTCTGCCAGTCCTCTTGGAGACAGTCACCAGAAGGAAGACAATAGGTGTTGATTTGTCAAGGAAGGCATTAGATGTGTGTAGTATGTTATTGATTTGGATTGTTATGTGAGACTGAGTTTGTCTTACTAGAGACCACCTTAGGAAAGATATTGTGACTGTCATTCTAATGGAGCAGTAGTATTGTGACTGTCTATGGAGGACATAGTGGAGACTACTGCCCTGTAGACCCTGCACAATGGGTTGGTTGGTATCTTAGACTAAGTTAGGAGTCTGGTGAGATGTTTCTAGAAGTCCCCTCACTCTTGTGTCATGAACATACAAGTTGTTGTGTTAAAGCCCTTCATCATGAGAAGTTTTGAAAACAGTGAACATTGAGAGCCTTTCCATTGAAGTTTTGAAGTATGCTTCTGCTATCCTAGATGCTCTGCATCATTTGTGGTATCAGAGCAAGCAAGTAGATCCTTTAGGGTGTAGTAGGGTCTTGTGAAATAGTAAGGGTTTGTGAGAGTTGTAAGGATGCCTCCAAAGAATTAGATGGCTAGGGAGAACAATGAGTTGAGAGAAGCCTTAGAGGCTAGAGAAAAAGAGTTGAGGGAGAGAAGAGAACAGGATGCTACAAGAGAAAGAGAGTTAAGGCAAGTGAGAAGAGAGAATGCATCAATCTTGGCAAGATTGGAAGCATTGGAGAAGAATCCTAGAAGGGATGAGCAATATGATCAAGAAGGAGACGAGGAGGTAGATGAGAATCCTCCTGAGGATGAATTGGATCCTAAAGAAAAGAAATTTGTGAGGTTACTGAAGGTAGTCTAAGGCAGTGGAACAAAGGCAAACATAGAGTTACCTATCTATTAGGGGAAGATGGATAGTGAAGAGGTATTAGGGTGGATAGATGCCCTTGAAAATTTCTTTGAGTATGAGGAAATGAGTGATGAGAAGTAGATTAAATTTGCAAAAACAAAATTGAGAGGAACAACACTTACATGGTGGAGAAGTGTGCAAATAGAAAGAGTGGCTAGAGGTGCAACAAGAATCAGTTCTTAGGGTAGGATGAAGGATATGATGAAGGATCAATTTCTTCCATCTAATTACTCCATTCAAATAAAGAGGATGAGGCAGAATCTGAAACAGAAGGACATGGATGTTATGTCCTATACTGAGCAATTTCATAAGCTTAGTATTAGAGGAGGATTGGAAGATGAAGAAGAGAAAGTGGCAAGATACCTTAATAGGCTTAGGTATAATTTACAAGATGAGATTGGTTTGACAGTACCAAAATCACTTGGAGAATGTTTTTAGTTAGCCATCAAGGCTGAAGAGAGGGTGAAGAGGAAGCAAGAAAGACAAGGTAGTGGTAGAGGATATAGAGGTAGGGGCAGACCTACTAATGAAGGACAGAGCAGCAATGAGAAAGGTAAGTAGTTTTCTTCATATCAGAGAGGTGGATATAGAGGTGGAGGTATATTTGGATCAGGAAGAGGAGTGTTTACAGGTAGATGCTATCATTGCAATGAAGTGGGACACACATCTTTCAAATGTCCTAAGAAGGATGATGCTGATAAGAGCAAGGATAGAAGAGTTCATTTGGCACAAGAAGAGGAGAAGCAAGAAGAACCAGAAATATTGTTAGCCTCTCCAGTAATGGTTGGAGAAATGCTCATGGTGGAAAAAGGCAAAATGTAGCAAACACCACAGGTATCCATTTTTAAAACTAATTGTTTAAGCCATGGAAAAATATACAAGTTGATTATAGATTCAGGTTCACATGATAATTTAGTTTCTTGGGAAATGGTACACAAGTTGGGATTGAAAACATTTGATCATGATAGTCCTTACAATGTCACTTGGGTCAGTCAAGAACAACAAGTAAGGGTTAGTAAGAAGGCATATGTTGATTTTTCAATTGGTCCATATCAAGATTATGTTTTGTGTGATGTCATTCCAATGACATGTGGTCATATAATTTTGGGTAGACCATGGCAGCATTTGAGAAAGATAATTCATGATGGTTATACTAATAACTATTTGGTGCATAAAGATGGGAAAAAGTTTAAACTAGTACCTTTACCTTGTGAAGACAAGAAGGACATGTTACTATTTGTTTTGGAGAGAAATTGAAGTTGAATGTGCAGGTTAAGGTTGACGAGAAACAACAGGAACAATTGCAGCAGAAGAAGGTGGATGACAATCCTAAAGAACAACAAGTTTGGGACTTGAGTTTTGTCAAGATTGGGGATATTGACTGCCCTATAAGGAGGTAGAAGAAGGAAGGCAAATAGTAGATAGTACAAGGAGAAACAAATTAGAACCTCAAGTTGGGAAGAGGAAAAGCATTGCAGCAGCAGGGTCCTAGACAAGAACACCAAAATAGGTTTTATGGTTCTAACACTATTTACAGGAGCCTTGCAGGTTGGAGGAGGAAGATAACTCTTGGAGAGTTCATGTTTCCTATCACTAGTTAGAGGAACATCCCAACAAGATTGAAGAATGTTTGGAGGAGATCCCATAACTCTTGGGACAAGAGTTTTCATCACGCCAGGGAGTATGGTGCAGGAGCACCAAGACATCTAGGTTTTACTTGATCTTCAAGTAGTTTGGTTTGGTTTAATAAGGTCCTTGAGACCATTCATGTTGTAATAAGGCTTAAATCCATGCTTGTAAAAAGACTCTGTCCAAAGAACAAGAATCTATTATCATGTTGTAAGTCCTAATAAGGACAGTCATGTGGTAAGAGACAGTCATAGGTTTCTTTGCATTTGTAGCCCTCCTAGGGTATGTAGGAGGCTATCTTATTGGTTGTTAGCATGAAGAAGGTTAGGAGGAATATTGGAACCTTGTCCAAGGTTAGAGAGCATCATTTAAACATTAAAATAGTCGGTGTAGTCCAAAAGATAGGACAGTTACAAAACTGTAATCTTGTGCAGATCAGGCAGTTGATGGTTTGGGGACAGTTTTCTTCCCCCTCCATCGATTCATCTAACCTCCATTATGTGTAAGGCATCAGGGGGTAGGCTTAAAGAAGCCTTGAATCTATCCATTTTGGGTGTGAAGAAAGATTAAAGAAAAAGAATAAAGAAGTAAACCATTCTCTTGCATTTTCCTGTATTTTTCTAAGTTTTCTGTGCATAAAGCCCATACTTCTATGTGGTATGGTTCTGTCATGGAACCTTGAACATTTGGGGGTGCAGTGTGATGAGTTAACTAGCAAACAAGACAATTTTGGATCCTTGGTGTTAATTAGAAAGCATATTATGACTGTGGGACATCAAACTACCCTCTAAAATTATTGTCTTCTAAACAGCTTCATTTTTTTTGTGTTGTCTGTACCTGTACGGCTTGGAGGTGGTTGGTGTCCATGTTGGGAGATTAGAGGGGTGAGTTGTCTTTACTTTGTAGGTTATTTGAAGCCTTGACAGTCTTCTATAGAACTGTATTCCCTCTTTATCTAAAACTGGTATACTAACCCTAAGTTAGGGTTCTTCTGAGCAACCCGATGGATTTCTCCCCATTCCACTAATCTTTTCTATTTATGATCAGTGGAATGGATTGTAAGATAGTGATTTCATAGGCTTGTGAAGGTTTCAAAGGTAGGAGAACGGGTTGTGTGGAGTCTACCATGTTGATGACCCTACAAATCCATGTGTTGAGGTTTTGGAGAAGAACAGCATCAGAGGGGTGGTAACTAGTGACTGTGGAAGTGGAAAGTTGGTGAATGATAAGTGCAAAGACTTGTAGAAAGGGTTCTAGTTTAGATCAAGGACCTGTGACAAGAAGTGAGGGGAGATCCTCTAAGGGATTAATCCACTCTATCTTTTTGATTGTTGACTCTGCCAGTCCTCTTGGAGACAGTCACCAGAAGGAAGATAATAGGTATGTTTGACATGTTGTTGATTTGTCAAGGAAGGAATTAGATGTGTGTAGTATGTTATTGATTTGGATTGTTATGTGAGACTGAGTTTGTCTTACTAGAGACCACCTTAGGAAAGATATTGTGACTGTCATTCTAATGGAGCAGTAGTATTGTGACTGTCTATGGAGGACATAGTGGAGACTGCTGCCCTGTAGACCCTACACAGTGGGTTGGTTGGTATCTTAGACTGAGTTAGGAGTCTGGTGAGATGTGTCTAGAAGTCCCCTCACTCTTGTGTCATGGACATACAAGTTGTGTTAAAGCCCTTCATCATGAGAAGTTTTGAAAATAGTGAACATTGAGAGCCTTTCCATTGAAGTTTTGAAGTATGCTTCTGATGTCCTAGATGCTCTGCATCATAAAATTCCTGAACTAAACTAGAAAATGAAAGGAAACAAACTGAGATGCAAGCAAACTGAAATGCAAATGTTTTTGGTTAATGCAATATTGCTCTTGAACCAGGGATACTCCTCCATCAGACATCTGGGGTTATTGAAAAAGTGAGTCCCTCACTTTGCTGGAGCTAGGGGATAACCAAGACGGTCCACCTTAAACTAAGAAATCTAAGATGAATTTTCTTCCAGTCTATCTTTCCACTTCACAAGATATTCTTTCTATTATCTTCCTCTAGTGTTGCATCCAACTTTTCTATCCAAAATGTCTTC
This sequence comes from Cunninghamia lanceolata, assembly GCA_027924645.1. Lineage (NCBI taxonomy): Eukaryota > Viridiplantae > Streptophyta > Pinopsida > Cupressales > Cupressaceae > Cunninghamia > Cunninghamia lanceolata. The sequence continues at coordinate 8,692,827 of BSBN01000389.1, forward strand.
AATCTGCTGCAGTGCTTGTTGTGGTAACTTCCTCTTCAAGTCTTCTTCCATGCTGTCACTGAACTCTACTTCATGATACTGATAAATTTCTGCAATGTTGAAAATAGGTGATATACCCAATATGTCTGGTAACTCTACTTCATATGTATTTCCTGAATCAAATTTTTTTAGTATCTTACAAGGTCCAAACTTCTTCATCTTTAACTTGTTATATGTCCCAACTGGAAATCTCTCTTTTCTCAAGTATACCATTACTTCATGTCCCACTTCAAATTCTTTATGTCTTCTCTTCTCATATGTATTTTCCTTATACTTACTGTTCATGTCCTCCAAATGCTTCTTCACCTGATTATGCACTATCTTCATGTGATCTGTAAACTCCTCTTCTTTTGCACTTTGCTTTTCCTCCATACCAATGTCCCTCAATTCTAGAACTCCTCTAGGTGTTACTCTAGTAACAATCTCAAATGGTGTTCTTTTGGTACTCCTATTTACTGAATTATTGTATACAAACTCTACTTGTGAAAGAATCAAATCCCAACTTCCTGTCTTCTCTCCAACAAAACATCTCAACAAGTTTCCCAAACTCCTATTCACTACCTCTATATGTCCATCAATCTGTGGATGAAAAGTTGAACTAAACTTCAAATCTGTCTTCATTTTCTTCCAAAAGTATCCAAGAAATATGGTGTCTCTGTCTGAAATTATACTTAGGTAATCCATGCAATCTCACAATCTCCTTGAAAAATAGGTGAGCTACATGCACTGCATCAATTGTCTTCTTACAAGGTATGAAATGAGCCATCTTTGAAAATCTATCAACCACTACAAATATTGAATCATGTCCTCTATGTGTCTTCAGCAATCCCATTACAAAATCCATGCTTATGTCTTCCCAAGGTCTCTTTGGTACTGTCAAAGGTCTATACAATCCAGTATTCTGACTACTCTCTTTTGTAACTTGACAAACTCTACAACTCTGCACAAATTTCCTAACATCCTTATGTATCCAAGGCCAAAAGTAGTTTTCACTTACCAAAGCCACTATCTTATCAATGCCAAAATGTCTTTCCAATCCAACACAGTGTTTATCCTTGATCAAATTATCTCTCATTAAACTCTTAGGTATGCACAACAAATTTCCTCTGAACAACATATCTTCTTGAATGAAATAATCTAGCCACTTACTACTATTTGTCACAACAGGTTCCTTACATGCTTTCCAAGGTTCTACAAAATTAGTGTCTTCCTCATACATGTTCTTTAATGCATCAAAACCCAACACTTCAACTCTCATTTCTGTCAACGAGTTTCTTGTCCTACTAAACGCATCAACAACTTTGTTTAATTTTCCGCTCCTATGCTTCAATACAAAAGTGTAACTCTACATGAACTATACCCATCTCATATGTCTCTAATTCAACTTACATTGATGGTTCAAATACTGCAAAGCTTGATGATCTGTATAAAACATAAACTCATTAGGCAACAAATAATATCTCCACTTCTTCAAGGCTTGAATTATGGCATAGAACTCTTGGTCGTAAACTGAATATCTTCTCCTTGCATCATTTAACTTTTCACTAAAATATGCTATAGGTCTACCTTCTTGACTTAACCTGCTCCAATCACATTTCCACTTGCATCACAATCGACTTGAAATACCTTATTGAAATCCAGTAATGCCAACACAGGTTGCTCTGTCACTTTCTACTTCAACAATTCAAAACTTTTATCTGCTCCAAATGTCCACTTAAAGTCTTTCCTATCACCTCTCATTGTCTCTGTCATATGGTTACATACTAAATTGAAGTTTCTGATGAACTTCTAGTAGAAACTAGCCAATCCATGAAATGATCTAACCTCTCCAATACTCTCCAGGGTAGGCCATTCAACAATTAATTTTACCTTCTTAGGTTCCATCTTCAATCCTTCTGTAGAAATCACAAATCCCAAATATACCAACTCTTCCTTCATGAAGCTACATTTCTTGATATTTATCACCAATTTCTCTTCTCTCAACCTCTACAAAACTTGTCGCATATGCCACGAATGTTCCTCTTTTGTCTTACTAAAAATTAGAATATCATCCAAGTATACAATCACAAACTTACCCAAGAATTTCTTCAAGACTTCATTCATAAATCTCATGAAAGTACTTGGTGCATTTTTCAATCCAAAAGGCATCACTAACCACTTATATAATCCTTCAGTATCCACTCTTCAAGTCTATCTTTGTGAAATATCTTGCTCCACTCAAACAATCCATGATATCATCCATCCTAGGTAAAGGAAATCTATACTTAACGGTGATCTTGTTTATTACTCTTGAGTCAGTACACATTCACCATTCTCCATCCTTCTTAGGTGCTAATACTACAGTTACTTCACAAGGACTCAAACTTTCACTGATCAAACCTTTCCTCAGCAACTCATGTATCTATCTATTCAATTCTTCATTCTCCGTCAGTGTCATTCTGTGTGCTGCTTTGTTAGGCAAACTTGCTCCCAGTATTAGATCAATGTGATGACTGATATTCCTTATAGGTGGTAATCCTTCATGTACATTACTTGATATGATGTCTTCATACTATGTTAGCAACTTCCTTATCTCATCTGATTGTTCTCCTCCAGTCTCTTTCTTCAATGTTTTAGGTTTCTTAGGAATCAAAGCATAACACATATTCTCATGTCTCAAACCATCAAGAAATTTTCTTCCATCTACTAAATAGATTCTAGCACTCCCACATACTTTTCACTTAGGATCATCTTCTAAAGAAATCAAAGTAATTCTCTTTCCATTTTCTCTTATAGTGTATGCATTCTTCCTCCCATCATGTATAGCTTTTCTATCATATTGCTAAGGTCTACCCAACAAGATATGACAAACATCCATAGGCATAATATCACACAAGACTTCATCATGATAAGATCCAATATGAAATTTCGCCAAACATTGTTCACTCACTAGTACCTTATGATCATCTTGAATCCATCTTATCTAATAGGGCTTAGGGTGTTTCAATCTTTCCAATTTCAACTTATTTACTATCTCCTCTTAAACTAAGTTATCTGAACTACCGCCATCAATCACAACATTACAACACTTACCTCCTGATTTGCATCTTGTCTTGAACAAACTTTTCGTCTGTGCTAGTTCCTCATTTGCTTCTACTTGAAATAGTGCTCTTCTCATCACAAGTGATTCTCCTTTCTCTGGTCTACCAACCGAATAGGGATCACCTAGTTCAACAAGTCCTCTTTCTTGTACTACCCTGATTACATTCAAATTCTCTATGTCCTTCACCTTCACACTTGAAACAAGTACCTCTTAATGTTCTCTTATCAAATCCTCTTCCTTCTCTTCTGTATCCTTTATTCTAGTATGCACTAGGGTTTCCTCTCTGGTAAAAATTTATGTCATCTCTCTGGTAAGCATTATTATTTCTATCCTTCTTATATGTGTTGTCAATCTTATATGTGTTGTCAAACTTGTTCTGCTTTGAATGTGATCTGTCTCCTCTGAAAAATATTCTACTTCTCTAAAATTTACCTCATCTACCTTTCTATCTCGGATCATGTCTTTTATTCATCTTCTCTTCAACTTCCAAGGCAAATTGATATGCTTCTTCCAAATATGTCATCCTTACCAATCTAAATTCTTCTTGGATGCTCAATCTCAGTCCATTGATGTATCTAGCCACTTTATCCTTGCTTTCTTCTCTATGTCCTATCCTTATGAAATTCTTCAGTATACTCGTTCACAGATTTCTTCTTCTGTCTCAAGTTTTGGAATCTTTTCAAAAGCTCCAACTCATAGTCAGTAGGTATGAATTGGTTCTTCAATTTTGTCATCATCCTATCCCACTTCATAATCTTTTCTTTCCAACTAAACTTCTTTCCACCATATAGCAACATGTCCTTTCAATTTTGTCTTCGCAAATTTCACCTTCTCTAAATCTTCAATCTCTTCATACTCAAAGTATTCTTCCATGTCATTTATCTAGTAAATCAATTCTTCAGGGTTCAAATTACGAGTATAGTTTAGCACATCAACTCTAGGTCTTTTTCCAATCTTTGAAATAGCTCATAACATCTTTACTTTATTTGATTCTTCTTCTTCATCACCTCCTAAGGTTTCACCAATTTGTTCAATAGAGTAAAATTCTTCATCATCACTTTCAACATTAGGTCTTAGTGCCAATCTTTTTCGTCTATCTTCTTCAATAGTATCCAAATGAATTCTCATTGTTTTCATTATTTCCATCATCTCATCCATTATACCAGCCATTGTTGCAATGACAACAACTCTCCTCGGCAACATCCTCCTAGGATCAAGTGCAAACTACTTGAAATTCAACGATTAGGCTACAAGGTGACAACTGCCTCACAATCGGCGATCGGTTGCAACACAAGTAACCTGCCTCAATTTGGTGATCTTTCCACAACAAGATCCTACAGAATTCTTTTGCCAACTATTCTCAACTCACTCCCAAAGATTCAAACTTTCGCTCTGATACCACTTGGTGTAGACACCTAAAAATGACCAAGTCTTCAAATCACTTGCATTTTGTCTAGCCACCTGCAGTCAACGTTAATTAAATAATCTAATTATTTAATTAATTTCATCAAATTCTTCCAAAACTCCAAAATTCAACATTAATTGAATAAATTGTATTTATTTAATTAATTTAAGCAAAATCAACCTTATTCTTCCAAAATTAAATAATTTTTATTATTTAATTAAATCGTTATCCTCTTTCAAAATTCAAGTCCACATTAATTAAGTAAATCTAATTATTTAATTAATTCATCACAAAATTCTCTCTTATCTACAATTAAATAATTTAAATTATTTAATTAAATAAAATTGTTCTTCTGAATTTAAATAAATCATGCAAATTTATTTAAATTATCTCAATCCTCTAAAAATAAATAAAATCAAGTATTTTATTTATAATATTCATGTCCACTGATCTTGCACAAACAATTAAATAAATTTATTTATTTAATTTATTTTTTCCTCTAAAAATAAATTTTCTAAAAATAAAATATAATCACATATTTTATTTATCCTTCATCATGCAAAATAAATTAAATCAATTTATTTGTTTAATTTATTTAAATCTTCATATTTTATTTATTCTTCAAAATCATACATAATCAATAAAATAAATTTATTTATTTAATTTCAATTATCTTCCAATTCCTCTAAAAATATAATGTTAACTCATGTACACAATCATTCTTATTTTTAGAACTTTTAAAGAGAGAAATTACAAGTTGAGTTAATTGACTTAATCAATCTTGTTTTTATCAACAACTCTTCAATTAGAAAAAAAACATTCTAATTTATGAAATCAAATCTATCTTTATCAAAAAAAGCAATTATCTTAATAAAAATACCTTTTGGAGTGACACATGTCGTGTGCACATTCAGCATGAGTTATTTGATTTATCTCAACCATCCATTCTATGGAATTGTTTCATCCATTGATCGATAATGTTTGAAACCTATATAAACTCCTCTCATCTCCTTCACAAATCATCTTCAATCATGTATTATCAGGCATTCCTTTACAATGAATTGAGCATACATCGCATTATTGAGCACATCAATCTTTTGAGCACGAATACACTTACATCTACTTGTTGCAAACATGGTTTCACAATGTTATTGAACAATCTATATATCTACAAAGAGAACAATACAATCTAGGTGAAGACTTTCTTGTTTTATTTGATTTATTCATTGATATTGACTTTTTACTTAGATCAATTTCTTTATGTTATGGGTTATTGAGTTGTTATTATCATTGTTGTGATTTTATCATTGAACCTCTCAATTTTCCTTATACACATTTTAGCACGCCTGGTGGAACCCACTAACCTTACTTTTTTCTAGGAAAAAATTAATTTTTTTAGAAGCTAGGTACGGAAAAGTGTAATCATAATGCAGAAAATCTAAAGGTCCTTATTCACTAGTTTGAGAGAACAGGTGTTGAGCATTCAAATAGTGTAACCTTAGCTCAAAAGATTTCTGGCTTTTGTTGAAAGTATCGAAATCCTATCTGGGTATCTCTTAGTCTTTGTAAAACGTGCATAGATTTCAAGAAAAATAGATCACAAATTTGCATTCCTATTTTTAGCCCATGCCTGCTTTTTTTTTGCTTTTTTTTGGCCTATTTTTAGTAATTTCATGAAATCAGGCATATCTGCTAAACTTTAGCTCAAAAGATTTCTGGGTTTTGTTGAAAACATCAAAATCCTATTTAAGTATCCCTTATTTTTTGTAGGAAGTGCACGGATTTTGAAAAAAATAGATCCTAATCTGTGTCACTATTTTTAGCCCATGCTTGTTTTTTTTTGCTTTTTCAGAGCAGTTTCACGAAATTAGGCATATCTTTTGCATATGGAATCAGATTTTCACAAAACCAGTGGCATTGGAAAGTTGTTTCTCCCAAATTTTCTATGGTTAAATAATTTTTAGGTAGTTTTATCAAATTTATCATGTACCCTCAGTCAAATTCAACTCTTCTTTGCAAACTTCAAATGGTCATAACTTGTGTAAAATTTATCTAATTTTCACGATTTTTTTTAAATTGTATAGAATTTTGTGTAGAATCTGATCATAATATCCAATCTACTATACCTAATAATTATAATCATATTTTTTCTAGATTTCTCATTTTTCACCTAACAAGTTAAGTGCTTTTGGTCAATTGATTTATTTTTTTTACTAACTATTGAGTCTTTGGTGGAACTAATCAACTTTTTGTAGCCTCTTATTACTCAAAAAGAGAAAATGGGTTTTCCTAACATGTTCATGTATGATGAGCGTTGAAGAATTGAAAACCTATCACACTAAGTCTTAGAAACATATTGCTTTCTTACGGGACAATTGAACAATCATCTTTTGCTTAGAAACATATTGCCTTCTTAAGGGACAATTAAACAAATTATCTTTGCAATCTAAGTCTTAGAAACTGTTGATAACTAAGAGGGGGGGTGAATCAGTTATCTTAATTACTTCAACTTTTTGTCCTTCTTTAACAATTAGTGTAGCATCAAATCATAAAAGCAAACATAACTATGAAAACAGAGATAACATTAATACACATAACACAATGATTTTGACATGGAAAACCTGGTTAAGGGAAAAATCACGGGGTGATTAACCCAAGATTATATTCTCTGTTAGAAGAATAGAATAGTACAAAAATGGCACTTGCCAATTAGGGCTCACTACCCAAGCACACTGCTCAGAAGAGGCTCATTGCCTACAAGAGACTCACTGTCTACAAGGTACAAAAAAGGTAACAAGATACTTGAACTGATGAGAAGCATCAACATATGCCAAGGTTTAGTTTTGGTTAAGCTCCATACACTGATCTACTGCACTTCATTCTTCCTCTTCTTTGGTGCTGCTGTCCTGTCACATACTGGACCTATATTACTACTTCCACACTGATCTCTACTTTTCTTTGCACAACACAACACTCCACAAACACCTTCATACCAAACTCAATTTGGTATATATATCTGCATCAATGATTTCAATCATCTTTCTAGTCGGCATCCAGAATACTCAATACTTTCCCAAACTCTGGTTTGTCAGCTGAATCCATTCTTACCAAGTGATGTGTACCAAAAAGATGCTAATAGAAGTCATCAATCATGTCAGCCAATCAAGAATGATACCTCAAGAAACTTGATCACCATCAATATCTCATCCGGATTAAGGTCTGATGCTCTGCCAGTCAGGTCTTCCTTAGTCTACTCTGCCTAATAGGAACCTAACACTTAGGTGCTCATATCTCTTCACTCTTTCATCACTGGAGGCTCAATCTATAGAATATATTAGTCATGGTACTCCTCTTGACTTTCCCAAGTCCGTACTTTACTAAGATACTTCCTCTGAGAGATCCAAACCTGATTGTTAGACCTTGCTGCATGCTCTGTTCTTGGTCACCAAACCAAAATACTCTTCACTTTGACTTCTGGTATAGACACACCATGTCCTATGGATGTGTGAGTTGGACTTTGTTGCCATCAATGACAACACTCATGAAGCCACATAGTGTCTCTTGCCAACAATCTCCCCCTTTGGCATTGATGGCAACACTTAGTGAAAAATGACTAAGTGTCACACTATACTGCCCCTTGGCTGATGCTCTATTCTAATGTACACTTTTTCAGAGCTCCCCCTTAGCTAGATTCCACATTTTTCACTGCTCCTCACTCCCCCTTTGACATCAATGGCAAAGGGTAGGATCCACATACCAAAATCTCCAAAAACAATCTATGCTTGGCCGCATAAATATATATACATAGCATACTTACATATACTAAAGTATATCTGCAAAAATTGTCTTCAACTGGACAAATTCTGTTGCCCAACTCTGCTTCATCCTATCCAAAATTAAGATGTGACCACTCAACAGGAATGCAAAATCCTCTGCCCTCTTTAGATTTGTCAAATCACTAGTCCGGGCTATGGTCTGAGTATCAGTTAGGGCCTCATGCATGGCCTCTAACTTAGGGATAATTATCCCTCTAAGTTCACTTAGCCTGCTTATTCTATTTTTCTTCTCCTTCCCAAGCTTCTCTATTTCATTTATGACTGCAATAGTCTGACACTCTTGATTTATTATTGAGGAGATAAGAGGATCAAAATTCTGGGATAAACTTGATAGTTTATCCTCTTGTTCTTTCACTTTCTTCTCAATATCCATTGTCACTTTAGACTAGAATAAGAAAAATTTATATATTTCTCTGCCATCTTTAAGAGCATTTTCTAAGCTCTTTATCCCAATATCCATATTTCTCCTATCATTTGTTATTAGCCCTTGTACTTTAGAGAATCTCTTTACCAAAAACTCTTTTCAAACATTATCTTCAACTGACTTCTCCAAAGAATAAAAATGTGTGCTAATTGAATTAACAAGAGATTTTAAGTTACCAGATGAAGAGGTTGAAAGATCCTTCTGGAAGGATGGCATGATTTTCTCTAATGCACCGAATGCAATCTCTATTAGCTCACAGTCTTCCATGTGAGACTTTAAGAGTTTTTCTTTTGCCTTTGCATGGACAAAGGATACTATCTTCATAGTCTGAACTGGGGAGAGGGAATCAAAATTGAATGGTCCTTGAAGTAGCTCTGGTTCATCTAATTCCATCATTTCATTTGTCAAGAAGTCTTTGATTGCTTCTGCAGTGTCTCTTGCCGGAGACAAAGTTTTCTTCCCTTCTGCAGCCTCAACACTATCACTTGTGGTCTTCTCTATTTGACCTTCTTCTCTTCCCTTCACCTCTTCTTCTTGATTGATTTTCTCTTATGTTCTTTCTTCTCCTCTAGATCTAGAGTCTGCTAGAGAAACCAAAGGAGAGATGTTTACTTCTTTAAGGACTTCCTCTTTCAGAGAAGAGGAATCTAGATCCTCAGTTTTCTCCTCACCTTCCTTTGTCTCTTCTGCAACTATCTCAGTAGATTCTCCTTTGTCATCCATGGTAGAGGGTTCATCACCTAAGTCCTCTATAATAGGAATATTAAATCTTTTATAGGCATTTTGGAGGATCTCTTTAGTCTCTTTAGTCACCTGATTAGTCTCTCCAAGCATAAGCTTATTCATTCTGGCTTTGCTCCAGAACTCATCCTTGCAATCCTTGAAGATAATGTTCATTTGTTTAGGGGTAATGAACGAATAGAGCTGAATAGCAATCTGCTCCCAAATTTATAGGTCTTTTGCTTGGGCATTGTTCTTTCTTATTTCAAGTTCCTTCTCTAAGCTTTTGGGAATCAGAGATATAATTTCAATGAATGCTTTGTTGTAGATGTTTAGATACTTGATTGTGGCATCTTGCAATATCTTATGATCAACTTCACTATATTCATCATAAAATACAACCATTGGTTGTAGGTTCCCATCCACAATAACTAATTTGATGATATCATCAATGTGGAGAGTAGGTCTTTCAATGAATTCTTCTACCTCTTCTTCCTTGTCTTGACATGTAGAGGATTCACCAGATACTTTCTTCTTCTTCTTCATTTTCTTGACTTCCTCATCGGTTTTAGTTTCTTCATCATCCTTCTGACTTGTATAGGATCTTGTTGCCTTTTTCTTTGTTCTCTTCTCTCCCTTTCCAGATGTCTGGGCTTCTCGTTTTGATGCCTTTTGGCTCTTAGAGGTGGAAGGTGTAGAGCTCTTGGAGGATCTGGTCCAGGAAGGGGCTTGCACCGGATTACTTTCCTTTTCTACATCTTGTTTCTCTTTCTCTACCTTTTCCATTTTTTCTCTATTTGCATCAAGTGCTTCTTTTGAAATGCCATACCTCTTGGTAACATCCTCTACTTCTTTTCTCACTTTTCTTTTCATTTCTAGTTGTCTTAGCTCTACATGAATCTTCACATTCAACTCTTCAAAGGTTTCAAACCTTTCTGCCTTAAGGTCCTTGGGTTGACTCAGCAAGTGTTGACTATGTAGTTCTAGAATTTTCTCATCAACTTCATACCCCATTGGCATGATCTAGACTATCCTTGGATCCATTGCCTCCATTAGGCATTGATCAATTTCTACCATAAAGCATACTATATCCTTATACTTTTCAACTAGAGATTGGGGAATTCTCTCTCTTGCTTGCATCATACTCTGAAAGTTCTTGAAGTAGCCCCATAGTACTGTATTTTGTGCCTTGGAATCACCTATTCCATGCAAATAATCTCTGATTTGTATGGCAAGAGGTCTATCATTTTTCCATATCCAACCACTAGTTCTGGGTAGATCATTCATATAGTAGAAGAATAGGCAAAGTATCAGGCCACCGTACTTGAAAGAATTCTTTTTATCTTTCTTTATTTTCTACAAATTCTCTAATAGTTGGTTTAGGAGAAGCTCACAAAGACCATAGTCAGCATTTTCTCTTAGCATCTAATAAGCAGTGTAAATTAGAGTTCTGAGTACTAAATTTTCCCTCCTGGAGTGATATATCTTGTAACCAATTATCATGGAGGAAAACTTGATATCTAGATCAGTGATATCTTTTATTGTCATGGCTCTCTTGTCAAATTTTGATCTGGTAGCCTCACTCACAGTTTAGTTTTTGACTGATTTGAGAACATGTAACCCACCAGATGAGTACAAACTAGTTATTTCCCTAATAGCATCTTTTGTGACCTTAAATGGTCTATTTAACCGCATGAAGTTGCCATGCACTCTGCTCAAAACATACCGAAATCACTCATCTTCTACAAAATAGGGGAAATGGATGCACTATCTGAAATGCTTAACCCAGATAGCCTTGTACTGAGGTTTGAGTTCAAAAAAATCATCTATTAACTATTTGTGATAGATATCCATTAGTTTGGATTCCCCAAATTCCTTAATGTTTGCATGAATATATGCCATAACATCTTCTGCATGTAAAACCCCATGCAGAATGCTTGAAAAGGCACCTAGGGGATCAACTTCTAGGGATTTGTATGGATGTTTCTTGAATTTAGGGCGCAACCTATTAGTGATCTTCACAACATTCGAAGTAGCCATCTTTCAAAAGATTCAGAGAGAGATTTCAAGAACAGAAAATACCTTTTACGCTTTTAGGGTTAACAAAATGAGGTAGATCGAATTGCTTGATCTTTGAGAGGTTTCAGACAATTTGTTGAAGAGCTCCTTCTTTCTTCTTCTCGAATGCAAATGTGCAAATGATAAACAAGGGAACCCTTATATTTTTGTGCAAACCCTAATTTCACATTGTAATAAATGGACAACTTAAGTTGTTCTGGTTGCTTAGTTCTTCTTATCCTAAGAGATTTTTTAGATTATTGAGATGCACTTAGAGTTATTCTCAGTGAATATTAGTAATCTATCTTTCTCCAATCATTTCATTTATCCACAGATCAAGATACCTCAAATTTGAATCATACCAGATCTCACTATGAAAATTTTGTTCTTACCGGATGACTGTTAAACCGGATCAATCTTGGAAGGTTAACCTCTTCAAAATTCCTTGTGGATCTTCTATATCTTTACCATGGCTTATTTGGATGTTTCTCTGAGAACCCTTTAATCCGCAACCTTTCATGTGCCAATTTCAGGCACCTATTGACTGGCTGGGGGAAAATGTTTTTCTTTTGTTACTCCCCCTAAGCTAGAGCTCATCTATTTAGTTTTCGGAAGGAATATTAGCACCAGATTCTGGTGCGGATCCATCCCCAACATTTTCTGTACTTCTCTTCACCCATATCTTATTCATCTCCCTTTGAATTTCATCTGCATTCACTTTTCCTTTTCCTTTTTCTTGGTTTTGATTATGATGCACCAGACCCTTTTTGTCCTGATTCTTACTTCTGCAGAATTTGGCAATATGACCGGATCTATTGCAATTGTAGCAAACAACATTTCTTTGCATATTTGACTGGAATCCTCTTGATCTACATTGATTAGCCATATGTCCCACTCTATTGCATGCAAAGCATCTACCATTGAATGAATTGTTTATTTGCATATTTCTACATTCATGAGATTTGTGACCATACCTTTTGCAATTAAAACACTGTCTAGAGAAGGATGAATTAGTCTGATTCATTCTTCTTCTACACTTATTTGCTTTATGACCAAAATTATTGCAATTGTGGTAGTATCCATTGAAGGATGGATATCTTTGAGCATTTGGTTGCCTTACCGGAGGTCTTCTAGGCCTATTCCTTGGATTTCCTGATCTAGAGTTCTTTTGACCAGATCCAAAGCTTTCACTTTTCTCATAGCCCAAGCCTTGCTTGTCATCTACCCTCTTTTGGATTTGAAGAACTTCAAGTTGAGTAGAGCTTATCTTGAATTTCTCTTTGTATTCATTTGTTGTTTGAAAATCCCTTTTAAGAGTGTCAATCTCATTCACAAGTTGTTCTTCATTATCTTTTGCTTCTTCAAGATCAAATTATAGATGCTTGATTATTCTATCCATTTTATGGTAGTCTTCTAATTTCTCCTTGAGAGATTGTCTTAGATCATCTTCAATTTTTCTTTTCTCTTCAATTTCTTGGGTAAATTTCATAACCCCTGATTCCATTTCATGTCTTACCATAATGACCTCTTTTGATAGCTTCTCACATAACTTGTTCTTCTCATTCAGACCTTCATCAGTATCATTGGCTTCACTTTGACTTGCTAGTTGTTGAAGTAGTTCTTTCTTTTTTTCATAGAGATACTCAGTTTCTCTTTTAGTTCATTTATGAAATCATCAGCCTGTTTGAGTCTTTCTTTCAAGTTATTGACTTCAGAGTGAGATTGTTCAAGATCATCTAGAGTAGACTGAAGTTGTTCCCTCATACCATACATATCCATTGAGATTCGTAGATCTTCCTCAAGCTGTTAGGCTCTATTCGGAGGAACTTAGCTCTGATACTAATTGTTGATAACTGAGAGGGGGGATAAATGAGTTATCTTAATTACTTCAACTTTCTATCCTTCTTTAACAATTAGTGCATCATCAAATCATAAAAGCAAACATAACTATGAAAACAAAGATAACATTAATACACAACTTTGACATGGAAAACCCCGTTAAGGGAAAAACCATGGGGTGATTAACCCAAGATTGTAGTCTCTGTTAGAAGAATAGAATAGTACAAAAATGGCACTTGCCAATTAGGGCTCACTACCTGAGCACACTACTCACAAGAGGCTCACTGCCTACAAGAGACTCACTGTCTACAAGGTACAAAGAAGGTAACAAGATACTTGAACTGATGAGAAGCATCCATATATGCTGAGGTTCAGTTCTAGTTAAGCTCCATACACTGATCTACTGCATTTCATTCTTCCTCTTCTTTGGTGCTGCTATCCTGTCACATATCGGACCTGTATTACTGCTTCCACATTGCTCTCTTCTTTTCTTCACACAACACAACACCCCACACACACCTTCATACTGAACTCAATTTGGTATATATATTCACATCAATGATTTCAATCATCTTTCTAGTTGGCGTCCGGAATACTCAATACTTTCCCAAACTCTGGTCTGTTGGCTGAATCCTTTATTACCAAGTGATGTGTACCAAAGGGATGCTTATAGAATTCATCAATCATGTTAGCCAATCAAGAATGATACCTCAAGAAACTTGATCACCATCAAGATCTCATCCGAATTAAGATCTGATGCTCTTCCAGTCAGGTCTTCCTTAGTCTACTCTACCAAACAGGAACCTAACACTTAGGTGCTCATATCTCTTCACTCTTTCATCACTGGAGGCTCAATCTATGGAATATATTAGTCATGGTACTCCTCTTGACTTTCCCAAGTCCGTACTTTACTAAGATACTTCCTCTCAGAGATCTGGACCTGATTGTCAAACCTTGCTGCATGCTCTGTTCTTGGTCACCGGACCAAAATACTCTTCACTCTAACTTCCAATATAGACACACCATGTCATGTGGATGTGTGAGATGGACTTTGTTACCATCAATGACAACACTCATGAAGCCACATAGAGTCTCTTACCAATAGAAACATATTTCTTTCTTAAGGGACAATTAAACAAATCATTTTTTGCCATCTAAGTCTTAGGAACATATTTCTTTCTTAAGGGACAATGGACATAAATGCAAAAACACTTCAATTTCTTAAGGGACAATTAACATGAATGAAAAACACTTCAATTTCATAAGGTACAACTGACAACTACAATCGTGTGTGTGCCTAATCTAGTTGCACCTTATTTTTCTTATAACAGGACAATTGAACCTTTGTTTGATGTGCTTGAATCTTACATTTTTGTTATTCCTTTAGAAGGGCCTACTTTTTGATTGCGCTTCATCCAAAAGGGATGACCCTAAGTAGATTTTTCCTTTAAACTGCTATATAAGAGGGATAAGGTGAAAGCCAAGTCCTAACTAGTGTCAGCCTTACCTTGTGATGCCAAATTGAAAAGAGGTGTACTAGCACTTTGTGGAAACAATTTTCATATTGTGTGAAGTGTTTGATACTCTTAGTAGGATTGGTTAAATATTTTAGTAGATTGTCACATTGCTCATAAGGCATTGGTCCCTCAAAGTTACTAAGAAGCAATCTAGATAGTGGCTACCCAATCCACCTCTGAACGTTGCGGTAATCATCAGTGCAACGGGAATCGATTTAAGCCCTCAAGATACTCACCATTGCCACCCTTGAGAAGAGATAGTATTCCCTCAGCCATAAATCTCTTGTGACCTACTTGAGGTTTCTGAGGGGAGGGTGAGATATCCCTACCTATTGTCTCTCACAAAGATACAAGTGTCTGACACCTTTATGGAATGACATTTGATTGACGGAGAATTAAGTTGTGAGCTAAACTATTGCAATGAACCATTGTCTCTAGGGATAAAAAGTGCTTGATATTGTTTGCAATTGTCTTATACCTATGGAAACATTGGGCTTTTTATGAGCCTCGAACATACACTATCTATTGTGTCAATCCTTTTTACCTCTTTGTTTGATGTGTTTTCTCTTGCCAAAATAAATCCAATCAAAATCAAATCCAAATCTTTCAAAATTTGCCTTATAAACATCACAGACACTACTTCAACACCTTTAGTAAAATAGCAGCTCACCTTTGGTATAATAGCAGCTCACCTTTGGTATAACAGTACCTCGCCTCTGGCAAACCTACTTCAGTGCATTTGGTATAACAGTAGCTCACTTTTGGTCTAACAATAGCTTTCCTTTGGTATAAACAGTACCTTGCCTTTGGCAGCTTAGTCCAACACCTTTGGTAACACAGTAGCTCACTTTTGGTAACACAGTCCTACGCCTTTGGTCAAAATAGTACAACACCTTTGGTCTAGTAAATTGTTCATTAAAATTGTCTTTTCCAAAAACAAAGCAAAATCCTAGCAAGCATCTCAAAGTATCCTAGTGCATCCCATGGTAACCACTAGACTCTAGCAAACTATGAAGGCCAAGCAAGTTCCCCTAAGTAAGCGCAAATCACCTCATCATACACCTAAACCAAGACAATCCAACATGACTCCAAAGGGTACTCTAAAAACACCAATGGAAAGACCAACCAATATTCAAAACAAGCCACAAAATGACCAACCAAACAATCCTCAAGAAGGTAATGTTCCTTTGGTAAATGCACCTCAATATACAACTGGCATGCCTCCAGATTTTGTTCCACAAGGTTATACCATAGGTCAAGTCCCATCTCAAGAAGAGTGACACTTTTAAATAGGTCAATCCTCTCAAGAAGATAGACAAGACCTTGATGAAATCATATAAGATCCTAGAGCCATGGCCGCCTTTGACAAAATTCTTAGCAAGAACCAAGATCATTTCTTTTACTTGCTAGCCAAACAAGGAGCCAAATTACCCAAAGCTTTTAATCTATCAAATCTTAGCGAGCCTAACAAAACCTATGATGACATACCTGTGGTCCAAACCATGTCAACTATGACCGCACCCATACCTGAACAAAGCTCACAAGGGAGAACAATTGCACAATATGAGAATCCTCTTTATCAAAATCCAATGGCAGAGAGACCCATATCACCTCTCATGACTCCTATGGAGAACTACAAACACCAACAAGAGACTCTCTAACATCAAGTAGAACTAGCCAAACAAAATGCTATAGCTCATTCAAACATACAACAAACTCCTAAAATGCCCAAACCAATTGTAAGTGGAACATTGGCTACCCCATCACGAGAAGGTTTTTCACCAAATTACAACTTAGGAAACACTTATGTAGCCATGCAACAAGGGTATCAACAAACACCACCCCCAACATCAGCAGCCCTTCATATCCTTAACCAAAACAATGTCATACAAACCTAACCATTGCAAAATGTCAACACAACCTATGTCCCTCCACCACAACATTCTTCTATACTCCATCATACCTATCCCCATCTTAGTCAACTCCAACCATCACAAAACACATCTACCTATGTCCCTCTACCACAATGCTCATCAACACTAACCTTTTTCAACACATTTCCCAATCAACCTCCACCATCACAAAACACATCTACCTATGTTCCTCCACTACAACGATCTTCCACTCTCAACCTAACTCACACCTATCTCAATCCTCAACATTCCCAAAAACAAACTTCCCAAAGCTATGTTCCACCACCACAACCAAACCCAACATACTTTAGCTTTCCTCCACCAAATTCTTTCTTCACACCACCGCAACCAAACCCAACAAACTTTAGCTTTCCTCCACCAAACTCTTATCAAAAACCATCCCAAAGACTACATTCTTACCTATCACCATCCCCACCTCCCCAAAATCAAAACACCCAAATCCAACCCAATCCAAACCCATCATATAACACATGCGACCCTAACCAATCATATGACCCTTACAACATCAACACCCATGGCTTCTACTACAATCTTCCATATGGGCAACAACAACCACTGCTAGTTCAACAAGAGATGTTTCCAACCCCAGCTAAAACTTGTGGAGGTTCAACAACAACTATCTGATCTTACGTTTGGCCACACCAAGAAAACCTTCTCTTTGGAAGAAGTTTGTCCTTATCCATTTGATCGATCATTACCCATGATCCCTTTTCCTCACAATTTCACTATTCCCAAATTTGATAAATACAAAGGAAAAGGAGACCCAACAGACCATCTGAGAGAATTATATCTCACTTGCTTCGAGGTCTCACATAACGACACATATCTTATGTGCCTCTTTCCTCATAGTCTTGGAGGTCAAGCTATAGAATGGTTCTCACACCTACCCATAGGTCTAAAATATTTTAATGAGCTTGCAGAGAAATTTGCCACCCATTTCTCTTACAACATAGAACATGAAATCTCCATGACCAATTTGTGCAATAATAAATAGAAAAATGGGGAAACTTTCATTTCCTTCCTTCAAAGATGGAGACAAATGGCTAGCAAATTCCCATTCAAGATACCTAAAAAGTAGCTTGTTAGCATTTTTGTATAGAACCTCAACCAAGAATTGGGTTTTCATTTGCAAGTTCTTAGTGCTACAACGTTTGACAAAAATACCTACAAGGGAATCAACATTGAAAAGGCCCTCATTGCTAAGGGTGTGGTCAAAATCTTCAAAGAAACTAAAAACAATGCTCCTCAACAACAAACAAACAATAAACCAAAGTTTTGGAACAAAAATAAAAATGTGGTCAATGATGGTGTGGTCGATTCTAAACATGTCCAAACATTGCAAACACCCCTTTAGCTTTCCAAACCAAGTCAACCTCCACCTCAATAAAACCAACAACAACAACAACAAGAGTGGCCTCAACAAGATTACCCTCTGCAAGGTTAATTCACTCCCTTGGGAGAGCCTATTGAGATTGTTTTACAGAAACTTATAAACAATAGACTCATCACCTTACCAGATGCTCCCCCATATGGTGAACCTATTTACAAAACTACACGGTATAGAGAAAATGAATATTGTGAATACCATAGGAGCAAAGGACACATGACCTCATCATGCATGAAACTCAAGCACATAATCCAAAATCTTATTGATGGAAACCTAATCTCTTTTGAGGATGAACCACCAACTCGAAATGCTAATAAAGACCTCAACATGTACAAGGAGCCATTCCCTAACCATGGTCAAGGTCCTCCTCTGGATAAAGGTAAAGGTGTTAACAAAGCTTCCACTTCCTATGACTCCATTGTGGGTTGTTTTGAAGAGAGTCGTGTATCTACTCTCACTATCAAAGGAAAATCTATGGATTGCATAGTTACAACATCATGGTCATGTCACCATTCATGGTCCAACACCAAGTCTCCCAACCCAATCTTATTACAATCTTGTCAAACATCTAGGGAAAACTCCTGCATAGATCTCTATCTTGGACCTTCTACGGTCATCACCCACACATAAAGTTGTGCTAGAAAAAGCCCTATAAGAGTCTTCGATTCCTAACAACACAGTGGTCATGAATTTCCAAGCTATAATAGGTAACATTACCTCACCCTACAAAGTGGTCTTTTCTGAAAAGGACCTCCCATCCCATGATCCATGTCACAATGATGCCCTTCACATTGAAGTTCTCATCCATAAACACAAGATCAAATGCATACTTATAGATGGTACTACTAGTCTCAATATCTATTCTCTAAAGTTACTTAAACAATTGGGATACTCTGAGGATCAAGTCAACATTGAATCAAGGGGTATGATGATGCAGAGCGCCATTTAGAAGGTGTTATCCACTTGCCTATACAAGTAGGCCTGGTCATGCTTGAAACTAGGTGTCAAGTCCTTAACATTGAGCTACCTTACAACATTATCCTAGAATGCCCATGGATCCATGCCATGAAAGCTGTTCCCTCAATGCACCATCAGTCTCTCAAGTTCCCATTTAATGGTATGGAGATCACTATCCCAAGAGATCCTAATCCTTTTAAATTATGTCATGTCTTGCAAGGCATTTATAAGAATTGTAACCAAGTGCCCAATAATGACAAAGCCCATGAATCCCCATTTTATGTCAATCCTAAAAATTTGACAAAAGCCTCTGCAAGTGAACCTAATCCTCATCCTATTCCTAAAATCAAAGCTCACATCCGTGATATTAGCTTTGGAGAATATGATATCTCAAAATCTTGTTGTGTTGGACAGATGCCTTTATCCCCTAAATCATATGGCCAACCACCCATTGTCAAAGCAACTAAAAAAGCAGCAATTCCTCCCCTAGCATCTCTAACCCAATTTCAAGAGCCAAAATTATTGGCTAAGGAAACTATTGAAGACATCTCATCTTGGCTCTACAAGGAGAAAAAACTAGTCAAGCAATATGGCAATGGCTTAAGGATAGTCAAAAACATGGGCTATAAAGGAAAAGGTGGCCTTGGAAAATAGAATCAAGGAACAATGGAACCCATTATTATGATGAAGAAACAAGAGAAGAAGGGGTTAGGATTTGGTAGGAAGGTACCATGCACCTTGGACATCGAGGGTATTCTCAACAAGGTGGAAGAAACTTTTCCTGCTGATTTGACATCTAATAAGGATATCATCGATGACTTTTCCCTCCATATGACTAACCTATTCACAGAATCCTCCATATTCATGCTATCCTCTATATCCCTAACATCCACCACAAACACCCAGAAAGTAACACTTGTCTACCCTGAACTTATCGATTAGGACCAACAAGGGTCCCCCATTCTAGATGTATTTTAGAATGATGAAGCTATTGCTGAGTTCATGGGACTCTGGGACATCATCCATCTTGGTGATCATAAAGCTAGTTTTTTAATGGAACTAGAGTCAACTACTTATTTTGGTGAGAATGCCAAATCCTCTAGTCACAAAAGTAAAAATAAAGAAAGATCTCTAGGTGAAAACCACACTGTGGCACCTCTCAATCACAAAATAGTAAAAACAAATGATGTATCCAAAAGTGAAAACCCTACTGTGGCACCTGAGGATGGAGGATTTGACCTTCCCCTACCATCTAAGTATCAAGAGAAATCATCTCTCCTAGTGGAAGATTCTACAGAGATAAATCTTGTCATAGAGCAAAATCCTAGAACAACATTCCTAGCAACATCACTATCATAAATAGAGCACAAAAATCTCACCAACTTCTTCTTACAAAGAACCATCAACTTTGCATAGACCTATGCTGATATGCCAGAGATAGACCCTAAGCTAGTAGTTCACTATCTCACAGTTGATCCAACAGTTAAACTAGTCAAGAAAAAGCTGAAGAAGATGCATCCACAGATAGCTCTATTGGTAAAAGTGGAAATACAAAAGTTGCTAGATGTGAAGTTCATCAGGCCTATTGATTATCCAGAGTGGGTCTCAAACATTGTACCTATGGCTAAACCTAATGGGGGTATCTGCATGTGTAATGATTTTAGAGATCTTAACAAAGCATGTCCCAAAGATGACTTTCCATTACCAAACATTGATCCTAAAGTAGACTAGACTGCAGGTCATGAAATGCTTTCTCTCATGGATGGATTCTCTGGCTACAATTAGATAATGATAGCAGAAGAAGATCAACATAAAACAACTTTCACTTGTCCTTGGGGTACCTATTGTTGGTGCATCATGCCATTTGGTCTTAATAATGCTGGGGAAACCTATTAAAGAGCAATGACAGTGATATTCCATGATCTCTTTCATTACATCATGGAAGACTATGTTGATGATATACTAGCAAAATATTCTAGAGCAAATCACATACAGGTTCTACGGAAAATCTTTGACAGACTAGAAAAATATCAAGTAAGACTCAATCCAAAGAAGTGTGTCTTCGAGGTAACATCAAGAAAACTATTGGGATACATTGTATCTCATAGAGGCATTGAAGTAGATCCAGCAAAAGTCAAGGCTATAGTGGAGATGCCTCCACCAAGAATCTAAAAGAATTAAGGAGTCTTCAAGGAAGGTTACAATCCATTAGGCAGTTTATCTCATAGCTAGCAGATAAATGTCAACCATTTCAATACTTTCTCCGAAAGGATGTCTCATTTCGATGGGATGATAAGTGTCAAGCAACATTTGATCAACTCAAAGAATATCTAGCTACACCTCCAGTCTTGGTACCACTAGTCGCTAATAGGCCTTTGATCTTGTACATCTCAACTACAATTGCAGCCCTAGGGGCTCTTCTAGCACAACATGATGAGTCAGGAAAAGAGCATGCAATCTATTACATCAGTCGAACCTTGGTGGGTTATGAACTCAATTACTCTCCTATGGAAAGAGCTTGTTTAGTAGTAGTGTTTGATTCCCAAAAGTTGAGTCATTACATGCTAAACCAACACACAAATCTAATAGCCAAAATTGATCCATTGAAGTATCTACTAGCAAAAGCAGCTCTTACAGGTAGACTAGCTAAATGGGTCATGATCCTTAGTGAATTTGACATTGAGTATGTGGATCGTAAAGCAATCAAGGGACAAGCCCTAGCAGATCAACTAGCAGAAGCACCCATGACAGATATACACCCCATGGTATTTGACTTTTCTAATGAGAATCTCTTCACTCTTTCTACCTCAATAATGTGGAAATTGTACTTTGATGGTTCCTACACACAACATGGATCAGGGGCCAGCATTATTTTTATCACACCACAAAATGACTATATCCTCAAGTCATATTGGCTTGCATTTCCTTGCACCAACAACATAGCTGAATACGAAGCACTCCTCATAGGTCTCAACACAATAGTTTAATGGGACATCACAAAACTGTAGGTATATGGAGACTCACAACTAGTCATTCAACAAGTCACTGATGAGTATCAACCAAAAGATCAAAAGTTGGTCCCTTACAAGAAACTAGTGGCTGCCTACAAACCACACTTTTATAGTATTATATTTGAGCAAATTCCAAGAGAGCATAACAAAGTTGTAGACTCTATGGCCTCTATGGGGTCACTTATAGACATGCCTACAAACACACAGAAATGTGAGTTCTTGATCGAGCAATTGTTTATACCAGTCATCGATGCTCCAACTACTAAAATCATCTGTGAACTTGTTGGTCCCAATTGCCCATGGTACGAAGATATCTATAAATACCTTAAACATGGTACCTTTCCCATTAACCTATCCACCACCCAATGCAAAACCTTTTTCTATTGTTCCTCCTATTACACTATTCTAGGTGATACACTTTATTGTCAGAGTCTCGATGGTATCCTCTTACTATGTCTTAATGTGGAAGAAGCAGAAGCTACCTTACGAGACATACATGAAGATGTCTGTGGCACACATTCTACTGGTTCTAATATTTCTAAGAAGATACTCCGAATAGGGTATTATTGGCCTATAATAGAGCAAGATACTTTACATTTTGCTAAGAAGTGTCTATAATGCCACCAGCATGGAGATTTGATTCACGCACCAACTCATGAACTACAACCTATGACAACACCATGGCCTTTTTGTCAATGGGGTCTCGACCTCATAGGACAAATCCACCCATCCTCATCCAATGGCTATAAATTTATCATTACCACCACTAAGTACTTCATGAAGTGGGTTGAAGCCATTCCCATGACCTATATCACTAGCAAGCAAATAGCCAAATTTGTCCTTAACTACCTCATTTGCCAGTATGGCATCCCCCAATCCATTATCACCAATAATGGGAGACCATTCAAGAATCAAGATGTCTATGCCTTATGCACCCAATACAATATCCAACATCACTTTTCCACTCCCTACTATCCGCAGAGTAACAACCAAGCTAAGGCTTCCAACAAAACCATTCTCAAAATCCTCAAGAAAATGGTCAATGAAGCTGGTCGTGATTGGCACCTACAACTCAATCTTGCCCTATGGGCCTATCGCACTAGTATTAGAACACCAATTGGTGCAACACCCTATACCTTGGTCTATGGCTCTAAAGCCATCCTACCTATAGAGGTCAAGATCTGATTCCTTAGAGTATCCATGTAGCACCTGATTGATGGAGAGGAGTATCGCACTTCCAGATTAGCTGAGCTAGAATTACTAGATGAGAGGCACCTTGCCGCACTTAATCATCTCCATGTCTATCAAAACTGCCTCTAGCGTAATTACAATAAAAAGATCAAAGAAAGATGGTTTCAAGTTGGTGATCTTGTCTTAAAAGAAAATCATAGAAATCAAGAAGATCAAGAAAAGAAGGGCAAGTTTGAGCCTAATTGGTTAGGACCCTTTATTGTTACAGCAGCATATGGATCAGGAGCTTATACTTTAGCTACACTTGACGGCATTCCTCTAGATGAGCCACTCAATATGTTTTACGCCTTATCCTTAGAGTATCATTAAAAAAAGGGAACAAACAAACAAAAAACAAAATAATCCATCCTCTAGTGAAAACCTGGCAAACAGGTGTCTTGGATAAGTACCATAGTGAAAACCTGGTAAATAGGCGCTATGTGTAGAGTCAACATCCATCATCTATCGAGTCTTATTCATTCCATGTCTATTTCACAACAAACTTCATACATCCATCCATAATAAAACCATTGACCTTGTTTGCATTTCCATTTCCCTATCTAGAATAGCTTGAAAATTTCTCAATGTCTGTTGTCGTCATCCCACATCTTGCTCTATCATCCATGGTTATCCTATGTTAGTAACCATAACAAGACCTCTACCAGAATGGGGGCAACTCTTTCCTTAACCTAGGTTTAGGAATGGATCCTTGTTTGTAGTTCACAAACACACCCAACACAAACACTTCAATCATTCTCCTTTCAACATATAACACCCTTTAACAGACACATCATTCCTACCAAAAGCCTTTTATCTTCCCAAGACTTTTCCTACATCATCACACAAACCAGAACTACATATTATCTCATCTCAATCTTAAGGTACCTTGATCCCATGGATATGGGTATGTAGGTAGTCTGGATTACAAAGGAAGTTTCCAGTACTTAGGTACATAAGATATCATCATTTCACCTACCCAAGCTCAAACACCTTGACCCATCTGATCACTCTACCTATAACTACATATTATCATCTTTCATCTTTCATCGTAATGTGCCTTGATCCCGTGGATACAGGGTATGTAGGCAATCTAGAATACAAAGGATGTATCCAGTACTCAGGCACATAGGATTCATCATTCTTCACCCATTTCAATCCATTGACATGGCATCTTTCTAGTCTTCCATTTATCACAATCCATTCACCTTGACTTGACTAACTCAAGTAGAAAAATAAAAAACAAATACATCCTTGTAAAGCAAAAGTCCTTAACAAACTTGAAGCAAAGCAACTTACTTACAGAGTCATATATTGCCCTACGTATCAATTGCCAACATCAGCTAAGTCAATCTCAAACCATGCAGTAGATCAACAAACCTATCTTATACAGAGTGTTCCATGATCAAGACCAACACATGCGTCTTATACAACATGTGGTATTTCCTAAAACTAGACATTGTCTTTTCAACAGATAACACCCTTTAATAGACACATCACTCCTACGATAAGGCTATTATCTTTCCTTTCCAATCTATCTTAAGCAACCTCTTGGGCAAGAGAATATGTTGGCTGTATGTTTTACTTTGTAAGTCAGTCAATTTGCTTTTTGACTTATCTTTTTTGGTCCTTTTCCAATACTTATTCAAGACTACTTTGATTTATCTATAATCTTGGTATGTTGCGATACAATACAAATTGGGGGCATAGTCATTTCTTTTGTGTGCCATGTTTGAGGAATCATCTTTAGCATCTTTCTTAGCCGCATATTTATCTTATGTGTGTTACAACCTAGCATCTTACATATTTAATACTCTTCTTGTATTTACATGTATTGAAGTTTATTTTATGTTCAAGACTATGGCTCATTCACATGTTCAACAAGGTCATATTATGTCTAAGGGATCTAAGTTCAAACCGCTTGCTTGTGGAGTCAACGTCCATGCACTCAGATATCACAACACCTTGGTCATTTATACCTTAGTGGCAAACTATCCATGTGCTATATCAAAAATAAGGATTGCTCTTTATAAACATTTGTGAAACCGTTGCAACAAGCTCATCCATTTAACCATCCATTTATCCAAAACATTATATAGTTTTCGGGCAAAGATCGATCAACAGTCTTTCTCTCATTTTCTTCTATCTCCAACACAATCTTCTAGTCAATCATCAACTCAGTTCTTCTATTGCTTCCATGTCTTTCCTCTCGAGGGGGCATCCTATGCTAGCTACACAAGGGCAACTAGCTACACTAGGGCATCAAAATTGTATGATGTCTTCAATAATCATTCTTTGATGTAATGCTATAAACCACATTGCATCAAAGAGGGGCAAAATGTAGAAACCTAAAAATGACCAAGTCTTCGAATCACTTGCATTTCATCTAGTCACCTGTAGTCAGCGTTAATTAAATAAACTAATTATTTAATTAATTTCATCAAATTCTTCCAAAACTCTAAAATTCAACATTAATTGAATAAATTGTATTTATTTAATTAATTTCAGCAAAATCAACCTTATTCTTCTAAAATTAAATAATTTTTATTATTTAATTAAATCATTATCCTCTTTCAAATTTCAAGTCCACATTAATTAAATAAATCCAATTATGTAACTAATTCATCACAAAATTCTCTCGTATCTACAATTAAATAATTTACATTATTTAACTAAATAAAATTGGTCTTCCAAATTTAAATAAATCATGCAAATTTATTTAAATTATCTCAATCCTCTAAAAATAAATAAAATTAAGTATTTTATTTATAATCTTCATGTCCTCTAATCTTGCACAAACAATTAAATAAATTTATTTATTTAAAAATTTTACTTTTTCCTCTAAAAATAAATCTTCTAAAAATAAAATATAATCACATATTTTATTTATCCTTCATCATGCAAAATAAATTAAATTTATTTAATTAATTAATTTATTTAAATCTTCATATTTTATTTATTCTTCAAAATCATGCATAATCAATTAAATAAATTTATTTATTTAATTTCAATTATCTTCCAATTCCTCTAAAAATATCATGTTAACTCATGTGCACAATTAGTCTTACTTTTAGAACTCCAAAAAAGGCAAATTACAAGTTGAGTTAATTGACTTAATCAATCTTATTTTCATCAACAACTCTTCAATTAGAAAAAAACATTCTAATTTATGAAATCAAATCTATCTTTATAAAAAAAAGCAATTATCTTAATAAAAATACCTTTTGGAGTGACACATGTCGTGTGCACATTCAGCATGAGTTATTTGATTTATCTCAACCATCCATCCTATGGAATTGTTTCATCCATTGATCGATCATGTTTGAAACCTATATAAACCCTCCTCACCTCCTTCACAAATCCTCTTCGATCATTTATTATTAGGCATTTCTTTATAGTGAATTGAGCATACATTGCATCATTGAGCACATCAATCTTTTGAGTATGAATACACTTACATTTGCTTGTTGCAAACATGGTTTTGCAACGTTATTGATAAATCTACATATCTACAAAGAGAACAATACAATCTAGGTGAAGTCTTTCTTATTTTATTTGATTTATTCATTGATATTGACTTTTTACCTAGATCGATCTCTTTATGTTATGGGTTATTAAGTTGTTATTATCATTGTTGTGATTTTATCATTCGACCTCTTAATTTTCCTCATACACACTTGGTGCAGTCAAGGTAGGAGGGTTCACAGAGTGAATTGTCCAGGTCATGTAGCAAGAGTAAACACAACGGAAACAACTCAAAGATATGAAACAAACACAAATTCAATCATTTAGTATATAATAGAATTCAAATACAAATTGGCTGGCATCATGCAGGCTTACAACTGGGGCTTAAAGACCTGATTAAAAAATATCAAAATATGCACAAGATATAGCTTTGAAGCTCCTTCACACCAAATCTATTACATCCTTATATATCATCTCTGATACAAAAGATTCCTCTGCGTCAGCCAAGAAAGGTCACAAACTCCAATGAAGAACTGTAATGTGTGTACATGGATAGGTTAGACCTAATCATGTAGAATACCTCCGCAAATGAATGGAATGATGTGTGGATCTCAGGGAAGGTCAGCCACAAACCAAAGATCATTGAATGATGTGTCTTTAGGCTCCACAAGTTGAGGAATGCTCTGCAAGTCTTGTCCTTAGCTGATTATTAGAGACTACCATGATGCTCTGTTCTGAAAAAATAGTCAAAGTTTTGATAGCAATAACTTTCCAATAACTGATTCAAAAACTCTAAATTATGGATATGATGTAGATAAATGAGTCTAGATGCTAAGTCTAGCTTCACAAGATGTGAAATGCAACTATGGCAGATGTGGACCAAACTACAAAAACTGCTACTGACTAAACTGCCTGAACTAAACTAGAAAATGAAAGGAAACAAATTGAATTGTAAGCAAACTAAAATGCAAATATTTTTGGTTGGTTCAAGATTTCTCTTGAACTAGGGATGCTCTTGCATCACTTCCATGATGGTATGGAAGAGATCATGGAAAATAATAGTCATAGCTTGTTGGTATGTTGCACCTACATTCTTGAGACCAAAAGGCATTACCACCCAATAGTAGGTTCCCCATGCATAGATAAAAGAAGTTTTATTTTGGTCATCTTCTGCAATTCTAATTTGATTATACCCAGAGAACCCATCCATCAGTGAGAGCATTTCATCATCGGCTATAAGGTTGACAATTGTGTCAATGCTTGGTAATGGAAAGCCATCCTTGGGGCAAGCCCTATTAAGATCTCTAAATTCATTGCAACAGAAGATACACCCATCAATTTTTGCAATAGGTACAAGATTGCAAACCCACTCAAGATAATCAATGGGCTTAATAAAATTGGCATCCAAAAGTTTCTAAATTTTTGCCTTTACTAGGAGTGCAATTTGGAGATGCATTTTTCTTAGCTTTTGTTTGACTAGTTTGGTATTTAGGGATACTGCCAGATGATGTACTACAAGTGAGGGGTCTAGACATGGCATGTTTGCATAAGTCCAAGCGAAGTTGATTTCTCTTTTCCTAAATAATGTTGTGAAGTTAACATTTTCCTCATTTGATAATGATGCTGCTAAAAATGTGTTCTTTGGATTCTGCGTTGTTCCCAAATTGATTTCCTTAGAATCCTCCACCAACAAAGGTGATCACTCTTGATGTGTTGAGTCTAAAGGAAGGTCAAATCCTCCATCCTCAGGCACCTCAGAGAGGTTTTCACCCTTGGATACTTCTTTAATTTTTATTTTTTCCTGGTCAAGAGGCACCTTACAGTTTTCACCTAGTGACCTTTCTTTTTTTATTTTATTTATTTCACTTTTACGACTAGAGGATTTGATGCTTCCACCAAAATATGCTAACTAAGGAAGATCCATTATGAATCCAACTTTGTGGTCCCCCAAAGGTAAACCTTTCCTTAAACCCATGAACTTTTCTATGGCCTCCTTGTTCTAGAAAATATCTAAGACAAGTGCTCCCTGTTGGTCCCAATCAATTAGGTTAGGGTAAACAAGTTGAAGGTCAGGGGGTGTGGATGATGAGGTAGATGACAT
Organism: Cunninghamia lanceolata; assembly: GCA_027924645.1. Taxonomy (NCBI): domain Eukaryota; kingdom Viridiplantae; phylum Streptophyta; class Pinopsida; order Cupressales; family Cupressaceae; genus Cunninghamia; species Cunninghamia lanceolata. Next base: position 8,721,829 of record BSBN01000389.1, read on the forward strand.
CTTGAAAATGGAGGCTTCTTGGAATAATTTGGTGATGTGGAAAGAAGAGTCATCAATGGTATCCTAACTAGTGGCCTCTTCTATAGGAAAGGCTTTGGCTACTTTATCAAGGATAAACTTGATGTCTGCAGAAGGCGGGACCTCATTTCCATACCCTAGACCTTGCCTATTATACTTCTTAGTAATAATGATAGGTTCCAGAGGTCCTTGTTCCTGCAATCCTAGTCCTCTATTTCCTTTATAGCCCATGTTCTTGATGATCCCGAATCCATTGTTGTATCATTCCACTTCTAGAGAAACTTGATCATTTTCATCATAGAAAACCTAGGATGAAATATCACTATCAACATCTTCATCATCAAGTAGTCTTGATTGGATAAATACAGTTGGAGGCATGGTGATAGTGACTTTAGATGAAATGTCTTTGGAGACGGGTAGTTTACCATATAATTTGGGCATTAAGGGCATGGTTCCTACACAATAAGATCCTTGTAAACTGTATTCACCAAGTCCTCGTTCTTTGATTTCAATCTTGAGAATAACCTTGCTAGTGGATGGCTTGGTTAGGTTAGATGGATCAACATAAGATGTGGATAGATGGGCCTTAGTATTGTTGGGTATATGATTGGGATTCTAATAGGTGGCTTGGAAATCTTGGCAATATTCAAAGGCATTGGGATCTGCAGGGATCATGATTTTCACACCATTATATGGGAATTTTAGGCATTGATGATATGTAGATGGGACTTCCTTTAGAGCATGTATCCAAGGATAGCCAAGGATAATATTATAGGGCAACTCAACATCGAGGACTTGGCATTTTGTGGTAGTAGTGATAAGAACCAACCTTTATAGGCAGGAGGATGATTCCATCTGAATCTCTTTCTCCATCATCATAAGCCTTGATTGTTATTCTTTTAGAAGTGTCAATGCTACCCTCAGTGTATCCTAGTAGTCTTACTAACTTCAGGGAACATATGTTTAGTCCAGCTCCACCATCTACTAGTACCCGTTTAACATGGCATTGGTTAATGAGTACTTCGATATGCAGGGCATTGTGATGGGATGGATCAGAGGATGTGAGGTCTTGATCAGATAAACTCAAGTGATGAGGGGATGCAATACTTTCCATCATAGTTTGGAATTGCATCATATCTATATCATTTGGTTTTGAGGACTTTTGGAGATCTTTATCCAGGATGGCTTTATGAGCAAGTGATATGTGCAATAGCTCTAAACTGGATATATGAGCAGGAGTTTTACCCAAATGGTCAAGGATGTTGTAGTCAAGGTTTGGATGAATGATAGGTGGAGGTACTCCTTGAATGGTTACACAGTTGTGATGAGTAGTGACAGCGTAGTTAGGTGCTCTTCCTCTTATAGTAATAATGGAGATTCAGGATACTCGATATGGCCAATGGTGGACTCATAAGTGTAATTGACATTTTCCCCAGTATTGGGAGCACTTTCTTTATCATGTGAAGGAAGGGGATTCTTATAAGCATCAAGGTCATAGTTGGATGTTTGCAATGGTGTTGTAACATTAACAAGTCCTTGATCGATGAGGTTTTGAATCATGTGTTTAAGTTTCATGTAGCTAGCAATACTATGTCTTGTTGTGTGGTTACACAACATGCCCCATTTTGCCTTGGCAAAATAGGGACCCAACCTTTTTTGGCTCTCCCTTTGCTTTTCTTGCTTCGAGCGGTATGGTAAAAGTTAAGTACTCGATGCAGTAGTAGTAAATCACCCATGTGCATGGACCTCATAAAGGAAGGTTAAATGTCAAAGTTATTTTTGTCATCAAAAATCTCATCAAGTGAAAGAGTGCAAAATTCTAAGCAGGTTTGCCTTTTGAATCACCCTAAAATTCCTTCAGGATAGAAAGTTATGTTCGGTCAAAGTTTGGTCAAACTAGTCACTCAGGGTGATATTTATTTAATATCCTTGATGTTTGCCAATATCCTAGATATATGTTTCAACACAACAAAGCCCAATATCCACATATTCATTGATATGTAGACATCAAATTTAAATACTAGAGGTATTTACCTATCATGAACCAATGTACGTTCCCTCAAGGTGATATTCCTTAATATCCCTGATATTCACTAATGTGAGTGCTTGCCTCAAATATAACATAAATACCTGACATTAGTACAATCCTTAATATCCATCATATTAACCAAGATCCCTGATCCTCCTTAATATGACGATGATGTCATCTTAACCCGATATAAAGAAGACCCAATATGATGATGACATCATCATATTCTTGACATCAAGAGGGGTCATCTATTTCCCAATATTCTAGATATTTGTTAATACCCCAATCCAATGCAAAGTAAAATAAAACATTAATACCCTGCACATTATCTAAGATCCCTGATCTCTACTAATGTGACTATGATGTCACTCTCACTCCAGTTTGAAATATTAATGAAGGATGTTGACATCATACTGATCTTTGAATGTGGGGATGTTTCACATACTTAAGAACCTTGATATTTCTCAAATATCCCTCATATCCACTTTTAAGATGTGTAACACATGGATCGTTATGAACCAATAGGTTGTTGCCACGTGACATATTGAATCAATCATGTCATCACCCTACATTATCATGATCGTTAAACAAAGTAAAATGACCCAATTTTGATCGTCTGTCAACGGTTAGTCAACATCATGGTGATGTCATCATCTTCCGGGGGTCATATTCCTAATATCCCTGATATTTGTGTATATGCCTGCTCGCATTAAATGCCTAATGGTGGGTGAGCCTTCAAAATTTCAAATAAGCATGTGCCACCTATTAACATCTCCAATGCTTAGGTGCCAATCAACAGATATCAACAATTAAGAATTAATCATGCCCTAATTCACTAGTGTTTGTTGATTAAAACAAGGATTTGAGTTTATTTTGAGTTTATCACATATTCAAGAAAAATTTACAGAGCCGTAGTGTGATTAAGGTGATATTACTGCAATCTGTGAAGGCAACAGAATGGGGTACGGATTCAAAAGGTGAATGGAAGAGGATAACTGCAAAGTGAACAAGTCTATTTGGATATCAATTAAATAGTAAAAGGTAGTGAATATCAGGTATGTAACAACAAAACCATCTTTTGTCATTTATGGTAGAATGAATAGGTAAAAATATATTTTAACACATTAAATCAATATGGTGATGTATGAAATGTGTTGAATAAGAATTAAAACATCCATATATTCATATAGTCATTAATTTGTATGATCACATGATATGTTAGGGTAAGAAATACATATGTTTTATCGCAGGATTCAATGGCACTCCACAAGAATAGGTCAAATGTAGAATTTCTGAAACCTATGTGTGTACAACCAGAGAGGATAGCATTCAAATATGGCTAGATAAATGACACTCATCCATGGTACACTAATATGGATGCATAGACTGCATTATCAATAAAGGGGAGTGGACATCCCCTTCTCATCAACATTTATAACTAAGGCATGTGGCATGCAGGAGGATTCCCTTATGCAATGAAGGCCACTAAGTTGGTAGTACAGTGTGCTTGTAATTACAATACCAACATGAGAAGGGTAGAGAAACATGGCTGAGTATATGCAGATTTCTCAGTTGAGGGTATTATGGCAGCATTCAATTTACCCAAGAGACCACAAGTGAGTAAAATAAATTTGGAGAAATTAGAAAAGAAATATAGTAAAACTGAAAAGGATTGTAGAAAAATCATGTACTCATGGAGATCTAATGATAGCACATACGAAGCTGCTGCAAAGCTACCTGTGCATCTATACAATTTTGATTTCACTCCTAAATATCAGTACATGGTGGGGATGCTTAGCCGCATGACAGGAAAACCAAACCCTGGAGTTTTTGAGAACTAGATGTATGGTATCATAAGAATGGTAGAAGATACTAATGAGAAACCCCAGTGGGCCAAGATCATAAGTGACAGACTAGATGAAGGAATGATGAAACTAGGAGGAAAAACCAATATGTTCCATATGACCTCATATGTGGTTTATGCCTATGCATTCAGATGCACATTCAGTGGTTTGCAAACATCAAGTAGGGTTGGTAGTAACCCTAGAGATGTAAACATCTGGGATCATTACCCATAGTTGAAATAAAGAGAGTCTCTCCAACATTACTAGAGAATGAATGAATCATTTTCCATGCATTTAGTAAGGATTATGGAAGAAGATAGAGCAAAGAGGATGAGCATGGAAGCTCAAGCCCTGATATTCAAGCATAGGGCTTGGTTCATCCAATTTCCCACATTCAAATATATAAGAATAGAAGGCTTCACTGGGAAGCCTCTCATGTTGCCAAGATACCCAACTAACAAGGCCATCCTGATGGAGATGGTTAGGCAGATATTGCCTTCATTTGAAGCCTATGTTGAGAGAGGTAAGAAACTTAATGTCCTGTTCCCAATCATGATTGGGTGGTATATGTGCCCTGACAAGGAGAGTGCCAAAGTTTGCACTTGATGTCATTATAGCCATTCTCATTGTCCAGGAAATATGACCCATATGATAGGATGCAAGCACTACACAAGAAACCAATGCATCAAATGCATATCCATTAGGAACCCATGTTTAACCCTTCTCTTCACTTTGTTAGTATATTACTATTGGACGCATATGCTTTGTAAGTCATCCTGTGAGTATATTCTATTATCCCATATTCATGGGGAGTAATAGTTGTTTAGATTAGATTTAGTATATAAGTACATGTTGAGGCCAATGAAGGCATCCACGAATTTATTGTATTAAGCTTGCTCAAAGGAGGTTGCCCCCTCGAAGTGGCCTGCGATCAATAAATTCCTTTTGTGTTTTTGCTATTTCTATTATTTCATGCATTTTTCATTATATTGTTGTAGGAGGTTCCTCTCATCTAGTATCAAAGCGCTTTCTTGGGCTCACTAGGTGGAATTTCTACTAATTTTTTTTTGCAGTGGCCTTTAGGCGTTGTGATTATTGTAGTAGTTCTTTTTTCTTTGCATGTGTATTGTTCATTTCAATTGCAGGCTCAGATTATAGAATAATCCATATCTGCTTAAGTGTGGGAAGTACCTGGGCATAGCCCTAAAACTCATTGTGAGGAGTGCCACAAGAACCTCAAAGTAGTTGACCCATTGAGAGGACCTGCCAGCGAAAAGGGCAATGGCCCCTACTTGATTGACTAGTTTCCATCTGTAAGGTAAACCAAGAGTTTTTGTTTGTGGCAAAGCGGTTATGAGTTTTACCTGATCCATGGAGTGAGGGGTACTGCCTCAATACGCAAGTCGTTAGACAGCATTGGTAGCTGAGTGAATCCCCTGAACCTTTAGGAAGCTAAACATACCTAGGGTCCATATCTATTGCCAACTGACAAATCGTAGATTGAATCTATCTAGAGTCGTTTGCAGATCTTGTTACAAATCACTTCCTTGCTTTAGCTTTGTTTCCTCTAAAAATTTACTAGAACCCCTGAAATTCCATTCTGCATATTTCCTTCCTTGAGAACCCTATCCTAAATTCCACTTATCGAAGCCAGAAATCCCACATTTGTCTATTTTTAGGGTTTTCCATAACTTCTTTGATTCTCACCCAATCACCTTCAAATTTTGCCATAGTGTTCATTTCTTATTTCTGCATCTTTGTCCCTCTTGGACAAATTTTCCCATTCTTTCATCCCACTTTTGAAATTCCCATTTTATGCTTCCCTGTCCCTCAGAAAGTGTCCAAAACCTAGTCAAACCCCAATTACCCATTAGAGTTTTTCCCAAATCTAAATTTTCCTTTACTAAAAAAGTTTCTATTTTTGTTTTTGTACCCATTCCTAAAAAAAAAAACTCATGGTTATGGTTGTCACCCACGCAGGAGCAGAAAACATGGAGGATGAACTTGTAGCCCTCAAGACTAAACTCCAAGATCTGGATGAAAAAATTATTGACCTCAATATTCAGCATTTAGCCATTAACAATAGACTGCAGCCAGAGTCTTCTACAGACATTGGGTTCTCTTCTTCTAGAAATTTTCATGGGTCAAAGCTTGATTTTCCTCGCTTCAATGGTGATGATCCGACTGGATGGATATACCGGGCAAAACAATATTTCAGTCTATATAATACTTTTTATGTTAACAAAGTCCCACTTGCATCCTTTCATTTGGAACATGATGCCCTTCAATGGTTCTGTTGGTACATCAAGGCTCATGAAGAGCCAAAATGGACAAATTTTTGCAAACTCATTTTGCAATGATTTGGCCCTAGTGCTTTTGATGACTTTATAGGAGCACTCACTAAACTTTGCCAAATTGGCACTGTGAGAGAATATCAGACAAAATTTGAGAAACTGGCGAATCACATAGAGGGATTGCCTGATGAATTCTTCAGGAGTTGTTTTGTCAGTGGTCTGAAGGATGCAATCTGATCTGAGGTTAAAATATTCTGTCCCAACATAATGATGGAAGCCCTAGGGTTGGCTAAGTTGGCAGAGGAAAAGATCATAGCTCAACAGTGCTCCAAATCCAATTTTGTTCCATTCAAAAACATGGTTTCCCAATGACCTCTAATCACGCCATCTCCTAGAACAACTCCTATCAAGCATTTGACTGAAGAAGAGATGCAAACATGTAGAGAAAAAGGGCTTTGTTATAATTGTGATGAGAAATTCACTTGGGGACATAGATGTGTTGAGTAAAATCTCTATCTCTTGGATGTGAATTCTCCACCTACAACTAAAGTTTATGAAGATGCTCAAGATATAGTAGATGATTAGGTTGAAACTCAACAGCTGCCTGTTGACCCTACTTCTGAGGAAGACCACCCAGAGATCTCTCTCCATGCTTTAGTAGAAGTCACCACCCCACAAACCATGTGGGTCAAGGGTTACTTCAAGAAGGTCCCTCTTACAATACTCATTGATTTTGGTAGCACTCATAACTTCATTGATCCTCGGATCGCCAAACAGGCTGATTGTTTTGTCCATCCTTGCTCCAGCTTTGAAGTCATGATTGCCAATGGGGGCACATTACCTATCAAAGGCAAGTGTCTCAATGTGTGTATCTCTATTGGAGATTATAACCTATGCTCTGACATGCTTGCCTTTCCCTTAGGAGGATGTGATGTGGTTTTGGGCGCTCAATGGTTACACACACTTGGACTCATCTTATGGGATTTTTCTAAACTTTGGACGCAATTTTCAGACAATGGGAAAAAACACACATTGAAGGGCTTACAACTAGGGTCTCTCAGCATTATCAGTTCACATCACATGGAAAATCTCCTTAAGAAGAATTCACATGGTGCCATCACTCAGCTCCACTCCATTCAAATGTAACCATCAGTGGTCTCCACTACTCCTTCAGATCTACAATGAATTTTGGATAGATATGCATGTGTCTTTGCCAAACTAGTGGGATTGCCACCTTCATGACCAAAGGACCATCGTATTCATCTCCTTCCTAGAAGCATTCCTCCCAACATCAAGCCCTACCACTACCCATTTCACTAAAAGATAGAGATTAAGATGCTCATTCGGGACTTACTGAAGCAAGGTATTATTCACCCTAGTACCAGTCCCTTTTCTTTAATAGTTCTTCTTGTCTAGAAAAAAGATGGGTCATGGTGCCTCTGCATTGACTTCCAAGCACTTAATCACATCACAATCAAGGATAAGTTTTTGATTCATGTTGTTGATGAGCTTCATGGCGCTCATTTTTTCTGCAAGTTGGATCTTCATTTTGGGTATCACCAAATTCGGGTTCATGAGGATGATATCCATAAAATAGCTTTCTGCACGCATGATGGCCACTATGAGTTTTTGGTCATGCCCTTTGGCCTCACTAATGCTCCTTCAACATTCCAAGCATTGATGAATAAAATATTCTAGCCCTACTTGCAGAAATTTATTCTGGTCTTCTTTGATGATATCCTCATCTATAGTAAAACATGGGCTGAGCATCTCCAACATCTGGATATTGTACTGCAACTTCTCTCTGATCATCATCTCTGTACAAAATAGTCTAAATGTGTTTTTGGCTAGGAGGAAGTGGAGTATCTCAAGCATATTGTTTCATCCCAAGGGGTTCGAGTGGATCTTGCCAAAATAGAAGCCATGAAAAATTGGCCGCATCCTCAGACACTCAAGAGCCTCCGTGGTTTTTTGGGATTGATTAGCTACTATCTCAAGTTTGTTAAGGATTATGGGAAGATTGCAGCTCCATTAATAGCTATGTTGAAAAAGGATACTTTTACATGTACACATGCTACTGAGTGTGCATTTCAAAAACTAAAACAAGCTATGTGTACTACACCTGTTATAGCTATGCCAGATTTTTCCAAGACCTTCACTATTGAGAGTGATGCTTGTGGCAATGGACTTGGTGCTATTCTCCTTCAAGATGAACATCCCATTGTGTTCACCAACAAAGCCCTTTCTGGTAAGAATTTAGTACTCTCTACATATGAGAAGGAAATGATGGCTATTTTGCATGCAATACAGAAGTGGCGACCATACCTACTAAGGAATCATTTCTACATCAAGACTGATCACCAGAGTCTAAAATATTTCCTGGAATAGTGGGTCTCCTCCCCAGCACAACATAAATAGGTTAGCAAACTTATGGGGTAAGGACAATATTGTGGCAGATGCTCTTTCTTGCACATTTGATGAACAAGCTTCTCTTTCAGCTATTTTTATGCGTATTCCAAATTGGATGGAATCTGTCCAGCAATGCTATGTCAATGACTCTTCATTATCTCAAATCATCCAGCAGTTGGCCAATAACCCTTTTGTTGTACCGTATTACTCTTGGGATGGTGCTTCTCTGAGATACAAGGGTCGTCTGGTCCTTCCCCAGACCACAAATCTTCAACAAGCTATCTTCTATTAACTCCATGCTTCTCCATCGGCAGGGCACTCTGGGTTCCTCAAAACTTATGAGTGGGCACAACATAACTTCTTTTGGAAGGGAATGAAAGGGGAAATTCAACTGATGGTGGCTGAATGTGATACCTGCTAGCACAACAAGGGTGAAACAAAACTCCTTCTTAGATTGCTTGAACCCTTGCCCATCCCTACACAGATTTGGACAGATATTTCTATGGATTTCATTGAGGGGCTCCCTAGATCTGGAGGAAAGACAACAATCTTGGTTGTGGTTGATCACCTCTCCAAATATAGTCATTTTTGTGCCCTCATTCATCCCTATACTACCTCCTTAGTCGCACAAACTTTCATGGACTAGATCTTCTGTCTTCATGGAATCCCTTCTTCCATTGTCTCAGATCATGATGCAACTTTCACCAGTCATTTTTGGACAGAACTATTTTGACACACTGGCACCAAACTAAAGATGAGTAAAAGGTATCACCCACAAATAGATGGTTAGACTGAAATTATCAACAAATGTTTGGAAACTTATCTTCGTTGCTTCACCTCAAAACAACAGCATCAATGGGCAAAGTGGCTCTCATTGAATAGTGGTACAATACCTCCTACTACACTGTATCTAAAATGACTCCATATGAAGCAGGCTATGGTCAGGCATCTCTAGTGCTCCTTCCATACACCCCCAGTAGTTCACCAGTTCAGGAAATCGACATAGTTCTTTGAACTTGATATCAAATTTTTCACATTTTATAGGACAATCTTCACATGGAAAGAAATCAAATGAAACAACAAGCCGATCAGCACTGTTCTGAGCACACTTTTCAACTAGGTGATATGGTTTTTCTTCATCTAAAGCCATACAAGCAATCATCCCTAAAACTCAAAGGGAATCATAAGCTGGCTCTAAAGTTCTATGGGCCATATAAGGTTCTTCAAAAGATCAGATCAGTTGCTTATAAATTGGAACTTCCTCCTTCTTGTGTTCATCTAGTATTTCATTTATCTTGTCTAAAGAAAGTTCTTGGCACCAACATCAGAGCACAAACTATTTTACTAGAACTAGATAATGAAGGATCCATCATTTTGGAACTAGAGGCAATCCTCGATAGGTGCACTCATCAGCTTCACTCTTGATCCATCACAGAGGTATTAATTCAGTGGCGCAGAATGCACCCAAAGGATGCTACATGGGAACCACTCCTTCAGATTCAACAATAATTTCCACATCTTAAGCTTTGAGGACAAATCTTTTCTAAGAGGGAGGGGATGTTAGGAACCCATGTTTTACCCTTCTATTTACTTTGTTAGTACATTGTTGTTGCACGCATTTGCTTTGTAAGTCATCTCGTGAGTATATTCTTTTATCCCACATTCATGGGGAGTAATAGTTGTTTAGATTAGACTTAGTATATAAGTACGTGTTGAGGCCAATGAAGGCATCCACAAATTTATTGTATTGAGCTTTCTCAAAGGAGGTTGCCCCCTCAAAGTGGCCTACGATCAATAAATTCCTTCTGTGTTTCTGCTATTTCTATTATTTCATGCATTTTGCATTATATTGTTGTAGGAGGTTCCTCTCAATATCAAGGACTACCTACCCAATTATGATGATGAGATGGAAGTGAGAAGGAGGGGTTATCAAAGGGTTACTCTAAAGAAAATCCACACATTGGATTGAATATCTATGCCAGTACAATTGCATGAAGATGATGGCATGGTCATGTCCCAGGAATATAAGGACAAGAAAATATATAATGAAACAATATCATCCCCTTATTGGAATCGGCCAAAAGTGACCTCATTAGACAAGATAACACAAAAGTTCATACAATTAACCAAAGATTGGGTAGATGCAGAGGTTACAAAACTGAAGAAAAGGGGATAGCCCTCACTATTGATAAGAAGAGAAAGAGATAAGAGTTGATAGATGAAGAATATGATGATTTCCTTAAGGAGAAGAGGGCATCTAAAGGAGAGATGCAGCAGGGAAAATCCAAGAAAGGAAACCAAGTTGTAGGTGTAAGAATCATATGTTATCCTCAACCTATGGAGGATTTAGCCTCATTTGTTCCTACTTTTATAGAAGAAGGGGAAAGCACAGATGATGGTCATCTTCTGATAAGAAGAGAGAAGAAGAAAAATTAGGAAATGCCACAGAAGAAACAAACACCTACAATGAGGGAATCATATTGAAATGAGTAGGTGGTGAGGGAATCAAGAGAACTTTGCAGCATGAAGTTCTCGTTCTTAACATAGTACATTTCAAGATTGAATTGTTAAAGGAGTAGAGAAAAGAGACATATAATAAAAGAAAAGATGAGCAATCTTTTCCATTGGATGAAACAGAAGAGTTATCTAATGATGATGTTGTAAATGAAGTGTTTGCCAGTTCTATGGATAAATTGGTAAAGAACACCAAGATGACTCCTCGTGGCATCCCCACAGTATAAAAGGAGGTTGAAGCAGAAGAGATAGAAGAAGGTAATCCTAAGATTTTGGCACAACAAATTGGTTTGGCTGGGTTAGTAGATCAGGTTACCAGCCCAGTAGCTATAGATTTGACATACAAGGGTGAGGAAGACCAAAACAAAGGCAAAGATCTACCTCTAGCGAAGATCTACCTCTAGAATAAAAGAAACTAGAAGTCAATGTACACATAAAGGAGGATGAAGAGATGCTTGATCAAGATGATGGTTAGGATAATGAACAAGTACCTGAGAAGGAGCCAAACAAAATGGAGATAGATAAACCCTAGGATTCTAAAGAGGCAAGAATGCCAAAAGATGGAGAAAAGGGCCCTCAGGTAGGTGATGATCAGGAAAAGGAAGAAAATGTGAATAAATAAAGTAGGAAAGATCATCAAGGTATGATAGAGAAGAACAATCCTAGTCCTCATGGAGATCCACCACCACCATGGGATGAGTAGGATAATAGTGAGAAACTAATACCAGATGTCCTTATGAATGAGGAAGAGAATGATGAGGATGACCATGATGAGAAGATTCTCAATGAACAAGAAAAAGATCCTTCACCACCAAGGGTGGAGCAAAACACTAAATCACAAGGTGTTCACATTGAATATAAAACTAGCAAGGGTCTACAAATGATGTGTCATATTGGTTGCAACAAGAGGTTCAAGCACATCCACCTAGTGTTGCATCAGAATTTGATATTACTTGAATATTTTCTTCCAATAGAGCCAAGCCAAGGAGAAGGGATAGGGCCACATTAGAAATAAAGAGAGATCAGACAATAGGTAGGAGGATAGCTGAAGTAGCTATACCTGTGGTAGAAAAAGCTAAAGGGGAGATAATTGTTAGTGAGTTTCAAATGACCACTATTGATTTAGGCTTTACTACTGAGCAACAAGAGCTCCAAAAGGCCAAAGATATAACTGCTTCTCTATTGAAAAGTGTAGAAAGAGATAAGAATAAAAATAAGGTGCATAAAGAGCATATTGTTGAATTGCATACATTTATAAATGGCTTGATAGACCCACATAATATGCCATTCAACTAATCTACCCCACTAACCATTATATCACATGATGAAGTAACAGGATTGGATATTATGAAACAAAAAGCACATATGATGGACAATCGGTTCATCCAATTCATCACAGAGGCAGAGAAGGTGATAAAGACCTCTCTTAATAATTGGAACCTACTCAGCACATTAAAGAGCAAGGTTGATAACTTGCAGAAGGGAAGTAGGGCAAAGGTCTTTCAAGATTGAGAAGCATCTGATTGCCCTAACAAAAATGAAATGCATAGATGTCAATGTCTTGGTTTACAACAAAGTATTGAATAACCAGACATCTAAGCTATTGAGCATATGGTATGAAGATACCAAATTTGAGAGTGACATCCTTAGGAAGTGCAATGTAAAACTCAGGGATATTAGTGTGAGATTGCATAAACTCCTATCTAATGAAGTAGAAATCTTGGAGGCTCTTGAAGAAAAGGTGGAAGGGAAGATTGAAAATCAAGATGCAAACTTCGCAGTAAAGGCCTTCCAAGACAATTTCAAAACTACTGCAAATGACCCCCTCAACCACCTATCAAATGATACAATCAACAAGGCCATGAGGATGAAGGCAAAAGTGGAAAAGTATAATGAAATGTTGAATAGTAGGAAGAACAAATGGACTGCATTGCAAGCACAAGTAAAGTCACAAGAACATGCAGTTATCAAGGCCAAAATCTAGGATGGAGGAGAAATTGAAAGGATAGTGCAATCATATGAGCCCATCAGGGGAGTAATAATTGTGCCCATAGAAGAACATGATTTATCTATTGATGAAGAAGATGAAGAATAAACATGGTGCACATGATCATGTAAAGGAGATGATACCAGATGGTTACCAATTGGCAACCTGTGCCACGTGTATGTCCATTGACTTGGTCAAGGAGTAATATACACCATTGATCTTAAAAGATAAATCTTGATCATAGGATCCTTGTAACTGCCTCCTCCTCTTGTTCTATAAAAGGGAGATGGATTGCATTTTTTGATTCATTCAAAACTTAATTGAGATTAGATTGTTGAAGCATCAGGACTAATTATCAAGGCTAATTGTAAATGTACATCTCTTTTGTATACTTAGTGAAGAAGAAGCTTTGATTACATACAATCGTAAACTTTGAGTAATCTGTGAATGGATTCATGACTTGTACTTTGATTTGATGTGTCCCTTGGAGTGCATTTCATGTTGTGCTTGTTGTCTTCATTCCATTTCTATCGAAGTTAGGATCAACCATACTTAGTTGTAGAACATCCTAGTGAACATATGGTTTGATTTCCTTCTCTCCATGACAGTATCAGGAATGTATGTGGATCAAGAGCTAAAGATTCAACCATTTCACTAAAGTTTAGCAAGCATTCATTAAAATTTGTTTGATTTCATTCAAAATCATAATCATAATTATGAATTCATAGAAAATCTAAAGCAAATACAGGAAATATGTTGATATCTCATAGATAACTGAACATTCATAGCATATTTGAGTTAAAAAGCATCTATAATTGATAATATCATGCAAATACATATAAGTAATAGCAATAGTCATGTAAATATCTACCTATAAGCACATCATTTAGGTGAATTTATAGTGCAGAAGTTAAATTCAGTCACATCAATGGAAGAACAGAAGAATTGATCAAATTTTGAGAATATCCTCATCATCTTTTAGATGCAGTAAGATTAACCTTGTTTGTTAAAGAATTTGTAGAAAGAAGGTATTTTCAGACATCAGCTCTTGGAATTAGAAACGTAAGGCCCCTTGAATGGAAAATAACAAGGCACATCAAACCAATGAGCAACATCAATAGATTATGAACTAATCCATAGAGACTTGGGATCATGAATTCTTTGAATTCATCATATCTTTCAAGATGATAAAGGTTTGATTTGCATTTCTTTATCTATGTGTGTTTATACCTAACATCATAACCAACATAAATTAGTAGTAGAAGGAGGGCCGATGGTTTCCTAGTTCCTAAAATGGTCACTTGGACATCATCTATGCATTTACACAAGGTGATCTTATCAAAGCTCATAAGAATTTGTTATATTTTAGGTATTTATGCAAAGTTCACTTGTTCCAAGTTAATCTAAGAGTTCTGATCATAAATATCTTAGTCTTGTGTATGAATACTCTAATCTTTGCACTCAATTCTTTGAAGTTCTCAATATTGAGTCACTATTCAGGTTTTCTTACAAATATCCCATAGTATTCCCATCCTTGTGGTCAAATAATTTGATATTGACAGTTAGGAATTCAAGTCCGTGTTCTTATTTGCATTCTATGCAAATATTGTGCAAATATCTGGTTACTATATATTCTTGATCCTAAATATCTATTATAGAAGGTCATATCCCTTGATCTTTACAAAGATTCTATCAAAATATCCACATTCTATCTCAAGTTGTAGAATCCTAGCTCACAGACCTAATACGAGGTCCAAATCCCTTGGACTCTTGGAAGAATTGCCTATTCGTGGACTTAGACCCCGTACAACTAATATTCATCATAGTCCTGAGTCTAATGCATCTACATCTTCATCCAGACATATTGTAAAACCTCCAGTTTCTCCAGCTATATCATAGACACCTCCAAGATCTCCAGTTATACCTCAAGTGCATCAAGTACAAATCACAATATCTTTCTTTGCAACTCAGTCACCTCTTGTGTTTATGACATGCCATCTTTTGCCTAAAAATCTTGACAAAATATGTCTAAAATATCACCCTTATCAGGATGCAGAAGACCATATTAGAACCTATAAGGAAGCCTACTTTAGAGCAAGAATAGAACATCAGGATGTTGTGTGTATATCGGTTCCCTATTCCTTAGGAGAAGAATCCTATAGCTGGTACATCAGTCTTATTGAATCAACCATCCACACCTGAAATGCTTTAGAAAAAGATTTCTTAGGAATATTTAAAATACCAGTAGACCTCATTGTCACTTATCATATGTTTGCCACTATCAAAACAGAAGAGGGATAGATGATTTCTAACTACAATGCTGGGTTTCAAAAGATGTATTCCAAATTAGTTTCTCCATACAATGTAGCTGATGAGACAGCCAAGTCCATATACTATTCAGCTTTAGATCCCTTGACATTTATGTTCATTAGAAGAACACATCCACCTATCACTTCACTAGTAGGCACCTTTGAAGAAGCCATTAAAGTCAATCAACATTTAACACCAAGTTTTACACCTAATATTGTATATCCTGCATATCCTGTGCAACCACAAGGTAATGGAGTCATGATACCTCTAACCATCATGCCTAGTCCCTTGCTGGCACCTCCACTTAGCATTATGCCTCCTCCAAATGAAAATGGCCAGATGATACCTCATCCTAGACAAACACCTTAGGATGAAGGACAAAACAATAATGGCAGTTCCTTCTTCAAACCTCAACAAGAGAATATGGTAGCTAAGGTTCAGGAAGTGAACAATGACATTAAAGAAATATATGTATAATTAAGGAAGTTGGCCACTGACATTACACATATGAGAAGCCAAAACTTTTATTCTCAACCAAATCAGAACAAAGGATATCCTGATAAAGGATATGGAAAAAATAATGATAGACCTGGGAATGCTGACAAAGGATACAACAATGAAAGGAATTTCAACAACAATAACAACAATGTTGCTCCTAGGCCACCTAAGAACATGGAACACTAGGCCAAACAATGGTTCATTACCATCACCATTGGACAATCAGCCCCCTAATGAACCTAAGAAAACAACTAGGGTGAACTTAGCAGAATTTGCCCTCACTAATTGGTGGAGGATGCACAATACTAATGTACATACAGAGTTAGACTATCCCCAGTTTAAAATAGTGGCTAGTATCTTCCAGCTTGAATTGTCTAATACTGCAGGAGATCATTCTCATCCTGAAGGGAATTGGATTGGTCCTTTAAGGTATGAGTCCACCTTGATGTTAGAAAGTTCCACCAGTCATCAGCATCATCAAATGACTTCCACACATGAGAATTATGCATTATCATGTGAGGAATCTACTTTAGAATTTGAGACAAATTATGTGTTCCCCTTTGAGGATGAAAATGAACCAGAACTAGAACATGAAGAGGTTCATGCTTATTAATAGCAATATCAGGGCAGGCACAACTACAATCTTAGGAGTAATCTTGACAGACCATCTGGTCCTTTAACCACCTCAATTCCTCCCACCAATTTCAACACTTCACCTAATCCCAAAGCTAGTAATAACCCTAGTCCTCCCAAGGTCAGTACTCAATATTTTACACCCTAGAATACAGTATCAAAAGCCATCAGTTAGTTGCCTAAATCTAACAAATTAGTCACATATCTGGCTAAAGAGATGAAAAAGGTTAAAATGAGCTTCCTTGTCAGAACTCCTTAAAACCCTAGTTATCAAGAAAGCCTTCTTGAAATACTTGGATGAGTCCACACCAAAGGATTATAGTCGCTATCAAAATCCTAGTCAAATCTTGACTAGAGATCTTATGTTCAAAGAGAATAATGTTAAACATAAAGTGTAGGCTATTGTCCAGCCTGCCAAGACATCACATATGACTCTGTATAGAGACAAAAATGAATCACCCCCATTCTTACTCACGTTAAGAATATTTGGAAAGAACTTGCATAATTGCTTAGTGGATTCAGGTGCATCAACAAATGTGATGCCACTATCCATTTGCAATGCCCTAGGATTACATCCTGTGAATCCTCTTAAGAAAGTAACACAACTAGATAAAATTGAAGTGTGGTAGGGGAATTAACACCTATCTACATGCAATTAGCGTCAGATCCTAGGCTCTTGTATTACATTGAAATTCAAGTAGTGGATATGCATGATACCTATGGGATGCTACTCAACAAAGATTGGTCAAAAACACTCAATGGTTACATGTCCACTAAGTTTAGCCACATGTACCCCTAATAGATTGGTCAAAAATTGGTCAATAGTATATACTAGGGGTATATACTATTAGACCTCAAATGGTTTAGATATAGGAGGTCTTGATGTACAATATACACACACATAGAAATGTTGATCAGGACAATAGTATGATCATAGAATCTAATTGCAGTTCAATTGATGATGATGAAACAAATCACTTTAAAGATTTTTAATTGTACTTATCCAGAGAGATGCAATGTTGCCAGATACTAGGTATATCCACTGAGGATATCTTAAATGAAGGTTGGTGTAGGTTACATGATGAAGCACATTCAGAAAAGGATTGTGATGCATGCTTAGACATGGTTGAATTGGAAAGAACTTATAGTGAGAAAGGATCATCTTCAACCAAGGTAAGTACAATGTCTAGTTATGATGATACTGACTCTTATTTGTCATCTTCAGATACAAAAGAACCTGAAGAAAATACACATCATGATGAGGCTTGCCTATATAACTTAGAAGAGACCTTGTTGAATGATGAAGATACTTGGGGAAAGGAAAGTGATATCATCCCAGGGACTAATTGCTTAATTGAGTTAGAATATGAATTGTCATATGAAGACAAGGGAAGTAACTTGACAAAGTTTAAGGAGTTTCTATCTAAGAAAATTCAAAGACTTCTTTTGCAGAAAGTTTTTCCACACCACGCTTTAATTGAAGCATGGTGCAAACTCCATGAGGCACCACATTCTAAAATCACATGTGCCTTATGCTTGCACATACTAAATAAGCAAGAGCAACTATATTCAAGGACCAAGTTGTCTGATATCAAGGACATGTCAAAAGACAAGAAGAAAGAGATTAAAGCGCATTAGGAAAGTGATAATGATGATACTATAGAAATGAAAAGAAGGGATGTATCATGTTCATATCTACCACCAGAAATGACAAAGTGAACCTTAGAAGCTGAGATTGATATCAAGTGGTGTAGCTACTAGAGCCAAAAGGAAAAGAAAAGGTTTCGATAAGCCATTAGCAGAAGATAAGCCATGGATCCTCAGATTTGATGGATCCAAGTCTAAATAAGGAGATGGAGTGGGTATAGACCTCATTGACCCAGTAGGAAAATCCTTTTTGGTAGCATACAGATTGCAATTCCCATGCACTAATAATGTGATAGAATATGAAGCTTTAATCCACGGGTTGTTGTTTGCTCTTAAGAAGAAAGTCAAGATTCTGCATATCTATGGAGACTCAAAATTAGTGGTGAGACAAGTGAGAAGTATCTATATTTGCAATTAAAAGAAGTTATCTAACTATAGGCATAGAGTTTGGGACCTAATTGAAGAATTTGATGCATTTAATATCACACATGTTCCTAGAGGACAAACTTATAGAGCAGATGCCTTAGCACAAGCTGCCAATACATTAGAGATTTTGTCCATTTCTAGATTAAAGAGATTTTTAGTTGAGCTAATATTAGTACCTTCTATACCTAACAATGTTACTAATCTTCAAGTGTTTGATGATGATCAACATATCTTGGATTTCACAAAAAATAGAGATATATTTGATGCACAAATCCTATATGAAAAGAATTTGGAAGATCATGTATGGGAAGAGGAAGAAATTATGGACTTGCCTAGTAATAGGATCCCCAAAGGTATGATATAATTAGAAAAAGCATTTGATCTACATAATATAATGAAACAAAAGGACCTCCCCAAGACAGATGGAGGAGAATATTCACCAGTCAATATAGGACAAAATGAAGACACAAGGAATGTCTTGGTTGGTAAGGTTTGTTTTGAAGAAGAAAAGAGAAGAATAATCCAAGCATTAAAGGATTACATTCATGTTATTGCCTAGACTTATGATGAGTGAAAGACATATGACACATCAATTATCACTCACTCCATTCCATTGAAACCAGATGCCAAGCCTTTTAGGTAAAAAACAAAGGCCAGTCAATGCATTATTGGAGCCTATAATCTTTGAAGTTAAGAAATTGCTGAATGCTAGAATCATATTTCTATTCAAGCACTCAACATGGGTAGCCAATTTGGTACTAGTATGAAAGAAAAATGGTGACATACACTTATGTGTAGACTTTAGGAATCTGAATAGAGCTTCAGAGAAAGATAACTATCCTTTGCCACCATTGGATGAAGTTTTGTAGATAGTGAATGGAGTTCAAATGATGTCCTTCCTAGATGGTTTCCAAAGATTCAACTAGGGAATGGTAGATGAAGTAGATAGATTAAAAATAGCATTCACCACTAAGTGGGGAATATTCACTTATAGATGCATGCCTTTTGGCCTGATCAATGCTAGAGCCACATTCTAGCACGCAATGGACATAGCATTTAGAATCTTAGCTGGCAAATGCATAGTCATATACATGGATGACATGACTATATTCTCAAAGAAGAGGAGTGATCATATAGAAGACCTCATAAGAGTACTCAAGAAATGTGAGAAATATGGTATCTCACTCAACCCAAAGAAATGCATATTTGGGGTAACTACAGGTAAGTTACTCGGTCACTTAATATCTGAAAATGGGATCACCATTGACCCTTCTAGGGTAGAATCCATCATGAAGTTGCAATTTCCTAGGAGTAAGAAAGAGCTCAAGTCTTAATTTGGTAAGATAAAATTTGCAAGAAAGTTCATCATAGGGTTTACAAAAATTGTTAGGCCACTCAATGCAATGCTTAAAAAAGATGCCAAGATCAAATGGACACCAAAAGCAAAGGCTACATTTAAGGACATCAAGAAGTCCATATCAAATGCACCCATCTAGATCAGCCTAGACTACAAAAAGGAGTTTTATATTTATTCATTCGCTTCAAAACATGCATGTGCAGCCATGCTGACAAAGAGGAATGAAGACAAAGAAGGAAACCCATAGCTTTCATGAGTTATCCATTCAGAGATGCAGAGCTTAGATATATGGATGTTGAGAGACAAGCTCTTGCCTTGGTCAGAGTAGTAAAGAAATTTAGACATTACATATTGAGAAGTAAGATAATAGCTATGGTACCTAATGCAGTAGTCAAAATGCTCTTGATGCAGAGTGAACCTGGAGAGAAAAGAGCCAAATGGATAAAAGTCCTTCAAGAATATGACATGGACATAATAGCTATGAAACTGGTCAGAGGTCAAGCCCTAAGCTAGATGATCTCTAAGATTGATCCTAACATAGTGAGCCAACAATATGTTGTGAACATAAAAGAAAATAAAGAATGGTACTCAGATATCAGACATGTCCTAATCACTAGGAGATGCCCACAGAAGATGCAAGCTTCTCAAAGGAGAGATTTGAAGATAAGATCACAAAAATACATGATCAAAGGAGGGGTCCTTTTCAAGAAGAACTATGAAGGAATGTACCTCAGATGTCTGGACAGACCAGAAGTAGATAAGGTCCTTAAAGAGTTACATGACAAATTTGGAACAACACATGACTCTCATTTAGCCACTACACATGCTATCTTGAGAGCAGGATACTATTGGCCAACAATTTTTAAAGATAATGCTAAGCATATCAATGTTGTCATACTTGCCAAGTTGTTGCTAATAGGGAGAGATATGTTGCTCAACCCTTATAGCTAGTTATGGAGATGCGCCCATTTACCCAATGGGGCATGGATTTCATAGGTCCTATCAATCCTCCATCATCTTCAAGCCACATGTATGTTTTGACAATCATTGATTATTGTACCAGGTGGACTGAAGTAGTTAGCAGCAAGACTTACACTGCAGAAGATATGATTAAATTCCTAGAGAACAACATAATAAATAGGTATGGAATTCTATATTCCCTTGCATGTGATAATGGGCCATCTTTTGCATCATTAAGATTATCTAGTTGGCCTTTTGATTATGGAATCATTTTAAAATTTTCTTCAAATTATTACCCTCAAGGAAATGGCTTAGTAGAGTCAACAAATAAAAATTTATTGATCATAAAGAAATTGATAGAAAAGAACCCTATGGAGTGGAATACCTTGCTCAAGTATGCCCTATGGGTTGATCAAACTACAATGAAAATTGCTTTAGGAAATTCTCCTTACCAATTAGTGTATGGGGTGGATCATATCCTCCCTATCAACTTGAAGATCCCCACACTGCAGTTTGCACAAGAATACTTTGGCATAGATAACAAACAAGAAGTTAGGTTGCTTCAACTCATACACCTAGAAGAAAAAAGAGATAGGGTGATTGACCAATTCGCTAAGCATTAGGATACTGTCAAATGTTGGTTTGACAAGAGGAACAAAGTAAAAGCTTTCATGATATCAGACTTAGTCCTAGCATGAGACAAAGCACATGAAAAGAAAGGTGATCATGGAAATTTTGATAAACTTTGGATAGGTCCTTTCCAAATTTTAGAGATCCTAGGTGATAGTACCTATAGACTCAAGACCCTAACAAGTGAGGATGTTTCATTGCCAGTTAATGGACAATTCCTCAAACATTACTTCCAAGCCTAAAGAAGGGTCATGACATGATATTCTACCATAATGTACATTCTATTTAGTTGTTTGTATATTTTGCTTTGTGTGTTTTATATTTTCTTGTTGGTGTTGAGTTTTGTTTTGGTTAGGCAAAATGATGCACATTTCCACTATAGAACACTATTAAAGTTGTTAGAATTCAAGAGCTAGATATAAGTTTATACATAGGCTGTGACTCATGTTAACAAGTGGTTGTAATTAGGTCTGTGATATCTTGTTCATCAGTATTACTTTTCTTGCTCAAGGAGATCTTCACATGGCACACCTAACAACCTTGGGTTTGTTGAACATACTAGTGTAGAGTTAAGTGAAAAATCAAAAGGTTGCCTTTGCTACCATTGCAATTCCCAACCTAAATCAATAAGTGACCACACCTTGCAAAATGAGCTTACATGATGACATGTTATGAACAAAAAAAGAAAAGAAATATATTGAATATTTAAAGAGAAATTAGGCCATCTAAGTAACTCTACCGAGGCTATAGATGCTTGACTAGCATTGGGACTCTACTTAGGGGAATTGCAAAGATGACTTTTTTGGGGCTATGGATGCCTGTTGGCAACAAGGCTCTATCCATGTTGGATATAAGGGATAAACCAAATTATGTAGCTTAACCCCATCACTAGTGTTTTCAACTCATCTTCAAGATGAAGAATAATCAATCACATGCACACACTTGATCCCTTTTCAATACATTGAAACATTGATGAACATGATATCATTTAGAAGATTAGGGTGATTATGCTTAACAAGAGTTGGAGCATTATGTTCTAACTTACCCTCATCTCTTGAATTACTGGAATTTCTTTGTTTTCTTTGGTGGCAAGTTGTTGTGTGGTTACACAACACACCCCATTTTGCCTTGGCAAAAATATGGACCCAACCTTTTTTGGCTCTCCCTTTGCTTTTCTTGCTTCAGGTGGTATGGTAAAAGTTAAGTACCTGATGCAGTAGTAGTATATCACCCTTGTACATGGACCTCATAAAGGAAGGTTAAATGTCAAAGTCAAATTCTGTCATCACAAATCTCATCAAGTGAAAGAGTACAAAATTCGAAGCAGGTTTGCCTTTTGAATCACCCTAAAATTCCTTAAGGATAGAAAGTTAAGTTCAGTCAAAGTTTGGTCAAACTAGTCACTCAGGGTGATATTTCTTTAATATCCCTGATGTTCACCAATATCTTGGATATATTTTTCAACACAAGAAATCTTGATATCCACATATTCATTGATATGTAGATATCAAATTTAAATGCCAGAGGTATTTACCCATCATGAACCCGCATACGTTCCCTCAGGGTGATATTCCTTAATATCCCTGATATTCACTAATGTGAGGGTTTGCCTCAAATATAACATAAATACCTGACATCAATACAATCCTTAATATTTGTCATGTTACCCAAGATCCCTGATCTTCCTTAATATGATGATGATGTCATCTTAACCTGATATGAAGAAGACCCGATATGATGATGACATCATCGTATTCCTGACATCAAGGGGGGTCATCTATTTCCCAATATTCTAGATATTTGTTAATATTTTGATCCAACACAATGTAAAAGAAAACCTTAATATCTTGTACATTATCTAAGATCCTTGATCTTTGCTAATGTGATGATGACGTCACTTATGCTCCAGTTTGAAATATTAATGAAGGATGCTAACATCATCCTGATCTTTGAATGTGGGGATGTTTCACATACTTAAGAACCATGATATTCTCAAATATCCCTCATATCCACTTTTAAGACGTATAACACATGGATCATTATGAACCAATAGGTTGCTGCCATGTGGCACATTGAATCAATCATTTCATCACCCTACATTATGATGATCATTAAACAAAGTAAAATGACCTAATTTTGATCATCAGTCAATGGTTAGTCAACATCATGATGACATCATCATTTTCTAGGGGTCATATTCCTAATATCCTTGATATTTGTGAATGTGCCTACTCACATTAAATGCCTTTCTAACAGTGGGTGAGCCTTCAAAATTTCAAATAAGTGCACGCCACCTGTTAACATCTCCAATTCTTAGGTGTCGTCAATGGATATCAACAATTAAGCATTAATCACACCCTAATTCACTAGTGTTTGTTGATTAAAATAAGGATTTGAGTTCATTTTAAGTTTATCACGTATTCCAACAAAATTTATAGAGCTGTAGTGCAATTAAGGTGATATTACTGCAATTTGTGAAAGCAACGAAACGGGGTACGGATTCAGAAGGTGAATGGAAGAGGATAACTGCAAGGTGAACATGTCTACCTAGATATTAATTAAATAGTAAAAGGTAGTGAATATTAGGTATGTAATGACAAAACCCTCTTTTGTCATTTATGGTAGAATGAACAGGTAAAAATACTTTTTACCACAGTAAATTGATATGGCGATTTATAAAATGTGTTGAATAAGAATAAAAACATCTGGATATTTGTATAGTCATTAATTTGCATGATCACATGATATGTTAGAGTAATAAATGCATATGTTTTATTTCAGGATTCAATGGCACTCCACAAGAATAGGTCAGATGCAGAATTTCTGAAACCTATGTGTACAACCAGAGGGGATAGCATTCAAATATGGCCATATAAATGACACTCATCCAGGGAACACTAATCTAGATACATGGATTGTATTATCAGTAAAGGGGAGTGGACAGCCCCTGCTCATCAACATTTTTAACTCAGGCATTTGTTATGCAGGAGGATTCCCTTATGCAATAGAGGCCATCGAGTTGGTAGTAGAGTGTGATCGTAATTATAATACTAATACCAGAAGGGTAGAGAAACATGATTGAGTATATGCAAATTTCTCAATTGAGGGTATCACGACATCTTTCAATTTACCCATGGGACCTCAAGTGAGTAAAAAACTTGGAGAAATTAGAAAAGAAATATAGTAAGACTAAAATGGATTGCAGAAAAATCATGTACTCATGGAGAGCTAATGACAACATGTACAAAGCTGCTACAAAGCTACTTGATCATGTATACAAGTTTGATTTCACTCCTAAATATTAGTACATGATGGGGATGCTTAGCCACATGATAAGAAAACCAAATGCTGGAGTTTTTGAGAACTGGATGTATGGTATCATAAGAATGGTAGAAGATACTAATGAGAAACCCTAGTGGGCCAAGATCATAAGTGACAGCCTAGATGAAGGAATGATGAAACTAGGAGGAAAAACCAATATGTTCCATATGACCTTATATGTGGTTTATGCCTATGCCTTCAGAGGCATGTTCGGTGGTTTAAAAATAGAAAGTAGGGTTGGTAGTAACTCTGGATATGTAAACATCTAGGATCATTACCCACAGTTGAAACAAAGATTCTCTCCAACATTACCAGAGAGTGAATGACTCATTTTCGATGCATGTAGTAAGGACTATGGAAGAAGAAAGAGCAAAGAGGCTGAGCATGGAAGCTCAAGCCATGATATACAAGCATGGGTCTTGGTTCATCCAATTCCCCACATTCACATATATAAGAATAGAAGGTTTCACTAGGCAGGCTCTCATGTTGCCAAGATACCCAACTAGCAAGGTCATCCTGATGGAGATGGTTAGGTAGATATTGCCTTCATTTGAAGCCTATGTTCAAAGAGGTAAGATACCTAATGTCTTGTTCCCAATCATGATTGGGTGGTATATGTGCCCCAACAAGGACATTGCCAAAGAGACAATGGGGGGGTTGCAGTTGATGTCATTACATTCATTCTCACTATCTAGGCAATATGACCCATATGATAGAATGCAGGAACTACACAAGAAACCAATGCATCAAATGCATATCGAGGACTACTAGGCCAATTGTGATGATGAGATGGAAGTGATAAGGAGGTGTTATCAAAGACTTACTCTAAAGAAAATCCACACATTGGACTACATATCTGTGCCAGTACAATTACATGAAGATGATGGCATGGTCATGTCCCAGGAATATGAGGACAAGAAAATATATAATGAAATAATATCATCCCCTGACTAGAATTAGCTAGAAGTTGTTGATAACTGAGAGGGGGGGGTGAATCAGTTATCCTAATTATTGAACTTTCTTTTTAATTGATGCAGCATAGAATCAAACACAAAAACATTAATCATGAAATAAGAAACACATGACACAGTATTTTTGACGTGGAAACCCTGTTAAGGGAGAAAACCACGGGGTGATTAACCCAAAATTATTCTCTGTTAGAAGAATAGGAAATTACAAAATGGCACTTGCCAATTAGGGCTCACTGCCCGAGCACACTGCTCACAAGAGGCCCACTGCCTACAAGAAGACACACTGTCTACAAAGTGATAAGAATCACAGTCTTGAACTGATTGGAAGCATCTGCATATGCTGGAGTTCAGTTCCGGTTAGGCTCAGTACACTGATCTGCTGCACTTCATCTTTCCTCTGTTCTTTATTCTGTTATCTTTCACATACCGAATCCTTTTGCCACTTCTGCTCTGTTCTGGACTTCTTCGCATATATCTTCATCCATCACACCCTTCACAACTAAATCCATCCTCTATATATATCCACACAAGTAATTTCATCACCTTTCTAGTCGGCATCCGGAACAGTCTAGTTTCTTACAAACTCTTGTTCTGTCGGCTGAATCCTTCCTCACCAAGCAATACGGATCAAGCATATACTTGTAGATATCATTAATCATGTCGGCCAAACATGATTCATGCCTTCACAACCTCTATCATCAACAGTAACACATCCGGAAAGTAGTCTGATACTCTGTCAGTCAGTTCTTCCTCTGTTTTCACTGTTTCTCAGGAATCCGGTACTCAACTGTTCATATCTTTTTCCTTGTCCATCACCGGAGGCTAAATCCTTGGAATATACCACTCAAGGTAGTCCTCTTGACTTCCCCAAATCTGCACTGCACCAAGACACTTCCTCTGAGAGATCCGGATCAATCTGTCGGACCTTGCCACATGCTCTGTTCTTGTTCACCGGACCACAACATTCTTTATTCTGACTTCCGGTAGAGACACATCATGACTTGCGGATATGTGGGATGACCTTTGTTGCCATCAATGACAACAACCATGAATCCATATAGTGTCTCTTGCCAACAATCTCCCCCTTTGGCATTGATGGCAACACTTAGTGAAAAATGACTAAGTGTTTTCACTATGCTCCCCCTTTGCTGATGCTCTATCTTTATATACAATTTTCAGAACTCCCCCTTAGTTGGATTCCTCATTTTTCACTGCTCCTCACTCCCCCTTTGACATCAATGGCAAAGGGTAGGGTCCGTACACCAAAATTTTCAAAAATTTTCTATACATAGCCGCATATTTACATACTCACATATACTGAAGAATGTCTGCAAAGGATGTCTGCAATTGGATCATTTCTGTAGCCCAACTTTGCTTCATTCTATCCAAAATTGAAATGTGACCACTCAACAAAAATGCAAAAGCTTCTGCCTGCTTGAGATCTATCGGATCTTTTGTTTGGGCGGTGGTCTGAGCATCACTGATGGCCTCATGCATAGTTTCCAACTTAGGGATTATAATCCTTCTAAGTTCTCCCATCCGGTTAGTGATATTCTTCCTTTCCTTCTCAAGATTCTTTATTTCATTCAAGACTGCAATAGTCTGACATTCTTGATTTATTATGGAGGAAGAGAGAGGATCAAAACTTTGAGATAAGCTTTGTAGCTTATCCTATTCCTCTTTTATTTTCTTGTCAAATGCTGCTGTTGCCTTTGACCAGGATATACAAAATTTGTAGATGTCACCGCCATCCTTAAGAGCATTCTCTAAGCTCTTTATTCCAATGCTCACAATCTTCCTATCCTTAGAGATTAATTCTAATATTTCTGAAAATCTTTTATCCAAAAATTCCTTCCGGACCTTTTCTTCAGCTGATTTTTCTAGAGAATCAAAATGTGTATCAACACTGCTGACTAAGGTTTTTAGATTACCGGAAGAGGAGGCTGTCGGATCTATCTGGATTGATGGCATAATCTTTACAAGTACTTCGGAAGCAGCCTCTATCAACTCACAGTCTTCCATATGAGACTTCAGGAGTTTTTCATTTGCCTTGGCATTTGCAAATGAAGCTATCTTCATTGTTTGTACCGGAGAGAGAGAGTCAAAGTCGAATGGGCCTTTTAGAAGCTCCGGTTCATCAATCTCTAAAGTTTCTTTGCTCAAAAATTGTTGAACAGTTTGTGCAGTGTCTCTTGCCGGAGACAAATGTTTCTTTTCTTCTGCAGTCTTGGAACTGTCAACCTCTTTGTCTTTCACCACTGCTTCCTTCTCCTATAATTGCTCTTCTTCTTTGGATCCGGAGACTGTAGGGGAAACCGGAGGAGAGATGCTTGTATGTTCAGGGTCCACTTCTTCTGGAACAGAGGGTTCCAAGTCCTCAGCTGTTTCTGTACCTAGGTCGTCTACAACAGGAAGATTGAACCTTTTGAAGGCCTTCCGGAGGATCTCTTCTGTTTCTTGGGCCACTTTGTCAGTCTCACCAAGCATGAGTTGATTCATCCTGGCTTTACTTCTGAACTCATCTTTGCAGTCCTTGAAGATTATGTTCATTGTCTTGGGATCAATTTGAGGATATAGCTGAATAGCTATCTGCTCCCGGATCTCAAGATCTTTGGCATGAGCATTGTTCTTTCTTACTTCTAATTCCTTTTCTAGGCTTTTAGGAATAAGAGATATGATCTCAATGAAAGCCTTATTGTATATGTTTAGATATTTGACTGTGGCTTCCTGAAGAGTCTTTTGGTCAGCCTCACTGAAGTCATCATAAGATTCAGTCATTGGTTGAAGATTTCCATCCACCGTGACCGACTTGATTACATTTTCTAGAGACAGAGTGGGCTTTTCAACAGATACCTCCGCCATTTCATCCTTGTCTTGGCCTGTGGAGGGTTTACCGGATCCTTTCTTCTTCTATTTCTTTATTTCTTTTACTCCCTCATCTGATTCTATTTCCTCTTCATCCTTTTGGCTTCCATAAGCCCTTGTGGCTTTTGTCTTGGATCTCTTATCGGATGCCTGGACTTCCGGTTTTGAACTTTTGGTTGTGGGAGGTGCAGATCTCTTTGATGATTTGGTCCGGGTGGGAGCTTCAACCGGAGCACTTTCTTTACTTTTCTCTTCTTCCTCAGCCTTCCTCCTCTTTTCCCGGCTGGCATCAAGTGCCTCTTTTGAGATGCCTAGGCCTTGAGCAATGTGCTCTACTTCTTTTCTCACCTTTCTTTTAATCTCAGGTTCCCTGAGTTCTACATGTATTTTTACACTCAGCTCCTCAAAGGTTCCAAACCTTTCTGCCTTAGGATCTTTGGGCTGACTTAGCATGTGTTGAACATGCAGCTCCACTATCTGTTCATCCACTTCATACCCCATGGGCATGATCCAGACAGTCCTTGGCTCCACTGCCTCCATTAGGCACTGATCAGTGTCAACCATAAAGCACACTGAGTCCTTGTATTTTTCAACAAGAGACTGGGGAATTCTCTCTCTTGCTTGCATCATGCTCTGAAAGTTTTTGAAGTATCCCCATAGAGCTGTATTTCTCGCTTTTGCATCTCCAAGTCCATGCAAATAGTCTCTTATCTGGACTGCAACAGGTTTGTCATTTTGCCATACCCATCCACTTGATCCGGGTAGCTCATTCATGAAGTAGAAGAATAGACATACAATAAGAGTACCATACTTAAAGGAACTCTTCTTATCCTTCTTGATTTTCTGTATATTTTCCATTAATTGGCTTAGCAGTAGTTCGCAGAGATCATATTCTGCATTCTTTCTTAGCATTTCATAGGCAGTGTATACTGCAGTTCCGGATACAGAATTCTCCCTGCTGGAGTGATAGATCTTGTATCCTATTATCATGGATGCATATTTGATATCCGGATCCGAAATATCTTCAATGGTCATTGCCCTCTTATCAAATTTTGATCCGGTGGCCTCAGTTACAATGTTGTTCTTGACAGATTTGAGGATAGGTATCCCTCCGGAAGAGTATAGACCAGTTACTGCTCTAATTGCCTCTTTTGTGATCTTGCAGGGTCTATCCAGCCATAGAAAGTTGTCATGCATCCTGCTCAGTACATACCGGACCCATTCATCTTCTTCAAAGCAGGGGAAATGAATAAATTGCTCAAATTGTTTCTTCTGGATATCCTTATACTCTGGTTTAAGCTCAAAAGCATTGTCTATCAGTTGCTTGTGATAGAGGTCTCTTAATTTGAATTCCCCAAATTCCTTAATGCTTGCATGTATGTAAACCCTAATGTCTTCAGTATGTAAAACTCCGTGAGGAACACTAGAGAAGGCTCCTAGTGGATCTACCTCCAATGATTTGTAAGGATGTTTCTTGAATGTGGGGCGAGGTCTATCAGAGATCTTAACTATATTTGGAGTAGCCATTCTTCAAAGATTTGTAGTGAGATAATGAAAAACGGGGAATACCTTATGCGCCTTCGGTTTGCACGGAGTGGTTGGATTGATTTCTTTATGCAATAACTTCGGCAGGAGATCCTTGGTGTGCTTGATGAACCTTGTTGCAGAGCTCCACTTTCCGCTTCTTCTTGAGTGCAGAATGAGCAAATGACTTTTGAGAAATCCCTTAAATTGCTCCGCGAACCCTAATATCTGTCTGCAATAAATGCTTCACCTACATCATTCCGGTTTGCCTTGTCTGGATAGCTTGGAGTATCCCGGATTAGTCCTGATCTGTGGATATCATCCGGATCTTTCAATCATGAAAAAATCGAGGTAACATATTACAAGAACATCCCAAACACTCTGTCCAATCCGCAGAACAAGATAGTGCACTTCCGGATCTCTCCGGACCTTTTTGTAATCCTTTATCATACCGGAGCATCTCCCTGAACATGTCTTATTTGATCGATCACAGCTTCTTCATGACTCCATGCGGACCTCTGAAAACTTGACTGAAGCATCTCAAGACTTATATCTGCAAACCCTTTAATCCACATCTTGTGCCACATTCGGCACCACTTGTTTGGCTGGGGGAACAGGATTTTCTTTGAGTCTCCCCCTGAGCCTGAGCTCACTTTTTAATTTCCAGAAGAAATATCAGCACCAGAGTCTGGTGCAGATCCAACCTCTACATTCTCTGAACTTTTCTTCACCCAAATCTTGCTCATCTGATTCCTAACTTCATCCGCATTCATCTTTTGTTTACCCTTGTCTTGATTCTGATTATACACCGGACCTCTTTTGTCCTGATACTTGTTTCTGCAGACTTTAGCATTATGACCGGACCTATTGCAAATTTGGTAAATAACATTTCTTTGCATATTTGACTGATATCCTCTTGATCTGCATTGATTAGCCATATGACCTACTCTATTGCATGTGAAGCATCTACCTTTGAATGATTTGTTTACTTGCATAATTCTGCATTCATGGGATTTGTGTCCATACCTTTTGCAGTTGAAGCACTGTTCGGAGAAGGATGAATTAATCTGATTCATTCTCATTCTGCACTGATTAGCTTTGTGACCAAAGTGGTTGCAGCTGTGGCAATATCCATTGAAGGATGGATATCTTTGAGCATTTGGCAATCTTACCGGAGGTCTTCTAGGCCTGCTCCTTGGATTTTCTGATCCAAGATTCTTCTGACCGGATCCGGAGCTTTCTCCTTTCTCATATCCCAAACCATACTTGTCATCTGTCCTCTTTTGACTTCCAAGAAGAACTTCAAGTTGAGCAGAACTTATCTTGAATTTCTCTTTATATTCATTTGCTGTTTGAAGGTCTCTTTTGAGAGAGGCAATTTGATCCTCAAGTTTTTCTTCATTATCTTTGGCATCTTCAAGATTAGATTCAAGATGTCTGATAATCCTGTCCATCTGGTGGCATTCTTCTGATTTTTCTTTAAGAGATTGTCTTAGATTGTCTTCAGCCTTTCTTTTTTCTTCAATCTCTTGAGTAAACTTTATAGTTCCTGATTCCATTTCATGTCTTAACATAATGACTTCTTTTGATAACTTTTCACATAACTTGGTTTGCTCAGTCAATTCTTCATTTGTATTGCTTTCTTCACTTTGTCTTGCCAACTGTTGGAGCAGATCCTTTCTCTTTTTCATAGAGAGACTTAATTTGCCTTTTAATTCTCTCATGAATTCATCAGCCTGTTTGAGTCTTTCCTTTAATTCACTGACTTCAGAATTTGACTGTTCAAGATCCTCAAGAGCAGTCTTGAGTTGCTCCCTTAAACCATATGCATCCATTTGAAATCCCAGATCTTCCTCAAGCTGTTAGGCTTTATTAGGAGGAACTTAGCTCTGATACCAATTGTTGATAACTGAGAGGGGGGGGGTGAATCAGTTATCCTAATTATTGAACTTTCTTTTTAATTGATGCAGCATAGAATCAAACACAAAAACATTAATCATGAAATAAGAAACACATGACACAATATTTTTGACGTGGAAACCCTGTTAAGGGAGAAAACCACGGGGTGATTAACCCAAAATTATTCTCTATTAGAAGAATAGGAAATTACAAAATGGCACTTGCCAATTAGGGCTCACTGCCCGAGCACACTGCTCACAAGAGGCCCACTGCCTACAAGAAGACACACTGTCTACAAAGTGATAAGAATCACAGTCTTGAACTGATTGGAAGCATCTGCATATGCTGGAGTTCAGTTCCGGTTAGGCTCAGTACACTGATCTGCTGCACTTCATCTTTCCTCTGTTCTTTATTCTGTTATCTTTCACATACCGAATCCTTTTGCCACTTCTGCTCTGTTCTGGACTTCTTCGCATATATCTTCATCCATCACACCCTTCACAACTAAATCCATCCTCTATATATATCCGCACAAGTAATTTCATCACCTTTCTAGTCGGCATCCAGAACAGTCTAGTTTCTTACAAACTCTTGTTCTGTCGGTTGAATCCTTCCTCACCAAGCAATGCAGATCAAGCATATACTTGTAGATATCATTAATCATGTCGGCAAAACATTATTCATGCCTTCACAACCTCTATCATCAACAGTAACACATCCAGAAAGTAGTCTGATACTCTGTCAGTCAGTTCTTCCTCTGTTTTCACTGTTTCTCAGGAATTCGGTACTCAACTGTTCATATCTTTTTCCTTGTCCATCACCGGAGGCTAAATCCTTGGAATATACCACTCAAGGTAGTCCTCTTGACTTCCCCAAATCCACACTGCACCAAGACACTTCCTCTGAGAGATCCGGATCAATCTGTCAGACCTTGCCACATGCTCTGTTCTTGTTCACCGGACCACAACATTCTTTATTCTGACTTCCGGTAGAGACACATCATGACTTGCGGATATGTGGGATGACCTTTGTTGCCATCAATGACAACAACCATGAATCCATATAGTGTCTCTTGCCAACAGAAGTGACCTCATTAGACCAAATAACACAAAAGGTTATACAATTGACCAAAGACTGGGTAGATGCAGAGGTTACAAAATTGAAGAAAAAGGGAGTAGCCCTCACTATTGATAAGAAGAGGAAGAGACAAGACCTAATAGATGAAGAATATGATGATTTTCTCAAGGAGAAGAGGGCATCTAAAGGAGAGAGGCAGTAGGGAAAATTCAAGAAAGGAAACCAAGATGTAGGTGTAATAATCATTTTTTATCCTCAACCTAAGGAGGATTTAGCCTCAACTTCTATTGCAACTACTTATGCTGCCACTACATCACATGCACCAACAAAGAAACAAGAACCTACTACAAGGCATGTTCCTACTTTTATAGAAGCAGGGGAAAGCACATATGATAATGATCTCCTAATAAACAGAAAGAGGAAGAAAACTCAGGAAATGCCCCAAAAGAAACAAACACCTACAAAGAAGGGAATGGTGGAAAAGAAGCCCACCATCATATTGAATGGAGTAGGTGGTGAGGGAATCAAGAGAACTCTGTAGCATGAAGTTCCCATTCCTGACATAGTACATTTCAAGATTGAATTGGCAGACGAGCAGAGAAAAGAGACATATAATAAAAGAAAAGATGAGCAGTCTTTTCCATTGGATGAAATGGTAGAGTTATCCGATGATGATGTTGTAAATGAAGTGTCTGCCAGTTCTTTGGAGACATTGGTAAAGAACACCAAGATGAATCCTTGTGACACTGCCACAGTATAGAAGGAGGTCAAAGTAGAAGAGATAGAAGAAGGTAACCTTGAAATTGTGGCACAACAAATTGGTTTGGTCAGGTTAGTAGATCAGGTGCCCAGTAGCTATAGATTTGACATATCAGGGTGAGGAAGACCAAAATAAAGGTGAAGATCTGCCTCTAGAACAAATGAAACTAGAAGTCAATGTACACATAAAGGAGGATGAAAAGATGCCTAATCAAGATGAAGGTCAGGATAATGAACAAGTACTTGAGAAGGAGCCAAACAAACTGGAGATAGATAAACCCCAAGATTCTAAAGAGGAAAGAATGCCAAAAGATGGGGAAAAGGGCCCTCAGGTAGGTGATGATTAGGAAAAGGAAGAAAACATGAATAAATAAAGTAGGGAAGAACATCAAGGTATGATAGAGCAGAACAATCCTAGTTCTCATGCAGATCCACCACCACCATGGGATGAGCAGGATAATAGTGAGAAAGTAATACCCAATGTCCCTGTGAATGAGGAAGAGCATGATGAGGAGGTGCTCAATGAACAAGAAAAAGAGCCTTCACCACCAAGGGTGGAAGAAAACACTAAATCACAAGATGTTCGTATTGAATATATAGACCAGCAAGGGTCTACAGATGATGTACCATACTGGGTACAACAAGAGGTTGAAGCACAACCACCTAGTGTTGCATCAGAATTTGATATTGCTTCATTATTTTCAGTCAATACAGCCAAGCCAAGGAGAAGGGATAGGGCCATATCGGCAATAAAGAGAGATCACACAATAAGTAGGAGGATAGTTGAAGTAGCTATACCTATGGTAGACAAAGCCAAAGGGGAGATAAGTTTTAGTGAGTTTCAAATGACCACTATTGATTTAGGCTTTGCTACTGAGAAATAAGAGGGCCAAGAGGCCAAAGATATAATTGATTCTTTATTGAAAAGTGTAGAGAGAGAGAAGAATAAAAATAAGGTTCATAAAGAGCATATTTCTCAATTGCATACATTTATAAAGGGCTTGATAGACCCACATAATATGCTAGTCAGCACATCTTCCCCACTAACCATTATATCACAAGATGAACTAACAGGATTGGATATTATGAAACACAAAGCACATATGATAGACAATTTGTTCATCCAATCCATCACAGAGGCAGAGAAGGTGATAAAGACCTCTCTTAATAATTGGAACCTACTTAGCACATTGAAGAGCAAGGTTGATAACTTGTAGAAGGAAGTAGGGCAAAGGTCCGTCAAGATTAAGAAGCATCTGACTACCCTGGCAGAAATGAAATGCATAGATGCCAATGTCTTGGTTTATAACAAAGTATTGAATAACTAGACATCTAAGATATTGAGCATATGGTATGAAGATACCAAATTTGAAAGTGACATCCTTAGGAAGTGCAATGCAAAACTCAAGGATATTAGTGTGAGATTGCATAAACTCCTATTTGATGAAGTAGAAATCTTGGAGGCTCCTGAAGAAAAGGTGTAAGGGAAGATTGAAAATCAAGATGCAGACTTTATAGTAAAGGCCTTCCAAGACAATTTCAAACCTACTGCAGATGACCCCCTCAATCACCTATCAGATGATATAATCAACAAGGCCATGAGGATGAAGGAAAAAGTGGAAAAGTATAATGAAATGTTGAATAGTAGGAAGAACAAATGGACTGCATTGCAAGCACAAGTAAAGTCACAAGAACATGCAGTCATCAAGGCCAAAGTCTAGGATGGAGGAGAAATTGAAAGGATAGTGCAAGCATATGAGCCCATCAGGGGAGTAATAAGTGTGGCCACAGAAGAAGATGAAGAATAAACATGGTGCACATGATCATGTAAAGGAGATGATACCAGATGGTTTCCAACTGGCAACCTGTGCCACGTGTATGTCTGGTGACTTGGTCAAGGAGTAATATACACCGTTGATCTTAAAAGATAAATCTTGATCATAGGATCCTTGTAACTACCTCCTCCTCTTGTTCTATAAAAGGAAGATGGAGTGTATTTTTTGATTCATTCAAAAATTAATTGAGATTAGATTTCTGAAGCATTAGGACTAATTCTCAAGGCTAATTGAAAATGTACATCTTTTTCGTATACTTAATGAAGAAGAAGCTTTGATTACATACAATCATAAACTTTGAGTAATCTGTGAATGGATTCTTGACTTGTACTTTGATTTTTTGCGTCCCTTGGAGTGCATTTCATGTTGTGTTTGTTGTTTTCATTCCATTTCCATCAAAGTTACCATCAACCATACTTAGCTGTGGAACATCCTAGTGAACATATGGTTTGATTTCCCTCTCTTCATGACAATTTCAGGAATGTATGTTGATCAATAGCTAAAGATTCAACCATTTCAGTAAAGTTTAGTAAGCATTCATTAAAATTTGTTTGATTTCATTCAAAATCATCATCATAATTGCGAATTAACAAAATTCTAAAGCAAATACAAAAAATATGTTGATATCACATAGATAACTGAACATTGATAGCATATTTGAGTTACAAAGCATGTATAATTAAAAATATCATGCAAATATGTATAAATAATGGCAACAATCATGTAAATATCTACCTATAAGCACATCATTTAGGTGAATTTACAATGCAGATGTTAAATTTAGTCATATCAGTGGAAGAATAGAAGAATTGATCAAACTTAGAAAATATCCTCAAAATCTATCAGATGCAGCAAGATTAACCTTGTTTGTTAAAGAATTTGTAGAAAGAAGGTTTGTCCAGACATCAGTTCTTGGAATAAAAAACTTAAGGCCCCTTAAATGGAAAACAACAAGGATCATCAAACCAATGAACAACGTCAATAGATTATGAACTAATCCATGGAGACTTGGGATCATGAATTCTTTAAATTCATTTCATGTTTCAAGATGATAAAGGTTTGATTTGCATTTCTTTATCTATGTGTGTTTATGTCTAAGATCATAACCAACATGTCCCTTTACCCTATGATACTCACAATACTCATTGTCTTTATACCAATTTGGTTTTAATAGTGGCTTTTCATTTGGTCTGACTTCAGGTAAAATGATGTTTCCTTCTTGGAATAGCTTTCTAAGAACAACCTCAATTGGTTCTCCCAAGGGGGTGAATGTGTGTCTTGGTGGCAGGTTTGCTTTCATTTGGTCACAAGGTAAAAATGGTGATGTGTTATGTGCCAGTTGGACATAGACAGGTGCTTGTACAATTTGCACATTCTTTGTGTCTACGACTCAATCATTTACAACAATTATATTCTTATTCCAAAAATGAGATTTGTCATTGGAGGATTGTGGATTATCCTTGTTTTCTTTAAAAAATTTGATAAGGCCCTTTGTAATTAATGCTTTTTCAATGTTGGTTCCTTTAGATATAATTTCATCAAAGGAGGTTGCACTGTGCATTTGTAGTTGGAATGACAACTCAGGATGGAGATTTTGGACAAAAATGTCCACTTGCTATTTTTCAGGCATATGCCAAGAGAGTTTACTAGCCATGTTTCTCCATCGTTGAAGAAAGGATGAAAAAGTTTCCCCATTTCGTTGTTTGTTATTAACAAGGCCATTCATAGAGATTTCATGTTCTATGTTAAACGCAAAGTGAGACACAAATTTTTGTGTCAATTCTTTAAAATTTTTTATGCCCGGAGGTAAGTGAGAAAACCATTCCATGGCTTGCCCCCTAGGCTTCAAGGGAAGAGTCATAAAAGATATGTGTCATTATAGGCCACATCAAGATAGGTGATATAGAAGGTTCAAAGGTGATTGTTTAGGTCTCCTTTCCCCTTATATTTATCAAATTGTGGTATTTCGAAGTGTGGGGGAAATGGTATCATTTATAAGGATTTGCCAAAGAGGTATGGGCATACTTCCTCGAAGAAAAATGTTTTCTTATTTTGGCCCATGCTCATGTCTATCATTCTTTGTTCCATTTGATGCAATCATTGTTCATACTCGAATAGAATTGATTGATGTTGTTGCATAGGATTTTGGTGGTTTGGTGGAGGGATATGATAGGTCAATTGATGATTTGAGGAATGTTGTTGTGATGGATTGTATGATGGACCATATGTGTCTTGAGGTTGGGTAAAAGTCTTTTACATATGACTACCAAGTGGGGGGATGTGTATGAATTTGGTGTTGGGTTGATAGTATAGGTTGGTATCACATGTGAGCCAAAGGTGGTGTTGGTATAAGATGGAGGTTGTGCTGAAATCAATGGAACTTGGGAGATGGGCGGTGAAGTGACATATGGTGGTTGTTGTCCAAAAGAGAGTAGTTGATCAACATAGGAGATGTTAGAGTGTGCATTTGACACGATAGGTTGATCTATGAGGGTTATATTTGGACTAGATGTGACATGTGGGGTTTGAATTGGTTGACTAGGTGGTATAATGATATGTGAAGTCTAAATTGGTTGACTAGGGGGTAGAGTGATATGTGAGGAGGTACTAGATATTCAGGATGGCCTAACATGAAACACATTTAGATTGGACATAGGTGGGGCTTAAGTGGCCTGAGTGGAAATGACATTTATGGAACCAGATGGAATGGGAGCTAGCATATGAATGGAGGGTCCACTCATATTAGAGACCGTGGAAGTACAAGAGCATAAGATGGGGTCAATAATGGCTCAATGGATGTAGTAACATGTGACATACTAGGTCTCATAGGTGTAGATAATGTTTGGGGTGTATGAGTGGGTTGGTTGGACAAGGATGGTGTGGAAGGTATGGTAGACTTGGTAGACATAGTGACAATAGCAGTGGGGCTCTATGTAGTAACACTGGTGGGGTTCTCTTTACAGATTGTAGACACATCAAATTCGCTAGGTAGTTTGACTCCGGCTTGGATTAATTGTAAAAGGATTTGCTCTTGGTTAGCTTTTATCATTTTATTTGCGTGTCACAAAGCCTTGGGATCTTGTAAATCTTCTTGGTCATCTGATGAATCATCATAGACATGTGAGGGCTGTGGCATCAATGTAGAAGATGAGAGCTCAAAATGTTGTTGTTGGGCCAAGATTGACGAAGATGATGATCTAACAGTATAACCCTCAGTTACAAAGATATTAGGTGGCATGCTGATTGTAAATTGTAAAGCATCTTTGAGTGGAGTGGATTGGAACTATTTAAGGTTAGCTTCCATGGATGCTTTATACTTACTTCTAGTTTGAGGCATGATATTTGGACTTATGCAATAGAATTGAGACTACTAGATGGATTGATTTTGAGTGGATTGATTTATTGATTGGTTGGCTTTAGATAGATTGATTGGGTTTGGTTGGTGATTGGATTTTGGATCAGTCAAGATTGACAAACTAGCTAGTCTGATAGACGGATAGACAAAAGATAGTTGATGATGCTGGGATGACTAAAATTGAACGATACAAGTCTAATTTAGTTTGATTGATGGTGGGTGTTTGATTAGGAGTCCCAAAAGGATAAAGAACTCAAATGTCCAAATTGATATAACCAAGGCTTAAGGCAATATACTGAATGATTGGATGTCCAAAAGATGAAAGATTGATTGGAAAACCAGGTTTGATGCGACTAGCTGAGGGCCAAATGTGACAAGTTGTTGTTCATATGCAACAGACTATAGTTCATATGGGGTTGGTTGTGATAGAGTTTTGATTTTCAAGTGTGATTGGTTTAGTTTTTGGCATTTTTGTGACAAGAAAACATGATGACAAACACTCACACTTAAACCATGTGCAAACTTCAGAACTTATGGCTAGACAAGGACTGTATCTATTGGGTTCCCACTTGGATTTCTCTAACCACACCTACTTATAGCGGATAGCCTAGGAATTTGGTAGCATAGGATCCCCCTTACAGTGCACTCACTTCTTGGGCATACTAGATTCCAAGACCTCAAAGAGGGCCGCTATCTCTACTATAAGCCGCGAAAGTGTGGGATGGAGGTCTAACCTCCTACTCTAGTAGATAGAGGGTTTTTGTCTTCTAAACATAGTTTTTAGTTAGGGCTTCCATTCGAGTGGCTATACATGTGGTGATTCACTCCGTTAAGGAGGCTTCCCAGCCTACAGAGGTTACGCTCCATAAGGTTTTGGGGGAAACATTTGTCGATATAGAGGAACAACACTTGTCATTTGCGACTTTCGACACAAACGCATTATTTTATACAATGGCTTGGAAGGGTTTGGCTTTAACCTATTGTTGCTTGGGTCATATCCTTCTCGCAATGGGAAGGCAGGCCCTCTAGAGTTAGCAACAGTTTCTCTTGCACCCCAAATCCATTGGATAGGTAGGAGAGAGGATACTTCTATTGCTAAGTTGGGTTGCACACAAAATGTTGCAAGAAAACTTAAGAAATAAAAAGTAGGAACAATGCAAATAGAGTGTTCATTTTAAAAGCACCAAAACGAAGTGTGCCTACTTTAGTATGAAAAGTTATTTAAATCCTTGGACTGATCGAATCTACAGACAATGTTATCATGTTTTTATCCTCCATTCTTTGATAATGGTTTAACAAGCTATGCAAATAAACATTAGTTCCAAGATAAAAATCCAAATGATATGCTAACCTCTAGTATTGAAGCCATAAATACCAAGTCGATTGTTTAAAAGATATAGTAAAATTCTAAGTCACAATGACTAAGTACTATACCAACAGTTAACAAAAACCCTTTTAGAAATTTAAGGCTTAAAACATAAAACTAAAGCTTCAACTATAATGCCCATAATAATATTTAACCATAAACATCAAAGTTGTCACAAACAACAAACCTTGAGATCAATAAGTCGAGAAACCAAATGTAGGATTTTGATCGGCTTGGGAGATTCTTCGATAGGGTCAAGATAATGTTGATTGAAAACAAACGGTTTCAAAGATTGAAGGCAGGTGACTGGGCGTAGATACCAAATCTCAACCAACAGACCTAAGAATTTGATTGATGACTTAACATTGATGGCAGGTGACCGGGTGTCAAAGACTGATGGCGGGCAACTAGGTGCTGACTTTACCAAAGGCTTTGACTAACAATTAAATGCATTTTGACCAATAGTTGAATAGGTTTTGGGATTTTAATGACCTCGACAGACGGTTTGACTACTTCGACAGATGTTTGAAAGCTGTGATGAAAGGTTTTGACTATGACCTTTGATAAACAACGACCAGGGACTTAAGACAGTGACTTTGACGAAGGCCCCGACTAAGAGGACGGGTTGAAGATGACAAAAATGGTAGACTCAAGACTGGGGTGGATTGAAGACTCAGTCAACAGTTTAGAATAGATGGTTTAGAATGGACTGCAACAAGTGATTCAAACTA
Organism: Cunninghamia lanceolata; assembly: GCA_027924645.1. NCBI lineage: Eukaryota > Viridiplantae > Streptophyta > Pinopsida > Cupressales > Cupressaceae > Cunninghamia > Cunninghamia lanceolata. Next base: position 8,763,088 of record BSBN01000389.1, read on the forward strand.
CAACCTAGGATCTACGAATTTCAACCAGAATGTGAGATATTTAACAAAAAAGCTATAATCTAAGATAGCCTCTTGAATTATAAATTTCAAAAGGACATTTTATGAAGGTGTAGGGAAATGTGATCTTCTATGAGGTATTCTAAATGCATTATGTACAGTTATGACTGTGGATACCCATAGATGGCGATATATTTATGGATGCTGACCAATATAGGTAACGGTGATGGGAGTGATAAGGTCAAAGGTTTTACATAGGTCAACAGGGGGAGAATAAGGAGGCTGAGGGTGACGAGGTTGCCAACATGACAACACCTAACGAGGAGATAATGAAGTCAAGGGGTTTCGACAATCTACAACAAAAGATTTTTACTATAGATCTATTTATCCTTACCCCAGAATATCCATATTAATAGATAATATTTCTACAGTAAGAAAACTTAGATTCCAATTTATCTCTAACATGCTAACTTAAAACAGTGAGCCAAAGCAAGTCAACAGGGAAGTTATACACCTACAAATAGTAAAATTAAACCTGTGACAAATAACCAAAATCTCACAGGATAAAACTAGGACCTACAATATTAAAGTCAAACCCCAATGGCAGATCAAGCGAGGGGTCCCACCTGGTGTGCCATTTTAGGTATGCAAGAAATTTTCATCATTTAACAGAACAAACAATGTAGCCTACAACCTTCAAATAATCTAACCTAGATAAACAACTAGAATGCATAAATGAAGCAAATTAACTAGATTATATGATTCTTTGGTGTGCGTGTGGATTGATTCATCATGCATGCATCCAAAATACAAAAAGCTAACATTGCTTGTGATGAAATGCTCAAGAAAGTGACATACAAAGTGATAACAAGATGCAAATATTTGAAAATGAATGCTTAGCAGATTGAAGAAGAGGGATGAAGAAGAGCAAGAGTACATTTATAGACTTCAAGGATAAACAATCGATGGTGGAGATGAAAAGGAGAGATTAGTGGTTGAGAGTGAGTGAGAGGGAGGAGCAAACATGCACGTGCCATGTGTCCTTGAGAGGATGAGATTGCCTTTTCAAAATTAGTTGTTTTTATCTTTTTGGTGATCACTTGATTTTTCTATTTTGATAAAATCTCACAATATTTGATTTTTGATTTATTGCCAATTTGAAAGTCATGTTGCCTTTTAATTTTTTATAATTTTGATTTTTGATTTGTTTCCAATTTAGAAGTGATGTGCATGTTGAGAAGAATTAGAAGGTGGGCAAATAAATTAAATAAACACATTTGTTTAAATTTTTATTGGAAATATGCGTAAATAAATTAAATAACAATGTTTATTTAATTTATTTAAATGACATGAAGAAAAGGTGCATAAATTAAATAAATTAAAATTTATTTAATTTATTTATGTGGTTAGAGGGGATACATAAAACTTAGGTTTTATTTATTTCTTAGAAGAAAGGTGGTCATATAATTAAATAACCTATTAATTAATTATCAATGAAAGATAGGACAGTGAAAATTAATTAAATAAAATTATTTAATTAATTATGAAGACATAGGATTTTGTTGCAAGTGTGTTAGATGGCATAACATATGCAAATGCAAAAATATGACAAAATGCCTAAATCCAAAATGGGCCAATTTTGGGTGTCTACAATTTCCATTGTCTAACCTTTTCGTGAAGGGTAGGGCCTCTTCTAGTTAGGAATATGAGCGGGGGACTATAGGTCCATGGTTGGAGGAAAAGCACCACGATGATGCTCTCCTTCCCAAGCATGAGACAAGCCAAGGCTTATGAATACAGATGTCATGGGTTCCAGATACAGTGTTTGCATTTTATGACTAGTTGGTCTATTGTAATATATAGATTGATTAATATGCCTTGGGCATATTTTGTATTTGATTAGTGATGGTTAGTCACTAAAGATTGTAAATGATTACTATAATGTGAGCCTTGTTATATCGTGGTTATATTAACATGCTTAAATGGTGAAAGGATTATGATTCTTGGGTTTGAATTTAATCAACTCCATTTTGTTTACTAATTATTTGATTATGATACATGTTTAATGTTAAATTTTTTTATCATTATGGATAGTGATGTTACATATGGTATCAGAGCTACCAGGTTCAACACATGGACCTAATGAGCTCACTACTTGATGATTAATGTATCCAACATTAAGTATGCTAATGTTTGGATGTTCTATGCCAGAATGGTAAAAATTAGAACCACACCTTGTAAGAAGGTAATGGAACATGGACGTTACCTATGCTAACAAAAGATCTTGAAGGCACGAGCCTCCATGAAGGAGAAACTTGAATAGATTGGATGCTTGGTAGGTGCATGGTTATCTGGTGAGGAAACTTTTGCTGATGCCGTGAAATGCATCAAGCAATAGTTAAGGAAAGCTGAACGGATGGCTACCCCTAACTCTACTGGAGCATTAGTGCCACCCTCTACCCCTAAAGCACTAGCTAAGGGAAATATCCCTAAAGACTATAATGCACTTAAGGAGGATGTTGAGGAATACAAGTGTGTATCCTCACCTCCTGAGACTGAAAAGAAAACATGATTATGGGAAGTTATCCCAAATTGTAAATGACTTGTAGAAGCAAGGTGTAAACACAATTTTGTAATTTTGTGGATTCTATGTAATCCAATGGAAACTGTAATACAATGGAAAATTTTGACAATCTTTCCTTTCTTGTTAAAGATTACGTGAATGTGAATAGATTTGTAAATGAATAAATTACATAGCATGGAAAAATAATATGTGATTAATCTGCAAACTTTAGGAAGAAGTAGATTGTAGTAAAGGTTCGAGTTAGAACCAAAATGGAGGATAGCCAAGATGAAGGAGCACCTTCAAGGCAATTCGAGTCTAAATTAGACCAAATCTTGACTTTGTTGAAAGAAACAAGGGTGAGGGTGGAAACTCTCGAACACAAAGTGGGAGGCTAGTCAAAAGACATGTAAGATGATTATGATGGGGGTGATGGTGAGGAACACCATAATGATGCCACCCAAAGCCACTATGGAGAAAATAAGTCTACGACTAAACAAGAAGGTGATAAGAGGAGCCTTATGGATATGGAACTGTCTCATGACATGAAAAAGGTCATGCCACCTAAATTTGATGGATCTGTAAGTGCAGATGCCACAGAGGCATAGCTTATGGAGATGGAGAAGTATTTTAAAATTAGAAATTATAATGAGGTTACCAAAGATATCTAGGGAGCATTTCAGCTAGCGGGTCAAGCATCCACATGGTGGATGAACAAAAATATGGAATTAGGCTTGAGGTCTACAAGCCTTACTTGGGACAGGTTTGTAGAACTATTTAGGCAAAGATGGTTGCCTCAACTATTTTATGGTAAAAAATTTATAGACTTTCAAAACCTGAAACAAGCTGATATGATTGTAAATGAGTATTGGGAAAATTCACCTAACTGTTGAAATATGTGCCACAGTATTAGCATGATGAGAAATTCCATGTCTGAAAGTCTATCATGGGGTTGAGCACCCAGATTGGGGGCGAGGTTAATGTTCACAGTCCTACTACCATGGAACAGGTCTATGAGAAGGCCATTAGGCAAAAATAGAACCTAAAGGCTATGTTGGCCTATAGGGAAAGAAACAGAAAGAGATATAACTAGTCTCAATCTTCTCAACCCTTAAAGAAAAAGGAGAAGAAATAGGAATATACTGATAAGAATGATAAAGGGGCCAAAAATAAACAAAATGAGTTTAGGGGAGAAAAAATGGGGAACAACCACTCTAGGAAGAATGGGAACAATCTTGACAAACCTCATGAGAGGTGAGGACCAGTTGGTGGATGCTACACTTGTGGTGGGGATCACTATGCCAATAAATGTCCCAACAAATCATAGGGAGTGCAACCAAGAGGGTATCCTCTACCTTCCTAGCAAGTGGCATTCTAGCAACTTATCCATGTGGCCTTGGACAACTGACAAGATGAGTATCAAATAACTCCAGTAGAGACAACAGGTATTTTATTTAGAGTTCCAATTTCAGTTTTAGTTAATACAAGTGCTACAGAATGTTTTATTTCTCCCAAAATTGTAAATAAGATACCTAGAAAAGCATGATTCATGGAAAATACTTGGTCTGTAGAGCATGCAAATCACACCAAGGCTCAGGTAGAGCAATTCTTGCTTGAAGCTTGGGTTGAACATCCAAGCTTTTCCATAGAAGTAAATCTATATGTATCCTCACTTGGCTCATATGATGTTATCCTAGGAATAAATTGTCTATGGAGACATCAAGCCAAAGTAGATTGTTATGCCAAGATAGTAGATTGTTTGGATGATCTAGGAAACCAAGTCCTTCTCCAAGGGAAACCTAGGAAAATTAACCTAAGGCAAATTTCTACCTTACAAATGAAAAGGGCACAGAGAAAAGGATGCCAAATTTTTGCTATCAAGATGGAAAAAATAGATGAAACAAAGGAAACCTACTTCTAAGATGACTTGATGTTTTATGAATCTCAAAAACTTAATGAAGTAGGAATGAAGGAGTCCATAGGTTAGGAAAGATTAGATATGGACAAGTATCCCTTCCTCAGAGATTTTGAGGATGTATTTCTAGATGAACTACCAAGGTTACCTCCTAAGAAAGATTTTGATTTTACCATTGTTATTATACCTGGGTTAGAACCTATTTCTAAAGCCCCCTATAGGATGACCATGACAAAACTAATGGAGTTAAAGGCTCAACTGCAAGAGCTGCTAGATAAAGAGTTGATTAGACCCAGTGTGTCGCCATGGGGAGCACCTATCATTTTTGTGAAAAAGAAAGACAACACTTTGTAGTTGTGCATATATTACCACATGTTAAACAAAGAAACCATTAAGAGTAAATATCCTCTACATCTTTTTAATTAGATGAGGGGTGCAACAATATTTTCCAAGATTGATCTTCGATCAGGATATCATCAATTGAGGTTGAAGGATGAAGACATCCACAAGACAACCTTCAGAACTAGATATGGACATTATGAATTCACTATCCTACCTTTTGGGTTGATAAATGTGCTAGCAATGTTTATGAATCTTATGAACAGTGTGTTCAGAGACCATCTAGACAAGTTTGTCTTAGTATTTCTTGATGACATTTTGATCTATTCTAAGAACAAAGAAGAACATATGCAACATTTGAGAATTGTTCTTCATAGATTAAGAGAGCATAAACTATATGACAAGATCTCTAAGTGTACTTTATTTCATAAAGAAGTACAGTATTTGGGTGATATAATTTCAGCTAAGGGAATAGCTATGGACCCAGCTAAGATTAAGGCTATTTATGAATGGCATGAACCAAGAATGTTCTTGAGGTCCAAATTTTTATGGGCCTTGCTGGTTATTATAGGAAGTTTGTGAAAAACTTCTCTAAAAGTGCACATCCTATAACTTCCTTGCAAAGAAAGGGAAAGAAGTTTGATTGGTTAGAAAAGTGTCAGGAGGCCTTTGACCTACTAAAGGCAAAATTTACTTCAACCCCAATATTGAAAGTGCCTAACACAGAAGGTCAACTTGTAGTCATTACCGATGCCTTAGGGGAAGGCTTAGGTGGTGTGCTAGTCTAGGATGGACATGCCATTGCGTATGAATTGTGCAAACTAAAAAACTATGAACAAAACTATGCCCCACATGATTCAGAACTGGCAGCAGTCATTTACGCACTCCAAATGTGGAGACACTATTTGCTTGGAAAACCATTTGAGTTGAAAACAAATCACCAGGGACTTAAATATCTGTTCACTCAACCCCATCTTAATGCTCATCAAAGAAGATGGTTAGAATTTATCTCAGATTATGATTTCAAGAATAAATATATTCAGGGAAAAGAAAATCGAGTGGCAGATGCTTTAAGTATGAGAAGGCATATCTCTTCTATGATCTCTATACATTCTAATTTTAGAAATGAAGTGTTACAAAAATCTAAGGGAGATGAGTTTTACAAGAAGGTAAAATAGACCCTTGAGAAAGATCCACATAATATGAAATATGAAGGATTCAACCTTGAACCAGATGGGTTATTAAGGTTTAAATGGAGGATGTATGTACCTAACGCAGTAAAGTTAAGGAATATGGTTTGGAAAGAGGTTCATTCTACACCATATTCTGGGCATCCTAGAGTAACCAAGTTACTCGCTGATGTGAAACCTTTATATTTTTGGAAAGGAATGAAGAGGGATGCTGCAAATTTTGTAGCTACTTGTATTGAATGCCAAAGGATGAAGGTGGAACACCAACACCCAGTGGGATTATTATACTCTCATGAAATTCCTAAGTGGAAATGGTAGATTATAAGCATGGACTTTGTGTAAGGGCTTCCTATGTCAAGAAACATGCACAATGCTATTTTGGTTGTGGTGGATAGACTCACCAAAGCAGCCCATTTTATACTTGGAAACTTGACAGATGGGGCACCCATCATTGTTCAAAAATTTGTTCAAGAGATTTTTAGACTACATGGCATTCCTGAGAAGATTATCTCGGATAGGGATGCATGAATGACATCAAGGTTTTGGAAAACCTTGTTCTCTTCACTTGGTACATAGTTGAACATAAGCTCTGCTTATCATCCTAAAATGGATGGTCAAATTAAAAGGGTGAACCAAGTGTTGGAGGACTTATTAAGGATGTATTGCATGGATCAACAATACAAATAGGAGCATTAACTTCCTCTAGTGGAATTTGCCTATAATAACTCTTATCACTTAGCTATTAAGATGGCACTGTTTGAGGCATTATATGGATGGAAGTGCTAAACCCCTATAAGTTGGGATAAGCTAGAAGATAGGGTTAACCTTGGTCTAGAAATGCTGTCTAAAATGGAAGAACAAGTCCATCTAATTAAAAGGAGGCTAACAGAAGCCAATGATAGACAAAAGAGTTATGTTAATGCAAAGTGTATTAAAAGGCATTTCATTGTAGGAGATAAATTTCTCCTAAGGGTAAAACCTCAGAAAAGCTACATTAAATTTGGAAAAATATCCAAACTGGCACCAAGATATGTGGGCCTTTTTGAAATCCTAGAAGAAGTCAACCCAATGGCATACAAAATTACTCTACCACCAGCACTTGCCATGATGCATAATGTGTTTCATGTTTCATATTTAAAAAAGTTTAATTCTATTGATAATCAAACTCCTATGCTTGATTGGAATATTCTACAGGTGAAAGACCTAGGAGTGGTGGTGATCAAGCCCATCCAGGTGACCAAAATGTGTAAGCTATACTTACGTTGTTGATATGCGCCAAAAAATTAAGAGGGGGGTGAATCAGTTGTCCCAAAAACTTAAACACTTTCTACAATTAAACATTCATTACTTATCCACAATTATTATGATATAACAATGAGTGCATGAAATCAGAAACTTAACCACAGATACAACATCGAACATAAGAGACACCAAATTTTTACATGGAAAACCCCAAGGTGGGGAAAAACCATGGAGAGGATTAGCTCTCAATATATATTGCAATCTTGAAATAATGATGTTCAAGCTTGGTCACTCCACAGGCCTAAACATATTGGCTTACTACCATGAAGAACAACTAGGTCTAGCAGGCTCACTGCCTCAACTCTAAACCTAGAAAGATAATAATAAGGGTTGTTAAACCCTACTAGCAGCTCACTGCCAGGCTCTCTACCATGATCAACACCTTCTTTGTCTATGATTGAAGTACAATAATTCCTCTACCTCTATTCTGCGCTTCCTCTTCTTTCCTCTTCCTCATCTCTGCTCTGCCTTTTGGACCTTTCTTAATATCTTTCCACTTTCACTCAAGGACACCTTTCCCATGACTCAACTACAAGTATTTATACACTTCATCAACCTTGGAATGATCGTCAAGGTCAGCATCATAATCATCAACCATTGGAACAATCTCCAAGGTTGGTATTGCAAACATTTACAAGATAGGTCTTGACCTATTACAAATTATACAAAGAAAATGAAATGTGGATCATGCCATGCCTTAGCTAGGACTCAAACATGATCTTCCACACCACAACACACTTCCACAATCTTCCAAAGATCTTTGTAATCACTGGGATTAACCAAGTCGGCCAAAACTAGTTACACATTACACTATCTGGGAACAATCTTTGAACACGATCTCAAGTCCTTAATGCGGACCAATACCAAGATAGGAACATGATTAGAAGACATCCACATGCACATTATAATCATTAGGAGCAACCACATGAACCTTAACCACTTTAGCCATAGGAATCTTTTCACCAGAACACATGAACTTTACTATCCTCAACTGTCATAAAAGAAAGATAGCTTGCAGACCACCAAACCACAAACCATTGCAACTGTAGGCACTTATCATCATCCCAGACTTCCTTCTAGAACTACAAAGAAAAATACTTTATTGTGAAGGAATGCTAAGAAGAATACTTTCTTCCTATCCCAACTGAATTTACAGAAACAACTAGTTTCTCTCTGGTGAACACAACTCACTCAAATCTTCATGCAGATGGCTCAAACCTAGAATGTAGCATCCTTAGTCATACCTATAGCTTACTTCCAATCTATAGACCATGATTTTCAAGCAAAAATAAATGTGGAATAGTTTACCAGACTGTTATTTAGCATACAACTCATTGTTTGTACTGCACTTCTCTATAACTCACTTGTTCCTTCTGGAGAGGCTAATTTTCTCAATATCCACAACATACAAGTCTTTTAACAAGTAATAGAATAAGACATAGTTGACACTAATGACAACAAGGATATGTTGACATCAATGAAAACACTGATTAGGCACATACTTGCAACAATCTCCCCTTTTGTCATTGATGGCAACATATGATGTGAAAAACTACAACAACCATCAAGACAAGATTCTCCCTCTTTCTCTTTACACACCTGCACTCTTTCTTTCTCCAAAATTCTCCCCTTTCTTTTACACATCTGCACTCTAAGTTTTTCACATGACTTATCTCCCCCTTTGACATCAATGGCAAAGGGCACATACTTGCACTCTTATGCTCTGATCTAATCTCTCTTCGGAACTCTCTGACTACTCCCCTTGAGAAGTAGCCCTAAAAAGCATCAATCTAGACCTTTGAGCACCTCTGGACTGATGCACTACTGTGCATCTTAGTTTAGAGCAAGACGAGTGATAGCCCCTAACTTTTCTCTGAGATATTCAAAAGTATCCTTAGGCAGAGGCTTGGTAAAAATGTCTACAATCTGATCCTTGGTAAAAACATACTCCAAATTGACTTCATTCTCTATCACCTTTTGTCTTAGAAAATGATACCTGATGGATATGTACTTTGTCCTTGAATGCATCACTAGATTCTTTGATATTTTTATAACACTTGTGTTATCACAAAAGATTGCAATTAGATCTTCATACACAATTTTGATGTCCTTCAAAGTTTGCTTCATCCATAACACTTGAGTGCAACTACATGCTGCTACACTGTATTCTACTTATGCAGTAGACAGGGATATTGAATCTTGTTTCTTGCTCAACCAATATACTAATATTTTTCCCAAGAAGATGCACCTCCACTTGTACTCTTTATGTCATCCACATCCCTAGCCCAATCTACATCAGTATATACATTGAGAGTAAAGTCATAGTCCTTAAGGTACCACAAACCATAATCTATTGTACCTTCATTGCCTTGACATCAATTGTAACTATCAGTTCCTTATTACCTGTCAGCCTATCCCTTAATTGCATAAGTGACTAATTCATCTATCCCATTAAGCCTCTCAATGTAGAGCATATGACACTCTAGAGTTCAGTTCCAACATTCATCACTAACTTCAGAACCGTAGTATAGAATAGGCATCCATGGAGAGATACAGACCCTAGTACTCTGATACTACATACTAATCTTGGTTTGACTTTAAGACAATTTACCATGGGACTTCCTGGAAGATACATTTACCAACAATCCTGAATCACATATGGTGATTTTCAACTAAAGAGGCATACAAACTCAAACTTCTTTACTTACTTGCATACTGCTCATACTTGGTCATTTTAGTCTTCTGAATCAGAACCCTTCTGAGCAGACTGCCATAACATATATCTTTGTGCTAGATCTCAGCACTAACTATCTAGCTGGGGGATTTAGAGTCTTCAATATAGCTCCCCCTGAGCCATGATTCACTATCTACTTCTCTGAGGAAGTAGCTGCTCCAGAGCCTAGAGAAGACTCATTGCTTCCTTCATTTGTTTCCTTCCTGACCCAAACCTTGTTCATCTCTTCCTTAATTTGTGTCAAATCAACTTTTTCCACTTGTTCCCTTGATTCTGATTGGTTATCCTTCTTATTTCTGTAGAATTTTGCAATGTGTCCAGGCTTGTTGCAATTGAAGCACAATATTTTTCTAATCATTGTTTCTTCCATTCATCCTTGACCTGCCTAGGTTAGCCTTATGCCTGAAATTATTGTATGTATAACAATAGACACTAAAGGATTTCATTGTCCTATTTGTCCTATAGCCTTTTCTCACTTGACTTCTACACTCATTAGCTCTATCTCCCATTCTGTGGAAAGCACAGCATCTAATGGAATTCTGACTAGAGAATGATGGGGTATTTTGATTCACCCTATTTCTACACCAATTAGCCTTTTGACCAAATTTGTTACATAAATTGTAGGAAGCATTGAAAGAAGAATACCTTTGAGCATTTGGCTGCCTAATTGATAGTCTTCTTCTTCTTTGATTCTGAATCTGTTTGATTTTGTCCTCTTCCTAACTTGCTCTAAATCCTTTGTCTTTTCCAAATTTTATGCCTTCTCTATCATCATCATTTTTCTGTTCTCCCATTGGCCTATCATATCTTGTAGCACTCACATTGAATTGATCTCTTTGAGCCTACATATGTTTCAGATTAGCTTTCAAGTCTTCAACTTCTTCTTCAAGCTTCATGCAAACTTTAATTTTGTCATTCAGATCATTCTCATTTTTTGTCTTTTCTTCATTGTTCTCTTTTAGAGTTTGTTGTAACTGCCTAATTTGCCTTCTTAAATCTTCTTTCAAATCCATGTCTTCATCTGTAGTTCTTGAGTTATCTCTGTCAATACTGGAAATTAGGCACATGTTCATTTGATTCATAGTAACTTTGTGATCTTCCACATCACATTTGGTGGTCTGGGAACCTTCTTGTTCTTCAATTTGTAAATCCTTATTGGTTGAGACTAAATTCTCCTGGATGTTCTCAATAACCTTAACATTTATACTTTTCACAATCCTTCCCAATCTATTGTTGTAACATTGGTAGGCTCTGGTCCAGGATGAGTATCCAAGAAAAAATGCCTTCCTCATACCTAGAATTGTCCTTTTCCATTCTAATGAGGCATTTGCTTCCAAAGATTTTAAAATATTTCATAGTGGGTATTGATCCACAGCATAACTTAGCAGGGGTCTTTCCTTCTTTGGTTGTTACCTGAACTCTATTTAATGTATAGATAGTGGTTTGAATTGCCTCCTTCCAAAATATATCTGGTAAATTTGCTTCTTCCATCATTCATTTTGCATTCTCTTGAATAGTTCTACTTGCTTCTTCCATTATCATAATTTTTGCAAAGAGTTGTTTTTCTATCCCATAGGTTTCACAAAATATATTAAAATCATTAGAGATAAGTTCTTCTTCTTTGCCAATTCTTAGGCCTTTGATGTCCATGCTTAGCTCATTTTCAAGGGTTTCTTTAAAAAATTTTGGGTGCCTCTAGAATCTCTAATTTATCTTTTAAGAAACTGACCCAAGTCATTCTAGAAAAGTTATCAATTAAAAACATAAAGTACCTGTGACCATGGAGGCTTGGTATTCTTGTAGGACCATAAAAGTTTGCTTGAATCAATTCCAATCATTTAGTGGAGGATCTTTCTTTATCTTTCCATGCTTTTCTTGACAATCTCTGACATTTCCTACAACTATTGTTTCTTGAGTAATCAATCTCTAGTAGGTCCTTCACAATCTGAACTGAGTTTGTTAAATCATCAAGGTTTGTATGGCAAAGTCTTCTATGCCAAACCCATCTTTTATTGGTCTGAGATGTGTATCCAAGAAAGTCACTTTTTCGGACATGATAGAGATTCTTTTCTGTTCTTTTTGCAATTGCTATTGTAGCTCCAGATTTTTCTTTGATTTCAAGAGAATCATTTTCAAACACAAACTTGAATCCCTTCCTGCATAATTGTCTGACACTTAAGAGATTTTGTTTCAAACTTTTTAGATAAAGAACATCTTCAGAAATTTGTTTGTTGCCAAAATTTGTTGATCCTATTCTGCAAACTTCAACAGTGCAGTCATCTCCAAACCTAACTAGCCCTTCATTGTATTCTTCTAGACTAACAAACTTACTCTTGTCACTAGTCATGTGGTTTGAGTAGCTACTATTAATAACCCAATAGTCTTCATCACTGGTACAAGATTCAGAGCATCTTCAATTGTTGACATTCTATTCTTCACGAATTGTTTCCTTGGACAATTTGTTCTTGATATCTCTTGATGAGCATTCGGGTGCATTAGAGAGTATCTATTTTCCTTCCATTAGGATCTCCCTCAAGTTGTTAGACTCTTTCCAAAGGGATGTGGCTCTAATACCAATTGTTGATATGCGTCAGACAACTGAGAGGGGGGGTGAATCAGTTGTCCAAAAACTTAAACACTTTCTGCAATTAAACATTAATTACTTATCCATAATTATTATGATATAACATTGAGTGCATGAAATCAAGAACTTAACCACAAATAAAACATTGAACACAAGAGACACCATATTTTTACGTGGAAAACCCCAAGGTGGGGAAAAACCACATAGGGGATTAGCTCTCAATATATATTGCAATCTTGAAATAATGATGTTCAAGCTTAGTCACTCCATGGGCCTAAACATACTAGCTTACTTCCATGAAGAACAACTAGGCCTAGCAGGTTCACTGCCTCAACCCTAAACCTAGCAAGATTACAATAAGGGTTGTTAAACCCCGAGGACTATTAAACCCTACTGGCAGCTCACTACCAAGCTCTCTACCATGATCAAAACCTTCTTATGTCTATGACTGAAGTACAATAATTCCACTACTCTGCTCTGTCTCTATTCTAATCTTCCTCTTCTTTCATCTTCCTCTTCTCTGCTCTACCTTTTGGACCTTTCTTAATATCTTTCCATTTTTTCTCAAGGACACCTTTTCCATGACTCAACTACAAGTATTTATACACTTCATCAACTTTGGAATGATCATCAAGGTTAGCATCACAATCATCAACCATTGGAACAATCTCCAAGGTTGGTATTACAAACATTTACAAGATAGGTCCTGACCTATTACAAATTATGCAAAGGAAATGAAATGCGGATCACGCCATGACTTAGCTGGTCTCAAACATGATATTCCATGCCACAACATGCTTCCACAATCTTCTAGAGATCTCTGCAATCACTGGGATTAACCAGGTCGGCCAAAACTAGTTACACATTACACTATCTGGGAACAATCTTCGAACATGATCTCAAGTCCTTAACGCGGACAAATATCAAGATAGGAACATGATTAGGAAACATCGACAAGCATGTTATAATCATCAAGAGCAACTGCACGAACCTTAACCACTTTATCCATAGGAATCTTTTCACCAGAACACATGAGCTTCACTCTCTTCAACTGTCATAAAAGAAAGATAGCTTGCAAACCACCAAACCATAAACCATTGCAACTATAGGCACTTATCATCATCCCAGACTTCCTTCTAGAACTGCAGAGCAAAATACTTTATTGCAGAGGAATGAGGAGCAGAATACTTTCTTCCTATCCCAACTGAATTTATAGAAAAAGTAGGTTTCACTCTGGTGAACACAACTCACTTAGATCTTCATGCAGAGGGCTCAAACCCAGAATGTAGTATCCTTAGTCATACCTCTAACTTGCTTCCAATCTGCAGACCACGATCTTCAAGCAGAATTAAATACGGAGCAGTTTACCAGACTGTTCTTTAGCATACAACTCATTGTCTATACTGCACTTCTCTGTAACTCACTTGTTCCTTCCAGAGGCTAATTTTCTCAATATCCTCAACATATAAGTCTTCTAAACAAGTAATAGAATAAGACATAGTTGACACTAATTGATGTAGGAGCATCCAGTGGTGTAAGGGCAATCTTGCATCACCCAAAAAGAAGTTAATTCAAAATCATTGTAGTTGTTTTCATTTCTTTCCATAATTAGTGTTTTTGGTTCCATAATATCCAGAATAATGATGTAAGACTTTCAGTTTTTCCAAAACTGCTAAAAATAGCAACCTGCCTGTTTTGGAAAGTCTACCTACTATTTTTGGAAAGTTTGCAATTGGGCATGGATTGAAGCAAAAACTTGCAGAAAGTTACATAATGGAAATATAAGACCTTTGGCAAAGGAATCAGGCAAAGATCATTTGTGAGCTGAAAGATATTAAAGTTTTTGTTTTCTGAAAAGCCCCTAAAAATTTTTGAAACGAGATATGAGGCAGTAAAACTTCCCTAAATGTCCTAAAAAGTTGATTGAAATCTGTTTATGGATTTGTAGCGTGATAGTTCACATCGCGAGCTATCCAACGCCTAAAACGGTTCATCAATCGGACACCCGGATCAAAAGTTATGCTTCCTGGAAGTTGACCTACTTTTGGAGGGAGTTGTAAATTTTGAAATTTAGCTGGAGGCCACCAAAAAGTGTTATTTATGGCTATTTTGGGAACCCTAGGCAGTAGTAGAGTAAATGGGGCAAGTGTAGAGTCAAGAATAGGCGGGAAAAATAGAAACCCTAGCAGATTTGGGGTTACAGAAGGTTGAAGATTCTAGAGTCTTGAGGTTGGGAAAGTTGTAATGTGTTGCAGCCCATAGGGGATTCATCCTCTGATTGTAATTGGGATTCTGCAATGTAATGAGTTGCCCAAATCAATAAAATAAAGTTCTATTTTCTTTGTTCCATTTTTGTTGGTGTGTGTTTTGTGATTTACCCCCTTCATCAAGTGGTAATAGAGCAAGGGTTCCTGAGTGTGTAGACAGATCATTGACTGAGAGGTAGTTTGCACTAGGACCTGAGGTTGTGGGTTTCCTATGGAGACCAAGTTGCCTCCATGAAGAAATCATGTTGGGAGGAATGCTTTGACAAAAGAGGGTTTTAGAGGCCTACAAAGGAAAATTGATGCATTGCAAGAGGAACTACGAAGAGGGTTTGAGCTGAGGATAAGAGACGAAAGCGAAGATGAAGCTGAACTAGAGCTATCTGAGGAAGAACAATAAGCTGCCAGAGATCCTGCAGAAGTTAGGTTGTTGAGGGCCATTTCGAAGATCGGAAAGAGGCCCAGGATCGAGGTTTCTACATATTCTGGGGATTTGAATCCAAAACAACTTATTGATTGGATCAATGACATGGAGGAGTATTTCAAGTATGAAGATGTGGAGGACCTAGATCAGGTCAAGTTTGCAAAAAAAAAGTTGAAGGGCCATGCCAATATTTGGTGGAAGGAGGTCCAACTAGAGAGAAATAGAAGAGGAAAAGGAAAGATCATTAGATGGGATCGGATGGTGGAGAAACTAAAGAAGCAGTTCATTCCTGTTGACTATGAGATGGAGTTACTAAAGAAGTTGCAAGGACTGAAGCAAGGTAACAAGTCTGTTAAGGAGTATACAGAAGAGTTTTATAAGATTACTATCGGGACAGGCCATGCAGAGCCGAATAAGGAGAAGGTAGCCCGTTACATTAATGGGTTGACACCGAGTATTCAAGAGGAGCTAAGCCTGGTCAGAATGACCACCATAGAAGATACATACTAATTTTCCCTGAAGGTGGAAGAGAAGTTGAATAAAAGATTCGATAGAAAGCAAAGGGGAAGAGGTCAAGGTGGAAGGACTGGTGGAAGACCCTATGGGGGCCGAAATGAAGATGTAAAGAAAAATGAAGAAGCTGGCACTAGTCAAAATCAGAGAGGAGATAATAGCTACCACCCTCGTGACTAGAACAATGGTGAGCAAAGAGGAAGAGGAAGAGGTAGACCTGGGCTAGGACCTGGAAGAGGAGGTTTCAGAGGAACATGTTTCTAATGTGGAGAAGAAGGGCATTAAGCATACGAGTGTCCACAACATCAAGGAAGGACAAATAGAAGACCTGAAGGCAATGCATGAGTTGTACATGTAGATGAAGATGCACATTCTGAGCATTCTGAAGATGCTAAAAGGGGAGAAACCCTAGTTGTCAAAAGAACCTTACTGAATGAGGAGAAAGAACCCAATCAGAAGAAGAGTTTATTCTGCACAAGGTGCAAATGTGAAGGTAAATGTTGTGATATTATTAGTGACAGTGGAAGCACTGATAATCTTGTTTCAGAGGAGATGGTTGACAAGTTGAAGTTGACAAGAAGAAAGCATCCACATCCATATCTGATTGCATGGTTGCAGAAGGACCACCGATCTTTGGTCAATGAGTAGTGTTTAGTGAAGTTCAAGATTGGGGACTACCATGATGAGGTGCTGTGTGATATCATACCTATGGATGCATGTCATATGCTGTTGGGGAGGCTGTGGCAGTATGATAGGAGTGCTATCCATGATGGTCGTGCAAACACATATTCCCTAACAAAGGATGGAGTTCATCATAAGTTGAAGCCCTTGAAGGAGGTGGAAGAAAAGGTATGTAGTACTACCAGAATTTTCTTGGTAGATGGTAGGAAATTTTTGGAGGGTATGAAGCATGAGTGTCATTGCTTTGCATTGATTCCTAAGATTAGTCAAGAGAACTATGAAGATGTACCAGTAGAAGTTTCAGATATGTTGGAAGAGTTCCAAGACATTATCTCTAATAATGTACCAGAAGGTTTACCACCAGTAAGGAAGATAAGTCATCAAATGGATTTGATACCAGGAACCAGTTTACCAAACAAGGCAGCCCACAGAATGACCCCTATAGAGAATGAAGAGCTGGACAGACAAGTTTAGGAGTTGTTGAGGAAGGGACTAATAAGGGAGAGCCTAAGTCCATGTGTGGTACCTACAGTACTAGCACCAAAGAAGGATGTAGAATGGAGGATGTGTACAGACTCTTGAGCCATCAATAAGATAACGATCAAGTATAGATTTCCATTGCCAAGAATAGATGACATCATGGATTGTTTGAGTGGAGCCAAGTACTTCATGAAAATTGACCTAAAGAGTGGGTATCACCAAATCCATATCAGAGAAGGAGATGAGTGGAAGACAGCCTTCAAGATAAAGGAAGGTTTGTATGAGTGGTTAGTCATGCCATTTGGGCTAACCAATGCACCGAGCGCATTCATGCAGCTCAGGAATGAGGTATTGAAATAATTTTTGGGAAGTTTTGTTATTGTTTATTTGGATGATATTTTGATTTTTAGTAAGACTTGGGATGAGCATCTGATGCATATTAGAAGAGTTCTAGAGAAGCTTAGGGAGGAGAAGTTGCTGATTAATCTGAAGAAATGTAGTTTTGCAAAGAAGGAGTTGGTATACCTGGGATTTGTAGTCTCAGAGGAAGGTCATAAGATGGACCCAGAAAAAGTAAGGGCTATCATTGAATGGCCTACACCAAGGAGTACAATGGAGGTAAGATCCTTTCATGGTTTGGCAAATTTTTATAGAAAGTTTATCAAGAATTTTAGTAGCATTTGTGCACCCCTAACTGAGACAATGAGAGGGGATTTAGATGGACTAAAGGAGTAGACAAGAGCTTTGATACATTGAAGTACAAAGTTGTAGAACAACCTATTTTGGCACTTCTAGATTTCAATAAGGTATTTCAAGTAGATTGTGATGCTAGTGGTAGTGGTATAGGAGCTGTTTTGAGCCAACAAGGTAAGCCCATTGCCTATTTTAGTGAGAAGCTTAATGATGCCAAGAAAAAGTATTATGTTTATGATCAGGAGTTTTATGCAATAGTTTAGGCTTTGAAGAAATGGAGACATTATTTGTTTCCAAAGGAGTTTGTTTTATATACTGATCATCAAGCTTTGTAGTATCTTAATAGTTAAGGAAAGTTGAACCAAAGGCACTTAAAATGGGTTGAGTTTTTGCAGAGCTATACTTTTGTTTTGAAGCACAGGAGTGGGAAGTCCAATAGAGTTGCAGATGCCTTGAGAAGAAGGCAAAATTTGTTGACAGAAATGAAGATAGAGGTTGTTGGGTTCAATGAGCTCAAAAGTTTGTATCCTAAAGATCCAGATTTCACAAAGGCCTGGAAAGATTGTATGGAACCTATTACTTTGGATAGGACAAAATGGTTGGATTTCATAATCCAAGATGGCATGTTATTTAGAGCAAGCTAGTTGTGCATTCCAAGGAGTTCCATGAGAGAAAACCTGATTAAGTAGAAGCATAGTGGAGGATTGGTTGGACACTTTGGTCGAGATAAGACCATTACTATTGTTGGTAAAAATTATTATTGGCCACAATTGCAGCAGGATGTGTAGAAATTTGTGCATAGTTGTAGAGTATGTTAGATGGCAAAAGGAGCAAGTCAGAACACAGGTCTATGTCAGCCATTACCTGTACCAGAGAAGCCATGGGATGATATCAGTATGGATTTTGTTTTTGGTTTACCAAGGCCACAGAGAGGACATGATTCCATTTTTGTGGAGGTGGATAGATTCTCGAAGATGGCACATTTTATTCCTTGTAAAAAGACTACTGATGCTGTTCATATTGCTGAATTATTTTTCAGAGGTGGTGAGACTACATGGTCTACCAAAGAGCATAGTTTCAGATCGAGATACCAAGTTCATTGGTTATTTCTGGAGGACATTATGGAAGAAGTTGAAGACAAATTTGAAGTTTAGTTCAGCACACCATCCATAGATTGATGGATAGACCAAAGTGGTGAACAGGAGTTTGGATAACCTGCTACGGTGCTTAGTAGGAGATAAGCCCAAGGGATGGGATTTGATTTTACCACAAGCAGAATTTTCTTACAACAATTATGTCAATAGGAGTACTGGTAAATCACCATTCTAGGTTGTATATGACAATAGCCCAAGAAATGCTTCTGAGTTAAGGAAGCTGGACAAAGGAGAAAAGGCAAGTGCTGAAGCTGAAGACTTTGTAGAACATCTAAAGAATTTGCATGAAGAGGTGAGAAAGCACATTAATAAGATGAATATTTAGTACAAGGCTAAGGCAGATCAGAAGAGGAGGTATAAGGAGTTCCAGGTAGGAGATGAAGTCATGGTTCACTTGAGAAAAGAAAGTTTCCCAATTGGAACATACAATAAGTTGAAAATGAAGAAATTTGGACCATGCAGAATCTTGAAGAAGCATGATTCAGGAAATGCATATGAGGTAGAGCTGCCGTATGGGATCAATATTTCCCCTATTTTCAACATTGCTGATTTATCAGAATATCATGAAGGTGGAACAGCGGATGGACCAATAGAAGTGCAGTGGAGTATTCCAGCATCTACTTCAATGGATGAGATAGAAGAGATCTTGGATAGCCATGTGGGAAGAAGTACTCGGAACAAGAAATATGAAGAATATCTAGTAAAATGGAAAGGAAGTTCTATTGAAGATTCCTCTTAGTTATCTAAGGCAGAGGTTGACCATTTGGGTTTCCCTCACACAAACATCTGAGATGTGATAGGGTCACTTCTCAAATTACCCTAGGTGTCTAATGCAGGAGCATCCAGTGGTGTAAGGGCAATCTTGCATCACCCAAAAAGAAGTTAATTCAAAATCATTGTAGTTGTTTTCATTTCTTTCCATAATTAGTGTTTTTGGTTCCATAATATCCAGAATAATGATGTAGGACTTTCAGTTTTTCCAAAACTACTAAAAATAGCAACCTGCCTATTTTGGAAAGTCTACATGCTATTTTTGAAAAGTTTGCAGTTGGGCATTGATTGAAGCGAAAACTTGCAGAAAGTTACATAATGGAAATATAAGACCTTTGGCGAAGGAATCAGGAAAAGATCATTTGTGATCTGAAAGATATTAAAGTTTTCATTTTCTGAAAAGCCCCTAAAAATTTTTGAAACGAGATATGAGGCACTAAAACTCTCCTAAACATCCTGAAAAGTTAACAGAAATCCTTTTACACATTTCTGGCGTGATATTTCATATTGTGAGCTTTCTGACACCTAAAATGGTTTGTCAATCGAACACCCGGATCAAAAGTTATGCTTCCTAGAAGTTGACCTACTTTTGGAGGGAGTTGAAAATTTTGAAAGTTAGCTGGAAGCTACCAAAAAGTGTTATTTATGGCTATTTTGGGAACCCTGGGTAGTAGTAGAGTAAAGGGGGCAAGTGTAGAGTCAAGAATAGGTGGGAAAAATAGAAACCCTAGCGGATTTGGGGTTACAGAAGGCTGAGATTCTAGAGTCTTGAGGTTGGGAAAGCTGTAATGTGTTGCAGCCAGTAGGGGATTCATCCTCTGATTGTAATTGGGATTCTGCAATGTAATGAGTTGCCCAGATTAATAAAAGAAAGTTCTATTTTCTATGTTCCATTTCTATTGTTGTGTGTTTTGTGATTTACCCCCTTCATCACTAATGACAATAAGGATATGTTGACATCAATGACAACACCATTAGGCACATACTTGCAACATACATAACAAGGTCTAGTGAGACCAATATTCAGTGGAAAATGCCACCTGGGAAAATTATGATGACTTCTATTCTAGATTTCCTCATCTTTTCAAAGATATTTGATATTATGCTTTTGAAAACATTTTTATATTATGTTAGTTTATCTTTAAGACAATTAATCATCGGGGACAATGATTCTTATGGGGGGGAGATATGTTACATCCCCAACTTACAATTAGACTTAATCATTAACTTAGTATGATAATCAGAAGGATTAAACAAAGTTAATTGATTTGATATTGTGGATATGATTTATCTCTTGATTATGATATAGTTACTGGTGATAATTCATTTTGTGAATTAATTAAATTATATTATGAGACATGATAATGATACACTGATCATGATCTTGTGGTATTGAGTATGAACAAGAAAATGAACATCCTTCGAAGAAGGAAGGAGAGTATCATCATGGAGGAATGGTTAGACACTAGGAAAGCAAAAGGTTGATTAGCCATCTGAGTATCAATTTCTTATGTCCTAAAACCCCTTCTTAAGTTGACACATGTCATGTCTCTTTTCTTAGTGTTCATGTCCTTTGTAAGTTGTTATGTCATTGATGCCTTCTAGACTAGTCGCAAAGACCAAACGGTGTTCTTGGAGCATCATCTCAAGTCAAAGGACAATAATGTAAAGAGACAAGGAAGTCTCTCGCAATCCTTTGTTCTCAAGGATATTGTTTCTTAGTCTTTCAACTAAGGACGATAGTTGATTTCAGAGGAGAATTACTTGAGCCCAACAATTGATGATCTAGATGTGATTCTATTTGTGCTTTTTATTATACAATGTTAATCCTTACGTAAGGATGAAAACCTTATTATAGCTTGAATTGTAATAATAATATTGTTATTATCTCTCTTATCATAAAATTTGATTTCAATCGAATTCTATTAACTTACTATGGTCGGCCTTGAGAAGTGATGGAGAGCTTTAAGCTCATCCATTTCTAGCACAATGCCTTAATTAAGCCACCTTTTGTGGGAACCAACCGAGTGGGAAAGGTAGTTACCTTTCAAGATGGCATGCCAAGAGTCGCCTGGGGTTATCGAGCTGAGCTTATCATATTTTTTCTATCCATTTTCTTGTTTAGGGAATAGTAGACTTGGCCGAAGAGAGTTCGTGGGGTTGGTTTTTATGAGCAAGGTGGCAAAAGCTACATAGATAGCACAAGCAAATTAGAGGCTGTGTGCAGCTCATAGGAGACTTGGACTAGAACGACGTTTCCATTGAAATCATTATCTAGGTAATATGATGGATGAAATCCTATTACTTGTGATATATGTATATAATGAGGCTTGACATGTTTAAATCAGAAATATGGTGAAGTTATTTGTCATAACTTAGAGGCATGAGGCCAGTGAGGCTGTGTCATTACTTATGTAAATCTTTTCTTAGTCACGACTTAAGGCTGTTACACCCGAGCTATTATTGTTTCTAAGTTTTTTTTTCATGCAGTGGCTCCAGGCCTTAAGGTCGAGCATACCAAGTTATCTTTATGTCAAGAACAAGCTCAAAGCCCTAATGGTTGAGCTAGTAATACAAGTAAACTATCGTATGTATGGACACACAGCTATCAAGCCAAGTTTTGAACTTATTGAAATCTTTTATGATTACTATAGGCCATAAGGCCGAATGATGAAACATTGAAAACTTATTTTGGAGACTACACTCTAGGCTATGTGGCTGAGGTAGTGAAGTATTATAATGTTACTAGTGGCTAAGCTCGAGGCTTAGAACCCAAGCAATGATTGCACCATGTTTTGTTTGTGATTCTTGCTCAAGGTCGTAAGGCTGAGTCTTTTAGAGATGAAATCCTCTCTATGTCTGAGATGAGGTCTTATGACCCAACTATAATGCTTTTTACATCTTTCACTTTACAAAAGTAAAATTAGTGCTCGAAGGTGTATCGGTTGAGCTTGTTATCAAAGAATGATAAAATCATGTCATATAATGACGTAGATAGGGTTTAAGAATTCTCGAATGGAGTAGGGAATAACTCCATAATGATTGTAGTCATAAGTGAATAATATAGTCACATGACTATGGTCTCAGCTGCAAAGGCATTAACATCCATAATATAGTCACCTGACTATGATGATAGCCAGGGAGGCATTTGTATGACAATGTGTTTGCAACACCAATACTAATACCAAGTCAGGCTTGTATGAAAGCTGACTATGACACACTTTCAGGGATACTTAAACTGTTAAAGATTATATATTTATACCCTCGAATATGGAGGTGTTGAGACCATTTGAGAACATGGTCTCATCATGAAACTATTGGAATGTATTTATAATAGAATACTAACTTATTCATCATGAGTCTAAATTTATGTCTTATGGTTAAATGTTATGAGTTATAATTACTTTACTTCTACTCTACTAAGGCATGGTATGCCTTGAGTACATGTATTCAATTTCATCATATGTGATGATTTGTTTCTGAAATTGTAAACCATATGAGACCAAGGTGTCAAAATGGTTGAATTTGATATGAAATGAAAATGAACCTGGTGATGAGGAGTCACTAGGTTCTTGTTAAAAAAATGACATATTTTAATCATAACCAACCTATGAAGGGAGTCAAATGTCCAAGTCTAGATAGTGATTCAAATTGATCTCACTCTCACAACATCTAAAAAGTTGGGTCGTTAAGAACTTATTGTAGGACATGACAACTTATAAGTCGAGTTAGGGTGGTGGAAATACGACGATGTTCATTGTGCAAAGTGTATGTATGTAAAACTCTAGCCAAAGTAATGCATCTATCTCTACATGCATTGTTGGTCCATAGTGTCCCAGATGGCCTAGTGTCTCCAGTAGTGTCATACAAGTTAGAGCGGATATATAGTGTGTGACCATGAGACATTAGGAAGGACACAACACTAGATACTTAGATGGCTATCCAAATGGTTTCCATTGTCTAACCTTTCTGTGAAGGGTAAGACCTCTTCCAGTTAGAAAGATGAGCAGGGGACCGTAGATCTATGGTTGGAGGAAAAGCACCAGGATGATGCTCTCCTTCCCAAGCATGAGACAAACTGAGGCTTATGAAGACAAATGTCATGGGTTCCAGATACAGTGTTTACATTTTATGACTAGTTGGTCTATTGTAATGTATAAATTGATTAATATGCCTTGGGTATATTTTGTATTTGATTAGTGATGGTCACTCACTAAAGATTGTAAATGATTACTATAATGTAAGCCTTGTTATATCATGGTTAGATTAACATGCTTAAATGGTGAAAGGATTATGATTCTTGGGTTCAAATTTAGTCAACTCCTTTATTTTGTTTACTTATCATTTATTTATGATACATGTTTAAGGTTAAAATTTTTATCATTATGGATAGTGATGTTACATTCTTCACCAGTTAGTCATCATTATAAAAATCATCTCAGCTCTTTCTCTTACCATTTTTTCCAGGGTATGTTATGACCATGCCCTTATTCTTCATTACCTAGATGCATCGATTGAGCCATGTTCTACTTCTAGAATATCCTTAGATATGACATCTATTGATGTCTCCTTAGCATGTCACTAATCAAGATCAAATAGGCTCTGTTTGTATATTTTGTTGAGCTCATAACTTGGATGCAACACCTTTTCATCACCATCCTTGAGTTGTGGAGGTACTTCACGTGTACCTAAGGTCCTGATCTGGTTGAGGGTTAGCCTTTTATATTACCTCTTCTAGAATTCATGATCCTTAGCACAATCTACCCAATATTATCATATATGTAGTTCATGTTGGATCTTCTTTCTGATGTATTTCTCCATTCATTTATAAGGACCATAGACCCTCTTAAAATTGAAAGGTTGCAAATTTAGTACTTGTATTTCTGCATCAGATGCCTTTGCATTTTCTAGGGTGTTACATCTATACCATCTTATATCAATGGGGAATTTGATATTCCTGTGCCTATTTTGAGCTTGGAAGGCCTCATACGATTTAGTGATGTAGCGAGAGAACTCCAATAGGATAAAATTATTCATTGGGTATCTAGGAAGCATATACAGAGTTCCTATGAACCCCTCCATCCTGATGTAAGTGAAGGTTGGAAACTGGATGAGCCAACTGTCATGAGGATTGATAACACTAAGCATTTGTAGTTAGTCTTTCATTTGTCCCCTTCCATTGTCCAAACGAGTCACATGGACAATGCATCATTTACTATCCTATAATGCAATATGGATTGCTTCATTTCTAGTTGTGGCTAATATTTATATACAGGGTTCTACCCTACCTTGCTGCCCAACGTGCCCACTTTATGAAGTCTGATGAATTGTACTTGTACTACACATGAGTACACTACATATGATGTCATATACAAAATTTTTGCTTTCCTCTAACAAACCATTTGGTTATGAATGGAGTCACAAATGGCTTGGACTTAATGGATCATTTCGATGCCATATTTTACTACCTTGACCAATCCATACATCCATGGATCGAAGGTGCCAGCATTGGGTAATCTAGCTACTCTTCTCAACAAACTAATTATATCATTGATCTTGGCCTTGAAATCATTGTGGTACAAGGTTTTGGCCATTTTGGATATGACCTCAAGCTTCTTGTCTTCTGCTAGCCAAGAGACAAATATAACCTTCCTGCATGCTTCTTCATTCTTGTTATACTCACTAGCTAACTTCTCCTTCTCAAATTAATGCATTGTAGCTTACAATGGGATTTGAAGTTACGGGTGATGCCCTAAGGCAAAAACTCCCTATAAAACCTACCTTTGTGGATTACTCTATGGCTATGGGCATCATACTTGCAAATGCATTGCATCACAAGGTCTTGGGCCTTCGTGAACATGGGAAAACCCTATAGATTTATGTAGTCCACTTATCTCTATGTTCTTAGCCAATGGTCTTGCATTGGTTGCTATGATACTTTGCTGAAATTCATTCATATCAATGTGCCTAGATTTGTGTAAAAAATACATCTAAACTTTGCCCATATCTTTGAAGTTTGAGCCATCCCTTTGAACTCATCCTTCATGTCCTTCACACACTTAGTCATCTCACCTGTTTGAGATTTATGAACAAACACCCAATTACCCTAATTAAATTCACCTAGGGTTAAGATTTAATCCATTTCTTCATTAAAATTAATGTTCAAATTTATTCACTATCAAGAAAAGCATTTACTATAGTAAAAATCTTCTCCCTTTTACCTTTTTATTAATTTTAACTAATTCAATCAAATCCACTGTAGTTCTAGGTTAGGGTTGTAAATATCATGCATACCTGATTAACAAATACCCTTCAAACCTTTATGCAAGTGGAATTTACACCGTCGCAATGTCGTGCTCACTTGTTGCTGTCAATTCCCCTTCAAACTCACCTTTTACCTGTAACTTCACTTGGCACTTTCTCGCTCTATAAATTTTCTCTACAATTCAATTTTTTCTCACTTGATTGCTTTGGTAATGAAATAATAAAATGAAATTTACCTTTAAAGAGTAGAATGTGCTAAGTCTAAGTGCATTTAATGTGATCTATAGTACTTGTAAGCATTAATACCAATCAACGAGAAGATATCTAGTGTATCATCTTTATTGTGTTTTCCTTTTATGTTTAAATTGAAATTTTAATAGTCGTTTAAGTTTGATCTTTCCATAGGTGCAGTTGGGAGTGACTTAGTTCTAATCAGATGTAGAAAGTTTTAAGGGATGTGGAATATTCGTTGTTAAATAACAGGTTAGGTTCAAAGCCTCCACAAAGTGATGTCATCATCGGGAGAATTGGCGTCATCTTATCAGCATGTCATCGG
This sequence comes from Cunninghamia lanceolata, assembly GCA_027924645.1. Lineage (NCBI taxonomy): Eukaryota > Viridiplantae > Streptophyta > Pinopsida > Cupressales > Cupressaceae > Cunninghamia > Cunninghamia lanceolata. The sequence goes on from BSBN01000389.1 coordinate 8,789,512, forward strand.
GTAGGTATTGGTCAAGTTGAAGATAGGTATTGGATGTGGAACTAAGGAAGAAGTGAACTGGACATATAAGTACAAAAAGGTGAAGTTCACATGGAGTGTAAATCTCTGCAATCGTGGGGATTTCCATGTGAACTAGAACTTTATGATCTATGTAAGATTGGGTTCATTTGGATATGAATAATCCAGTGAAGTGTTAACAATTGTCTGGTTGTGGGATTATTCTAGCCAACAAGATACCTGCGGGGATTTCTAACTAAACTAGAACGTTAAGATTAAAGGTGTCAGGTTTGGTTGAAGATCAAGTTCCTGGTAGGTTAAATTGCATTTTATGTTTTTGTTAAGTCCAAGGACTAATTTCTTTAAGTTATTTCAACTCTTAAGGATTCCCTCCCAATAGGATTGGGTCAAGAAGACCTCTCATGGAGTTTTCAACTGTATGTGGAAAATTGTAAGGATTTCCAAGTGAAGTTGAAAAAAGGTCCAGTTGGGCTTAAAACTTCTGCTAAAGGATAACTTGTGCATTTTAATGAATTTTCAGGGAATTTCTAAGCCAACCCAAGCTAAAATCTAATTCTCTATCCATTTGTGACCATACTTGGGATCCCTGAGTGTTAGAAATTTTTGCTTCATGGTAATTTCACATTTTACCAATACTATTGAAGTAAGCCCAAAGGGAAAAACACAAGGAAAAATAAAAATAAAATGGGGTCCTCATTTTTCTAGGAGCAAAATGGGGTGTGTTGTGAGACTACACAATAGGTTCATTTGAGGGGTGTTTGGCATGGTTATATCCTTGTGCATATGAGTTTGATTTATGATGTCATTTATGAGGATTTTAGGAGATGTTTATTGGGCTTGTTCCTAGTTTTTGGGAATGGATATTTGAGTTGATCTTCCTTGGTTAGAGAGGCTTACATCCATGTTGGTTTTTATGAGATACATATGTTTTATTTGATCTATGAGATTGAATGGTTGGGTGTTATTAAGGATTTTCATTTGGGGTTGTGAAGGAAATCATACTTGACAGAACTTAGCACTTTGAGGTGTTCATAGAAGAACATGATATGATTTACATATTTTCTCTCTTTGTTTTATGGCTGCTTCTTGGAGGCTCACAATTATATAGTTTAACTTGGGAGAGTTATGGTGACATGTCATGACGAAGTATGTAGTAGTTTGTGTTGCATATGTGTGGATCATTGTGATTGTTCTTGGTACTACATGGTTTTGAACATTAGTCACACCTTGGTTTGAGTGTTGATTGGTAGGCTTAGTATGCCTTGATCTATTTCATATTTGACATTACCCATGTAGTGGGAGTTCCTAGATATGCATGTACTTCATTGACAAGTTTTATACAGGGAGCTTGTGATTGCAATTTGTGGGTTGGACATATTGTTGGCATAAGTTTATTGATGTTGTTGATACCTATGATGCATGGATGGTTGGATGTATTAGCATTTTCTATGTATGCTAGTTCCAATCATGTGGGCTTTTACCTTTGAAGGTAGCTTGGAGCCTTTCTTATCACTTAGATTTGATGCTTGTATTTTTTAAATTGGTGCATCTTCACCTTGGCTTGTTCCTTTCCTTCCATAGGTGACATGTTGGAGGATGAGAGGAGTTCTTGGTTGAGATGGTGGGCACCTTGGTGTTATTGTAGGTATCTTGATGGAGCATGAGAGAATGTTGGAGATTCACGTGGCTTCATGTATGTCTATGATGATGTATTTCATTGATTGACCCTTATGCAATCTATGCAACAAGTGGAAGAAAGTTGGAAAAGGGTGTGTTGTACACCTTGCATAAAATTGAAATATTTTAATTATGTAAAATAACTATTTATTTGTGGTGCATTTAAGAGATGTGTTTAGCCACATTAAACATTTATTTGGGTCCACTTGTAAAGTTGTATGTAACTTTGGGTTAGTTATTTTATGTGTGGGAGATATAAAATAATTAATTATTATCTAAAAAACTTAGTACCATAAAGTGAAAACTTGGTATCAAGAATTAAATGAGGGGTCAATGGTTTTGTGTACTCATGGTTTTGTGACACATGGTTTTCCCAATACCACAATTTATACCTGTGTGAGCTTGAGTCCATAAAAGATAGCACATGGTTAGTGGTTTGGGTTCACTGGTTGAGTGGGTTGTCATTGTATTGATTTTCTCTTGTGAGTTCATTTGTGGAGCATGGCATGGGATGTGTGGATACATGCTTGGACACATGGAGGTTACATTAGAGGAGCTTGATGTTTCGTAAGTATTCATGAAACTCTATAAGCGTATTATAATGTTTTATTTTTGAATTAACACATTGAGTGTGGATGCTTTTGGAGGTTGGGTTTTTTCCCTCTTGAGGGTTTTCCAAGGATATATCTTGTTTTATCTTGTGGCTTGTCTATTGATCTTTGCATTATGGTTATTTTGTAAGCTTGTATGCATAATTATCTCTCATAAGGTTATGGAGGAATTGGTTTGATAAACCTAGTAATTTCCTAACAGAGGAAACATGCACAAAATCACTATATACATACACAAATCAAACACATAATCCTTCATATCCTTTCAGATAATTCTTCATCAAGGACATGTATTGATTCATCATACTTAGTTGAATCAAGAAAATACAATCATAACAACATTGCCCATGTTTGGAGAATTTAGAAAAAAGGAAAAAATAAACTAATCAGTCTAAAATTGTATTAAGAAAAACAAGTTTTCAATCCTCACAAATCCTTGCAACTAGTCATTTATAGATAACACAACTCAAATTAGTCCAATTTTAGGTTCAACAATGTGTTACAACTATTAGATGCATAGCCTCAATTTAATGCTCAAAATTTCTTTCTTATTTCTTAATTTAATGTACTTAAAAGAACTTGCATTTAATTTAATTTTGTAGCAGTCTCGTTCGTAACAATCTTATCTTGAATAAAACTCCTAAGTGACAATTAATCTAGAATGATTTTCAAAGCATGTTTGCTACAAATTTCCTTTACACAAGCATCAAGTAAGCACATATTTGGATGGTACATTTTTGTATATGAAATTTACACAAATGTGCTCCATTTTCATAATTCCTAGATTAAATTCTAAATTTCAAAGATAACAATATATCTATCCAAAGTCATCTTCTTGAAAATCTCTATTCTCATTAGTTTAGCAATACTCGAGCTCAATTCAAGAACTAGAGGTAATAGGAAGAAAGAGATAGGAGCTAATTAGAAGGAAGATTTTGTGAAGGAATATTCAAGTTTCTTAGAAGAAGAACACAAAGTGGTGGCTCTAAACCAACTTTATCTTTATGGAGTTTGGCTTGTTTTCTACTTTTGTCTAGTTGGGAAATATTTTTAAGGATCACCTCTAGGTGTATGCTCTATTGTCTTTTGGTTGTAGTTCGATTGTTACTTGACTGTAATTTTGTTGTTCTAATGTTGTGACTACGCTATTTACTTGTACAAGAGTTTAGGCCCTTTCAAAATCCTTTCTTGTATCCTTTATTAAAAAAAAAACTTAAGTTCAAATTGCACTTCTTTATACCTTCTAACTCATGAATACCCTAGAGAGAGAAAATATAAAACATCATATGTTTCACACAATCACAAAAAAAAATTAATGCATTGCAACATAGCTTAGCTTGGGTGGGCCAGGGGCTTTATACCTTCTAACTCATGAGTACCCTACAAATAGAAAACATAAAGCATCATACTTTTCACAAAATCACAAAAAAAAATTAATGCATTGCAGCATAACCGGGGTGGGCCAGGAAATGTCATGAATAAATTAGTGAAACCATCAATTTATATCTACCATCACAATCTTGTACCTAGCCATGAGGTTCTTGAATCAAATAAATGATTGAAAGTGGCTACTCCAAATCGAATGAATCAACAATGTTGTACTAAAAAATATGCATGTAGATTAACTATGCTTTGTCTCATTCTAGTGATACCACATGTTTTAGGCCTTTTCTTCCCTCTAGACTCTAACATGCAATAGTGGACTTAGAACCTTTGGTTAAATGGAGCTCAAAAACTCTCAAGTCTGAGATTCTATACATGCTTTATTCCCAAACACAAGTCCGTGGATTTATTCTAAGTTGCCAAAGTGTTTGAGATTAGAATAGCCTGTTGGGGATATGCCATAGACACATCACGGTTTAAACTACAAGCTTCAAAGTATCATTATTAAAGATTTGTAAAGAATATTAGCTCTCGAATTTATTTGAACCTTAAGTCAGGAATCAAGTGAACGAATTCAAATGGATTTACCACAAGATTCAAGTCCGATGACATGGCCCATTAATCAATATGGACACTCTTTTCCATGCGCATAAACTTAACCTTTATACTTGAACAAATGGGTAAAACATATTGTATAAAGAATTTAAATTTTCCCTTCACTGTATGCATCCATGTGAAAGGCCAAGTGAAATATTGCCAACTAGGAAGATTGAAATCTGCACATACTTTGTAATGGGCTACAACTTAAAATTTGGACTTTTGAGAATCGGATAACTAGATTACATTCATGATCTTGGTTGTGAGAAGATTAAACCTTTAGACAGTCGGGCCCATAGATGCAAATATAATTACACATAAGTGATATGAAGGCTGAAATCATACTTAATGGTTCACTTTGTGAACATATTACTTAACTCCTTAGACCCATGCCACTACAAATATGTATTCAATATAAGAATGAACATTTTCCTATGGATGTGAGATAATGATTACATCACAATTCAGTGGACAACTACAATCTAGCACCACCAACTATTCAATCAATATCCAAGCTTAAGGTTGGGAGTTCCGGAATTGAAAAGGTTTATTAAATAGAATTGATATGGGCTTTAAACCGCTTTTTAGGTTTTTTATTTGACATAGGTCATAGATGCAAGAATGTGAATAGGCTATAATTTAATATGAATTTATGCTTGGGCTTAAGCTCATAAATGCCACACTTATCTCAATCAATTGGTTGCATTTAAAATGAACCGAGGTCCAAGGATTTTATTTGTTTCATATGTGGATGTGTGCATATAAACAAATATAATAATAGGTCTAGGTTCAAATTCATTTAAACAAAATTTAAGACAAAACTTTATTCTAGATTTAAACCTAAAGTTTATATATATATTTGAAGAAAAAAAATTAAATTGGACTTGGATAATATCACAATGGCAAAATAAATGAGAATTTACCAACATGGGACCCAAATACAAGAATTTACAAATACTCATAAAAGTCAAGAAATGAAATACTTATGAACATGGGAAATCAAAACAAAAGAATGGAGTTTGCTAAAGCAATAAGTGGTAGGATCAGATTACCCAAACTGATATAACACTAAATTTTGACTAGCCAGCTAAAGTTTCTATAAGCATACAACATCATCAAAATTTAGAAATACCTAAAATAGAAATGCAACCTACTAAACTGCAATCAAAAGGCCTAAACTAGTAAAAGCACCAAAGGTGCTATCAAATGGCCGATAGGCACAAATATTTATAGGCCTATCACTAAATAGTATATATTTATATTATTTTTTATTATATTGATGCAAACATTATTTTATTATTCATTTATTAAATTGTTAAATTGATAAATGTAATTTTAGGGTTAAGAGTTATTTTATGTTACTTTGGAAATCTTTTGTTTAATGAAATAATTAGTATGTATAAATGAAGACTTTTTAATAAAATTTGGTGACATAATTTGATTTTGGTATTATTTTTATTTGTATTTATTTTTAGAGTATTAATAAGATTGTTAACTTATATATTCTTTATTTTGGATTAGATTTGTATTTATGGAAGTAATTTAGATCACCTCCATAAGTATGAAAATGACTCCTTTTTTCCTTAAAATCAAATTTGAAGATTGGTTTTAATTGTTTTCTCCAAATGATTGCTATGAGCCAACTTAAAATGCAAAAGAAGCGAATTACACACTAAAATGTTGTATATATTTTTATAGAGGATTGTATATATAAAGGTTATATATATTTATAAAAGATTATATATCAAAAGGTTATACTCAAGGATTTTTATAATTATAGAAAATAATATAAAGATAGTTTTTTTATACTAAAGATAGATCTTTTAGGGGCGTGTGTGTGTGTGTGTGTGTGTGTGTGTGTGTGTGTGTGTGTGTGTTTGTATCGCAGATATATCAAAAACTTAATATTATATTAGTAATAATCTTAGTATACTGGAAGATATTGTGACTTAGTGAACACCAACGTTCATTCACACACACAATGAATACAAAGTTAACTTTCAAACCCATGCATACATAGTGAAATCCCAAGTTCATTCAAACACACAAAGTGAGCACCATTGAAGTTTGAAAGTATTTTTGTACATAGACTGCATACACACACATCGTGGCACGCACACACACGCGCACACACACACACACACACACACACACACACACCTCCACACCTCTATGTGTGTAGGTGGGTTTGAAAGTTATCTTTGGCATTCAGTATGTGTACACATGTATGTGAGTGAACTTTGGCATTCACTTTGTGTGTTCGAATAAACTTTGGATTTCATTATGTGTGGGTAGGTTTGAAAGTTAGTTTTGGCAATCATTGTGCACACATGCATGCACACACACACACATGTGTGTGTGAATGAACTTTGGCATTCATTGTGCTTACACATGCATGCATGTGTGAATGTGCTTTGGCAGTCATTATGTGTGTACAAAAATATCGATGTCCACTTTGTGTGAAGCACATGTGTGTGTGTGGACTGTGTGTGCACAATCTAACTTTGGTATCCACTTTGTCTCATATGTCTATGTGTTTGATTGAACTTTCACATTGTTTTGTGTGTGTGTGTGTGTGTGTGTGTGTGTGTGTGAACTCTGGCATTCTTGTGTGTGTGTTTGAGTGAACTTTGGCATTATTGTGTGTGTGTTTGAAATAACTTTGACATTGAATTTTGTGTGTATGAAAATATACTTTGTGCGTGTGTGTGTGTGTTTGAAACAACTTTGAAATTTAACTTTTTATGTATGAATGTACTTCAACTATCACTTTAAATCAAACTGTAACAATGATTATGATTTTGACAGTGCTAAGATTTGGTCTTCCTACATGTTTGAGCCTATTGTGTATAGAACAAGAGTTAAAAAGATAATCCTTAATCTTTTAATGGTGGATTATACTTATAGTTCAAGAAAGATTTACTTTCTCATAAACCTCAACAAGCTAGCTAAGATGCTTTTTACATCCTCATCCATGTCTTCTCATTTAATCCAAATAGAGAAACAAAGAAATAAGATGTAGATTTAAACAAATCTAGTAGAGTAATGACATTAGGGGAAAACTAAAAAAACCTAGCAACAAAGCACACCCAATGTATTATTCTTCAACAAAGAGTTACAACATATTTGTAGCCTCACGGAGTTGACACTTTCAATCCTAGAACAATTCTGAGTTCATGTACCTACAATAGAAAACTCACTAATATCTCCATCCTAAGACTCCAATATATAGGCCAAGGAGATCTAAAAAACCACCAATCCATTTCCAATACCATGGACTTAACCATCTGCCAAACGTTGGTCCAATTAGTCTAAATTGGACCCATGTACCCCTCTCCAATAGTAACTCTATTTCATGTCAATTGATACTTGAATTTCTATTATCAAAGAGATTTTTGAATCCATTGTGAATTTCATTTGATTTATTAGGTATTTAGTGATGGGGAATCTCCTTTCTAGATTTTTTATATTTACTTTATTGAGCTTGCTAGACTTTGGGTTAGGTTATGGCTCATCTTAAATTCAATTTTGAGTATGGACCACATTAATGAGATTTGTAAACAAGGTTCATTGCTCAAATGTATAACTTTATCTTTACATCACAATCTCACAACATTGCTGCTAGATGTGTGGGCTTGGGTATGGTAGTTGAGGGTTTTCAAGTCGAATCACCCTCTTACAAATGCCCATGCTACCATTATAACACAATTACTTAATTTTTTTTTCATATATATTTTTAATAATATTAAAGAGAATATCTATTGGGGCCTCATCGATAAAACAATCAAAATATAGAATACCAGCAAAAGGAGGCACACAATCCAAAATGAACAAACAGTTCCGAAAAAAAAGACTTAAAAAATTTTCATAAAAAAACTACCAAAAATCAAAATCATACAACAGGGAACCAGAGAAGAGGTGGGAAACAACCTGACACCTGCAATATTAGAACAAACTTACTCCAAATTTGGAACATCTTTTGACTCAATTTCTTCAAAAGATCTTCATGGATTGAAGCTCTGCTGTGACTAGACTGACCACTCCAATCAATAAGGAAACTACAATTTTTAAATGCTTTTTATGGGGAAAAGATTTGGCCGTTACAACCAACTCCACCCATCCCACTACTGGCCACTTCTATCTTACTGTGATAATTTGTTTTGTTATTGATAGTTTTAAATGTTGATATTAGAGATAAAATGCTAACAAACGGTTGCTACCAAATAAGTAGGAAAGATCAATAAATGACTGCTTGCCATTAAGACACAGCACAAATAACGACCATCAAATAAATAGGAAATGTCATATTTATATTACCCCAAATAAGTAAATGCATAAAATTGCCCCCACTAACTATCAAATTAAAAGCATTAGATTTTTGCTAAATTTCCTCTATGAAAATCGACATCTCTATCTTTGATAATCTTAATAAACATAGAAAATTCCTTTTAGGAGGTCTATGCATTCCCTTCATTTCTAGAAATTTTTTAGACTCTGATAGATTTCTATACCTAACTAATGATATTTTACTCTACTTATGAATCAATTTGTTGATATTTTTCTCCTAATTTTCCTATGCAGCAATTGCTTTACTATTGTTTCCCTTCTAGTATTATATATTTTGGAGGTTCTAGCAGTTTTATTTTTAACATCTGTCCCAAAAAATGCATTCCCCCATCTCTTTCCGTATCCATCTTGAAAACTTGGTGGAATATAGAACTTTGACATTCTTAAGAAATAATTGATAGAGATTGCTTTTTAACCTGCACTTTCCAAGCTGAGATGAAGATCATATTGAAAGGTATTAGGTCTAACTACTTGGAGAATGGTGTAAGGTTTGTATTTGATGGGCTTCAATTTGTGTTGTTTGTTGTGAACCTCTATTTATCCAAACTAATCAAAACACAATCATCAATTTGAAAAAAAGGTTGGGCAAATATCCCTCTAAATAAGTACAATACTAGTCAATTATACTCATAAAATATAGAAAATTTTAAGGATAACAAGCCATCAATAAGGAAGGAAAATAAACTTTCATGTTTAATTACAAATGAAAATAGCAAGCAAAATGCAATGCATTTAATTTATGATAAATTGGAGCTTAAAACATCCATACTTTGACTCACCAGAGGTTTAACCAGCTTGTCTATAGCTTATAAAACTACCTTGAAGCTTATGCTATACAAAAAAAGAAACAAAATTCACGCCAAATTTTTCACCAGCTTTTAGGACATCAATCAATTTTTAAGTTAAAATCCTTCATTTTACACATCCGCAACATAAATTTTCCAGGATTTGGAATTATAATAAATTTTTAAGGTAAACTCGTCTATTTTCCAACTTTACTCCAAAAAAAGATAAATTATAAACTAGAATTTGCAAGTTTTGTAGGGTTCTAATCGATAGCCATGCTAAAATCATTTGTTTTTCACATCTGCAGCGAAAAGAAAAAAGTTTGAATTCTGAACTAATTTTTCTGGGTTGTCATTATTCTTGAGAATTGATCAAAGGAAAATCAATCTAAAACAATTTCAAAGAAAATTTTGACAAAACATTAGGGTTTTGATTTGTAAAAACATACCTGCTTTAGTGGAGTAAAGGTCTCCCTGCTTCGGCTAGCCGCGTAAAATAAGTTGTCATTATCATCCATGGCAGCAATAGAGCTCATCAATAAATGATTTAGAGGCTTCTGTAATCCAAGACCCTTCCTCTTGTTCTAAGATCTATCTAGGTCTTTACAATAATCATCTTCCTTGTGGCATTTCATTCTCTGATTTATTTCCTTGCAACCAACGTTTCTTGCATGATGTCTCCTTCCATCGTCTATTTTTGAGTCTTCTCCTTTTACATATATATTTGCTATTTTTTGTGGTTGTTTTAAACACTTATTTTATATGGACAACCAATTTTTTTTTACATTTTGGACGACCAAAAAAAAGGACTACCAAATTTTTCGCAGTTACAAGATGTGTGCACATATAGAATGGCTTATTAGCCAAATTAAGATTCGACAAAAAGGGGGCCCAATTTTATTTTAAGAGATAGGGTATGTTGTGCAAGTTACAACAAATGGTGACTCTCCTACTAAATACTCCTAAGTATTTTAGAATTAAAAAAAAGTTCACATATCTAGAATCTCTAGTTAAAACAACATATACACAAGAATACATTCATGATAAGATAGGAAAAGATTCACAATATGAATATCCAACATTGTACTTAAATTATGTGTGTGTTTGTGAATTCATTTCCTTTTCTAAATTTTATGAGGACTAATAAGGAGAACCCAAACATCAAGCTAGTGTTTAATTTCACCTTCTTGTGAACAACAGTCTATTATAATATGAAAAGCTTTACATAGACATGATCACAAATTACTTGGACATTGTTCTGCTATTAGCTAGGTGTCTATAGCTCTAATGAAGATATCATTAGTCCTACTTTAGATATAGGTCTACTACTATCTAGGCATTAATAACCCTAGTATCAAGGATTTTTAGTGGCTATATGTCGCTGTTTGGCTATTTTTATATTTCTACCCCCAAAATTAGTTATTTTTAGACTATTTAGAAGTGTCCAATTCACCCATATTTGATAGATTTTCTCTAATCTTGAAACAAAATTGCCTTAAGCTAGAAACTTTAATTCTTTAAAATGAACACATATCAAAAGTTATCATATATAAAAATTTGGGCACTAATTTCCTCAGTTTATCAAGATCTATTTATGATACTTTCTCCATTTCAACATCTTTTTTAATAATTATATATTGATAGGAAATTTATACATTGAATCACCATAAAAGTTAAATATTAATAAAAAAATTTAGTCACTAAATTTAAAACAAAAACTTGTTACAATGATATTATACCATCTACTCTAAAACTTGATTTCCAATATGAAAAGTCACCTAGGATATTATGCTTCTTTGTAGTGGATTCACCAAGGTTTTCATAAAAATTTCAAGTAGTCATTTCTTAATGTATACTTTGCCTAGTATAGATGACTAAATCATCTAGATGTTAAGTTTTCATTTTTTAAAAGTCTTTTCCTTTGAATTTTGTAGCTTTTATTTCTTTTGTGTAGTCAATCATAGGCATTAGATCCAATTTTATAGTTGGGGATCACAATGATAATCAAGAAAGCAAAAAATTTAGAACTTTTACTTGATAACCTAGTCATACTAATTAACCCAAGCAAACCAAAAAATCACTAACATGTATTTCATGATAAATGAACAATAAATATGTCATCATGTGTTAAATTAGTTCGCCAAAATAATACAAATCATGAATACATTCAAAGTGTACATGACTAACCCAATTATCAAATTTGAATAAAAAACTAAACTTTATCCAAAAATATAAAAACAAGAACAATAGAACATCAATGAAGTTACTTGAAAATAAGTCAATTTTCTTAAATCCAATAAGTATAGGAGTAGCAATGAAATGAATCTAATAACCAAAACTTCCACAAGATGAATGTGCATAGAAAACAAGAGCTAAAACTATCATAAAATGTATGTGAATGTACAATGAACTCCTTGTATATGTATGTCAAGGAGAAAGTGAGAAGGTGAGAGTCAAACACTGACTAACCCTCCATGATGTGTGACACATGTAGAACACTTGGGACAAGTGTGAGAGCATGTGTCATATTTCTATGAGGTGAGACAACTAAACCACTAAGTGAACTTCAGCTAGTGTGAAACTAGATGAATAAAGACTCCTTTGACACTAACACCCCCCTTAAGCGATACTTAGGGAGCAAATCATTGAAAAATGAGTCCCAACAACATGGCTTGATGAGGTACTCATGTACAAAATGAAAGTCTCTCACAAACAAAGTAAAGGAGAAAACCCTATGGGGGAAAACCCCTCTCCAAAGAAGAGATCTAAATACAAAGGACAACTTCCTTCACCCCAAGCGTACATCGCAACTCAAGATAGCGAGGTGATGCTAAAGTTTTAGTGAAGATATCCACAACATGTTCCTAAGTAGACAAATACTCTAAGGAAAGAACACCATCTTGGATAAGCTATTGAATTAAGTGCATGTGAATCTCAATATGCTTCGTCCACTGATGCTCAATTGGGTTGCTTGAAATGTGAATGGCACTTTGGTTATCACAGCAAAGAATAGTAGAAGATCTGGTGCTAGACCAAACTCTGTCAAAAGTTGTCAAAGCAATAATACCTCTTGGCTAGTAAGAACTACACCCCAATACTCAGCCTTAGTGGACGATAATGCAATAGTGGTTTGCTTCTTGCAAGACCAATCAACTAGAGTTGAACCAAGGCAAAAAACAAACACAGGTTGCCTTCCAATGACTCTCATGAGGGTCATGTGAAAAATGAGAGACAAGCCCAACAACAAAGTTTATATCAGGGCGAGTATGTCTCAAATATAAAAGACTACCAACTAATCATCTATACAAAGATGCATCAACACAAGGTGTTGCGTAAATGGTAGTGTTGACCCATTTTTTCCTTTGACCAGAGCCAAACAGTCAACCTGGTATTTTCCTTGAGAATCCTTTGGAAAATGTTCCTATAAAGTTTAAAGTGCCAAATTTCCCAAAAGTCTTGCCTAAAAAAACCTTACCATTGGAAAGAGCTTGAAAAAATAGGCAGTTTTGCTTTTTACATCACCTAGAAATTCGGCCAAATGAAGAAGTTATCCATGGTCAAAGTTTGGTCAAACATACAGTTCAAATGTACATTTGGCAGGCTTGCAAATCTATATCAACCTTAGGAAATATTGAGAAAAGTGAGTTTTATACATTTTTTGAATGTATATCGAGCCAAGGAAATGCATATACAAAGGGGGAATCTTTCACAGATTCCTGGAATATTCCTAGTTTGTATATCCGGTTGCATAAAAATATACAAGGATGGAATGTATAATTGGCTTGTATATTCGCATGTACAAGTGAAAGATACAAAGAAATATGCATGAAAATATACAAGGCCGATCTACATACATGTGAACAGTGGAATGTATATCGGGTTTGTATATTCGCAAATACAACCCAATATACAATGAGAAATATACAAGGTGATATACATTGATGATTCCTCAGAATATTCCGCACTTGCATATTCAAAATGGTTTGTATGTTGCTTTGTATGTTCGCACATACAATCGGCTATATACAACAAAAATATGCATCGCAGGTATATTCCACCGAGGATTCCCTGTTTGTATGAAAGGAGAGTTTGTATATTTCTCTTGTATATTTGAACATACAAGGCCAAATATACATTTGCTACAATGCCGCAAAGGGGAGATACAAAGGATCGATACAAAGAAATATACAAAGGCATTTGTATATCGCCAACATACAAGAGGTGGGGCCCATGCATATACAAGGAGGATTGTATGTTTCGGCATACAAAGGATCTCATGAACAGTGGTTGGTATATCACGCATATACAAAGAAATATACCAAAGAAAGTGATACAAGGAGGACCCGATAGGCCAATCAAATATACTTAATAGTCTTTTGGGGTCCGACTTGTATGTATGTCGCGCTTGTATGTGTGCATATACAAGGAGATATGCAAACCGATATGTAAGCCAGATTTCAAATGGATATCATTTCTGACTCATTCAGGCTTTGGGTCCGATTTGTATGTATGAGGCCATTTGTGCATTGCGATATACAAGGTAAAATACAAGGAGACTAGATACAAGCTAGACCTGGCAGAACAATGAAATGCAGCTGATGGTCATTTTGGGGTCCACTTTGTATAAAAGGTGATTGTGTGTTTTGACATACAAAGGAGCAGATACAAAGTTATATGCTGGGCGATTTCAAAGAGGTGGGGCCTGCATATACAAGGGGAAATTGTATGTATATACAATTTCAAAAATTCAAAGAGATATATAGGGCCCAATATGCAAAGCGCCATGTATGTGCAGAAGGAGTTGCAGAATGAATTTTTGAATGCCGATTCAGGTGCCAAGATGCAACGATATACATAGAGATGTAAAAGTGATATATACAGGCAGTTGACCAAAACTTTGACCACCTATATCTCCTTCATTTTAGTGAATTTTGACATGCTGTAAGAGGCAAAGATGCATGTTTTTGTCCCCTGTTTCTTTTGGCAGGGTTTTTAGGAGCTTTTGTCACTTTTCAATTTTTAGATCTGGAAACGCATATTTCAGCAACGACTTTCAGCAGATGAAGATATTTTTGGAGCATTCATTGTTGCACAAGATGAAGCAGCTCGCATTGATGATCAGAAATTTCTTTCCACCTTCCTCTTCCAGATATTTTCATCTTTTCTACTGCAGATCAATGAATAAGCAGCTACCATAAAGACTCTAAATATCTCCTCACCTTCCTAGCGCTAGATATTCAACGCCATAACTGATGCAGTTGGACAATCTTTATGCGGGTATGTTTTCTGAGATAGCTCTTTGAGCATTTTTGTAACCAACTTAGGATATTTTTGGAATGCTATATATATGCATTCATATGTTGTAAATAAGGTTGGAAATTTTTTGGCATCCTGGTCTTTTCTGTTTCCAAACAGAGTTTTCATATACTATAACATTGCCTTTCCATTGAATATATGCAAGTTAATTTTAGTTTTTTACTATTTTTTTCTAGTTCTGTGTGAATCTGTGTATGGCTGTCTGTGAATGTTTCATTCCTCTCAATCATATTGCTTCTCACCTCTACTAGAGTTATCTAATCTGTGTATACCTACTTGTTGTATTTGATCATATTGTACATTTCTCTCAGTGTTGTGAAAATTTCTTTAAATCTGTCGGTGCATCACCCTTTGTTTTAAGCTTTTATTTCATTTTCATTACAAACTTTCTCTCTCCCTTTTCCCCTCAAAATTTAGTAGTTTTAGGTGATAGATAGACAAGGAAGTCGGCCTTCTCTAGAGGTTTGATCTCATTTAGCAAAGTCCCACACTTAGAGATCAATCCCATGTTATTCCAGTTTGTAGAGCTATAACAACTTCATGCAAGGGTGCAAAACTGGGTGATAACAGCTTTTCGCACGCCCAGTGGGACACGAAGTCAGAAGAAAACAATCAATTTAAGACAACCCTTATTACTAGTTTTGATGTGCAACCAGTAATTATAGACCTTTAAGAGGTTAAAGTTTGCATATCTAGCGACTCAGGCTAAGGAAGGACAAGCAGATCAGTTTTGATCTTACATGTTTTATGAGAAAGATTCAAACTAGGAGTTCGAGTTCAAGCTCATTCAAATATTTGCATCTCTCTCCACCCAGAAGATAGAGCAGAGCTATAGCAAGGACT
Source organism: Cunninghamia lanceolata (assembly GCA_027924645.1). Lineage (NCBI taxonomy): Eukaryota > Viridiplantae > Streptophyta > Pinopsida > Cupressales > Cupressaceae > Cunninghamia > Cunninghamia lanceolata. The sequence goes on from BSBN01000389.1 coordinate 8,805,089, forward strand.
CCAGTTTCCAAAAGAGTACAGTCAACTCCATCGGGTTTTAGACCAGTTGCTTCTGTAGTTCCCGCAGTAACTCAAGTAAATCTACCTACAGCCCTTTAGATGGCAAGAAATCAGCCATTCGTGAATTTTGATGGGGGTAGCCCTTTGAATCTAATGGTACATGATGTCGTACCCATGGCATCTTTGAAGAATTTACCCTATTTCACAGGGGAAAATCAAACTACTCCTACTGAGCACATCAGAGACATAGCTTCCTTATGTGGGGTACATCATGTCACTCAAGAGAATGTAGCCATCAGATTGCTAGCTGCCTCCTTCAAAGGGAAGGCATTGCATTGGTTCAAGAGTCTACTAGTGCAGACTATAGGAACCTAAGATGATCTAGGAGAGAAATTAAACAAGCAATTTCAAGAAAAATCAAATAATCTATCATTGGTTGAACAGATGACCACCATAAAGAGAGCTCCGCAGGAGAAAATGATGGATTTTAACTTCAGATTTTAGAAGACATGGGATAGAATTCCTGCCATGGTAAGACCTCCAGTTGAATATGCATTCTTGTATTTTTTAAAAGCCCTGAATAGTGATGTTTCAGTAATGATTCAATCACTAGGAGGTAATAGTTTACCGGATGCGTATGAATTAGCAATTAGGGCAGAGACTAATCTGATTCAGGCTAGAAAAATAGCACCCAGACTACCAGTACCTATTTTTCCTGAGATTCAAGCTTCCATGCTTTTGTCAATTCCATGTTTTACCCTTGTGCTTACTATTGCAGCATTACCTAATATTTCTAGAGTTGAAAGAGATTAAAAACAGTCAACGAAAGATTGAGGGTATCCTTCAAACTTTTGGAAATGAACTGGTAAACATAAAGAAGCAACAATCCCAGAGGCCCTTTCAGCCTTATCAGCAACCTAGTCTGGGGTAGAATCAACCATTTTAAGGCCAAAATCAGCCATATCAAGCTAATAGGCCTCCATATCAAAGCAACTATCAAGGTGCCAGGCAAAATGTGAATCAAAGACCTTTTCAACCTTATAATCTGGCACCTATTAATGCAGTAAGAGACTTAGTCCCTACTCAAAACAATCTTGTGGCTGAATATGAGTAGTGCTACCCATGTAATCAGCCACACAGTCAAGTAGCCTATTCAAATGGAGTCATAAATCAGGCTTTAATGGTGCAAAATGTTGTAGCCTCACAGCCAAATACACCGCATGATGGAGCTGTGCAACAGTAAGAGCAACCTCAGAGTGATTTTGCCTTCATGAATTGGCAACAGGATGAATTTTGTGGCATGAATAGAGAGAATACACCAATGGCATCAAATATAAGGGCCAATAAGAGGGGTTATGAGGTAGAACAAACAACAAGTAAAGGAAAAGCATCTACTGATGTGTCTGCCACCCAAATTCCCCACATTTTATAAAGAAATATTCTAGCAATAGCAGGGGATATGCCTAATTTGCAAGCAGAGGTTGCTGCTACAAAGTCAAATCAGAAGGTGAGTGCTATTTCACCTTTCAATATTATTGAAAATATGAAAAAGATGAATGTAACAATGTCCATGTGGGATTCCCTAGCCATCCTCGGCCAAAAGAAGATGTTGCAGTCCGCCTTATCTGATTTAAAGGTATCCAATGATACAACTATTAACCCAAATAAGGTCGTCCTTACCAATTCACCTTAAGATAACAGCAAGCAACCTAACAAAAGTACTAAGCCACTCCCATTCTATGTATCATTGATAATTGGAGACAAATTAGTTCATAATTGCATGGTGGATAGTGGAGCAAGCAGTTCTATGATGCCTAAACAAATCACAGACCAATTAGGGCTCAAATACCAGCCTCTTGAGAAGGGTGTACTCCAATTAGATGGCACAGTTGTTAATATTGTGGGTGTAATAAAAGACTTAGGTCTTACTTTACATACCTATCCCAATGTTTCCATTTTCCAAGAGGTCTTCATTATTGATTTGCCTCCCCATTTTGCCATGTGCCTATCAAGAGAATTCATAGCCAAAATAGGAGGATATCTATCCTCAGACTGGTCCCACATATTTTTTAGGACCAGATATGGCACCAAAGTAACTTTAAAATCTAAGTTACTTTCAAATCATTACATAGAGCCCTACACACCAAGTGTTGTTAATGCAAATTGCATTATTTCTGATAATCCTGAATTAGTTGCTACTCAAGAACTACAAGATGAAAGCATACCAGAGGTACTCTTAAGGAGTGGTCCTCAGAAGATGTTGTAGATGATCCTGAGGCACATATTCAAGAAAATGGTATGGGGGTCTATATACTTCATGAGCCTGAGGCAGCAATTCCAAGTATGGTAAGGGATGTAGAACAACAGACAGAGCAGCAAGGAGAAGTATGGAAAATGTACTTTGATGGCTCAAGGAGCAGAAGTGGATCCGGTGGTGGGGCAATGCTTGTATCTCCCCAGGGTGAAATATTATGTTGCTTTCTATTTTGCCTTCTCATGCACCAATAACACTGCTGAATATGAGGGGCTAATCTAGGGATTGCAATGGGAAAGAAAGAAGAAAATTGGTTGTTCACTAGTATTTGGGGACAGTGAACTAATTGTAAATCAGGTAAGAGGACTGCATCTTACCAAAAATGATACCTTGAAGTGCTGCAAACATAGGGTGTGGGACATGATTGAAGAATTTGATGCTTTCAATCTGATTTCCATTCCAAGAAATCAAAACTCCCATGCTAATAGGTTAGCTACAATTGGGGCAGAGTTTGACATCCCTAGTGACATTCAAAAGGAGAAGATGTAGCCTCATGTAAAGATAGTGGATAGACCTTCTATCCTTGATAATAAATTCACTGGCAAGTTTTTGAAAGTGATGAACAGATCCTGCGTTTCTTATTGGAAGAAGATGAATTTTCTATGATAAATCAGGATAAGCTCAATCAACAATATGGTAATGATCAATTTGTGTAGTTGAGAACAAATAAGCTGCCCGAGGGATTGGTAACCTTGGAGTCTATTTTTGGCACAGATGATCAATTAAAGAAAAGCAAGACCGGCATGCAGATTAAGGAGGAGCATTATGAGGAATTAGAAATTTTCAAAGGTAGACTCCTTAAAATTGGTAAAATCTACTCAGCTGAGGACAGGAGAGCTTTTATTGCTCTTTGTCAGGAATTTAAGGAGGTATTTGCTTGGGATTATTTAGACTTGAAAGGATTTGATCATCATATTGCCCAGCATACCATAGAGTTGGGACCAGGTACAAAGCCCATAAGGCAGAGGCATAGACCCCTAAATCCAAAGCTAGAGCCCCTGATGATTAAAGAATTGACTAAGCTAATTGAGGGAAAGATCATTTTTCCCATCAAGAATGCTACTTGGGTCTCAAACCTTGTCCCTGTGAGGAAAAAGAATAGAGAAATCAGGTTGTGCGTTGATTTCAGGGACCTAAACAAAGCCTCCCTAAAAGACCACTACCCACTTCCTTCAATGGAGCAAATTCTGCAGGTGGTAGCTGGCTCAGAAAGATTTTCTTTGCTTGACGGATTTTCTAGTTACAATCAGGTGTTAGTCAAGGAGGAAGATCAGCTCAAGACTACTTTTACCACCAAATGGGGGACCATGGCCTACCAAAAGATGCCTTTCGGCCTCTCAAATGTTGGCTCTACTTTCCAAAGAGCCATGGATATGGCGTTTAAGGGTTTGTTGTACAAACTGGTGTTGGTGTACTTAGATGATATAACAATTTTTTCCAAGAATGCATCTGAGCATTTATCCCACTTAAGGCAAGTTTTTGAGAGATGCCAAGAGTTTGGGATATCCCTTAATCCAAACAAATGCATTTTTGCTGTCCATGAGGGCAAGCTGTTAGGGCACGTTGTGTCAAAGGAAGGCATTACCATTGATGTTGAAAGGGTAAGAGCTATTCTAGAGCTGCCCTTACCCAGTCATAAGAAGGGATTACAAAGTTTTATTGGCAGAATTAATTTTCTGTGAAGATTTATCCCTAATATTGTGAATCTTTTGAAGCCTTTAACGTCCATGCTAAAAAAGAACATAGTTTTCAGTTGGATGAAGGAGGCCAAGCTCAGCTTTGAGTCTATAAAAGAAGCATTGTTAGCTATGCCAAATCTGGTAAACCCTGACTTTTCCAAAGATTTTATCCTATATGCTTATGGCAGCCTAGATACAATCTCTACGATTTTGGTACAGCAGTAGAGTAGTGGCTTTGAGTAGCCAATCGCTTTTTTCAGTCAAGGGTTGGAAGAATATGAGCAGAGATATAGCTTTGTTGAGAAGCACGTCCTTGTAGTGATAAGGAGCCTCAAGAAATTTTGGCATCTTGTTTCTAATAACAAGATACATTTGATGGTGGCTCATCCCAGCGTGAAGGAGTTCCTGTTGAGCAAAGATATAAATGAGAAAAGAGCCAACTGGATCACCAAGGTCATGGAATATGACGTGGATATTGTTGGTCATGATGTTAGTCACAAACAAACATAGAATAAAAGTACACATTAACCTTTATTCATCTTGAAAGATATAGTGAATTCAGAGAATTCATGATCCCAAGTCTCCGGTGATTAGGTCTTAATCGACTGATGTTACTCAGTGGTTAATGTGAGTTGCTGTTTCCATTTTGGGGCCTTACATGAAAATGTGCCATCATCATGATGTTCCTGCAGAAATTCCTTACAGAGGAGTCAAATTATGCAGTTATCTGATGAAAAGAAGTAAAATACCTAGATCTTTGCATGATATTTTCAATTGTGCATGCTTAGTGTTCAAATATGCTAAATATTTACGATTATCTACGAGATGTCTGCATATTTCAGGTTGTTTGCTTAAGATTATCCGTTATTTGCAATTATGACAGTGAGATATTCTAAAATTAAAAGAATTCAAAGGAAATGCTTCTAGTTAAGTTGAACCTTTAGCTTTTGATCCACATACATGCTTGATACTGTCATGAGGAGAAGAAATCAAACCATATGTTCACCAGGACATTCCACAGCTAGATACAGTTGATGCAAACTTCAGAGGATAATGAATGAAAACAATACATGCAACATGATGAGCACTCCAAGGGACGCAGCAAATCAAAGCATATATCCAGAATTCAAACACAGATTACTCAAGATTTACTAAGATTTGTAATCGGAATACTCTTCTCTTTTATTAAGTATGCAAATGACATGTACATATACAGTAGCTTTGAAATAAGTCCTGAATACTTTAGCAATCAAATTTCAATTAAGTTTCGAATGAATATAACAAGGCATTCCACCACCTTTTATAGAATAAGGTGAGGAATCCTTTACAAAAGATCTACGGATCTGATATGTCAATACAAATCAATGGTCATCATTTCATGACTTGTCAATTTACACAAAATGGCACAAGTTGCTAGCTGGCAACTATCTATATTACATATGCAAAATGTTCCCCCTCATGATGTATCTTCATCATGCTCTTCATCTGATGCATGCGGGTCATCATCATGTGCATCGCTCTCTGAACTTTCGCTATCCGGATGATGACGCTGCTGCATATGGGGTTGCATGCTGCTCTGGATTTGCTCATATGACTACACAACCTGATCTATTCCTCCGCCATCTTGAGTCTTTGCCTTGATAATGGCGTGCTTGTGTGCCTCATACTTATCCCTGCTGTTGTCCAGCTTATTCTTTCTGTCTTGCAGTGTCTCGTTGTAGGTCTCCATCTTGACCTTGATCCTCATCATTTTATTTATCACTTCCTCTGTCAAGTGGACGAGCGAACCATCATCTTCCATTTGGAAGTTATTGCGCAGAGCCTGAAGGGCAGAATCTTCATCTTGATTCTCTATCTTCCCTTCCACTTTGCCCTCTAATGTTTCAAGCATGTCTGCTTCAATGCCCATTAAATCACATAGCCTCATGCTGATCTCCCTCAGCTTATTATTGCATCTCTTAAGGACTCCGCATTCAAACTGTACATCTTTGTACCAGATATCTACCAACAATGCAATATTATTATTTAACACCTGCTTACTGATAAGCAGTTGTGGATTTATCTTCCTTATTTCTCCCAACAGGCTGAGGACTTTCTCCAGTTTATAAGACCTTTTTCCGGTCTGCATCTGCAATCTGTCCACCTTGGTTTTGGAGTCACTCAACATGCTCCATCTCTTCAAAGAACCCTTCATTATTTCTATGGCATCATCCAATGTGGATGACAACCATTTCCTTATTACGGACGCCTCATGCTTCATGAGATCCAGTTTATTTACCTCCTCCTGAGAAATGGCAGTCAATGGGACTGCAACTTCACTTGTGGTACTATCAGGAGTGGTCAAGCCTTTAATATATGCATGCAACTAAGCAATGTGCTCTTTATGTTGCTTATTCTTCTCTTTCTCTCTTTTCACTTTCTGAATTAGAGAGTCAATGATATCCTTACCTTCTTGACCTTCCTGTTCTTCGTTGGCAAAACCCAGATCTACTGTGCTTATCTGGAATTCATCCACAGTGATTTTGCCCTTCTCCTTCTCCACCGCAGGTACAGCAATTTGTGCGGTCCTTCTCCCTGTCACTGGATCTCTCTTGATGGCCGAAGTCATCCTGGCCTTGAGAACAGGGTGGAGACGCCAAACTCCTGAATCTCCAGCTCCTCCTCAACATTCACTTCTGTTGTTAACCATGGAGGTACCTGATCATGTTTTTCGGCATCATGTTGTTGTTCACCCCTATCTCCTGTTGCTGTTAACAAGTGCTGTGGAGACGGTGATTTTTCTTTTTCTTCCTCATGATGCTCGCTTTGCTGCTGATCCTTTGGTGCCTCCTCCTGTTGAGGAGCTTCCTTTTCCGGGGGAGCATCTTCTTTGTGTGGGGAACCTTGCGGTGTACCTGTATGTAGATCATGATGATCATGATCTTTTTCCTTCGTTATTTCACCTGTTCCCAGTTCTTCCCCTTGTGGAGGTTGGTCATCCTCCTTTTGTTTTTCAACTTCTGGTGGTATGTCCACCACCTTTGATATTGTAGGATCTACCTGAGGTGATGGCATCTGCTCTGCGGTGGCTATTTGCTCTGTACCTGCAGCATCCACCTCTTGTGCCTTATCAGCAGGATCCTCTATCGCTTCTTTCTTCTCATCATCAGCCTTTGCTTCTTGGACCTCTACTATAGCAGGTCCTGCTGATGTATCGTGTGGGCTTTGTTGGCCTGATTCAAGAGCATGGCCTTCTGCTTCTGCCATCTCTATCTCTTCTATTAAGTGGCCCTTATCAGGTGATCTTGCTAGTTTCTCAGGACTTGCATCCTGCTTCTCTGTTAAGTCTACCATTGCAGGACTTGTCACCTTGGTGATCAGTGTGTCCAGTCCTATGTCCTGAGCTACCTGCTCTGGGCTCTTTTCTCGTTCTGGGCTCTTTCCTCGCTCCGCTTCTGCTTGTTTTATCTACTCAAGCACTGTTTGAACCGTTGGAGGCTTGTGAGGAGTCACACTGATGCCAGCAGCCGCAAGTGTTTCCATTTCTTGTGCAGCTACATCCTGCACCACCTCATAATCAGACAAGTTTATTGTCTCGTCTAGCGAGACATGCCTTTCTGCTTGCGCCTGGGAGGTTTCTTTTTGTTGTTCTTCAGCAAGTTCTATTTTGAACTTGACAATGGTAGGAAGTGGAACATTGTGCTGAAGTTCCTTCTGCACTTCACTACCTGCCCCTTGTAATTGCACTGGGGGTTGACTCATCTCACCTCTCATGGAGGTTCTTGGTTTCTTAGGTGTGGTAGGAACCAGCACCTGCGGAGTTCTCCTCTTTCTTCTGATTATCAATAGAGCTTCCTCCTCTTCTTCAGGCTCTTCCTCCATGAGGATATCCTTGCCTGGTTGTCTGGATGACTGACCCACTTCTTGGGCCTCTGTGGTTCCAGCCTCTGCTGTCTTGGCTTTCTTGGGCTTGGGAGGAGAATCTGATTCTGATCCTGATCTGGCTGCCTCCTCAGCCGTGAATACTGCCCTTTCAATTATGACCCCTTTGGGTCCCTTTTCCACCTTCTTGCCCCTTGGGGCTCTCTTGCTTGGCTACTGTGGTGGAGGGATTCTCTCTCCCTTAGTCTTCCGCTTCTCCAGCAGGAAGTCATCATATTCATCTGCAAGGATGTCCTGCCCCTTCTTTTTGTTGTCCACCGTGATGGCAACACCCTTTTTCTTCAATGCCTCTACCTGTGCATCTACCCAAGCTTGGGTCAAGTGTAGGGTTCTGGCAAGGAATGGGTCTAAGGACATATCCTCCTGCATGGTGAGGTCAGGGGCAGAAATGGTATCATTGTAGATCTTCTTCTGCTCATATTCATCTGCCATTATCCTGCCGTCATCATTCTTTAGCTGCTGAGGGAGGGAGATGCAGTCGAACGTTCTAATCTGGTTCAAAGTCAACCTCTGATACCTCCTCCTCCTGGCTGCTGCCTCATCTTCGCAGTCAGCCCAAAAATCTTCTAGGTGCCTTTGGTGAATAGGCTTCCCTAGGATCTTTTGTACCCGGCCGTAAGGATCATATGGTCTCGTTACTGGGAAGGGCAGTAGATTCATCTTGTTCAGAGTGACCATCACCTTCTTTATATTATCAGAGTCAGGGCACATGTAGTTGCCAATGCTGACTGGGAACAAAATTGGTGGCAGCTTCTTGGCATCCTTATACATTTGTATCATGGTGGAGCCCTGCCTGATAAATTCCATTAATACTACTGCATCTGTAGGATATCTTGGCAGCATCAGGGGATGTCCTTCAAAACCCTCTATCCTGATATAGGAAAAGGTGGCAAATTGTATGTACCATGCCCCATGCCTGTGTACTGCCTCCTGAGCTTCCATGCTCAGTCTTTTAGTTCTGTCATCTTCCATGGTCCTTACCAGATGCATAGAGAATGCATCATTGACCAGTTTGTAGTCCTTGATGTAATTGGTTCTTTGCAGCTGGGGATGATGATCCCAGATATAGGCTGCATTTGTGCCTGTTAGCTTCCCATCTGTAGTTAAGGCATCAAACGTACCTCTATATGCACAAGAATAAACAATGTAAGAAGTCATATAGAAGGCGCAATCTGAACCTCCCAGGTTCAGCAGCTGCTCATGCAGAGCATCACTTATGATTTGGCCCCACAGTGGCTTGATGTCTGCATATAGACACATCATTATTATGCCATACATCTAATCTCTGAATTCACCAGTATCAGGCTGGCCAGTCACCCTGTTCAGGAGAGCAATCACGTACTGATATTCTTCATTAAAATCATATTTGAACAGGTGCACTGGGAGCTTGGCCGCTGCATTATACGTGCTGTTCTCGGCCCGCCAAGTATACATATTCTTTCTGGCCGTCTTCTTGTTGGCCTCATATTCTCTTTCAGACTTCTTCAAGTCTACACTCTTTACCTTATTGCCCATTGGCAGTCCAAACGTTCGGGATAGACCTTTGATGGACAGGTCTGCATACACCCTCCCATGCTTCACCACCCACCTCGTCTGAGGGTTGTAATTCTGGGCGCACTCAATAACCAGCTCCGGAGACTCCATGGAGTAGGGGAAGCCAGCAGCGTTCCACATGCCGGATACAAATACCGCGTCTAGTATAGGACTCTTGTCATGTCCATCGTTTAGCTTGGCTGACCAGGCTTCCAGGTTTGTACTCCCCTGATGGGTGTCTGTAATTGCCCCAAACTTAAACATGACCCCTCTTTGTGAAGAGAACATAGGCCTACTGAATTCCTCTTGACACTTGACTAAGCATTTTTCAGCCATGGGTACCTGCAATTGACAACATCTCCTCTCACAATAGGGATATGTATGCATACATATTGCAAATATCATGCTTATTGCACCAATTTCACGTTACTTATTCATACGGATACATAACCAGAACTTACAGCATCATATAGAAACAACATGATGAGGGTTTCAGTTTACTTACCTGGTTATGCTGATTTCTTTTTATACCAAGATATCTCTAAGACACCCTTAATTCAGCTGCTGATCACCTTCCTCCCTCAGTTTATGAGCTCCAGTCGCGCAACGGTAGCTGTTATGCAGATATGGAGGCTGGTGCTCTGTAAAACAATTTTAACGCAGGTAAATGTAACAATGGTGGTTTAATTACCTTTTAACCTCGTAGTTAGGATAAACTTAGGGTAACTCTGACAAGTTAGATCGCAATCTTTGATCATTCGTGCGAAAACTCAGGATCTCGCCAGACGTTTCATTGGGTTTCGGGGTCGGCGGGAATCACCTACCATATCTGCGCACATTTAATGGCAATGGCGGCAAAGGGAGCGGGGGGATATTCATACGACAAGATATCATGAGGGTAGGATGATATTCATAAATATCAGGTTGAGTTTCAATATCATCCTCCCTAGTCTTGAAATTGTTATCGCGACAAAATTCAGGTGACAACGCACCTTTGTTTACATTTTAGTACATCAGGAGGATATTTTGGTCTATCAGGTGATATTTCAAAATATGATGATGACCTTCAAACTTACTCATTCTCCTCTTTGAATATCGGGATGACGTCATCATGATATTTGTTCTTTGTATTGGAAATGTCTCATGACGTCATCGTCACATTGGGTGAACATGATCATGTTTACAAAGTATCCTGTCGAAATGTAAATATGATGATGATGTCATCAGGATGTTTCTTTCTTTGTTTATCGTATTCGGATGATGTCATCAGGATACTTGCTAAGGGTGATATTTTGCGTCAGGATGATATTAACGAATATCGGGTTACATTTGAAAACATGATGTTCGCGATACAAAAGACCGCTCGACGGGGAAGACTTACTATCACTTAAAGTTGACGTCCAGATATTTGAACCGCAGGATATTATCGGGGGGGACATTTCAAATATGATGATGATGTTCTTCAAACAGCGTAACTGAGGTTATAAAATATGACCCTCTTCTTGCGAATATCAGGTTTGACCAAGACTTTGACTGTTCATAACTCTCACATCCTGATGAATATCAGGGTGATGCAAAAGGCAAACCTGCATGAATTTTAATGCTCTTTCAGAATATGTGGTCATACATATGAAATACAAATTTTGACAGACTGACCTCATATTGGGCTTACCTCATCTTGACTCCACATGATGATGAACATGACTGATTTTACCAAACCGCCAGAAAGCAGACAACACAAGCGAAAAGAAAAGATGGGTCCCTGTTTTGTCAAGTCAAAATGGGGCGTGTTGTGTAACCACACAACAGATATCCAGGTAACCAAGCTTGTCAGAGGCAAGGGACTCAGTGAACAGCTCGCTACCAGTTCCAACAAGGGGGATGAGACACTTTTGACCATTGAGGATGCACCTCAAGATAATTCAGAGCCAGTGGGCACAATTTGGGTTACTGATATGACTCAATTTTTGTAAACTGGCAAATGTCTAGCAGGTCTGGATAAAACCAGGAGAAGATATTATAGACTGCAGTTCGTTCCATACATTTTGATTTGACACTCTTTTCAAGAAAGATTTTAATGGTGTATTGCTGAGATGCATTACTGAAGATCAGACTGATAAGGTACTGCATGAATTTCATGATGGAACAACAGGGGGTCATTTCATCCCAAAGACTACTGCCTGGAAGATAATAAGAGCTGGATATTACTGGCCCAACCTATTTAAGGATGCCCATGCATGGGTGAAGAAATGTATAAAGTGTGCCATTTTTGCAGGAAAAAAGAGGCTGCCAGCCTTACCTCTACGGCCAATTCAAATAGAGCAACCCTTCATGAGATGGGGTGTTGACTTCATAGGACCCATTAATCCACCATCAAGTGCAGGCCACAAGTGAATTCTTATAGCTACAGATTTTTTCACAAGATGGACTGAAGCAGTGGCTCTAAAGGAATCAAATGAAAGTGTTATTTTAAATTTTTATCATGATTTGATTTCCAGATTTGGAGTGCCTGAGTCAATAATTTTTGACAATGTTTTAGCCTTTGTTGTCTTAAAGATAACTGACTGGGCTGTTAAGAATGGGATTTATTTGAATACTTCTTCCAATTATTACCCACAGGGTAATGGTTTGGCTGAGTCTATGAACAAAAATCTCATAAGAATTATTAAAAGATCAATGGAGGGTAACCAGAGAACCTGGCACATTAATTTGAAGTATGCCTTATGGGCAGATAGAATAACTCCTAAGAGGTCCATTGGAAATTCTCCATACACATTAGTATATGGGAAGGAAGCAAGATTGCCTATCTTTGTAGAACTACCAGCATTGGACATCATGAATCAGCTGGAGATGTTTGGAGAGGAGGATCCCATGGCTGTCAGATATGCTCAGCTTATGGAGCTTGAAGAAATTAGAGATAAGGCTATGAAGACTATGGAATATCATCAGCTACAGACCAAAAGAAGTTTTGATCAAAAGTCAACTCCCAGGATCTTTAGAGAAGGTGATATGGTGCTCAAATGGGATGAATTGAAGAGCAGGCCTGGAAAGCACTCCAAATTTGAAAACATGTGGAGTGGTCCATTTCTCATTACTGAATGCAAGGAGCACAATGCATTTCAGTTAGCAAATATGAATGGACAAAATCTGCCTATCCCAGTTAATGGGATACACCTGAAAAGGTGTTTTGAGGTATGAGTGTTTTGTAAATCAGTAGATTAGATTTCTTGTTTTCAATAAGTGCTGCTACACATAAGTTTAGATCTTCTTTTTTGCTTTCCCTAAGTGCTGTCTAGCACAGTTGAGTGGTTGCTTGCAACATTTTGTCTTGTTTTGGTCTCTCTGTTCCCCTCTGCTGTAATAAATTGTTAAAGTCAGAAAGCCTCTATATATTTCTAGTCTCAGTATGACTCTATGCCCAATAGATATATAAGGCCACTGATCTAACTGTTTAGTAGGCAAACACCCCATAAAAGTCACCAAATTGTTGACCCATTTTTTCCTCCGACCAGAGCCAAACAGTCAACCTGGTATTTTCCTTGAGAATCCTTTGGAAAATGTTCCTATAAAGCTTAAAGTGCCAAATTTCCTAGAAGTCTTGCCTAAAAAAAACCTTACCATTGGAAAGAGCTTGAAAAAATAGGTAGTTTTGCTTTTTACGTCACCCAGAAATTCGGCCAAATGAAGAAGTTATCCATGGTCAAAGTTTGGTCAAACATATAGTTCAAATGTACATTTGGCGGGCTTGCAAATCTATATTGGCCTTAGGAAATATTGAGAAAAGTGAGTTTTATACATTTTTTGAATGTATATCGAGCCAAGGAAATGCATATACAAAGGGGGAATCTTTCACAGATTCCTAGAATATTCCTGGTTTGTATATCCGGTTGCATAAAAATATACAAGGATGGAATGTATGTTTGGCTTGTATATTCGCATGTACAAGTGAAAGATACAAAGAAATATGCATGAAAATATACAAGGCTGATCTACATACATGTGAACAGTGGAATGTATATCAGGTTTGTATATTCACATATACAACCCAATATACAATGAGAAATATACAAGGTGATATACATTGATGATTCCTCAAAATATTCCGCGCTTGCATATTAAAAATGGTTTGTATATTGCTTTGTATGTTCACACATACAATCGGCTATATACAACAAAAATATGCATCGTGGGTATATTCCACCAAAGATTCCCTATTTTTATGAAAGGAGAGTTTATATATTTCGCTTGTATATTTGAGCATACAAGGCCAAATATACATTTGCTATAGTGCCACAAAGGGGAGATACAAATGATCGATACAAAAAAATATACAAAGGCATTTGTATATCGCCAACATACAAGAGGTGGTGCCCGTGCATATACAAGGAGGATTGTATGTTTCAACATACAAAGGATCTCATGAATAGTGGTTTGTATATCGCGCATATACAAAGAAATATACAAAAGAAAGTGATACAAGGAGGACCTGACAGGGCAATCAAATATACTTAATGGTCTTTTGGGGTCCGACTTGTATGTATGTGGCACTTGTATGTGTGCATATACAAGGAGATATGCAAACCGATATGCAAGCCAAATTTCAAATGGATATCATTTCTGGCTCATTTAGGCTTTGGGTCCGATTTGTATGTATGAGGCCATTTGTACTTTGCGATATACAAGGTAAAATACAAGGAGACCAGATACAAGCTGGACCTGGTAGAACAATGAAATGCAGCTGATGCTCATTTTGGGGTCCACTTTGTATAAAAGGTGATTGTGTGTTTTGACATACAAAGGAGCAGATACAAAGTTATATGTTGGGCAATTTCAAAGAGGTGGGGCCCGCATATACAAGGGGAAATTGTATGTATATACAATTTTGAAAATTCAAAGAGATATACAGGGCCCAATATGCAAAGCGCCATGTATGTACAAAAGGAGTTGTAGAATGAATTTTTGAATGCTGATTCAGGCGCCAAGATGCAGCAATATACATAGAGATGTAAAAGTGATATATACAGGTAGTTGACCAAAACTTTGACCACCTGTATCTCCTCCATTTTAGCAAATTTTGACATGCTTTAAGAGGCAAAGATGCATGTTTTTGTCCCCTCTTTCTTTTGGCAGGGTTTTCAGGAGCTTTTGTCACTTTTTAATTTTTAGATCTAGAAACGCATATTTCAGCGATGACTTTCAGCAGATGAAGATATTTTTGGAGCATTCATTGCTGCACAAGATGAAGCAGCTCGCATTGATGATCAGAAATATCTTTCCACCTTCCTCTTCTAGATATTTTCATCTTTTCTACTGCAAATCGATAAATAAGAAGCTGCCATAAAGACTCTAAATATCTCCTCACCTGCCCAGCACAGATATTCAACGCCATAATTGATGCAGTTGGACAGTCTTTATGCAGGGATATTTTCTGAGACAGCTCTTTGGGCATTTTTGTAACCAACTTAGGATATTTTTGGAATGCTATATATATGCATTCATATGTTGTAAATAAGGTTGGAAATTTTTTGGCATCCTTGTCTTTTCTATTTCCAAATAGAGTTTTCATATACTGTAACATTGCCTTTGCATTGAATATATGCAAGTTAATTTTAGATTTTTACTAATTTTTTCTAGTTCTGTGTGAATCTGTGTATAGTTGTCCATGAATGTTTCATTCCTCTCAATCATATTGCTTCTCGCCTCTGCTAGAGTTATCTAATCTGTGTATACCTACTTGCTGTATTTGATCATATTATACATTTCTCTCAATGTTGTGAAAATTTCTTTAAATCTGTCGAGTGCATCACCCTTTGTTTTAAGCTTTTATTTCATTTTCATTACAAACTTTCTCTCTCCCTTTTCCCCTCAAAATTTAGTAGTTTTAGGTGATAGCTAGACAAGGAAGCCGGCCTTCTCTGGAGGTTTGATCTCATTTAGCAAAGTCCCATACTTAGAGATCAATCCCATGTTATTCCAGTTTGCAGATTTTTAACAACTTCATGCAAGGGTGCAAAACTGGGTGATAACAAGTAGTTAAAACAACACTAGACTGAAATGGTGTAGGAGTTGGCTGGGTGGGTATAAAAAGTTGGGGGGCCCAAAAGTGTCCAATTTTTTTTAAAAAAATTTAAGCCATAACGCGAGCATGTTATAATGCGCTTGCATTATAACACGAGCATGTTATACTCTGCTATATAAAAAAATACCTGCATTTCATTTCATTATTTCACAACATTTCACAACAAACACATGTCTTGGAGACAAAGGAGAGTGTGCTCATGTTATTGAAGGGCATATCATCAACAATTTGTCTCTGATTCATCATCAAAATGCCACGACGACTTTGGGGAGGCTGAAGGAGTAAGTTCTATCTGCTTTCTTGTGTGAATTTATTGCTAAATAGGTAGGTTCAAATAGTTTTTTGATGTAAATTTATTTAATTTACAAAAATTGATAATGCACCTCCTTCTCCTAAAAATCCACAAAATCCTCCATCACCTAAACAAAAAATAACCGTTGAAGAACAACCCCAAGAACAAACATCTCCATTCATTCCTAAATATGCCCCTGGAATACAAGAAAATATAATGGGGGCAAATTGAAAACAATAAAAAACAAACTGAGGACATAATTGGAAGGTTGAAAGAACCTGTAACTTTAATCTTGCATAGATCCATGCTTGCTCAATCTCTTGAATCTATGTTATCAAATGTAGATTCAATTAGTAAGCAAATCTCTAGTTGGTTAGAAAAGAGGAGAGAATTTAGAGAGTTCTATGCAGATAAGTTGTCCTCTGAACAAGTTAAAAATGAACAAATTACAAAATTGGACTTGAGTTCTATTTTTACAGACCCATGAACAAATCAACCTCTACCCCTTACATGCAAGAGGTTCCCTATCCATTGGTGCAACAACCAAGCAATAAGGGACAATTTTGGGTAGAGGTGGTGGATGGTTTTTGACCATCCTCCATGCAACAATAATGAGGTTCCACCATATTTTTTGAGGAAATTCTACTGCAAGTTTGTTAAAAATAAAGTACCAAACTATTTTGATATGCAGGAGTTCTAGGGTAGAGGTGGGGGGTTAGCACAAGATAGACCAGGGGCATGTGTTGACCCACAATGGCCAATGAGATGAGCACTTGCCAGACCAGCCCATGAGCACATGTCTATCCATTTTGTTGTGAACAAGAGTGTTGAGGTTGAGACACTTCAGTCCATTAGTGCCTTGACCTGGAGCATCATAGAGCATGCCAATCCTGTAGCACATTGTGGGCCGGGGGAAAGTTTGAGTAGGGTTCAACCCCATACTTGTCAGGCTTGCAGGTCGGCTTATGGTTATGACCCCATAGATAGTCAGGACACAGGTGCACAAGCTACATCTACAGCTGAGTAGATGGTGATGATAGATGCCCTTCTGAGTGAGACTTTTAGCCTTGATACTCAGGTAAATCTTAGCAAGTTCATTGAATTTAATTTATTAAATTTTATTTTGAAATGCAAGATTAACTAATTTAGTTTGATGATTTTAATGAAATTTTAGGGTCATAGTGTTGATGCAGTTTTCAGCGGTTCTCCACCTACATAATTCACTATGACATCTATTGTCGGGGTATGTAACTAGTAAACAATTATAAATATTACATGTGAATAGCATTGTTATATGAATGGTATTCTAATATCTAATTTTAGATGTTGAATAGATTAATATCAGAGATTTCACAACAACACCTGCTAGTGGTGGCGGACTTCAAAGCTTCACGGAGGGAATAAAATAAATAGTTTAATTAATGAATTGTACTTCCTAAATTTTTGTATTTTATATTCATATCATTGGTTACATTTCATTGCACATCTTTCAAACTCAAATCATTACTAGAGATTGCATAACTAATAACTATATGTTGATAGATGATAAAATTTTAATTACAATATAGTTATTTGAAAAAATACCTCAAAGAAATGTGGTCTCATGGAATGCCATGACAAGCAGATGCATAGACAAGGACATCACCATGAGACCACATTTCTTTGAGGCATATTTTCAAACAACTCACTGCCTTGTCTATGCTACCACATTTTCCATACATGTCTACCAAATCTTGTTGATCCCCTCCACACTATTCTTTGACAAATTCTCTCTAATAAACTCATCCAATTACCACCAATTAGACCCCAGGACATAACACCAGAGAGGGGTATGAGCCTATGACATCTTCTATAGCATATGATTGACTCCAACATCATCTAGGTCCCTCTTTTATTGACTCTAAAATTCCCCATGATGGTAGTGTCTTCACCATTTCTCATAGCCCATACCAACTAGTTGTTACCTTAAGATACTTCTCCTTAGATTATTTTTTGTCAACCCCTTATGGACCACCTCAACCTCATACCAATTACCTCTTTCACCTTTACCTATCTTATGCTTCTAAACGCATTGCTACCCCAACCCCACAACCTCTTTCTATTACTTCACCTACTCCACTAGCTATGCCCCTATCTTGCCCACCATATATCGACCTATTACTACTCCACCTTCCTCATTAACTTCTATTTGTTGATATGCACCGGAAAACTGAGAGGGGGGGTGAATCAGTTGTCTCAAAAACTTAAACACTTTCTACAATTAAACATTCATCACTTATCCACAATTATTATGATTTAACAATGAATGCATGAAATTAGAAACTTAATCACAGATACAACATCAAATACAAAAGATGCCAAATTTTACATGGAAAACCCCAAGGTGGGGAAAAATCCATGGAGAGGATTAGCTCTTAATATATATTGCAATCTTGAAATAATGATGTTTAGGCTTGGTCACTCCATGGGCCTAAACACATTGTCTTACTGCCATGAAGAACAACTAGGTCTAGTAGGCTCACTGCCTCAACCCTAAACCTATCAAGATTACAATAAGGGTTGTTAAACCCTAAGGGTTCTTAAACCCTACTGACAACTTACTGCTAGATTCACTGCCATGATCAAAACCTTTTTAAAGTACAATAATTACTCTGCTCTACTCTTCCTCTTCTCCATTCTTCCTCTTCTTCCCTCTACCTCTTCTCTGCTCTTCCTCTTCTTCCCTCTGCCTCTTCTTTGCTCTTCCTCTTCTTCCCTCTGCCTCTTCTCTGCTCTTCCTCTTCTTCCCTCTACCTCTCCTCTGCTCTGCCTTTTGGACCTTTCTTATTATCTTTCCATTTTAGCTCAAGGAAACATTTTCCATGACTAAACTACAAGTATTTATACACTACATCTGTTGCAAATATGTGCCTAAGTGGTGTTGTCATTGATGTCAACATATTCTTGTTACCATTGGTGTCAACTGTATCCTATTTTGTTGTCTGTATAGAAGACTAGATTGTTGAGGATATTGAGAAAATTAATTATAATCAATGCATGCAAACTATATGTCCATGTAGAGGATTGTCAGAGGTTGCTCCAGTTAAGAATTGAGAGATCCGCATGAAGATTTGAAGAAGTTATGGCCATCTAAGTAGAACTAGATTTTACAGTATTCAAAAGAGATAGTGTGACAGTAAGTTGATCCGAATTACTCCACAGTGAAATATTTTGGTCTACGGATCTAAAGGCATGTTTGGGAAGTCAGTGTGTATCATCAACTCTAGTCATTCGTGGTTTGGAGGTCCGCAAGCTATCTTTCTAGTTTGATAGTCATGGCAGAGAATGTTCCTAAGGTTCTGGAGGAAGATTCAAATGTTTCTGGTAATATGGTTTAGAGTGAATGTTATTGGTGATTTAATGTGCTTGTGGAAGTCTTTGGATCACATGGCTACTATGTTGGAGGTACACATTGAAGTTTGAGCTTGTTGATTGAAGATTTCCTCCTTGAGGTTGGTGTTCTTCCCAGTCTTGGCCGATTGAATGATCCTAGCATTTTGTAGATGATTTAAGAGCATTTTTATGAAGCGTGGAGTGGTTGTAGAAGTAGATTCAAGACTCAGGTGTGTTTGGTTGATAGTGTGATGATCCGCGTTAAATTTAGTTGACCTTGTTGATCATTCCAAGGTTGATAAAGCATATAAATACTTGTTGAAGAGTTATTGAAATGCATCCTTGTACAAAATAGATAAAATCTGAATAAAGGATCAGGAGCAAAGTAGAGAAGAAAAGGAGCAAGGGCAACATAGTGTGTGAAGTAACTAAAGAAGAATTTGGGGCAAAGTAGAAGTTCTTGAACAATCATTGAAACTAAATTAAGCATGAAGTAGATGCTATTTCTCAGTTAATTCTTTCTATTCTAAATAAATTATGTAGCTAGTGAGCTCCGGGTAGTGCGCTCGAAGGCATGTGCCTTCTATTTTTCTAAAGTACTTTTAACAAGTTACAAATCTTTGTGGGTTAACCCCCACCGTGGTTTTTCCCTTAACCGGGTTTCCATGTCAAAATCTTGGTGTCAATTGTGTTGATTATGTTTCTTCTCTTATGTTGTTGATCTATGCTTTAATGTTTACATCATTTATCTGATAGTAAGATAATAAAGAAGGTTAAAAAGTTGAAAAAGTTTATATTGTGGGACAACTGATTCACTCCCCCTCTCAGTTGTCTAGTCTAATTACAACAACATCAACCTTGGAATGATCATCAAGGTCGGCATCACAATCATCAACTATTGGAAAAATCTCCAAGGTTGGTATTACAAACATTTATAAAATAGGTCCTGACCTATTACAAATTATGTAAAGGAAATGAAATGTAGATCATGCCATGCCTTACTTGGGACTCAAACATGATCTTCCATGCCACAGCACGCTTCCATAATCTTCTATAGATCTCTGCAATCACTGGGAATAACCAGGTCGGCCAAGACTAGTTACACACTACATTGTTTGGGAACAATCTTCAAACACAATCTCAATTTCTTAATGTGGACTAAAGTCCAGATATGAACATGATTAGGAGACATCCACAAGTATGTTACAATCATCAGGAGCAACCGCACGAACCTTAACCACTTTTACCATTGGAATCTTCTCACCAGAACACATGAACTTCACTATCTTTAACTATCATAAAAGAAAGATAGCTTGCAGACCACCAAACCATGAACCATTGCAACTATAGGTACTTATCATAATCCCAGACTTCCTTCTAGAACCGTAGAGAAAAATACTTTATTGCAGAGGAATGCGGAGCAAAATACTTTCTTCCTGTCCCAACTAAACCTACAGAAAAAAATAGGTTTCACTCTGGTGAATAAAACTCACTCAGATCTTCATGCGGAGGGGTTAAACCTAGAATGTAGCATCCTTAGTCATACCTCTAACTTACTTCCAATCCATAGATCACGATCTTCAAGAAGAAATAAATGCAGAGCAGTTTACCAGACTATTTTTTAGCATAAAACTCACTATCTGTACTACACTTCTTTGTAACTTACTTGTTCCTTCTAGAGAGGCTAATTTTCTCAATATCATCAACATACAATTCTTCTAAACAAGTAATAGAATAAGATATAGTTGACATCAATGAAAACATTGATTAGGCACATACTTACAACAATCTCCCTCTTTGTCATTGATGGCAACATATGATGTGAAAAACTACGACAGCCATAAAGAAAAGATTCTCCCCCTTTCTCTTTACAAACCTACACTCTTTCTTTCTCCAAAGTCTTCTCCTTTCTCTTATACATCTGCACTCTAAGTTTTTCACATGACTTCCCTCCCCCTTTGACATCAATGGAAAAAGGTACATACTTACACTCTTCTGCTTTGATCTAATCTATATTCTGAACTCTCTAACTACTCCCCCTAAGAAGCAGCCTTGAAAAGCATTAATCCAAACCTCTAAGCACCTATGGACTGATGCACTACTATGCATCTTAGTTTAGAGCAAGAGGGGTGATAACCCCTAGCTCTTCTCTGAGATACTCTAAAGTATCTTAGTTTAGAGCAGGAGGGATGATAACCCCTAACTTTTCTCTGAGATACTCAAAAGTATCCTTCAAAGTTTGCTTCATCCATAACACTTGAGTGCAACTACATGCTACTACAATGTATTCTGCTTCTGCAGTAGACAGGGATATTGAATCATGTTTCTTGCTCAAGCAAGATACTAATATTTTTCCCAAGAAGAATGCACCTCCACTTGTACTTCTTCTGTCATCCACATCTCTAGCCCAATCTGCATCAGTGTATGCACTAAGAGTCAAGTCACAGTCCTTAGGGTACCACAAACCATAATCTATTGTATCTTTTAAATATCTCAAAATTCTTTTGACTGCCATCACATGATATTCCTTGGGTTCTGCCTAAAATCTTACCACAAGACATACTGCATGTATTATGTCAGGTCTGGTTTGAGTTAGATAAAGTAATCCTTCAATCATAGATCTATACCTTTTCTGGTTTGCTATGGGTAAGTTATCATCTTTTCTTAACTTACAACCAATTATCATAGGTGTGCATACTAGTTTAGAGTCTTCCATCCCAAATTTTGTTACCAACTCTTTCACAAACTTAGAATCATAAATGAATATACCTTTATCTGATTGACTTATTTGTAGACCTAAAAACAAGTTCATCTCTCCAAACATAGACATTTCAAATTCACTTCGCATTTCTCTAGCAAAAATTGAGCACATACCTTCATTGCCTTAAAAAATAATATCATCAACAAAAGCTGCAACAATCAGGGTTTGTTCATCATTGATATTGAAGTAGAGATTGCTATCTCTAGTACCTTTACTGAACCCTATTTTTATCAGGTACCTATCCAATATGCTTTTAGAAGATGAGCTTCCTTCATCATGGTTCTAGCAGCTTCTTGAACTATTCTATTTTTCCTTTCAACATCTCCATTTTGTTGTGGAGTTCTAGGCGCAGATAGCTGTCTCTTTATTCCATGTTCTTCACAAAAGAAATTGAATTAATTTGATATGAACTCTCCTCCTCTATCAGACCTCAAGCATTTGATTTTCAAATCCATCTCATTTTCAACCATTGCCTTAAATGGCTTGAATTTATCTAAAGCTTTAGCTTTCTCTTTCAAAAAGGTGACCCAAGTCATTCTAAAATAATCATCAATGAGCAACATGAAATACTTGTCTTCTTGCAAACTTCTTACTCTGGTAGGTCCACACAAATTTGTATGCACTAGCTTAAGTAGTCCTCCAACTGATTGGTCCTTGCTTTTGAAACTTGTTCTTTTCTGTTTCCCAAATTGACATTTTTTGCAAATAGGATTAGCAGGCTTCACAAGCTTAAGCAAATCTCTAACAACCTGTGCAGTACTTATCTTCATAATATTATCAAAATTTATGTGGCACAACCTTCTATGCCATAACCAACTCTCATCAGTTTGAGTCAACAAGCAACAGCTCTTAGTTCCTTTCAAGTGATAGATATTACCTCTGGTCTTCTTACTAGTTGCAATGACTATTCTAGAGCTTTCCCTGATCTTGCATCCATTATCCTTGAAGCTTAAATTATAGCCCTTATCACACATTTGACCCACACTCAAAAGATTGTGCTTCAATCCTTTCACATACAAGACATCTTCAATATTATGCTTGTCGTCAAAAGAAATAGATCCTTTCCCATAAATCTTACCAGTTGTATCATCTCCAAACCTAACTAGTCCACCATCATATCTTTCCAAACTCATAAACTTACTCTTGTCACCAGTCATGTGGTGAGAGCAACAACTATCAATAACCCATTCATCCTTGTCCTTAATGACCTGAGCAGTCAAAGCACTTTCCACTAGTTTTTCTTCCTTCACATAGCTAGTAGAATTAGTAGACAAGGGATTTTCCTTAATAGCAATAAACAATCATTCATTTATAGAGGAACTAGCATTATCTGGTTCACCATTATCTGATACTCCATCATCATCAAAATCTTCAACATAATAACACTTCTTTTGGGTCCTAGGCATGTTCTCATATCTTCTATTTCTTTCAATTCTTTTAGGACATCTGGAAGCAAAATGACCTACTTTACCATAGGAAAAACATTTGAAAAGTAATTTGCATTTATACTTATCAGATCCTCTTTGTAGTCTATCCACGAAGTTGGCTTCAACTTTATCAAACTCATCATTTGATTCTACCTTGTACTTTTCTGATCTGGAAGTACTTCCAGGAGTTTTAGCTTTAAAGGCCATCTCAACTTTCAGTAGAGCATCACCAAACTCTCTCATTTCAAAAATAGTAAGCTTACCAAGTAGCTGATCCCTGTCAACCATTTTTACTTGCATGAATTCTTCAATTGCAACTACCTTGTGACAATAGGACTTAGGTAGAGATCTGAGAATTTTCATAACAACTTCCTTTTAGTTGAGAGTTCTGCCTATGGCATTTATCCTTGTAACAAGTTCATCAACTCTCTGCATAAAGGTTGATATTTTTTCATCATCATTCATCTTCAAACTTTCATATTTCACTTTCAGACTTTGTAACTTGTCTTTCTTCATAGAATCATCTCCTTTATACAAAATTTTCAACTTTTCCCATTACTCAACTACAAGTATTTATACACTACATCAACCTTGGAATGATCATCAAGGTCAGCATCACAATCATCAACCATTGGAACAATCTCCAAGGTTGGTATTACAAACATTTACAAAATAGGTCCTGACCTATTACAAATTATGCAAAGGAAATGAAATGCAAATCATGCCATGCCTTAGTTGGGACTCAAACATGATCTTCTATGCCACGACATGCTTCCACAATCTTCCAGAGATCTCTGCAACCACTGGGATTAACTAGGTCGGCTAAGACTGGTTACATGCAACATTATCTGGGAACAATATTGAAACATAATCTCAATTTATTAACATGGACCAAAGTGTAGATAGGAACATGATTAGGAGACATCCACAAGCACATTATAATCATCAAGAGAAACTACATGAACCTTAACCACTTTGACCATAGGAATCTTCTCACCAGAACACATGTACTTGATTGTCTTCAACTATCATAAAAGAAAGATAGCTTGTAGACCACCAAACCATGAACCATTGCATCTATAGGTACTTATCATCATCCCAAACTTCCTTCTAGAACCATAGAGAAAAATACTTTATTCTGGAGGAATGCGGAGCATAATACTTTCTTCTTGTCCCAACTAAACTTATAGAAAAAAATAGGTTTCACTCTAGTGAACACAACTCACTTAGATCTTCATGCAGAGGGCTCAAACCTAGAATGTAGCATCCTTAGTCATACCTCTAACTTACTTCCAATCCATAGACCATGATCTTCAAGCAAAAATAAATGTGGAGTAGTTTACCATACTATTCTTTAGCATACAACTCACTCTCTGTACTGCACTTCTCTATAACTTACTGGTTCCTTTTAGAGAGGCTAAGTTTCTCAATATCCTCAACATACAAGTCTTATAAACAAGTAATAGAATAAGATACAGTTGACACCAATGACAACAAGGATATGTTGATGTCAATGACAACACTGATTAGGCACATACTTACAACACTATCTCCACTCTAACACTCCTCCAAGATAAAGTAAAAGAAAAAGTGTAGGACCTTTCCCCATCTAGTTCTAAAAGTAGGCCTAAGATACTTCCCCAACACTACACCCAACCTACTAGCCAACCCATATCTACCATACCTATTTCCTAATATACCCCTACTAGACATCTCAGACCTAGTTTGCTTCCAACCCACCCCCTGACAAACCTAAAGACAAAGAAAATGGTAAGAAAATTTTACAATAAGGTTTTTTTCTCCTATCTAGTATCTTTCCTCCCTCTTATTATCCCACAAAATCTTATATTCCCCCTTCCTGTAAACCCATAAACTTACCTAATGTCTATGTAATTTCTAGTTTAGACATTGTCCTATTAACCCACAAGCTCTATCTTAGGCATTGTCCTACCTCCATGACTACCAAACAAACAAAAAATTGAGCACAACCCTACCCACCCTGCCACCAACCTAAACCTAAACTAACACCTTCACTCCCTCTCTGACTTCTTAAACCTTATATTTGGTGCTACTATGGTCCCTCCTTTGTTGACCCTTATACCACACAATAGTCATGAATCTTCGTCTAATTTGTATTTATGCATGTGACTTGTGTGATTTATTGTGTGTACTTCCATGTTTAGGTGAACGTGTGTGTATGTTAGGAGCCATGACTTGCATTACTATTATAGTTTTCATAATTGAATAATGTTATTTTATTTTCAGATGATACAGGCTATGGAGACACCTCCTGATGTTCATAGGGCAATGGAGCATGGTGTGTGCTCTGCGATTTATAAATCCATGCCTTCGACGGGGGTATGAGGTAGATTAGTAAATTTAAAATTACATTCATTTTTATAGTTTTTTATTTTTGAAAAATCAAATGATTATTGATTTGAAGTTTAATTTCTATTTGGATGGCTTCTATAGGACATGACATCGCCACCACCTAATCCTGGTACTGAGGCAAATGAGGAGACAAATTTTTAGATAGCGATAAGTGATTATTTTGTTAAATGTTTCATTTTTATAATATAATTTCTATATATTAATGTCTATACCTTTTATTGTAACAACTACAGATCCATGAACAACTAAATAGGAGGAGCAGCCCTCGAGTTAGTAGTAGACTAGCCTCATACACGTCTCTATCCCATTGAAGATCAAAGACTACCCATGATCTATTCTCTTCACTGGATAGAGGGGAATGACTTTTTATTGTGTTCCTTTGTTGTATGCCTATATGGCATTTGTGGACATATATTTTTTTTATTGCATATAGTTGACATTGTATGCCTATATGGCATTCTTGTAAGCCTATATGGCTATTTTGTATATATGTTATACTTATATCAACATATATTGATGTATGCCTATATGGATATTTGGTTAATACAAATCATTTTTGTTGATCATTATGTAATATGGAATGGTGCAGTGTAGATCGTTTTTGTATGCCTCTAGGTTTCAAAGTTTAATTGTCAAAGAATCCATCCTAATTGATGATAAGAGAATTTGAGTTTTGGGTTGAAAGTTTTAGTCTCTCAAAACTATACATGCTCGAGAAAATAGAGAAAGGAAGATTGGTTAAATGTGTTTAGGGTAAAATTGTAGGTTTGTCTTAATATGATTAAGTTATACACTTTCACCATGCTAAACATTAGGAGGACAAGGATTGAGCTTAAAGTCAAGATACTAATCACTTTGTCTATCCCTTATGCTCTCTGGGTCTGATTTCAAGGACTTAATTAAGGTTTTATTAAGTTCTTTTATTCATCAAACAAGTAAAACCCTAATTATGCCTTAAAATAAAGAATTTCAGAATCTGATAATAAAATAGGAAAGCAGACCAAAGAAATGCAGAGAGAGGGTTTCAGAGACTGTGCACCCAGAATTTGAGGGCCAACTAGACTAAGGCACCCACTCTTTAGTCCTACAAATTCCTATAACTAAAAATCCTCTGCATAGGCTAATTGATACTCCCAAATGGCTCCTAAATCTCAGAAATCTCCACCAGTTGGACTAGGGGGCCCACTCATTAGTCCCACAAGTGTCGATATCTAGAAATCCAAACGTCTATGATGACTGTACCCACAATACCCTCCTTTCTGTAGCTTCTTTTTGTTGGAACCTGCAAAACACGATCTTCACCTACAAAAGGAGAAAGATGTTGCGGCTATATAGGAGCTTGCCTTAGTCAAGCCTTGTCTTTAGTATTTCTACCTCAAAAATAGCCAAAGATAAAGATTTCAAGAAGTGTGTGCAAACCTAACAATGTGTATGCAAAAATATCAAACCCTAGATGTCTCAATCAAGGGAAGATTAACAACTTGCTTTGAATCAATAAACACATACGACTTCACCTCAAGGAGATGAAAATAAATGAAGACTTGCATGAACAAGAAGGCAAATTAGCAATGTCCATGGAGGATCTGCAAGCTCAATGTTGGAGGCTTCAACTCTTCTCCCAATCATGCAAAAGGTGTACAAACCCTAGGAAGAGAAAGATAGTCTGAAGATCTTGATTCCTAATCTCCATCCATTGTCTCCATGATAGAAAATTCAAAATAATTTCAAGAGCTTCAACAAGTCATTGATCTTCAATGGCAATTATAGAAGAGTTTTGGCATCAAGCTTGCATAAGAATTGTGTGTGATAAAATGGTTTTCAAATGTCTTTTTATATTCGGCTTTAGGGAAATTCAAATTTTGAAATAACGTCTCGATATCACGTGAAAAATGAGAATGTAAAAATGGAATCTTGAGGCATGCGGCAGGAGCTGACACCCCGCTAAAATTCAAAATCCCAGGAAAAAAGGGAGGACTA
This sequence comes from Cunninghamia lanceolata, assembly GCA_027924645.1. Lineage (NCBI taxonomy): Eukaryota > Viridiplantae > Streptophyta > Pinopsida > Cupressales > Cupressaceae > Cunninghamia > Cunninghamia lanceolata. The sequence goes on from BSBN01000389.1 coordinate 8,832,835, forward strand.
GGGCCTAGGTACCCAAGTCCAAGCCCCCATTTACCAATCAAATTTGCTTTTTGGGGGTCCTAAGGACCTATAATTCAAATCTTCTTTCCAGGTTTTACCAAAAGCTTACTTTAAAAAGTGAATGTTTTGCAACTAGACTTAGTCAATCAAGGTTTCAGGAAGGTCAGAAAGATAAATGTTGAGAGGTCATTGGTGTGACAGTGAAATTTTTTACTATAAGGATCGGCCTTCATAGAGATAGGGTTTTCCAAATGAAATAACTGCTCAATGACCATCGGATCAAATGCAAATCTAATGGTGCAGATATAGAAATAGTAAAATCAAGCAGAAGTTGCCACTTGGCAACACTGCAGCAAAAGGAAAGAGAAGCTAAGAATGCTATGGAGAAGGCCATGTGCAAGCAACATTAAAGTACAACTAAGTAAAATGATGTGGAGGCTTCTAGATGGAGGCACCCGAACAACTCAAAGAATTTAAAAAATGATGCGGAGTGCACCATGTAGAGCAGCTCGACATAGGAAATGTTTCATTATTTCATTTTATTAAAAATGTGTCACAGGTGTTTGTAGAGGTTAAGTCTCATATTAAACAGGAGTTTGAATGAGGTGGGTCCCATATGATGATATGAAGAGGAAGCTTTTTTATTTTTATATGACTCTTTCTTCCATGGGAATAAAAGGTGAAAGCCCCAAAGATTAAATGAGCCACTTTATTTTTCATGAGAAACTTAAGAATGTTGCGGAGTCCAACATGTGTCAAAGGCACAACAATAGGAGAGAAAATTGGAAATTAAGTGGAAGCCACCATGTGGGGGGTGCACTACACAGGAACAAAATCAAGCTTGATGTGGAGAGAGCCATGTGGCTGAAGTGGGGCATAGGGAACTAAAGTTTTGGTTTTATTTTAATAATTGAATCAATTAGGTCACATGAATACTTTAAAGGCTAATTAAATATTTTAAAAGTCTATTAATCAAATGGAGGAACCTGAGCAACAATGAAAAGAAATAAGAATCATGCAGAGTCTTCCACATGTAGGATGCGGAAGGAAAAGAGAGCAGCTCAAGTTTGGTGGGGAAGGAGCCATGTGGAGCAGCCCGAGCATAGGAGGATAATAAAGTGTTTTGTTTTATTTTTAAATTGCATCATGTCTCACAGGAAATCTTTTAAGAGTCTTTTATTAATAAAGTTTCTTATTAGATAAATGGTGGTGGCCCCATTACAAGATGAATGCTTTATTAAATTAAGGGAATGAGTCTCTTGTTTTAAGACACAACAAAATATTAAAGTGAGACTTTATTATTCTTGTTTTGTTCTTTTATGGGAGATACAAAGATGAAACTCTAAAATATGAGAAGCAATGTTTTATTCATATAAGCAAGCTACAAGAAATAAAATAAAAAGTGGTAGGAGACCTCCTCTCTCACATAGAGATGCATTTTTACAGCCACAGAAAGTCATAGTTCAGTTTTAAATAACAGATTGGTGCCTGATCTAGTGCCAGATTTTATGCCAGATTTTGTGGCATTTTAGTTGCAAAGATTGTCAGAGGCTGTTGAGATTTTATTGAGTCTTTTAGGATTTAAATGGGTAGATTTGAGACATAGGAAGAGACACACACACAGAAAAGATTTTATGCAGCAGCAGTAGATTTTCTTTCTTTTTGCCTTTGTAATTCTTCCTTTATGAGAATGTAACAGTCATTTTGTGCAGCAACTTTTACCTCTATAACTGGTTATTCAAATAATGAGATGGTGTTCTATGCATACTTGGATATCTCTGTTTCTTGCTTTTAATTTCTCTATTTCTTTGCCTCTGTTTAGCATGTTTCTTAAACTAAGTCTTAATCATGCATTGATGCTCTTTAAAATTCCAGTTAATCATTCAAAGTTAGATACTATGTAAACTAATTGTTTCAAATCCGATGGATTGCCATAGATTAGGCATTTGTTTCCTACAAATATGGTTTTGTTTCTAACTTTTTCTCAAAACCCCACTGAAAGAATGGAAGAGCTAGCTTCCCTAAAATCTGGAGGTTGTTTCTGAGAAGCATTCCCACATCTTGGAAACTTCCCATGTTACTGCTGGGTTAGACCCACAGATATATGCATCAATAGTTTTTGGCACGCCAAGTGGGATTCGATTCAAAGACTTGGGTCTTTGTTTTCACTAAATCTTTGCCTTGCGTTTTGTGATTTTGGTGGTAAATCACAAAAATATCTACTCATAGGAGCATGAATCATCCATTTGGGGACTCTACTTGATCTTTCTTAAATCCTTGCTCCTATAGATCATGGCAGCCCCCAGTATATATGTGCACCTAAATATTCAAAGACATCTACCCTTTGTGTCTTGGGATTCAAGTCCTCTTGTTCTTCAATAGCAGGGTCAAGTTCCTGACACAGCATGGAAGGCACTACCTCACTTTCTTGGAGATGGCTTAGTTTCTCCTATTGATCACATTCAAGATGTTGCAAATTTATGCTCTATTCATAATGTCACAACTCTGAATCATGCTCTCTTGTTGCTAGCATCATCCCTCAAAGGCAAAGCAAAATAATGGTACAAAAGCTTGCAGCCCGGTTCAATCACTGGATGGGATCAACTTGGGGGACTCATCTATAATTAGTTCAGAGATAGGACAGATGTCAGCACTCTCACCCAGAACCTGATTACAATCAAGAGGCATCTAATGGAGCCCATACATGATTTCAATTCAAGATTTGACAAGGTATGGAAAAAAATTTCTACAGACCTGAGGCCTCCTCCAGCCTTTGCTTTCTTGTATTATTTAAAGGCTTTAGACCCTGAGATCTCTGTCATGATACAATCTTTGGGGGGTGAAACTCTTCCTCAGTCATATGATCTTGCTATTAAGGTTGAAAGTAATCTCATAATGTCTAGTAAACTGCTTCCCCTGCCTTTTGAACAACTGATGCCTCATGCAACGAGCCTGTCTTAAACTCTTTCTTGCAGTCAAATGCATGCCTATTCTAATCCACCTACCCTCCCTGCTGATTTGTCAAATCACAAGGAGATGAGTGATGTCAAAGAACTGATAAAAGTCCTCTCCAATGAACTGAATGAGTTAAAATATCAAGCCATGTACAATGTTGATCCAATTTTTACACCCCTATGTTTGTATGAGCAGCAAACTGGATATAGCCAGAAAAGACCCAATAATTTTCAAAATCATGCATCACAAGGTTCTAAAGTTGCAAATCAGCCCATAGAAGCCATCGACCAGGTTCTTTGTCATTTTGATATAAAGGAGGAATCAGGTTTCAAAGATCATATTACAAGAATAGAGGTGGTCCTTGTCTATTCAGTGTGTCTTTCTGATCTTGAGCATCAAGTACCTATGGCAACATGTGATTCAAAGATTCTATCAAGTTATGAAAAAGATTCAGAAGTTGAGTATGAGATGACACTTCTAGAACTTAAAAAGTACTACATAAGGGGCTTTGAAGTTGAAAAGTACCGGGTCAACAATGATGCTTATCTTGAGGAAGAGGATGTTAGAAAGTCTATTGCAGATTCTATCAAGAGTGAGTGTTTTTATTTCAACCACGAGTTTTCACACCTAGAAGGGGATAGCATAGATATGCATTTGCAGAAAGATGAATATTTATTCTCAATTTTGCAACAAGGTTATCAGATTCTTGATGCAGAAGATCCTGCTATTGAGCATATGCATGGTTCATTTACAAAGCCTCTTATAGTAGATTACGAGGAAGATTTTAAAGCAAAGGTAGATTCAAGAAATGATTTGCTCTCCATTTCTTCTTCTTGATGAATTTTCACCTCTACAAGATGATGAGATCCGGAGAGACATTTATCTCAGTGTAGAACCACATATGATGTCACAAACAGAGTTACATTCTACACATTTCTTCTTGCATGAAGGGATCCCAATCAAATTCAGGACTGTTCTGGGCAGTTCTGTCACTTGTCAACTAGATCTTGATGCTATCATGGATCATCATTAAGATAAAGAGTCAATAAAAGAGGTCACTAATGAGTTTCTGGCAGTAGAAGTTTGCAAATGCAAGTGGAGGAAAGAGTTTGATTGTTTTATTTTCCCTCCCCACCCTCTATTGAAATAGGAACAACATGTAGGTCAGCCTGACTAGTGTTTTGAAGAAAAAAGAGACTCTCCTAAGTGTAGAGAAGTAAAATAGTATAAAATATTGTTGTATTTCTTCATACGGTTTATCTGGTTCATTTTCAGTTTGATGTGGATAAATTGGAGCAACATAATCAGACATGGCAGCTATTTTTCTATTCCAGTGAATGGACATGTTCTTATATGTTTCAGTTATCAGTAATTTGGTTTCAATGCTTAGAATAAGTTATAGCAGTAGCATTAGCTTCAGTTTTGGTTAATTTTGTTTTCAATAAGTCTTAGTTGTAAAGTGGAAAGGAGGGAAGTCAGTTCTGTGTAATTTCAGAAATTTGTTTCAGCTAATCTCAGTTATAGAATATCAGTATAGCCAATTGTCACCAATCTGTTTCAGTGGTCTATTAGTTGCAGAGTGTGTTTTTAGCAGTAGTGTTTCAGTTCACCCTCCTGCATCTTCAGATTTGGGTGTGTCTTTAGTTTCATGAATGTTTCAGTTTCAAAGTAATGTGACTCTATTGCCCAATAGATAAGGCCACTCTACAAAACCAAAAATTTTGGGTTCAGAGTGAGCAGGCTCACTTGCCCAACCAGTCACCAAAACTAGTGAGAATATTTTCATACCATAGTGAAATTTTTTGTTATAAGGATCGACCTTCACAAAGATAGGGTTTTCCAAATGAAATAAATGCTTAGTGGCCATCAGATCAAATGCAAATCTAATGGTGCAGATACAGAAACAATAAAATCAAGCAGAAGTTGCCACTTGGAAACACTGCAGCAAAAGGAAAGAGAAGCTAAGAATGATGTGGAGAAGGCCACATGCAAGTATCATTAGAGTGCATCTCAGTAAAATGATGTGGAGGCTGCCAGATGGAGGCACCTGAACAGCTCAAAGAATTTCAAAAATGATGCAGAGTGCACCACGTGGAGCAGCCCGACATAGGAAATGTTTCATTATTTCATTTTATTAAAAATGTGTCAGGGTGTTTGTAGAGGTTAAGTCTCATATTAAATAGGAGTTTAAATGAGGTGGGTCCCTTATGCTGATATGAAGAGGAAGCTTTTTTATTTTTATATGTCTCTTTCTGCCACGAGAATAAAAGGTGAAAGCCTCGAAGATTAAATGAGCCACTTTATTTTTCATGAGAAACTTAAGAATGTTGTAGAGTCCAACACGTGTCAAAGGCACAACAATAGGAGAGCAGCTTGGAAATTAAGCAAAAGCCACCACATGGGGGGTGCACTACATAGGAACAAAATCAAGCTTGATGCGGAGAGAGCCATGTGGCTGAAGTGGGGCATAGGAAACTAAATTTTTGGTTTTATTTTAATAATTGCATCAATTAGGTAATGTGAATACTTTAAAGGTTGATTAAATATTTTAAAAGTCTATTAATCAAATGGAGGAGCCCGAGCAGCAATGAAAAGAAATAAGAATCATGTGGAGTCTTCCACATGCAGGATGCAGAAGGAAAAGAGAGAAGCTCAAGTTTGGTGGGGAAGGAGCCACGTGGAGCAACCCGAGCACATGAGGATAATAAAGTGTTTTGTTTCATTTTTAAATTGCATCATGTCTCACAGGAAATATTTTAAGAGTCTTTTATTAATAAAGTTTCTTATTAGATACATGGTGGTGGGCCCATTATAAGCTGAATGCTTTATTAAATTAAGGGAATGAGTCTCTTGTTTTAAGACACAACAAAATATTAAAGTGAGACTTTATTATTCTTATTTTGTTCTTTTACAGGAGATACAAAGATGAAACTCTAAAATATGAGCAGCAATGTTTCATTCTTATAAGCAAGCTACAGGAAATAAAATGGAAAATGGTAGAAGACCTCCTCTCTCACATAGAGATGCATTTTACAGCCACAGAAAGCCACAAATAATAAATTGGTGCTAGATCTGGTGCTAGATTTTATGCCAGATTTTGCAGAGTTTTAGTTACAAATATTGCGAGAGGCTGTTGATATTTTGTTGAGTCTTTCAGGCTATAAATGGGCAGATTTGAGACACAAGAAGAGACACACACATAGAAAAGATTTTATGTAGCAGTAGTAGATTTTCATTCCTTTTGGCTTTGCAATTCTTCCTTTATGAGAATGTAACAGTCATTTTGTGCAGCAACTTTTTCCTCTGTAACTGGTTATTCAAATAATGAGATGGTGTTCTGTGCATACTTGGATATCTTTGTTTCTTTCTTTTAATTTCTCTATTTCTTTGCCTCTATTTAGCATGTTTCTTAAACTGAGTCTTATTCGTGCATTGATGCTCTTTAAAATTCTAGTTAATCATTCAAAGTTAGACACTGTGCAAACTAATTGTTTCAAATCTAGTGGATGACCATAGAGTAGGCATTTTTTTCCTATAAATATGGTTTTCTTTCTAACTTTTTCTCAAAACCCCATTGAAAGTATGGAAGAGAGCTTCCCTAAAATCTGGAGGTTGTTTCTGAGAAGCATTCCCACATCTCAAAAACTTACCATGTTGCTGCTAGATTAGACCCACAGATTTATGCATCAATAGTCACCAAAATGAGCTAAACTGAGGGAAATTGTACCATTCCATATAGGAGGACAATTTTTGACGTTACATTTATCCCCCACTTTAGTGGCCATATGACACTACTTGCATATGCAACTAAAGGAAACTAAATGCATCAATCATGAAAAGGATACCCAAAAGGATACTGTAGAGGAAGCTGAATTGTTGTCACCAAGAGGGAAGAAGCCCCCAAGTCTCAAGTTCTGCAAGACCACAAAGTTGGGAACCACAACTTGCAAGGGACCACTTGTCAGAAAATCAAAAATCAAATCAACCTGTAACCACCACCAATGAGTCAGTACAAAACACTAAGGGGGTTGAGTGATGAGACATGATGAGGGAGGAAATTGAGGGAGATATATACCCCCCTTGTTTCTACTTGCTCAGTTTGAAAAGTAGAAACAAGGAGATACCCATGCCCATCAATTTCAAGGGAAACTTGATGAGAAATGTGTTATGAGGGTCATTTGAAGAAACAACACTCACGCAAAACACATTGGGTGAGAAAGAGAGCAGAACCAGGATTTCAATGCAACAAACAACATGGAAATCAGAGTTTGAGAACTCAAGATAAGGGCTCAAGAGTAATGGAGGTTAGTCTTGCACCTAGTTAGGGATAGGAAGCCTCACTCACATACTTTATGTAAAGGGAGTTATCACTTATCATTTACTCATTCATGTTTCTTGTCATTGTAGAAAAAGTATAGGAGAGAGAGAAGGAGAAGAGGAGGACAACCATGCTAAGCTGACACCTGTATTAGCCACCATGACTAGAGATGCTCTGAGCTTGAGTAGTAGAGAGGCATTTTGAGGCCTAGGTAGGGTCCTAATCTTGTGCTTCTATCATCGTTAGTGTACTTTCTTTTTACTTTATCATTTACTGTGCTGAGAGGGAAGGAATGGATAGGGGTCCCTGAGAGGGGTACCTAGGTCCGCCTAGGGCGCCAGAGTCTCTCTGGAGTGCCCTAGTCCCACAGGGGCACCATTGTTCCTTTAGGGCACCCTAGTTTTCATGGGGCGCCCAGGTCCATAAAGGACATGGGCCCTAGGCACAGACACTCTTTTTTGTTTTTGACAGCAACTTTCAGTTTCTTGATGGGATTCTGATGTTCTTGTTTGCTTTTCAACCTATAGGACATCCCTAAGATATGTGAGCACATATGCAATCACCTAATGGCACTTCTATGAGAGTGTGCTAGCTCCTTGTCTATCACAGAGAGAGAACACTTGCAGGCAGTGGGCCTATGGTGGATATTTGATATGCCCTTAATTAGATTCCACTGCACTATGTTGATGGCACTGATAGAGAGGTTGGTTGCAGATACGTCCACGTTCCACTTACCTACAGGAGAGATGACCATCATGATGGCGAATGTATATAGGATCCTTCAACTACCTATCTAAGGAGAGACAATGAGGATAGTAGGACATCGCTCAGCAAGGTATACTCGTGAGAGTCAGCTATACTACTTAGGTCACACTATTTCTTAGGTAGAGTGAGGACATATTCAGCTCTAACTTCTAGAGCAGGAAGCTAGGGTGGGCCAGGAAATGTCATGAATAAATTAGTGAAACCATCAATTTATATATACCATCACAATCTTGTACCTAGCCATGAGCTTCTTGAATCAAATAAATGATTGAATGTAGCTACTCCAAATCAAATGAATGAGAGAATGTTGTACTAAAAATAATGCATGTAGATTAACTATGCTTTGTCTCATTCTAGTAATACCAGATGTTTTAGGCCTTTTCTTCCCTCTAGACTCTAACATGCAATAGTGGATTTACAACCTTAGTTAAATGGAGCTCAAAAACTCTCAAATCTGAGATTCTATAGATGCTTTATTCGCAAACACAAATCCGTGGATTTATTCTAAGTTGCCAAAGTGTTTGAGATTAATATAGCCTGTTGGGGCTATGCCATAGACATCACAGTTTAAACTAGACAAACTTCAAAGTATCATTATTAAAGACTTGTAAGGAATATCAGCTCTCAAATTTATTTTAACATTTAAGTCTGGAATCAAGTGAATGAATTCAAATGGATTTACCACAAGATTCAAGTCTAACGACATGGCCCATTGATCAATATGGACACTCTTTTCCATGCACATAAACTTAACCTTTATACTTGAGAAAATGGGTAAAACATACTGTATAAAGAATTTAAATTTTCCCTTCATTGTATGCATCCATGTGAAAGGCCATGTGAAAGGCCAAGTGAAATATTGCCAACTAGGAAGATTGAAATATGCACATACTTTGGAATGGGCTACAACTTAAAATTTGGACTCTTGACAATCAGATAACTAGATTATATCCATGATCTTGGCTCTAAGAAGATTAAATCTTTAGACAATCGAGCCCCTGGATGCAAATATAATTAGACAGAGTAGTGATCTAAAGTCTGAAATCATACTTAATGGTTCACTTTGTGAACATATTACTTCACTCCTTGGACCCATGCCATCTACAAATATGTATTCAATATAAGAATGAACATTTTCCTATGTATGTGAGATAATGATTACATCACAATTCAGTGGAGAATACAATCTAGAGCCACCAACTTATTCAATCAATCTCCAAGCTTAAGGTTGGGAGTTCTAGAATTGAGAAGGTTTATTAAGTAGAATTGATATGGGCTTTAGAATCTAAACCGCCTTTTAGTTTTTTTTACTTGACATACCATAGATGTAAGAATGTGAATAGGCTATAATTTATTATAAATTTATGTTTAGGCTTAAGCTTATAAATTCCAATGAATGACTTATCTCAATCAATTGGTTGCATTTAAAATGAACTAGGTTGAAGGATTTTATTTATTTCATATGTGGATGTGTGCATATAAATAAATCTAATAATAGTTCTAGGTTCAAATTTATTTAAACAAAATTTAAGATAAAACTTTCAGACTCTAGATTTAAAATTAAGGTTTATATATATCTGAAGAGAAAAAAATTAGATTGGGCTTGGGCAATATCACAATAGAAAAATAAATGAGAAGTTACCAACATGGGACCCAAATACAAGAACCTACAAATACTCATAAAAGTCAAGAAATGAAATACTTGTCAACACAGGAAATCAAAACAAAAGAATAGAGTTTGCTAAAGAAATAAGTGGTAGGATCAGATTACCCAAACTGATATAACACTAAATTTTGACTGACCAGCTAAAGTTTCTACAAGCATAAAAAATCATCAAAATTTAGAAATACCTAAAATAGAAATGCAACCTACTAAAATATAAATCATGCAATCAAAAGGCCTAAATTAACATTCGACCAAAGGGGGGCCCAATTTTATTCTAAGAGATAGGTCATGTTGTGCAAGTGACAACAAATGCTGACTCTACCAATAAACACTCCTATGTATTTTAGAATTAAAAAGAAGTTCACAAATCAGAATCTCTAGTTAAAACAACATATACACAAGAATACATTCATGATAAGATAGTCATAATATGAATAATCCACTATTGTACTTAAACTATGTGTGTGCTTGTGAATTCATTCCCTTTTCTAAATTTTACAAGGACTAATAAGGAGAACCCAAACATCAAGCTAGTGTTTAGTTTCACCTTCTTGTGAATAATGGTCTATTATAATATGAAAATATTTACATAGACATGATCATAAATTACTTGGACATTGTTTTGCTACTAGCTAGGTATCTATAGCTCTAATGAAGATATCATTAGTCCTACTTTAGGTATACTTCTACTACTAGCTAGGCATTAATAACCCTAGTATAAAGGATTTTTAGTGGCTATATGTCACCACTTGGCTATATTTTATATTTCTATGCCCAAAAATTAGTTATTTTAGGCTATTTAGAAGTGTCTGATTCACGCATATTTAATAGATTTTCTCTAATCTTGAATCAAAATTGCCTTAAGCTAGAAACTTTAATTATTTAAGATGAACACATATCAAAAGTTATCATATATAAAAATTTGGGCACTAATTTCGTCAGTTTATCAAGATCTATTTCTGATACTTTCCCCATTTCAACATCTTTTTTAACAATTATATATTGATAGGAAATTTAGACATTGAATCACCATAAAAGTTAAATATTAATAAAAAAATTTAGTCACTAAATTTAAAACAAAAACTTGTTACAATGATATTATGTCATCTACTCTAAAACTTGATTTCCAATATGAAAAGTCACCTAGGATAGTATGCTTCTTTGTAGTGGATTCACCAAGGTTTTCATAAAAAATTCAAGTAGTCATTTCTTAAAGTATACTTTGCCTAGTATAGATGACTAAATTGTCTAGATATTAAGTTTTCATTTCGTTTGTGTAGTCAATCATAGGCATTGGATCCAATTTAATAGTTGGGGATCACAATGATAATCAAGAAAGCAAAATTTTCAAAATTTTTACTTGGTAACCTAGTCATACTAATTAACCCAAGCAAACACAAAAATCACTAGCATGTATTTCCTAATAAATTCAATAAATATGTCATCATGTGTTAAATTAGTTCACCAAAACAATAGAAATCATGAATACACTCAAAGTGCACATGATTAACCCAATTATCAAATTTTAATTGAAAACTAAATTTTATCCAAAAAATATCAAAAATAAGCACAACAAAACATCAATGAAGTTACTTGCAAATAAGTCTATTTTCTTAAATCCAATAAGTACCCCTTTCTTCTAAAGAAAAAAATATTAGAGATAAAATTAGAAACCAAGAGCAAAGATAAGACATGTAACAATAACAAACTAATCTACATAAAAAATTAACTCAAAACAACTAATTAGTCTAGAAATTTATCACAACAAACAAACTAGATTGAAACTCTATACAAGAAACATCCTAAACTACTAAAATGTGCCAAGCTATAATGTTTAGGACATCAAGTTTAAAAGATAGCCTTGTTTTGATTTATCATTATTTTCAAAATCAATAGTTTACCTATTAATGTCCTAAGTCTTGAGGACTCATCTTTATACTCCAATAAATAACATTTACCCAATATAGGCTCATACACAAGGTATTGATCAAACAAATGAATAGTTTTGGCCACTCATCATGATTGTAATCATTTCATTCTCATGTTTTCTTATGTAAGACAACATAATCAAAATAATAATCTACAAGAAACATGTGTATTAGACAAAATTTATATATAAGAAAATACCATTTTCATGATTTTCTATGTATACACTAGTAATGTTAACATGATCATCATCATTTCCAACATACTTTGAGGACTAGTTGCAAACACCTACACATACATTATTTTTAATTAGTAAATTGGTTCTTTCAATACAATGGTCAGTTTCATAATTTGAGAATTTTCAAATAATTTAATCTACCTATCACTATGATAAAAAAATTAGAACATGATACATGTAAGAATCTTCTTCAAAATGATTGGTTCAATTTGAATGATAAAAATTGTCAAAATCATCATTAAGCATTATTGGTTCACTCTCATGTTTTTGTCTAGTTGACTCATCATTCTTAGTATCAAAATTAAAACATTGTGTTTTTTTCTCTATAAACTAAAATTTATCACATATCACACCATGAGGAAACATTCTATCATTTGTTTTATCAACAAAATCTATTATATCACTATAAAATTTAATTTTGTAGCTCTAGGTATGCTTTAAACTCATTTTAAATGTGGAAGAGGGAATGTAATAATCTATCTTATCTTGTATACATAAGTTAATAGATTTAAAATCATCAATATATGAGGATTCATTATAAAAAAAAAATTTACTCTATTTGTTCTCAACATTACCATATGTTTCCTCTGATTCACCACTTCCAAGAGTTTGGTGTGTGATCATGAATACAAAAATGTTGAACATGTGTTGTCATTGATGTCAATAGTGGTATGGAGAGTTGCAATGTGGAAGACTGTAAGTGATGTCACCAGATATGTCAAAGGGAGATTGCATCAGCATGGTGATAAATGAAGACATTATAGAATAAGTGATCAGGAGTATTGTGAGATAGAAAAGTAAAGTGATGCATATATGCTAAGGTGATCAAAGGAGTAGATGAAGAAAGATGATCAGAAGAGTTGTAAAGTAAAGGAGATGGATTAATATGATCTATACATAGTCATACAATATCTACTAAAGTTCATGTGTAAGTTTACATCTTTGTTATGTTTAAATTCTATGATGAGTAGAGTTGGATTCTTGGTATGGACTCATGATGCATACCACATGCTAAAGAAAGTTGTAATAGATTGAAGGAAATTGTATAAGTGTAATTGTACAAGTTAGGAAGGTGTTACATGATCACAAGAAGGTACCTCATTCTACCACAGTTAAAGGTAATGTTGATAACTGAGAGGGGGGGTGAATCGGTTATCTTAAAAACTTCAATTTTCTAATCTTTCTTGATAATTAATGTAACATCAAATCATATAAGCAAACATAACCATGAAATAGAAATAACATCAATACACATGACATAATGATTTTGATGTGGAAAACCCTGTTAAGGGAAAAAACCATGGGGTGATTAACCCAAGATGTATTCTCTGTTAAAAGAATAAGATAGTACAAGATGGCACTTGCCAATTAGGGCTCACTGCCTGAGCACACTACTCACTACAAGATACAAATAAAGTAACAAGATACTTGAACTGATGAGAAGAATCCATATATGCTGAGATTCAGTTCCGGTTAGGCTCAATACACTGATCTACTACATTTCATTCTTTTTTCTTCTTTGGTGCTACTGTCCTGTCACATACCAGACTTGTATTACTGCTATTTATCTTCTCCTCTACTTTTCTTTGCACCATACTTTCACACCGCAACACCTTTACATCAAATCCATCTGGTATATATATATCCGCACCAATGATTTCAACACCTTTCTGGTCGGCATCCAGAATAGTCAATATTTTCCTAAACTCTGATCTGTTAGTTGAATCCTTGCTTGCAAGTGATGCGTGTCAAGGAGATGCTTATGGAAGTCATCAATCATATGGTCCAATCATGAATGATACCTCAAGACACTTGATCACCATCAATATCTCATCTAGATTAAGGTCTGATGTTCTATCGGTCAGGTCTTTCACAGTCTACTCTGTCAAACAATAGCTCAATACTCAGATGCTCATATCTCTTTACTCTTCCATCACTAGAGGCTCAATCTCTAGAATGTATCAGTCAAAGTACACCTCTTGACTTCCCCAAGTCTGCACTTTACTAAGATACTTCTTCTGAGAGATCTGAACTTGTCTATCAGACCTTGCCACATGCTCTATTCTTGCTTACCAGACTACAACACTCTTCAATCTGACTTCTGGTATAGGCACACCATGTCCTGCGAATGGGTGAGATGAACTTTGTTGCCATCAATGACAACACTTATGAAGTTACACTATGTCTCTTGCTAACAATCTCCCCCTTTGGAATTGATGGCAACACTTAGTGAAAAATGGCTAAGTGTCACACTACACTCCACCTTGGCTGATGCTCCATTCTAATGTACACTTTACCGGAGCTCCCCCTTAGCTGGATTCCACATTTTTCACTGCTCCTCACTCCCCCTTTGACATCAATGGCAAAGGGTAGGGTCCGCACACCAAAATTTCCAAAAATAGTCTATTCATATCCGCATAAGTATATATATATATATACAAGTTGTACTTACATATACTTAAGTATGTTTGCAAAAGTTTTTTTCAACTATACAACTATCGCCCGACTCTGCTTCATCCTATCCAAAATTGAGATGTGACCACTCAACAGGAATGTAAAAGCTTCTGCCTTCTTGAGATTTGTTGGATCATTGGTTCGAGCTATGGTTTGAGCATCAGTTAGAGCTTCATGCATAGCCTCTAACTTGGGGATAATGATCCCTCTAAGTTCACCCATCCAGCTTATTATGTTCTTCCTTTCCTTCTCAAGTTTCTTTATCGCATTTGTGACTAAAATAGTTTGACACTCTTGATTTACTATGGAAGAGGAGAGAGGATCAAAACTTTGAGATGAACTTAGCAGTTTATCCTCTTGCAGTTTAGAGTAGACTGTGTTTTGTGCCTTGGCATCACCAAGTCCATGCAAGTAATCCCTGACTTGTATGGCAACTGGTCTATCATTTTGCCATATCCCGCCACTAGATATGGGTAGCTCATTCATATAATTGAAGAATAAACAGAGTATCAAGCCACCGTATTTGAAGGAGTTCTTGTCCTTCTTTATCTTCTGTAGATTTTCCAAAAGTTGGTTCAGAAGGAGCTCACAGAGATCATAGTCAAGATTCTTCCTTAACATTTCATAAGCAATATATACAACAATTCCAGATACTGAATTCTCCCTATTGGAGTGATATATCTTATAGCCAATTATCATTGATGCAAACTTGATATCTGGATCTGTGATGTCCTTAATAGTCATAGCTCTTTTATCAAATTTTGATCCGGTAGCCTCACTTACAATTTGGTTTTTGACAGATTTGAGAGTAGGCATCCCACTAGTTGAGTGTAATTTGGTTACTACCCTAATGGCATCCTTGGTTATCTTGAACGGCCTCATCAACCGTATAAAGTTATCATGCATTCTACTTAGAACATACCGGACCCATTCATCTTCTGCAAAATAGGGGAAATAAATGCACTATGCAAAATGTTTATCTCAGATAGCCTTATACTGAGGTTTGAGATCAAAAGAGTTGTCTATTAATTGATTGTGATAGATATTTGATAGCTTGGATTCTCCAAACTCTTCAATGTTCACAGGAATGTATGCCCTAACGTCTTCAACATGCAAAACCCCATGCGGAATATTGGAAAAAGCACCTATAGGATCCACTTCTAGAGACTTGTAGGGATGTTTCTTAAATTTAGGGCATGGCCTATCAGAAATCTTCACAACATTCAGAGTAGTCATCTTTAAAGATTCAGAAAAAGAGCAAAAAATACCTCTTACGCCTTTTAGGGTTCACGGAATGAGCTGAAAAGATCACCAGCTGATTTGAATTCTATGATTGATCCTTGAGAGAGATGATGCAAGCTTGATTACAGAGCTCTTCTTGTCTATTTCACTAGTGCAAATGTGCAAATGAAGAGAAACTGAACCCTTTTATCACTGAGCAAACTCTAATTTCACATTGCAATAAATGTGCAACTCAAGTCATTCCAGTTGCCTTGTTCTCCTTGTTCTGAGAAAGATCTTTTTCTGGATCACTAAGATATGCTTTGAATTGTTCTTGGTGATTATTGACAATCTATCTTTCTTTCCTCAATCATTTAATCTATCCACAAATCAAGATTCCTCAATTTTGAATCATACCGGATCTAACTGCAAAGACCTGCTTCTTATAGGATGACTGTAAAACTAGATCAATCTTTAGAAGATTAGCCTCTTCTAAACTTCTTGCGAATCTTTCATATCTTTACCAAAACTTATTTAGATGTTTGTCTGATATGCCCTTCAATCCATCACTTGCCATGTGCCAATTTTAGGCACCAATTGATTGGCTAGGGGAAATAGTTTTCCTTTGTGACTCCCCCTGAGCCAGAGCTCATCTATTCAGCTTCTGAAAGGAATATTAGCACCAGATTTTGGTGCGGATCCATCCCCATCATTTTCTATACTCCTCTTCACCCAAATCTTGTTCATCTCCCTTTGAATTTCATCCGCATTCACTTTTCCTTTTCCTTTGTCTTGGTTTTGATTATGATGCACCGGACCCCTTTTGTCCTAATTCTTACTTCTGTAGAATTTGGCAATATGATCGAATCTATTGCAACTGTAGCAAACAACATTTCTTGCATATTTGACTGATATCCTCTTGATCTACATTGATTAGCCATATGCCCCATTCTATTGCATGCAAAGCATCTACCATTGAATGAATTATTCATTTGCATATTTCTACACTCATGAGATTTGTGCCATACCTTTTGCAATTGAAACACTGTCCGGAGAAGGATGAGTTAGTCTGATTCTTTCTTCTTTTGCACTGATTTGCTTTATGACCAAAGTTATTGCAGTTGTGGCAGTACCCATTGAAAGATGGATATCTTTGAGCATTAGGTTGCCTTACCAGAGGTTTTCTAGGCCTGTTTCTTGGATTTACTGATCTAGAATTCTTCTGACTAGATCCGAAGCTTTCACCTTTTTCATACCCCAAGCCTTGCTTGTCATCTACCCTCTTTTAGCTTTGAAGAAGAAATTCAAGTTGAGCAGAGCTTATCTTGAATTTCTCTTTGTATTCATTTGCTATTTGAAGATCCCTTTTAAGAGTGTCAATCTGATTCTCAAGTTGTTCTTCATTGTCTCTAGCTTCTTCAAGATCAGATTCTAGATGCTTGATTATTCTATCCATTTTGTGGCAGTCTTCTGATTTCTCCTTGAAAGATTGTCTTAGATCATCTTCAGTTTTTCTTTTCTCTTCAATTTCTTGGGTGAATTTCATAACCTTGATTCCATTTCATGTCTTACCATAATGATCTCTTTTGATAGCTTTTCACATAACTTGGTTTTCTCCTTCAAATCTTCATTTGTGTCATTTGCTTCACCTTCATTTTCCAATTGCTGAAGTAGATCCTTTCTCTTTTAGCTCATTTATGAAAGCATCAGCCTGTTTGAGTCTTTCCTTCAATTTGTTGACTTCAGAGTGAGATTGCTCAAGATCATCTAGGGCAGACTGAAGTTGTTTCTTCATACCATACACATCCATTGGAATTCCTAGATCTTCCTCAAGCTGTTAGGCTCTGTTTAGAGGAACTTGGCTCTGATACCAATTGTTGATAACTGAGAGGGGGGTGAATCAATTATCTTAAATACTTCAATTTTTTGATCTTTCTTGATAATTAATGCAGCATCAAATCATATAAGCAAAGATAACCATGTAATAGAAATAACATCAATACACATGACACAATGATTTTGACGTGGAAAACCCATTTAAGGGAAAAAACCATGGGGTGATTAACTCAAGATGTATTCTCTATTAAAAGAATAAGATAGTACAAGATGACACTTGCCAATTAGGGCTCACTGCTCGAGCACACTTCTCATAAGAGGCTTACTGCCTACAAGATACAAATAAAGTAACAAGATACTTGAACTGATGAGAAGCATCCATATATGCTGAGATTTAGTTCCGGTTAGGCTCAATACACTAATCTACTGCACTTCATTCTTTCTTCTTCTTTGATGTTGTTGTCCTGTCACATACCGGACTTCTATTACTGTTGTTTATCTTCTCCTTTACTTTTCTTCACACCACACTTTCACACCACAACACCTTTACATCAAATCCATCTGGTATATATATATCCACACCAATGATTTCAACACCTTTCTGGTCGGCATCTAGAATAGGCAATATTTTCCTAAACTCTGATTTGTCAGCTAAATCCTTACTTGCAAGTGATACGTATCAAGGATATGCTTATGGAAGTCATCAATCATGTCAGCCAATCATGAATGATACCTCAAGACACTTGATCACCATCAATATCTCATCCAGATTAAGGTCTGATGTTTTGCTGGTCAGGTCTTTCACAGTCTATTATGCCAAACAGTAGCTCAATACTCAGATGCTCATATCTCTTTACTCTTCCATCATCGAAGGCTCAATCTCTGGAATGTATTAGTCAAGGTACACCTCTTAACTTCCCCAAGTCCACACTTTACTAAGATACTTCTTCTGAGAGATCTGGACCTGTCTGTTGGACCTTGCCACATGCTCTATTCTTGCTTACCAAACTACAACACTCTTCAATCTGACTTCCGGTATAGGCACACCATGTCCTACGAATGGGTGAGATGAACTTTGTTTCCATCAATGACAACACTTATGAAGCTACACTGTGTCTTTTTCCAATAGGTAAGGGCCTGTAGATTGGACTAATGGCTAGGTATTGCACTCAAGTACCTATGTTTCAAGTTTGAGATCATGAAGCTTACTGCAAGATGTTTTGGAGATAGAAGTGTGAAGACAATATTAAAACAAGATATGTGCAGTCACATGGAGAGAGGAGAATGCTACGCACTTCTCCACAAATGAAGATATGATGTTGTAGTTTGGAGGATAGGTAAATATGAGTATCAGATATGCATGTTTCAATATTCAAGTGTTAATATGTACCATAGTTGCTTCTCCAGAATCAGCAGTGTGATGACACGTCTTAGTACTAATTAAAACAAGAAAAGGTAGATTATTAAGGCCATCGTAAATCACCATACAACTATATTTGGCTCTGTTGATTGAAATATAAGCTCATATGGTTGGTTGGTATGTACAGTTCAAATCTCAAATGTTTATGATCACTGCAAGTATGTTTTTCTGTGTTTTATCTTAAGACTATGTAAGCAAAGTTTGTCAAGGACACTGGCATCAAACTTCAAGTGTACGCGCTAGCATGATGAATCCTGAGATTAAAAAAGAAGTATACATGAATGTTTTACAAGACATATAATGTTCATTATGTGGTCCATATGATATAATTTGTCCCCTCCGATACCATTTTTAGTCTGAAGCTAAATGTAAGGAAGGGTAAGTATTTGCTATACTGACCTAATATATGTTGATGATTATGCCAAGTGTTTTGGGAGTAAGTGCTAGCATGGAAGAGTGTGCCAAGGTAAGATAGGATCTGATCATGTATTTCTCTTGAACCGCATTAGAATTTCACTTACTGCATATATTTGGAAGCTAACTGTTATGGCCATTACACGTTTCACCTTTGCCAACCAAGGAGAAATATTTTGAAGCTTGTGGAGGATATATATAAAGAATCAAAGTTGTTGAGGGATAAACATGTTGTGAATTGTGTGAATCTACTCAGTGCAGAAGTAGGTTTCATGATGACATGTCAAGAAGACTAGTTTATGTAATGTGATATTGTTGCGAAGGCAATTGTTGGTAATATAATGATGAAGAAGAGTTTCTAAAATTGTTTTATTATGGTGGTGGTTGATATTGTAGTTGTACAAAGGTGAGATAGTTGTGTAGAGGCTGAAGTGATTAGAATTTAGTTTTGTAAGAAGAACATTGAGTTAGATAAGTTTTGTGTTATAGATTGAAGAATAATTGTGTAAAGATTGTAAGTGTTGTAACTGTTCAAGGAGTTGCAGTTTCCTTTGGGTTGTATCCCATAAATAATATTGTAATGTTGTTTTATTTGTGAGGCTGTATTTGGACAGTAGATCCAAGTAGTTTTCTCAACGTGGTTTTCCCTTCTAGGGTTTTCTACATAAATCTGGTGTTATGAATGTTTGCTTCTATGCACTTGTGCTTTTCATGTTTTAAATGCTTATGTTAGGTTGAGTATTGTTGGAAGAAAAGAATTTGAATAAGTACTAATTCACCTCCTCCCCTCTTAGTACTTCTGTGTGTTCAACAATTGGTATTAGAGCTGGGTTCCTTGAATGCATCCTAACAATTGAGGTAGATCTTGGTGTGGAACACATGGGAATAGAAGTAATGTTAATTGGAAAGAATCCTCCAAAAGCTGATGAAGATATGTCAGTCTATAATCTAGAAGATTATGTTATTGACTTTGAAGGAGAACTTATTTTTTCATTAGAAGATCTGGATGCAACAAGAAGTGAAAATGAAGAATATAAGATCAAGCTCATAAATTCAAAGGAAGCAATTACCAAGTTGAAGAAGGTAAGAAGGTTGTAGATTTTCTAAATGTTAAGCTGAATGACAAATCAATTGAATGCTCCAAAATTGAAGAAGAAATTGTCTCTCTAAAGAAAGAATTGGAGAAAGCAAAGGATCTGATAGACAAAGGTCTAAAACTGAAGAAAAACACCAATATTCTTAATGAGATAATTAGTAGTCAAACACCTCCAAAGAATAAAGGTGGTATTAGATTTAAGAAATGTCAAAGTCCTATAACACATATATCTAAAGGCATGTTTGAAATGAAAAGGGAAGAGCCTAGAACTGAAGACTTTGAGGAGACTGAAGAAGAGGGGCAGGAGTTGGATGATGATAACTTCATACAAGTCAGCAATCAAAAGAAAGATATTCTCCTAGACAAGATGCTAATTCTAGGTTCTCTCAATCCTTCTATGGTTACTGTTATTCTTGCAATAAATTTGGCTAGAAGAAATGATGACATAAGGAAAAATTCATTTGTGCCTGAAAAATATGATGATGTGATCTCTCATTCCTTCTATGGATATTGTTATGCATGAAATAAGTTTGATCATAGGGCCATTGAGTATAGAACTAAAATAAGGAGAAATAACATGACTCTAGAATACAAGGTTGTTTGCTACAAGTGCAACAACTTTGGGCACAAACCAGGATTCTACAAGAATGGTTCTATGAAACCACCTATTCAACACAAGAAGATAGAGAAAATTGTGACTTAACAAAAGAAGGAAATGGCAAAGATATGGAGGAAGAAGACAGATCAAGATAATAAAAATGAGGAAGAGTTTGTGCTTCTGCCTAGTATAGAAGACTTCATTGTTGATTAAGATATGGCATAAGGTCAAGGGGAGCTAATCAGGGCATATACATTCTTTCCCCCTGAATATTTGTGGCTTCTAGAAATAGAAACTAAGCACACAAATGAGTTGGAATGAAATCAATTGGTAAAGATGTTGAAAAGGCAAGACAATTTCTTTCCTCCAAAATTTTGGAGAAAAATAATATGATCTGGAGGATTGTGGAAGGTTCTTGAGTGTCTATGAGTTCACAGAGCAATTTGGTAGCAGTTTACCTAACTGAATAAAAGTGCATGAATGAGGAATGTTAGGGAAAATTGTAAAGTACTTATGCTTACTTTAGATGATCAAATATCATTTAAAGACATATTTTGCAATTAGATCTAAGGAGAGAAGAAGACTTTTAGATCTCATAGTGATTTGAGTTGAAGAAGAATCTTGGATTCAAAGCACTCAAATTTGGAACCCTTGCAAAACAAAGGTATTTATCAGAAATGCTAGAACCTAGTTTTTGAATTAAAAGAATCTTGAAATGGTGACTCCACAAGTAGTTGATGTTTCTAAAAAACCTAGACCAAAATACAAGAGGTATCCATTCAAAGAAATCGAGGTACATAGGGATGGAGCTTTCTCAAAAATTCTGGCATATGTTGTATATGCTGAAGATGTTAAAATTTACATTCACTCTAAGTTGGATGAAATTGGTCATATGAAGTTTGAGGAGCTTAGAGATCAACTCCTAGATGATGATGTCAATTACAAACTAGAATTTGCTAATGTGGGTGCCAAGCGACTAGACATATGGAAGGATTTTCTTAATTTTTGTGATGAGCATGAATGGGTAAGATATATTCTAAGAAGGATCCATGATGACTATATGTTTCTAGATAAACCCTACTAGATCAAAAAAGATCCAATCGGGGCAGTAATTGGGTTGTGCTCCACTGGACCTATACTGGTGATGGAGTCTATTAAGAATGAAAATGTCATTGAACTGACAAGAGCCAAATTTGATAAGAGTACCTTGAACATAAATGATATAACTGATCCAGGTGTTAGATATGCAACTATGGGGATCTCATATAAAGTCTACTATACAAATAGAGAAGGTCATGCCACTAGGACAACAATCCATAATGCTTACCGGATGGTTAAGGAGGCAAAAATTTTAACCTCTGTGAGGTCACGAGGGAACAAATCTTGGAAAACCTATGGAGAACAAAATAAATTGGATATCACTTCAGGTACAGTACCTTGATCATCTGCCTTGCATTTTACTTTATGAATGAGCTACCTAGATTGAGAGGAAAGGTCTAGCAACAAAATGTATACATTGTAGTACAAATTAAAAGTCATATAAGGAGTTTCAGTGATCCTAATCACTACAAACAAATATACTAGGGTTTATTTAAAAAACTGCAAACCAACATACAAGCAAGAGATAGAATCCCCCCAAGAATTATGTGGTAGTATGAAGGAAAAATTACCTTTTTGGTTCATAAGGACTTCACTTACATGGAAGCAATTGAGCCTAGGACTGTTTGGATTCCTAGACTGCAATATGAGGTCTCAATTGAAGATATTAAGGCCTATGTTGACATTTTTCTTAGTAAACCCAAGGATACATCTGCTGAGAGGTTTAGGACTTATGATGAAACCATGAACAAGATGCACAAGAAAAATGTAGAGGAGCATCTAGAAAAGAATAAAGGTGAGTTGCATAAGAAATGGGGTATTTCATCAAAATCAACCTCTGAAGCCCTTGTGGAGGAACCACAACATGCTCATATAGTTCCAATAGCTACACAAAGACCAAGAAGGACTAGCAGATCTACTTCTGCTACTGTGAATGCACCACAACCCTCTAGATCAACTCAAACTGCCTCAATAGGGAGAAGAGTTGCATCTAAAATTTTGAGTCAAATAAAGGCAGGTGAAAAGAAGTAATCAAGGAGAAAGCAACTTGCAAAAAGAAAGAAAGTCAAGATTGAGGAAGTAGAAGAGAGTGAAGAAGAAGCAGGAGAGGAAGGCACCTCTCAACTTGAGAAGAAGGAGAAGAAGTCTAAGAAAGATCCTCTAGTGGTGTATAAACATGCACCTTTACAATTAGATGCTATCCTCAATGAAATTGTGCATTATGGCATTCTAAAGAATACTACAGACTTATGATCTAGATGTGCCTCTTAAAGACTAGAGCACCATTGAAAAAGCCATTGTAATGCATATTCTCAAACTTGATGTCCCCTTCAGTGATATTATTGAGTAGGTTCTAGAAAGACTTGCTGATGTTCTAAGGAAAAGAATAGAAAAATCTATTCAAATAGATGATGAACTGAGACAACAAGCCCTTGATAAGGCCAGACCTTCCTTGTCACAAGAAGAGAAAGATAAATTAGCTCAAATGCAGGCTCAGGAGTTGAGAACAAAGCAAAGGGTAGAAGCTCTTATGAGCATGGAAGAAGTAGATAAAGATAAATTTTAGAAAGAAATGAAGAAGTGATGAACAAGATACTTGAAGGTATGAAAGTTGTTGAGAATGTGGAGTAGCCCCATGTTTCTCCACCACATAATGTACTATCTCCTCCACATGACTTACATCAACAAGATTCCCAAGAGGAGAAATAATAGCTAGCAACACAAGATGAAGAACATGTAGCACATGGTGAAGGAAATTTCTCACCTAACATAATGTTATGCATGATAACCCTCCTCCAAAGAACACTGAGAAACAAAGTAATCCTGAATAGCATGAGGAGTAGGTTAATGTTGATGTAGGAGAGGACTTAGAAAAAGAACAAGACACATCTTCCTCCTCATCTTTGGTTGACTCAATTAAGGTGTGCTTAGCTCAACAGATGCAAATACAATCGGTAGTTACTCCACAACTATTATAGTTGTCTATACTAGATGGACAAATTAACTTGTTTGGGATATCTCCCCTCTAGAAGCTACAATTGGGAGACATGCTCCAATCCACTGCAAGGCAAGAGATTATGTAGCAACAAGTGGAAGGAGTTGAAGTATTGGAAGAGGCAATCAAGATAATACAAGAAGAATTGGCTGAGGAAAAAAGAGATCCATCCTTGCCACCTACTCAACAAATGAAGCTTATGATGGAGTCTTTTAAGGCTTATTCATCTTTTCTAGAGAAGAAAACTGAGAGGAAAATAGGAGAGCAGGTGAATAATAAAAGATTGGCTGATGCATTTGATAGATGAGCAAAGGCACATAATATTTTACAAAAAAATATGAAAAACATTTATAAATGTATTAAGGATGCAAAGATTTTGTAGATTTTTTTTTGAACTAGCCAGCAAGTACAAAGAGCATAAAGGATTAAGATGACTCTATTGAGTCACAATTAATTCAAGTGGTTAAAAAATATGATCCCTTGAAGGATAAAGATGGAACTATTAGAGTCCAAATTAAAAATATTCATACTCATTTGAAGCAGCTCCTAGAGCAAAGAAAGAAAATCAAAGGAGAAATAGGTTAGCTAAGGGAAGTAGTGAGTATGAGGCTAGTAGTCTTGACTATTATTCTAACTGAAGAAAAAAATGTGGCTTAGAAAGTAAAAGTGCTAGCCACTTTGGAAGAGGTAGAAGAATTGTATATTTAGTTTAAAAGTCAATCACACATTTTCTCTTCTACAAAGAAGAACTGGGACTCAACTCTTTCCCAATTGAAGGTGATTTACAAAAATGTTCTACCTTCCAAATGAGCACAAAAATTTGTGAAGGAAAGACAAATTTTGATGATTGTATATATATGTGATGAATAAAATAAGAATAAGCAGTGCTATTTTGATAAAAACAAGGCACATTGTACATAGTATCATGAAGAACAATTTTTCTACATCATTTTTGAAGAACATGAGGTTACTTGCTAGGGGGTGGTGGTACATGTGTGGGTTTAGGTTTTTGAGCCTAAGAAATTGTAGGTTTTTATTCCTATAAGCCTTTAAACCTAGGTTCCTAAGTCCTATTCATTTTGTCCTCTAATTTCGTGTTGACCTCTTGTAGTAGGTTCCTAGTCATTTAAGTTACAACTTGAAGCCTTTAAGATCATGAGGTGGCTGGCCCTAAGTCCTAACTTTACCCTTTGTAGCACGTAGATTTCTTAAGTTTTAAATCCTAAGTCTTCATAATGGTCAAAAAGTTTTGTGTGGTAGTATGTTGCAGTGTCGCAGAGCATTGAAGATGATGTCATCATCCTTCTGTGGGGCCATGAAATAAAGACATATGTTAAGGAATTTGGGCTTATAGCCCCTTAATCAAAGATTCTAAATCAAGAACCCATGTGTTGCTAGGTGTCAAGGTAAGAAGTGACCTATGGAAAAGTTAAGATCTAATGGTAGTGCAAGCATGCAAAAGAATCCTAGTAGAGGTAAAGATCCACTGAATGATCACAAAATGGTGACACGTGAACTCCTCTTGAAAAGGTAATATATATATATATAAAGAAGGACACGTGGAGGCTTTAGCGCACTTGCGCAGACCAAGTTGATGGTAGGCCATTTCCTACTATGACACTGTGAGATGGAGCCTCGTGTCCACATCAGACAAAAGGTGAAGGAGTCAGTGAAAGAAGTACTCCCGACATGGCTCATTTCTATTGGCTGAAGACTTTTCATTGAGGAAGACTTGAATTCTCAAATTTGGTAGGTCAATGATGACCATAGATTTCATGAAGAGATAATTGGATCGATGGCCTAGGTTTAAACTTTTTATGGTGAATGTTGTAGGTACCGTATAACACAAATTTGAGTTAAGGCTAAAGCTACATCCATTAATGCCGCATACCCTATGCTATGAAGCTTCTTAAAGGTTGAAATTAGGGCTTTTTACATCTTTTTCACAAGCACAAATGGAGTCCCAGTGCAGAGTGAGATTTTAGACGAATGAGAGAAGGAATTTAAAGCTTCTATAAGTATAAAACTAGTAAGTCTACTCTATTCATCGTGCTCAGTTGTATTCTAAGTTGATTGCTTGTCTGGAGGGTAGAATATTGTTGAAATAAGAAGCCCTAGTTTGGTAGAACGTGTCTGTAACAATGAGTCAAACTAGTTAGCCCTCCACATCAAAACAAAGTTTAGATGAGGACCTTATTGTCCAATTCCTAGGGTCTATCAGATGTCCTATGAATGTGCATGGTCTCGTGGGGCTAAATGACAAAATTTTGGACATGTGCTACAATTGCAGAGATGCTATATTGCCTATGTTGGGTTGGGTTTTCTTTAAGCACTAGTATGATAGAATAGATTTCAAGGTCCCAGTTTGTAACACTTGGTGGTTAGATCTAGCCAAGTTGATATGCCATAACATGTTTCCCTATTGCAAGTATGTGCGTAATCGGTGTTGTCATTGATGTCAACATGTCTTTGTTGTCATTAGTGTCAACTATGTCATATTTTATTACTTGTTTAGAAGCCTTATGTGTTGAGGATATTGATAAAATTGGCCTCTCTAGAAGAATCAAGTGAGTTATGTTAAGGGAAAATTGGAGTAAACATGAATAATCAATATATCAATATCAATAATACCCAAAACTCAACAAAAAAAGGAAATAATCAAGATCAAGCAAACAAAGACAAAACCTTTGCAAACCTCAATACTTCATAGCTTCTATTGATTGCCTATCTCAATCGATCTTGCATGTATGAATAAGGCCCTCAAAGAGTGCACTTCCTTGCTTTTTCAAGATTGTCAATGAAGAATGGCTATGATAGTTCTTTTGTAATGAAGATGAGCTTCACAACAATGGTGGTGATATGGTAACAAGTTGATCGAAAGCAAATGGAATGACATGGGTGCCAAAGGTGCACTGTAATTCCTGTAGAGTAACAATACTAAAAGCTTGGATGAATGAAATGGAAGAATAGGGTTCAATTTATAGACTTGTGAAAGAGAAGATCAATAGTATAAAGAGAATAAGAAGATCAATGGTATAGAATGGTTGAGGAACGTGTACAAATAAGAAGACAACTGTCTTGCTCTATTTTGCATGAGAAGAATTAAGAAAATAGAAGAATGAGTTAACTGAAGAGCCCAAGCCTTTACCTTGATAGTGCATATGTTGGAGCATGTGGTGGACAACATGATTATGTGTAGGTGGAACACTAGACATGGGTTCCTTATTGGATGGAGGAGACGAGATAAAGGATAATGGTTACTAGTATTTTAAGGAGGAAAACTCATGAATGAAAGCAGTAAGACCAAGGATATATGGTGGGGGATTTATAACATGGTCGATAATGGATGGTTGAGGATTATTATTGGTTTGATTTTCTATGCTTGCTTGGGAGGTAAGTGTCTCATCAAGAGAAGTGGAAGTTGTTGGATCATGGATAAACTCAGGACCATGGAATGCATAAAGTGGGATAAGAGGATCATCATGGTCTGCTTGATCATAGATAGGCTCTCCATTGTAGATGGGATCTTGATCATAGATAGGCTCTTGATCATAGATGGGATCTTGATCATAGATAGGATTAAGCGTGATGGGATTAATGTGATCTTGTAGAGGTTCATAATCAACGATAATGTCCTGATCATAGAAATGATAGAAGTTATGGAGAGGTTGAAATTGGCTCTCTTGCTCATGGATAGATTCTTCATCAAAGGTAGTATCTTGATCATGGAAAAGATATAGGTTACACATGGTTGGAAATTGGATCTCTTGCTCATGTATAGGTATAGGATCATCGAAAAGATAAAGGTTATGCATGGGTCAGATGGGGGTGCTTTGATCTTGATTTAGACAAAGGTCAAATGTTTCCACATGTTCTAAAGTGTGCTCTTGACATAACGCTTGAGGTGTTTGAATTGAAGTGGAGGTAGAGGTCTCTTGGATAGGAACTTGGTCAACAATATGGAGGTGTGATCGACCTTGACTTTGGTTCATGGTAGTAGGATTTTCAACATACTTGAGGGGTTGTTGATTACACGACAAAGTTGGGGCAATGGAAATTTTGGAAGGCTCTTTGATAAGGTCAAGGACCAGAATTTGGGGGCATGGTTGACTCTCTGCTGGTAGTCCTTGGATCACATCCTTTGTAGGCATTTGGGTAGATGAATGAGGTAAGGAATGGGTGGATTTGGAGTTCTCCCTAGCTTTTCTTTTACTATATAAATTTGGAAAACATTTTTCCCAAAACTCATCTAAGGCTTTTTTGGTTGTCCATTTAGAGTTTGGGGAACTCGATGGTGATGTTGGCATAGGACTAGTATGCTTTTGGATATGTGTCTTAGAAGATGGCGAAGGAGGACTAGTACACGAAGTGGTGTTTGCCTTGTCAAGAGTATCATTAAGACAGGACAAGAATGTATGACTCTGGGGCATGGTGTAGCTAGTACTAGCTCCTTCAGCTTGTAAGGTTGCAAATTGTTGTTGCATGGCTTGGATTTCTTGAGAAATTGCTATATGACCTTGGGGGAGGTGTCTAAGTTTAACTGTAACTTTTGGTACTTGAGTTCTTAAGCCAGTTCTTCTAATTCAGTTGTCATCTCCACAAAAACTGACACAAGACCAAAATGGATACTCAGAAAGGTGGAAAATTTTCTCACACAAGAGGTGGAGATGCTCACTGTAACAGATGTATAGAAATAGAAGTGCAAAAGTAGAGGGTATAAGCGCAACAAGTTGTTATGAATGCGCAGTACTGGTAAAAAGTAGATGCACAACAATAGGTGATATATGCATAGGAAGTCACAGCAAATGCACAGCAGGTCGAAACAAAAGCACAACTTCATAAGATAAATGCATAGCTCTGGTCCTTTTGAATGTTTTTGCAAAGTTTGACACATTTTTTATGTTTTTTGATTTCTTGGTTGCAAGATGGTCTTTTTGATATGATTTTCTTAATTATGGCAAGAAGACACAACAAACACAAAGAATGTTTTCATGGTTTCTGAATTTTTTGTAATTTTTTTAGACTCTTTTTGACACAAAAACAAGTACAATCCTAGGCTTCAAAGGACAATATAAACTGAATTCTCACTATCTCTAGTGAAGCATCTTCGGGAGGTGATAATCGTCCTTACCTGCACTGGCTTATAGGGGTTTTTGGCTACTAAAAACAAAGGTATTTAATAAGTGCAACCGTTCAAGTGGTTATACATGTGGCATCACTACTCTCCATTATGGAGTCTCCTAGCCTACAAGGGTTGTGCCTTGGAGGGTTTTGGGGAGGTTGGTTGTCAGTATAACACAACTTCACTCATTGTTTGAATCTTTCACTCCAAACACAATTTATTTATACTGGCTTGGCAGAGCTTGGCTTTATCTTGTTACCACTTAAGGTTGTTCTCCAAGGACAGATGAGTATCCAAGGGTAGGCCTCTCTAAAGGTAAAACACATGCGAAAATGATATGTCTAGCATTTTGGTCACCCAAGATAGGGGAGAGCATAGGCCTAGTATCATTCCCAAAAACATGAAAGAAAGTGGTTCTTTTCCTCTAATTAAAATGAAGAAAACTAAATGAGCTATCTACTTGGGCAAGCATAAAAATTTGTTAACTTTGAAGTGATAACAAGATAGCAATGGTTCAATTTTACCAAGATAGTAGTGGTTCAATTTTACCAAGATAGCAATGTGTTTAACTTTGAAAGATAGCAATATAGCAATGATTCAATGATATGCAAGATAGAAATGATTTAGTTACCACCTTCCTAGTTAAGACTATGTGATATTTACATGAACATCCTTTTACTTGTCTTTAGAAATCAAAATGTGAGTTAACAAAATGTAGCTATGTGACTAAACCAGTGCCTAGCCTGCAAAATAGATCCAAGAGTATTCCTATGAAAAAGTATTAGCGTTAGCTAAAATCACAAGAGAAACCATAAAACTCACTGCTTAGATCATATGTGCAAAAATAGAGCTTAGAAGTGTAGGAGTACAGATGCGCTGAGATAGAGGTCAAAAGCACAAGAATACAAAGTATATGTGTAGAATCAGCAAATGTGCCATATCAGAGGTTTAATGCACTGAAATAGAGCCTATATGTGCTGAAAGATTGGATGCACCAGAACAGATAGTAGATGCGTGATAGGATGGGTCAAATGTGTAGATTCGTCCTGTGTATGGATTTCTAACACACAAAAACTTAGTTTTTCAGTTAAATTGGGGCTAGGCCCCATGGTGGGTGACAAAAATGTTAAGGGAAAATTGAAGTAAACATGAATAATCAATATATTAATATCAATAATACCCAAAACTCAACAAAAAAGAGAAATAATCAAGATCAAGCAAACAAAGATGAAACCTTTGCAAACCTCAATACTTCATAGCTTCCGTTGATTACCTATCTCAATCGATCTTGCATGTATGAATAAGGCCCTTAGAGAGTGCACTTCCTTGCTTTTTCAAGATTGTCAATGAAGAATGGCTATGATAGTTCCTTTGTAATGAAGATGAGCTTCACAACAATGGTGGTGATATGGTAACAAGTTGATCGCAAGCAAATGGAATGAGGTGGGTGCCAAAGGTGCACTGTAATTCCTACAGAGTAACAATACTAAAAGCTCGTATGAATGAAATGGAAGAATAGGGTTCAATTTATAGACTTGTGAAAGAGAAGATCATCGGTATAGAGAGAACAAGAAGATCAATGGCATATAACGGTTGAGGAACGTGCACAAATAAGAAGAAGACAAGTGTCTTGCTCTATTTTGCATGAGAGGAATTACTAAAATAGAAGAATGAGTTAACTAAAGAGATTAATCAATTAAATGAATAGATCAATTAGTTAAGAGAATAGAACTAGAGAATGGAAATTGCATGAGGATGAGAAGATATTTTAGCTCAATTAAAAATTTAGAATATTCAATTGCATGTGCACAAGGATTTGAATTATATTTAAAGATAACTCAATTTAGAAGAAATGGACAACTTAAATAAACATTTGATTTATTTAAATTTAGAGAAGATATTATTGGAAGAAACAATTAAATAATTGATATTATTTAATTTAGAATGAATTTGGGAGAACTAATTAAATAATTGATATTATTTAATTTGTTGGAGGAATTAGAAGAATTTAGGAATTTTAAATAAATTGATTTTATTTAATTGTTGGGAGAATATTAATCAAATAAATAAATTTGTTTATTTATTTATTTATAGAGGAATTTTACTTAAATAAATATTAAGAAAATTTATTTGGGCAAAGTCATGTCATTTTTACGCATATACAAGTTACAGTGGAGTGCAGTATAGATAATGAGTTGTATGTTGAAGAATAGTTTAGTAGATTGCTCTGCATTTCCTTTTGCTTATAGATCTAGATCCATGGATTGGAATTTGTTCAAAGGGATGTCTAAAGATGCTAAATCCTTAGTTTGAGCCTCCGGTGTGAAGTTGTGAGAAAGTTATATTCACCACAATAAAGCTTTCTCATTCTGATTATTCTCTGGTGACGGGGAGAAAGTATTATGCTCTGTATTCCTCCACAATAAAGTATTTTTCTCTGTGGTTCTAGAGGGAAGTCTAGGATGACAATAAGTCCCTACAATTGTAGTGATTCATGTTTTTCTAGTCCGCAAGCTATCTTTCTTCTATGACAGTTGAAGATAGTGAAGCTCATGTGTTTCAGTGAGAAGATTCCTATGGATAAAGTGGTTAAGGTTCATGTGGTTTCTCTTGATGATTATAACATGCTTGTGGATGTCTTATAATCATATTCCTATCTTGATATTGGTCCACATTAAGGATTTGAGATTGTGTTCAAAGATTGTTCCCAGATAGTGTAACATGTAGCCAGTTTTGGCTGACCTGGTTAATCCCAGTGATTACAGAAATCTCTGGAAGATTGTGGAAGTGTGTTGTGGAGTGGAAGATCATGTTTGAGTCCCAGCTAAGGCATGGCATGATCTGCATTACATTTCCTTTGCATAATGTTGTAATAGGTTAGGACCTATTTTGTAAAT
This sequence comes from Cunninghamia lanceolata, assembly GCA_027924645.1. NCBI lineage: Eukaryota > Viridiplantae > Streptophyta > Pinopsida > Cupressales > Cupressaceae > Cunninghamia > Cunninghamia lanceolata. The sequence goes on from BSBN01000389.1 coordinate 8,864,855, forward strand.
GTTTGTAATGCCAACCTTGGAGATTGTTCCAATGGTTGATGATTGTGATGCCAACCTTGATGATCATTCCAAGGTTGATGAAGTCTATAAATACTTGTAGTTGAGTCATGGAAAAGGTGTCCTTGAGTGAAAATGGAAAGATAATAAGAAAGGTCCAAAAGGTAGAGTAGAGAAGAGGCAAAGCAAAGAAGAGGCAAGAAGCAGAGTAGAGGCAGAGTAGAGCAGAGGAATTATTGCACTTCAATCACAAACATAATAAGGTGTTGATCATGGTAGTGAATTTGACAGTGAGTCACCAGTAGAGTTTAACAGCCCTCAGGGTTTAACAACCCTTAATGTAATTTTTCTAGGTTTAGGGTTGAGGCAGTGAGTCTGCTAGACCTAGTTGTTCTTCATGGCAGTAAGCCAGTATGTTTGGGCCCATGGAGTGACCAAGCCTGAACATCATTATTTCAAGATTGCAATATATATTGAGAGCTAATCCTCTCTGTGGTTTTTCCCCACCTTGCGGTTTTCCACATAAAATCTGGTGTCTCTTGTGTTTAATGTTGTATCTATGGTTAAGTTTCTGAATTCATGCATTTATTGTTAAATCATAATAATTGTGGATAAGTGATTGATGTTTAATTGTAGAAGTGCTTAATTTTTTGTGGCAACTGATTCACCCCCCTCTTAGTTGTTCGAGGAATATCAACAATTGGTATTAGAGCCAAGGTTCCTCAGAAGAAAGTTTAACAGCTTGAGGAAGATCCAAAATGTCTTACAAGAAGGAAGGGCCACATTTTGATGGAATGAATTATAGTCTCTAGAAGGTGTGGATGAAAATCCATCTTCTTTGTCTTGGCTACAAAGTATGGAAATATGTAGAAAGAAAATACACCATGCCTCCAAATGGTCTAATGAGTGAAGATGAATTCAAAGATTATGAGATGGATGTCAAGGCAAAAGATGCTCTGCTAAGCTCATTAACTGACTCAATATTGATGAAAGTTGTGGATCTTGAAATTGCAAATGAGGTATGGGAAAAGTTGAAAAATCTATATGAAGGAGATGATTCTGTGAGGGAAGCCAAGCTACAAAGTCTGAAAGTGAAATATGAAAGTTTGAAAATGAATGAAGATGAAAATGTATCAACCTTTATGCAAAGGGTTAATGAACTTGTCACAGGGATAAAATCCATGGGGGGAACTCTCGACAATAAGGAAATTGTAATGAAAATTCTCATATCTCTGCCCAAGTCCTACTATCACAAGGTGGCTGCAATTGAAGAATTCATGCAAGTAAAATAAGTTGATAGGGATTAGCTTCTTGGTAAGCTTATTGCATTTGAAATGAGAGAGTTTGGTGATGCTCTTCCAAAAAGTTGAGATGGCCTTCAAAGCCATTACTCCTGGAAGAACCTCCAGATTAAAAAAGTACAAGATAGAATCTGATGATGAGTTTGATGAAATTGAAGCCAACTTTGTGGATAAAATACAAAGAGGATCTGGTAAGCATAAAGGCAAATTACCTTTCAAATATTTTTCTTGTGGTAAAGTAGGTCATTTTGCCTCCAGACGTACTGAAAGAATTGAAAGGAATAGAAAAAGATATGGAAGCAAGCCTAGGACCCAAAAGAAGTGTTATTATGTTGAAGATTTTGATAATGATGAAGGAGTTTCAGATAATGGTGAACTAGATAATGTTAGTACCTCTGGAAATGAATGCTTGTTTATTTCTATTAAGGAAGATTTTGTGTTTACTAATTTTTCTAGTTGTGTGAAAGAGGAAAAACTAGTGGAAAGTGCTTTGGCTACTCAGATCAATAATGACAAAGATGAATGGGTTATTAATAGTGGAGGTTCTCACCACATGACTGGTGACAAAAGTAAGTTTGTGAATTTGGAAAGATATGATGGGGTACTAGTTAGGTTTGAAGATGATACAGCTAGTAAGATTTGTGGAAAAGGATCTATCTCATTTGATGGCAAGCACAATACTGAAGATGTCTTGTATGTGAAAGGATTAAAGTAGAATGTTTTGGGTGTGGGTCATTTTGTTGGGTTTTTGAGTCAGCAAAGGGTTTGCCAGTTCCTATGCTCAAGTAAATTTGGCCAACAAAGACAGGAGGTTGTGTGAACTGCCTCCCCTTCACTTTAGGTTCTGCTGCACCAAGGGGTATTCCTATAATAAAAGATTTATCCTTGACTTTCTCATAAAAAAATGTTTAACTTTTCAATACCAGGCAGAATGCTCTCACTTATGGACCAATATTTGCTGCATAGATCCTAGGGTGGCAATGTTCTTGGACATATCACACTGGTTGAGGATGAGAGCATGCAGGGTCCTAATCCTATTCCTATAGACTAATAGATTAAGATTTTGAAATGATTTATATTATGGAGTTGTGAGACTTTCCTTGACCCTTTGGATAGACAAATTCCCAGACCAATGCCATATCAAGGCAACAGAGTCAGACCTACTAATGTAAATGTTTCCATATGACAAGAAAAATCCATATCCAAAGGATCTAAAATATTACTGCCTAACATAAACATGTCCAAGAAAGAGTATTACCTATGACCATTCTTCATTAATCCTTAAATTTTACTGACTTTTCCTTATATCTAACCTAAAGCCTATTTAATCCACTCCTTGAGCAAATGTAAGAGGCCAGACATACAATGCAACACATGCACATTGAAGATCTTGAAAATCCTTGACATCTTTGCTCAAAAGAAAAGTAATAACATTGAAGGAGATAGTCATAAGCAATACACACAAACAATGTTTCTCATTTAAACTCAATCTGGATAGAAATATGTCATTCAAAAAATTATCATTTACAAAATAAGAAATACCTCTACGCCAGACAAATTACCAAGTCTGCAACAAAAAATACCTTCCAAAATGTGGATACCTTATATCTAGAGTGAAAACTAAAAGAACCCAATGAACCCCCATGTAGAATAGCCATGAATTCCTTTTTAAAAGGAGAAAAAAGCAACGGGCCACCTACATTCTGACAAACTCCCTAAATGATGCAGTCAAATCCTTACATCTTTTCAAATAAACAATTGGATTCTCAATAAATGGAGCAATTGGAATAGTTAGATTTTTTGATGAAATCCTGCTGGTGAAGCAACCTCGACCTCAATCAGATGAGAAGATTTGATATGCTACTCATGGTCGTGTTGAATTTTCATTTATTGTAGAGTGGGAACACGTGGGAATGGCGCTGACAAATAGCCACCCTAAGTTTAAACATCCACCATCGATTCGAGGCTGTCCCACATTAAATCGATGTCTCTAGGTTCCTACCACATCTTGAAGCTCCATGTCAGGACCATTGAAAACTCCTCTACCACTAAAAATGTACCACACATGAGACCCTCGCTTCGCTAACTTTTCCCTCCCTATGTATCAGTCCTTGCCACGTGGTACCATCTCGTAGCCTCATTGCTAAAGATGGCCCATCGTCTTTAGGCCATGTGCGACTGCACTGAGCTATCCACCTATTCCCACTTTATTTTCTTTATGCCCCCTTTATCCCCTACCATGAGCCTACCATGTGTAGAAATTCAAGGCCCAAGAGGTAGATGGTAGGCCACTTTCATTTTGGCACCACGAAATCAAGTAGAAGCCACCACGTGTCACTGTTTCATGTGCCTTTCACTTGCTATGCATCATAGTTTTGGGGCTTAGCAGAAGTGAATAAAACTTTTTCTTTTTAAATCCCTACAAACGAACCATGTGTCCCCTCTTACTTTTGAAACTTCTCAGACATTGACACTTGGTAGCTGACACTTCATTAGTCTAAGACTTTGATTAAATAGTGGTAGGCCCCACCACCTGGACAGATGTCACGTCGTCGCGGTCATGCAAGGGGTTAAGTAATGTCACTGATGATGATGCGTGATGCTAAGATAACAAGCCATGTGGCATACTTGGGCCTCCTCTTAAGACTTACGACATGTAAACTTTGGAGGCGCAATAAGGGAACAAGCAGTGACACTAGGGAAAAGGGGCCAGTCACCTCATGACTTTGAAGGCTTTAAGTTGTAACTTAAGTGACTAGGGACCCATTGTAGGTGGTCAACTGAGGATTAGAAAATAAAGTGAGGGGCACACAACAAAGTTTAAGACTTAGGGCTTTAAGGGTGTAATAAAAAGGCCTGTAGACTTGACTTAAAACCCTAAACCTAGGTGGGCACCACTAGTGGGTCTAGTTGGGGACACATGCCTATTGCAGGGATGGTGAGAATTCAGTTCTCTGGGATGTAGACTAGGTGCCTTATCTATTGGACTATAGAGTCAATACTCAATTTTGCATTAAAATCACACCTTCAATCTTATTTGGTGGCCCTAGGCCCTCAAAAATGAAAAACCATAAGTCCCCTGTGTCAAATATTTGATTCTGGTCTGACTGCCCCAAACACAACATGAAAGTACTGACATAATCTTCCCACAAAAAAACCCCGTCGTTTACATTTTTTACCTTTTTTTGAGGCTGCCCTTGTCAATGCAACCTTTATCACTATGACTATCCAAGCATTCATCCAGCTAATCCAGAATTTAAAGACACTCAAAATCTATCAAGTGGATGGGAGCATCAAGTCTAATTTCATCATACATTTGCATAGAAAGTGCAAGATCATCATAGGAACTTTGGGGCAAACCAAATGAACAATTCTCAGAAAAATAATAACAATCATTCATATTGCTCATTCCATTACCTGATTGCATTTCATATAGGCCTAAAATTTTGTGCCATGTCAATATACTCTGAGATAGCATTTTCTAGGAAACTTTCAATATTATTTATATTACTTATTGATAGTGACATCAATTTATGATCTAAACACCCATTACCACACACATATGAACTAGCTGAAGCAAAATATACACTATATATATATATCAATATCATTCTCATAAGGGCTGGAGATCTCTGATTCTGATTTGTACATCTCCTCCTCAAAAACTAATGCAACACCTGGATCATTTAAAAATGCAACTGTCCCCTCATACTCATCATCATTTGCAAAAAGAAGGTTAATCCTACACCAATGAAGATCATGACTTATAATGTTTAATGTATCTAAAGGCTCATCATGGAGGGGATTCACTCTTATTACAAAGGTCTCTGCTTTTTCCACATGACAGTCCAACTCTTCTTCTGCATTACCAAATCCAAAATTATAAGAAGAACAAACCTAATCCATGAACTAATCATGGACATCACTTTCATTATCTGATTGCCCTACATACAAAATTTTGGCTACTTCAATGTACTCTAAAGCTGCATGATCTGTATCACTTTCCAGCTCTCTAATGCTTCCTAATGAAACTAATATTGAATCCTGATCTATATGATCACAACTTTGCACAACTAAATCATCAAAGCATGAACACTCCTTGCTAAGGACTAGCATATCAATATCACTTTCACATCTTGTGCATTCTCCCAACTCAACTTCATTCAAATCTTCATAAGAAACAAAATTATGATCATAATGATGCACATTAAAATGAGTTGAGGCTAAAAATAAATTAGTTATAGTGTGGGCATCGATATCATCTTCAGAGAGAAAAATTCTCAGATCCAGTCCCATATATGTCATTTGAAAAATTAGAATAATTATCATTGCCATCAACTTCATTGGTTGGGCACTTTTGGGCGTGTTCTTCCTTGGCAGGGTCATCATTACCTAAATCTTTCACATTGTCAAATCTATGCTCAAAGCCACACAATTCTTGCACATAACATGATGGATATATCCCTTCACAATCTGGTGCATGACTATGGATAGCAAACTGAAATTCACTTAAGATATTGCTTTCGACATACATGCTTCCTGGCTACTCACATACATTTTCCAGAGGCCTATGAGGTATAATCTAAGCATTAAACATATTTACTTCATTCGAGTGCACTGTATCATTTGTTGGCTCAAATCTCACACTAGGATAAACATAATCAACACCTTGGAATGAAGCAGAAACTGGGACAATAGGGGTATAAGTGCTTTGACACTCAATTTTAAAATTTGAATCACACCTTTCATCAACATTTTGAGCCTTAAGGTAGTACACATTTGTAGAGAAGTAACCCTTGTGTATTCCATACCTCCAGTTGTTCTCAATGTCCATTGCAAACTGATATACCTGATGCAATGTGGCAGGCTCCTTGTCTCTTAGTAAGTAGCTCGTCTCCTCATTAAATGCACCAAGGTAAACCTCCAAACACAGTGCCTCATTAGGTCTCAAATATTCTAGAATTTTCTTTAATGCCTTGATGAATCTAAGGTTAAAGACTGGGATCAATTCATCTTCTCCAATGTGGATATACATGAAATCATTGATAACCAAATATTTAGATATTCTTTCACCAAACTACTCATTGAAGGCTAATTGGAATTCTTTCCAAGAGCTGACAGAGCATGCCAGAAGATAAGAGAACTAGTCCCTTGCATCTCCTTTCAAAGACTGCACAAATAGCCTTATGATCACATCCTCATGATCAGTTTCATAATCATCCATCAAATCTCTAAACTATTGTAGGTGTTTTTCTATTGATTCACTTTTCACACCACTGAATGTAGGTAAATACTTTTTGATTTTATTATGAATAGCATTTGGGTAACCATTTATGCCACTCAAGTTGATAGGCCTCTATCTATCAATGCTGAAGCTTCTTTTATTACATGGCTAGGACTGATTATAAACCATTGTTGTATTTGACATGACACAAGGATGCAAGGGCTGATGATACATTATTTACACTTTATACAAGCCTCTTCACAACTTAGACTTCCTTTTACAACAATGACCTCAAGACTTTAAAATACAAATTGTTGTTTCAGCTTGCCTAAGGTCCTCTAAATGAGTCTTTTCAACAACATTGCATACCTCATTTGTAATTACAAACTAAAAGTTTTAGCAAATGCAAAAGTATGCAAACCTATCACCACTATTTCCCTTTTAACTAGTGCTAACTTCACCAAATAGGGAATCTTTTAAAACTTATACACCATGGTTTTTGAAACCAAAATATGAAAAGTACCTAGGTATGTTACAGCAAATAACCTTTCCTCTGGACTAAAAATATGCTGATCTAACACTTTTTCACATCCCTTTTTCAGGTTCTTTATATGCAGAGTCGCCACCTCCTTATAGAGGAATGAGTTTTATGAAGCTGAAAACTCCTTATAGCCTTTCTTTTGTTTTGGGTTCTCCTCAACAGCAGAGTCACATGAAACCTCTTCAAAATATGCTGCAACCAAACTTGTCCAGGTCTAAAACCCTCTTAGAATTTGAAACAAATAGCCAGGTTCCTTAATTTTCTAGACTCTTCTCATGGATATGGCATTGTTCCCCAACAGAGTCACCATTTTGTTGGGTTTCTGAGTTAGCAAAGGGTTTTCCAGTTCCTATACTCAGGTAAATTCGGCCAACAAAGATGGGAGGTTGTGTGAACTACCTCCCCTTCACTTTAGGTTTTGCCGCACCAAGGGGGATATCCCTATAACACAAGATTTACCCTTGACTTTCTTATAACAAAAGGTTTAACTTTTCAATACTAGGCAGAATGCTCTCACTTATGGACCAAGATTTTCTAGATAGATCCTAGGGTGGCAATGTTCTTGGACATATCACACTGGTTGAGGATGAGAGCATGCAGGGTCCTAATCCTACTCCTACAGACTAACAGATTAAGATTTTGAAATGATTAATATTGTAGAGTTGTGAGACTTTCCTTGACCCTTTAGACAAACAAATTCCCAGACCAGTATCATATCAAGGCAACAGAGTCAGACCTACTAATGTAAATGTTTCCATATGACAAGAAAACTCCATATCCAGAGGACCTAAAATATTACTACCTAACAACAATATGTCTAAGAAAGAGTATTACCTATGACCATGCTTCATTAATCCTTAAATGTTACCAACTTTTCCTTATATCTAACCTAAAGCCTATTTAATCCACTCCTTGAGCAGATGCAAGAAGCCAAACATACAATGCAACACATGCACATTGAAGACCTCATAAATCCTTGACAACTTTGTTCAAAAGAAAAGTAATAACATTGAAGGAGACAATCATAAGCAATACACACAAAGATTGTTTCTCATTTAAACTCAATCTAGATAGAAATATGTCATTCATTAAATTATCATTTACAAAACAAGAAATACCTCTGTACCAGACAAAGTACCAAGTCTACAAAAAAAATGCCTTCCAAAATGTGGATACCTTATATCCAGAGTTAAAACTAAAAGAACCTAGCAAACCCCCTTGTAGAATGGCCATGAATTCCTTTTTAAAAGGAGCAATAAGCTACTGACCACCTACATTCTATCAAACTCCCTAAATGATGCAGTCAAATCCTTATAGATTTTCAAATAAACAATTGGATTATCAATAAATGAAGGAGTTGGAACAATTATATTTTCTGATGAAATCCTACCAGTGAAGCAACCTCAACCTTGATTAGATGAGAAGATTTGATATGCTGCTCATGGTCATACTAAAGTTTCATTTATTGCAGAGTGGGAATGTGTGGGAATGGCGCTGACAAACATCCGCCCTAAGTTTAAACCTCCATCGTCGATTCAAGCCTATCCCATGTTAAATCGATGCCTCTAGGTTCCTGCCACATCTTGAAGCTCCATGTCGGCATCATTGAAAAGTCCCCTGTTACTAAAAACATGCCACACATGAGACCCTCACTTCGCTAACTTTTACCTCCCTGTGCATTAGTCCTCACCACGTGGCACCATCTCATGGCCTTGCAACCAAAGATGGCCCACCATCTTTAGGCCCCGCGTGACTACACTGAGCCATCCACCTGTCCCCACTTTTATTTTCTCTGTACCCCCCTTTATCCCCTTCCATGAATCTGCCACATGTAGAAATTCTAGACTCAAGAGGTAGAGGGTAGGCCACTTTCCTTTTAGCTCCACAGAATCAAGCAGAAGCCACCACATGTCACTGTTTCATGTGCCTTTCACTCGCTACGCATCACAATTTCAGGGCTTAGTGGTAGTGAATGAACCTTTTTATTTTTAAATCCCCACAAGTGCACCACACGTCCCCTCCTGTTACTTTTGAAACTTCTCAAACATTGACACTTGGTAGCTGACGTGTCATCGATCTGAGACTTCGATTAAATAGTGGCAGGCCCCACCACCTAGATAGATGTCATGTCATCGTGGTTGTGCAAGGATTAAGTGACATCACTGATGATTCTACACAATGCTACAATAAGTAGCAATGTGTTTGGGCCTTCTCTTAAGACTTAAGGCATGTAAACTTTTGAGGCACAACGGGGGAACAAGTGGTGACACTAGGGAAAAGGGGCTAGACACCTCATGATTTTGAAGGATTTAAGTTGTAACTTAAGTAACTAGGGACCTGTAGTAGGTGATCAATAGAGGATTATAAAATAAAGTGAGGGGAACATAGAAAAGTTTAAGACTTAGGGCTTTAAGGGCATAATGAAAAAGGCCTACAGACCTGACATAAAACACTAAACCTAGGTGGGCACCACCAGGTTAGATCTGCAACAAGGGCTATGATTTAAGCTTTAAGGACAATGGATGCAAGATTAGGGAAAGCTTCAGAATAGTCATTGTAACTGGTAAGAAGACCAGAGGTAACATCTATCACCTAAAAGGAACTGATAAATATTGCTTGTTGGCTTAGATTGATGAGAGTTGGTTATGTCATAGAAGGTTGTGTAACATAAATTTTGATAACATTATGAAGATAAGTACTACACAGGCTATCAGAGATATGTCTAAACTTGTGAAGCCTGCTAATCCTATTTGCAAGGTGTGTCAATTTGGGAAACAAACAAGAATAAGTTTCAAAAGCAAGGACCAATCTTTTGGGGGACTACTTGAGCTAGTGCATATAGATTTGTGTGGACCTACCAAAGTAAGAAGTTTGCAAGGAGAGAGGTATTTCATGTTGCTTTTTGATGATTATTCTAGAATGAATTGGGTCACCTTTTTGAAAGAAAAACCTGAATCTCTTGATAAGTTCAAGGTATTTAAGGCAATGGTTGAAAATAAGATGGATTTGGAAATCAAATGCCTAAGGTCAGATAGAGGAGGAGAGTTCCAATCAAATGAATTCAATTTCATTTGTGAAGAATATGGAATAAAGAGATAGCTATCTGCACCTAGAACTTCACAACAAAATGGAGTTGTTGAAAGGAAAAACATAACAGTTCAAGAAGCTGCTAGAACCATGATGAAAGAAGCTGATCTTCTAGAAGAATATTGGAGAGAGGCAATTCACACCAATGTATATATTCTAAATAGAGTCCAAGTAAAAGGTAACAATTCTAAGACTTCCTATGAATTGTGGCATGGTAAACTTCCTACTATGAAATATTTCAAAGTTTTGGTAGCAAATGTTATATCAAAAGAGGAAGATCTAGGTAAGTTTGATGCTAGATGTGATGAAGGAATCTTCCTTGGTTACTCCATTAAGAGCAAGGCCTACTGGTCCTATAATAAGAGGTTGAATAAAATCATTGAAAGTGCAAATGTTAAAGTTGATGAATGTAAGCAAAGGTCTTTAGAATCAGGTGGATATGAATTAGATGAATGAGATGTTTCAAAAGTGGTGCAGCATGAAGGGAGCTCAGATGAAGAAGAACAAGCTCTAGTAAGTGCTACCTAAACTCCAAGGTATGTAAGACTCAGTCATTCTAAAGATCAAATCATAGGAGATAAGAGACAAGGGATATTAACCAGAAGAAAAACTATAGAGGAACATGTAAATTTCTATTTGATTTCTAAGATTGAACCCAAAATTGTGGATGAGGCTTGTAAAGATGAGAATTGGGCAAAGGTTATGGAAGAGTAATTGATGCAAATAGAGAAGAATTAGACTTGGGATCTTGTTCCCAGACCAGCAGATAAGAATGTTATTGGCACTAAGTGGATCTTCAGAAAAAAATGAATGAGAATGGTGAAGTGGTAAGAAACAAAGCAAGGTTAGTGTGCAAATGATATGCTCAAGTTTAAGGAATATATTTTGAAGAAACTTTTGCTCGAATGGAAAGGGTTGAAGCAATAAAGATGTTTTTGGCCTTTGCAGCCCACAAAGATTTCAAGGTTTATCAAATTGATGTAAACTCTACTTTCTTAAATGGAGAATTGGAAGAAGAAGTCTATATTGAACAACTAGAAGGGTTTTAGTCATCAAATCAGGGTGACATGGTATGCAAATTGAAGAAAGCCTTGTATGAAATAAAAAAAGCTCCTAGGGCATGGTATGCATAGTTGGACAAGTATCTGATATAGATAGGGTTAGTAAAGTTACTACAGACAGAAATCTCTACTTCAAAATCAATGATGAACAAATCCTAATTGTTGTAGTCTTTGTTAATGATATTATCTTTGGAGGCAATGAAGGTATGTGCTCATTTTTTGTTAGAGAAATGTAAAGTGAATTTGAAATGTCCATGTTTGGAGAGATGAACTTCTTTTTAGTTATGCAAATAAGTCAATCAGATAAAGGTATCTTGCAAGTATGGGCCTAACTGGTGTTGTCATTGATGTCAACATACTCCTGTTGCATTAATGATAAGGATTGGATGAGCTGTGTGCTGAAGATATTGAGAAAATTAGTCTCAATCTAGAACAGTGAAGAACAACGATGACAATAAGGTAAAAGTCTAAGATAGGATGAGGATCAGAGGATGTAGATTAAAGGGTTGTAGATATGTGTCTTAAGGTGATCCAGTAGAGATTTCAGAGGTCCGCATGAAGATCTAAAGAAGTTGTGACCGCTTAAGTAAAACTGGTTTCAGTAGGTGTTTAGAGGTGACAAAGTGTTACAGACAGGTCCGGTGAGATCTAGAATTGTATTTTCCTATTCTGTAGATTTGAGGGAGTGTTGAGGAAGTCTTTGTGGAGTGTCAACTAGATTGGTTAGTGGTTTGAAGGTCTACAAGCATCTATTCCTTTATGAGAGTAATGAAAGATTGTGTTCTTGAGGTTCCAGATGAAGGAGAGGAGGATTTTAGTAAGCAGATGAAGTGCGGATGTTCTTGGTGATTCAGGCAAGCTTGTAGAAGGATTTGGATCATGTCCAATTCATGTTTGTGGATCGCATTAGAGTTGGAGCTCATAATTGAAGAATTACTCCTGGATGATGGTGTTCTTCTTAAGATTGGCCGACCAGATGAATTACACATCCTGCAGATGTTCTTGTTGATGTTTGCTGACTTAGATGATCATTCCTAAATTGATGTCTTGTATAAAGAAGGGATTGCGAAGTCTTTTCAAATTTGTCCTTATGGAGATGAGTGTGTGGTAGCAAGGAGGAGAGTGAAAGGCAAAGCAGAAGTATTGGGCTTAAATGGAACTGATTCAAGCATGGTGAAGATGCTATTCTCCAATTCATGTATGTGATACTTATTTCTTTGTAGATAGTGTGTCTCTTGTAGGCAGTGAGCCTCTTGTGAGCAGTGTGCTTGAGCAGTGATCCCTAATTGGCATGTGCCATTTGTTCTTTCTATTCTTCTAACAGAGAATACATTCTTGGGTTAATCACCTTGTGGTTTTTCCCTTAACTGGGTTTTCCATGTCAAAATCTTGGTGTCTCATGTGTTGATGTGTTTTTTCTCTTGATTTGTTGCATTGTGTTTCCATGATTAATTTATTATTATGTTGTTGAATTGCTAAGTGGAGTTAAGTGTGTAATTGGAAGAAAGTTTTGCACAACTAATTCACCCCCCCTCTTGTTGTGTGCCCTAAGTCTAACAAGGTATCCTCGTTTCTTAGTCTAAGTATGTGAAAGAGTTGTTAAAGAAATTTGGGATGGAAGACTCTAAACCAGTTTGCACACCTATGATAACTCACCCATGGCGGACTAGAAAAATTATAGAGCTATGATTGGAGGATTACTTTATCTAACTCAAACCAGACCTAACATAATGCATACAGTGTGACTTGTGGCAAGATTTCAAGTATAACCCAAGGAATCACATGTGATGGTAGTTAAGAGAATTTTGAGATATTTGAAAGGTACAATGGATTATAGTTTGAATATTTCGCTCATTCTCAATATGCAATTTCTACAACCTGCACACATAAACACTTTAGAGCCAATGTTCTCTGCAGTTACAAGTCCTCTCTACAAAAAAACTCACTCATAACTATCCTCTACCCAACAAAAGACTCTGGAAGATGCACCTCTCCAAGACCTCTTCTACCCACTTTCTCTTAGTGGAAGAAGTCTCTACACCTTCTACCCAGCTTTATCTCTGATGGAGGGCAGCCAACATACATCACACAAATTTAACTCTCCTCTACCCAACAAACACTCTAGAAGATGCACCTCTTCTACCCACTTTCTCTCAATGGAAGAAGTTTGTACACCTTCTACCCAGATTTTATCTCTGCTGGAGGACAGTGAACATATATCTCACAAAATCAAATTTTTTTCTTTTTTTTTTTGCAATTACAAAAATTTCTCATACTTTAACACATAGGAAAATAATTTGCATCACAAACTCCTCTCGGTCCTAGTGCATACTCTGCACACTCAAGATCAACCCACTTTAATACCAAATGATGCAGAACACAACATATACGCAATACAATTTTGCCATTAATCATGTGAGAGCCAAAGATTTGAAGACTCGAACATAAAAAAAAATTCTATTCATCAACTTTTCCGCTACAATGAGAGAAAACTCTCTTCTATCCAAGAAAACAAAAAAATCAAAAAATTACCTTTTTTGGCAGTTTTTGACAATTGTCAGATGTTGCCATTTTAGGTAATTTTACAATCATATCTTGAGAATCCAATTTTTTCCCAAAAACTTCCTAAATCTAAGGTAGGATGAAAAGCCAACTAACATCCTAAATTTGAAACATGAGTTTCGAGTTATTAAAAAAAGCAACTTTTTAAAAACTAGAAAAAAAACACTAAATTGCCATTTTAAGGGCCAAGATGAAAGTTTCAAGCCCCAAAAAAGTTCCAAGATGAGGTCCAACTGACTAGGATGGGTTGCAAAACCACTTTCCACCTCATAATGCATCCACCTATAAAATCTCGTAGAAAACCCACATCTGAGTCAAAAGTTATGACCTCCGAAAGTTCCTGCATTATTGATATCAAATGATACAATACACAACATACACTCAACACAATTTTGCCATTAATCATGTGAGAGCCAAAGATTTGAAGATTGGAACATAAAAAAAATCCATTCATCAACTCTACCGCTACAATGAGATAAAACTCTCTTATATCTAGGAAAACAAAAAAATCAAAAAATTGCCTTTTTTGGTAGTTTTCAACAATCGTCAGATTTTGCCATTTTAGGTAAATTTACAATCATATCTTGAGAATCTAGTTTTTTCCCAAAAAATTCCTAAAGATAAGGTAGGACAAAAAGCCAACTAACATCCTAAATTTGAAACATGAGTTTCAAGTTATTAAAAAAAACAACTTTTAAAAAACTAAAAAAAACACTAAATTATCATTTTGAGGGCCAAGATGAAAGTTTCAAGCCTCGAAAAAGTGCCAAGACAAGGTCCAACTGACTAGGATAGGTTACAAAACCACTTTCCACTTCATAACGCATCTACCCAAAAAATCTCGTAGAAAACCCACATCTGAGTCAAAAGTTATGACCTCCGGAAGTTCCTGCATCAAGAATTGGGAAAACAATAGGCTAACAATTATTTGTTTACAGATAGTCAGTGTCATACATATTGCGAATAATTCTACTTTGCATTCAAAGACAAAACACATACAACTAAGGTATCACTTCATCCAGTCAGTGTTGGATGATGGACAGTTACGGATGGAAAAGATACATACAGATGAAAATACAACGAATATGTTTACAAAGGCAGTGACAAGGAAGAAGCCGAGCTTCTCTTCAGTTTTAGTTGGTCTTCAAGACCAAAAACAATAAAATCAAAATAGTAGGGTCTAGGGTGTTTATTTCTATTGGGAGCTATAGGGTCAGCGGTGTTATGATCAGTCTCCAAGTGGGAGATGATATGTTGTGGAGTCTGATCAGTCTCCAAGTGGGAGATTGTTGTTATATGGAGCCTAGTCAAAGCAAATATTAAATTTTCCCCACTTTTATCAGCGTGGTTTGCCCCCAAATTATTTAACAAGGGTCAGTGCCCCTTGTGGGGTCCAGGGGCAGCACCCCTAGTGCGCTCCCTATCGCAATACAGGGTGGGGTTGAGGGGCAGCACCCCCACGGCGGTTCGGGGGTAGCGCCTCCAAAGCCTCAAATGACGTAAAAAAACCTATTTTTTAATTGACATAAGTTTTGATAAAAACAACTAATGGTTAGGGTTTCTGTTGATATTGTATTGTAGCATTTGCAGCGGTATTGAGTTGCAAGGATTGCGGGTTGTAATCGATTTGATTTGCTAGATAATAATATTAGACTCTCTATTGGTGGATGTAGCCTAAGTTTGGGTGAACCACATTAAAAATTGTCTCTCATTGTTATTATTTATGTCTATTTTTCATTCCTCTATTTAGTCTTTATTTGCATTTAATTGATATCTTCTACATGCAATTTCTAACAACTTGCATTGGTTGCTAATTTAGATGAGGATGAGGACTTGTTCTTGGAGGTTATGGGTTTATGTAATGTGGCCCATATGACACCAATGGAGCCCACTATGTGATGTGTTGAAATGTGTTGGACAACTGAGAGGGGGGTGAATCAATTGTCCCAAAAACTCAAACACTTTTGCACTTAAACATTAATCACTTATCCACAATTATTATGATTTATCAATAAATGCATAAAATCAGAAGCTTAAACACAGATGCAACATTAAACACAAGAGACACTAGATTTTTACGTGGAAAAACCTAATGTGGGGAAAAACCATGGAGAGGATTAGCTCTCAAAATATATTGCAATCTTTGAAAAATGATGTTTAGGCTTGGTCACTCCACGGACCCAGAACATACTATCTCAGTGCCATGAAGTATATCTAGGTCTAGTAGGCTCACTGCCTCAATCCTAAACCTAGAAAGATTACAACAATGGTTGTTAAACCATACTAGAGGCTCATTGTTAGGCTCAATACCACAATCACCATCTCCATGTCTAAGATTAAAAGATTGAAGTATAATCGGTCCTCTACTCTGCTCTGCCCTGCTCTGCCTTATCTCCTCGCTCCTTTTCCTTATCTTCACATTTTTTCTCTAGGACAATTTTTCCATGACTCAATTACAAGTATTTATACACTTCATCAACCTTGGAATGATAATCAAGGTTAGCATTACAATTATCAACCATTGGAACAATCTCCAAGGTTGGCATTACAAATATTTACAAAATAGGTCTTGACCTATTACAACATTATGCAAAGGAAATGAAGTAAAGATGTATGTAGATCATGTCACACCTTAACTAGGACTCAAACATTATCTTCCACACTTCAACATGCTTCCATGATCTTCAAGGGATCTTTGCAATTACTGGAATTAACCAAGTCAGCTAAGATTGGTTACATGCTACATTTTCTAGGAACAATCTTCAAACACAATCTCAATTCCTTAATGTGGACCAATGTCAAGATAGGAACATGATTAGGAGACATCCACAAGCACATTATAATCATTAGGAGTAACCACACAAACCTTAACCACTTTAGCCATATGAATCTTCTCACCGGAACACATGAACTTCACTATCTTCGACTGACATAAAAGAAAGATAGCTTGCGGACCACTAAAACATGAACCACTACAATTGTAGGCACTTATCATCATCCAAGACTTCCCTCTAGAACCGCAGAGTAAAATACTTTATTGCAGAGGAATGTGGAGCAAAATACTTTCTCCCTGTCACTAGAGAATAATTAGAGAAAGCAAGTTTTACTCTGGTGAATGTAACTCTCTTAGCTCTTCACACCAGAGGCTTAAACTCAGGGTTTAGCATCTTTAAACATCACTTTAAATAATTTCCAATCCGCAGACCAAGATCTTAAAGAAGCAAGAAGTACAGAGTAATCTACTGGACTGTTCTTCAACATACAACTCACTGTCTATACTGCACTTCACTTTAACTCACTTGTTTCTTCTAGAGGGGCTAATTTTCTTGATATCCTCAACATATAAAGCTTCTAAACAAGTAATAGAATAGGACATAGTTGACACCAATGACAACACTGATTAGGTACATACTTGCAACAATCTCCCCCTTTGTCATTGATGGCAATATATGATGTGAAAAACTGCAATAGCCATCAAGATAGAATTCTCCCCCTATCTCTTTACACATCTGCAATCTTTCTTTCTGAGTTTTTCACATGACTTCTCTCCCCCTTTAACATAAATGGAAAAGGGCACATACTTGCAATCTGCTACTTCGAAGACAAACTTTCTTCTAAACTTTTTCCTTCTGACTACTCCCCCTTACTTGATGCTTTCTCTGACTGCAACTTTGGTCTTTCTCATGAACTTCTTTCCTTCTTCAGTTATTCAGATCTTGCTACACTATTTCCTCTATCAGTAACACTACAAAACTTTATGTCCTTTATTAGAAACTCATATTGGCATCATCTATCTACTTCCCCTGGGAGATAACCTCATAATCCTCCTCTTTAGCAACCATCTTTGAATTCTACTTGCACTACTACACCTTTTTCTTTTTACCAGTCTGAATACTCCCTCTTAGTGGTACACATCAAACTATATTTAGTTCATGTTAGGATCTTCATGTGCATATCTTGTCTTCTCAGAGCCTTAGATTTGATGACATCCAACTATGATATTCCATCTTTTATCAATTTTCATGAGAATTTGTGAAAACAATGCATTTCCATAGATCAACACTTGTATGTAGCTTTTCTCCTACAACCTTCCCTAAGAATCCCTTATAGCTATCAGTTCCGCATTAATAGCTAAAACAATGTCTTCTTCACCTTGCCAAAATTCATGACCTGTCAGCCTGTCCCTTAAGTGCATGTGTGACCAATTGATCTATCACATCATGTCTCCCAATGTAGACCATATGAGACTCTATAATTCATACCCAACATTCATCATTGACCTCTTAACATACCTTTAGAACCGCAGAACAAAATATGCAATGGTGGAGAAATGCAGACCTTTGTACTTTGGTGTTGCAGATTGATCTTGAATTAACTTTATTCATTAGGACTTAGACAATTTACAATGTGACTTCCTAGAAAAATATGTTCAACAAGTGTTTTTAAACAACATACCTAAACCACATATAATGATTTTCAACTTCAGAGGCATACTGACCCAATCTCTATCACTTACTTTGCATACTACTCATACTTAGTCATTTTAGGCTTCCAGACTAGAGTCCTTTGAAGCGATCTGCCATATTATATTTTTGTGTCAAATCTCAGTACTAACTATCTAGCTGGGGGATTTAAAATTTTCAATACAGCTCCCCTTGAGCCATAGTCCACAATTTACTTCCTAGAAGAAGTATCTATTCCACAGTCTGGTGCAAACTTATCTCTTGCTTCATTTACTCCCTTCCTGACCCAAACCTTGTTCATCTCTTCTATTAGATCAACTTTTTCCACTAGTTTTCCCAATTCTGATTAATTATCCTTCTTCATGTTCTTACTTCTATAGAATTTTTCAAAATGTCCAGGCTTGTTACAATTGAAGTACATAGTATTTTTTTGTCCATTGTTTCTTCCATTCATCCTTGACCTGCATAGGTTAGCCTTATGCCCAAAATCATTGCATGTATAATAGTAGCCACTGAAAGAATCAATTGTCTTATTTGTACAACAACCTTTTCTCACTTGACTTCTACACTCATTAGCCCTATGTCCTATTTTATGGCATGCATAGCACCTAATAGAATTCTGACTTACTTTACTTCTGTATTCAACAACTTTATGACCAATCTTATTGCATGTGAAACACTAACTAGAAAATGATGGAACATTTTGATTCATCCTGTTTCTACACCAAGTAGCCTTGTGGCCAAACTTGTTACATGAATTACAATAACCATTGAAGGATGGGTACCTTTGAGCATTTGGTTGCCTAACTGATGGTCTTTTAGGTCTATTTCTTTGAACCTGAATCTATTTTATTTTATCCTTTTCCTTAGCATTCTCTTCTTGACCTACTCTAGAACCTTTATCTTTTTCAAGTCTCATGATTTCTTTGTCATCAACATTTTTTTGACTTGCCATTAGTCTATCATATTTGGCAACACTCACACTGAATTGGTCTCATTGAGCCCATGCATGTTTTAGATTACCTTTCAGATCCACAACTTCCGCTTCAAGATTTATGCATTCTTTAGTGTTGTCTTTCAAACATTCCTCATTTTTTTCTTCTTCTTCATTGTCTTCTTTTAGTTTTTTGCTGAAGCAACTTGATTTGCTCTCTCAACTCTTAGATGTAATCATTTGCTTCTGTTATATTTCCCTATAAATCCATGTTTTCTTCTTCTAATTTCTCAAGATTTTCAAGTGCAATTTTGGAATTGTTACTGTCAATATTGGAAATCAAGCATAGATTCATTTGATTCATAGCAACTCTGTGTCCTTCCACATCACACTTTGTCTTGTCACTAATGGTTTGGGAACCTTCTTGTGCTTCATTTTGTAGATCCTAATTGATTAAGTCAGAGTACTTTTGAATGTTCTCATTAACTTTGACATTTATACTTTCAACAATCCTTCCCAATCTATTGTTGTAATAGAGGTAAGCTTTGGTCCAAGATGAATATCCAAGAAAAATACCTTCCTCATACTTAGCATTGTCCTTTTCCATTTTAGTGAGGCATTTTCTTCCAAAGATTTTGAAATATTTTACAATGGGTATTGATCCATACCACGACTTAAAGGACGTCTTTAATTATTTGGTTCTTGCCTGAACTCTGTTTAATGTATAGACAGTGGTTTGAATTGCCTTCTTCCAAAATGTATCTGGAGGATTTACTTCTTCCATCATTAATTTTGCAGTTTCCTAAATAGGTCTACCTACTTCTTCCATTATCTTTTTTTTTTGTAGAGAGCTATTTTTCTATCCCATAGGTTTCACAAATCATATTGAAGTCGTTGGAGGTGAGCTCTTCTTTGCCAATTTTCAAACTTTTGATTTTCATGCTTAGCTCATTTTCAACCATTTCATTAAAAACTTTGAGTGCATCTAGAATCTCTGATTTATCCTTTAAAAAACTAACCCAAGTCATTCTAGAAAAGTCATTAATAAAAAACATAAAGTACCTGTCATCATGTAGGCTTGTTTTATTCTTGTAGGACCAAAAAAGCTTGCATGAATCAATTCCAAATGTCTAGTGGAAGATCTTTCTTTATTCTACAATGTTTTTCTTGACAGTTTTTGACATTTCCTGCAAATGATGTTGTTCAAGTAATCGATTTCTGGTAGGTCCTTCACAATTTGAACTGAGCTTGTTTTTATTAATTCATCAAGATTTGTATGACAAAGTCTTCTATGCTAGACCCAACTTTCATTGGTCTAAGATGTGACCCCAAGAAAGTCACTTTTTCTGAGATGATAGAGATTCTCTTCTATTCTTTTTCCAATTGCTATTGTAGCTTCAGATTTTTCTTTGATTTCAAGGGAATCATTCTCAAACACAAACTTAAAACCCTTTTTGCATAATTTTCCAACACTTAAGAGATTTTGTTTCAAATTTTTTACGTAAAGAACATCTTCATAAATTTGTCTGTTGCCAAAATTGATTGATCCTATTCTACAAATTTTAGTAGTGTATTCATCTCCAAATGTAACTAGCCCTTCATTGCATCCTTGTAGACTTACGAACTTACTCCTATCACTAGTCATGTGGTTTGAACAGCTACTATCAATATCCAAATAGTTTTCACTTTGAAACATGACTTCATCACTAGTGCATACTTCAGAACATCATTGATGATTGACATTATTTCCTCCATGAATCACTTCCTTGGACAATCTTTCATTGATAATTTTTTATGAGCATTTGGGTGCAATGATGAATACTTGTTTTCCTTTTGACTCCATTTAGGATCTCCTTTGAGTTGTTAGACTCTTTCTAAAGGAACTTGGCTTTGATACCAATTGCTGAAATGCATTGGACAACTAAGAGGGGGGTGAATCAGTTGTCCCAAAAACTCAAACACATTTGCACTTAAACATTAATCACTTATCCACAATTATTATGATTTATCAATGAATGCATAAAATCATAAGCTTAAACATAGATGCAACATTAAACACAAGAGACACCAGATTTTTATGTGGAAAAACCTAAGGTGGGGAAAACTCACGTAGAGGATTAGCTCTCAAAATATATTGCAATCTTTGAAAAATGATGTTGAGGCTTGGTCACTCCATGGGCCCAGAACATATTGGCTTACTACCATGAATTATAGCTAGGTCTAGCAGTCTCACTACCTCAACCCTAGACCTAGAAAGATTACAATAAGGGTTGTTAAACCCTACTGGCAGCTCACTGCCACAATCACCATCTTCTTCATGACTAAAATTAAAACATTGAAGTATAATCGGTCCTCTGCTTTGCTCTACCCTACTCTACCTTATCTCCTCACCCCTTTTCTTTATCTTCACATTTTCACTCTAGGAAAAGTTTTCCATGACTCAATTAAAAGTATTTATACACTTCATCCACCTTGGAATGATCATCAAGGTCAATATTACAATCATCAACCATTGGAACAATCTCTAGGGTTGGCATTACAAACATTTACAAAAGAGGTCTTGACCTATTACAACATTATGCAAAGGAAATAAAGTAAAGAAGTATGTGGATCACATCATGCCTTAATTGGGACTCAAACACGATCTTCCATGCTTCCATGATCTTCAAGGGATCTCCACAATTACCAGAAATAACCAAGTTAGCTAAGATTGGTTACACGCTACATTTTCTAGGAACAATCTTCCAACACAATCTCAATTCCTTAATGTGAACCAATGTCAAGATAGGAACATGATTAGGAGACATCCAAAAGAACATTATAATCATCAGGAGTAACTACATGAACCTTAACCTCTTTAGCCATAGAAATCTTCTCCCTGGAACACATGAACTTCACTATCTTCAACTGATATAAAAGAAAGATAGCTTGCGGACCACCAAAACATGAACCACTACAATTGTAGGCACTTATCATCATCCCAAACTTCCCTATAGAACCACAGAGCAATATACTTTATTGTGGAGAAATGCGGAGCAAAATATTTTCTCCCTATCACTAGAGAATAATTAGAGAAAGTAGGTTTTACTCTTGTGAATGTAACTCTCTTAGTTCTTCATACCGGAGGCTCAAACTTAGGATTTAGTATCTTTAGACATCCCTTTAAATAACTTCCAATTAGTAGACCAAGATCTTCAAGCAGTGAGAAATGTGGAGTAATCTACCAAATTGTTCTTCAACATACAACTCACTATCTATACTGTACTTCACTGTAACTCACTTGTTTCTTCTGGAGGGGCCAATTTTCTCAATATCCTCGACATACAAAGCTTATAAAAAAGTAAATAGAATAGGACATAGTTGACACCAATGACAACAAAGATATCTTGACATCACTAACAACACTAATTAGGCACATACTTGCAACATGATGATGATGATGGCATTGGTGGAGAGGTGGCACAATAAGCATAGCTCATTTCTACAGCCGACAAGTGAGATCACCATCACCCTAGAGGATATGTGGAGGATTCTATGCCTCCCTATCTATGGGACATGAGTTGGGTATGACACAGATACAAGAAAGGCTACACTGGATCAGATGTTGGTGATGAGAGATCTTGGTATTAAGGATGGGGAGATACGACCCCAACACATGTAGCAGATCTTTAACAAGATTCAACTAGTGGTGACTAGTCTAATTGGTGGGGTGCTAGTAATGGATTGATGGTCCTAGGTTTCTCTGTTGGATGGGGT
This sequence comes from Cunninghamia lanceolata, assembly GCA_027924645.1. Taxonomy (NCBI): domain Eukaryota; kingdom Viridiplantae; phylum Streptophyta; class Pinopsida; order Cupressales; family Cupressaceae; genus Cunninghamia; species Cunninghamia lanceolata. The sequence continues at coordinate 8,887,781 of BSBN01000389.1, forward strand.
CAAGTGCTAGAGGGAATTTTGACACATGGGGTTAGATATGCACGGGGGCCTTGTATGCTAGGACAACTATACCATGACATGCATCAAGTGGTATACAAGTTTGGGTCTAGTCTGGCAGCTGGAGTTACATGTTTACATGTGATCTTGGGAGCACATAGCAGTGATGAGACCTATCTCACCATGACAATGATGGGTTATACTTCTATGTTGGAATTAGGGCTAACAACTGAGAGGGGGGGTGAATCATTTGTCATAAAACTTTAAAGCTTGTTGCAGTTAATTTCTTCTTTACAACTTCTTAACAGATTAATGATATAATCATGAAAAGGAAGAATTAATAACTCATGAGAAACACTTGACACCAAGACTTTTAACATAGAAACCTGGTTAAGGGAAAAACCACGGTGGGGGTTAACCCACAAGGATTACACTCTGTTAAAAGTATTACAAAAAGGGAAGGCACATGCCTTTGGGCTCACTACCCAAAGCTCACTACTCAAGAGAGGCTCATTGCCTACAAGAATGATTACAAAAGGATTACAGATTGTTTGAACTAATGAATAGTATCTACCAATGCAAGAATTTAATTCCGATTAAGTATATAACATTGATCTTACACACTTCATCTTTATTCTACCCTGTTTACTGCTCTGCCATAATCTGGACCTCAAATATCTTCTTTTCCACACCTTAATCTGCCTTTTTGCACTTACTCCATCATCACCCACATCATACATACCAATACACTCAAATCCATTGGCTATATATATCTGCCTCAAGAAATTCAATCACCTTTTTGTTAGCCTTATGAAGAACTTAACAAACAATACAAGTACTCTATTCTGGCGGCTGAATCCATACATCAATATTGATTCGTACCAAAACTAACACTTGCAAATCACCATACATGTTAGCCACTAATATTAAATCCCATACACAACTCACCAAAACACTTCTACTAGATCCACACAAGGATCTAACACAAGTCGCCTTGTTCTTCATTGAGTTGTTCTTGTCATATTAGGACCCGGTACTTAGATGCTCATAAGTTTTAATCCCTATCACCAGAGGCTAAAATCTTGGATTTAGATTTTCCTGACATTCCTCTACACTTCCTCAAATTTGCAACACACAATGATTAACTGGAGAGATCTGCTATCCAAAATATTGAACTCTGTCATATACCCTATTCTTGTCTATCTAAACTAGACAAATTTTGGAACTTACATCCAGTATGATTTGATACTATACTGCAGATGTGTGGAATGGACTTAGTTGCCATCAATGACAACACATGACATGCCTTGCAGTGTCTCTTGCCAACAATCTCCCCCTTTGGCATTGATGGCAACACTTAGTGAAAAATGACTAAGTGTCATGACTGACTCCCTCTACTATGTACACTTATATATTCTTCCACTACTCCCCTTTTGATGGATTCTTCATTTTCTTTCATTTTTCACTGTCTTCACTCCCCCTTTGACATCAATGGCAAAGGGTGGGATCCGTAAACCAAAATTTTCATAAGAAATTTGTATATAAGGTCATATATGTACAAATAATCCATGCATTATATTTACATGAACTTGAGGATATCTGCAAAACTATTTTTCAACTACACAAGTTCAGAGGCCTAACTACTTTTCATGCCATCCAAAATTGAAATGTGTTCATTTAGTAGGAATGCATGTGTTTCTTCTTTCTTTAGATCTATTGGATCACCTGTCTGGACTGCAACTTGAGCTTTTGATAAAGCAGTAAACATTGTTTCTTAACTTGGGGGCAATCAATCCTTGGAGTTCACACATTCTCTCCATAATATTGCTCTTTTCTTTAATGATTTTATTTATTTCATCAGTCAAGTTGATTGCTTGACACTTAGAGGATCAAAATTTTGAGATAAATTCAACAAATTTTGTTCCCACTCTTTTATCTTTTCCTCAATATCCTCAATAACTTTAGGCCAAGATAGACAAAATTAGTATACATCATCTCCATCGTTGAGAGCATTTTGAATACTCTTTATACTGATATCAAGTATCTTTCTTGTAGGAGTCCAAGACAACACTGAGAGGGGGGGGTGAATCAGTGTTGTATTATTTTTACAATTTTCCAAAATTGACAAATATGATTATCAGAATTAAACTACTATTTACTTGAACAATTAATCAACAAATGATTAATCACATAAATCATATTCGGTAAATGAAGCTATGGAAGACATCAAGACATGAGATTATGACACAAGAAAATTACAGAGTGGAAAACCCTCCAGGGGTAGAAAAACCACTCAAAATGCCTCACTGGCTTAAGTAAAGACCTCACTGGTTACAATGTTTAGAAGCACTAACTTCAAGGAGCACCAACCCCTAATTCATTTAGAAGCACCAACTTCAAGGAGCACCAACCCCTAACATATACTCAAAATCAAGAACTCAGAGGGATTCTCTGTTTCGATACAAATCACTTCTTCTTTCACGTGTGTCTATCATATGACCATACTTCTCTCATCATCTAAATTTTCTCTTCAAGAGGATATTCAAAATATATTCAACTCGGAATGTTGATCCACGCAACAACACTGCATACTCTGTATGTTTCATCTTTGTCTATTTATAAAGTTGCATCAATGCACCTAAAAAATTATTGTTAATGAAAAGACTCTTGATGTTCCTCTTCTCTGCAAAATCAAATTCATCTTTTATGACCTTTCATATTTCAATCAGTGTCTTGTACAAGAAAATAAAAACTCTTTTATTTGTATCCTCTTCATATCCACCTGCAAGAAATCCTGAACCAACAAATTACATCTCTATAAAATAAAATCAATTTCATATTTTCTCTATATAACTTTTCATCATCTTGAATATTCTTTTTGTATTCTCCAATCTGCAAAAACTATTTTCCTGCAAGAATAAAAATCTTCATATTAATCTGTGCATAATTACTTCAAATACTTTTCAATCTTTTCATCTTCTCTCTCACAAAAATCTTTTTCATCTTCTTCAAATCCTTCATTTTCAACAAGACTCTTCATATTCTCCGAGCATAAATAAAAAGCAATTCAATTTCCTTTTGCAAATATTTATTCATCTTCTTGTAAAAGAAAATAAATAATGTCCACCATAAAAAAAATGTCTTCATTTTTCTTCATTCCCTGTCAGAAATCTATTCTTCAAAAATATATCTTCAAAATGAATTTAATTCATTCAACCCCTGTTCATAAAAAAATTCTTTCCATATCTTTCATATTCAAGCCCAAAAATTTCCTTCATAATGAACTTTGCCTTCACAAAAAATATCTTCAAAAAAATTATATATATCATACTCAAAAAATCCATCTACAATTTTCTTAACAAGTCATTCTCCTCACTTTCATAAAAACTTCCCTTAAAAACATATTTATAAATCTCCTCCAATAAAAAATCTTGCCTTTTTAAAACATCAAAAATCTGCCTTTTTTAAAAAACAAAAAAACTCCTTAAAAAGGCTAAATTTTATGTCATAAAAATATGACATAATACCCACCACCAAAAATGGAGATAAATAGGAAAGTTTCTAAGATAAAAAATAAATCAAATATCATCTTTTTTGGGCTGCATAAGGAAATAAACTTCCCTCTTCAAAAAATATTCGGTGACTTAACTAAAGATCTTTAAAAAGGAACTTTTGGTGCCTATAATAATATGAACCTATATACTTTTTAGAAATATTTAAGCCTTTTCTAAGAATGGAATTTGTTCATCAAATCACGTTGTGGCTTTATGAACCTATGGTCACTTGAACATTTCAAAAGATCTTTCACATTTATCTCTTTATCTAAACTGGTGGTGTTTAGTAGGAAAGGTAATGAGCTAGTTAAACTCATGACACAAATACCTTCTACTAGGTCAACTTTAGTGATAACAACCTATTACAAATAAAGCTTTATAGATTGCATATTAGGATTTAACCTTAGAGATTAGAAATCCTTTAGGGTTTAGATCTTCAAATTAGAATCAAATCCTTAATGCAAGACTTTATGGACTTTGTGAGAGCTCTATAATTCTCTGCTAGTCTGAAGCAACTCTTCAACAATTTATCAACTTGTCGAACATCCACCAACAGTGACCTCAACTCCAATGAACATCTTATCCTTGTATCAACACAAGCTTTGATCAAGCACCAAATTTTGTAACTCTGAATGAATGGTATCAACATCATTTCTCAACTACAATATTCAACACATGCATTGTGTCCTTTCCTTAACACCATAATAACAAGATAGACATTCACAACCAATGTGATCATCAATTGATCAATCAAGTCCTGCAAACCTATCAATCAATTATGACTAATACCTTCAACCTGTGTCTGTCATAAACATTACACATATTGTTCTTACTGATGATGCTTATCAGTCCTTATCCTGAATGAAGACTTTGCACTGTTAGCAAGATAATAAACTCCATCATCAGTATAAGCAATTGAAGAACAACAACACCATTGATGATCGACACATCACATGAAAGGTATATACTAACCAAGCCAACTCAACTAACAACATCCTTATTGAAGGCATAATCAACACTCTTATCCTATCCAAATGAACAACTCCTAATTGAAGTTCCCAACTGTGAAAGACATGATCCTGGACAACCTATATACCTCTTATGAAGATGCACACTAACTCAACACCCTCAATACCTCTTTGACATCAATGACAAACTAGCACCATCATTTCTATCATTCCCTATTAGGCCCTTTAGCTCACTAAATCTCTTATCCAAAAATTCATTCTAGATTTTAATCTCTACAGACTTCTCAAAGGACTCAAAGTGTGTACTTACAGAATTTACAATGTTCTTTAGATTTCTAGAGGGAGAATTAGATGGATTCTTCTGGAAAGTTGGCATTATCTTCTCCAATATACTAGATACAAGGCCTAATAGCTCACTGTTCTCTATGTGGGATTTCAATATCTTTTCACTTGCCTTAGCTTGTGTGAAAGATGTTATCTTCATCATTTGGACTAGAGAGAGTATCCAGGTTGATTGGTCCTTGAATCAATTCTAGTTCATCAAACTCTAGCATTTCTTTACTCAGGAAACTCGTCACTGCATCTGCAGTGTCTCTTGCCATAATTTCAAGGCCATCTTCCTTTCCTTGAGTTTTCTCAGTTTTAGTATCAAGACTATTTTGTTTGGGGGCATCAATATTTGCACCATCTTCTTTTGCTTTATCTTCCTTACCCTTGACTTCTTTCTTTTGTTGTGAGCTAACTTCAGTGGGAATTTCTATTTCCATGTTTACTTCTATGTTAACTCCATCTGTTTGATCCTGGGTATCCTTTTTGCCTTCAGCCTCCTCTAACTTCTAATCCTTATTCTTTTCAGAGTCATCTGGAGTAGGACTTAGTATCTCTATACAAGTTTTCTCCAGAGGATCATTTCCCTTTCTAGTCTCTTCTTCTGAAGTTTCTTGTTCTGAAGTTGAAGGATTGCCTTCCTCAACTTGTTCTTCTAAAACAACATAGTATTTATCTTTGTCTAGGGCCTTCCTCAAAATTTCCTTTGTTTCTTTTACAACTTCCTTAGTTTTACCAAGCATTAGCTTGTTCATCTAGATCTTTCTTCTGAATTCCTCCTTTACTTCCTTGAGGATTTTATTTGCTTCCCTTCTAGTCATTACTAGACACAAGGTGGAGAGGACATGTTCTCTGAGTTCTAGGTCTTTAGTGTTGGTAGTTTCCTTCCTCATCTCTAGTATATTCCTTAAACTTTTAGGAATTTCTTGCAAATTTTCCAATAGCGCTCTTTTGAGTTTATTCAAGTATAGGATGGTGGCATCCTCCAAGATTTTCTTATTTGCTTTATCAAAATTATCATAATATTCTATGATAGGCCTTAGATTTCCATGAATAGTAATTATTTTTACAATTTCATCAACTGTCATAGCAACCTTACCAGTTTCTTTCTTTTTAATTGCCTTTTTACTTCCAGAAGGCTGGTCCTCAGAAGCCTTTGAAGCCTTGGCTTTATAAGATCTTATTTCTTTAACTTCTTCATCAGTCTTCGTCTCCTCATCATCTTTTGTGCTCATATACAATCTTGTGGCCTTTGTTTTCTTTCTTTTTATTCCTTTACCAGATGATATGTCTTCCAGTTTCTCAGGATTGGCAAACTTTGGGGGAACAGGGATAGTAGTAGAGCTCCTAGTAGTCCTTAGAGTGGAGAAGAATTCTACTAGAGCACTTCCTTGTTTCTTATCCTATTTCTCCTTCTCTACCTTTTCGATTATTTCCCTAAATTGTCTCACAGCTTCCTTTGTGAGGCCTAGATTCTCATCCAATTGCTCAACTTATTTTTTACTTCCCTTTTGGTTTCAGGTTTTCTAAGCTCGTCATGCATTGTAACACTTAGTTCCTTATATGTCCCAAATATTTCAATTGTTGTGTTTTTTGGCTTGCTCAAAATGTGTTGAGCATATATATTCAAGATTTTTCCATCTACCTCATACCCCATGGGCATGATCCAAACAATTATGGGTTCTACTACTTCAATTAAGCACTGATCAGTGTCAACCATAAAGCATATTTCATTCTTGTACTTCTAAACAACTGATTTGGGGATTCTTTCTCTAGAATGCATCATATTCTAAAAATTCTTGAAGTATCCCCAAATAGCAATTTTTTGTGCTTTATAGTCACCAATGCTGCGTAGATGATCTCTAATCTGAATAGCTATTGGCTCATCATTAGTCCAGTGTACACCTTTTACACTAGGTACCTCATTCATAAAGTAGAAAAATAAACATAGAACCAATGTACCATATTTAAAGGTGGTTTTCTTGTCTTTCTTGATTTTATTTAAGTTCTCAATTAGTTGGTTCTACAATAATTCACACAAATCATAATCTGGATTTTCCTTTAACATTTTGTATGAAGCATATATGGCCATTCTAGAGATAGTGTTCTCCCTGCTAGAGTGGTAAATCTTGTAGCCAATCACCATAGAGGCAAAATTAACATCTGGTTCTATAATATCAATGATGGTCATTGCCCTTTTGTCAAACTTGGCACCAGTAGCATCGATCATTGTCTAGTTTTTCACAGCTTTTAGCATGGGTAATCCACCAGTTGAATTCAATCCAGTCACAATCTTGATAGCATCCTTTGTAATTTTGAATGGTTTCATCAGCCACAAAAGCTCATCATGCATTTGGCTTAAAACATATTGGACCCATTCATCTTCATCGAATGTTGGAACCCCATAATCTTAATGAAATGTTTGTCATGCAGTGCCTTATATTTTGGGTTTAAGATTGTGATTTTCATCACTCAAATGACTATCAAACAAATCCACATACCTTGAGTCTCCAAATTCATCTATGTTCGCATGAATATAAACCCTTATATCTTTAATATGCAGTACACCATATGAAACACTTGAAAATGTACCTAATGGGTTGACTTCTATTGATTTGTGTGGATGCTTCTTAAATTTTGGTCAAGGCCTTTTAGTAATATCAACAACCAAAGGTGTAGCCATTGCAAAAATATTACAAGTTCAAAGCTTCGCAGATAAATACCTTTTTCATGAAATTAGGGTTGATAGATAAATTCATCGGTCACACTTCAATTCCTTCTAATCTCAGCTCAGACACTTCTTCTTTCTTTCTTTAAGTGCAAAGTGATTCAAATGAGGAGTGAACACCCTTTTAATGCTCTGTAAAACTGAATTTGCCTTTGTAATAAATGCTCTACCCTAACACATCCGGTTACTCTATTTTTGCATGCAGTCAATCCTCAATTGCTTTGCAATTAGTCACATTTGCTTCTTTTCTTCTGGAAATTTCTTTAAAAGTTATTTAATAAGCTTCTCAAGCTTCAATTATTGTGCCAGATTTAGGCACCTACTTATTGGCTGGGGAAATTTGATCTTCAATGTAACTCCCCTTGAGCTAGAGCTCCTGATTTAATTCCCAGAGGAATTGTCAGCATCGAATTCCAGTGTGGACCCATTATTATTGTTCATAACACTTTTCTTGACCCATGTCTTTCTCAATTGATTCTAGATCTCATTCACATCAATTTTACCCTTGCCTTTGTCTTGTCTCTGCTCATCTGATTTTCTACTTTCCGGACCTCTTCTTTCATTATTCTTGCTTCTGCAAGTTCTTGTAAAATGACTAAATTGGTTACAATTGAAGCACACAACATTTATTTGCTTATATACTTGATTTCCTCTTGATCTACATGAATTAGCCATGTGTCCAAATCCATTTCAAGAAAAATAGTAGACATTGAAAGAGTTTCTATTTCCTCTATTTTTGGATTTATTCATTATCATACTTCTACATTCATTTGATCTATGAGCATACCTCTTACACTTGAAGCATTGACTGGAGAAGGATGGACCACTTTGATTTACTCTGCTTCTGCACTAAGTATCTTTATGACCAAATTTATTACAATTGAAACAATTTCCATTAAAGGATGGATACCTTTGAGCATTAGGTTGTCTTACCGAAGGTCTTCTAGGTCTGTTTCTCTCATTCCTTGGTTGAAAATTTCTTTGTCCAGATCCGGAACTTTCACCTTTCTCATATCCAAGACCATACTTGTCATCAACCTTTTTCTAACTTTCAAGTAGTGCTTCAAGTTTAGCTGAGATTATCTTGAACTTCTCCTTGTATTCATTTGCTTTCTTATTGTCTCTCATTTCTTGTAGATTAGACTCTAGGAGACTAGCTATTCCATCCAATCTACAGCATTCTTCAATTCTTTCTTTTAGATTTTGATTCAGGTATTTTTAAGTTTTCTTCCTATCTTCAATTTCCTTGGTTAGCCTCATCACCCTGAATTCCATCTCATGTTTTAGGACAACAACTTCTTTAGCTAACTTCTTACATTCCTTTGTCTTCTCTTTTAGGGCCTTATCCTTGTTGTTGTCTTCATAATGATTTCCCAGTTGAAGAGGTTGCTCCTTCCTCTTTTCATTGGATTTGCTCAATTTTTCTTTTAAAGTCTCAATGAAGTCTTCAATATTTTTTAAGGTTCTCTTGCAGTTCTTTGACTTCTACTCTGGACTGATCAAGATCTTCTAAAGTGAGTTTAAGTTGTCCTTGGAGGTTGTATTCATCCATTTTACTACCTTCCCAGATCTTCCTCAAGATGTTAAACTTTTTCGAAGGAACCTTGCTCTGATACTAATTGTTGGAATTAGGGCTGACAACTAAGAGGGGGGGTGAATTAGTTGTCATAAAACTTTAAAGCTTGTTGCAGTTAATTTCTTCTTTACAACTTCTTAATAGATTAATGATATAATCATGGAAAGCAAGAATCAATAAATCATGAGAAGAAACACAAATAACACACTTGACACCAAGATTTTTAACATGGAAACCCGGTTAAGGGAAAAACCACGGTGGGGATTAACTCACAAGGATTATACTCTATTAAAAGTATTACAAAAAGGGAAGGCACATGCCTTTGGGCTCACTGCCTAGAGCTCACTGCTCAAGAGAGGCTCACTACCTACAAGAATGATTACAAAAGGATTACAGATTGTTTGAACTAATGAATAGCATCTACCAATGTAAGAATTCAGTTCTGGTTAAGCACAAAACATTGATCTTACACACTTCATCTTTATTCTGCCTTGTTTACTGCTCTTCCATAATCCAGACCTCAAATTTCTTCATTTTCGCACCTTAATCTACTTTTTCACACTTACTCCATCATTTCCCACATCATACATACCAATACACTTGAATCCATTCACTATATATATCCACCTCAAGAAATTGAATCACCTTTCTATCAAACTTATGAACTTAACAAAAAATACAAGTACTATGTTCTGACGGCTGAATCCATACATCAATATTGATGCATACCAAAAATAACACTTGCAGATCACCATACATGTTAGCCACTAATATTATATCTCGTAGGTAACTCACAAAAACACTTCTACTAGATCCGCACAGGGATCTAACACAAGTCGGCATGTTCTTCACTGAACTGTTCTTGTCATATTAGGACCTGGTACTCAGATGCTCATAGATTTTAACCCATTTGTCACCAGAGGCTAAAATCTTAGATTTAGATTTTCCTGACATTCCTCTACACTTCCTCATATTCACAACACACAATGATTAACTGGAGAGATCCACTGACCAAAATGTTGAACTCTGCCATATACCTTATTCTTGTCTATCCAGACTAGACAAATCTTGGAACTGATTTCTGGTATGATATGATATTGTACTACGGATGTGTTGAATGGACTTAGTTGCCATCAATGAAAATACATGACACACCTTGTAGTGTCTCTTGCCAACAATCTATTCATTCATTTATATGATGGAGCAATGATGTGCAAGCGGCTCGGGAAGCTGACCTATTGGAGGAGGAATTTTGATGAGCTAGACACCATCATATGGAAGCCATGGTAGGATTGTGAGCTATGGGAGGCTGATGTAGAGTAGTTATCTTACTACTAACAAGACAGATACCTTTTTGGCAGGACCATGTATATCATTAAGAGGTTTTTTCTAGAGTAGGTTTTGTGACATTTCAAGTTACCATAGCCTATTCTAGTAGGAGAGGCCATTTTTTCTTGCACTCAGAGAGACATACCAGACTGGGGACCTAAGGTGGTGGTAGCTACAACCTTGGTAGAGTTTAATGTACTTTCCCCAGTGGTGTGGGACCCAATGGGAGGAGGAGATAACCCTGGTACTATGCCAGAGTATGATGCATATTGCTTGGTGCACTAGCCTACTAGACTGACCATCCTTAGCATGGTAGGTAGTAGAGATAGGTAAATTGTAGAGTTGGGAGGCAAAGGGCTATAGGCTAGACCTAGTAGGGCTAGGATACAGAAGTGGATGGTTGTTGTGGTCATTGAGGAGGTGGATGAGTAGGATGTAGGTTAGAAAGACATTCCTACGAGTCCTGGACATTCACATGTGGACATAGGCCAGCATGATGTGGTTATGGGGGAGGTAGGGCAATAGGATGATCCCATAGTAGGCTCAGAGTTAGAGTAGGTATAATGCCTATTATAGGTAGACACCCACAAGTGGACCAAGGCAAAGTTATTGATAGTGAGACTTCACTAAGAGATGGATGATGCTAGGGGGAGTTACACCAGGCTCAAGTTGTTAGACAAACACAGGGGCATGCACAAGTACAAGTGCTAGACATGATAGAGATAGCACACTTATTTCCAAGAGGGATGGGGCCTTTTCTATGAGACTTCGGGCTGATTCAACCCTATAGAGGGTGACTTAGGAGCAAGATACAACTTAATTGATGATAGGGATATATCATCCCACAATGGCCTTGGTTATAGAGCTATCTCATGTTTAACATGAGTTGACTCAAGCTATCAGAGAGGTAGAGTACTACAAGGGACTCTATCAGAGTGTCGTGTCAATAGAGAAGAGGCATCCCAACTTTAGAGAGAGGAGCAAATCAATGGCCTCATCCTTGAGGAGATCAGGTAGATCAGGTATGCAACCACCACCACCACAGCCATCAAGACCACAGCAGCCACCCCCATCCATAGGACCATCACCCTTAGGTGTAGGAGTTGAGCCATTAGATGGGAGCTCCACATAGACACACATTTTTATGATGATATTTATGCATATGTTATTGAGACTATGATGCATGTGAGCTATTTGTACATATGTATACATTTTATGGCTCTTGTAGCCCCATTGTATGACACTTAGTTATTTTATATATATAAGAGATAACATGATTTTGGATACCTATGATGTGTTATGGATGAGGTTTATGATGCTTATATGTTATGATGTATGATGTATATGCTATGGATATATAATTCTTATGATGGATGTATGACACATACTATGGTTATTGATTTATGTATGATGTATGTGTATGGCATGTATGATGATTATGGATTTATGTGCTGTCATGCTTATAGATGATGTTATGGATGATTGACATGTATTACGATTATAGATTTATGTGATGAAATGCTTTTAAATAATGTTATGGATGACTAACATGTATTATGATTATGGATTTATGTGATGGCATGCTTGTAGATGATGTCTAACATGGATGGTTTTGTAGGACTTCCATGTGGATGAGACACAAGAAGATGATGATGTTAGTATGGATAGAAGAAATAATGTTGGAATATAGAGATGATTGATTGATCTTCAAGAAATCCATAGGTTTTATTAGGATATATGAATGGATGGATGGAGCGATTTTGCTTTGATTATTCTTTATAAAATATAAAGAGAAATCCTTATTTTGATATAGCATATGGATATTATGCACCAAGGTGACAATGTATCTAATGCATAGGATGTTGACTCTACAAACAAATGGTTTGAAATTATTCATACCAGACATAATAGAACCTTTTTGGATACATGAATGGAAAATAGCCTTAGCATAGAATGATCCTAGTACACAAGACTTTTTCAAGACCTTAGATGTAAAGGATATTGATATGAAAGATGGTAATTCCAACACAGACAATATAAATATTAGCCTTGATAGGATAATAAGAACATCCCACAAACACAACATACAAAGTTAAGGACCATGCCCCAATCCATACTTTATCACAACATACCAAGATATAGAAAGATCAAGGTAGTCTTGATTAGGTACTAGAAAGGAACACAAGATAAACCTAAAAAAATTGACCAACTGACAAAACAAATAAACATTCATCATATCTCTTCCCAAAGAGGCTGCTCATTTTAGATTGGGCCTTATTGTAGGACAGATATATCCATTAAAGTCTTTGGATTATGATAAATGGATTTAGCAGATGAGGCAAGTGGTATGCAAACAAATGTACTGCTTCAAGAGTAGTCTTTTGCTTCTGATTTGATAAGTACTTGAGCTTTCAAAAGGGCGCATAGTTTGTTTTCTACTTGACTTAGTCAAGTCGAGGTAATAGATGAATAGGATGGATTATGGTAGATGGATGAAGTGAAAGGTTGGATTTATTATGGGTTGTGATGAATGAATCATGTTTATGAAAAAAGGGTGAAAGTGACAATTCCTCTCGAGACAAAATAAGGATCCATTCCTAGACCTAGGTTAAGGGAATCCGCCCCCAGTTAGGTACAATATTTATTATGGAGAATGATGAATCCTGAGATTGACTATGAATGATGATACTAATGGATAACAAATGACACTGATAATTTCCAAGCCATGATATATGGGTATGTGGAAATGCAAAGGTCAATAATTTTATTATGGATGGATGGGGTTTTATTATAGAATGGGATGGAGTGGTATGGATGAAGCTTAGTAGATGGTGGATGCTAACTTTTACACATAATGCCTATTTGCCAGGTTTTCACTATGGTACTTATCTAAGGCATGTGTTTACCAAGTTTTCACCAAAGGATAGATTATTTTATTTTTGTGCTTTTGTATTTTTTTATTTTTTTGGATTTGTATTGTTGATTTCCTTTGTTGTTGTTTCATATTAGATTACATATACATTAGTATTCTACAATTTATTTTTAAATTTATAATAGTATTTCATATTTCCATATTTTAGTGGTATCCTTCATTTCTAACATGCATATCATGCACAATATTCTCATGTTGTTATTTTTCTTTATGCATGTCTAGGTCAAGTGTTTTCTCAATAGTGGGTTTACAAGAATGTTCTCAAAATTAAAATTAAAGATACATCATAAGAAAGCATGAAAGGATCTAGAAGAGAATCTCCATCCAAATGTGGTATATCATCATGATGCATAGAAAAGGTAATGAGATCCATTAAGGAGGAGTTATTAGAATATTTTTTGACTTTTTTTGTATTTTTCTATTTTTTTCTATCTTTCTACTAGGGATATTCTAAGGATCAAGCGTAGAATTTCTTGAGATGAACACTATTGATGGGTTCATCTAAAGAAATGCCTTTAGGTGTTGATAATGTATAAGCTCTTGATCCATAAAATGTTGTAACAATAAAGGGACCCAACCAATTAGGTTCAAACTTGCCCTTTTTGTCTCTATCCTACTTGTTTCTCTAATTTTATTTTAGAACAAGATCACCTACTTGAAACTATCTTTCCTTGATCTTCTTATTATAACTGGGATAAAGCCAATTTTTATAGACTTGAAGGTGATTAAGTGATGTAAGATACCTCTCGTCTAGTAACTCTGGCTCATGTGATCTAGCAATTCTATACTCTTCTCCATCAATGAGATGCTGCATGGAAACTCTAAGAGAAGCGAGCTCAACCTCGATATGTAAAATGGCCTGAGTACCATAGACTAAAACATATAGAGTAGCACTGGCTAGGGTTCTAATAATAGTGTGGTATGCCCATAAGGCAGGATTAAGCTACAAATGTCAATCACAACCAGCTTCATTGACTATTTTCTTAAAGATTTTCAATATGGTCTTATTGGAAGCCTCAACCTAGTTGTTACTTTGTGGATAGAAGGGGTGGAGAAGAAATGTTGAATATGGAACTAAGTGTGCAAAAAGCATGTACATCTTGGTTCTTGAAAGGTCATCCTTTATCAGTTATGATAGCAAGTGGAATACCATACCAGTAAATAATGTAATGCAAGATGAACTTAGCTATTTGTTTACTAGTAATGTATGTCATAGGGATGGCTTCTACCCACTTCGTAAAATACATAGTTGTGGTGATTATGAACTTATGGCCATTAGAGGATGATGAATGGATTTTACCTATGAGGTCAATCCCCACTATAAAAATGACCATGGAGTAGTAATAGGTTACAACTAGTGTGTTGGTTCATGAATCAAGTTTCCATGCTACTGACATTGAAGGCATTTCTTAGCAAACCGGTGAGCATCTTGTTCCATAATGGGCCAATAGTATCCTGTATGCAACAATTTCTTAGCAAGGTTTGGACTAGTGGAATGTGATCCATAGACACCTTCATGTACTTCTCATCAAGTAATGTTAGCCTCTTCTAAGTTGAGACATCTAAGTAGGATACCATCAAGACTCCTTTGGTATAAGTTGTCAACAAGGATAGTAAATCAGGAGGCTTAACAAATAAAGGTTTTATTCTAGGTGTTGGTTAGGTTTGATGGAAGAGTGTTATCATGGAGGTAATTGTAAATGTCCTGGTACCACAGAGAATTGGTACCAACAAGTTCACAGATTAATTCATTAGGTGGAACATTGAAAGATGGTATCAATAGTTGTTTAACCAAGAATTCATAGTACTGAGTATTAGTCAGCATATCCACGAGGGATCATATTGTTGCCATAGTATCTATAGATTTTTTATTCACTCTAGGAATTTGTTCAAAAGAGATTTTGGAGAAATATTGCCTAAAATCATCGACCATTCTTTTGTAAGGAAGAAATTTTTCATCTTTAGTATGATATTTGTAACCTATCAAATGACCAATTGGAAATATCCATAGACTTGTAACTGCTTGATGTTCTAGTGTACTACCATGTGGAGTCATCTACTTAAAGCTTTATATTTAGCAATGTTATTAGTGTAGGGAAAAGCTAGTCGATATGATTTAGGAATATAGTCACCCTATGGTGTGATGAAAAGGACTGCAACTTCTAAACCTATAATGGAGTAAAAAGTAACCTCATGCATTTTTACCTCCTAGTTTAGCTCTTAGGTCCCCGTGTTTACACTTTACATGTTTAAAACTTATTCTGAAGCAATTTCCCCCGAAACCCATGTCAAATGGGACTTAGGGGCTAGTTTTAAATTCTTATTCATGACCCAAATTAGCCTTGGGACTTGGGCATTTGTGCCCTAGTCCAGGCTGATTTGTTGGGACCTAAATTTAAGTTTGTCAGCATAGGACCTTTAAAAAGGTTTCCCTTTATCGGTCTTTTCAATTTAAATTGCAAATGTTAGGAAGAAAATATATATAAGTGAGTTTATGTCTTGATTTTACAGCTAGATGGATACTGCAAACTTATGATATTGAGATAAGAGATTTCAAGGCATTCATTGTGTTACAGAGTAGAATTATGTTGTTATTATGTTTGTTTGTTGTAGATTTGGCTTCATTAATCCATCTCCTCATTGTTTTGTTTAGTGTAAAAAGAGGGGTTTTCAATTTCAATGGATGTGTGGGTTAGATCCTCCTTTCACACCTTACATTCAAGGACATAAATCAAGTCAAGCCACAACTCTTGTAAGAGGGCTCTGCTACAGATTTAGTGTCACTTGGAATGAAGAGGAAACTTGGAAATTCGCTGATTAATTGATTAATTAAGTTCGATTATGCTAGAAACCCTAGTTATGCAAAATCATAAAAAAATAGATGGTTCATGACAAATGGTCGCAAATAGAGATGTAAAATGCAGAGTAGATACATACCAGGTTTTGAGGTTCAAGATCCAGAAAAGTCCACTAGTAGAATTTGGCAAATAAATGACTATGTGACTAAAAGTTTTAGTCACGACAAATAAAAATGACTAAATTCTACTAATTTTTTGCAACACAACTATAAATGACTAAATAAATAACTAATTTGATCATCGGGTAAAAAACACAACTAAATAATTAGTCACACAAATAAAAATTAGACAATATGATATTAAAGTGGGTAAGTAGCCAGTAGGCTTTTATATGTGAGCATTATAGTGCTTGGAATTGTCTCACACTGTCAAAAAAATACCAGAAAATTTTAGGTAGGGCATTCAAATTAAATACGTTTGAGGAAGATCTATAGATAATTAGTTGATAGTCTTTTATATGTGAGCATTATAGTGCTCAAAATTGTCTCACGCCATAAAAAAATTGCTAGAAAATGTTTTAAACTCATCGGTTTTCCTATGGGCGTATTCCTTGAACCTCTTATGGGTGCAAGTGCTAGTGTATTTGCTTGTGACTTAATAAGTGAGATAGTGGAGAGTGCTTATTTCACCAATAGACAAAGAAAACATATTGATATCAATAAGAAATAATTTAATAATTGTCCATATATAAAATTCTTATTAGTCCCTGCCTTAGACAAGGATACTTATGTTGTTAGCTTGGATTATTTTTCCCTCTTATCCTATGCATAGAAAAACTCACTTATACAATAAGATTTTAAATTTTTGATTTTTGAGGCATTTTTTGTGTAGGAAAAATGGACAAAACCTAAATTTATACAGTAAGGTTTTGATTTTTGAGGCATTTTTCTCAGAGGGAAAATGGGAAAAACCTAAATTCCTAATTGGTTGTTGGTTTTTTCTACTCATTGACATACTTATTTTCATTTATATAAAATTTGGGATAAATTATATGCAATGAAATAGAGGGCAACCAAAATATTAAATTGTTTTCTAATGTTTTCTGTTGTTTTTTACAGATAGGAATGTGTGTTTTGCATGTTTGGATACATATGTGGCAAACATTTCTCTTCATGGAGGCATCAAAATAGGGTTAAATAGCTACCAAGACAAAGAAGAGTGTTTAAATAACTTATTTTCAAATGGCATTGACATTCTTTCCTATAGATCCCAGTCTATCCAAGCATCATTTCGTGGATTTGAACAGGTAATGGTTTAAAATATTGTTTTGTTAGTGCATGTGCCCTATATTTGTCACAGTATTTTTCATTGTACATTCTACATTTTGCATGTTTTGTTGTTTTCTAAGGCACGTCCAATGCATGCAAAGAACTAAACATGGTTTGCATTGAGGTGCCTATGCAGCTTGATCTCTCATATAGAAATTGTAATCAATTTTTTACTCAAAGGCTTTGTGGCTCTATCCAATGATTGCTTTCTTTGTTTAGGCTAAGATTTATTACCATTTGTTTCATTTTAGATAGACACAGGCATTCTTGTGGCCCTTTTAATTGAAATGGGTATGGCACAAAAATTATGCAAGTGTCTTCATCTGACATAGCTGTGTAGGTGAAGAAAGAGTGTAGGGTGGCTGCGAGGAGGACAACACACTTGTCAGAAGAGACCTCGCCCATGCGGGTTTGTGTAAAACCATTATGACAATGATTTCTCCAATAATTTGCTTGTCGATTCACAGAGAAAAGTTATGTTCACACACTCCTGGACCCCTATTAACTAGAGCATGAAGTTGTTTAGAGTTTTCTTTTTTCTCTATCTAGGCTAGAAGTAATATGTTGGAATTGCACCAATTGTTTTATTTTAGGGGGTTTTTGTTTTGCAAATGGTTCTTATATCATTGAATTTGGAAGGATTGTTATTTTATTATTTTGAATTTGTCATGTTCAACTAAAGATCATACATTGTACTAATATCACTTATGGTATCCTATGGAATGAGATTGCATACCTTGAGTGGGGTGCCTTTGTTTTAATCTAGTAGGTACTTAGTAATTTGTTGAGTTTTTATATGGATTTTGTTTAGAAGATTGTTGCCAGAATTTGTGATCAATTTGGTTTGTGGATAAATTTTACGCAAGGTTAGCATCCATGGAAATCTTTTAAGGAGGTCTAGAATGAGCTTGGAACATTTTTTTAAGTGCTTTTTGCCAGTATATTGTGATGATGATGATTTGAATTTGAGTCACGATGTTACTGGTGTGCCTTTGGAGTTCATGTTAAGTGTTGTGTGCACTAGGGATCTTATTATGTTTGTTGTTTAAGCCTATCGATGAACTCTGCACACAACTTAAATATATCAGTAAGGGTTGTGATTTTTATTTAGTTGGTAAGTCTATTGGTAAATTATGTATATATATTATACCCAAATGTACTGGTATAGTTATTTCAAAAAGGGGATTATTTTGTTTCTCACATGATCGGGAATTTCCTATAATGGCTACATTGAAACATGACAAAAAAGTTTATGGGAAGCATGGTGGAAATGACCTTGAAGACATAATGTGTGTTCTTAGTAAGTTGAGGATGCATAAATGTGCCACATCATTCTTTCTCAGGATAAATAAGACATCATTCCTTGGCTTTTTGAATGGAACCCTAGACTAGTACATTGATGCAACAATCAATATATTGCTTACCTTAGAAAGTTGCATGAATTTATTTTGACTGAATCACTCATCCAGGTTTGTTATTCAAAGATTCTAATTTTTTGTTAGAAGGATTTTGATTGGGTACGGTACACCCTCTTTCTAGGTGCACAAGTAAGACTATTTGGATATTATCATTTGTAGGGCTAATAGATTGCTTCTAGATTGTGTCTGATTCTTGGGTCACTTCAATCACATGATATTCAAAAAATGGTTTGTATTCCTCACTAGGAAATTTATCTATAGTTGAGCTTTGGATTTCATCATCCTAAAAAGCATGGATTAAAGTTTCAACCCTGTCATGCCCTGGTTGAATTTATATTCCCTTGAGCTGACTTCATAAGCAATACGATGTCAAGCCAAATGTTGCATTCGATTAAAGATATTTTAAGAGGTTTAAATTAAAGATTTAAACAATTTCAACAATGCCAATATGAATTTCTAAACAAGAGGCCGACATCAATTGTAAAAGGATCGACTAAAATATGTTAAGCGACCCGTATGTAATAAGGAGGTGCATTCTCTAGCAGATAGAACTCAAGTGCTCTGAGTATGTTAGAGACTATGGAGATGCCTTTTCTAGTGCCCACCCACTAGCTCAACATCATTTTTTTGTAGGTGGATTTGGATGCAATACACCTACCTCCTGGTGAAGACTTCGGCATTAAAAGGTGTTTGGACTTTTAGAAAGAAAAATGATGCCTAAGGTTTTGGATGGGTTTCAATAAACTATTTATATTTTTTTTCAATACCCAATTTATTGTTTAATGATTTTACATGTTGTCAATGATTTGTACTAGCTTTTATGTTTTCCCAAGGTTAGGGCTAGGGTTTTAAATTATGTCTTTCTTTGCCCTAGATGAATTTTACTGGCATTATTTTTCATAGTAGCTTCATCTAATGGTGAAATTATCAGGTAATATATTTTTTTTTAAATCGATGGGAATGTAATAGTATTTATTGTTACAGTTGTGGTATTTATGTCAAATATTTTTGTATGGTTGAATTTGCAGATACTAAAAACGTGTTTCACAATGTTCAATTAAAAATTGCTAGATGATGTTGCACTGCTAACCTAGCTAACGATACATGTTTAAGGTGTGCATCAGGATGTTGTTTGCAATTTAAATCTGTCTATTACTTTGATGATGGAAAGCAATAGAAAGCTATAGGTGATAGCCAAGTGTTGTAGACACTAATTGCCCAAAGTGGCTAAGGAACTGGGTCTGGAGATCTTAAATGATAGTCTGTGGCAACAATTGTTCGTCCACCTGTGATGAAATAATATCCAATGTGAAATTTATAGAATAATGCTCTTTTGAAATTTATAGAAGATATATATTTTTATTATGATCTTATATAATTTTTGACAATCTAACCAAAATTTCCCTTTTCAGTTTCAAATAAAGAAGGCTTTCCCAAAATTTCATTGTATTTTATGGCAAAAATCACTAAATATGACCATTTGATCATCAAATTTAAGTCCTACATCTAATGGTAATCCCTATGTTATTTCTCATTTAGTTTCATATAATTGCTACATATAATTGCATTTCACATATTATTTTCTTAGAGATTCCAGGTATTTTTTTCAAATTAGGCCTATGCTTTAAGGATACTATATGTGCAGTATGATTGTTGGGTGGCAAAGGAGTTTGTTATATTTGATATAACTTTTGTTAAAATTTTCAATAATTCTTAGATGAAATAAGAAATTTAACACTATATTCTAATTTTCTTTTACATTTCAAAATTTAGTATGGCATGAAACCATTGAAATTATTCAAACATTTGACTATTACTTTTTTCTATATTTTAGAGAGTTTAGAAGGCAAAAATGAACAAGCATGAGAAAATTTGAAGCTCTAGAGAATTGTATTTTAGGGAATTATTTTTTTATATTCCCGGTATGTTATTCCAACCAGATCTGTGCTTATGTAGTGTGGTTGTCAGATGGCAATGACATGGGATATATTTGATATCAACCTTATTATAATTTTCAAAAATATTTACAATTTTTTTTTAATTTCAAACACTATACTCTACTTTTGCATTAAATTTCTAAATCTAGAATACCCTGCAACAGTAATTATTAAAACATTTGAAGCTAGTTTTTTCTATTATTAAAACATTTGAACTTAATTTTTTTCAATCTTTCAAAAATTTAGATTTTGTAACTGAACAAACAAAGGAAAATTTGAAGTTCTATTGAATATGCCCATCTTGATGTAACAACATTTTAGGGAATTCTTTTTGGAGATTCCAAGTATGTTACTTAAACTAGATTTGTGCTTATGTAGTGCTTTTGTTGGGTGGCAAAGGAATTGATATAATTAATATCAATATTTGTATTATTTTTCAGAAAAAATCAAAATTTTTTATTTCAATGCTCTGCTTCTTGTAGAGCAATTTTTAGTCTGACTCTGTTATGCCAATCAAGTGGTGTCTCCAATTTGGGTTTGCCTACAAAAGTAAAAAGAAGAAAGATGTAGTGTACTTTTTACTTAATACATAAGTGTATTGGAGTAAATATAAAATAAGATTTAATTAGTGTAAATACCATATAGATGATCTTTCAATGTTTCAAACTATATGTATTCATAGACTAATGCCATTATGGGTTGTTGGCAATGTCCAATAAGACATACAAGATTCTTGAAAGTAGAGTTGCTTGAAACCACAGACAACACTTCTTACTGTAGAATTTGAGGCCTAGAGGAAAATAATGGAGAGATTTAAGTAGAATTCTTTCCTAGATGATTCATTCAATTCATGTAAGAGTACTCACTTAATTTTGGAATTCTCATTGTCCTTGATGAGAATCCATCACAAGTACATTATCCTAAAATTCTTCCATAATGTATAAATCCAAAGCCTGCCCTACCAATGACTTTAGAATAGTAGTAGCAATTTTAGTAACTTCCTCTATGTACTTGTTATCTACAAGATAACTCAAAATATTTTAGGATGACACTTAATATGAGTAAATAGT
This sequence comes from Cunninghamia lanceolata, assembly GCA_027924645.1. Classification (NCBI taxonomy): domain Eukaryota; kingdom Viridiplantae; phylum Streptophyta; class Pinopsida; order Cupressales; family Cupressaceae; genus Cunninghamia; species Cunninghamia lanceolata. The sequence goes on from BSBN01000389.1 coordinate 8,909,743, forward strand.
GCTTTGGGCAAGGGGAAGTTGTTCCTATAGTCAACACAAGCTTGACAGACAAGTTCATCCTGAACTCCCCATTTCTCTACCTCCTACTAAGCTTTGTTTCATTCAAAGCATGTACAGACACACATCTTGTGATCACCCATATCCTCCTATCCAACTTCTTTTTTTTGTATTTTTGACAGCCTTGTGCTAGTCTTCCTCTATTTCTTCCCCTTCCTTTTCAATACTACCACATTAAATCTACTTGTCAATACCTTAAATTCTTTCACCTAGATATCTGTTGATGAACAATAACCCCCACAAACAATTGCATGTTAGAGGGCTGTCCATTAAACCTACCTAGCCCCCTAGACTCTCATATACCCTCAGCTAAAGACTACCACAAAATATTCAAACATGGCACAGGCTACTACTGTTATTCTTTTTTCCATGCATGTTGGACTTGGAAATCACCACATAATTTTCTTCCTTAAAACTAATCTTAGAAATAGAAATAGGAAAGCTCCCTGATTTAGAAACCATCACAAAATTGCCTCTAACTACCTTGCAATTAGTCTCCCTCATCACTAAGATTGGATTGAGAAGAGTTCTAGATAGATTGAGAAGAGATGTAGATATTTTTGCTAAGATTTTTTAGATAGACAAAAGAAAGGTCCAAGGTCCACCATGCCTGGTGCCTTGCACACATAACTATGCTCAAACTACAGGGTAGCTAACATCATAGGAGACTACCCTATGTACCCACATCTCACTATTATTTGCTCACAAAAAGCATATTGGAGAAGGCATAATGCTTATATTTCATTGATAAAAAGAAGTGTTACAACTATACTGTATATCGAAAAATTTGGATTTGTAAATGGAAATGATCAAACAATTGAAATGCATAACCTAAACCCAAATAATTCAATACCTCGAAGATGTAAGATGAGCTCGATTGATCAATTTGTTGTGTTGGTTGCTCGATTCTGCAGCATAACATTAAGATGAAGGTGCTAGAATGAATGATAGATGAAGGATGCAAAGGCTCTAATGGTATTTCAACAGCATAATGTTACTTGAAGCTCAATGCATTCTAATGGCTTATGAAGGGTTTGATTTATAGAAAAGGCTTGGTTCAAATGGATGGCTGAGATTAAAAAGCTAATTGATTGATGTGGACGCCTAGGATTGATTTGGTTATTCCCACTCTTCAAGGGAGTTGTAGTCATTTGACAAGTGTCAAGGAGGATAGGGCTCATGTGTGCTTGTGTACATAAAAAGTACTACATATAAAAGATCTTAAATAAAAGGATGTAGTACCATTTATCTTTTTTAAATGAAAGAGGCACACATGTCGGCTAAATGATAAGATAAATTAATTAAATAAATAAAATTTATTTAATTAATTGGAAATTCGGCTTATGATGAGAACTTAATTCAAATAAAATATTTGAATTAGTTGGGATATGAGTTGGATATTAATTAAATAAAATTTATTTAATTAATTGGATAGTGGGATTAGGATATGATTGGGATATGAGGTGGAAATTAATTAAATAAATAAAATTTATTTAATTAATTGGAAAGTGGGATTAGGATGGGATTGAATGGGATTTTAATTAAATAAATAAAATTTATTTAATTAATTGGCTAATGGAATAAGTGGGGTTAAGAGTGGGATTTAGGACAAAATGCTACATGATGTTTAAGTGATGTTTTTGACTAGGTGTTGTAGGACATGGACAAAGTTGGCACAAATTTGGGTGTCTACATTTTGCCCCTCTTTGAGATGATGTTCGAGATGATAAGCTTTATGTTGAGTAACATCATTTCAAAGAAGCTATGGTATGGATAGAGGATAGGATAGTGATGATGATGTAACGATGAAATGGGATAATGATGCCCCCTCGAGAGGATAGGTGGGTTGGACAAACACGGGTATGCTCTCGAAAAGAAATGGCTTGGCTGCAAAAGAAAGATCAGGGGATAGATAAAAGAAATGAAGGATGCGTTATGCTGCAATGGAAGTGAGCAACCAGGATGTTTGATATAGCACTAGACGTTATGCACCAAGGTATAAGGAACCAGGGTGACGATGTGTCTTGTGCCCCAGCGTAATACAACCTTGTCTGGATACAAGATATGAATATTAGCTGGAAAGTTATAGATGTGATACAAATGCAAGATAAAATGATAACACACACAAGCAAGCAAGCAAGCATGCATAGATGATTCAAAAACAAACAAGGTATTGCCCCTGTCAAGCTGTAAACCAATGATTGATTGATTGATTTGATGGTGATAGTTGAGAGTGTTGTCATTGTGGGGAAAGCTATATCCCTAGATCAACACAAGGTTGTTTGCTGAGTTGGTTGGTTGGTTGGCTAATTGATTTGGCTTACAACAAGGCTAGGATCAAGACCATGGATTGCGATTGGATAACTTGGCTTGATTGATCAACTTTCTTGGTATGGATTAAGAATGGCTTGCACTTGGATCATTGTTTGGAATAATTGGATTGATTTGATTAGATGAAAGGATGATGAGATTGATGAAATGTTGATGATTGATTTGAAGGAAATGGATTGATTGAATGATAGATTGATTGGAAGAAGTTGTTTATTGATGATGTAGAAGATAGATGATAGAAGAAATGATGAGAGGAGAAAAATAAAAATCGCTCGTGCCTGAATCTGAGCACTTCCTTCGTACTCCAGACTGCCTACATACCCTATATCCACGGGATCAAGGCACTTAACGATGGAAATGAGATGTAGTTCTGATGTTGTGTTTTATTGATGAGATGATAAAAATGGATTGAGATTGATGAAATATTGATGATGTGATGATATGTGGTGGATTGAGCTACTTTTGATTTGCTGAAGTTATTGGATTTGTTTTGATGGCTAGCTTGATGTGCTTTGGTGTTGATGTTGGCTATTGCTGGGTTGATTGTTTTGATGATTGGATTGTTTTAAATGATGATAGTGATGGTGTGATGATTAGAGTGTCCACTCAATCTAAGCATAAGCAAGTGTTCTCAGTATGCTCAAAGGATGCAAAACAAACAAGGTAGTGCCCTTGTCAAGTCATAAACCAATAATTGATTGTTTGTTGGATGATGATAGTGTTGTCATTGCGGGGAAAGCTATATCCCTAGATCAACACAAGGATGTGGGAACGCTATATCCCATTGATGATGATTGATGATGATTGATTGGGCTCATGACAAGATTAGGATCAAAACCTATTGATTTGATTTGGATAATGTTCCTTGATTGATTGGCTTGCTTGATATGGATTAATGTGACTTGGATTTAAGATCATTGCTTAGATTGATTTGATTGATATGATTAGAAGAAGTGATTGATTGAAATGGATGAATGAATGTTATTGATAAGAAGAATTGATGATGATGATTTTGATTGAATGTTGATGGAGTGGATTGTTTGGGATTGATGATGATTGGTTTTATTGCTTGGATTTTTTGTTGGATATTTAATTTTTTTGGATTTTTGAGAATATTTTGATTTTTTTGGAGTTTTTTCATTTTGGGATATTTGATTTTTTTTGGATTTTTTTGACATATTTTGATTTTTTTGGTTTTTTAAGAATATTTGATTTTTTTTTTGTTTTTGGATGTTTGGGATGTCAATGGATTTACAATTTGGGTAGCCTTTGTGCTTGATACCAATGACAAGGGAAGACCAAGTCTAGGTGCAAGGGATGGATAAAAGGATGGGCTCATAGTAAATGGGATGAAAGGCTGATGAGAGTTGGATGGATAGAAGAGAGGATAGGCCATATAAGGTATGTATGCATGCCTCATGAAAAATGGATAGGTAGGCTATAGTGGAAAGCTCATGATAGATGTAAAGCTCGTGATAAGGATACGCCATAGTGGATGGATCATAAGGGAGCTAGGATGTGATCTCCAAAGGCTATGTTGCATAGGAAGAACTTACCCCATTCTAGATGGTAATGCTTAGGATTTAACATGACAAAGTTCATGACCAAGGGATGACATGATGGATTGGTTTAAATGGGATGGAAGGTTCATAGATAGGACTTGGTTTGGAAAGGAGGTATGTCAAGAAATATCCAAACATGTTTCAACATTTTTCCCCTATGTCTTCATCAAGATCAAAAGGTGGAAGAATGGATAAATGGGTTCAATAGGATAGGCATGTTTATATAATGGCTAAGGATGGTAGGATGACAAGATAGGATAAGATAGGATGGAAAATGATATAATGGGATAGATAGTTTGGAAATGGATAGGTTGGATGAGACAATGTGCCCCCAAGTGTAAGTGATATAGAAGATCAACCTACACATGACGCCTGTTTGCCAAGTTTTCATCATGGTACTTATCCAAGGTGCCTTTTTACCAGGTTTTCACCGTTGGACGAAGGGCTTTCTCTTTACTTTTTTGATTTTTTTCTTTCTTTTGCCTTTTTTTTTGGCTTTTAGATGGGTTGACAATTACACATGGCACCTGTTTGCTAGGTTTTCACCATGGTAATGGATAGGAGGGACTCAACTGTCTAGTTCTAGTTCGATGGATGTTGGTAGTCCCGTTAGAGATGGATGTCCTCGCATGGACCATGTCATTATGCTCATAGATGTTGATAAGGGATTGCGTCGATGGGAGATGGATTAGGTAGATAGTGGATTATAAAAGGTTCATGCAAGGATGGATCCATGGATAAAAGGCTTATGCAAAAGCATGGACCATAGGAAGGTGATGGGGAAGATATGTAGGATAATGGATGAAGGATGGGGAGATATAGTTATGTGGAGGTGTTGTGGAGTGGAAGGGAACCATGACCAATGGTTGCACACACTGTGATAAACATTGAAGCTTTTGATGAGATGGTGGTGTAGGAAGCAATGGAGATGTTTGCTTAGGAGATGGTTGATGAAGTGATTTAGGAACCCACATAGATTTAGTATTTTTAGTGCTTTTGTTTTGCTTGTGGGATTTTTGAAGGGAATGGAAGTTTTGGATGGAAATAGGCTTTTGGATGGAGGTAGGTGATTGGGATTACTCAACTACAAGTATTTATACACTACATCAACCTTGGAATGATCATCAAGGTCAGCATCACAATCATCAACCATTGGAACAATCTCCAAGGTTGGTATTACAAACATTTACAAAATAGGTCCTGACCTATTACAAATTATGCAAAGGAAATGAAATGCAAATCATGCCATGCCTTAGTTGGGACTCAAACATGATCTTCTATGCCACGACATGCTTCCACAATCTTCCAGAGATCTCTGCAACCACTGGGATTAACTAGGTCGGCTAAGACTGGTTACATGCAACATTATCTGGGAACAATATTGAAACATAATCTCAATTTATTAACATGGACCAAAGTGTAGATAGGAACATGATTAGGAGACATCCACAAGCACATTATAATCATCAAGAGAAACTACATGAACCTTAACCACTTTGACCATAGGAATCTTCTCACCAGAACACATGTACTTGATTGTCTTCAACTATCATAAAAGAAAGATAGCTTGTAGACCACCAAACCATGAACCATTGCATCTATAGGTACTTATCATCATCCCAAACTTCCTTCTAGAACCATAGAGAAAAATACTTTATTCTGGAGGAATGCGGAGCATAATACTTTCTTCTTGTCCCAACTAAACTTATAGAAAAAAATAGGTTTCACTCTAGTGAACACAACTCACTTAGATCTTCATGCAGAGGGCTCAAACCTAGAATGTAGCATCCTTAGTCATACCTCTAACTTACTTCCAATCCATAGACCATGATCTTCAAGCAAAAATAAATGTGGAGTAGTTTACCATACTATTCTTTAGCATACAACTCACTCTCTGTACTGCACTTCTCTATAACTTACTGGTTCCTTTTAGAGAGGCTAAGTTTCTCAATATCCTCAACATACAAGTCTTATAAACAAGTAATAGAATAAGATACAGTTGACACCAATGACAACAAGGATATGTTGATGTCAATGACAACACTGATTAGGCACATACTTACAACACTATCTCCACTCTAACACTCCTCCAAGATAAAGTAAAAGAAAAAGTGTAGGACCTTTCCCCATCTAGTTCTAAAAGTAGGCCTAAGATACTTCCCCAACACTACACCCAACCTACTAGCCAACCCATATCTACCATACCTATTTCCTAATATACCCCTACTAGACATCTCAGACCTAGTTTGCTTCCAACCCACCCCCTGACAAACCTAAAGACAAAGAAAATGGTAAGAAAATTTTACAATAAGGTTTTTTTCTCCTATCTAGTATCTTTCCTCCCTCTTATTATCCCACAAAATCTTATATTCCCCCTTCCTGTAAACCCATAAACTTACCTAATGTCTATGTAATTTCTAGTTTAGACATTGTCCTATTAACCCACAAGCTCTATCTTAGGCATTGTCCTACCTCCATGACTACCAAACAAACAAAAAATTGAGCACAACCCTACCCACCCTGCCACCAACCTAAACCTAAACTAACACCTTCACTCCCTCTCTGACTTCTTAAACCTTATATTTGGTGCTACTATGGTCCCTCCTTTGTTGACCCTTATACCACACAATAGTCATGAATCTTCGTCTAATTTGTATTTATGCATGTGACTTGTGTGATTTATTGTGTGTACTTCCATGTTTAGGTGAACGTGTGTGTATGTTAGGAGCCATGACTTGCATTACTATTATAGTTTTCATAATTGAATAATGTTATTTTATTTTCAGATGATACAGGCTATGGAGACACCTCCTGATGTTCATAGGGCAATGGAGCATGGTGTGTGCTCTGCGATTTATAAATCCATGCCTTCGACGGGGGTATGAGGTAGATTAGTAAATTTAAAATTACATTCATTTTTATAGTTTTTTATTTTTGAAAAATCAAATGATTATTGATTTGAAGTTTAATTTCTATTTGGATGGCTTCTATAGGACATGACATCGCCACCACCTAATCCTGGTACTGAGGCAAATGAGGAGACAAATTTTTAGATAGCGATAAGTGATTATTTTGTTAAATGTTTCATTTTTATAATATAATTTCTATATATTAATGTCTATACCTTTTATTGTAACAACTACAGATCCATGAACAACTAAATAGGAGGAGCAGCCCTCGAGTTAGTAGTAGACCAGCCTCATACACGTCTCTATCCCATCGAAGATCAAAGACTACCCATGATCTATTCTCTTCACTGGATAGAGGGGAATGACTTTTTATTGTGTTCCTTTGTTGTATGCCTATATGGCATTTGTGGACATATATTTTTTTTATTGCATATAGTTGACATTGTATGCCTATATGGCATTCTTGTAAGCCTATATGGCTATTTTGTATATATGTTATACTTATATCAACATATATTGATGTATGCCTATATGGATATTTGGTTAATACAAATCATTTTTGTTGATCATTATGTAATATGGAATGGTGCAGTGTAGATCATTTTTGTATGCCTCTAGGTTTCAAAGTTTAATTGTCAAAGAATCCATCCTAATTGATGATAAGAGAATTTGAGTTTTGGGTTGAAAGTTTTAGTCTCTCAAAACTATACATGCTCGAGAAAATAGAGAAAGGAAGATTGGTTAAATGTGTTTAGGGTAAAATTGTAGGTTTGTCTTAATATGATTAAGTTATACACTTTCACCATGCTAAACATTAGGAGGACAAGGATTGAGCTTAAAGTCAAGATACTAATCACTTTGTCTATCCCTTATGCTCTCTGGGTCTGATTTCAAGGACTTAATTAAGGTTTTATTAAGTTCTTTTATTCATCAAACAAGTAAAACCCTAATTATGCCTTAAAATAAAGAATTTCAGAATCTGATAATAAAATAGGAAAGCAGACCAAAGAAATGCAGAGAGAGGGTTTCAGAGACTGTGCACCCAGAATTTGAGGGCCAACTAGACTAAGGCACCCACTCTTTAGTCCTACAAATTCCTATAACTAAAAATCCTCTGCATAGGCTAATTGATACTCCCAAATGGCTCCTAAATCTCAGAAATCTCCACCAGTTGGACTAGGGGGCCCACTCATTAGTCCCACAAGTGTCGATATCTAGAAATCCAAACGTCTATGATGACTGTACCCACAATACCCTCCTTTCTGTAGCTTCTTTTTGTTGGAACCTGCAAAACACGATCTTCACCTACAAAAGGAGAAAGATGTTGCGGCTATATAGGAGCTTGCCTTAGTCAAGCCTTGTCTTTAGTATTTCTACCTCAAAAATAGCCAAAGATAAAGATTTCAAGAAGTGTGTGCAAACCTAACAATGTGTATGCAAAAATATCAAACCCTAGATGTCTCAATCAAGGGAAGATTAACAACTTGCTTTGAATCAATAAACACATACGACTTCACCTCAAGGAGATGAAAATAAATGAAGACTTGCATGAACAAGAAGGCAAATTAGCAATGTCCATGGAGGATCTGCAAGCTCAATGTTGGAGGCTTCAACTCTTCTCCCAATCATGCAAAAGGTGTACAAACCCTAGGAAGAGAAAGATAGTCTGAAGATCTTGATTCCTAATCTCCATCCATTGTCTCCATGATAGAAAATTCAAAATAATTTCAAGAGCTTCAACAAGTCATTGATCTTCAATGGCAATTATAGAAGAGTTTTGGCATCAAGCTTGCATAAGAATTGTGTGTGATAAAATGGTTTTCAAATGTCTTTTTATATTCGGCTTTAGGGAAATTCAAATTTTGAAATAACGTCTCGATATCACGTGAAAAATGAGAATGTAAAATTGGAATCTTGAGGCATGCGGCAGGAGCTGACACCCCGCTAAAATTCAAAATCCCAGGAAAAAAGGGAGGACTAGGGCCTAGGTACCCAAGTCCAAGCCCCCATTTACCAATCAAATTTGCTTTTTGGGGGTCCTAAGGACCTATAATTCAAATCTTCTTTCCAAGTTTTACCAAAAGCTTACTTTAAAAAGTGAATGTTTTGCAACTAGACTTAGTCAATCAAGGTTTCAGGAAGGTCAGAAAGATAAATGTTGAGAGGTCACTGGTGTGACAGTGAAATTTTTTACTATAAGGATCGGCCTTCATAGAGATAGGGTTTTCCAAATGAAATAACTGCTCAATGACCATCGGATCAAATGCAAATCTAATGGTGCAGATATAGAAATAGTAAAATCAAGCAGAAGTTGCCACTTGGCAACACTGTAGCAAAAGGAAAGAGAAGCTAAGAATGCTATGGAGAAGGCCATGTGCAAGCAACATTAAAGTACAACTAAGTAAAATGATGTGGAGGCTTCTAGATGGAGGCACCCGAACAACTCAAAGAATTTAAAAAATGATGCGGAGTGCACCATGTAGAGCAGCTCGACATAGGAAATGTTTCATTATTTCATTTTATTAAAAATGTGTCATAGGTGTTTGTAGAGGTTAAGTCTCATATTAAACAGGAGTTTGAATGAGGTGGGTCCCATATGATGATATGAAGAGGAAGCTTTTTTATTTTTATATGACTCTTTCTTCCATGGGAATAAAAGGTGAAAGCCCCAAAGATTAAATGAGCCACTTTATTTTTCATGAGAAACTTAAGAATGTTGCGGAGTCCAACATGTGTCAAAGGCACAACAATAGGAGAGAAAATTGGAAATTAAGTGGAAGCCACCATGTGGGGGGTGCACTACACAGGAACAAAATCAAGCTTGATGTGGAGAGAGCCATGTGGCTGAAGTGGGGCATAGGGAACTAAAGTTTTGGTTTTATTTTAATAATTGAATCAATTAGGTCACATGAATACTTTAAAGGCTAATTAAATATTTTAAAAGTCTATTAATCAAATGGAGGAACCTGAGCAACAATGAAAAGAAATAAGAATCATGCAGAGTCTTCCACATGTAGGATGCGGAAGGAAAAGAGAGCAGCTCAAGTTTGGTGGGGAAGGAGCCATGTGGAGCAGCCCGAGCATAGGAGGATAATAAAGTGTTTTGTTTTATTTTTAAATTGCATCATGTCTCATAGGAAATCTTTTAAGAGTCTTTTATTAATAAAGTTTCTTATTAGATAAATGGTGGTGGCCCCATTACAAGATGAATGCTTTATTAAATTAAGGGAATGAGTCTCTTGTTTTAAGACACAACAAAATATTAAAGTGAGACTTTATTATTCTTATTTTGTTCTTTTATGGGAGATACAAAGATGAAACTCTAAAATATGAGAAGCAATGTTTTATTCATATAAGCAAGCTACAAGAAATAAAATAAAAAGTGGTAGGAGACCTCCTCTCTCACATAGAGATGCATTTTTACAGCCACAGAAAGTCATAGTTCAGTTTTAAATAACAGATTGGTGCCTGATCTAGTGCCAGATTTTATGCCAGATTTTGTGGCATTTTAGTTGCAAAGATTGTCAGAGGCTGTTGAGATTTTATTGAGTCTTTTAGGATTTAAATGGGTAGATTTGAGACATAGGAAGAGACACACACACAGAAAAGATTTTATGCAGCAGCAGTAGATTTTCTTTCTTTTTGCCTTTGTAATTCTTCCTTTATGAGAATGTAACAGTCATTTTGTGCAGCAACTTTTACCTCTATAACTGGTTATTCAAATAATGAGATGGTGTTCTGTGCATACTTGGATATCTCTGTTTCTTGCTTTTAATTTCTCTATTTCTTTGCCTCTGTTTAGCATGTTTCTTAAACTAAGTCTTAATCATGCATTGATGCTCTTTAAAATTCCAGTTAATCATTCAAAGTTAGATACTATGTAAACTAATTGTTTCAAATCCGATGGATTGCCATAGATTAGGCATTTGTTTCCTACAAATATGGTTTTGTTTCTAACTTTTTCTCAAAACCCCACTGAAAGAATGGAAGAGCTAGCTTCCCTAAAATCTGGAGGTTGTTTCTGAGAAGCATTCCCACATCTTGGAAACTTCCCATGTTACTGCTGGGTTAGACCCACAGATATATGCATCAATAGTTTTTGGCACGCCAAGTGGGATTCGATTCAAAGACTTGGGTCTTTGTTTTCACTAAATCTTTGCCTTGCGTTTTGTGATTTTGGTGGTAAATCACAAAAATATCTACTCATAGGAGCATGAATCATCCATTTGGGGACTCTACTTGATCTTTCTTAAATCCTTGCTCCTATAGATCATGGCAGCCCCCAGTATATATGTGCACCTAAATATTCAAAGACATCTACCCTTTGTGTCTTGGGATTCAAGTCCTCTTGTTCTTCAATAGCAGGGTCAAGTTCCTGACACAGCATGGAAGGCACTACCTCACTTTCTTGGAGATGGCTCAGTTTCTCCTATTGATCACATTCAAGATGTTGCAAATTTATGCTCTATTCATAATGTCACAACTCTGAATCATGCTCTCTTGTTGCTAGCATCATCCCTCAAAGGCAAAGCAAAAGAATGGTACAAAAGCTTGCAGCCCGGTTCAATCACTGGATGGGATCAACTTGGGGGACTCATCTATAATTAGTTCAGAGATAGGACAGATGTCAGCACTCTCACCCAGAACCTGATTACAATCAAGAGGCATCCAATGGAGCCCATACATGATTTCAATTCAAGATTTGACAAGGTATGGAAAAAAATTTCTACAGACCTGAGGCCTCCTCCAGCCTTTGCTTTCTTGTATTATTTAAAGGCTTTAGACCCTGAGATCTCTGTCATGATACAATCTTTGGGGGGTGAAACTCTTCCTCAGTCATATGATCTTGCTATTAAGGTTGAAAGTAATCTCATAATGTCTAGTAAACTGCTTCCCCTGCCTTTTGAACAACTGATGCCTCATGCAACGAGCCTGTCTTAAACTCTTTCTTGCAGTCAAATGCATGCCTATTCTAATCCACCTACCCTCCCTGCTGATTTGTCAAATCACAAGGAGATGAGTGATGTCAAAGAACTGATAAAAGTCCTCTCCAATGAACTGAATGAGTTAAAATATCAAGCCATGTACAATGTTGATCCAATTTTTACACCCCTATGTTTGTATGAGCAGCAAACTGGATATAGCCAGAAAAGACCCAATAATTTTCAAAATCATGCATCACAAGGTTCTAAAGTTGCAAATCAGCCCATAGAAGCCATCGACCAGGTTCTTTGTCATTTTGATATAAAGGAGGAATCAGGTTTCAAAGATCATATTACAAGAATAGAGGTGGTCCTTGTCTATTCAGTGTGTCTTTCTGATCTTGAGCATCAAGTACCTATGGCAACATGTGATTCAAAGATTCTATCAAGTTATGAAAAAGATTCAGAAGTTGAGTATGAGATGACACTTCTAGAACTTAAAAAGTACTACATAAGGGGCTTTGAAGTTGAAAAGTACCGGGTCAACAATGATGCTTATCTTGAGGAAGAGGATGTTAGAAAGTCTATTGCAGATTCTATCAAGAGTGAGTGTTTTTATTTCAACCACGAGTTTTCACACCTAGAAGGGGATAGCATAGATATTCATTTGTAGAAAGATGAAGATTTATTCTCAATTTTGCAACAAGGTTATCAGATTCTTGATGCAGAAGATCCTGCTATTGAGCATATGCATGGTTCATTTACAAAGCCTCTTATAGTAGATTACGAGGAAGATTTTAAAGCAAAGGTAGATTCAAGAAATGATTTGCTCTCCATTTCTTCTTCTTGATGAATTTTCACCTCTACAAGATGATGAGATCCGGAGAGACATTTATCTCAGTGTAGAACCACATATGATGTCACAAACAGAGTTACATTCTACACATTTCTTCTTGCATGAAGGGATCCCAATCAAATTCAGGACTGTTCTGGGCAGTTCTGTCACTTGTCAACTAGATCTTGATGCTATCATGGATCATCATTAAGATAAAGAGTCAATAAAAGAGGTCACTAATGAGTTTCTGGCAGTAGAAGTTTGCAAATGCAAGTGGAGGAAAGAGTTTGATTGTTTTATTTTCCCTCCCCACCCTCTATTGAAATAGGAACAACATGTAGGTCAGCCTGACTAGTGTTTTGAAGAAAAAAGAGACTCTCCTAAGTGTAGAGAAGTAAAATAGTATAAAATATTGTTGTATTTCTTCATACGGTTTATCTGGTTCATTTTCAGTTTGATGTGGATAAATTGGAGCAACATAATCAGACATGGCAGCTATTTTTCTATTCCAGTGAATGGACATGTTCTTATATGTTTCAGTTATCAGTAATTTGGTTTCAATGCTTAGAATAAGTTATAGCAGTAGCATTAGCTTCAGTTTTGGTTAATTTTGTTTTCAATAAGTCTTAGTTGTAAAGTGGAAAGGAGGGAAGTTAGTTCTGTGTAATTTCAGAAATTTGTTTCAGCTAATCTCAGTTATAGAATATCAGTATAGCCAATTGTCACCAATCTGTTTCAGTGGTCTATTAGTTGCAGAGTGTGTTTTTAGCAGTAGTGTTTCAGTTCACCCTCCTGCATCTTCAGATTTGGGTGTGTCTTTAGTTTCATGAATGTTTCAGTTTCAAAGTAATGTGACTCTATTGCCCAATAGATAAGGCCACTCTACAAAACCAAAAATTTTGGGTTCAGAGTGAGCAGGCTCACTTGCCCAACCAGTCACCAAAACTAGTGAGAATATTTTCATACCATAGTGAAATTTTTTGTTATAAGGATCGACCTTCACAAAGATAGGGTTTTCCAAATGAAATAAATGCTTAGTGGCCATCAGATCAAATGCAAATCTAATGGTGCAGATACAGAAATAATAAAATCAAGCAGAAGTTGCCACTTGGAAACACTGCAGCAAAAGGAAAGAGAAGCTAAGAATGATGTGGAGAAGGCCACATGCAAGTATCATTAGAGTGCATCTCAGTAAAATGATGTGGAGGCTGCCAGATGGAGGCACCTGAACATCTCAAAGAATTTCAAAAATGATGCAGAGTGCACCACGTGGAGCAGCCCGACATAGGAAATGTTTCATTATTTCATTTTATTAAAAATGTGTCAGGGTGTTTGTAGAGGTTAAGTCTCATATTAAATAGGAGTTTAAATGAGGTGGGTCCCTTATGCTGATATGAAGAGGAAGCTTTTTTATTTTTATATGTCTCTTTCTGCCACGAGAATAAAAGGTGAAAGCCTCGAAGATTAAATGAGCCACTTTATTTTTCATGAGAAACTTAAGAATGTTGTAGAGTCCAACACGTGTCAAAGGCACAACAATAGGAGAGTAGCTTGGAAATTAAGCAAAAGCCACCACATGGGGGGTGCACTACATAGGAACAAAATCAAGCTTGATGCGGAGAGAGCCATGTGGCTGAAGTGGGGCATAGGAAACTAAATTTTTGGTTTTATTTTAATAATTGCATCAATTAGGTAATGTGATTACTTTAAAGGTTGATTAAATATTTTAAAAGTCTATTAATCAAATGGAGGAGCCCGAGCAGCAATGAAAAGAAATAAGAATCATGTGGAGTCTTCCACATGCAGGATGCAAAAGGAAAAGAGAGAAGCTCAAGTTTGGTGGGGAAGGAGCCACGTGGAGCAACCCGAGCACATGAGGATAATAAAGTGTTTTGTTTCATTTTTAAATTGCATCATGTCTCACAGGAAATATTTTAAGAGTCTTTTATTAATAAAGTTTCTTATTAGATACATGGTGGTGGGCCCATTATAAGCTGAATGCTTTATTAAATTAAGGGAATGAGTCTCTTGTTTTAAGACACAACAAAATATTAAAGTGAGACTTTATTATTCTTATTTTGTTCTTTTACAGGAGATACAAAGATGAAACTCTAAAATATGAGCAGCAATGTTTCATTCTTATAAGCAAGCTACAGGAAATAAAATGGAAAATGGTAGAAGACCTCCTCTCTCACATAGAGATGCATTTTACAGCCACAGAAAGCCACAAATAATAAATTGGTGCTAGATCTGGTGCTAGATTTTATGCCAGATTTTGCAGAGTTTTAGTTACAAATATTGCGAGAGGCTGTTGATATTTTGTTGAGTCTTTCAGGCTATAAATGGGCAGATTTGAGACACAAGAAGAGACACACACATAGAAAAGATTTTATGTAGCAGTAGTAGATTTTCATTCCTTTTGGCTTTGCAATTCTTCCTTTATGAGAATGTAACAGTCATTTTGTGCAGCAACTTTTTCCTCTGTAACTGGTTATTCAAATAATGAGATGGTGTTCTGTGCATACTTGGATATCTTTGTTTCTTTCTTTTAATTTCTCTATTTCTTTGCCTCTATTTAGCATGTTTCTTAAACTGAGTCTTATTCGTGCATTGATGCTCTTTAAAATTCTAGTTAATCATTCAAAGTTAGACACTGTGCAAACTAATTGTTTCAAATCTAGTGGATGACCATAGAGTAGGCATTTGTTTCCTATAAATATGGTTTTCTTTCTAACTTTTTCTCAAAACCCCATTGAAAGTATGGAAGAGAGCTTCCCTAAAATCTGGAGGTTGTTTCTGAGAAGCATTCCCACATCTCAAAAACTTACCATGTTGCTGCTAGATTAGACCCACAGATTTATGCATCAATAGTCACCAAAATGAGCTAAACTGAGGGAAATTGTACCATTCCATATAGGAGGACAATTTTTGACGTTACATTTATCCCCCACTTTAGTGGCCATATGACACTACTTGCATATGCAACTAAAGGAAACTAAATGCATCAATCATGAAAAGGATACCCAAAAGGATACTGTAGAGGAAGCTGAATTGTTGTCACCAAGAGGGAAGAAGCCCCCAAGTCTCAAGTTCTGCAAGACCACAAAGTTGGGAACCACAACTTGCAAGGGACCACTTGTCAGAAAATCAAAAATCAAATCAACCTGTAACCACCACCAATGAGTCAGTACAAAACACTAAGGGGGTTGAGTGATGAGACATGATGAGGGAGGAAATTGAGGGAGATATATACCCCCCTTGTTTCTACTTGCTCAGTTTGAAAAGTAGAAACAAGGAGATACCCATGCCCATCAATTTCAAGGGAAACTTGATGAGAAATGTGTTATGAGGGTCATTTGAAGAAACAACACTCACGCAAAACACATTGGGTGAGAAAGAGAGCAGAACCAGGATTTCAATGCAACAAACAACATGGAAATCAGAGTTTGAGAACTCAAGATAAGGGCTCAAGAGTAATGGAGGTTAGTCTTGCACCTAGTTAGGGATAGGAAGTCTCACTCACATACTTTATGTAAAGGGAGTTATCACTTATCATTTACTCATTCATGTTTCTTGTCATTGTAGAAAAAGTATAGGAGAGAGAGAAGGAGAAGAGGAGGACAACCATGCTAAGCTGACACCCGTATTAGCCACCATGACTAGAGATGCTCTGAGCTTGAGTAGTAGAGAGTCATTTTGAGGCCTAGGTAGGGTCCTAATCTTGTGCTTCTATCATCGTTAGTGTACTTTCTTTTTACTTTATCATTTACTGTGCTGAGAGGGAAGGAATGGATAGGGGTCCCTGAGAGGGGTACCTAGGTTCGCCTAGGGCGCCAGAGTCTCTCTGGAGTGCCCTAGTCCCACAGGGGTACCATTGTTCCTTTAGGGCACCCTAGTTTTCATGGGGCGCCCAGGTCCATAAAGGACATGGGCCCTAGGCACAGACACTCTTTTTTGTTTTTGACAGCAACTTTCAGTTTCTTGATGGGATTCTGATGTTCTTGTTTGCTTTTCAACCTATAGGACATCCCTAAGATATGTGAGCACATATGCAATCACCTAATGGCACTTCTATGAGAGTGTGCTAGCTCCTTGTCTATCACAGAGAGAGAACACTTGTAGGCAGTGGGCCTATGGTGGATATTTGATATGCCCTTAATTAGATTCCACTGCACTATGTTGATGGCACTGATAGAGAGGTTGGTTGCAGATACGTCCACGTTCCACTTACCTACAGGAGAGATGACCATCATGATGGCGAATGTATATAGGATCCTTCAACTACCTATCTAAGGAGAGACAATGAGGATAGTAGGACATCGCTCAGCAAGGTATACTCGTGAGAGTCAGCTATACTACTTAGGTCACACTATTTCTTAGGTAGAGTGAGGACATATTCAGCTCTAACTTCTAGAGCAGGAAGCTAGGGTGGGCCAGGAAATGTCATGAATAAATTAGTGAAACCATCAATTTATATATACCATCACAATCTTGTACCTAGCCATGAGCTTCTTGAATCAAATAAATGATTGAATGTAGCTACTCCAAATCAAATGAATGAGAGAATGTTGTACTAAAAATAATGCATGTAGATTAACTATGCTTTGTCTCATTCTAGTAATACCAGATGTTTTAGGCCTTTTCTTCCCTCTAGACTCTAACATGCAATAGTGGATTTACAACCTTGGTTAAATGGAGCTCAAAAACTCTCAAATCTGAGATTCTATAGATGCTTTATTCGCAAACACAAATCCGTGGATTTATTCTAAGTTGCCAAAGTGTTTGAGATTAATATAGCCTGTTGGGGCTATGCCATAGACATCACAGTTTAAACTAGACAAACTTCAAAGTATCATTATTAAAGACTTGTAAGGAATATCAGCTCTCAAATTTATTTTAACATTTAAGTCTGGAATCAAGTGAATGAATTCAAATGGATTTACCACAAGATTCAAGTCTAACGACATGGCCCATTGATCAATATGGACACTCTTTTCCATGCACATAAACTTAACCTTTATACTTGAGAAAATGGGTAAAACATACTGTATAAAGAATTTAAATTTTCCCTTCATTGTATGCATCCATGTGAAAGGCCATGTGAAAGGCCAAGTGAAATATTGCCAACTAGGAAGATTGAAATATGCACATACTTTGGAATGGGCTACAACTTAAAATTTGGACTCTTGACAATCAGATAACTAGATTATATCCATGATCTTGGCTCTAAGAAGATTAAATCTTTAGACAATCGAGCCCCTGGATGCAAATATAATTAGACAGAGTAGTGATCTAAAGTCTGAAATCATACTTAATGGTTCACTTTGTGAACATATTACTTCACTCCTTGGACCCATGCCATCTACAAATATGTATTCAATATAAGAATGAACATTTTCCTATGTATGTGAGATAATGATTACATCACAATTCAGTGGAGAATACAATCTAGAGCCACCAACTTATTCAATCAATCTCCAAGCTTAAGGTTGGGAGTTCTAGAATTGAGAAGGTTTATTAAGTAGAATTGATATGGGCTTTAGAATCTAAACCGCCTTTTAGTTTTTTTTACTTGACATACCATAGATGTAAGAATGTGAATAGGCTATAATTTATTATAAATTTATGTTTAGGCTTAAGCTTATAAATTCCAATGAATGACTTATCTCAATCAATTGGTTGCATTTAAAATGAACTAGGTTGAAGGATTTTATTTATTTCATATGTGGATGTGTGCATATAAATAAATCTAATAATAGTTCTAGGTTCAAATTTATTTAAACAAAATTTAAGATAAAACTTTCAGACTCTAGATTTAAAATTAAGGTTTATATATATCTGAAGAGAAAAAAATTAGATTGGGCTTGGGCAATATCACAATAGAAAAATAAATGAGAAGTTACCAACATGGGACCCAAATACAAGAACCTACAAATACTCATAAAAGTCAAGAAATGAAATACTTGTCAACACAGGAAATCAAAACAAAAGAATAGAGTTTGCTAAAGAAATAAGTGGTAGGATCAGATTACCCAAACTGATATAACACTAAATTTTGACTGACCAGCTAAAGTTTCTACAAGCATAAAAAATCATCAAAATTTAGAAATACCTAAAATAGAAATGCAACCTACTAAAATATAAATCATGCAATCAAAAGGCCTAAATTAACATTCGACCAAAGGGGGGCCCAATTTTATTCTAAGAGATAGGTCATGTTGTGCAAGTGACAACAAATGCTGACTCTACCAATAAACACTCCTATGTATTTTAGAATTAAAAAGAAGTTCACAAATCAGAATCTCTAGTTAAAACAACATATACACAAGAATACATTCATGATAAGATAGTCATAATATGAATAATCCACTATTGTACTTAAACTATGTGTGTGCTTGTGAATTCATTCCCTTTTCTAAATTTTACAAGGACTAATAAGGAGAACCCAAACATCAAGCTAGTGTTTAGTTTCACCTTCTTGTGAATAATGGTCTATTATAATATGAAAATATTTACATAGACATGATCATAAATTACTTGGACATTGTTTTGCTACTAGCTAGGTATCTATAGCTCTAATGAAGATATCATTAGTCCTACTTTAGGTATACTTCTACTACTAGCTAGGCATTAATAACCCTAGTATAAAGGATTTTTAGTGGCTATATGTCACCACTTGGCTATATTTTATATTTCTATGCCCAAAAATTAGTTATTTTAGGCTATTTAGAAGTGTCTGATTCACGCATATTTAATAGATTTTCTCTAATCTTGAATCAAAATTGCCTTAAGCTAGAAACTTTAATTATTTAAGATGAACACATATCAAAAGTTATCATATATAAAAATTTGGGCACTAATTTCGTCAGTTTATCAAGATCTATTTCTGATACTTTCCCCATTTCAACATCTTTTTTAACAATTATATATTGATAGGAAATTTAGACATTGAATCACCATAAAAGTTAAATATTAATAAAAAAATTTAGTCACTAAATTTAAAACAAAAACTTGTTACAATGATATTATGTCATCTACTCTAAAACTTGATTTCCAATATGAAAAGTCACCTAGGATAGTATGCTTCTTTGTAGTGGATTCACCAAGGTTTTCATAAAAAATTCAAGTAGTCATTTCTTAAAGTATACTTTGCCTAGTATAGATGACTAAATTGTCTAGATATTAAGTTTTCATTTCGTTTGTGTAGTCAATCATAGGCATTGGATCCAATTTAATAGTTGGGGATCACAATGATAATCAAGAAAGCAAAATTTTCAAAATTTTTACTTGGTAACCTAGTCATACTAATTAACCCAAGCAAACACAAAAATCACTAGCATGTATTTCCTAATAAATTCAATAAATATGTCATCATGTGTTAAATTAGTTCACCAAAACAATAGAAATCATGAATACACTCAAAGTGCACATGATTAACCCAATTATCAAATTTTAATTGAAAACTAAATTTTATCCAAAAAATATCAAAAATAAGCACAACAAAACATCAATGAAGTTACTTGCAAATAAGTCTATTTTCTTAAATCCAATAAGTACCCCTTTCTTCTAAAGAAAAAAATATTAGAGATAAAATTAGAAACCAAGAGCAAAGATAAGACATGTAACAATAACAAACTAATCTACATAAAAAATTAACTCAAAACAACTAATTAGTCTAGAAATTTATCACAACAAACAAACTAGATTGAAACTCTATACAAGAAACATCCTAAACTACTAAAATGTGCCAAGCTATAATGTTTAGGACATCAAGTTTAAAAGATAGCCTTGTTTTGATTTATCATTATTTTCAAAATCAATAGTTTACCTATTAATGTCCTAAGTCTTGAGGACTCATCTTTATACTCCAATAAATAACATTTACCCAATATAGGCTCATACACAAGGTATTGATCAAACAAATGAATAGTTTTGGCCACTCATCATGATTGTAATCATTTCATTCTCATGTTTTCTTATGTAAGACAACATAATCAAAATAATAATCTACAAGAAACATGTGTATTAGACAAAATTTATATATAAGAAAATACCATTTTCATGATTTTCTATGTATACACTAGTAATGTTAACATGATCATCATCATTTCCAACATACTTTGAGGACTAGTTGCAAACACCTACACATACATTATTTTTAATTAGTAAATTGGTTCTTTCAATACAATGGTCAGTTTCATAATTTGAGAATTTTCAAATAATTTAATCTACCTATCACTATGATAAAAAAATTAGAACATGATACATGTAAGAATCTTCTTCAAAATGATTGGTTCAATTTGAATGATAAAAATTGTCAAAATCATCATTAAGCATTATTGGTTCACTCTCATGTTTTTGTCTAGTTGACTCATCATTCTTAGTATCAAAATTAAAACATTGTGTTTTTTTCTCTATAAACTAAAATTTATCACATATCACACCATGAGGAAACATTCTATCATTTGTTTTATCAACAAAATCTATTATATCACTATAAAATTTAATTTTGTAGCTCTAGGTATGCTTTAAACTCATTTTAAATGTGGAAGAGGGAATGTAATAATCTATCTTATCTTGTATACATAAGTTAATAGATTTAAAATCATCAATATATGAGGATTCATTATAAAAAAAAAATTTACTCTATTTGTTCTCAACATTACCATATGTTTCCTCTGATTCACCACTTCCAAGAGTTTGGTGTGTGATCATGAATACAAAAATGTTGAACATGTGTTGTCATTGATGTCAATAGTGGTATGGAGAGTTGCAATGTGGAAGACTGTAAGTGATGTCACCAGATATGTCAAAGGGAGATTGCATCAGCATGGTGATAAATGAAGACATTATAGAATAAGTGATCAGGAGTATTGTGAGATAGAAAAGTAAAGTGATGCATATATGCTAAGGTGATCAAAGGAGTAGATGAAGAAAGATGATCAGAAGAGTTGTAAAGTAAAGGAGATGGATTAATATGATCTATACATAGTCATACAATATCTACTAAAGTTCATGTGTAAGTTTACATCTTTGTTATGTTTAAATTCTATGATGAGTAGAGTTGGATTCTTGGTATGGACTCATGATGCATACCACATGCTAAAGAAAGTTGTAATAGATTGAAGGAAATTGTATAAGTGTAATTGTACAAGTTAGGAAGGTGTTACATGATCACAAGAAGGTACCTCATTCTACCACAGTTAAAGGTAATGTTGATAACTGAGAGGGGGGGTGAATCGGTTATCTTAAAAACTTCAATTTTCTAATCTTTCTTGATAATTAATGTAACATCAAATCATATAAGCAAACATAACCATGAAATAGAAATAACATCAATACACATGACATAATGATTTTGATGTGGAAAACCCTGTTAAGGGAAAAAACCATGGGGTGATTAACCCAAGATGTATTCTCTGTTAAAAGAATAAGATAGTACAAGATGGCACTTGCCAATTAGGGCTCACTGCCTGAGCACACTACTCACTACAAGATACAAATAAAGTAACAAGATACTTGAACTAATGAGAAGAATCCATATATGCTGAGATTCAGTTCCGGTTAGGCTCAATACACTGATCTACTACATTTCATTCTTTTTTCTTCTTTGGTGCTACTGTCCTGTCACATACCAGACTTGTATTACTGCTATTTATCTTCTCCTCTACTTTTCTTTGCACCATACTTTCACACCGCAACACCTTTACATCAAATCCATCTGGTATATATATATCCGCACCAATGATTTCAACACCTTTCTGGTCGGCATCCAGAATAGTCAATATTTTCCTAAACTCTGATCTGTTAGTTGAATCCTTGCTTGCAAGTGATGCGTATCAAGGAGATGCTTATGGAAGTCATCAATCATATGGTCCAATCATGAATGATACCTCAAGACACTTGATCACCATCAATATCTCATCTAGATTAAGGTCTGATGTTCTATCGGTCAGGTCTTTCACAGTCTACTCTGTCAAACAATAGCTCAATACTCAGATGCTCATATCTCTTTACTCTTCCATCACTAGAGGCTCAATCTCTGGAATGTATCAGTCAAAGTACACCTCTTGACTTCCCCAAGTCTGCACTTTACTAAGATACTTCTTCTGAGAGATCTGAACTTGTCTATCAGACCTTGCCACATGCTCTATTCTTGCTTACCAGACTACAACACTCTTCAATCTGACTTCTGGTATAGGCACACCATGTCCTGCGAATGGGTGAGATGAACTTTGTTGCCATCAATGACAACACTTATGAAGTTACACTATGTCTCTTGCTAACAATCTCCCCCTTTGGAATTGATGGCAACACTTAGTGAAAAATGGCTAAGTGTCACACTACACTCCACCTTGGCTGATGCTCCATTCTAATGTACACTTTACTGGAGCTCCCCCTTAGCTGGATTCCACATTTTTCACTGCTCCTCACTCCCCCTTTGACATCAATGGCAAAGGGTAGGGTCCGCACACCAAAATTTCCAAAAATAGTCTATTCATATCCGCATAAGTATATATATATATATACAAGTTGTACTTACATATACTTAAGTATGTTTGCAAAAGTTTTTTTCAACTATACAACTATCGCCCGACTCTGCTTCATCCTATCCAAAATTGAGATGTGACCACTCAACAGGAATGCAAAAGCTTCTGCCTTCTTGAGATTTGTTGGATCATTGGTTCGAGCTATGGTTTGAGCATCAGTTAGAGCTTCATGCATAGCCTCTAACTTGGGGATAATGATCCCTCTAAGTTCACCCATCCAACTTATTATGTTCTTCCTTTCCTTCTCAAGTTTCTTTATCGCATTTGTGACTAAAATAGTTTGACACTCTTGATTTACTATGGAAGAGGAGAGAGGATCAAAACTTTGAGATGAACTTAGCAGTTTATCCTCTTGCAGTTTAGAGTAGACTGTGTTTTGTGCCTTGGCATCACCAAGTCCATGCAAGTAATCCCTGATTTGTATGGCAACTGGTCTATCATTTTGCCATATCCCGCCACTAGATATGGGTAGCTCATTCATATAATTGAAGAATAAACAGAGTATCAAGCCACCGTATTTGAAGGAGTTCTTGTCCTTCTTTATCTTCTGTAGATTTTCCAAAAGTTGGTTCAGAAGGAGCTCACAGAGATCATAGTCAAGATTCTTCCTTAACATTTCATAAGCAATATATACAACAATTCCAGATACTGAATTCTCCCTATTGGAGTGATATATCTTATAGCCAATTATCATTGATGCAAACTTGATATCTGGATCTGTGATGTCCTTAATAGTCATAGCTCTTTTATCAAATTTTGATCCGGTAGCCTCACTTACAATTTGGTTTTTGACAGATTTGAGAGTAGGCATCCCACTAGTTGAGTGTAATTTGGTTACTACCCTAATGGCATCCTTGGTTATCTTGAACGGCCTCATCAACCGTATAAAGTTATCATGCATTCTACTTAGAACATACCGGACCCATTCATCTTCTGCAAAATAGGGGAAATAAATGCACTATGCAAAATGTTTATCTCAGAGAGCCTTATACTGAGGTTTGAGATCAAAAGAGTTGTCTATTAATTGATTGTGATAGATATTTGATAGCTTGGATTCTCCAAACTCTTCAATGTTCACAGGAATGTATGCCCTAACGTCTTCAACATGCAAAACCCCATGCGGAATACTGGAAAAAGCACCTATAGGATCCACTTCTAGAGACTTGTAGGGATGTTTCTTAAATTTAGGGCATGGCCTATCAGAAATCTTCACAACATTCAGAGTAGTCATCTTTAAAGATTCAGAAAAAGAGCAAAAAATACCTCTTACGCCTTTTAGGGTTCACGGAATGAGCTGAAAAGATCACCAGCTGATTTGAATTCTATGATTGATCCTTGAGAGAGATGATGCAAGCTTGATTACAGAGCTCTTCTTGTCTATTTCACTAGTGCAAATGTGCAAATGAAGAGAAACTGAACCCTTTTATCACTGAGCAAACTCTAATTTCACATTGCAATAAATGTGCAACTCAAGTCATTCCAGTTGCCTTGTTCTCCTTGTTCTGAGAAAGATCTTTTTCTGGATCACTAAGATATGCTTTGAATTGTTCTTGGTGATTATTGACAATCTATCTTTCTTTCCTCAATCATTTAATCTATCCACAAATCAAGATTCCTCAATTTTGAATCATACCGGATCTAACTGCAAAGACCTGCTTCTTATAGGATGACTGTAAAACTAGATCAATCTTTAGAAGATTAGCCTCTTCTAAACTTCTTGCGAATCTTTCATATCTTTACCAAAACTTATTTAGATGTTTGTCTGATATGCCCTTCAATCCATCACTTGCCATGTGCCAATTTTAGGCACCAATTGATTGGCTAGGGGAAATAGTTTTCCTTTGTGACTCCCCCTGAGCCAGAGCTCATCTATTCAGCTTCTGAAAGGAATATTAGCACCAGATTTTGGTGTGGATCCATCCCCATCATTTTCTATACTCCTCTTCACCCAAATCTTGTTCATCTCCCTTTGAATTTCATCCGCATTCACTTTTCCTTTTCCTTTGTCTTGGTTTTGATTATGATGCACCGGACCCCTTTTGTCCTAATTCTTACTTTTGTAGAATTTGGCAATATGATCGAATCTATTGCAACTGTAGCAAACAACATTTCTTGCATATTTGACTGATATCCTCTTGATCTACATTGATTAGCCATATGCCCCATTCTATTGCATGCAAAGCATCTACCATTGAATGAATTATTCATTTGCATATTTCTACACTCATGAGATTTGTGCCATACCTTTTGCAATTGAAACACTGTCCGGAGAAGGATGAGTTAGTCTGATTCTTTCTTCTTTTGCACTGATTTGCTTTATGACCAAAGTTATTGCAGTTGTGGCAGTACCCATTGAAAGATGGATATCTTTGAGCATTAGGTTGCCTTACCAGAGGTTTTCTAGGCCTGTTTCTTGGATTTACTGATCTAGAATTCTTCTGACTAGATCCGAAGCTTTCACCTTTTTCATACCCCAAGCCTTGCTTGTCATCTACCCTCTTTTAGCTTTGAAGAAGAAATTCAAGTTGAGCAGAGCTTATCTTGAATTTCTCTTTGTATTCATTTGCTATTTGAAGATCCCTTTTAAGAGTGTCAATCTGATTCTCAAGTTGTTCTTCATTGTCTCTAGCTTCTTCAAGATCAGATTCTAGATGCTTGATTATTCTATCCATTTTGTGGCAGTCTTCTGATTTCTCCTTGAGAGATTGTCTTAGATCATCTTCAGTTTTTCTTTTCTCTTCAATTTCTTGGGTGAATTTCATAACCTTGATTCCACTTCATGTCTTACCATAATGATCTCTTTTGATAGCTTTTCACATAACTTGGTTTTCTCCTTCAAATCTTCATTTGTGTCATTTGCTTCACCTTCATTTTCCAATTGCTGAAGTAGATCCTTTCTCTTTTAGCTCATTTATGAAAGCATCAGCCTGTTTGAGTCTTTCCTTCAATTTGTTGACTTCAGAGTGAGATTGCTCAAGATCATCTAGGGCAGACTGAAGTTGTTTCTTCATACCATACAAATCCATTGGAATTCCCAGATCTTCCTCAAGCTGTTAGGCTCTGTTTAGAGGAACTTGGCTCTGATACCAATTGTTGATAACTGAGAGGGGGGTGAATCAATTATCTTAAATACTTCAATTTTTTGATCTTTCTTGATAATTAATGCAGCATCAAATCATATAAGCAAAGATAACCATGTAATAGAAATAACATCAATACACATGACACAATGATTTTGACGTGGAAAACCCATTTAAGGGAAAAAACCATGGGGTGATTAACTCAAGATGTATTCTCTGTTAAAAGAATAAGATAGTACAAGATGACACTTGCCAATTAGGGCTCACTGCTCGAGCACACTTCTCATAAGAGGCTTACTGCCTACAAGATACAAATAAAGTAACAAGATACTTGAACTGATGAGAAGCATCCATATATGCTGAGATTTAGTTCCGGTTAGGCTCAATACACTAATCTACTGCACTTCATTCTTTCTTCTTCTTTGATGTTGTTGTCCTGTCACATACCGGACTTCTATTACTGTTGTTTATCTTCTCCTTTGCTTTTCTTCACACCACACTTTCACACCACAACACCTTTACATCAAATCCATCTGGTATATATATATCCACACCAATGATTTCAACACCTTTCTGGTCGGCATCTAGAATAGGCAATATTTTCCTAAACTCTGATTTGTCAGCTAAATCCTTACTTGCAAGTGATACATATCAAGGATATGCTTATGGAAGTCATCAATCATGTCAGCCAATCATGAATGATACCTCAAGACACTTGATCACCATCAATATCTCATCCAGATTAAGGTCTGATGTTTTGCTGGTCAGGTCTTTCACAGTCTATTATGCCAAACAGTAGCTCAATACTCAGATGCTCATATCTCTTTACTCTTCCATCATCGAAGGCTCAATCTCTGGAATGTATTAGTCAAGGTACACCTCTTAACTTCCCCAAGTCCACACTTTACTAAGATACTTCTTCTGAGAGATCTGGACCTGTCTGTTGGACCTTGCCACATGCTCTATTCTTGCTTACCAAACTACAACACTCTTCAATCTGACTTCCGGTATAGGCACACCATGTCCTACGAATGGGTGAGATGAACTTTGTTTCCATCAATGACAACACTTATGAAGCTACACTGTGTCTTTTTCCAATAGGTAAGGGCCTGTAGATTGGATTAATGGCTAGGTATTGCACTCAAGTACCTATGTTTCAAGTTTGAGATCATGAAGCTTACTGCAAGATGTTTTGGAGATAGAAGTGTGAAGACAATATTAAAACAAGATATGTGCAGTCACATGGAGAGAGGAGAATGCTACGCACTTCTCCACAAATGAAGATATGATGTTGTAGTTTGGAGGATAGGTAAATATGAGTATCAGATATGCATGTTTCAATATTCAAGTGTTAATATGTACCATAGTTGCTTCTCCAGAATCAGCAGTGTGATGACACGTCTTAGTACTAATTAAAGCAAGAAAAGGTAGATTATTAAGGCCATCGTAAATCACCATACAACTATATTTGGCTCTGTTGATTGAAATATAAGCTCATATGGTTGGTTGGTATGTACAGTTCAAATCTCAAATGTTTATGATCACTGCAAGTATGTTTTTCTGTGTTTTATCTTAAGACTATGTAAGCAAAGTTTGTCAAGGACACTGGCATCAAACTTCAAGTGTACGCGCTAGCATGATGAATCCTGAGATTAAAAAAGAAGTATACATGAATGTTTTACAAGACATATAATGTTCATTATGTGGTCCATATGATATAATTTGTCCCCTCCGATACCGTTTTTAGTCTGAAGCTAAATGTAAGGAAGGGTAAGTATTTGCTATACTGACCTAATATATGTTGATGATTATGCCAAGTGTTTTGGGAGTAAGTGCTAGCATGGAAGAGTGTGCCAAGGTAAGATAGGATCTGATTATGTATTTCTCTTGAACCGCATTAGAATTTCACTTACTGCATATATTTGGAAGCTAACTGTTATGGCCATTACACGTTTCACCTTTGCCAACCAAGGAGAAATATTTTGAAGCTTGTGGAGGATATATATAAAGAATCAAAGTTGTTGAGGGATAAACATGTTGTGAATTGTGTGAATCTACTCAGTGCAGAAGTAGGTTTCATGATGACATGTCAAGAAGACTAGTTTATGTAATGTGATATTGTTGCGAAGGCAATTGTTGGTAATATAATGATGAAGAAGAGTTTCTAAAATTGTTTTATTATGGTGGTGGTTGATATTGTAGTTGTACAAAGGTGAGATAGTTGTGTAGAGGCTGAAGTGATTAGAATTTAGTTTTGTAAGAAGAACATTGAGTTAGATAAGTTTTGTGTTATAGATTGAAGAATAATTGTGTAAAGATTGTAAGTGTTGTAACTGTTCAAGGAGTTGCAGTTTCCTTTGGGTTGTAGCCCATAAATAATATTGTAATGTTGTTTTATTTGTGAGGCTGTATTTGGACAGTAGATCCAAGTAGTTTTCTCAACGTGGTTTTCCCTTCTAGGGTTTTCTACATAAATCTGGTGTTATGAATGTTTGCTTCTATGCACTTGTGCTTTTCATGTTTTAAATGCTTATGTTAGGTTGAGTATTGTTGGAAGAAAAGAATTTGAATAAGTACTAATTCACCTCCTCCCCTCTTAGTACTTCTGTGTGTTCAACAATTGGTATTAGAGCTGGGTTCCTTGAATGCATCCTAACAATTGAGGTAGATCTTGGTGTGGAACACATGGGAATAGAAGTAATGTTAATTGGAAAGAATCCTCCAAAAGCTGATGAAGATATGTCAGTCTATAATCTAGAAGATTATGTTATTGACTTTGAAGGAGAACTTATTTTTTCATTAGAAGATCTGGATGCAACAAGAAGTGAAAATGAAGAATATAAGATCAAGCTCATAAATTCAAAGGAAGCAATTACCAAGTTGAAGAAGGTAAGAAGGTTGTAGATTTTCTAAATGTTAAGCTGAATGACAAATCAATTGAATGCTCCAAAATTGAAGAAGAAATTGTCTCTCTAAAGAAAGAATTGGAGAAAGCAAAGGATCTGATAGACAAAGGTCTAAAACTGAAGAAAAACACCAATATTCTTAATGAGATAATTAGTAGTCAAACACCTCCAAAGAATAAAGGTGGTATTAGATTTAAGAAATGTCAAAGTCCTATAACACATATATCTAAAGGCATGTTTGAAATGAAAAGGGAAGAGCCTAGAACTGAAGACTTTGAGGAGACTGAAGAAGAGGGGCAGGAGTTGGATGATGATAACTTCATACAAGTCAGCAATCAGAAGAAAGATATTCTCCTAGACAAGATGCTAATTCCAGGTTCTCTCAATCCTTCTATGGTTACTGCTATTCTTGCAATAAATTTGGCTAGAAGAAATGATGACATAAGGAAAAATTCATTTGTGCCTGAAAAATATGATGATGTGATCTCTCATTCCTTCTATGGATATTGTTATGCATGAAATAAGTTTGATCATAGGGCCATTGAGTATAGAACTAAAATAAGGAGAAATAACATGACTCTAGAATACAAGGTTGTTTGCTACAAGTGCAACAACTTTGGGCACAAACCAGGATTCTACAAGAATGGTTCTATGAAACCACCTATTCAACACAAGAAGATAGAGAAAATTGTGACTTAACAAAAGAAGGAAATGGCAAAGATATGGAGGAAGAAGACAGATCAAGATAATAAAAATGAGGAAGAGTTTGTGCTTCTGCCTAGTATAGAAGACTTCATTGTTGATTAAGATATGGCATAAGGTCAAGGGGAGCTAATCAAGGCATATACATTCTTTCCCCCTGAATATTTGTGGCTTCTAGAAATAGAAACTAAGCACACAAATGAGTTGGAATGAAATCAATTGGTAAAGATGTTGAAAAGGCAAGACAATTTCTTTCCTCCAAAATTTTGGAGAAAAATAATATGATCTGGAGGATTGTGGAAGGTTCTTGAGTGTCTGTGAGTTCACAGAGCAATTTGGTAGCAGTTTACCTAACTGAATAAAAGTGCATGAATGAGGAATGTTAGGGAAAATTGTAAAGTACTTATGCTTACTTTAGATGATCAAATATCATTTAAAGACATATTTTGCAATTAGATCTAAGGAGAGAAGAAGACTTTTAGATCTCATAGTGATTTGAGTTGAAGAAGAATCTTGGATTCAAAGCACTCAAATTTGGAACCCTTGCAAAACAAAGGTATTTATCAGAAATGCTAGAACCTAGTTTTTGAATTAAAAGAATCTTGAAATGGTGACTCCACAAGTAGTTGATGTTTCTAAAAAACCTAGACCAAAATACAAGAGGTATCCATTCAAAGAAATCGAGGTACATAGGGATGGAGCTTTCTCAAAAATTCTGGCATATGTTGTATATGCTGAAGATGTTAAAATTTACATTCACTCTAAGTTGGATGAAATTGGTCATATGAAGTTTGAGGAGCTTAGAGATCAACTCCTGGATGATGATGTCAATTACAAACTAGAATTTGCTAATGTGGGTGCCAAGCGACTAGACATATGGAAGGATTTTCTTAATTTTTGTGATGAGCATGAATGGGTAAGATATATTCTAAGAAGGATCCATGATGACTATATGTTTCTAGATAAACCCTACTAGATCAAAAAAGATCCAATCGGGGCAGTAATTGGGTTGTGCTCCACTGGACCTATACTGGTGATGGAGTCTATTAAGAATGAAAATGTCATTGAACTGACAAGAGCCAA
This sequence comes from Cunninghamia lanceolata, assembly GCA_027924645.1. Lineage (NCBI taxonomy): Eukaryota > Viridiplantae > Streptophyta > Pinopsida > Cupressales > Cupressaceae > Cunninghamia > Cunninghamia lanceolata. Next base: position 8,940,680 of record BSBN01000389.1, read on the forward strand.
ATTTGATAAGAGTACCTTGAACATAAATGATATAACTGATCCAGGTGTTAGATATGCAACTATGGGGATCTCATATAAAGTCTACTATACAAATAGAGAAGGTCATGCCACTAGGACAACAATCCATAATGCTTACCGGATGGTTAAGGAGGCAAAAATTTTAACCTCTGTGAGGTCACGAGGGAACAAATCTTGGAAAACCTATGGAGAACAAAATAAATTGGATATCACTTCAGGTACAGTACCTTGATCATCTGCCTTGCATTTTACTTTATGAATGAGCTACCTAGATTGAGAGGAAAGGTCTAGCAACAAAATGTATACATTGTAGTACAAATTAAAAGTCATATAAGGAGTTTCAGTGATCCTAATCACTACAAACAAATATACTAGGGTTTATTTAAAAAACTGCAAACCAACATACAAGCAAGAGATAGAATCCCCCCAAGAATTATGTGGTAGTATGAAGGAAAAATTACCTTTTTGGTTCATAAGGACTTCACTTACATGGAAGCAATTGAGCCTAGGACTGTTTGGATTCCTAGACTGCAATATGAGGTCTCAATTGAAGATATTAAGGCCTATGTTGACATTTTTCTTAGCAAACCCAAGGATACATCTGCTGAGAGGTTTAGGACTTATGATGAAACCATGAACAAGATGCACAAGAAAAATGTAGAGGAGCATCTAGAAAAGAATAAAGGTGAGTTGCATAAGAAATGGGGTATTTCATCAAAATCAACCTCTGAAGCCCTTGTGGAGGAACCACAACATGCTCATATAGTTCCAATAGCTACACAAAGACCAAGAAGGACTAGCAGATCTACTTCTGTTACTGTGAATGCACCACAACCCTCTAGATCAACTCAAACTGCCTCAATAGGGAGAAGAGTTGCATCTAAAATTTTGAGTCAAATAAAGGCAGGTGAAAAGAAGTAATCAAGGAGAAAGCAACTTGCAAAAAGAAAGAAAGTCAAGATTGAGGAAGTAGAAGAGAGTGAAGAAGAAGCAGGAGAGGAAGGCACCTCTCAACTTGAGAAGAAGGAGAAGAAGTCCAAGAAAGATCCTCTAGTGGTGTATAAACATGCACCTTTACAATTAGATGCTATCCTCAATGAAATTGTGCATTATGGCATTCTAAAGAATACTACAGACTTATGATCTAGATGTGCCTCTTAAAGACTAGAGCACCATTGAAAAAGCCATTGTAATGCATATTCTCAAACTTGATGTCCCCTTCAGTGATATTATTGAGTAGGTTCCAGAAAGACTCGCTGATGTTCTAAGGAAAAGAATAGAAAAATCTATTCAAATAGATGATGAACTGAGACAACAAGCCCTTGATAAGGCCAGACCTTCCTTGTCACAAGAAGAGAAAGATAAATTAGCTCAAATGCAGGCTCAGGAGTTGAGAACAAAGCAAAGGGTAGAAGCTCTTATGAGCATGGAAGAAGTAGATAAAGATAAATTTTAGAAAGAAATGAAGAAGTGATGAACAAGATACTTGAAGGTATGAAAGTTGTTGAGAATGTGGAGTAGCCCCATGTTTCTCCACCACATAATGTACTATCTCCTCCACATGACTTACATCAACAAGATTCCCAAGAGGAGAAATAATAGCTAGCAACACAAGATGAATAACATGTAGCACATGGTGAAGGAAATTTCTCACCTAACATAATGTTATGCATGATAACCCTCCTCCAAAGAACACTAAGAAACAAAGTAATCCTGAATAGCATGAGGAGTAGGTTAATGTTGATGTAGGAGAGGACTTAGAAAAAGAACAAGACACATCTTCCTCCTCATCTTTGGTTGACTCAATTAAGGTGTGCTTAGCTCAACAGATGCAAATACAATCGGTAGTTACTCCACAACTATTATAGTTGTCTATACTAGATGGACAAATTAACTTGTTTGGGATATCTCCCCTCCAGAAGCTACAATTGGGAGACATGCTCCAATCCACTGCAAGGCAAGAGATTATGTAGCAACAAGTGGAAGGAGTTGAAGTATTGGAAGAGGCAATCAAGATAATACAAGAAGAATTGGCTGAGGAAAAAAGAGATCCATCCTTGCCACCTACTCAACAAATGAAGCTTATGATGGAGTCTTTTAAGGCTTATTCATCTTTTCTAGAGAAGAAAGCTGAGAGGAAAATAGGAGAGCAGGTGAATAATAAAAGATTGGCTGATGCATTTGATAGATGAGCAAAGGCACATAATATTTTACAAAAAAATATGAAAAACATTTATAAATGTATTAAGGATGCAAAGATTTTGTAGATTTTTTTTTGAACTAGCCAGCAAGTACAAAGAGCATAAAGGATTAAGATGACTCTATTGAGTCACAATTAATTCAAGTGGTTAAAAAATATGATCCCTTGAAGGATAAAGATGGAACTATTAGAGTCCAAATTAAAAATATTCATACTCATTTGAAGCAGCTCCTAGAGCAAAGAAAGAAAATCAAAGGAGAAATAGGTTAGCTAAGGGAAGTAGTGAGTATGAGGCTAGTAGTCTTGACTATTATTCTAACTGAAGAAAAAAATGTGGCTTAGAAAGTAAAAGTGCTAGCCACTTTGGAAGAGGTAGAAGAATTGTATATTTAGTTTAAAAGTCAATCACACATTTTCTCTTCTACAAAGAAGAACTGGGACTCAACTCTTTCCCAATTGAAGGTGATTTACAAAAATGTTCTACCTTCCAAATGAGCACAAAAATTTGTGAAGGAAAGACAAATTTTGATGATTGTATATATATGTGATGAATAAAATAAGAATAAGCAGTGCTATTTTGATAAAAACAAGGCACATTGTACATAGTATCATGAAGAACAATTTTTCTACATCATTTTTGAAGAACATGAGGTTACTTGCTAGGGGGTGGTGGTACATGTGTGGGTTTAGGTTTTTGAGCCTAAGAAATTGTAGGTTTTTATTCCTATAAGCCTTTAAACCTAGGTTCCTAAGTCCTATTCATTTTGTCCTCTAATTTCGTGTTGACCTCTTGTAGTAGGTTCCTAGTCATTTAAGTTACAACTTGAAGCCTTTAAGATCATGAGGTGGCTGGCCCTAAGTCCTAGCTTTACCCTTTGTAGCACGTAGATTTCTTAAGTTTTAAATCCTAAGTCTTCATAATGGTCAAAAAGTTTTGTGTGGTAGTATGTTGCAGTGTCGCAGAGCATTGAAGATGATGTCATCATCCTTCTGTGGGGCCATGAAATAAAGACATATGTTAAGGAATTTGGGCTTATAGCCCCTTAATCAAAGATTCTAAATCAAGAACCCATGTGTTGCTAGGTGTCAAGGTAAGAAGTGACCTATGGAAAAGTTAAGATCTAATGGTAGTGCAAGCATGCAAAAGAATCCTAGTAGAGGTAAAGATCCACTGAATGATCACAAAATGGTGACACGTGAACTCCTCTTGAAAAGGTAATATATATATATATAAAGAAGGACACGTGGAGGCTTTAGCGCACTTGCGCAGACCAAGTTGATGGTAGGCCATTTCCTACTATGACACTGTGAGATGGAGCCTCGTGTCCACATCAGACAAAAGGTGAAGGAGTCAGTGAAAGAAGTACTCCCGACATGGCTCATTTCTATTGGCTGAAGACTTTTCATTGAGGAAGACTTGAATTCTCAAATTTGGTAGGTCAATGATGACCATAGATTTCATGAAGAGATAATTGGATCGATGGCCTAGGTTTAAACTTTTTATGGTGAATGTTGTAGGTACTGTATAACACAAATTTGAGTTAAGGCTAAAGCTACATCCATTAATGCCGCATACCCTATGCTATGAAGCTTCTTAAAGGTTGAAATTAGGGCTTTTTACATCTTTTTCACAAGCACAAATGGAGTCCCAGTGCAGAGTGAGATTTTAGACGAATGAGAGAAGGAATTTCAAGCTTCTATAAGTATAAAACTAGTAAGTCTACTCTATTCATCGTGCTCAGTTGTATTCTAAGTTGATTGCTTGTCTGGAGGGTAGAATATTGTTGAAATAAGAAGCCCTAGTTTGGTAGAACGTGTCTGTAACAATGAGTCAAACTAGTTAGCCCTCCACATCAAAACAAAGTTTAGATGAGGACCTTATTGTCCAATTCCTAGGGTCTATCAGATGTCCTATGAATGTGCATGGTCTCGTGGGGCTAAATGACAAAATTTTGGACATGTGCTACAATTGCAGAGATGCTATATTGCCTATGTTGGGTTGGGTTTTCTTTAAGCACTAGTATGATAGAATAGATTTCAAGGTCCCAGTTTGTAACACTTGGTGGTTAGATCTAGCCAAGTTTATATGCCATAACATGTTTCCCTATTGCAAGTATGTGCGTAATCGGTGTTGTCATTGATGTCAACATGTCTTTGTTGTCATTAGTGTCAACTGTGTCATATTTTATTACTTGTTTAGAAGCCTTATGTGTTGAGGATATTGATAAAATTGGCCTCTCTAGAAGAATCAAGTGAGTTATGTTAAGGGAAAATTGGAGTAAACATGAATAATCAATATATCAATATCAATAATACCCAAAACTCAACAAAAAAAGGAAATAATCAAGATCAAGCAAACAAAGACAAAACCTTTGCAAACCTCAATACTTCATAGCTTCTATTGATTGCCTATCTCAATCGATCTTGCATGTATGAATAAGGCCCTCAAAGAGTGCACTTCCTTGCTTTTTCAAGATTGTCAATGAAGAATGGCTATGATAGTTCTTTTGTAATGAAGATGAGCTTCACAACAATGGTGGTGATATGGTAACAAGTTGATCGAAAGCAAATGGAATGACATGGGTGCCAAAGGTGCACTGTAATTCCTGTAGAGTAACAATACTAAAAGCTTGGATGAATGAAATGGAAGAATAGGGTTCAATTTATAGACTTGTGAAAGAGAAGATCAATAGTATAAAGAGAATAAGAAGATCAATGGTATAGAATGGTTGAGGAACGTGTACAAATAAGAAGACAACTGTCTTGCTCTATTTTGCATGAGAAGAATTAAGAAAATAGAAGAATGAGTTAACTGAAGAGCCCAAGCCTTTACCTTGATAGTGCATATGTTGGAGCATGTGGTGGACAACATGATTATGTGTAGGTGGAACACTAGACATGGGTTCCTTATTGGATGGAGGAGACGAGATAAAGGATAATGGTTACTAGTATTTTAAGGAGGAAAACTCATGAATGAAAGCAGTAAGACCAAGGATATATGGTGGGGGATTTATAACATGGTCGATAATGGATGGTTGAGGATTATTATTGGTTTGATTTTCTATGCTTGCTTGGGAGGTAAGTGTCTCATCAAGAGAAGTGGAAGTTGTTGGATCATGGATAAACTCAGGACCATGGAATGCATAAAGTGGGATAAGAGGATCATCATGGTCTGCTTGATCATAGATAGGCTCTCATTGTAGATGGGATCTTGATCATAGATAGGCTCTTGATCATAGATGGGATCTTGATCATAGATAGGATTAAGCGTGATGGGATTAATGTGATCTTGTAGAGGTTCATAATCAACGATAATGTCCTGATCATAGAAATGATAGAAGTTATGGAGAGGTTGAAATTGGCTCTCTTGCTCATGGATAGATTATTCATCAAAGGTAGTATCTTGATCATGGAAAAGATATAGGTTACACATGGTTGGAAATTGGATCTCTTGCTCATGTATAGGTATAGGATCATCGAAAAGATAAAGGTTATGCATGGGTCAGATGGGGGTGCTTTGATCTTGATTTAGACAAAGGTCAAATGTTTCCACATGTTCTAAAGTGTGCTCTTGACATAACGCTTGAGGTGTTTGAATTGAAGTGGAGGTAGAGGTCTCTTGGATAGGAACTTGGTCAACAATATGGAGGTGTGATCGACCTTGACTTTGGTTCATGGTAGTAGGATTTTCAACATACTTGAGGGGTTGTTGATTACACGACAAAGTTGGGGCAATGGAAATTTTGGAAGGCTCTTTGATAAGGTCAAGGACCAGAATTTGGGGGCATGGTTGACTCTCTGCTGGTAGTCCTTGGATCACATCCTTTGTAGGCATTTGGGTAGATGAATGAGGTAAGGAATGGGTGGATTTGGAGTTCTCCCTAGCTTTTCTTTTACTATATAAATTTGGAAAACATTTTTCCCAAAACTCATCTAAGGCTTTTTTGGTTGTCCATTTAGAGTTTGGGGAACTCGATGGTGATGTTGGCATAGGACTAGTATGCTTTTGGATATGTGTCTTAGAAGATGGCGAAGGAGGACTAGTACACGAAGTGGTGTTTGCCTTGTCAAGAGTATCATTAAGACAGGACAAGAATGTATGACTCTGGGGCATGGTGTAGCTAGTACTAGCTCCTTCAGCTTGTAAGGTTGCAAATTGTTGTTGCATGGCTTGGAGTTCTTGAGAAATTGCTATATGACCTTGGGGGAGGTGTCTAAGTTTAACTGTAACTTTTGGTACTTGAGTTCTTAAGCCAGTTCTTCTAATTCAGTTGTCATCTCCACAAAAACTGACACAAGACCAAAATGGATACTCAGAAAGGTGGAAAATTTTCTCACACAAGAGGTGGAGATGCTCACTGTAACAGATGTATAGAAATAGAAGTGCAAAAGTAGAGGGTATAAGCGCAACAAGTTGTTATGAATGCGCAGTACTGGTAAAAAGTAGATGCACAACAATAGGTGATATATGCATAGGAAGTCACAGCAAATGCACAGCAGGTCGAAACAAAAGCACAACTTCATAAGATAAATGCATAGCTCTGGTCCTTTTGAATGTTTTTGCAAAGTTTGACACATTTTTTATGTTTTTTGGTTTCTTGGTTGCAAGATGGTCTTTTTGATATGATTTTCTTAATTATGGCAAGAAGACACAACAAACACAAAGAATGTTTTCATGGTTTCTGAATTTTTTGTAATTTTTTTGGACTCTTTTTGACACAAAAACAAGTACAATCCTAGGCTTCAAAGGACAATATAAACTGAATTCTCACTATCTCTAGTGAAGCATCTTCGGGAGGTGATAATCGTCCTTACCTGCACTGGCTTATAGGGGTTTTTGGCTACTAAAAACAAAGGTATTTAATAAGTGCAACCGTTCAAGTGGTTATACATGTGGCATCACTACTCTCCATTATGGAGTCTCCTAGCCTACAAGGGTTGTGCCTTGGAGGGTTTTGGGGAGGTTGGTTGTCAGTATAACACAACTTCACTCATTGTTTGAATCTTTCACTCCAAACACAATTTATTTATACTGGCTTGGCAGAGCTTGGCTTTATCTTGTTACCACTTAAGGTTGTTCTCCAAGGACAGATGAGTATCCAAGGGTAGGCCTCTCTAAAGGTAAAACACATGCGAAAATGATATGTCTAGCATTTTGGTCACCCAAGATAGGGGAGAGCATAGGCCTAGTATCATTCCCAAAAACATGAAAGAAAGTGGTTCTTTTCCTCTAATTAAAATGAAGAAAACTAAATGAGCTATCTACTTGGGCAAGCATAAAAATTTGTTAACTTTGAAGTGATAACAAGATAGCAATGGTTCAATTTTACCAAGATAGTAGTGGTTCAATTTTACCAAGATAGCAATGTGTTTAACTTTGAAAGATAGCAATATAGCAATGATTCAATGATATGCAAGATAGAAATGATTTAGTTACCACCTTCCTAGTTAAGACTATGTGATATTTACATGAACATCCTTTTACTTGTCTTTAGAAATCAAAATGTGAGTTAACAAAATGTAGCTATGTGACTAAACCAGTGCCTAGCCTGCAAAATAGATCCAAGAGTATTCCTATGAAAAAGTATTAGCGTTAGCTAAAATCACAAGAGAAACCATAAAACTCACTGCTTAGATCATATGTGCAAAAATAGAGCTTAGAAGTGTAGGAGTACAGATGCGCTGAGATAGAGGTCAAAAGCACAAGAATACAAAGTATATGTGTAGAATCAGCAAATGTGCCATATCAGAGGTTTAATGCGCTGAAATAGAGCCTATATGTGCTGAAAGATTGGATGCACCAGAACAGATAGTAGATGCGTGATAGGATGGGTCAAATGTGTAGATTCGTCCTGTGTATGGATTTCTAACACACAAAAACTTAGTTTTTCAGTTAAATTGGGGCTAGGCCCCATGGTGGGTGACAAAAATGTTAAGGGAAAATTGAAGTAAAAATGAATAATCAATATATTAATATCAATAATACCCAAAACTCAACAAAAAAGAGAAATAATCAAGATCAAGCAAACAAAGATGAAACCTTTGCAAACCTCAATACTTCATAGCTTCCGTTGATTACCTATCTCAATCGATCTTGCATGTATGAATAAGGCCCTTAGAGAGTGCACTTCCTTGCTTTTTCAAGATTGTCAATGAAGAATGGCTATGATAGTTCCTTTGTAATGAAGATGAGCTTCACAACAATGGTGGTGATATGGTAACAAGTTGATCGCAAGCAAATGGAATGAGGTGGGTGCCAAAGGTGCACTGTAATTCCTACAGAGTAACAATACTAAAAGCTCGTATGAATGAAATGGAAGAATAGGGTTCAATTTATAGACTTGTGAAAGAGAAGATCATCGGTATAGAGAGAACAAGAAGATCAATGGCATATAACGGTTGAGGAACGTGCACAAATAAGAAGAAGACAAGTGTCTTGCTCTATTTTGCATGAGAGGAATTACTAAAATAGAAGAATGAGTTAACTAAAGAGATTAATCAATTAAATGAATAGATCAATTAGTTAAGAGAATAGAACTAGAGAATGGAAATTGCATGAGGATGAGAAGATATTTTAGCTCAATTAAAAATTTAGAATATTCAATTGCATGTGCACAAGGATTTGAATTATATTTAAAGATAACTCAATTTAGAAGAAATGGACAACTTAAATAAACATTTGATTTATTTAAATTTAGAGAAGATATTATTGGAAGAAACAATTAAATAATTGATATTATTTAATTTAGAATGAATTTGGGAGAACTAATTAAATAATTGATATTATTTAATTTGTTGGAGGAATTAGAAGAATTTAGGAATTTTAAATAAATTGATTTTATTTAATTGTTGGGAGAATATTAATCAAATAAATAAATTTGTTTATTTATTTATTTATAGAGGAATTTTACTTAAATAAATATTAAGAAAATTTATTTGGGCAAAGTCATGTCATTTTTACGCATATACAAGTTACAGTGGAGTGCAGTATAGATAATGAGTTGTATGTTGAAGAATAGTTTAGTAGATTGCTCTGCATTTCCTTTTGCTTATAGATCTAGATCCATGGATTGGAATTTGTTCAAAGGGATGTCTAAAGATGCTAAATCCTTAGTTTGAGCCTCCGGTGTGAAGTTGTGAGAAAGTTATATTCACCACAATAAAGCTTTCTCATTCTGATTATTCTCTGGTGACGGGGAGAAAGTATTATGCTCTGTATTCCTCCACAATAAAGTATTTTTCTCTGTGGTTCTAGAGGGAAGTCTAGGATGACAATAAGTCCCTACAATTGTAGTGATTCATGTTTTTCTAGTCCGCAAGCTATCTTTCTTCTATGACAGTTGAAGATAGTGAAGCTCATGTGTTTCAGTGAGAAGATTCCTATGGATAAAGTGGTTAAGGTTCATGTGGTTTCTCTTGATGATTATAACATGCTTGTGGATGTCTTATAATCATATTCCTATCTTGATATTGGTCCACATTAAGGATTTGAGATTGTGTTCAAAGATTGTTCCCAGATAGTGTAACATGTAGCCAGTTTTGGCTGACCTGGTTAATCCCAGTGATTACAGAAATCTCTGGAAGATTGTGGAAGTGTGTTGTGGAGTGGAAGATCATGTTTGAGTCCCAGCTAAGGCATGGCATGATCTGCATTACATTTCCTTTGCATAATGTTGTAATAGGTTAGGACCTATTTTGTAAATGTTTGTAATGCCAACCTTGGAGATTGTTCCAATGGTTGATGATTGTGATGCCAACCTTGATGATCATTCCAAGGTTGATGAAGTCTATAAATACTTGTAGTTGAGTCATGGAAAAGGTGTCCTTGAGTGAAAATGGAAAGATAATAAGAAAGGTCCAAAAGGTAGAGTAGAGAAGAGGCAAAGCAAAGAAGAGGCAAGAAGCAGAGTAGAGGCAGAGTAGAGCAGAGGAATTATTGCACTTCAATCACAAACATAATAAGGTGTTGATCATGGTAGTGAATTTGACAGTGAGTCACCAGTAGAGTTTAACAGCCCTCAGGGTTTAACAACCCTTAATGTAATTTTTCTAGGTTTAGGGTTGAGGCAGTGAGTCTGCTAGACCTAGTTGTTCTTCATGGCAGTAAGCCAGTATGTTTGGGCCCATGGAGTGACCAAGCCTGAACATCATTATTTCAAGATTGCAATATATATTGAGAGCTAATCCTCTCTTTGGTTTTTCCCCACCTTGCGGTTTTCCACATAAAATCTGGTGTCTCTTGTGTTTAATGTTGTATCTATGGTTAAGTTTCTGAATTCATGCATTTATTGTTAAATCATAATAATTGTGGATAAGTGATTGATGTTTAATTGTAGAAGTGCTTAAGTTTTTGTGGCAACTGATTCACCCCCCTCTTAGTTGTTCGAGGAATATCAACAATTGGTATTAGAGCCAAGGTTCCTCAGAAGAAAGTTTAACAGCTTGAGGAAGATCCAAAATGTCTTACAAGAAGGAAGGGCCACATTTTGATGGAATGAATTATAGTCTCTAGAAGGTGTGGATGAAAATCCATCTTCTTTGTCTTGGCTACAAAGTATGGAAATATGTAGAAAGAAAATACACCATGCCTCCAAATGGTCTAATGAGTGAAGATGAATTCAAAGATTATGAGATGGATGTCAAGGCAAAAGATGCTCTGCTAAGCTCATTAACTGACTCAATATTGATGAAAGTTGTGGATCTTGAAATTGCAAATGGGGTATGGGAAAAGTTGAAAAATCTATATGAAGGAGATGATTCTGTGAGGGAAGCCAAGCTACAAAGTCTGAAAGTGAAATATGAAAGTTTGAAAATGAATGAAGATGAAAATGTATCAACCTTTATGCAAAGGGTTAATGAACTTGTCACAGGGATAAAATCCATGGGGGGAACTCTCGACAATAAGGAAATTGTAATGAAAATTCTCATATCTCTGCCCAAGTCCTACTATCACAAGGTGGCTGCAATTGAAGAATTCATGCAAGTAAAATAAGTTGATAGGGATTAGCTTCTTGGTAAGCTTATTGCATTTGAAATGAGAGAGTTTGGTGATGCTCTTCCAAAAAGTTGAGATGGCCTTCAAAGCCATTACTCCTGGAAGAACCTCCAGATTAAAAAAGTACAAGATAGAATCTGATGATGAGTTTGATGAAATTGAAGCCAACTTTGTGGATAAAATACAAAGAGAATCTGGTAAGCATAAAGGCAAATTACCTTTCAAATATTTTTCTTGTGGTAAAGTAGGTCATTTTGCCTCCAGACGTACTGAAAGAATTGAAAGGAATAGAAAAAGATATGGAAGCAAGCCTAGGACCCAAAAGAAGTGTTATTATGTTGAAGATTTTGATAATGATGAAGGAGTTTCAGATAATGGTGAACTAGATAATGTTAGTACCTCTGGAAATGAATGCTTGTTTATTGCTATTAAGGAAGATTTTGTGTTTACTAATTTTTCTAGTTGTGTGAAAGAGGAAAAACTAGTGGAAAGTGCTTTGGCTACTCAGATCAATAATGACAAAGATGAATGGGTTATTAATAGTGGAGGTTCTCACCACATGACTGGTGACAAAAGTAAGTTTGTGAATTTGGAAAGATATGATGGGGTACTAGTTAGGTTTGAAGATGATACAGCTAGTAAGATTTGTGGAAAAGGATCTATCTCATTTGATGGCAAGCACAATACTGAAGATGTCTTGTATGTGAAAGGATTAAAGTAGAATGTTTTGGGTGTGGGTCATTTTGTTGGGTTTTTGAGTCAGCAAAGGGTTTGCCAGTTCCTATGCTCAAGTAAATTTGGCCAACAAAGACAGGAGGTTGTGTGAACTGCCTCCCCTTCACTTTAGGTTCTGCTGCACCAAGGGGTATTCCTATAATAAAAGATTTATCCTTGACTTTCTCATAAAAAAATGTTTAACTTTTCAATACCAGGCAGAATGCTCTCACTTATGGACCAATATTTGCTGCATAGATCCTAGGGTGGCAATGTTCTTGGACATATCACACTGGTTGAGGATGAGAGCATGCAGGGTCCTAATCCTATTCCTATAGACTAATAGATTAAGATTTTGAAATGATTTATATTATGGAGTTGTGAGACTTTCCTTGACCCTTTGGATAGACAAATTCCCAGACCAATGCCATATCAAGGCAACAGAGTCAGACCTACTAATGTAAATGTTTCCATATGACAAGAAAAATCCATATCCAAAGGATCTAAAATATTACTGCCTAACATAAACATGTCCAAGAAAGAGTATTACCTATGACCATTCTTCATTAATCCTTAAATTTTACTGACTTTTCCTTATATCTAACCTAAAGCCTATTTAATCCACTCCTTGAGCAAATGTAAGAGGCCAGACATACAATGCAACACATGCACATTGAAGATCTTGAAAATCCTTGACATCTTTGCTCAAAAGAAAAGTAATAACATTGAAGGAGATAGTCATAAGCAATACACACAAACAATGTTTCTCATTTAAACTCAATCTGGATAGAAATATGTCATTCAAAAAATTATCATTTACAAAACAAGAAATACCTCTACGCCAGACAAATTACCAAGTCTGCAACAAAAAATACCTTCCAAAATGTGGATACCTTATATCTAGAGTGAAAACTAAAAGAACCCAATGAACCCCCATGTAGAATAGCCATGAATTCCTTTTTAAAAGGAGAAAAAAGCAACGGGCCACCTACATTCTGACAAACTCCCTAAATGATGCAGTCAAATCCTTACATCTTTTCAAATAAACAATTGGATTCTCAATAAATGGAGCAATTGGAATAGTTAGATTTTTTGATGAAATCCTGCTGGTGAAGCAACCTCGACCTCAATCAGATGAGAAGATTTGATATGCTACTCATGGTCGTGTTGAATTTTCATTTATTGTAGAGTGGGAACACGTGGGAATGGCGCTGACAAATAGCCACCCTAAGTTTAAACATCCACCATCGATTCGAGGTTGTCCCACATTAAATCGATGTCTCTAGGTTCCTACCACATCTTGAAGCTCCATGTCAGGACCATTGAAAACTCCTCTACCACTAAAAATGTACCACACATGAGACCCTCGCTTCGCTAACTTTTCCCTCCCTATGTATCAGTCCTTGCCACGTGGTACCATCTCGTAGCCTCATTGCTAAAGATGGCCCATCGTCTTTAGGCCATGTGCGACTGCACTGAGCTATCCACCTATTCCCACTTTATTTTCTTTATGCCCCCTTTATCCCCTACCATGAGCCTACCATGTGTAGAAATTCAAGGCCCAAGAGGTAGATGGTAGGCCACTTTCATTTTGGCACCACGAAATCAAGTAGAAGCCACCACGTGTCACTGTTTCATGTGCCTTTCACTTGCTATGCATCATAGTTTTGGGGCTTAGCAGAAGTGAATAAAACTTTTTCTTTTTAAATCCCTACAAACGAACCATGTGTCCCCTCTTACTTTTGAAACTTCTCAGACATTGACACTTGGTAGCTGACACTTCATTAGTCTAAGACTTTGATTAAATAGTGGTAGGCCCCACCACCTGGACAGATGTCACGTCGTCGCGGTCATGCAAGGGGTTAAGTAATGTCACTGATGATGATGCGTGATACTAAGATAACAAGCCATGTGGCATACTTGGGCCTCCTCTTAAGACTTACGACATGTAAACTTTGGAGGCGCAATAAGGGAACAAGCAGTGACACTAGGGAAAAGGGGCCAGTCACCTCATGACTTTGAAGGCTTTAAGTTGTAACTTAAGTGACTAGGGACCCATTGTAGGTGGTCAACTGAGGATTAGAAAATAAAGTGAGGGGCACACAACAAAGTTTAAGACTTAGGGCTTTAAGGGTGTAATAAAAAGGCCTGTAGACTTGACTTAAAACCCTAAACCTAGGTGGGCACCACTAGTGGCTCTAGTTGGGGACACATGCCTATTGCAGGGATGGTGAGAATTCAGTTCTCTGGGATGTAGACTAGGTGCCTTATCTATTGGACTATAGAGTCAATACTCAATTTTGCATTAAAATCACACCTTCAATCTTATTTGGTGGCCCTAGGCCCTCAAAAATGAAAAACCATAAGTCCCCTGTGTCAAATATTTGATTCTGATCTGACTGCCCCAAACACAACATGAAAGTACTGACATAATCTTCCCACAAAAAAACCCCGTCGTTTACATTTTTTACCTTTTTTTGAGGCTGCCCTTGTCAATGCAACCTTTATCACTATGACTATCCAAGCATTCATCCAGCTAATCCAGAAATTAAAGACACTCAAAATCTATCAAGTGGATGGGAGCATCAAGTCTAATTTCATCATACATTTGCATAGAAAGTGCAAGATCATCATAGGAACTTTGGGGCAAACCAAATGAACAATTCTCAGAAAAATAATAACAATCATTCATATTGCTCATTCCATTACCTGATTGCATTTCATATAGGCCTAAAATTTTGTGCCATGTCAATATACTCTGAGATAGCATTTTCTAGGAAACTTTAAATATTATTTATATTACTTATTGATAGTGACATCAATTTATGATCTAAACACCCATTACCACACACATATGAACCAGCTGAAGCAAAATATACACTATATATATATATATCAATATCATTCTCATAAGGGCTGGAGATCTCTGATTCTGATTTGTACATCTCCTCCTCAAAAACTAATGCAACACCTGGATCATTTAAAAATGCAACTGTCCCCTCATACTCATCATCATTTGCAAAAAGAAGGTTAATCCTACACCAATGAAGATCATGACTTATAATGTTTAATGTATCTAAAGGCTCATCATGGAGGGGATTCACTCTTATTACAAAGGTCTCTGCTTTTTCCACATGACAGTCCAACTCTTCTTCTGCATTACCAAATCCAAAATTATAAGAAGAACAAACCTAATCCATGAACTAATCATGGACATCACTTTCATTATCTGATTGCCCTACATACAAAATTTTGGCTACTTCAATGTACTCTAAAGCTGCATGATCTGTATCACTTTCCAGCTCTCTAATGCTTCCTAATGAAACTAATATTGAATCCTGATCTATATGATCACAACTTTGCACAACTAAATCATCAAAGCATGAACACTCCTTGCTAAGGACTAGCATATCAATATCACTTTCACATCTTGTGCATTCTCCCAACTCAACTTCATTCAAATCTTCATAAGAAACAAAATTATGATCATAATGATGCACATTAAAATGAGTTGAGGCTAAAAATAAATTAGTTATAGTGTGGGCATCGATATCATCTTCAGAGAGAAAAATTCTCAGATCCGGTCCCATATATGTCATTTGAAAAATTAGAATAATTATCATTGCCATCAACTTCGTTGGTTGGGCACTTTTGGGCGTGTTCTTCCTTGGCAGGGTCATCATTACCTAAATCTTTCACATTGTCAAATCTATGCTCAAAGCCACACAATTCTTGCACATAACATGATGGATATATCCCTTCACAATCTGGTGCATGACTATGGATAGCAAACTGAAATTCACTTAAGATATTGCTTTCGACATACATGCTTCCTGGCTACTCACATACATTTTCCAGAGGCCTATGAGGTATAATCTAAGCATTAAACATATTTACTTCATTCGAGTGCACTGTATCATTTGTTGGCTCAAATCTCACACTAGGATAAACATAATCAACACCTTGGAATGAAGCAAAAACTGGGACAATAGGGGTATAAGTGCTTTGACACTCAATTTTAAAATTTGAATCACACCTTTCATCAACATTTTGAGCCTTAAGGTAGTACACATTTGTAGAGAAGTAACCCTTGTGTATTCCATACCTCCAGTTGTTCTCAATGTCCATTGCAAACTGATATGCCTGATGCAATGTGGCAGGCTCCTTGTCTCTTAGTAAGTAGCTCGTCTCCTCATTAAATGCACCAAGGTAAACCTCCAAACACAGTGCCTCATTAGGTCTCAAATATTCTAGAATTTTCTTTAATGCCTTGATGAATCTAAGGTTAAAGACTGGGATCAATTCATCTTCTCCAATGTGGATATACATGAAATCATTGATAACCAAATATTTAGATATTCTTTCACCAAACTACTCATTGAAGGCTAATTGGAATTCTTGCCAAGAGCTGACAGAGCATGCCAGAAGATAAGAGAACTAGTCCCTTGCATCTCCTTTCAAAGACTGCACAAATAGCCTTATGATCACATCCTCATGATCAGTTTCATAATCATCCATCAAATCTCTAAACTATTGTAGGTGTTTTTCTATTGATTCACTTTTCACACCACTGAATGTAGGTAAATACTTTTTGATTTTATTATGAATAGCATTTGGGTAACCATTTATGCCACTCAAGTTGATAGGCCTCTATCTATCAATGCTGAAGCTTCTTTTATTACATGGCTAGGACTGATTATAAACCATTGTTGTATTTGACATGACACAAGGATGCAAGGGCTGATGATACATTATTTACACTTTATACAAGCCTCTTCACAACTTAGACTTCCTTTTACAACAATGACCTCAAGACTTTAAAATACAAATTGTTGTTTCAGCTTGCCTAAGGTCCTCTAAATGAGTCTTTTCAACAACATTGCATACCTCATTTGTAATTACAAACTAAAAGTTTTAGCAAATGCAAAAGTATGCAAACCTATCACCACTATTTCCCTTTTAACTAGTGCTAACTTCACCAAATAGGGAATCTTTTAAAACTTATACACCATGGTTTTTGAAACCAAAATATGAAAAGTACCTAGGTATGTTACAGCAAATAACCTTTCCTCTGGACTAAAAATATGCTGATCTAACACTTTTTCACATCCCTTTTTCAGGTTCTTTATATGCAGAGTCGCCACCTCCTTATAGAGGAATGAGTTTTATGAAGCTGAAAACTCCTTATAACCTTTCTTTTGTTTTGGGTTCTCCTCAACAGCAGAGTCACATGAAACCTCTTCAAAATATGCTGCAACCAAACTTGTCCAGGTCTAAAACCCTCTTAGAATTTGAAACAAATAGCCAGGTTCCTTAATTTTCTAGACTCTTCTCATGGATATGGCATTGTTCCCCAACAGAGTCACCATTTTGTTGGGTTTCTGAGTTAGCAAAGGGTTTTCCAGTTCCTATACTCAGGTAAATTCGGCCAACAAAGATGGGAGGTTGTGTGAACTACCTCCCCTTCACTTTAGGTTCTGCCGCACCAAGGGGGATATCCCTATAACACAAGATTTACCCTTGACTTTCTTATAACAAAAGGTTTAACTTTTCAATACTAGGCAGAATGCTCTCACTTATGGACCAAGATTTGCTAGATAGATCCTAGGGTGGCAATGTTCTTGGACATATCACACTGGTTGAGGATGAGAGCATGCAGGGTCCTAATCCTACTCCTACAGACTAACATATTAAGATTTTGAAATGATTAATATTGTAGAGTTGTGAGACTTTCCTTGACCCTTTAGACAAACAAATTCCCAGACCAGTATCATATCAAGGCAACAGAGTCAGACCTACTAATGTAAATGTTTCCATATGACAAAAAAACTCCATATCCAGAGGACCTAAAATATTACTACCTAACAACAATATGTCTAAGAAAGAGTATTACCTATGACCATGCTTCATTAATCCTTAAATGTTACCAACTTTTCCTTATATCTAACCTAAAGCCTATTTAATCCACTCCTTGAGCAGATGCAAGAAGCCAAACATACAATGCAACACATGCACATTGAAGACCTCATAAATCCTTGACAACTTTGTTCAAAAGAAAAGTAATAACATTGAAGGAGACAGTCATAAGCAATACACACAAAGATTGTTTCTCATTTAAACTCAATCTAGATAGAAATATGTCATTCATTAAATTATCATTTACAAAACAAGAAATACCTCTGTACCAGACAAAGTACCAAGTCTACAAAAAAAATGCCTTCCAAAATGTGGATACCTTATATCCAGAGTTAAAACTAAAAGAACCTAGCAAACCCCCTTGTAGAATGGCCATGAATTCCTTTTTAAAAGGAGCAATAAGCTACTGACCACCTACATTCTATCAAACTCCCTAAATGATGCAGTCAAATCCTTATAGATTTTCAAATAAACAATTGGATTATCAATAAATGAAGGAGTTGGAACAATTATATTTTCTGATGAAATCCTACCAGTGAAGCAACCTCAACCTTGATTAGATGAGAAGATTTGATATGCTGCTCATGGTCATACTAAAGTTTCATTTATTGCAGAGTGGGAATGTGTGGGAATGGCGCTGACAAACATCCGCCCTAAGTTTAAACCTCCATCGTCGATTCAAGCCTATCCCATGTTAAATCGATGCCTCTAGGTTCCTGCCACATCTTGAAGCTCCATGTCGGCATCATTGAAAAGTCCCCTGTTACTAAAAACGTGCCACACATGAGACCCTCACTTCGCTAACTTTTACCTCCCTGTGCATTAGTCCTCACCACGTGGCACCATCTCATGGCCTTGCAACCAAAGATGGCCCACCATCTTTAGGCCCCGCGTGACTACACTGAGCCATCCACCTGTCCCCACTTTTATTTTCTCTGTACCCCCCTTTATCCCCTTCCATGAATCTGTCACATGTAGAAATTCTAGACTCAAGAGGTAGAGGGTAGGCCACTTTCCTTTTAGCTCCACAGAATCAAGCAGAAGCCACCACATGTCACTGTTTCATGTGCCTTTCACTCACTACGCATCACAATTTCAGGGCTTAGTGGTAGTGAATGAACCTTTTTCTTTTTAAATCCCCACAAGTGCACCACACGTCCCCTCCTGTTACTTTTGAAACTTCTCAAACATTGACACTTGGTAGCTGACGTGTCATCGATCTGAGACTTCGATTAAATAGTGGCAGGCCCCACCACCTAGATAGATGTCATGTCATCGTGGTTGTGCAAGGATTAAGTGACATCACTGATGATTCTACACAATGCTACAATAAGTAGCAATGTGTTTGGGCCTTCTCTTAAGACTTAAGGCATGTAAACTTTTGAGGCACAACGGGGGAACAAGTGGTGACACTAGGGAAAAGGGGCCAGACACCTCATGATTTTGAAGGATTTAAGTTGTAACTTAAGTAACTAGGGACCTGTAGCAGGTGATCAATAGAGGATTATAAAATAAAGTGAGGGGAACATAGAAAAGTTTAAGACTTAGGGCTTTAAGGGCATAATGAAAAAGGCCTACAGACCTGACATAAAACACTAAACCTAGGTGGGTACCACCAGGTTAGATCTGCAACAAGGGCTATGATTTAAGCTTTAAGGACAATGGATGCAAGATTAGGGAAAGCTTCAGAATAGTCATTGCAACTGGTAAGAAGACCAGAGGTAACATCTATCACCTAAAAGGAACTGATAAATATTGCTTGTTGGCTTAGATTGATGAGAGTTGGTTATGTCATAGAAGGTTGTGTAACATAAATTTTGATAACATTATGAAGATAAGTACTACACAGGCTATCAGAGATATGTCTAAACTTGTGAAGCTTGCTAATCCTATTTGCAAGGTGTGTCAATTTGGGAAACAAACAAGAATAAGTTTCAAAAGCAAGGACCAATCTTTTGGGGGACTACTTGAGCTAGTGCATATAGATTTGTGTGGACCTACCAAAGTAAGAAGTTTGCAAGGAGAGAGGTATTTCATGTTGCTTATTGATGATTATTCTAGAATGAATTGGGTCACCTTTTTGAAAGAAAAACCTGAATCTCTTGATAAGTTCAAGGTATTTAAGGCAATGGTTGAAAATAAGATGGATTTGGAAATCAAATGCCTAAGGTCAGATAGAGGAGGAGAGTTCCAATCAAATGAATTCAATTTCATTTGTGAAGAATATGGAATAAAGAGATAGCTATCTGCACCTAGAACTTCACAACAAAATGGAGTTGTTGAAAGGAAAAACATAACAGTTCAAGAAGCTGCTAGAACCATGATGAAAGAAGCTGATCTTCTAGAAGAATATTGGAGAGAGGCAATTCACACCAATGTATATATTCTAAATAGAGTCCAAGTAAAAGGTAACAATTCTAAGACTTCCTATGAATTGTGGCATGGTAAACTTCCTACTATGAAATATTTCAAAGTTTTGGTAGCAAATGTTATATCAAAAGAGGAAGATCTAGGTAAGTTTGATGCTAGATGTGATGAAGGAATCTTCCTTGGTTACTCCATTAAGAGCAAGGCCTACTGGTCCTATAATAAGAGGTTGAATAAAATCATTGAAAGTGCAAATGTTAAAGTTGATGAATGTAAGCAAAGGTCTTCAGAATCAGGTGGATATGAATTAGATGAATGAGATGTTTCAAAAGTGGTGCAGCATGAAGGGAGCTCAGATGAAGAAGAACAAGCTCTAGTAAGTGCTACCTAAACTCCAAGGTATGTAAGACTCAGTCATTCTAAAGATCAAATCATAGGAGATAAGAGACAAGGGATATTAACCAGAAGAAAAACTATAGAGGAACATGTAAATTTCTATTTGATTTCTAAGATTGAACCCAAAATTGTGGATGAGGCTTGTAAAGATGAGAATTGGGCAAAGGTTATGGAAGAGTAATTGATGCAAATAGAGAAGAATCAGACTTGGGATCTTGTTCCCAGACCAGCAGATAAGAATGTTATTGGCACTAAGTGGATCTTCAGAAAAAAATGAATGAGAATGGTGAAGTGGTAAGAAACAAAGCAAGGTTAGTGTGCAAATGATATGCTCAAGTTTAAGGAATATATTTTGAAGAAACTTTTGCTCGAATGGAAAGGGTTGAAGCAATAAAGATGTTTTTGGCCTTTGCAGCCCACAAAGATTTCAAGGTTTATCAAATTGATGTAAACTCTACTTTCTTAAATGGAGAATTGGAAGAAGAAGTCTATATTGAACAACTAGAAGGGTTTTAGTCATCAAATCAGGGTGACATGGTATGCAAATTGAAGAAAGCCTTGTATGAAATAAAAAAAGCTCCTAGGGCATGGTATGCATAGTTGGACAAGTATCTGATATAGATAGGGTTAGTAAAGTTACTACAGACAGAAATCTCTACTTCAAAATCAATGATGAACAAATCCTAATTGTTGTAGTCTTTGTTAATGATATTATCTTTGGAGGCAATGAAGGTATGTGCTCATTTTTTGTTAGAGAAATGTAAAGTGAATTTGAAATGTCCATGTTTGGAGAGATGAACTTCTTTTTAGTTATGCAAATAAGTCAATCAGATAAAGGTATCTTGCAAGTATGGGCCTAACTGGTGTTGTCATTGATGTCAACATACTCCTGTTGCATTAATGATAAGGATTGGATGAGCTGTGTGCTGAAGATATTGAGAAAATTAGTCTCAATCTAGAATAGTGAAGAACAACGATGACAATAAGGTAAAAGTCTAAGATAGGATGACGATCAGAGGATGTAGATTAAAGGGTTGTAGATATGTGTCTTAAGGTGATCCAGTAGAGATTTCAGAGGTCCGCATGAAGATCTAAAGAAGTTGTGACCGCTTAAGTAAAACTGGTTTCAGTAGGTGTTTAGAGGTGACAAAGTGTTACAGACAGGTCCGGTGAGATCTAGAATTGTATTTTCCTATTCTGCAGATTTGAGGGAGTGTTGAGGAAGTCTTTGTGGAGTGTCAACTAGATTGGTTAGTGGTTTGAAGGTCTACAAGCATCTATTCCTTTATGAGAGTAATGAAAGACTATGTTCTTGAGGTTCCAGATGAAGGAGAGGAGGATTTTAGTAAGCAGATGAAGTGCGGATGTTCTTGGTGATTTAGGCAAGCTTGTAGAAGGATTTGGATCATGTCCAATTCATGTTTGTGGATCGCATTAGAGTTGGAGCTCATAATTGAAGAATTACTCCTGGATGATGGTGTTCTTCTTAAGATTGGCCGACCAGATGAATTACACATCCTGCAGATGTTCTTGTTGATGTTTGCTGACTTAGATGATCATTCCTAAATTGATGTCTTGTATAAAGAAGGGATTGCGAAGTCTTTTCAAATTTGTCCTTATGGAGATGAGTGTGTGGTAGCAAGGAGGAGAGTGAAAGGCAAAGCAGAAGTATTGGGCTTAAATGGAACTGATTCAAGCATGGTGAAGATGCTATTCTCCAATTCATGTATGTGATACTTATTTCTTTGTAGATAGTGTGTCTCTTGTAGGCAGTGAGCCTCTTGTGAGCAGTGTGCTTGAGCAGTGATCCCTAATTGGCATGTGCCATTTGTTCTTTCTATTCTTCTAACAGAGAATACATTCTTGGGTTAATCACCTTGTGGTTTTTCCCTTAACTGGGTTTTCCATGTCAAAATCTTGGTGTCTCATGTGTTGATGTGTTTTTTCTCTTGATTTGTTGCATTGTGTTTCCATGATTAATTTATTATTATGTTGTTGAATTGCTAAGTGGAGTTAAGTGTGTAATTGGAAGAAAGTTTTGCACAACTAATTCACCCCCCCTCTTGTTGTGTGCCCTAAGTCTAACAAGGTATCCTCGTTTCTTAGTCTAAGTATGTGAAAGAGTTGTTAAAGAAATTTGGGATGGAAGACTCTAAACCAGTTTGCACACCTATGATAACTCACCCATGGCGGACTAGAAAAATTACAGAGCTATGATTGGAGGATTACTTTATCTAACTCAAACCAGACCTAACATAATGCATACAGTGTGACTTGTGGCAAGATTTCAAGTATAACCCAAGGAATCACATGTGATGGTAGTTAAGAGAATTTTGAGGTATTTGAAAGGTACAATGGATTATAGTTTGAATATTTCGCTCATTCTCAATATGCAATTTCTACAACCTGCACACATAAACACTTTAGAGCCAATGTTCTCTGCAGTTACAAGTCCTCTCTACAAAAAAACTCACTCATAACTATCCTCTACCCAACAAAAGACTCTGGAAGATGCACCTCTCCAAGACCTCTTCTACCCACTTTCTCTTAGTGGAAGAAGTCTCTACACCTTCTACGCAACTTTATCTCTGATGGAGGGCAGCCAACATACATCACGCAAATTTAACTCTCCTCTACCCAACAAACACTCTAGAAGATGCACCTCTTCTACCCACTTTCTCTCAATGGAAGAAGTTTGTACACCTTCTACCCAGATTTTATCTCTGCTGGAGGACAGTGAACATATATCTCACAAAATCAAATTTTTTTCTTTTTTTTTTTGTAATTACAAAAATTTCTCATACTTTAACACATAGGAAAATAATTTGCATCACAAACTCCTCTCGGTCCTAGTGCATACTCTGCACACTCAAGATCAACCCACTTTAATACCAAATGATGCAGAACACAACATATACGCAATACAATTTTGCCATTAATCATGTGAGAGCCAAAGATTTGAAGACTCGAACATAAAAAAAAATTCTATTCATCAACTTTTCCGCTACAATGAGAGAAAACTCTCTTCTATCCAAGAAAACAAAAAAATCAAAAAATTACCTTTTTTGGCAGTTTTTGACAATTGTCAGATGTTGCCATTTTAGGTAATTTTACAATCATATCTTGAGAATCCAATTTTTTCCCAAAAACTTCCTAAATCTAAGGTAGGATGAAAAGCCAACTAACATCCTAAATTTGAAACATGAGTTTCGAGTTATTAAAAAAAGCAACTTTTTAAAAACTAGAAAAAAAACACTAAATTGCCATTTTAAGGGCCAAGATGAAAGTTTCAAGCCCCAAAAAAGTTCCAAGATGAGGTCCAACTGACTAGGATGGGTTGCAAAACCACTTTCCACCTCATAATGCATCCACCTATAAAATCTCGTAGAAAACCCACATCTGAGTCAAAAGTTATGACCTCCGAAAGTTCCTGCATTATTGATATCAAATGATACAATACACAACATACACTCAACACAATTTTGCCACTAATCATGTGAGAGCCAAAGATTTGAAGATTGGAACATAAAAAAAATCCATTCATCAACTCTACCGCTACAATGAGATAAAACTCTCTTATATCTAGGAAAACAAAAAAAATCAAAAAATTGCCTTTTTTGGTAGTTTTCAACAATCGTCAGATTTTGCCATTTTAGGTAAATTTACAATCATATCTTGAGAATCTAGTTTTTTCCCAAAAAATTCCTAAAGATAAGGTAGGACAAAAAGCCAACTAACATCCTAAATTTGAAACATGAGTTTCAAGTTATTAAAAAAAACAACTTTTAAAAAACTAAAAAAAACACTAAATTATCATTTTGAGGGCCAAGATGAAAGTTTCAAGCCTCGAAAAAGTGCCAAGACAAGGTCCAACTGACTAGGATAGGTTACAAAACCACTTTCCACTTCATAACGCATCTACCCAAAAAATCTCGTAGAAAACCCACATCTGAGTCAAAAGTTATGACCTCCGGAAGTTCCTGCATCAAGAATTGGGAAAACAATAGGCTAACAATTATTTGTTTACAGATAGTCAGTGTCATACATATTGCAAATAATTCTACTTTGCATTCAAAGAAAAAACACATACAACTAAGGTATCACTTCATCCAGTCAGTGTTGGATGATGGACAATTACGGATGGAAAAGATACATACAGATGAAAATACAACGAATATGTTTACAAAGGCAGTGACAAGGAAGAAGCCGAGCTTCTCTTCAGTTTTAGTTGGTCTTCAAGACCAAAAACAATAAAATCAAAATAGTAGGGTCTAGGGTGTTTATTTCTATTGGGAGCTATAGGGTCAGCGGTGTTATGATCAGTCTCCAAGTGGGAGATGATATGTTGTGGAGTCTGATCAGTCTCCAAGTGGGAGATTGTTGTTATATGGAGCCTAGTCAAAGCAAATATTAAATTTTCCCCACTTTTATCAGTGTGGTTTGCCCCCAAATTATTTAACAAGGGTCAGTGCCCCTTGTGGGGTCCAGGGGCAGCACCCCTAGCGCGCTCCCTATCGCAATACAGGGTGGGGTTGAGGGGCAGCACCCCCACGGCGGTTCGGGGGTAGCGCCTCCAAAGCCTCAAATGACGTAAAAAAACCTATTTTTTAATTGACATAAGTTTTGATAAAAACAACTAATGGTTAGGGTTTCTGTTGATATTGTATTGTAGCATTTGCAGCGGTATTGAGTTGCAAGGATTGCGGGTTGTAATCGATTTGATTTGCTAGATAATAATATTAGAGACTCTATTGGTGGATGTAGCCTAAGTTTGGGTGAACCACATTAAAAATTGTCTCTCATTGTTATTATTTATGTCTATTTTTCATTCCTCTATTTAGTCTTTATTTGCATTTAATTGATATCTTCTACATGCAATTTCTAACAACTTGCATTGGTTGCTAATTTAGATGAGGATGAGGACTTGTTCTTGGAGGTTATGGGTTTATGTAATGTGGCCCATATGACACCAATGGAGCCCACTATGTGATGTGTTGAAATGTGTTGGACAACTGAGAGGGGGGTGAATCAATTGTCCCAAAAACTCAAACACTTTTGCACTTAAACATTAATCACTTATCCACAATTATTATGATTTATCAATAAATGCATAAAATCAGAAGCTTAAACACAGATGCAACATTAAACACAAGAGACACTAGATTTTTACGTGGAAAAACCTAATGTGGGGAAAAACCATGGAGAGGATTAGCTCTCAAAATATATTGCAATCTTTGAAAAATGATGTTTAGGCTTTGTCACTCCACGGACCCAGAACATACTATCTCAGTGCCATGAAGTATATCTAGGTCTAGTAGGCTCACTGCCTCAATCCTAAACCTAGAAAGATTACAACAATGGTTGTTAAACCATACTAGAGGCTCACTGTTAGGCTCAATACCACAATCACCATCTCCATGTCTAAGATTAAAAGATTGAAGTATAATCGGTCCTCTACTCTGCTCTGCCCTGCTCTGCCTTATCTCCTCGCTCCTTTTCCTTATCTTCACATTTTTTCTCTAGGACAATTTTTCCATGACTCAATTACAAGTATTTATACACTTCATCAACCTTGGAATGATAATCAAGGTTAGCATTACAATTATCAACCATTGGAACAATCTCCAAGGTTGGCATTACAAATATTTACAAAATAGGTCTTGACCTATTACAACATTATGCAAAGGAAATGAAGTAAAGATGTATGTAGATCATGTCACACCTTAACTAGGACTCAAACATTATCTTCCACACTTCAACATGCTTCCATGATCTTCAAGGGATCTTTGCAATTACTGGAATTAACCAAGTCAGCTAAGATTGGTTACATGCTACATTTTCTAGGAACAATCTTCAAACACAATCTCAATTCCTTAATGTGGACCAATGTCAAGATAGGAACATGATTAGGAGACATCCACAAGCACATTATAATCATCAGGAGTAACCACACAAACCTTAACCACTTTAGCCATATGAATCTTCTCACCGGAACACATGAACTTCACTATCTTCGACTGACATAAAAGAAAGATAGCTTGCGGACCACTAAAACATGAACCACTACAATTGTAGGCACTTATCATCATCCAAGACTTCCCTCTAGAACCGCAGAGTAAAATACTTTATTGCAGAGGAATGTGGAGCAAAATACTTTCTCCCTGTCACTAGAGAATAATTAGAGAAAGCAAGTTTTACTCTGGTGAATGTAACTCTCTTAGCTCTTCACACCAGAGGCTTAAACTCAGGGTTTAGCATCTTTAAACATCACTTTAAATAATTTCCAATCCGCAGACCAAGATCTTAAAGAAGCAAGAAGTACAGAGTAATCTACTAGACTGTTCT
This sequence comes from Cunninghamia lanceolata, assembly GCA_027924645.1. NCBI lineage: Eukaryota > Viridiplantae > Streptophyta > Pinopsida > Cupressales > Cupressaceae > Cunninghamia > Cunninghamia lanceolata. The sequence goes on from BSBN01000389.1 coordinate 8,967,631, forward strand.
TCAACATACAACTCACTGTCTATACTGCACTTCACTTTAACTCACTTGTTTCTTCTAGAGGGGCTAATTTTCTTGATATCCTCAACATATAAAGCTTCTAAACAAGTAATAGAATAGGACATAGTTGACACCAATGACAACACTGATTAGGTACATACTTGCAACAATCTCCCCCTTTGTCATTGATGGCAATATATGATGTGAAAAACTGCAATAGCCATCAAGATAGAATTCTCCCCCTATCTCTTTACACATCTGCAATCTTTCTTTCTGAGTTTTTCACATGACTTCTCTCCCCCTTTAACATAAATGGAAAAGGGCACATACTTGCAATCTGCTACTTCGAAGACAAACTTTCTTCTAAACTTTTTCCTTCTGACTACTCCCCCTTACTTGATGCTTTCTCTGACTGCAACTTTGGTCTTTCTCATGAACTTCTTTCCTTCTTCAGTTATTCAGATCTTGCTACACTATTTCCTCTATCAGTAACACTACAAAACTTTATGTCCTTTATTAGAAACTCATATTGGCATCATCTATCTACTTCCCCTGGGAGATAACCTCATAATCCTCCTCTTTAGCAACCATCTTTGAATTCTACTTGCACTACTACACCTTTTTCTTTTTACCAGTCTGAATACTCCCTCTTAGTGGTACACATCAAACTATATTTAGTTCATGTTAGGATCTTCATGTGCATATCTTGTCTTCTCAGAGCCTTAGATTTGATGACATCCAACTATGATATTCCATCTTTTATCAATTTTCATGAGAATTTGTGAAAACAATGCATTTCCATAGATCAACACTTGTATGTAGCTTTTCTCCTACAACCTTCCCTAAGAATCCCTTATAGCTATCAGTTCCCCATTAATAGCTAAAACAATGTCTTCTTCACCTTGCCAAAATTCATGACCTGTCAGCCTGTCCCTTAAGTGCATGTGTGACCAATTGATCTATCACATCATGTCTCCCAATGTAGACCATATGAGACTCTATAATTCATACCCAACATTCATCATTGACCTCTTAACATACCTTTAGAACCGCAGAACAAAATATGCAATGGTGGAGAAATGCAGACCTTTGTACTTTGGTGTTGCAGATTGATCTTGAATTAACTTTATTCATTAGGACTTAGACAATTTACAATGTGACTTCCTAGAAAAATATGTTCAACAAGTGTTTTTAAACAACATACCTAAACCACATATAATGATTTTCAACTTCAGAGGCATACTGACCCAATCTCTATCACTTACTTTGCATACTACTCATACTTAGTCATTTTAGCCTTCCAGACTAGAGTCCTTTGAAGCGATCTTCCATATTATATTTTTGTGTCAAATCTCAGTACTAACTATCTAGCTGGGGGATTTAAAATTTTCAATACAGCTCCCCTTGAGCCATAGTCCACAATTTACTTCCTAGAAGAAGTATCTATTCCACAGTCTGGTGCAAACTTATCTCTTGCTTCATTTACTCCCTTCCTGACCCAAACCTTGTTCATCTCTTCTATTAGATCAACTTTTTCCACTAGTTTTCCCAATTCTGATTAATTATCCTTCTTCATGTTCTTACTTCTATAGAATTTTTCAAAATGTCCAGGCTTGTTACAATTGAAGTACATAGTATTTTTTTGTCCATTGTTTCTTCCATTCATCCTTGACCTGCATAGGTTAGCCTTATGCCCAAAATCATTGCATGTATAATAGTAGCCACTGAAAGAATCAATTGTCTTATTTGTACAACAACCTTTTCTCACTTGACTTCTACACTCATTAGCCCTATGTCCTATTTTATGGCATGCATAGCACCTAATAGAATTCTGACTTACTTTACTTCTGTATTCAACAACTTTATGACCAATCTTATTGCATGTGAAACACTAACTAGAAAATGATGGAACATTTTGATTCATCCTGTTTCTACACCAAGTAGCCTTGTGGCCAAACTTGTTACATGAATTACAATAACCATTGAAGGATGGGTACCTTTGAGCATTTGGTTGCCTAACTGATGGTCTTTTAGGTCTATTTCTTTGATCCTGAATCTATTTTATTTTATCCTTTTCCTTAGCATTCTCTTCTTGACCTACTCTAGAACCTTTATCTTTTTCAAGTCTCATGATTTCTTTGTCATCAACATTTTTTTGACTTGCCATTAGTCTATCATATTTGGCAACACTCACACTGAATTGGTCTCATTGAGCCCATGCATGTTTTAGATTACCTTTCAGATCCACAACTTCCGCTTCAAGATTTATGCATTCTTTAGTGTTGTCTTTCAAACATTCCTCATTTTTTTCTTCTTCTTCATTGTCTTCTTTTAGTTTTTTGCTGAAGCAACTTGATTTGCTCTCTCAACTCTTAGATGTAATCATTTGCTTCTGTTATATTTCCCTATAAATCCATGTTTTCTTCTTCTAATTTCTCAAGATTTTCAAGTGCAATTTTGGAATTGTTACTGTCAATATTGGAAATCAAGCATAGATTCATTTGATTCATAGCAACTCTGTGTCCTTCCACATCACACTTTGTCTTGTCACTAATGGTTTGGGAACCTTCTTGTGCTTCATTTTGTAGATCCTAATTGATTAAGTCAGAGTACTTTTGAATGTTCTCATTAACTTTGACATTTATACTTTCAACAATCCTTCCCAATCTATTGTTGTAATAGAGGTAAGCTTTGGTCCAAGATGAATATCCAAGAAAAATACCTTCCTCATACTTAGCATTGTCCTTTTCCATTTTAGTGAGGCATTTTCTTCCAAAGATTTTGAAATATTTTACAATGGGTATTGATCCATACCACGACTTAAAGGACGTCTTTAATTATTTGGTTCTTGCCTGAACTCTGTTTAATGTATAGACAGTGGTTTGAATTGCCTTCTTCCAAAATGTATCTGGAGGATTTACTTCTTCCATCATTAATTTTGCAGTTTCCTAAATAGGTCTACCTACTTCTTCCATTATCTTTTTTTTTTGTAGAGAGCTATTTTTCTATCCCATAGGTTTCACAAATCATATTGAAGTCGTTGGAGGTGAGCTCTTCTTTGCCAATTTTCAAACTTTTGATTTTCATGCTTAGCTCATTTTCAACCATTTCATTAAAAACTTTGAGTGCATCTAGAATCTCTGATTTATCCTTTAAAAAACTAACCCAAGTCATTCTAGAAAAGTCATTAATAAAAAACATAAAGTACCTGTCATCATGTAGGCTTGTTTTATTCTTGTAGGACCAAAAAAGCTTGCATGAATCAATTCCAAATGTCTAGTGGAAGATCTTTCTTTATTCTACAATGTTTTTCTTGACAGTTTTTGACATTTCCTGCAAATGATGTTGTTCAAGTAATCGATTTCTGGTAGGTCCTTCACAATTTGAACTGAGCTTGTTTTTATTAATTCATCAAGATTTGTATGACAAAGTCTTCTATGCTAGACCCAACTTTCATTGGTCTAAGATGTGACCCCAAGAAAGTCACTTTTTCTGAGATGATAGAGATTCTCTTCTATTCTTTTTCCAATTGCTATTGTAGCTTCAGATTTTTCTTTGATTTCAAGGGAATCATTCTCAAACACAAACTTAAAACCCTTTTTGCATAATTTTCCAACACTTAAGAGATTTTGTTTCAAATTTTTTACGTAAAGAACATCTTCATAAATTTGTCTGTTGCCAAAATTGATTGATCCTATTCTACAAATTTTAGTAGTGTATTCATCTCCAAATGTAACTAGCCCTTCATTGCATCCTTGCAGACTTACAAACTTACTCCTATCACTAGTCATGTGGTTTGAACAGCTACTATCAATATCCAAATAGTTTTCACTTTGAAACATGACTTCATCACTAGTGCATACTTCAGAACATCATTGATGATTGACATTATTTCCTCCATGAATCACTTCCTTGGACAATCTTTCATTGATAATTTTTTATGAGCATTTGGGTGCAATGATGAATACTTGTTTTCCTTTTGACTCCATTTAGGATCCCCTTTGAGTTGTTAGACTCTTTCTAAAGGAACTTGGCTTTGATACCAATTGCTGAAATGCATTGGACAACTAAGAGGGGGGTGAATCAGTTGTCCCAAAAACTCAAACACATTTGCACTTAAACATTAATCACTTATCCACAATTATTATGATTTATCAATGAATGCATAAAATCATAAGCTTAAACATAGATGCAACATTAAACACAAGAGACACCAGATTTTTATGTGGAAAAACCTAAGGTGGGGAAAACTCACGTAGAGGATTAGCTCTCAAAATATATTGCAATCTTTGAAAAATGATGTTGAGGCTTGGTCACTCCATGGGCCCAGAACATATTGGCTTACTACCATGAATTATAGCTAGGTCTAGCAGTCTCACTACCTCAACCCTAGACCTAGAAAGATTACAATAAGGGTTGTTAAACCCTACTGGCAGCTCACTGCCACAATCACCATCTTCTTCATGACTAAAATTAAAACATTGAAGTATAATCGGTCCTCTGCTTTGCTCTACCCTACTCTACCTTATCTCCTCACCCCTTTTCTTTATCTTCACATTTTCACTCTAGGAAAAGTTTTCCATGACTCAATTAAAAGTATTTATACACTTCATCCACCTTGGAATGATCATCAAGGTCAATATTACAATCATCAACCATTGGAACAATCTCTAGGGTTGGCATTACAAACATTTACAAAAGAGGTCTTGACCTATTACAACATTATGCAAAGGAAATAAAGTAAAGAAGTATGTGGATCACATCATGCCTTAATTGAGACTCAAACACGATCTTCCATGCTTCCATGATCTTCAAGGGATCTCCACAATTACCAGAAATAACCAAGTTAGCTAAGATTGGTTACACGCTACATTTTCTAGGAACAATCTTCCAACACAATCTCAATTCCTTAATGTGAACCAATGTCAAGATAGGAACATGATTAGGAGACATCCAAAAGAACATTATAATCATCAGGAGTAACTACATGAACCTTAACCTCTTTAGCCATAGAAATCTTCTCCCTGGAACACATGAACTTCACTATCTTCAACTGATATAAAAGAAAGATAGCTTGCGGACCACCAAAACATGAACCACTACAATTGTAGGCACTTATCATCATCCCAAACTTCCCTATAGAACCACAGAGCAATATACTTTATTGTGGAGAAATGCGGAGCAAAATATTTTCTCCCTATCACTAGAGAATAATTAGAGAAAGTAGGTTTTACTCTTGTGAATGTAACTCTCTTAGTTCTTCATACCGGAGGCTCAAACTTAGGATTTAGTATCTTTAGACATCCCTTTAAATAACTTCCAATTAGTAGACCAAGATCTTCAAGCAGTGAGAAATGTGGAGTAATCTACCAAATTGTTCTTCAACATACAACTCACTATCTATACTGTACTTCACTGTAACTCACTTGTTTCTTCTGGAGGGGCCAATTTTCTCAATATCCTCGACATACAAAGCTTATAAAAAAGTAAATAGAATAGGACATAGTTGACACCAATGACAACAAAGATATCTTGACATCACTAACAACACTAATTAGGCACATACTTGCAACATGATGATGATGATGGCATTGGTGGAGAGGTGGCACAATAAGCATAGCTCATTTCTACAGCCGACAAGTGAGATCACCATCACCCTAGAGGATATGTGGAGGATTCTATGCCTCCCTATCTATGGGACATGAGTTGGGTATGACACAGATACAAGAAAGGCTACACTGGATCAGATGTTGGTGATGAGAGATCTTGGTATTAAGGATGGGGAGATACGACCCCAACACATGTAGCAGATCTTTAACAAGATTCAACTAGTGGTGACTAGTCTAATTGGTGGGGTGCTAGTAATGGATTGATGGTCCTAGGTTTCTCTGTTGGATGGGGTCAAGTGCTAGAGGGAATTTTGACACATGGGGTTAGATATGCACGGGGGCCTTGTATGCTAGGACAACTATACCATGACATGCATCAAGTGGTATACAAGTTTGGGTCTAGTCTGGCAGCTGGAGTTACATGTTTACATGTGATCTTGGGAGCACATAGCAGTGATGAGACCTATCTCACCATGACAATGATGGGTTATACTTCTATGTTGGAATTAGGGCTAACAACTAAGAGGGGGGGTGAATCATTTGTCATAAAACTTTAAAGCTTGTTGCAGTTAATTTCTTCTTTACAACTTCTTAACAGATTAATGATATAATCATGAAAAGGAAGAATTAATAACTCATGAGAAACACTTGACACCAAGACTTTTAACATAGAAACCTGGTTAAGGGAAAAACCACGGTGGGGGTTAACCCACAAGGATTACACTCTGTTAAAAGTATTACAAAAAGGGAAGGCACATGCCTTTGGGCTCACTACCCAAAGCTCACTGCTCAAGAGAGGCTCATTGCCTACAAGAATGATTACAAAAGGATTACAGATTGTTTGAACTAATGAATAGTATCTACCAATGCAAGAATTTAATTCCGATTAAGTATATAACATTGATCTTACACACTTCATCTTTATTCTACCCTGTTTACTGCTCTGCCATAATCTGGACCTCAAATATCTTCTTTTCCACACCTTAATCTGCCTTTTTGCACTTACTCCATCATCACCCACATCATACATACCAATACACTCAAATCCATTGGCTATATATATCTGCCTCAAGAAATTCAATCACCTTTTTGTTAGCCTTATGAAGAACTTAACAAACAATACAAGTACTCTATTCTGGCGGCTGAATCCATACATCAATATTGATTCGTACCAAAACTAACACTTGCAAATCACCATACATGTTAGCCACTAATATTAAATCCCATACACAACTCACCAAAACACTTCTACTAGATCCACACAAGGATCTAACACAAGTCGCCTTGTTCTTCATTGAGTTGTTCTTGTCATATTAGGACCCGGTACTCAGATGCTCATAAGTTTTAATCCCTATCACCAGAGGCTAAAATCTTGGATTTAGATTTTCCTGACATTCCTCTACACTTCCTCAAATTTGCAACACACAATGATTAACTGGAGAGATCTGCTATCCAAAATATTGAACTCTGTCATATACCCTATTCTTGTCTATCTAAACTAGACAAATTTTGGAACTTACATCCAGTATGATTTGATACTATACTGCAGATGTGTGGAATGGACTTAGTTGCCATCAATGACAACACATGACATGCCTTGCAGTGTCTCTTGCCAACAATCTCCCCCTTTGGCATTGATGGCAACACTTAGTGAAAAATGACTAAGTGTCATGACTGACTCCCTCTACTATGTACACTTATATATTCTTCCACTACTCCCCTTTTGATGGATTCTTCATTTTCTTTCATTTTTCACTGTCTTCACTCCCCCTTTGACATCAATGGCAAAGGGTGGGATCTGTAAACCAAAATTTTCATAAGAAATTTGTATATAAGGTCATATATGTACAAATAATCCATGCATTATATTTACATGAACTTGAGGATATCTGCAAAACTATTTTTCAACTACACAAGTTCAGAGGCCTAACTACTTTTCATGCCATCCAAAATTGAAATGTGTTCATTTAGTAGGAATGCATGTGTTTCTTCTTTCTTTAGATCTATTGGATCACCTGTCTGGACTGCAACTTGAGCTTTTGATAAAGCAGTAAACATTGTTTCTTAACTTGGGGGCAATCAATCCTTGGAGTTCACACATTCTCTCCATAATATTGCTCTTTTCTTTAATGATTTTATTTATTTCATCAGTCAAGTTGATTGCTTGACACTTAGAGGATCAAAATTTTGAGATAAATTCAACAAATTTTGTTCCCACTCTTTTATCTTTTCCTCAATATCCTCAATAACTTTAGGCCAAGATAGACAAAATTAGTATACATCATCTCCATCGTTGAGAGCATTTTGAATACTCTTTATACTGATATCAAGTATCTTTCTTGTAGGAGTCCAAGACAACACTGAGAGGGGGGGGTGAATCAGTGTTGTATTATTTTTACAATTTTCCAAAATTGACAAATATGATTATCAGAATTAAACTACTATTTACTTGAACAATTAATCAACAAATGATTAATCACATAAATCATATTCGGTAAATGAAGCTATGGAAGACATCAAGACATGAGATTATGACACGAGAAAATTACAGAGTGGAAAACCCTCCAGGGGTAGAAAAACCACTCAAAATGCCTCACTGGCTTAAGTAAAGACCTCACTGGTTACAATGTTTAGAAGCACTAACTTCAAGGAGCACCAACCCCTAATTCATTTAGAAGCACCAACTTCAAGGAGCACCAACCCCTAACATATACTCAAAATCAAGAACTCAGAGGGATTCTCTGTTTCGATACAAATCACTTCTTCTTTCACGTGTGTCTATCATATGACCATACTTCTCTCATCATCTAAATTTTCTCTTCAAGAGGATATTCAAAATATATTCAACTCGGAATGTTGATCCACGCAACAACACTGCATACTCTGTATGTTTCATCTTTGTCTATTTATAAAGTTGCATCAATGCACCTAAAAAATTATTGTTAATGAAAAGACTCTTGATGTTCCTCTTCTCTGCAAAATCAAATTCATCTTTTATGACCTTTCATATTTCAATCAGTGTCTTGTACAAGAAAATAAAAACTCTTTTATTTGTATCCTCTTCATATCCACCTGCAAGAAATCCTGAACCAACAAATTACATCTCTATAAAATAAAATCAATTTCATATTTTCTCTATATAACTTTTCATCATCTTGAATATTCTTTTTGTATTCTCCAATCTGCAAAAACTATTTTCCTGCAAGAATAAAAATCTTCATATTAATCTGTGCATAATTACTTCAAATACTTTTCAATCTTTTCATCTTCTCTCTCACAAAAATCTTTTTCATCTTCTTCAAATCCTTCATTTTCAACAAGACTCTTCATATTCTCCGAGCATAAATAAAAAGCAATTCAATTTCCTTTTGCAAATATTTATTCATCTTCTTGTAAAAGAAAATAAATAATGTCCACCATAAAAAAAATGTCTTCATTTTTCTTCATTCCCTGTCAGAAATCTATTCTTCAAAAATATATCTTCAAAATGAATTTAATTCATTCAACCCCTGTTCATAAAAAAATTCTTTCCATATCTTTCATATTCAAGCCCAAAAATTTCCTTCATAATGAACTTTGCCTTCACAAAAAATATCTTCAAAAAAATTATATATATCATACTCAAAAAATCCATCTACAATTTTCTTAACAAGTCATTCTCCTCACTTTCATAAAAACTTCCCTTAAAAACATATTTATAAATCTCCTCCAATAAAAAATCTTGCCTTTTTAAAACATCAAAAATCTGCCTTTTTTAAAAAACAAAAAAACTCCTTAAAAAGGCTAAATTTTATGTCATAAAAATATGACATAATACCCACCACCAAAAATGGAGATAAATAGGAAAGTTTCTAAGATAAAAAATAAATCAAATATCATCTTTTTTGGGCTGCATAAGGAAATAAACTTCCCTCTTCAAAAAATATTCGGTGACTTAACTAAAGATCTTTAAAAAGGAACTTTTGGTGCCTATAATAATATGAACCTATATACTTTTTAGAAATATTTAAGCCTTTTCTAAGAATGGAATTTGTTCATCAAATCACGTTGTGGCTTTATGAACCTATGGTCACTTGAACATTTCAAAAGATCTTTCACATTTATCTCTTTATCTAAACTGGTGGTGTTTAGTAGGAAAGGTAATGAGCTAGTTAAACTCATGACACAAATACCTTCTACTAGGTCAACTTTAGTGATAACAACCTATTACAAATAAAGCTTTATAGATTGCATATTAGGATTTAACCTTAGAGATTAGAAATCCTTTAGGGTTTAGATCTTCAAATTAGAATCAAATCCTTAATGCAAGACTTTATGGACTTTGTGAGAGCTCTATAATTCTCTGCTAGTCTGAAGCAACTCTTCAACAATTTATCAACTTGTCGAACGTCCACCAACAGTGACCTCAAATCCAATGAACATCTTATCCTTGTATCAACACAAGCTTTGATCAAGCACCAAATTTTGTAACTCTGAATGAATGGTATCAACATCATTTCTCAACTACAATATTCAACACATGCATTGTGTCCTTTCCTTAACACCATAATAACAAGATAGACATTCACAACCAATGTGATCATCAATTGATCAATCAAGTCATGCAAACCTATCAATCAATTATGACTAATACCTTCAACCTGTGTCTGTCATAAACATTACACATATTGTTCTTACTTATGATGCTTATCAGTCCTTATCCTGAATGAAGACTTTGCACTGTTAGCAAGATAATAAACTCCATCATCAGTATAAGCAATTGAAGAACAACAACACCATTGATGATCGACACATCACATGAAAGGTATATACTAACCAAGCCAACTCAACTAACAACATCCTTATTGAAGGCATAATCAACACTCTTATCCTATCCAAATGAACAACTCCTAATTGAAGTTCCCAACTGTGAAAGACATGATCCTGGACAACCTATATACCTCTTATGAAGATGCACACTAACTCAACACCCTCAATACCTCTTTGACATCAATGACAAACTAGCACCATCATTTCTATCATTCCCTATTAGGCCCTTTAGCTCACTAAATCTCTTATCCAAAAATTCATTCTAGATTTTAATCTCTACAGACTTCTCAAAGGACTCAAAGTGTGTACTTACAGAATTTACAATGTTCTTTAGATTTCTAGAGGGAGAATTAGATGGATTCTTCTGGAAAGTTGGCATTATCTTCTCCAATATACTAGATACAAGGCCTAATAGCTCACTATTCTCTATGTGGGATTTCAATATCTTTTCACTTGCCTTAGCTTGTGTGAAAGATGTTATCTTCATCATTTGGACTAGAGAGAGTATCCAGGTTGATTGGTCCTTGAATCAATTCTAGTTCATCAAACTCTAGCATTTCTTTACTCAGGAAACTCGTCACTGCATCTGCAGTGTCTCTTGCCATAATTTCAAGGCCATCTTCCTCTCCTTGAGTTTTCTCAGTTTTAGTATCAAGACTATTTTGTTTGGGGGCATCAATATTTGCACCATCTTCTTTTGCTTTATCTTCCTTACCCTTGACTTCTTTCTTTTGTTGTGAGCTAACTTCATTGGGAATTTCTATTTCCATGTTTACTTCTATGTTAACTCCATCTGTTTGATCCTGGGTATCCTTTTTACCTTCAGCCTCCTCTAACTTCTAATCCTTATTCTTTTCAGAGTCATCTGGAGTAGGACTTAGTATCTCTATACAAGTTTTCTCCAGAGGATCATTTCCCTTTCTAGTCTCTTCTTCTGAAGTTTCTTGTTCTGAAGTTGAAGGATTGCCTTCCTCAACTTGTTCTTCTAAAACAACATAGTATTTATCTTTGTCTAGGGCCTTCCTCAAAATTTCCTTTGTTTCTTTTACAACTTCCTTAGTTTTACCAAGCATTAGCTTGTTCATCTAGATCTTTCTTCTGAATTCCTCCTTTACTTCCTTGAGGATTTTATTTGCTTCCCTTCTAGTCATTACTAGACACAAGGTGGAGAGGACATGTTCTCTGAGTTCTAGGTCTTTAGTGTTGGTAGTTTCCTTCCTCATCTCTAGTATATTCCTTAAACTTTTAGGAATTTCTTGCAAATTTTCCAATAGCGCTCTTTTGAGTTTATTCAAGTATAGGATGGTGGCATCCTCCAAGATTTTCTTATTTGCTTTATCAAAATTATCATAATATTCTATGATAGGCCTTAGATTTCCATGAATAGTAATTATTTTTACAATTTCATCAACTGTCATAGCAACCTTACCAGTTTCTTTCTTTTTAATTGCCTTTTTACTTCCAGAAGGCTGGTCCTCAGAAGCCTTTGAAGCCTTGGCTTTATAAGATCTTATTTCTTTAACTTCTTCATCAGTCTTCGTCTCCTCATCATCTTTTGTGCTCATATACAATCTTGTGGCCTTTGTTTTCTTTCTTTTTATTCCTTTACCAGATGATATGTCTTCCAGTTTCTCAGGATTGGCAAACTTTGGGGGAACAGGGATAGTAGTAGAGCTCCTAGTAGTCCTTAGAGTGGAGAAGAATTCTACTAGAGCACTTCCTTGTTTCTTATCCTATTTCTCCTTCTCTACCTTTTCGATTATTTCCCTAAATTGTCTCACAGCTTCCTTTGTGAGGCCTAGATTCTCATCCAATTGCTCAACTTATTTTTTACTTCCCTTTTGGTTTCAGGTTTTCTAAGCTCGTCATGCATTGTAACACTTAGTTCCTTATATGTCCCAAATATTTCAATTGTTGTGTTTTTTGGCTTGCTCAAAATGTGTTGAGCATATATATTCAAGATTTTTCCATCTACCTCATACCCCATGGGCATGATCCAAACAATTATGGGTTCTACTACTTCAATTAAGCACTGATCAGTGTCAACCATAAAGCATATTTCATTCTTGTACTTCTAAACAACTGATTTGGGGATTCTTTCTCTAGAATGCATCATATTCTAAAAATTCTTGAAGTATCCCCAAATAGCAATTTTTTGTGCTTTATAGTCACCAATGCTGCGTAGATGATCTCTAATCTGAATAGCTATTGGCTCATCATTAGTCCAGTGTACACCTTTTACACTAGGTACCTCATTCATAAAGTAGAAAAATAAACATAGAACCAATGTACCATATTTAAAGGTGGTTTTCTTGTCTTTCTTGATTTTATTTAAGTTCTCAATTAGTTGGTTCTACAATAATTCACACAAATCATAATCTGGATTTTCCTTTAACATTTTGTATGAAGCATATATGGCCATTCTAGAGATAGTGTTCTCCCTGCTAGAGTGGTAAATCTTGTAGCCAATCACCATAGAGGCAAAATTAACATCTGGTTCTATAATATCAATGATGGTCATTGCCCTTTTGTCAAACTTGGCACCAGTAGCATCGATCATTGTCTAGTTTTTCACAGCTTTTAGCATGGGTAATCCACCAGTTGAATTCAACCCAGTCACAATCTTGATAGCATCCTTTGTAATTTTGAATGGTTTCATCAGCCACAAAAGCTCATCATGCATTTGGCTTAAAACATATTGGACCCATTCATCTTCATCGAATGTTGGAACCCCATAATCTTAATGAAATGTTTGTCATGCAGTGCCTTATATTTTGGGTTTAAGATTGTGATTTTCATCACTCAAATGACTATCAAACAAATCCACATACCTTGAGTCTCCAAATTCATCTATGTTCGCATGAATATAAACCCTTATATCTTTAATATGCAGTACACCATATGAAACACTTGAAAATGTACCTAATGGGTTGACTTCTATTGATTTGTGTGGATGCTTCTTAAATTTTGGTCAAGGCCTTTTAGTAATATCAACAACCAAAGGTGTAGCCATTGCAAAAATATTACAAGTTCAAAGCTTCGCAGATAAATACCTTTTTCATGAAATTAGGGTTGATAGATAAATTCATCGGTCACACTTCAATTCCTTCTAATCTCAGCTCAGACACTTCTTCTTTCTTTCTTTAAGTGCAAAGTGATTCAAATGAGGAGTGAACACCCTTTTAATGCTCTGTAAAACTGAATTTGCCTTTGTAATAAATGCTCTACCCTAACACATCCGGTTACTCTATTTTTGCATGCAGTCAATCCTCAATTGCTTTGCAATTAGTCACATTTGCTTCTTTTCTTCTGGAAATTTCTTTAAAAGTTATTTAATAAGCTTCTCAAGCTTCAATTATTGTGCCAGATTTAGGCACCTACTTATTGGCTGGGGAAATTTGATCTTCAATGTAACTCCCCTTGAGCTAGAGCTCCTGATTTAATTCCCAGAGGAATTGTCAGCATCGAATTCCAGTGTGGACCCATTATTATTGTTCATAACACTTTTCTTGACCCATGTCTTTCTCAATTGATTCTAGATCTCATTCACATCAATTTTACCCTTGCCTTTGTCTTGTCTCTGCTCATCTAATTTTCTACTTTCCGGACCTCTTCTTTCATTATTCTTGCTTCTGCAAGTTCTTGTAAAATGACTAAATTGGTTACAATTGAAGCACACAACATTTATTTGCTTATATACTTGATTTCCTCTTGATCTACATGAATTAGCCATGTGTCCAAATCCATTTCAAGAAAAATAGTAGACATTGAAAGAGTTTCTATTTCCTCTATTTTTGGATTTATTCATTATCATACTTCTACATTCATTTGATCTATGAGCATACCTCTTACACTTGAAGCATTGACTGGAGAAGGATGGACCACTTTGATTTACTCTGCTTCTGCACTAAGTATCTTTATGACCAAATTTATTACAATTGAAACAATTTCCATTAAAGGATGGATACCTTTGAGCATTAGGTTGTCTTACCGAAGGTCTTCTAGGTCTGTTTCTCTCATTCCTTGGTTGAAAATTTCTTTGTCCAGATCCGGAACTTTCACCTTTCTCATATCCAAGACCATACTTGTCATCAACCTTTTTCTAACTTTCAAGTAGTGCTTCAAGTTTAGCTGAGATTATCTTGAACTTCTCCTTGTATTCATTTGCTTTCTTATTGTCTCTCATTTCTTGTAGATTAGACTCTAGGAGACTAGCTATTCCATCCAATCTACAGCATTCTTCAATTCTTTCTTTTAGATTTTGATTCAGGTATTTTTAAGTTTTCTTCCTATCTTCAATTTCCTTGGTTAGCCTCATCACCCTGAATTCCATCTCATGTTTTAGGACAACAACTTCTTTAGCTAACTTCTTACATTCCTTTGTCTTCTCTTTTAGGGCCTTATCCTTGTTGTTGTCTTCATAATGATTTCCCAGTTGAAGAGGTTGCTCCTTCCTCTTTTCATTGGATTTGCTCAATTTTTCTTTTAAAGTCTCAATGAAGTCTTCAATATTTTTTAAGGTTCTCTTGCAGTTCTTTGACTTCTACTCTGGACTGATCAAGATCTTCTAAAGTGAGTTTAAGTTGTCCTTGGAGGTTGTATTCATCCATTTTACTACCTTCCCAGATCTTCCTCAAGATGTTAAACTTTTTCGAAGGAACCTTGCTCTGATACTAATTGTTGGAATTAGGGCTGACAACTAAGAGGGGGGGTGAATTAGTTGTCATAAAACTTTAAAGCTTGTTGCAGTTAATTTCTTCTTTACAACTTCTTAATAGATTAATGATATAATCATGGAAAGCAAGAATCAATAAATCATGAGAAGAAACACAAATAACACACTTGACACCAAGATTTTTAACATGGAAACCCGGTTAAGGGAAAAACCACGGTGGGGATTAACTCACAAGGATTATACTCTATTAAAAGTATTACAAAAAGGGAAGGCACATGCCTTTGGGCTCACTGCCTAGAGCTCACTGCTCAAGAGAGGCTCACTACCTACAAGAATGATTACAAAAGGATTACAGATTGTTTGAACTAATGAATAGCATCTACCAATGTAAGAATTCAGTTCTGGTTAAGCACAAAACATTGATCTTACACACTTCATCTTTATTCTGCCTTGTTTACTGCTCTTCCATAATCCAGACCTCAAATTTCTTCATTTTCGCACCTTAATCTACTTTTTCACACTTACTCCATCATTTCCCACATCATACATACCAATACACTTGAATCCATTCACTATATATATCCACCTCAAGAAATTGAATCACCTTTCTATCAAACTTATGAACTTAACAAAAAATACAAGTACTATGTTCTGACGGCTGAATCCATACATCAATATTGATGCATACCAAAAATAACACTTGCAGATCACCATACATGTTAGCCACTAATATTATATCTCGTAGGTAACTCACAAAAACACTTCTACTAGATCCGCACAGGGATCTAACACAAGTCGGCATGTTCTTCACTGAACTGTTCTTGTCATATTAGGACCTGGTACTCAGATGCTCATAGATTTTAACCCATTTGTCACCAGAGGCTAAAATCTTAGATTTAGATTTTCCTGACATTCCTCTACACTTCCTCATATTCACAACACACAATGATTAACTGGAGAGATCCACTGACCAAAATGTTGAACTCTGCCATATACCTTATTCTTGTCTATCCAGACTAGACAAATCTTGGAACTGATTTCTGGTATGATATGATATTGTACTATGGATGTGTTGAATGGACTTAGTTGCCATCAATGAAAATACATGACACACCTTGTAGTGTCTCTTGCCAACAATCTATTCATTCATTTATATGATGGAGCAATGATGTGCAAGCGGCTCGGGAAGCTGACCTATTGGAGGAGGAATTTTGATGAGCTAGACACCATCATATGGAAGCCATGGTAGGATTGTGAGCTATGGGAGGCTGATGTAGAGTAGTTATCTTACTACTAACAAGACAGATACCTTTTTGGCAGGACCATGTATATCATTAAGAGGTTTTTTCTAGAGTAGGTTTTGTGACATTTCAAGTTACCATAGCCTATTCTAGTAGGAGAGGCCATTTTTTCTTGCACTCAGAGAGACATACCAGACTGGGGACCTAAGGTGGTGGTAGCTACAACCTTGGTAGAGTTTAATGCACTTTCCCCAGTGGTGTGGGACCCAATGGGAGGAGGAGATAACCCTGGTACTATGCCAGAGTATGATGCATATTGCTTGGTGCACTAGCCTACTAGACTGACCATCCTTAGCATGGTAGGTAGTAGAGATAGGTAAATTGTAGAGTTGGGAGGCAAAGGGCTATAGGCTAGACCTAGTAGGGCTAGGATACAGAAGTGGATGGTTGTTGTGGTCATTGAGGAGGTGGATGAGTAGGATGTAGGTTAGAAAGACATTCCTACGAGTCCTGGACATTCACATGTGGACATAGGCCAGCATGATGTGGTTATGGGGGAGGTAGGGCAATAGGATGATCCCATAGTAGGCTCAGAGTTAGAGTAGGTATAATGCCTATTATAGGTAGACACCCACAAGTGGACCAAGGCAAAGTTATTGATAGTGAGACTTCACTAAGAGATGGATGATGCTAGGGGGAGTTACACCAGGCTCAAGTTGTTAGACAAACACAGGGGCATGCACAAGTACAAGTGCTAGACATGATAGAGATAGCACACTTATTTCCAAGAGGGATGGGGCCTTTTCTATGAGACTTCGGGCTGATTCAACCCTATAGAGGGTGACTTAGGAGCAAGATACAACTTAATTGATGATAGGGATATATCATCCCACAATGGCCTTGGTTATAGAGCTATCTCATGTTTAACATGAGTTGACTCAAGCTATCAGAGAGGTAGAGTACTACAAGGGACTCTATCAGAGTGTCGTGTCAATAGAGAAGAGGCATCCCAACTTTAGAGAGAGGAGAAAATCAATGGCCTCATGCTTGAGGAGATCAGGTAGATCAGGTATGCAACCACCACCACCACAGCCATCAAGACCACAGCAGCCACCCCCATCCATAGGACCATCACCCTTAGGTGTAGGAGTTGAGCCATTAGATGGGAGCTCCACATAGACACACATTTTTATGATGATATTTATGCATATGTTATTGAGACTATGATGCATGTGAGCTATTTGTACATATGTATACATTTTATGGCTCTTGTAGCCCCATTGTATGACACTTAGTTATTTTATATATATAAGAGATAACATGATTTTGGATACCTATGATGTGTTATGGATGAGGTTTATGATGCTTATATGTTATGATGTATGATGTATATGCTATGGATATATAATTCTTATGATGGATGTATGACACATACTATGGTTATTGATTTATGTATGATGTATGTGTATGGCATGTATGATGATTATGGATTTATGTGCTGTCATGCTTATAGATGATGTTATGGATGATTGACATGTATTACGATTATAGATTTATGTGATGAAATGCTTTTAAATAATGTTATGGATGACTAACATGTATTATGATTATGGATTTATGTGATGGCATGCTTGTAGATGATGTCTAACATGGATGGTTTTGTAGGACTTCCATGTGGATGAGACACAAGAAGATGATGATGTTAGTATGGATAGAAGAAATAATGTTGGAATATAGAGATGATTGATTGATCTTCAAGAAATCCATAGGTTTTATTAGGATATATGAATGGATGGATGGAGCGATTTTGCTTTGATTATTCTTTATAAAATATAAAGAGAAATCCTTATTTTGATATAGCATATGGATATTATGCACCAAGGTGACAATGTATCTAATGCATAGGATGTTGACTCTACAAACAAATGGTTTGAAATTATTCATACCAGACATAATAGAACCTTTTTGGATACATGAATGGAAAATAGCCTTAGCATAGAATGATCCTAGTACACAAGACTTTTTCAAGACCTTAGATGTAAAGGATATTGATATGAAAGATGGTAATTCCAACACAGACAATATAAATATTAGCCTTGATAGGATAATAAGAACATCCCACAAACACAACATACAAAGTTAAGGACCATGCCCCAATCCATACTTTATCACAACATACCAAGATATAGAAAGATCAAGGTAGTCTTGATTAGGTACTAGAAAGGAACACAAGATAAACCTAAAAAAATTGACCAACTGACAAAACAAATAAACATCCATCATATCTCTTCCCAAAGAGGCTGCTCATTTTAGATTGGGCCTTATTGTAGGACAGATATATCCATTAAAGTCTTTGGATTATGATAAATGGATTTAGCAGATGAGGCAAGTGGTATGCAAACAAATGTACTGCTTCAAGAGTAGTCTTTTGCTTCTGATTTGATAAGTACTTGAGCTTTCAAAAGGGCGCATAGTTTGTTTTCTACTTGACTTAGTCAAGTCGAGGTAATAGATGAATAGGATGGATTATGGTAGATGGATGAAGTGAAAGGTTGGATTTATTATGGGTTGTGATGAATGAATCATGTTTATGAAAAAAGGGTGAAAGTGACAATTCCTCTCGAGACAAAATAAGGATCCATTCCTAGACCTAGGTTAAGGGAATCCACCCCCAGTTAGGTACAATATTTATTATGGAGAATGATGAATCCTGAGACTGACTATGAATGATGATACTAATGGATAACAAATGACACTGATAATTTCCAAGCCATGATATATGGGTATGTGGAAATGCAAAGGTCAATAATTTTATTATGGATGGATGGGGTTTTATTATAGAATGGGATGGAGTGGTATGGATGAAGCTTAGTAGATGGTGGATGCTAACTTTTACACATAATGCCTATTTGCCAGGTTTTCACTATGGTACTTATCTAAGGCATGTGTTTACCAAGTTTTCACCAAAGGATAGATTATTTTATTTTTGTGCTTTTGTATTTTTTTATTTTTTTGGATTTGTATTGTTGATTTCCTTTGTTGTTGTTTCATATTAGATTACATATACATTAGTATTCTACAATTTATTTTTAAATTTATAATAGTATTTCATATTTCCATATTTTAGTGGTATCCTTCATTTCTAACATGCATATCATGCACAATATTCTCATGTTGTTATTTTTCTTTATGCATGTCTAGGTCAAGTGTTTTCTCAATAGTGGGTTTACAAGAATGTTCTCAAAATTAAAATTAAAGATACATCATAAGAAAGCATGAAAGGATCTAGAAGAGAATCTCCATCCAAATGTGGTATATCATCATGATGCATAGAAAAGGTAATGAGATCCATTAAGGAGGAGTTATTAGAATATTTTTTGACTTTTTTTGTATTTTTCTATTTTTTTCTATCTTTCTACTAGGGATATTCTAAGGATCAAGCGTAGAATTTCTTGAGATGAACACTATTGATGGGTTCATCTAAAGAAATGCCTTTAGGTGTTGATAATGTATAAGCTCTTGATCCATAAAATGTTGTAACAATAAAGGGACCCAACCAATTAGGTTCAAACTTGCCCTTTTTGTCTCTATCCTACTTGTTTCTCTAATTTTATTTTAGAACAAGATCACCTACTTGAAACTATCTTTCCTTGATCTTCTTATTATAACTGGGATAAAGCCAATTTTTATAGACTTGAAGGTGATTAAGTGATGTAAGATACCTCTCGTCTAGTAACTCTGG
Organism: Cunninghamia lanceolata; assembly: GCA_027924645.1. Lineage (NCBI taxonomy): Eukaryota > Viridiplantae > Streptophyta > Pinopsida > Cupressales > Cupressaceae > Cunninghamia > Cunninghamia lanceolata. Next base: position 8,987,704 of record BSBN01000389.1, read on the forward strand.
CTCATGTGATCTAGCAATTCTATACTCTTCTCCATCAATGAGATGTTGCATGGAAACTCTAAGAGAAGCGAGCTCAACCTCGATACGTAAAATGGCCTGAGTACCATAGACTAAAACATATAGAGTAGCACTGGCTAGGGTTCTAATAATAGTGTGGTATGCCCATAAGGCAGGATTAAGCTACAAATGTCAATCACAACCAGCTTCATTGACTATTTTCTTAAAGATTTTCAATATGGTCTTATTGGAAGCCTCAACCTAGTTGTTACTTTGTGGATAGAAGGGGTGGAGAAGAAATGTTGAATATGGAACTAAGTGTGCAAAAAGCATGTACATCTTGGTTCTTGAAAGGTCATCCTTTATCAGTTATGATAGCAAGTGGAATACCATACCAGTAAATAATGTAATGCAAGATGAACTTAGCTATTTGTTTACTAGTAATGTATGTCATAGGGATGGCTTCTACCCACTTCGTAAAATACATAGTTGTGGTGATTATGAACTTATGGCCATTAGAGGATGATGAATGGATTTTACCTATGAGGTCAATCCCCACTATAAAAATGACCATGGAGTAGTAATAGGTTACAACTAGTGTGTTGGTTCATGAATCAAGTTTCCATGCTACTGACATTGAAGGCATTTCTTAGCAAACCGGTGAGCATCTTGTTCCATAATGGGCCAATAGTATCCTGTATGCAACAATTTCTTAGCAAGGTTTGGACTAGTGGAATGTGATCCATAGACACCTTCATGTACTTCTCATCAAGTAATGTTAGCCTCTTCTAAGTTGAGACATCTAAGTAGGATACCATCAAGACTCCTTTGGTATAAGTTGTCAACAAGGATAGTAAATCAGGAGGCTTAACAAATAAAGGTTTTATTCTAGGTGTTGGTTAGGTTTGATGGAAGAGTGTTATCATGGAGGTAATTGTAAATGTCCTGGTACCACAGAGAATTGGTACCAACAAGTTCACAGATTAATTCATTAGGTGGAACATTGAAAGATGGTATCAATAGTTGTTTAACCAAGAATTCATAGTACTGAGTATTAGTCAGCATATCCACGAGGGATCATATTGTTGCCATAGTATCTATAGATTTTTTATTCACTCTAGGAATTTGTTCAAAAGAGATTTTGGAGAAATATTGCCTAAAATCATCGACCATTCTTTTGTAAGGAAGAAATTTTTCATCTTTAGTATGATATTTGTAACCTATCAAATGACCAATTGGAAATATCCATAGACTTGTAACTGCTTGATGTTCTAGTGTACTACCATGTGGAGTCATCTACTTAAAGCTTTATATTTAGCAATGTTATTAGTGTAGGGAAAAGCTAGTCGATATGATTTAGGAATATAGTCACCCTATGGTGTGATGAAAAGGACTGCAACTTCTAAACCTATAATGGAGTAAAAAGTAACCTCATGCATTTTTACCTCCTAGTTTAGCTCTTAGGTCCCCGTGTTTACACTTTACATGTTTAAAACTTATTCTAAAGCAATTTCCCCCGAAACCCATGTCAAATGGGACTTAGGGGCTAGTTTTAAATTCTTATTCATGACCCAAATTAGCCTTGGGACTTGGGCATTTGTGCCCTAGTCCAGGCTGATTTGTTGGGACCTAAATTTAAGTTTGTCAGCATAGGACCTTTAAAAAGGTTTCCCTTTATCGGTCTTTTCAATTTAAATTGCAAATGTTAGGAAGAAAACATATATAAGTGAGTTTATGTCTTGATTTTACAGCTAGATGGATACTGCAAACTTATGATATTGAGATAAGAGATTTCAAGGCATTCATTGTGTTACAGAGTAGAATTATGTTGTTATTATGTTTGTTTGTTGTAGATTTGGCTTCATTAATCCATCTCCTCATTGTTTTGTTTAGTGTAAAAAGAGGGGTTTTCAATTTCAATGGATGTGTGGGTTAGATCCTCCTTTCACACCTTACATTCAAGGACATAAATCAAGTCAAGCCACAACTCTTGTAAGAGGGCTCTGCTACAGATTTAGTGTCACTTGGAATGAAGAGGAAACTTGGAAATTCGCTGATTAATTGATTAATTAAGTTCGATTATGCTAGAAACCCTAGTTATGCAAAATCATAAAAAAATAGATGGTTCATGACAAATGGTCACAAATAGAGATGTAAAATGCAGAGTAGATACATACCAGGTTTTGAGGTTCAAGATCCAGAAAAGTCCACTAGTAGAATTTGGCAAATAAATGACTATGTGACTAAAAGTTTTAGTCACGACAAATAAAAATGACTAAATTCTACTAATTTTTTGCAACACAACTATAAATGACTAAATAAATAACTAATTTGATCATCGGGTAAAAAACACAACTAAATAATTAGTCACACAAATAAAAATTAGACAATATGATATTAAAGTGGGTAAGTAGCCAGTAGGCTTTTATATGTGAGCATTATAGTGCTTGGAATTGTCTCACACTGTCAAAAAAATACCAGAAAATTTTAGGTAGGGCATTCAAATTAAATACGTTTGAGGAAGATCTATAGATAATTAGTTGATAGTCTTTTATATGTGAGCATTATAGTGCTCAAAATTGTCTCACGCCATAAAAAAATTGCTAGAAAATGTTTTAAACTCATCGGTTTTCCTATGGGCGTATTCCTTGAACCTCTTATGGGTGCAAGTGCTAGTGTATTTGCTTGTGACTTAATAAGTGAGATAGTGGAGAGTGCTTATTTCACCAATAGACAAAGAAAACATATTGATATCAATAAGAAATAATTTAATAATTGTCCATATATAAAATTCTTATTAGTCCCTGCCTTAGACAAGGATACTTATGTTGTTAGCTTGGATTATTTTTCCCTCTTATCCTATGCATAGAAAAACTCACTTATACAATAAGATTTTAAAGTTTTGATTTTTGAGGCATTTTTTGTGTAGGAAAAATGGACAAAACCTAAATTTATACAGTAAGGTTTTGATTTTTGAGGCATTTTTCTCAGAGGGAAAATGGGAAAAACCTAAATTCCTAATTGGTTGTTGGTTTTTTCTACTCATTGACATACTTATTTTCATTTATATAAAATTTGGGATAAATTATATGCAATGAAATAGAGGGCAACCAAAATATTAAATTGTTTTCTAATGTTTTTTGTTGTTTTTTGCAGATAGGAATGTGTGTTTTGCATGTTTGGATACATATGTGGCGAACATTTCTCTTCATGGAGGCATCAAAATAGGGTTAAATAGCTACCAAGACAAAGAAGAGTGTTTAAATAACTTATTTTCAAATGGCATTGACATTCTTTCCTATAGATCCCAGTCTATCCAAGCATCATTTCGTGGATTTGAACAGGTAATGGTTTAAAATATTGTTTTGTTAGTGCATGTGCCCTATATTTGTCACAGTATTTTTCATTGTACATTCTACATTTTGCATGTTTTGTTGTTTTCTAAGGCACGTCCAATGCATGCAAAGAACTAAACATGGTTTGCATTGAGGTGCCTATGCAGCTTGATCTCTCATATAGAAATTGTAATCAGTTTTTTACTCAAAGGCTTTGTGGCTCTATCCAATGATTGCTTTCTTTGTTTAGGCTAAGATTTATTACCATTTGTTTCATTTTAGATAGACACAGGCATTCTTGTGGCCCTTTTAATTGAAATGGGTATGGCACAAAAATTATGCAAGTGTCTTCATCTGACATAGCTGTGTAGGTGAAGAAAGAGTGTAGGGTGGCTGCGAGGAGGACAACACGCTTGTCAGAAGAGACCTCGCCCATGCGGGTTTGTGTAAAACCATTATGACAATGATTTCTCCAATAATTTGCTTGTCGATTCACAGAGAAAAGTTATGTTCACACACTCCTGGACCCCTATTAACTAGAGCATGAAGTTGTTTAGAGTTTTCTTTTTTCTCTATCTAGGCTAGAAGTAATATGTTGGAATTGCACCAATTGTTTTATTTTAGGGGGTTTTTGTTTTGCAAATGGTTCTTATATCATTGAATTTGGAAGGATTGTTATTTTATTATTTTGAATTTGTCATGTTCAACTAAAGATCATACATTGTACTAATATCACTTATGGTATCCTATGGAATGAGATTGCATACCTTGAGTGGGGTGCCTTTGTTTTAATCTAGTAGGTACTTAGTAATTTGTTGAGTTTTTATATGGATTTTGTTTAGAAGATTGTTGCCAGAATTTGTGATCAATTTGGTTTGTGGATAAATTTTACGCAAGGTTAGCATCCATGGAAATCTTTTAAGGAGGTCTAGAATGAGCTTGGAACATTTTTTTAAGTGCTTTTTGCCAGTATATTGTGATGATGATGATTTGAATTTGAGTCACGATGTTACTGGTGTGCCTTTGGAGTTCATGTTAAGTGTTGTGTGCACTAGGGATCTTATTATGTTTGTTGTTTAAGCCTATCGATGAACTCTGCACACAACTTAAATATATCAGTAAGGGTTGTGATTTTTATTTAGTTGGTAAGTCTATTGGTAAATTATGTATATATATTATACCCAAATGTACTGGTATAGTTATTTCAAAAAGGGGATTATTTTGTTTCTCACATGATCGGGAATTTCCTATAATGGCTACATTGAAACATGACAAAAAAGTTTATGGAAGCATGGTGGAAATGACCTTGAAGACATAATGTGTGTTCTTAGTAAGTTGAGGATGCATAAATGTGCCACATCATTCTTTCTCAGGATAAATAAGACATCATTCCTTGGCTTTTTGAATGGAACCCTAGACTAGTACATTGATGCAACAATCAATATATTGCTTACCTTAGAAAGTTGCATGAATTTATTTTGACTGAATCACTCATCCAGGTTTGTTATTCAAAGATTCTAATTTTTTGTTAGAAGGATTTTGATTGGGTAGGGTACACCCTCTTTCTAGGTGCACAAGTAAGACTATTTGGATATTATCATTTGTAGGGCTAATAGATTGCTTCTAGATTGTGTCTGATTCTTGGGTCACTTCAATCACATGATATTCAAAAAATGGTTTGTATTCCTCACTAGGAAATTTATCTATAGTTGAGCTTTGGATTTCATCATCCTAAAAAGCATGGATTAAAGTTTCAACCCTGTCATGCCCTGGTTGAATTTATATTCCCTTGAGCTGACTTCATAAGCAATACGATGTCAAGCCAAATGTTGCATTCGATTAAAGATATTTTAAGAGGTTTAAATTAAAGATTTAAACAATTTCAACAATGCCAATATGAATTTCTAAACAAGAGGCCGACATCAATTGTAAAAGGATCGACTAAAATATGTTAAGCGACCCGTATGTAATAAGGAGGTGCATTCTCTAGCAGATAGAACTCAAGTGCTCTGAGTATGTTAGAGACTATGGAGATGCCTTTTCTAGTGCCCACCCACTAGCTCAACATCATTTTTTTGTAGGTGGATTTGGATGCAATACACCTACCTCCTGGTGAAGACTTCGGCATTAAAAGGTGTTTGGACTTTTAGAAAGAAAAATGATGCCTAAGGTTTTGGATGGGTTTCAATAAACTATTTATATTTTTTTTCAATACCCAATTTATTGTTTAATGATTTTACATGTTGTCAATGATTTGTACTAGCTTTTATGTTTTCCCAAGGTTAGGGCTAGGGTTTTAAATTATGTCTTTCTTTGCCCTAGATGAATTTTACTGGCATTGTTTTTCATAGTAGCTTCATCTAATGGTGAAATTATCAGGTAATATATTTTTTTTTAAATCGATGGGAATGTAATAGTATTTATTGTTACAGTTGTGGTATTTATGTCAAATATTTTTGTATGGTTGAATTTGCAGATACTAAAAACGTGTTTCACAATGTTCAATTAAAAATTGCTAGATGATGTTGCACTGCTAACCTAGCTAACGATACATGTTTAAGGTGTGCATCAGGATGTTGTTTGCAATTTAAATCTGTCTATTACTTTGATGATGGAAAGCAATAGAAAGCTATAGGTGATAGCCAAGTGTTGTAGACACTAATTGCCCAAAGTGGCTAAGGAACTGGGTCTGGAGATCTTAAATGATAGTCTGTGGCAACAATTGTTCGTCCACCTGTGATGAAATAATATCCAATGTGAAATTTATAGAATAATGCTCTTTTGAAATTTATAGAAGATATATATTTTTATTATGATCTTATATAATTTTTGACAATCTAACCAAAATTTCCCTTTTCAGTTTCAAATAAAGAAGGCTTTCCCAAAATTTCATTGTATTTTATGGCAAAAATCACTAAATATGACCATTTGATCATCAAATTTAAGTCCTACATCTAATGGTAATCCCTATGTTATTTCTCATTTAGTTTCATATAATTGCTACATATAATTGCATTTCACATATTATTTTCTTAGAGATTCCAGGTATTTTTTTCAAATTAGGCCTATGCTTTAAGGATACTATATGTGCAGTATGATTGTTGGGTGGCAAAGGAGTTTGTTATATTTGATATAACTTTTGTTAAAATTTTCAATAATTCTTAGATGAAATAAGAAATTTAACACTATATTCTAATTTTCTTTTACATTTCAAAATTTAGTATGGCATGAAACCATTGAAATTATTCAAACATTTGACTATTACTTTTTTCTATATTTTAGAGAGTTTAGAAGGCAAAAATGAACAAGCATGAGAAAATTTGAAGCTCTAGAGAATTGTATTTTAGGGAATTATTTTTTTATATTCCCGGTATGTTATTCCAACCAGATCTGTGCTTATGTAGTGTGGTTGTCAGATGGCAATGACATGGGATATATTTGATATCAACCTTATTATAATTTTCAAAAATATTTACAATTTTTTTTTAATTTCAAACACTATACTCTACTTTTGCATTAAATTTCTAAATCTAGAATACCCTGCAACAGTAATTATTAAAACATTTGAAGCTAGTTTTTTCTATTATTAAAACATTTGAACTTAATTTTTTTCAATCTTTCAAAAATTTAGATTTTGTAACTGAACAAACAAAGGAAAATTTGAAGTTCTATTGAATATGCCCATCTTGATGTAACAACATTTTAGGGAATTCTTTTTGGAGATTCCAAGTATGTTACTTAAACTAGATTTGTGCTTATGTAGTGCTTTTGTTGGGTGGCAAAGGAATTGATATAATTAATATCAATATTTGTATTATTTTTCAGAAAAAATCAAAATTTTTTATTTCAATGCTCTGCTTCTTGTAGAGCAATTTTTAGTCTGACTCTGTTATGCCAATCAAGTGGTGTCTCCAATTTGGGTTTGCCTACAAAAGTAAAAAGAAGAAAGATGTAGTGTACTTTTTACTTAATACATAAGTGTATTGGAGTAAATATAAAATAAGATTTAATTAGTGTAAATACCATATAGATGATCTTTCAATGTTTCAAACTATATGTATTCATAGACTAATGCCATTATGGGTTGTTGGCAATGTCCAATAAGACATACAAGATTCTTGAAAGTAGAGTTGCTTGAAACCACAGACAACACTTCTTACTGTAGAATTTGAGGCCTAGAGGAAAATAATGGAGAGATTTAAGTAGAATTCTTTCCTAGATGATTCATTCAATTCATGTAAGAGTACTCACTTAATTTTGGAATTCTCATTGTCCTTGATGAGAATCCATCACAAGTACATTATCCTAAAATTCTTCCATAATGTATAAATCCAAAGCCTGCCCTACCAATGACTTTAGAATAGTAGTAGCAATTTTAGTAACTTCCTCTATGTACTTGTTATCTACAAGATAACTCAAAATATTTTAGGATGACACTTAATATGAGTAAATAGTGCTTTGGGCAAGGGGAAGTTGTTCCTATAGTCAACACAAGCTTGACAGACAAGTTCATCCTGAACTCCCCATTTCTCTACCTCCTACTAAGCTTTGTTTCATTCAAAGCATGTACAGACACACATCTTGTGATCACCCATATCCTCCTATCCAACTTCTTTTTTTTGTATTTTTGACAGCCTTGTGCTAGTCTTCCTCTATTTCTTCCCCTTCCTTTTCAATACTACCACATTAAATCTACTTGTCAATACCTTAAATTCTTTCACCTAGATATCTGTTGATGAACAATAACCCCCACAAACAATTGCATGTTAGAGGGCTGTCCATTAAACCTACCTAGCCCCCTAGACTCTCATATACCCTCAGCTAAAGACTACCACAAAATATTCAAACATGGCACAGGCTACTACTGTTATTCTTTTTTCCATGCATGTTGGACTTGGAAATCACCACATAATTTTCTTCCTTAAAACTAATCTTAGAAATAGAAATAGGAAAGCTCCCTGATTTAGAAACCATCACAAAATTGCCTCTAACTACCTTGCAATTAGTCTCCCTCATCACTAAGATTGGATTGAGAAGAGTTCTAGATAGATTGAGAAGAGATGTAGATATTTTTGCTAAGATTTTTTAGATAGACAAAAGAAAGGTCCAAGGTCCACCATGCCTGGTGCCTTGCACACATAACTATGCTCAAACTACAGGGTAGCTAACATCATAGGAGACTACCCTATGTACCCACATCTCACTATTATTTGCTCACAAAAAGCATATTGGAGAAGGCATAATGCTTATATTTCATTGATAAAAAGAAGTGTTACAACTATACTGTATATCGAAAAATTTGGATTTGTAAATGGAAATGATCAAACAATTGAAATGCATAACCTAAACCCAAATAATTCAATACCTTGAAGATGTAAGATGAGCTCGATTGATCAATTTGTTGTGTTGGTTGCTCGATTCTGCAGCATAACATTAAGATGAAGGTGCTAGAATGAATGATAGATGAAGGATGCAAAGGCTCTAATGGTATTTCAACAGCATAATGTTACTTGAAGCTCAATGCATTCTAATGGCTTATGAAGGGTTTGATTTATAGAAAAGGCTTGGTTCAAATGGATGGCTGAGATTAAAAAGCTAATTGATTGATGTGGACGGCTAGGATTGATTTGGTTATTCCCACTCTTCAAGGGAGTTGTAGTCATTTGACAAGTGTCAAGGAGGATAGGGCTCATGTGTGCTTGTGTACATAAAAAGTACTACATATAAAAGATCTTAAATAAAAGGATGTAGTACCATTTATCTTTTTTAAATGAAAGAGGCACACATGTCGGCTAAATGATAAGATAAATTAATTAAATAAATAAAATTTATTTAATTAATTGGAAATTCGGCTTATGATGAGAACTTAATTCAAATAAAATATTTGAATTAGTTGGGATATGAGTTGGATATTAATTAAATAAAATTTATTTAATTAATTGGATAGTGGGATTAGGATATGATTGGGATATGAGGTTGAAATTAATTAAATAAATAAAATTTATTTAATTAATTGGAAAGTGGGATTAGGATGGGATTGAATGGGATTTTAATTAAATAAATAAAATTTATTTAATTAATTGGCTAATGGAATAAGTGGGGTTAAGAGTGGGATTTAGGACAAAATGCTACATGATGTTTAAGTGATGTTTTTGACTAGGTGTTGTAGGACATGGACAAAGTTGGCACAAATTTGGGTGTCTACATTTTGCCCCTCTTTGAGATGATGTTCGAGATGATAAGCTTTATGTTGAGTAACATCATTTCAAAGAAGCTATGGTATGGATAGAGGATAGGATAGTGATGATGATGTAACGATGAAATGGGATAATGATGCCCCCTCGAGAGGATAGGTGGGTTGGACAAACACGGGTATGCTCTCGAAAAGAAATGGCTTGGCTGCAAAAGAAAGATCAGGGGATAGATAAAAGAAATGAAGGATGCGTTATGCTGCAATGGAAGTGAGCAACCAGGATGTTTGATATAGCACTAGACGTTATGCACCAAGGTATAAGGAACCAGGGTGACGATGTGTCTTGTGCCCCAGCGTAATACAACCTTGTCTGGATACAAGATATGAATATTAGCTGGAAAGTTATAGATGTGATACAAATGCAAGATAAAATGATAACACACACAAGCAAGCAAGCAAGCATGCATAGATGATTCAAAAACAAACAAGGTATTGCCCCTGTCAAGCTATAAACCAATGATTGATTGATTGATTTGATGGTGATAGTTGAGAGTGTTGTCATTGTGGGGAAAGCTATATCCCTAGATCAACACAAGGTTGTTTGCTGAGTTGGTTGGTTGGTTGGCTAATTGATTTGGCTTACAACAAGGCTAGGATCAAGACCATGGATTGTGATTGGATAACTTGGCTTGATTGATCAACTTTCTTGGTATGGATTAAGAATGGCTTGCACTTGGATCATTGTTTGGAATAATTGGATTGATTTGATTAGATGAAAGGATGATGAGATTGATGAAATGTTGATGATTGATTTGAAGGAAATGGATTGATTGAATGATAGATTGATTGGAAGAAGTTGTTTATTGATGATGTAGAAGATAGATGATAGAAGAAATGATGAGAGGAGAAAAATAAAAATCGCTCGTGCCTGAATCTGAGCACTTCCTTCGTACTCCAGACTGCCTACATACCCTATATCCACGGGATCAAGGCACTTAACGATGGAAATGAGATGTAGTTCTGATGTTGTGTTTTATTGATGAGATGATAAAAATGGATTGAGATTGATGAAATATTGATGATGTGATGATATGTGGTGGATTGAGCTACTTTTGATTTGCTGAAGTTATTGGATTTGTTTTGATGGCTAGCTTGATGTGCTTTGGTGTTGATGTTGGCTATTGCTGGGTTGATTGTTTTGATGATTGGATTGTTTTAAATGATGATAGTGATGGTGTGATGATTAGAGTGTCCACTCAATCTAAGCATAAGCAAGTGTTCTCAGTATGCTCAAAGGATGCAAAACAAACAAGGTAGTGCCCTTGTCAAGTCATAAACCAATAATTGATTGTTTGTTGGATGATGATAGTGTTGTCATTGCGGGGAAAGCTATATCCCTAGATCAACACAAGGATGTGGGAACGCTATATCCCATTGATGATGATTGATGATGATTGATTGGGCTCATGACAAGATTAGGATCAAAACCTATTGATTTGATTTGGATAATGTTCCTTGATTGATTGGCTTGCTTGATATGGATTAATGTGACTTGGATTTAAGATCATTGCTTAGATTGATTTGATTGATATGATTAGAAGAAGTGATTGATTGAAATGGATGAATGAATGTTATTGATAAGAAGAATTGATGATGATGATTTTGATTGAATGTTGATGGAGTGGATTGTTTGGGATTGATGATGATTGGTTTTATTGCTTGGATTTTTTGTTGGATATTTAATTTTTTTGGATTTTTGAGAATATTTTGATTTTTTTGGTTTTTTAAGAATATTTGATTTTTTTTTTTTTGTTTTTGGATGTTTGGGATGTCAATGGATTTACAATTTGGGTAGCCTTTGTGCTTGATACCAATGACAAGGGAAGACCAAGTCTAGGTGCAAGGGATGGATAAAAGGATGGGCTCATAGTAAATGGGATGAAAGGCTGATGAGAGTTGGATGGATAGAAGAGAGGATAGGCCATATAAGGTATGTATGCATGCCTCATGAAAAATGGATAGGTAGGCTATAGTGGAAAGCTCATGATAGATGTAAAGCTCGTGATAAGGATACGCCATAGTGGATGGATCATAAGGGAGCTAGGATGTGATCTCCAAAGGCTATGTTGCATAGGAAGAACTTACCCCATTCTAGATGGTAATGCTTAGGATTTAACATGACAAAGTTCATGACCAAGGGATGACATGATGGATTGGTTTAAATGGGATGGAAGGTTCATAGATAGGACTTGGTTTGGAAAGGAGGTATGTCAAGAAATATCCAAACATGTTTCAACATTTTTCCCCTATGTCTTCATCAAGATCAAAAGGTGGAAGAATGGATAAATGGGTTCAATAGGATAGGCATGTTTATATAATGGCTAAGGATGGTAGGATGACAAGATAGGATAAGATAGGATGGAAAATGATATAATGGGATAGATAGTTTGGAAATGGATAGGTTGGATGAGACAATGTGCCCCCAAGTGTAAGTGATATAGAAGATCAACCTACACATGACGCCTGTTTGCCAAGTTTTCATCATGGTACTTATCCAAGGTGCCTGTTTACCAGGTTTTCACCGTTGGACGAAGGGCTTTCTCTTTACTTTTTTGATTTTTTTCTTTCTTTTGCCTTTTTTTTTTTGGCTTTTAGATGGGTTGACAATTACACATGGCACCTGTTTGCTAGGTTTTCACCATGGTAATGGATAGGAGGGACTCAACTGTCTAGTTCTAGTTCGATGGATGTTGGTAGTCCCGTTAGAGATGGATGTCCTCGCATGGACCATGTCATTATGCTCATAGATGTTGATAAGGGATTGCGTCGATGGGAGATGGATTAGGTAGATAGTGGATTATAAAAGGTTCATGCAAGGATGGATCCATGGATAAAAGGCTTATGCAAAAGCATGGACCATAGGAAGGTGATGGGGAAGATATGTAGGATAATGGATGAAGGATGGGGAGATATAGTTATGTGGAGGTGTTGTGGAGTGGAAGGGAACCATGACCAATGGTTGCACACACTGTGATAAACATTGAAGCTTTTGATGAGATGGTGGTGTAGGAAGCAATGGAGATGTTTGCTTAGGAGATGGTTGATGAAGTGATTTAGGAACCCACATAGATTTAGTATTTTTAGTGCTTTTGTTTTGCTTGTGGGATTTTTGAAGGGAATGGAAGTTTTGGATGGAAATAGGCTTTTGGATGGAGGTAGGTGATTGGGATTCTTGAGATGTGGAGGAGGATGCCTCATTTGACTTGCTAGCTATTTGCTTAGGAACCCAAACCATTTTGCTTTTGGGCTTTGCTTTTGGAGGTAAGGGTTTGGATGGTTGCTTAGATGTGGATGAGGATGCCTCATTCGCTTTGCTAGCTGTTTGCTTAGGAACCCAAACCATTTTGCTTTTGGGCTTTGCTTTTGGAGGTAAGGGTTTGGATAGCTTTTTGGATTGCTTTTCTTTGGTTCTTTGCATTGATTTTTCATGTTTGTGCCCTAAGGCATGAGAGTCCTTAGGATTTTTGGTAGGACTTTTAGCTTTATAGGTAGAGGCATCAAAATTTCTGCTTTTGAATCCCATGGGGTGGGTGGAGTGGATGGAATGATTGGAAGCTTTATGCTTAAACGATGTGTGCTTTTGTTGGCCATGATTAGGGATGTAAGGATACTTATGAATGATATGTATGTTAGGTGTTGGAAGCAATGGTGGCAAGGTGGATGGAGGGATATTTGGAGTTGGTAAAAGTGGAGGCAAAGTGGATGGCGGAAGGTGTATGGTCACATGCTTTTGACATTTATAGGATGATGGAGGTGGAATGGAAACATATGTTTTGGGTAGATGATGAGGGGTGCGATGGAAAGTGGTAGGTTTATAATACATGAAGGGATTACCAACATCTTGGCCTTGTTTACCTTGGGGTGTGTATCCAAGGCCATATGAGCATGGAGGGATCTTGACATGGTTTGACTCTAAAATACCTTGTTCATAAAGGCCTAGGCCTTTGCCTTCGTAGCTCATGTTTTGGAGTATGCGATGGACAATGGGACTAGGTGTGGTTTGAAGGTTAGACTTGAGTTCATTATTAGATGGAGAAGGTGAAGTGAAGGAAAAAGTTTGTTGTCCTAAGGAAGAGCATTCATGGACAAAGGTTGTAAGACCAATAGGACATGATAGTGGACTTGAAGTGGAATCGATGGTGGATGTGGAAGGAGGATCATTAGGACCTTGATTAGCATTGTGTTCACGAAGATCCAAGCTATTTGTTTGATCTTTTATGCTTACTTGGGGGACAAGTGTCTCATCATGACAATTGGATGTTTGCTCATTATGGATAGCGCTGGATGGCAGATGACTAGGAGCAATTTGGATATCTTGCTCATGGATGGATATAAGATTATGGATAGGATCAAGGTGCTCATGGATAGCTTCCTCATAGGTATCATCTTGATCATAAAGAAGGTAAATGTTATGGATGGGTTCAATGAAAGTGTTTTGATCTTGAGTTGGACTAGGGCTTGATGTTTCCACATGCTTAAGATTAAACCTTTGACATACCTCTTGGGTTGATTGAATGGAATTGGAAGGCTCCTGGATAGGCTCTTGGTCAAAAACATGAGAACATGATGACTCTTGACTTGGATTTATGGGAGGTCCTTGAATAGGCTTTATGGCTTGTAGGTCACATGATGGGCTTGAAGAGCTAGGTATGTTAATGGAAGGCTCTTGAAGAGGCTCAAGGATAGGTGGACCACATGATGGGATTATAGGATTGGACATGACCTTTGGAAGTTCTTTGGTAGGCTCATGAATGGATGTTTGACATGGAGGTAGTTTATTCCTAGCTAGTAGCCAATGGATCACATCCTTCGCAAGGGTATGAGTGGATGGGCAATATAACGGATGAATGATAATAGTAGATGGCGTTGTAGGCTTATGATTAGGATTAGGTTGAGGGCTAATTGGATTGGGTGGATTAGGATTTGGACTAGTTGAGGGTGACACACGGGATTGGGATGATGTGGCATGATTTCCCATTATAGGTAAGTACACCTTGTAAATAATTGGAACAAATATTGGGCATTGATTTGTATTGTGGCCTTTGGTCCTATGGTATGCACAATAATCATGTTCATCATATGGACTTTCTTCACATGGTTTGACTTCAGGAAGTTCAATAAGTTTTGCTTCAAGCATTCTTTGTAAAACTCTCTCAGCCATATCCTTTGGTGAAGGATTAGAATGACATGGTGATGAAGGTAATGGAGGGCTTGGTGGTTTGGAAGGTAGAGGGATTAATGGACTAGGAATGGGATCACATGATGGTGTTGGGATAGGAATTGTTGGCTCATGTGTTGGCATGTGATTAGATGATGAAGGCCACTCTAGATTGGTATCTCCCTTATCAAAGGTTATTGGATCTTGCATAGGATAACTTGGGCTTGTTTGATTTATGTACAAGGGACCATTAGGATTTGGATATGATTCTTGTTGGAAAGGTGGACTTAGATCTATCAATGGTGCTTGGTGGTCTTGTTGAAAAGGTGTACTTGGACTTACTTGATTTATATACAAAAGGCCATTGGGACTTGGATGTTGTTCTTGTGATATCACTTAATTGCCTTGTGGATGGGCTTGATAGTGCATTGGCATGGCGGCATGAGAGATTAGATAGGCTTGAGGTGGATGTTCATAGGTTGACGTGGCATTGACTTGGTGGATAGGTGGATTAAGTTGATAGAAAGTGGATGGATATGACATGTGGCTATGAGGTGGATTATGTTGATAGTGAATGGCTAAGAATTGCTGTACTTGTTGAGCTTGACTAGTGGCTAAAAGGTGTTGGACTTGGGCTACGAAGTGTTGCAGTTGAGGTGATTGGCTTGCATGGGGTTGAGCTCTTTGAATGAAGAATTGTAATGTTTTAATAGCATCTTGGTTTAGGGGTTGTGATCCTTGATAAAGATTTTGGAGGAATCTTTGGAATTTGATTTCTAGGTCTTCTAGTGTAGACATGTTGTCACCCAAGTGTTTGTCTTAAGTCCTTTTAGCAAGTGCTTGTTTAGGGATTTGGATGATGATGTGGCTTGTTTGGATGATGTGTTTAGATTGATTTGTTTATGTGTTTGGTGTTTATAGCTTGATGTGGCAATATTCAAACAAATGATTATGCATATACACACATGAATCACTCACGCAAGACACATAAGCAAGCTGTTAGTTTGAAAGAATGTGATGATGGTTAAGCAAGCACATGAAGACAATTCAACAAGTCCTAGTTAAGGCAAGGCCACTATCACAAGGAGGTTCTAGTGAAAATCCGGGGGACCGGCACCCCACGAGCATCCAGCAAGCCACTTAAGACTTTAACTAACCCTACTAGGAGTTTTAATATACACAAAGGTACACCTCCTTTCGAGTTAGCACTGTATGGTGAGCGCTAATACCGGTTAGACTTGGCTTTCGCCTTATCCTCTAATTTTTATAGCGGACCGGATGAAAGTACCGCTTGAGGTCGTTCCCTTGGGGTGGATACCAAGGCAGGCCTCTCTAAGGTTTAACAAAAGCAACACAAGTAAATGTTTTTGATCTCCAAGTTCGTGTTGGGATGCGAGGAGAGAGTATACACAATTACTTGGTCACACTCGCATGGGGTTCATTAACCTTAGAAATTCAATGTGTGGAAGACAATGCAAGCACTTGTTTGTTTTAAAGCCCAAATCCAAATGTGATGAAAGACAAGGGTTCGTTTTAGCCCAATTTCAATGGTATGATTGCAAACAAGTTGTTCGTTTTATGCCCAAAGTCCAAATGTGTTTGCAAACAAGATTAGAAGATGAAAGATTAGAATGAGTGCACCTGATACAATCGCTTTCCAATTTGCTGTAGATGTTGATGCCAATGCTGCTTCAGCTCCTCAAATGCCCTTACAAGTCACCAATTCCAAAAAGAAACAAGTAAACTTGCAAAGAAGATGATTACATGAAAAGGATGAAATCTGAAAATTCTGATGAAAATGATCTGATGTAGAAAAATAGATTGCATAAACAGAAAGTTCAGGAGATTCTAAGCAATTTGAAAAAAGTTTCGCTGAAAAACGATCAAAATTGCTCAAGTTATGCTCAAATGAAGTTTGCAATGAACCTAAACTTTGACTGATAAAAAAGACTGAAAAATAGTACAGTCACCTAATAAAAGTGGTACAGTTGTGAAGCTTGTCCTCCCAGCTTTCCAGCGAGTCCTTGTTTGTGTGATTTCACCTCCGTATGTGAAAGTTATGATAGAAATACCAAGATGCACAATGACAGCTACCAGAAGCAAGTTACAGTTGCCAGATGCGACATACTGTTGATCAGAGGTGATCTGTATTTTGTGACAGGTGGGATACTACAGATCAAATGTGACACAAAAAATACTAGATGCGGTTTCTGTTAGCTTGTAAGCGATGCGGATATACCCAGAAGCGACCGATTGCGGGCTAAAAGCGACCTGTATCTGCAAAAACACAGTCAAAACCCTTCCCTGCACAAGCGATCACTGTCAGTTCATAAGCGACGCCTATCAGTTTCAACGTGGCTTCTGTAGGATCATAAGTGATGCAAATCAATTTGAAAGCGACCACTATTCAATCAAAAGCGACACAGGTCAAGTTATAAGCGACTATTGTTAATTCAAAAGCGATCCGATGCAACCATAAGCGATCATTGTTAGGTCATAAGCGAGCAAAACAATTTGAAAGCGACAACTAACAGTGTGAAAGATGAAAAACACACAGGTGAATTCTATTGGGACAAAAGCGATGCATTTCATACCCTAGGCGATTACTGTCGGTGCAAAGGCGATCCAGAAAACACCATAGGCGGCCGATTTCAATTCATAAGCGATGCATATCAGATCAAAAGCGGATACTGTTTGTTCATAAGCGATGCGAATAAGATCAAAAGTGATTCAAATAAATGCATAAGAGATTAGTATCTGACTAAAAGCGATCAAAATATGTGAAAAAGCGATTACTGTTAGCCCAAAAGCGATCTGGAAAGTTTCAGGAGACAGAAGGCAAATGTTAACCATAAGCGACCAATTTTACCATATGCGGTCTCTTTTTGTTCAAAAGCGAGCACTGTTTGTTCAAAAGTGAACCAAATTTGACCATAAGTGACTTCTGTTTGCCCAAAGGCGAGCTGATTTAGCCCAGGCGACTGCTGTTTGATCATAAGCGACCTGAATTACCAGAAGCACATTGTTGCAGTCCGGTTGTTGTTTTCTTCACCAAACGCTCCATTTTTCATCAAATTTAGGCAAATTTGTACTCAAATTTTATGGAAACGGCCTCCCGGACGTAATGGTGAGGTTAGATTTGGGCTAAGAGATCATCTACATACATTTTTAGCCAAATCTTTACAAACTAGGGTTAGAAAAATGCAAATTTTTGCTACAAAAGCTTGCAAGAATGAAAGATTCGCGCTCCAAGAGATCTAAACTTCATAAAAACAACTCAAACAAGAGAGGTTAATCAAGGACGTGAGTCCCACCAGGTGTGCCAAAATGTATATCGAAAAATTTGGATTTGTAAATGGAAATGATCAAACAATTGAAATGCATAACCTAAACCCAAATAATTCAATACCTTGAAGATGTAAGATGAGCTCGATTGATCAATTTGTTGTGTTGGTTGCTCGATTCTGCAGCATAACATTAAGATGAAGGTACTAGAATGAATGATAGATGAAGGATGCAAAGGCTCTAATGGTATTTCAACAGCATAATGTTACTTGAAGCTCAATGCATTCTAATGGCTTATGAAGGGTTTGATTTATAGAAAAGGCTTGGTTCAAATGGATGGCTGAGATTAAAAAGCTAATTGATTGATGTGGACGGCTAGGATTGATTTGGTTATTCCCACTCTTCAAGGGAGTTGTAGTCATTTGACAAGTGTCAAGGAGGATAGGGCTCATGTGTGCTTGTGTACATAAAAAGTACTACATATAAAAGATCTTTAATAAAAGGATGTAGTACCATTTATCTTTTTTAAATGAAAGAGGCACACATGTCGGCTAAATGATAAGATAAATTAATTAAATAAATAAAATTTATTTAATTAATTGGAAAGTCGGCTTATGATGAGAACTTAATTCAAATAAAATATTTGAATTAGTTGGGATATGAGTTGGATATTAATTAAATAAAATTTATTTAATTAATTGGATAGTGGGATTAGGATATGATTGGGATATGAGGTGGAAATTAATTAAATAAATAAAATTTATTTAATTAATTGGCTAATGGAATAAGTGGGGTTAAGAGTGGGATTTAGGACAAAATGCTACATGATGTTTAAGTGATGTTTTTGACTAGGTGTTGTAGGACATGGACAAAGTTGGCACAAATTTGGGTGTCTACATATACAAGTCTAAAAATTGAGTCTCTTTTTCTTCTCTAGCTTGAAAAGAACTCTAGAAAGTTACAATTAGTAGCTAAGAGAGAAAAAGAACTCTCTTAAAATGAAAATAGACCTCTCTATTATCTATCCTACGTTGGAGAAAAAGTAGGACATACTCTTTAAGATTATTAAATGACTATCCTCCCTTAAGTTAACTACTTCCTCTCCACATGAGTGTTTGAAACTACTTTCTTTGTTAGACTCCAACAAAAGCTCTAAGTTGGCATAGATAAATGGTCATCTTTAACTACTTCAGCTTCTTTATAATCTCCTTTCTCCTATAACTTCTCATTTTCCACCTTTTACTGTTTCCAAAACTGCTTTGCAAACAAATAGGAAAGGTGACTTTAATGAACTTGAACTAATTTTTTGGATTCCTTCGAAGCACAGGATAAGATTATTTAATGCACTTCCAATTTCTGAGTTATTAGTCTTCTACATCTGTCATTATATTATTTGTCTCTTGATGATCTCTTCAAAGGTGACTATTGCTTAATTTTTCCTTGGTCTTTACTCAAGAAGCTATTGTCCTCCATTATTTCACCGCACTATCTCTTGTCTTTTCTCATTGTCATTGAAACCTTCAAGGACACTATCCTATCTTCATAGAAAAGGGTAGTCTTCTTAATGCAGTCAAGGTAGGAGGGTCTAGTGAGGGATTGTCCAACCTTATAGCCTTACCTGAACAACACCATGATCATAACAGGTATGCAACGAAAGCTAACAGAAAGGTAAAAGATATTCATGAACACATAACACAAGATGTATCTTGGGAAAACCCTAACAGGGAAAAACCTAACCTTCAAAGCTCATTCTTCATCTATTATACTTAAAATCAAATTACACATGTCTCAAGGGCTTTACAGATGCTAGGCCACAACCCAAGGATTACAAAAGATTCATACAACAATAGTATTTCATGATTTCTTTCTTCTACAACTCAATTCTCAACTCTGCAACTCATTCTTCTTCCTGCTCTACCTTCTACTTTGTTCTGCTACTCCTCTGGATCAAAACAACTTCAGATCTCACTTCATGTCTTCATACTATCAATCACTTCCACACTATTGCTTTGTAACAAATCCTTATCCTTCATTTATATCCTCCACAAGCCTTTGGATCATCATCAAGTCAGCCTGATTACAGTGGCTAGTTTAAGTAACGTGTACACTAAATAGGTCAGGCCTAAACATAAGACACTGCTCCACAAATGCATAAAAATTTGTACAAAGCTCATTGAAGTTTGGCCAGGTCCTTAAACTTCATTAACCAATTCTTCTTTTCACTCCGCAAGCCACATGAATGATCTGCAAGCTGATTTCACTTCACTAAATGTAGTCGGCTCTATTCTGTAAAAATAGTCAATCTTCTGGTAGTTATAACTCTCCAGAATTTAAGCCAAATGATCTAAATTCTTGATATGTTATAACTGACTATGTCTAGGTGTTAATTATAGATCTGTAGCCTCTAATATTCAAATGTCAGAATTCTCGAAGGTCACTCTCTCTACAATCTACAACTTCACTGTCAACTATCTTAATTGATCTAAATGCTTCCAGATGCTCTTGCATCAGACTCTTAGGGTTATTTGAAAAGTGAGCCTCTTCACGTTGGTCTATATTATGTTAGATCCAATTTTGTTACTTTGAATAGGTTTGGTGATCTGTTCATAGGTACTTGCAACTACCTTAAGGTCGATGATCTATTCAAGTCGATCCTACACAACTACCTCAAATTCTTCTAAGGTCAGCATTCTACTTGCAAGCCTTGCACTGCCTCTATGATCGGTGATCTGAGCAAGTCTTCTCCACAAGCTACCTCAAGTTCTTCCTCTAGTCATGGTATAGGTTAGGCGGTCTACTTGTAAGCCTTGCACTGCCTCAATGATTAGCGATTTGAGCAAGTCTTCTCCACAAGCTATCTTAAGATAAATATCTATTTCAATCAATTAAGAGTCAATACATACATACTTGCATCCTCTGAAACAATCAGGTTACTTTTTGGTTTGGTCAATATACTTTCTTAACTTCTGTGTAACACTGTCTACTCTCTGATTCTTAACATAATTTCCTCCACACTTGTCAAATTCTTATAACTTCCACTCTGCTTACATTGCTTCTATACTTCACTTTGTTTCCTCTACCATAATCACTTCAATCCAATACACAATCCTTCTCCTCTAGTACAACAAGTTCCTTTCTTTTGATACAGTCAACATAGCCTTGAATTTCTCTACACACATTCTAATCTCTAATTTCATATACAATTTCCTCTGCACTCATCAAGGTCTCATATTTTCTTCTCTACATATACTTCTCCTATACCGTTCCCTATTTTCTTATCCACTTTTACTTTACTCTGGTAAAATGCCTCATACAAATTTTCTCTGCTGATTAGTTTAAAACACAATTCTTCGCAAGATTAATGATTCACCTTCTTCCGATTTCTCTATTATACTCAATGATTCAAAAGGTTCTTCTTCTTCCTCTGCATAAACTATCTCTACATCATCCTCTTTTGGTTCTTCTATCAAACTTAGTGATTCCAAGGGTTCTTCTTCTGCACAAACTATCTCTGAATTAGTAACTGCTTCCCCTTTATCAGTTTCTTTGGTTACATGTTCTTGATGACTTTCCTTGCTTGATCATTCTCTCCTCCAAACTTGAAAATAGGTTCTTCTTCTTGCAAATCCTTCTACATTCCTCTGGTATCCCTTACTATGATAAGAATCATGACTCCTATCACTTCTCCCTCTGTAGTTTGAATTACCATCCTTATTCTACTCCACATAAGATCTTCTTTCTCTACATCTTGATCCAACACATGAATACTTTAGTATATACCTCCCTCTGAACATACAAGTAACATATTTCCATTCTTGCCCATCAATCCATCCATAATCATTCTGTATGCAACCTGTCATAGACTTTCTTTTCTTCATCTTGTTCCAACACAACTTTTTCAGAATGGTTCCTCAATCCACAAAACTTACAAGGGTATAGATCCCAACACAAATCCTTCTCACGTCCATGTCTATTACAATGTAAACAATACATACCTTTTCTACTTTGTCTTGATTTGTTAAAGTTTGCCATAACATCCTTAGCTCTATCATAACCAATCCCTTCACTTTTTGATCTGATTACTGGTTCAATAGGTTCTATAATTCCTTGTTGCTTATTTCCCAATCCTTTTCCTTCATACCCAATTCTTTGCATGATTTTGAAACCAATACCATCTATCTCACTTCCTAATGAGACTTCTACATCATCACACAAATCATTAGTATCACAAGAAACATTACAAAATTTAGGTTTAGATCTCAAACTTTCATTCTCTTTTCTACAAACTACAAGTGACTATTGCAACTGATCCATTTGCTCTTTTAATTCTGATATTTCACTTTTCTACAAACTATTCTCCTTATTCAATACTTCCAAACTGTCTTCTATATCTCTATTCCTCTGTTCAACCTTATAAAACAACTTAAATCCTTCTTCTAGTTTTGCAAATTTCTTTTCAAGATCTTTAAATGATTTCAGCTCTGCTTCTAGGTCTTTATTTCTGCTCTTTACATCTTCTAGTTCTTCTTCGAGGGCATCAAACTTGTCTACTCCTAGATCTTTCATCTTCTCTAGAAATTCTACATCATACTTCTAGATTTCACACAATTCATCTTCCAAAATATACCTTTCACACATTAGGGTTTCATTTTCTTTCTTTGTCCTCTTTCCAATCTTCCCCATCTGAAACAAATTAGATAAACAACTGAATTTGAAAAGCTTACCAAATATTCCTTGCATTGATCTTTCTTCTATGATGATTTTTGTATACTTTAGGGTTTCACTCTTTCTTCCAATAGATTCACCACCTTCTAATTAATTTACAACCAGTCCAGTAGATTTGAAACTAGCTATGATACCACTGAATGCAGTCAAGGTAGGAAGGTCCAGTGAGGGACTGTCCAACCTTGCAGCCTTATCTGAACAACACCATGATCATAATAGGTATGCAACGGAAGCTAATAGAAAGGTAAAAGATATTCATGAACACATAACACAAGATTTATCCTATGAAAACCCTAACAGGGAAAAACCTAGCCTTCAAAGCTCATTCTTCATATATTATAATTAAAATCAAATTACACATGCCTCAAGGGCTTTACAAATGCAAGGCCACAACCCAAGGATTACAAAAGATCCATACAATAATATTATTTCATGATTTCTTTCTTCTACAACTCAATTCTCTGCTCTATAACTCATTCTTCTTCCTGCTCTACCTTCTACTCTGTTCTTCTACTCCTCTAGAACAAAACAACTTTAGATCTTGCTTCATGTCTTCATACTATCAATCACTTCCACACTGTTGCTTTGTAACAAATCATTATCCTTCATTTATATCCTCTGCAAGCCTTTGGATCATCATCAAGTTAGCCTGATTGCAATAGCTTGTTTAAGTAACATGTACACTAAATAGGTTAGGCCTAAATATAAGACACTACTCCACAAATGCATAAAACTTTATGTGGACCTCATTGAAGTTTGGCCAGGTCCTTACACTTCATCAACCAATTCTTCTTTTCACTCTGCAAGCCACGGGAATGATCTGCAAGTTGATTTCACTTCACTAAACACAGTCGGCTCTGTTCTGCAAAAATAGCCAATCTTTCAATAGTGATAACTCTCCAGAATCTAAGCCAAATGATCCAAATTCTTGATATGTTATAACTGACTATGTCTAGGTGTTAATTCTAGATCTGCAACCTCTAATATTAAAATGAGAGTATTCTCCAAGGTCGCTCTCTTTGTAATCTACAACTTCACTGTCAACTATATTAATTTCTCTGAATGCTTCTGGGTGCTCCTACATCACTTCTTGCAACTTGACTGGATTTTCTACCCTTTGACTATCCATTGGGCATAATGCTCCTAAAACCTTGCCTCTAAGTCTATTGTCCATGTACTATGACCATCTCTTTCCTTAGGTTACTGTCTTTTCAAAAACCTTCTCTCTATCATGATGATTTCCTTCTTCAACCCTTTCATTGGCTGTCGTACTTTGTGCCATGGACTGTCCTCTTTGGTTACACAGTTGCACAAGATTTTTTTATCATCATTACACCATTTTGTGATGAAATTTTCCATAGTCAACAAGCCAATGAAGACTTGTTAGATGACTGTGCTTATTCATTTGCTAAGGCCTTTTTACTTTACATGATTGTTATGGAAACTTCATTTGGAATATCATGTGGTTCCATCTTAGATTTAAACAAAGACACCCATACATGGTATCATGATTGACTTTTACCATTATGTCACATATTGTCCCCTAAATTTCTGCCCTTTCATGACTGTATTGTTCTCCTAATTGTCTCTTTTCATGTTTATGCATAGGCTTTGTAATATGGCTTCCATTGAGAGCTCATTATCTTTGTGTCTCATGCTTATCCATGCATGAAAGGGATTCATTGACAACTTTGTCTCTGAATTCTATCACAAAGTTTCAATCTTGTTTTGAAAAACTCCCTCTCACTCAACTACCTCTCCCATGCTATTAACTACATTTTTTGACCTATGGAAATCATGAAATTGAGACCTAAGTGTTTTGTTTTTCTTTCAATCTACCACTGTGATCCTTGCCTCAAAAGTTCTTTCCTCTATTTTGACTGCCACTACTATGAAAAAGCTATCCTTTGCATTTTATAGGTGACTATCCTTTGGTGTTGAGTCCATGTGTTGATGCAATTGTAATAATGATTTGATTTCATTACATGTTCACAACATGATTCACCCAATATGTCATCTCAAGATGTAGCTTCACCTAATCATAAATAGTAGCAACCCTTTTGATGCCTTAACTATCACAGTCTCCATAGCAAGCTTCACATGATTGTCCACTTCTTCCCTAGGTCTGAAAGTTATCATTAACTTGTCCTTTGAGATTAGCTTCTTATTTATGGATTGTTACTTAGCTTGTGTAACCTCTCATGCATATAAACCTACCCTCAATGTGCATTTGGTCTGCTCCTCATGAAGGATGTCAGTCATTAGCTTCACAAGCATAACCTTTCTCTTTGCCAAAGTTTCTATCATAGGTTTTATAATGCTCTCTAGGGCAATTGTAGGAGAACCAAGTTGGAGGTCACAAAGACATCCTCTATGTTAAAGTCACTACCTCTTAAGGTCTCTGACAATGCCTTAATTCAACCTCATTTCCACACAAAAATGGGTATAATCCCAAATGTCTATCTCCTACTTCCAATGAATTTAGTCCTCTTGATTGCTACATAACCAAGTTCTAATGCTTCCTTGTTGACATACAGAGATCTGATGTGGTATGCATGCTTTAAATCTACACTATTATAAACCATGAATAAATTGCTCTCTCAAACATCAATTTTGATTCATCTTCTGAGAATGTACTCACATTAGAAATGTGTAGTTAACATTCTTCACAGCAACTTGCCATCTCACCCTGTGATATGTGCAATTGGCACCAACTTCATGTCTAACCTTGTATCATGTTCTGTTTTGAGTATGTATCTTTAGAATCATAAACAATATGATTTGCCACTACATCATCATTCCCAGAAAAGAAACTGATTCATTTTTTGGATTCTTAAAGTTGGCAACTCCTAGGTGCAAATCCTTGAAAGTCCATCACAAGGAAATGTGATGTCATTTATGCAGCCTGCCATCCTTATAACAAGAAGTACAGTCGTTCTGTAAAAACTACTCTCTTTACAGACTGAATAACCCTAAGTGTTTATCTAATTTAGTGTTGCAGATTGATATTCTTCCTTCCTATGATGATTTGCTATTGTTTTTGTCAAAATAGTGTGAGGCCTACTAAAGTTAGAGGAAACCCTCCATTTCTCAATGTGAGATAGAAGTGTATAACATCTTGTTGCCTTGACAACACATGAGCTAACTTTTGTAGATGAAACCTCACCAAAAGGTAGAATTTATCAGGCTTGATGTGAAATCTAAGGCAATTGATATGTTTAGTTCCTATGTACAATATCCTCCCACTTTAGATTTGTCTCCTACTCCAACTGATAATCTATTTCTAGGGATTATAACTAGAAATGAATCACATTTTTGTGTGGGGTTTCATTTAGTGGGGGCAATATTACTTGGGGCTTTTATGCCAAATGCTAACAATATCTAATTAGAGATGAAGGATTAAAAATGGATGTAGGGGTTGTTTTAGTGGACGCCATATAAGTTTATAATTCAAGATGGGGCTATTAGAATGTCTATTATTGTTGATCTAATAGCCCCATCATAAGTTATAATTATAAACTTATATGGCCTCCACTAAAAGAACCTGTATATCCATATTTTGCCTTTCATCTCTAGTTAGCTATTGTTGGCACTTGGCATAAAAGCCCCATAGAATCCAAGAATAGCCCCATCATACGTTATATCAATATTGTTGATCATATTACAATAACCATATTACTATTGTTAGATCAATAGTAATATATTGAAAACCAAGAATGGAATTAGATATTTTTTATGGATAAATCACTTTGTTTTCAATTCCACAAAGTTTACTTATCAACAGAAGATGATTATAAAAGTATTTACTATTAGGCCATCAAATATGTACCCCTTGGTGGTTTCTATATTATAACATTGCCTATCTAGTAGTGTAGTTGTAGAGCTCTTCATTAGTAGTGTGCAACCTACAGGGAGTTTATGTTATAATCATTTTGTAATACAATGCTAATTTGTTTCTGGATGAATGATTCTTGTATATCTTATATTTGTGATATTATTAACTCATAAAAACAACATGAGTTGTTCATCTATTGTATTAACACTCTTTTCCAATTGTTAGGTAGAATGCTTCTTAGACCTGCTAGGCATGGAGCTTGTAGATGTTTTAGATAACTATGAAGCCATTTATATTGATAGGCATAAAGGAATCAAACACTAGATTAGCTACACCTAGTCAATGGGATCTCATTTCAGATAAGTAGATGATGTAAGGGGAGCAACCTCTACATGTATTTTACCTAGCTAACCTCCTATATGAGTGTAGAATCAGATAAGCAATCATGGATTTAACAATCCATGTAGAGAGTTTTCTTAGCTTTTGTAGAGGAGATATATATAAATATGTGAAGTTTTTTGGCATGCTATCTATTTTGGTTCCAATTTTAGTTATGATCAACCATTTAGTATATCTATTATTATTGATGAGGAGAGGTAAAGTGTTTAGGGAATGTTTATAAATGCATTGAGTTAGTCAGTTTATATTTAGTCAGTTTTTGTTTCTGTTATGCAGGTTGTAATGTGTACCAAGATAATAAACCCAAATACCAAGGATGCAAAATATGTTATCAATGTTAAACAAATTTCCAAGGTGACTTATATTTGTTTTTACTTCCACATTATACTGCTTCTATTGTTGTAGATGCATCAAATGGTTTATATCAAACAATCCAAACAAACTAAATTTAAAATATTACTATTGGGATGCTCCTTCACAAAAGTTCTAGCTTCATGGAATAGTATTTTACAGAATCTTCATGCAAACTTCAATGTTGCTATGAATAGAGCCAACATTGCCATCAAATTTGGACATATTTATATTTAATATATACATGATTGTTCCTTGAAAATGTAGTTTGTAGTTGGATTGGGTGATAAGGTCTCACCAATAGATATTGAAGAAGGCATATGAGTTGGGTCAGTATTAAATTTTCAAAAAAATTATCATTTTGTATTCTATGATAGGTGTTTAATTATTTTTTATTTAAGAGATATGCTAATATGTGTTACATGCAAATTGATACACATAAGGAATCAAGTATGATAATTTTCTACTTTTGATTTTCCTATATGACTCGACTGCTCAAGTGATACATCATTTGTAGAAATGCCTTCGGAAACTATGACTGGCTGCATAATGTTGGTGTATTATGAAATGAATGGTTGATAAGCATTTTTAATGTGTAGTGTTGATCATAACAAGTATCAAATTCAGATCTATTTGCCCCCTAAGATTGATCCTAGTGTGACAATGATGACAATTAAAGAAAATCTAGATGTTACATATAATGACATTGGTGGATGAAAAGAGCAGATTGAGAAAATGTGAGAGGTTTGCCAAATTTTTTCTTAATATGGTTACTATGTTTCTGAAATCTTGCTTGAAGTGCCAGTTTTCTTAGCTATTTTGAACACGGTTAACCATCTTTTTGTCCAGAACCATAACTTATAAGGATTTTTGCCTTTATTATAGAATTTTCTCTATAGTGTGAAATTTGAGTGGTGTGGCATTCTTCCTTTTGTGTGATTTGTTTTTGTTGT
Organism: Cunninghamia lanceolata; assembly: GCA_027924645.1. Taxonomy (NCBI): domain Eukaryota; kingdom Viridiplantae; phylum Streptophyta; class Pinopsida; order Cupressales; family Cupressaceae; genus Cunninghamia; species Cunninghamia lanceolata. The sequence continues at coordinate 9,015,995 of BSBN01000389.1, forward strand.
GTGGATGAAAATTTAATTTACTGTGTTTTGGTACGTTCTGGGAATTTCGCCATGATGGTTCTTGCATTCAATTTATTACTTTCTTGTTTTTCTTCTCAAGTTTACTCAAGTTATTTTCACATCAGCTATTTTAGGCTAAAATTATTTATGTATGTGTAGTATTTGAAGTGGCATTATATCAATATTTGTTTATGTCCTCTTTTTGCTTTTTTTTTCAGGTTGTAGAGCTTCCAATGCTTCATCATGAGAAGTTTGTTAACCTTGGAATAGATCCACCCAAAGGTGTCCTTTGCTATGGGCCTTGTGGAACTGGAAAGACACTATTAGCTAGAGCAGTGGCTAATCAGACAGATGCATGCTTTTTTTGAGTTATTAGAACTGAGCTCATTCAAAAGTATGTTGGCGAATGTACTAGAATGGTTCATCCTATTTTGTTTAAAAATGGGAGTTGGGGGGTGGGGGCAGTGGGCAGGGGGTGGCATCCCATCCTCATCTTAGAATATTAATGATCATGGGTGTCTAGTCCCCGGAGACATGTCCCTAGGGAACACTAGTTTTCAGTGACAATAAGAATATGGCATGCATAATTATGATCTTATTGGTGAGTTGTAACACTTTGTAGCATTTATTGAGTCAAATTGGTCTTTATGTGAAGCTAACCAATTTTCAGCTAGATCAAAATGAGAAAATTATTAACGATAAATGAATGAAGTTATGTCAATTAATTTTGGTTCATAGACCTAGTGACCTATGTAAAATGCATGGCCTGCATGGTCCTGGCAATGTTAGCCCTTGTGTATCAACAAATTTGTGGTTATGATGTCATTTAACTTCTTTTTTTCTAAGCTTATGGCATGGAATGTGTTTGAACTTCTAGAAGGTGGATAATTTGGTTAAATAGGAAGGAAATAAATATTTTGTATAAATGACTAAATAAATTAATGGAAATCAATCAATTAAAATGACTAGATATACTACTAATTGACATTAATTAATAATTAAATTGACTAAATCTACTACCAATTGACAAAAAATAGTGAATAAATATGACTAAATATATGACTAGTTGATGGAAAAATAATGATTAAAATGACTAAATATACTACCAATGGATGGAAATCAGTTAATACAAATGACTAAATATACTACCAATTGACAGCAATTAAGGATTACAATGACTAAATAATTGACTACCACATGACTAAATAAATGACCAGTTAACAACAATCAATGACTAAATTAACAACTAAATATACTACCAAATTGATCAATCAAAACAGCTAATAAATGACTAAAAATGGTTTAGTCATAAATTTGGTCGCATTATAAATGACCGGAAATAAACTACTAATGGTCACATGACCAAGCTTAGTCATTTATATGAAATTTTTAGCAGATTTTTTAGTCATTTATTGTTGTTTTTCTACTAGTAGTCGGGGGCTAAAGAGAAGGTGCCCAAGTCTAAGGTACAATTTTCTGTCAGAATCTGGAAATATGTCTCTTATTGATCTTTGTTGTCCTAAAGATTTTTGGTGTCAGATATCTAGGGTCTTTGGTGAAAGGCACCCAAGCCCACCTAGGTGAATCCTTTGGGATCTAGGCACCTCCGAGGATGTCATGATACCTGGTACAAAAGATTTTCACATATGAAAAGTTGTAGGACATTGGAGAGGGCACCCAAGCCCTTGCAGTGTTTTTCTTCAAAGATCTGGAATCTACACACTTCACCGCTATCCTCTACAACTCCACTCCATCAAATACAACACTTATCACCTACAATCACAAGGAGAGTGGTTGGGGGTCATGGTGTTTAGGAGCTTGCCTCAATCAAACCTTGAAAGGACATTCAAGTCTTTCAAACACCATTGCCAGATAAAGAGTGTGTATGCCTATGAGATAGTGGCAAAAACCAAATGATAAATGTTTGAAAATATAAATAGATATCACCTTGGAGGTGTAGCTCGCATATAGATAAAAATCCTTCACATCATGAGAAGATGAAGCCAAATCTACATAACAAACACAATAACAAGACAAGTCTACTCTGCAACAATGAATACTTTGAATGCTCTAAAATCATAAGTACGCCAAAATTTCATAATCATCTTCTAGTTTACAAATGAAACCCTAAGCATGCTTATATATGCAACAAAACACATTCCCGCTCTAATTTCGTAATTCAAACTTAAGATAACAAAAATGAGACCTTTTAATGGTCACATAATAAATACTTAAATTTAGGACCTACCTAAAATAGGGCAAGACTAGGGTATGGATTCCCAAGCCCCTAGGTCCTATTTTAGGTCAGATCTAAGCTCACAGATGTCCTTCAAGCCCCATTTGGCATGGGTTTTAGGCCATTTGTTCTGGGAGTTAAAATGAACATGCAAGATTAAGTCTATGGAACCTGAGAGCTAAACTTAGGAGGTAAAAGTCCTAGAGGGACATTTTATGACATAGCATTTAGCCCCCACTTTAATGTATGCATGATCTTATGACCCATCCATGCATTAAAGTACAGTCAAGAAACACATCAAACATGCTAGGTGCTTAGAGCTAATCCATACAAAGATTGAGGAACTATTTCTAGCCCCCAGTCTTAGGTAAACATTAAAGAAGATACATTGCAGACACACCAAACACAGTGAAGACACTAGTAGGCATGCAAAACATAGAGAAGATAGTATTGAAGACATGCCAAGCATGGAGAATACACAAGGGCAGTCATGAAGAATACACTTGATATTTTCTTTTTCATTTTCATATATATCAATGAATGCAGATACATGGAAAGTAACAATACAATCACACAACCCCAAAGGGAAAACATGTCATACAAAACCTCAAGTGTAAGTGGAGCACATTACTACACATACATGAGAGGGGAAGACATGCCATACAAAGCCCAAGTTGGGGTTAACCGTACAAGGGGAAAACACATGAAAGGCACATGGAAAACATGAGCGTCGTATAGCATGCCAAAGACATACTATACATCTAAAACATGGTAAACAAGGCAATGGAAGGAACTTATTTCTAAGCCCCCACCATCTCAAGCATGCTATAAGCACACCTAATGGTTGGGATTATGCCACAACAACCACCAAAGACATGCTTAAGGGAGGATAGTCTCAGATCCAACCCCGCCTATTCGAAGGATGTTTAAAATAAAAGGATGTGCACTAGCTCAAGAGATACACCATCCAACCTCATGCAAAGGGATTTTGAATAAATGGATATGCACTAGCTCAAGAGATATGATATCCTACCTCTGCATAGGGCATTATAATTGCAAGATAAATAAAGATGTGCACTCACATCGGAGATGCAACATCCTGCCTCCAAAGAGGGCTTACAAACATGCTTCATTAGTAACAAAATCATCAAAAAACTTACTTTTTATATGCCCCCACCTTGAGGTGGTTGATATCATGTACTGATATCAAGCACATTAAGGTAGAGAGAAAACACACAAGGGAACAAGAGCTTTCACAAAGCCCATGCCCCAAATGGTGACATGTGCTTCATAATTGCCAAATGTTCCCACAAACACACAATATGCTAAGATCATTATAATGGATGAAAACAATCACATAAAGAGCCAAGGCTATACTACAGATTCAAAGACCAAGTATAACCGTGGGGCTATACTATAGAAATTTCAAAACCAAGTGTAACCAAGGCAAGATTCAAAGATAAACGAAGTGCATGGAGAAGATGTATTGTTATGATTTGTTAGCAAATATGAAACAACATCAAAATATCACACGAAGTGATTCTACTAGCCAAGTGTTAGATAATATATATATATAAACCCCATCGTCATATATGGACTAGGTCCATTTTTTTTGCTTACTCGCTAAAGGGACACATAGTCCATATTAGTATTATTTTTTTTCATCATTCACCAGCTATTTAGAACCACTAGAGGAAGGTAAATGATAAATCAAGAGAGAAGAACAAGTGCCTTATGGTTGTCACACATGAGGGTACCACTAGGTCACCAACCGCAATGCTATGCCCCTAAGGCATGACACACAACAATAAAATAGAGAGGAGGAGCAAGATAGAAGAATGATGATACAAATAGAAGAATGGTCACAATAGAGGTGGTCTCCTAGTATCCTTGACCTTACAAGAGTATCAAGGGTCATTCTTGGAGGCCTAAACAACACATAACACATCACAGGGAACACAACATGGGAGAGAAAGGGTTAGAAATACTTATCTGATACAACCCAATGTTAAGAACATACATATCTAGGAAGAGGCCATGCTTAAGAGCAATTATAATATTTGCTACAACAAGTGTGGCTTAAAGAGGGGGAAATATTTACCTGATTTAATAGGATACTTCCTAGTGGACAATTCATGTCTATCAGTTCAAGATATCTCTCATGTTGTTTCGATCTTGTTGATATTACATTAACATTAAGTTTGGGATGATGAGAGGTTTTGGTGGGTTTCAAAGAGCAGTATCCAATGCCGGTTGTGTAGTTAATTCTAACAACTTGTAAAGGTAATATGATTCCTTTTTGATTTACACCACATCCATTACTTGCATAGTCGTGATTTTTGTACAATATTTGAAATCCATGACCATATGGAGAGTTAATTTCTTTAGAAGAAGGTGAAGCCTCATACGTTTCATAATTTGTAGCATAAGTAAGTGGATACACCTAAAATTGACATGACTCTATCTAAATAAATATTCTTAATATTTATTTTATCTAAATTACTCTATCAACAAATAAATAAATCAATTTATTTATTTGGTTCATATTCCTCCCATTAATTGAATAGATTACCTTTATTTAATTAATTTCATAGAAGTCAACTTTATTCTTCCAAGCAATTAAATAATTTTAATTATATAATTAAGTCACTTATTCCTCCAAATTTAAATAAATCAATCAAATTTATTTGAATTATCTCAATCTCTAAAAATAAAATATAATCAAATATTTTATTTATTCTTCCAAAGCATGCACAAACAATTAAATAAATTTATTTATTTAATTTTCTTTCTTATCTCTAAATTTCTCAAAAATCTTCCAAATCTTCTAAAAATAAATCTTCTTCTTCATGCCCACAAAATTAAATAATTTATTATTTAATTTCTCTCAAATCATGCAAAAAGCAAATCACAAGTTGAGTTAACTGATCTAATCAATCTTGTTTTTATCAGCAACTCTTAAATTAGAAAAAAGATTTCTAATTTATGAAATCAAATCTTATCTTTATAAAAAGAAAGCAGTTAACTCAAACAAAACAACTTTTTGTGTGACACTTGTCTTCTTTCTATTCACGCACATCCTCTCAAGTCTTCTATACCATTGATCTTTTTATTCTTTCTATACTATTGATCTTCTCTATCATGAGTCTATAAATTGAACCCAATTCCTCCATTTCAATCATCCAAGCTTTTAGTACCCTTACTCTACAGGAATTACAGTGCGCCTTTGGCACCAAATTCCTCCATTACTTGCGATCAACTTGTCACCATCACCATTACTATTGTTTTTGAAGCTCATCTTCATAGCAAGAATTATCATAGCCATTCGCCATTGACATCTTGAAGAAATAGCAAGGAAGTGTGATTTCTGAGGGCCATATTCATACACAAGATCAATCGAGATAGGCAACCAATGGAAGCTATGAAGTATTGAGGTTTGCAAGATTTTATCTTTGTTTGTTTAATCTTGATTATTTCCTTTTCCATTGAGTTTATTGGATTACTTTTATACTATTGATAATCATTCCAATTTTCTGATAACATTTCTAGTGCCCACTATGGGGCCTTGCCCCAATTTAAACCCAAAAACTAAGTTTTTGTGCTTAGGTTCTGTACACAAGAGGATTCTACGCATCTAATCATTTCTAACATGCATCTGAGCTCTGTTTCGACGCATCTGGTATTTCGGTACATATACCCCCTGAAGCTATGCATCTATGTTCTGTAATGGTGCATCTATTCTTTCTACGCATATGTCTTCTGTCTCTGCGCATATGAGTTATGTTTCTGCACTTTTGTAATTTTGCACATCTGAGCTCTGTCTCTACACATCCGATCTCTATACTTGCACATCTAATTCTGACATTGTTTTTTTGAGTTGTTCCTTGTGATTTTTCTAATGCTAACACTTTTCGCAAGAATTTTCTATGATCTACTTGTAGGTTAGGGGCTGGTTTAGTCATATAGTTGCATTTGTTAAATCATCTCTTAATCTAAAGGAAAGTAAATGGATGCTCATGCAAATCTCATTTAGCTCTAACTGGGAGGATTGTGATTTGATCTTGTTGCATCAACAAATTGAATATAGTCCCAATGCTAGGAGGATAAAATTGAACCATTGTTATCTTGCTTTCAAAGTTAACAAATTACGTGTGTGCCCAAGTAGCTAACTCATTTAGTCTTTTTCATTTTAACTAGGGGAAAAGAACCATTGTCTTTTGTGTTTCTGGAATGATACTAGGCCTATGCTCTCCCCTCTTTTGGTTGACCAAAATGCCAAACATATCATTTCACATGTTTTTCCTTTAGAGAGGCCTACCCTTGGATATCCTTTTGTCCAAGTGGGAATGACCTTAAGTTGTAACAAGCTAAAGCTAAGCTCTGCCTAGCCACTATAAATAAATTGTGTTTGGAGCGAAAGCTTCAAGCAATGAGTGTTGTTTTGTTATACTGACACCTAACCTCCCCCAAAACCCTCCAAGGTATAACCCTTGAAGGCTAAGAGACTCCATAATGGAGAGTAGTGTTGTCACACGTATAACCACTCAAACGGTTGCACTTACTAATCATCCTTTATTTTTAGTAGACAAAAACCCCTTTAAGCTCGTGCAAGGAAGGGCGATTATCACCTCCTGAAGATGCCTCAACTAGAAATAGTGAGAATTTGGTTTATATTGTCCCAACCAGCTTAGGATTTGTACTTGCTTTTTAGTCAAAAAGAGTCCAAAAATTACAAAAAAGGATCAAAAATCATTAAAAAAATTCTTTGTGTTTGCTGTGTCTTACTTGCCATAATCGAGAAAATCAGATGAAAGAGACCAACTTTTAAACCAGAGAAACCAAAAACATTAAAAAAACTAGAGTTGCGCATCTGTGTTGACCTGCTGTGCATATAATCAGACTTTTTGTGCATTTGTCATCTATTACTATGCTTTTAACATTCACCGGAACTACAAATGTACATCAACTTGCTGTGCTTTTATCCTCTATTTCAACACATTTATTGTTGTGCATCCATAACAGTGAGCATTTCCTTGTCTTTTGAGAGAAAAGTTTCAACCTTTCTGAGTACCCATTTCAAACGTGTTCCAGTTTTAGAGATCAGATTTACCATGCAGTCACTTCTCCTATCCATTTCCATAGCATACCCTCTTTTTTCATTAGTTGTCTCATCCACCTCATCCAAATCTACCAAAAAAATGAGTCAAAAGTGTCAAACCAAGTTATGACAAGATAATTCTAGATCCTATCAAACCCAAACAATCGCTACTAAAGTCTCCACTATCAGGATACATCATCCTTCTCTATCAAAACTTTTCACTAGTTGTGTTGGTGCAAGACTTGTCCCTTTCAAGTAAATGGATTACTAACATCCTTACTTGTGGCTATCATTTGTATTGACCGATTCATTTGAAATCATAGATCATAGAAAACCCTCGTCAAAATCTTTTCACTGCAAGTATCCCCTTCACCGCAACCTTCAAACTCACCTTATCAAAGCATCCAAACTCATAACATCCCATCCCAAACTGCACTACATGGTCTTAACTAGATCCCAGACACAAAAACAACTTGAAATGGCCAGAACATTAGACAGAATTATATCCCCCTCATGACATTGATGAGGAAATCTCACAGAATGACATACAACAAGCCATCCAAGATAGGAAATTCCAATGCATGATGGACAAAGTCATCAACCAAGACCCTTCAAAGTTCTTCCTCTACCTAGAAAACCAAGGGCTTAAAATCCCCGTGGACTTTGACTTCAATGCATTAAAAGAACTTGGAGAGGAAAGAAATCACAAAAAGAGCACAAATAAGGAAAGCACCCTTGAAAAAGACAATGGAAAGAAAACAACGGACCCCAACATACCTATAGACATGCCAACAAAGAAAATTTAGACCTTACAATAGAAATTTGAGGACCTCCAAATGGGGACATCCACTAAAACTTATTCATTGGAGGATATCTCACCATATCCCTTTGATAGAAGCTTGAACATGGTACCCTTCCCCTTTCAATTTGAAGTTCCTAAGATTGACAAATACAGAGGAAAAGGTGACCCCAAGGACCACATCTGAGAATTTAGCACTGTGTGTCTAGAGGTAGCCCACAACAAAACTTTCCTCATGAGACTTTTTCCTTGATCACTAGGAGAACAGTCCATGGAATGGTCCTCTCGACTACACCTAGGCATAAAAACTTTTAATGAGTTAGTAAACAAGTTCGTCACACATTTCTCATACAACATTGAACATGAGGTATCTATGCTAGACCTATGCAACATGAAACATAAAAGTAGTGAATCTTTCGCCGCTTTCCTACAAAGGTGGAGACAACTAGCAAGCAAATGCCCTCATCATATACTAAAGAAACAAATGACAGAAATGTTTGTCCACAATTTCAACCCTGATTTTAGCTACCAAATACAAATCCAAGGTCCTACCACATTCACAAAAGTGATTAAGATGGGATTATTTATCGAAAAAGCTATGATTGCAAAGGGACAAATAAAGTTGTTCAAAGACAATCCTAACTCTAACTACACCGCAGACAAGTCAAAATTTTGGACCAAGAACAAAAGCATAGTCAATGATGGAGTGGTTGACACCAAAGCAATGGCCCCAAAACAATCAATCCTCAACCTCATAGGTGCTTCAAGAAAAACAACACCCAACAAACCTCCATCAAACGAGCAGAGACAATCACCATGGGATTTCCATTCTAGATGAAAGTTTACACTGTTGGGAGAATCACTTGAGTCTGCCTTGAGAAAGTTGTTAGCAAACAATGAGATCACACTTTCCTCTACAAGCAACTATGAACCCCAAGTAAAATCTTCTTGGTGGAATGAGACCCACTATTGTATCATAGGCGAAGAGAACATAAAACTAATGACTGCATTCATCTAAAAAATGTCATTCAAGACTTGTTAGACCAAAACTATGTTGGCACAAGAGATCATCCAAATAATGAATCACATGTGGTATACAAGGATCCACTCCCTAACCACGACAGGTAGCATAACAACAATAACCACAACAGACAGCATAACAACAACAACAATAGGTAGAATCAGAATAATAGAAATAATGATGCAAATTACACAAATGTTCCATTTGATTACACCGTCAATAGCATGACTAAGCATATCCTACAAATCAATGTGCTCACATTCAAAAAACAACCAAATCCCAACCCCAAAGTTGATTGCACCATCATTACTCGCAGTGGAAAAACTACCTTGCACACACTTCCTCCAAGGTCAAACTCATCGTCTACCCCCCACCAATACAATGTCATAGACCAACTTCAGAAGACTCCAACCAACATTTCCATACTAGAGTTGTTACATCTATCACTAGCACACAAAGAAACTCTTAAAAAAGCCTTAGTAGAAACCATCGTCCCCACCAATTTGGCCGAGGAAAAGTTTCAAGCCATGGTAGGTCACCTTACCTCACCAAACATCCTCTCATTCACTAAGCAGGATGATCTATTTATGGTGCAACCCCATAATGCATGCCTACATATCAAAGCTTTCATCCACAAACACCGCATCAAAAGAGTTCTCATTGATGGAGGGGCCAGTTTGAATATTTGTGCACTAAAACTAGTCCTTACATTGGGGTTCTCAGAAAATATAGTGGATCCAAGGAAAAAGATGACAATCAAAGCCTATGATGAAGAAGAACAGACTACCACAGGAACTGTGGTGTTACCACTAAGAGTTGGACTAGTTACAAAAGAAGTTGTGTGTCAAGTCCTTGACAGGGACCTCACCTATAACATTCTCCCAGGAAGACCTTGGATCCATGCCATGAAAGTTGTGCCTTCCACCTACCACCAATGCATCAAATTCCCTTATAACAGCCAAGAGATCACCTTCCAAGGCGATCCCAATCCCTTCCAACATTGCAACACCATCCAATCAAGACCTGAAACCATCGTCCTTAACAATAGAGCTTCAACTTCCCCAATCTCCCAATGGGACCATAGCTCCCAAGCTTCTGCATCCAAGGTCAATGAGAAAAAAGTCAAGTTCAAAGAAATTGGGGTAGGAGAATACTCCATCGAACACATCCTTTGTCTATCCAAAATGCCTCTATCTCCAAAATCCTTTGAATGACCTTCACCCTACCCAAAGCCATCTACAATGCTTGAGTCTCATACTACTCCCTTTGTCAAGTGGGGTACCTTATTAGATGAAAGTGATGAAAGAGATGTCTTACAATGGCTCTACATTGATGAAAATGACACACAGCAAGACCAACAACCTAAGCTCCCAACACAAATCTATGGGCATGGACAATCTATTTTACATAGAATGGGTTATGAAGGACAAGGCCCCATTGTCTTAAGAAAGGAAGGAATCATCAAACCCATTCAACCTTTTGCATCCTCATCATCTTGAAACACAATAGGGTTAGGATACCAGGACAAACCTAAAGGCAAAGGCAAAGCTAAGGCTACCACTTATTTTGTAGAAATGATCCATAACCTTCAAGAGGACAATGACACAAATTCCAATGTATATGAATGGGATGAGCTCTCAAAACATTCCTATGAAGATAAAGGAATTGATGTTGTTCAAATCTATATCCCCTACCATGAGGGACTAATGCCTAAGCATAGACTGATAGAGTGTGATTCACCTATTCCTGAGAGCATAACTTACAAGGAAGGTCAGAGTTCGCATGAGATAAATAATCTTGAGGAAAGTACCATACTAGAACTTATTCCTATAACTCCCTGTCCTAACAACATATCCATCCTTACCATAACACCCACTAAATTAGATCAATATATCAACCCCCTCCCCCTAGTACATCCTGAGCTTATCGATTGGGATCTATGAGGAACCCCTCAACTTGACATATTCCAAAATGATGATGCCTATATTGACTTCATGGAACTAAGAGACCACTTACCCATGGGAGATCATAAAGCTGGTTGTACCATAAAAGTTAATTCTGTATCTTACTTCGAAGAGTGTACCAAGCCTTAGAGTTGCAAAACCATAAAAATCAAAAATGGATCTGATGGTGAAAACCACTCTGTGGTAGTATCAGATCCCAAAAAAGTAAAAATAAAGGACGCATCGAATGGTAAAAACCTCTCTAAGGCACTAGATGATGGAAGGCTTGACACTCTCCCCAATGACATGTATCAGGAGAAGTCATAGATTGTGGTAGAACGGATAGAACCAGTGGACATCAGCACAAAGGGTAATCCTAAGATCATACACTTTGCTATGTCTTTATCTCCTCTAGAAAAGACAAAATTTGTACCCTTCTTCACAGGAAAATAGATAAAATTTTCATGGTCATACATAGATATTCCTGATCTAGATCCAGACTTGGTCTTACATCATTTGCCACTCGATCCTAGAGTCAAACTTGTAAAGTAGAAACTCAAAAAAATGCATCCTCATGTTGCACTACTAGTCAAAGAAGAACTCAAGAAGCTACTAGATGTTGGGTTTATCAGACCAATAGACTATCCTAAGTGGATTTAAAACATTGTACCTATTGCCAAACTAGATGGATGATTTAGAATTTGTAATGATTTCTGAGATCTTAATAAGGCCTACCGCAAGGATGATTTTCCATTACCTAAGATAGACATCATTGTGAACTTAACAACTAGTCATACTATGCCTTCTCTTATGGATAGTTTCTCAGGATGTAATCAAATCAATATAGCACCAGAGGATCAACATAAGACAACATTCACTTGTCCATGGGGTACTCTCTATTGGTACATCATGCCTTTTGGGTTAAAGAATACAAGAGTGACATATCAACGTGCTATGACTACTATCTTCCATGATATGATGCATGTAACAATGGAAGACTATGTGGATGACATCCTCACCAAATCACTAACAAGAGAGTCTCATATGGATGTATTAGAGAAAGTCTTTCAACAGATGGAATAGTTAAAAGTTAGATTGAATCTGAAAAAGTGTGTGTTTGGGGTCACCTCTAGTAAACTCTTAGGCTTCATAGTATCATCAAATGGGATTGAGGTAGATCCTGCAAAAGTCAAGGCTATCATGGAGATGCCTCCACAAAAGAACATCACCCAACTGCAGTTATTGCAAAGCAAATTACAAGCTATCCATAGATTCATCTCCCAACTGGCAAACAAGTGCCAATGTTTCAGTCATCTCTTACATAAAAACATTCCATTCAGATGAGATGAGAAGTGTGAAGAAGCATTTTGCAAAATTAAGGAGTATCTTATGAATCCACCTATCTTGATGTCTCCCATCCAAGGAAAGCCGCTATTACTTTATATATCTTCTACACAGATAGCTCTAGGCACCCTTCTAGTACAATAAGACAATGAAGGCAAGGAAAGGGCCATATACTACATCAGTCACACATTGGTGGGGTATGAATTGCAATACTCTCAAATTGAAAGATCTTGTCTTGTTGTGGTTTTTGCTTCCCAAAAACTATGACATTACATGCTTGCACATTCCATCAAGCTTATTGTAAAGATAGAACACCTGAAATACTTATTAAGCAAAGCAGCTCTCATAGGTCGCCTAGCTAAGTGGGTAATGCTCCTAAGTGAATATGACATTGAGTATGTAGAATGGGAAGCTATCAAAGGTCAAGTCATTGCCGATCAGTTGGTAGAGGCACCATTACAGGATACCACTCCAATGAAATTTGATTTTCTAGATGAATCACTCTTCACTATCACAACATAGTCATGGACACTCTATTTTGATGGCTCTTATACAAACCATGGATCAAGGGTAGGCATCTTGTTGGTCACTCCTCAGGGCTCTACAATACCTAAATCTTATCGTTTGCTTTTTCAATGCACAAACAACATAGTAGAATATGAGGCTTTGGTCATTGGTCTTAAACTAGTAGCAGAATGGAAAGTAAAAGAACTTCATGTCTATTATGATTCACAACTTGTCATCAATCAACTCAATGATGGCTATCAGACAAAAGATGACAAGCTCATTCCCTACAAGTGTATGGTGGATGACTTCAAAGAATACTTTGTGATCATCTCCTTTGAGTAGATACCAAGGATTGAAAACAAAGCAGCAGATGCCATGGAAATGATTGCCTCATTCCTTGACATACTAGAGAATGAGTCACATTTTGAGTTCTTGGTAGAAACAGTCATGCAGCCAGCTTATGACATCCCTAAAACCTAATCCATTTTCGTTCTCATCGGATCTGATTCACCCTTGTGTGGTAAGATTTACACTTACCTCAAGAAAAACACCTTACCACCTGACCTATCAAATAACCAATGCTAAACCTTCATTTGACAAACATCCAATTACACTATTATCACTGATACCCTATACCACCAAAATCTAGATGGTACTTTACTTTGATGTCTTGAAAGTGAGGAATCTCAAACCACCTTGTGAGAAGTACACGAAGGAATATGTGGATCACACTCTAATGGTCCTACTTTAGCCAAGAAACTCATGCATTTGGGATACTATTGGCCAAACATGGAGATGGACTCCTATCACTTTGTCAAGAAGTGCAAGCAATGTCAGATACATGGAAACCTTGTGCATGCACCAGCTCAAGAACTATGACCTTTAATGACACCTTGGCCCTTTTGTCAGTGGGGACTCAACCTTGTGGGTAAAATACACCCTCCCTCATACAATGGCTACAAGTTCATCATAACCGCCACTGAGTATTTCACCAAGTGGATTGAAGCTGTTCCACTCACCAATGTCGCAGGCAAACAAATTGCCTCATTCATCCTCAACTACCTCATCCATTGTCATAGATAACAGAAGACCTTTCAAGAACTAGGATGTTCAAGAGATTTGTGACAAATTCAAAATTGAACACCATTTCTCCACCCCCTACTATCCGCAAGGCAATGGCCAAGAAGAGGCATCCAACAAAACAATCTTGAAAAACCTCAAGAAAACTGTTAACAATGCCAGCCATGATTGGCATATACAACTCAATCCTACTCTATGGTCTTATCAAACCAGTATACTCACTCCCACAAGTGCTACCCCATATGCCCTTTTATATGGATCAGAAGCCATTTTTCCCATCAAGGTTGAGTTACCATCTCTAAGGGTGTCATTAAAAGGTCTTATCACTGATAAAAACTACAAAGTTTCCAGATTGCAAGAGTTAGAACTATTGGAGGAGAAATGGAAGAATGCCTTCAACCACCTTAAAGCCTATCAACAGATAATGTCATGAAGCTACAATCACAGATTCTATCCAAGGGTATTCAATGTTGGTGATCTAGTACTTAAGGAAAATCCCCGCAATCAGCAAGATTAGAAAAAGAAAGGTAAGTTTGAACCCAACTGGCTTGGTCCTTATGTAATCATTATTGCTTATGGATCAAGAGCATATCAGTTAGCTACTTCATAAGGTGAGCTATTCGATGACCCAATCAATAGTATGCATCTTCACCGGTTCTATACCTAGAGAACCTCAATGTAAGGAGGGGCATAAAAACATTAAAAAAAGAAAAAAGAAAAAAAATAACAAAAAAATAAAAAAATAAAAAAAATAGAAAAATAACAAAATAAATCATCCTCTAGTGAAAACCTAGTAAACAGGCACCTTGAATAGATACCATGATGAAAACTTGGCAAACAAGCATCATGTATATTTTGGCTCCCGTGCAATAAAAGCAAAGTAGTGAAAACCTGGCAAACAGGTGCTCTCTGCGATATGAACCACTTCCTCCATCTTTGGGAAACCAGTCACCTTGTGTCCATTCTTCCCATAGTTATCCATTATCCAATCGTGTTAGTTTCACAATAAACACCTTGCATAACAAAATGATGACCTATCATGGCTTGATACTTTATAACCCTTGTCACCTCAATACCTAAGGTTGTCAAAGTACCATATTGATAGTGTCAGTATATCTTAGCATCCATCGTCAGTATCAGGGTTCTCCCCAAACTATGTTGCCTCTACATTGTCACGTAGGCAAAGCCATTATCAATGCGCCCTCGAGGCTCCACTTTCCATACATTCCATCATGTGTCATATGTCCTATCTATCTAAGTCCACACCATTTCCTATTGCTTAGGTCTTAGGTCCATTAGGGTTCACCCCAAACTATGTTGCCTCTACGTCATCATGTAGGCAAGGCCATTTAGCAATGAGCCCTCGAGGCACTAGGTCAGTCCCTTAGGGCCTGTTTCTTCATATCCATTATTAGTTCATCCATAATAAATCTAGTCCTCTACCTAACTAGGGGTGTACCCTTGACCTAGTTTTGGAGTTGGATTCTGCAGTGCCACTTTGTTCACCAAGGACACCAATAAGGATTGTGATACCTTTCACCAAGCATGCGAGTGTAGAAAAGCTAGCTTCCAAAGCAAAAATCTTGATGCAAGACATCAACCTATCCAAAGAAAAGAAAACAAGTACCTAAAGCACTCTAAATGATTCTATCTAAATTATGGCAAGAAAACACATCTAATGCAAGAGTGTTTTGTGTTTGTGATCAAGTTAGGTTACAACGTCTTGATTTTTGTTATCATGTCTCCTATGCTACTCAAGGATGCCAAAAGCTAGAGATGTTATGATGGGGGCATGATTATTTTTTTTGTTTGTTGTTTGTGGATCAATCTTTAGTAATGTGATGACTTTTGTCTAACGACATGATTGACAAAAGATCATTGAGGACTTCAAAGGACTAAACATGAAAAGGGGCAATCCTTGTCTATTGATACACAAGAAATACTCAAGTCATCTCAGTTCAATTATACCTATATGCTTGTATTAACTTGCTAAATCAAAATCCATGTAAGCGATACTTAGGTCATCTTAGTTCAATTATACCTATATGCTTGTATTAACTTACAACATTTGGGAAAAGTACCAAAAAAATCACCCAATGATGAAATAAGCACTTCAAAATACTTGCAATATCAAGATGGTAATACCATTCACATCCAGAAAGCATCCATATCTAATGCAATAAAAATCCTATCTAGAGTATCAATGTTTGCAAAACAAAAGCTTGTGATCCATTCACTCATATTTCTACTATTAGTCAGTCTTCTATCTTTTGTCATTTCTACGTCAATTGCGTACACTTGGACATAACAAAAACATAGCATAGTTTGCATATCATATCACATGAGATAGTAATTAACATGATTAAATCATTTGCATACATAATAGTGCGTTAGATCATCCATATACATTTACATCAGCATAACATAGTTTCAATAGAAAAATCAAAAACATAAACAAGTACATGTAGATCATCGCATAAACTACATAATCATATAAATAACATTCACATTTGCATATTAGATCATTAGAAATCATCTAAGTTTACATTTAGATCATCATCATATCAGAGCCCTAGAATCATATCTCATAAAGCATAAAAATTGCATCATATAAACTTCAACAACATAGTGTGCATCCATATAGACATCAAAAAATAGAATGTATCCATTAGATATCACATAAAACATGTAGACCATCAATAGGATGCATCATCATATAAATATAACATAAATATGTCCATGTGTACAATATCAAAGTCCATCTATGAGTCATAATCATATAAAGTGTATACATCACAAAAATAATGATACATGTCTTGGTATCTGTACAAAATGATATAAATACATACATATCAGGCTATCCATGAGCCATCAAAAGTGTGTACATAAGTAAAAATCAGTACAAGTGTAAAGGCTAGCCCTAATGTCATGGGATACTACTCCCAGCACTACCCTCTCCACCTCTACTAGCCCTAGATTACTGTGGACCCATAGTAGATGTTGTAAACCATGAACCCCCTGCACTCTGAGATGTACCTGCCACAGACTGGCTCCTATATTTGGGTGCCCTATGGTCCGCTGGCATAGCCCCATGATATAGACCCATGTAGTACTGAGTCTGAGCCTGCGCTCTAGCAAGCTCTCCCTGGACTTCCATAAGCTGCGCCTGAGCCTGTTGCACCTAATTAACCAAAAAGCTGGTGGCCCCATCAGTACCTAAGGTAGCTAAAGATGAGTCTCTCTCTAGTCTAAGTGCTCGTACCCTCACCAATGCTATATCCTACTCTACAGTGAGCCCAAATATAATCCCTACATCTACCTCGCTCCAGGACTCTGCCATCCTGAGCTATGCCCTAAGCTATCTGACCTGGCCCTACAACATGGTAATAGCCTACTATTGTCAGTCATGTAGGGTAGGGGCCTGAGGAACTTGTGTTTGCACCTACTACTAGGACACTTGCTGCTGAACTACCTACTAAGGTGCCGACACCTATATTTGTTGTGCAGCCTACTGCAGAGAGGATCCCTCCCCAACTTTCCTCCTCTATCCCTATCTACCTCCATCTCCACCATCCCCTCCTTCACCTCCATCACCTCTATCATTTCCATCTTCTCATCCCCCTCTCCCCCTCCTCTGTCTGCTCCTCCTCCCATCTACACCATCATCATCGTCTGAATCCACCTCCTCTAGGCAAGGAGCCAACTCTCTCGGTCTTGAATACCTCATGAATGGGTTGGCCACAAACCACTCCTCATAGTCAGGAGTCATCCCCACATCTACCACTTCCCTCTGCATCAGCCATGCCACATGTGGAATCCGATAAAAGTCTGCTAAAGCTTCCTCATAGGATGCAACCAGTGTTGCACATATGTGCCTGATGTGTTGTCATTGATGTCAACATATCTTTTTGTCAGAAACAGTGAAGGTAGTGTAGAGGAGTGATTAGTATTTCCAGTAAGATGAAGATCATAGTATGCAAATTAAAGGGCCTATACTAGGTTGTCTATTGTTTATCCAACTAAGATTTGAGAGGTTCGCATGAATATTTGGTGAAGTTATGGCCCTCTAAGTAAAACAAGTTTTTGCAGTTGTTCTATAACAATAGAGTGGCAAGGAGTTGGTCCAGATTGGTCTGGTATGAGCATATTGTGATCTATAGATCTAAAGGCTTATCTAGGATGTTGGTGTGTTCCCTCAACTCAAGTGGTTCATGGTTTGGAGGTTCAGAAGCAATCTCTTTTGTTTGACAATTATGGCAGTGTGTGTTCTTGAGTTTTAGTGTGAAGATGGAACTGATTCTAATGATGCGAAGTGGTGTGGTTGTTCCTATTGACTTATTTGTGCTCGTGGTGGTCTTTAGATCATGTGGCTATTCTATCAGAGGTCCACATTGACAAAGGAGCTTGTGATTGAAGTTTTTCTCTTAGTTGTTTCTGTTCTTCCCAGTCTTGGCCGACTGGATGTGCCTAGCATGCTGTGAATGATCTAAAGATCATTTTATGAAGCTGGCATGTTAATAGAGGAAGATTCAAATCTTAGCTATGATTGGCTGATAGTGTAAAGATCCAGGTTAAGTTTGGCCGACCTTGTTGATCATTCCAAGATGGATAAAGTGTATTAATACTTGTTGAAGAGTTTTCAAACATTATCCTTGTGCAAGACAGATCAAATTCAAATAAAGGATCAGAAGCAGAGCAGAGAAGAAAAGGAGTGAGGGAAGCATAGAGTGTGAAGTTGGTAAAGAAGAATTCGGGGCAAAGGAGAAGTCTTTAAGAATTCACTGAAATTGAACCGGCATGAAGTAGATGCTATTTCTTAGCTAATTCATTCTGTTCTAAATAAATTTTGTAGATAGTGAGCCTCCCTTTTGAGCAGTGAGCTTTGGGTAGTGCGCCCGAAGGCATGTGCCTTCCTTTTTTTCTAAAGTACTTTTAACAGGGTACAAATCTTTGTGGGTTAAACCCCACCATGGTTTTTCCATTAACTGGGTTTCCATGTCAAAATCTTGGTGTCAAGTGTATTGATCATGTTTCTACTCTTATGTTGTTGATCTATGCTTTATTATTTACATCATTAATCTGGTAGCATGTTAATAAAAGAGGTTAAAAGTAGAAAAAGTTTAAATTATGGGACAACTAATTCACCCCCCTCTTAGTTGTTTGGTCTAATTCCAACAATTGGTATCAGATCCAAATCCTCTTATAAAATCCTAACTACTTGAGGAGATCTAGGATGTCGACCTACAAGAAGGATAGTCTAAGATTTGATGGAACAAATTATTCTATTTGGAAGAATCGCATGGAGTGCCATTTACAATGCATGAGTGATGCCTATTGGGCAATAACCAGTGTTGAGTATAAACCTCTTGAGAAAGGTCCTTCAACTCTAGATCAAGTTAAAGATGTTGAAAATAACCTTCGAGCTAAAGAAGCCTTGTTGAGTGCCCTGACTGATTCAGAAATGACAAATGTCTTTGGTCTAAAAACGGCTTATGAAATCTAGAAAAAGTTAGAATTTCTATAAGAATGTGATAAATATGTCAAATGTGCCAAGCTACAAAGTCTGAGAGGAAAATTTGAAACTATGAGGATGAGCGAAGATGAAAAAATCAAAATCTACATGCAAAAGATAAATGAACTTGTGTGTGGTATCAGGTGTACTGGTGGAACTTTGGAAGAATTAGAGATTGTATCAAAAGTAGTTAGATCTTTACCTAATTCATACAAACATAAGGTAGCTGCTATAGAAGAGATCTGAACTGTCTCAGATGTTACAAGAGATCATCTAGTTGGCAAAATTTTAGCTTTTAAATTAAGTGAGTTTGGTGATTCTCTTCCCAAGTCTGAATCTACATTTAAGGCCAGTGTATATGGAAAACAAAGATATGATCCAGGTGAAAGATCTTCTACAAGATCAAACAGATTAGTGAAGACAAGAAAGGATCTTGAAGCTCTTCTTGCTAAAAGATTGCCAAGAGGATCCAGTAAGTATGAAGGAAAATTGCCACTCAAATGTTTTGATTGTAATAAGATTGGTTATTTTGCCTCAAGATGTCCAAAGAGGTATTCAAAACCAAACCCTAATAGATATTGAAATCAGAACAAATGTTACTATATCAAAGAAACTGGAGAAGGAGTCATAGATGATGAATCTGATCATAGAGGTTCCCCTAAAAATGATTGGGTGTTCATTGCCATTAAAGAAGAAGATCCGGTGTCTACTGAATCTACTAGCTATGCAAATATGGAAAGTGCCTTGGCCACTCAAGTTATTGAGAAAGATGAATGGGTGATTGATAGTGGATGTTCTCATCATATGACTAGAGACAAGAGTAAGTTTGTGAATTTTGAAAATTATGAAGGTGGGCTTGTGAAATTTGGAGATAACTCAACCGTTAGAATTTGTAGCAGAGGATCCATCTCTTATGATGGTAAGAATAGCACCAATGATGTTTTGTATGTGGAAGGACTAAAAAATAATCTTCTTAGTGTTGGAAAGTTGGTTGATAAAGGTTATGATCTTCGATTCAAAGATGAAAAGTGCATAATCTTGGAGAGTTTTGGAACTGAAATTGCATCCGATACTCAAACTAGAGGTAACATTTTTCATTTGAGTAGCTTTGGCAAAAGTTGTTTGATTGCTCAAATAGATCAAAGCTGGTTATGGCATAGGAGGATGTGTCATGTGAATTTTGATAATATTTTCAAAATAAGTACCACTCAGGCTGTGAGAGATCTTCCAAAACTTGTGAAGCCTAATAGCATGTGTAGAGAATGTCAATTGGGGAAACAAAGAAAAATTTCATTCAAAAGTAAGGAAAAAGTTTCAAATGGACAATTGGAACTGGTACATACTAATCTATGTGGTCCTGCTAGAACTAGGAGTGTGCAAGGAGATAGATATTTCATGTTGCTGATAGATGACTACTCCAAGATGATGTGGGTAACCTTCCTAAAAGAAAAATTAGAAGCTCTTGAAAAATTTAAGGTGTTCAAAGTGATGGTGGAAAATGAAGTTGGTGAAAATTTGAAATGTCTGAGATCCGATAAAGGTGGAGAATTTACTTCCCCTGAGTTTGATGCTTTCTGTGAAAAGCATGGCATAAAAAGATAGTTATCTACTCCTAGGACTCCCCAACAAAATGGAGTTGTGGAAAGAAAGAACCGGACCATTCAAGAAGCTGCCAGGACCATGATGATGGAAACAAATGTTCCTCAAGTTTATTGGAGAGAAGCTATAAGTACTACTATCTACACTCTTAACCAGGTATAGATCAAAGGCAATTTTGGTAAGACCCCTTATGAACTATGGTTTGGCCATCCTCCTACTATAAGATATTTCAAAGTTTTTGGTACTAAATGCTATATCAAAAGAGATGAGGATTTAGGTAAATTTGATACTCTACTAAAAGTAAAGCTTATCGGTGCTTTAACAAGAGGTTGAAAAAGATTGTTGAAAGTGCTAATGTTAGAGTTGATGAGAGCAAAAGGACATTCCAGGTTCTACGGATATGATTCAGATGATCAAAATAAAAATCAAAGTGAAGGAAGGTTAGTTCAAACTTTGACTCAGATGCAGATTGATCCAAAAACTCCAGATACTCAAGGCATTAGTACAGATGTTGAGGAACAAGCTCAAGAAACAGAAGCCCAAGCAATTCCCAAAACCCCCAGGTATGTAAGAATGAATCATCCTGAAGATCAAATCATAGGGGATAAAAATAAAGGTATTCAAACTAGAAAAAGAGTTGTTGAAGATCAAGAAGAGATTTGTTTGATTTCAAGGATTGAACCTAAATTAGTTGGTGAAGCTTGTGGTGATGAAAATTGGGTAAAAGCAATGGAAGAAGAATTAATACAAATTGAAAAGAACCACACTTGGGATCTTGTTCCTAGACCAGAGGACAAAAATGTAATTGGAACCAAATGGGTCTTCCAGAATAAACTAAATGAAGATGGTGAAGTTGTAAGAAACAAAGCAAGGTTGGTATGCAAAGGCTATTCTCAAGTAGAAGGAATTGATTTTGAAGAAACTTTTGCTCCAGTGGAAAGAATAGAGGTAGTCAAATTATTTCTTACATTTGTTGATTTCAAAGATTTTAAAGTGTATCAAATGGATGTCAATTCAGCTTTCCTAAATGGAGATTTGGAGGAAGAAGTCTACATTGAGAAACCAAAAGGATTTCAGTTGTCTAATCATGGTGACATGGTTTGTAGATTGGGAAAAGCCTTGTATGGACTCAAGCAAGCTCCAAGAGCCTGGTATGCAAGATTGGACAAGTATTTACTTAAGATAGGTTATAGCAAAGGTACTGCTGATAGTAATCTTTACTTCAAGATAAATCATGAGGACATCCTGATTATTGAGGTCTTTATTGATGATATCATTTTTGGTGGAAATAAATGTATGTGCAAAGCATTTGCTAACCAAATGAAAAGTAAATTTGAAATGTCAATGTTTGGAGAGATGAATTTCTTCCTAGGTCTGCAAATTGCTCAGTCAGACAAAGGTATCTTTTTATCTTAGTCCAAGTATGTGAAAGAATTGTTGAAGAAGTTTGGAATGGAAGATTCAAAGCCAGTAGGTACACCTATGGTAACTGGATGCAAGTTAAGTAAAGATGATGATTCTCCCAAGGCAAACCAAAAAAGGTATAGATCAATGATTGGAGGATTGCTCTATTTGACCTAGACTAGACCTCACATCATGAACATCGTTGGACTTATTGCTACATTTTAATCTAATAAAAAAGAATCCCATGTTGTGGTTGTCAAAAGAATTTTTAGATATCTCAAGGGGATAATTGATTATGGATTGTGGTATCTAAAAGACAATGACTTTACTCTTCATGCATACAGATGTTGATTGGGTAGGAGATGTGGATGACAGAAAAAGTACTAGTGGTGTTGCCTTTGTCTTGGAAAGAAGATTGGTCTCTTGAATGAGCAAAAAGCAAGAGGCAATATCTTTGTCTACTGCAAAAGTAGAATATATAGCAGCAATAAATAATTGTACTCAAGTTCTGTGGATGAAGCAAATGTTGAAGGACATTAGAGTTATGTTTGAGGAGCCAGTCACAATCTTTTGAGATAATTCTAGTGTAATAAGTATCTCAAAGAACCCAGTGTTGCATTAAAAAACAAAGCATATATCCATCAAGTTTCATTTCTTGAGAGAGAAGGTAAATGAGAATGAAGTCAAGTTGGAGTTTGTGTCATCCAAAGATTAGATTGCAGATATCTTCACTAAGCCTCTTCTCAAGGATACCTTTGAATATCTCAGAGAGAAGTTAGGGGTTATTACCCCTCTGAATCAGAACTAAGATGCACCAAGGTGCATGAGTCCAGTGGAATTCTCAGTCACATATTGAAGTCTAGATTGATGTTGAGAAAACACTACTCTAAAGAGTAGTCAGTATGCAAATGTTGGAGAATTAGTCTAAAATAAAAATGGGAAGAGATGATTGCAAATATGTGCCCTTTGTCATTGATGTCAAAGGGGGAGAGAAGTCATGTGAAAAACTTGGAAGTAAGCAGTTTCTAGTGAAAGGGGGAGCAGTGAAGACAGTGGTTACAGGTGTGACAAGAGAAAGGGGGAGAAGTTCTTGTCGTGATGATTGAATCAATTTTTCACATCATATGTTGGCATCATTGACAAAGGGCGAGATTGATGCAAATATGTGCCTGATATGTTGTCATTGATCGTCAACATATCTTTCTATCAGAAACAGTGAAGATAGTGCAGAGGAGTGATTACTATTTCCAGTAAGGTAAAGATCAGAGTATGTGGATTAAATGGGCCTATACTGGGTTATCTATTGTTGATCCAGCTGAGATTTGAGAGGTTTACTTGAAGATTTGGTGAAGTTATGGCCCTCTGAGTAAAATAAGTTTCTACAGTTGTTCTATAATGACAAAGTGGCAAGGAGTTGGTCTAGATTGGTCTGGTATGAGCATATTGTGATCTGTGGATCTAGAGGCTTGTCTGGGATGTTGGTGTGTTCCCTCAACTTGAGTGGTTCACAGTTTGGAGGTCTAGAAGCAATCTTTTTTATTTGATAGTCATGGCAATGTGTGTTCTTGAGGTTCAGTGTGAAGATGCAAGTGATTCTAATGATGTTAAGTGGTGTGGCTGTTCTAGTTGACTTATTTGTGCTTGTGGTGGTCTTTGGATCATGTGGCTGTTGTGTTGGAGGTCTGCATTGACAAAGGAGCTTGTGATTGAAGTTTTTCTCTTAGTTGTTGTTGTTCTTCCCAGTCTTGGCCGACCAGATGTTTCTAGCATGCTGTGAATGATCTAAGGATCATTTTATGAAGCTAGCATGTTAATAGAGGAAGATTCAAGTCTTGGCTATGATTGGTCAATCGTGTAAAGATTTGGGTTAAGTTTGGCTGACCTTGTTGATCATTCCAAGATGGATGAAGTTTATTAATACTTGTTGAAGAGTTGTCAAACATTATCCTTGTGCAAGACAGATCAAATTCAAATAAAGGATCAGAAGCAGAGCAGAGAAGAAAAGGAGCTAAAGCAGCATAGAGTGTGAAGTTGGTCAAGAAGAATTCAGGTCAAAGGAGAAGTCTTTAAGCATTCACTAAAACTAAACCAGGCATGAAGTAGATGCTATTTCTCAACTAATTCATTATGTTCTAAATAAATTATATAGGCAGTGAGCCTCCCTTTTGAGCAGTGAGCTCTGGATAGTGCACCCGAAGACATGTGCCTTCTTTTCTCTAAAGTACTTTTAATAGGGTACAAATCTTTATGGGTTAACCCCCACTGTGGTTTTTCCCTTAACTGGGTTTCCATGTCAAAATCTTGGTGTCAAGTGTATTGATCATGTTTCTACTCTTATGTTGTTGATCTATGCTTTATTGTTTACATCATTAATCTGGTAGCAAGTTAATAAAAGAGGTTAAAAGCATAAAAAGTTTAAATTGTGGGAGAGTTGATTCACTCCCCCTCTCAGTTGTCTAGTCTAATTCCAACAACCGGGCCCCATCTGAACCACTCTGCATGTGTCCTGGCAAATAGTGCCTGCCCCTATGGTCGGCCCTGTACTCTACCAAATTGTCTCTGTACTCAGCTCACAATCTACCTCTCTAAAATGTACCGTGTCCACCCAATCAACGAGATTCTAAATTTAGTACAGGAGCTTATCATCCTCATCATCCCATGGCTCATAATCTTAGATACAGGTGCCAGATAACTATATCCATATTATCAAGTGCATGTCTCTAATACTCAAGATTTCCTAGCTTATGATGGGAAATAACACCTACGTATCCATAATTGTAGAGCTCACCTCTCTACCTAGAAAAGATGCATATCGGTCAAGCAATAGCAATGTGCTCCCATAACCAAAATTGTAACAGTGAGATGCCAGCAGACAAACTAGCTCCTTTGCGATAGACCACCTAATGCATATCATGATACAAGTGAGACAAAACACAAACACCCCATGCAAAATGGGTGCCCTCTATGATCATCCACTCCATGGTCCTACCCCAACCAATGGGGAATCCATGTGACCTCGTATTAGGGAAGACAACACCCCTGATCAACCCTGCCACTATCCTTGGGAAGTAATCATAGTAATCATGTATGTCCTACCATGAGATAACCTAACCCTCTAGCTTTGGATCATCAAAAACATGCCTGCACTCTGCCAGTCCAGCATCATGTTGGGCCTCATACTCTATGTACTCACCCTGGATCAGTAAGTGTATGATTTTGTAGATGTCCTCCAAGGTAATGGCCATCTCACTAGTAGGCAAGTGGAACATCTTGTCCTCGTTGTGGAAATGCTCCACTGCAGTAGTCAGTAAACCGAGGTTCACACGAACCTTAGGCATGAAGCAAATGTAGTCCAATCCCATAACACCAAGCATCTCCTGATCTATCTCAGTAAGCATATACCACTGCAACAATGGCAAAGGAAAATGCTCTCATGACGTTATCACGAATGTCCTCCTACAATCAAGAAAATCATAGCGTCAACTATAAATCTCAACAAACTTGCTCAAGCTATCAAACTATCCTATCACTTAATTAACAATATCAAATTGATCAAAGCAAGTGTATCATCTCTTGACTAGATTCCTGCAATCTCAGAGATAGCTTATTGATTCACGCATCAAGCAAGATGCCAATCGAGTCAATTTCGTTAAGTAAACTGACTATCCTAGTGCAAATGCGCTGAATCATATCAAAAGTACAACTTCAGCATGAATGCACCGAACCAGGTAGTGCATGCGCAACTTTAGTGTATGCGTAGCTTCTCGTAACGTATGCACGGTTTCGTAACATATGCGCTGACTCTTATCGTATATGCATAGTTTTGTCAAATGCACAGCTATATGTCTCAAATTCACGGTATCATAATGTATGTGCTCTTTTGGAGCGCATATGTGCCGAACTATGAATTGATGCATCTATCCTAGCTTTTTTTCCCTAGCATTTATTAGCCTAATAAATGACCCTAGGCAATTTTCATCAAACTACATACTAGTGGTCCTACCTTAGCTGGCCATCCGAACCATCGAACATGCTCAAAGTAGTACTCCTCACATGGAATATCCATATCTATACCAACTACTCTAGCTCCTATGCTCTCCTAAGCTCTCAAGGAGCTATCAACAAAAGCCAAGTGTGTAAATGACTAAGATTGTGGACCTAGCTCCTATATATAGCAAGTGAACCCTAATTGGCTATGTGGCAACTGTGACTACTTCCCAAGCTTGTTTCCTTCTATTTCTCTGAACTGTGACATGTTTTTCTTCGTACCTAACCTGTTTTTCACCTTCTTCATCGTGAGATTATCCGTCTCACATCTTCTACCTTCCTTCCCGTCCAATCTTTCGATGGGGCATCCTATCATCGTAACATGTACAGGGGAAAACTGAGACATGTATCATTATTAGAAATCTTATTCTTTGAAACAACGTGATAAAACACATTGCATCAAAGAGGGGCAAAATGTATACACCTAAAATTGACATGACTCTATCTAAATAAATATTCTTAATATTTATTTTATCTAAATTCCTCTATCAACAAATAATTAAATCAATTTATTTATTTGGTTTATATTCCTCCCATTAATTGAATAAATTACCTTTATTTAATTAATTTCATCGAAGTCAACTTTATTCTTCCAAGCAATTAAATAATTTTAATTATTTTTTTTTTTTGATTCGTAAATATAAAGTTTTGTATTGATCAGAAGAGAATGTGAACACATAGGTGCCTATAAGCAGTTTACCTGCAATAGCCAAACTGACAAAAAACTCCTAAAACCCTTCCTTGAACCTATAGAAGCTTTACAAAATTAGCCATTAGGCTTACTAGTCTGATAGTTACTGTATTATGAACAAACCTACTAGGGCAGAGCCCACCAAACTAGGGATTTATCCAAGCAAGGTATCAGAAAAGGCCAAGCTCCACAACCATGGCATGAAGCCTGTCAACCCACACCCCTTCCCCAGAGTCCACGTCCTCTTGCAGCATGTTCTAGAGGAAGCCATAAGCCTAGAGGACACGATCCTAATGCTCTATCAGCACCAAGCCTTTTAGGTCAAGGATGAGGGGAAGCAATGTCTTTTGGTCAGGGAATACCCACCCCTGGAATGACCGCCTCAAGAATGGAATCGAGGCCCCAGAGGAATTTCGGCTTATATAGTTTCCTCATGACAAGTCTCGCCACCTCTGTAGACACCCCCACGTCCAGGATTGAAGCTAGGAAACGGGAAGAGATATGAGAGTCTACCCTGTAGAACTCATCTGCTACCAAAAAATATGTCCCTAAGATTATCTTGACCGCCGGGAGGAGAAGACCTTCATGCCTTCATAGGATGCATTTTAACCTTAAATTTGTAATGGCGCCTTTGAAGGCCATCTGCCGAACTGAACTCTCCAACTGAAGAGCTGTCAAAGCTCCCAAATTTATCAACCCATGCACCGATATTTTTGTAATGAAGCCTGAATCCTTCTCCATACTGACTACTACTGCCACCGGTAAGAACAGCAAAGGATCACTTACTAAGAGAAAGGAATGAACTTCAAAGATGTCTATCTGTCTACACCAGAGAGGGGTCACGTTCATTTAACCAGAGCCTGTAATCATTACAAAGAAAGATTGCGAAGGTGAAGCGTGTGATGGATCAAGTCGAAGGCTTGCTAGCTCAGCGAGGAGGGAGAAGTATCTTTGTTTCATGAATGCCACAATGAAAATTAAATGCATAGAGGTGGCCATAATTACTCCTTATAGCATCGACCCATCCAAATGTTCTTGGATTGGGTGCCCACCAATTGTAATTATTTAATTAAGTCACTTATTCCTCCAAATTTAAATAAATCGATCAAATTTATTTGAATTATCTCAATCTCTAAAAATAAAATATAATCAAATATTTTATTTATTCTTCCAAAGTATGCACAAACAATTAAATAAATTTATTTATTTAATTTGCTTTCTTATCTTCAAATTCCTCAAAAATCTTCCAAATCTTCTAAAAATAAATATTCTTCTTCATGCCCACAAAATTAAATAATTTATTATTTAATTTCTCTCAAATCATTTCAAAAAGCAAACCACAAGTTGAGTCAACTAATCTAATCAATCTTGTTTTTATCAGCAACTCTTAAATTAGAAAAAAGCTTTCTAATTTATGAAATCAAATCTTATCTTTATAAAAAGAAAGCAGTTAACTCAAACAAAATAGCTTTTTGTGTGACACTTGTCTTCTTTCTATTCACGCACATCCTCTCAAGTCTTCTATACCATTGATCTTCTTATTCTTTCTATACTGTTGATCTTCTCTCTCATGAATCTATAAATTGAACCCAATTCCTCCATTTCAATGATCCAAGCTTTTAGTACCCTTACTTTGTAGGAATTACACCATGCCTTTGGCACCAAATTCCTCCATTGCTTGCGATCAACTTGTTACCATCACCATTACTATTGTTTTTTAAGCTCATCTTCATAGCAAGAATTATCATAGTTGTTCTCCATTGACATCTTGAAGAAATAGCAAGGAAGTGCGCTTTCTGAGGGCCATATTCATACACAAGATCGATCGAGATAGGAGACCAATGGAAGCTATGAAGTATTGAGGTTTGCAAGGTTTTATCTTTGTTTGTTAGATCTTGATTATTTCATTTTCCATTGGGTTTATTGGATTACTTGGATACTATTGATAATCATTCCAATTTTTTTATAACAGTAAGAGTATTATCCTTGTTTTCTACTAAGGAGACTTTAGGTTTCTTAGGTGTTTCTAAACATTTCTTGGATGAGATCGATGCGACTTTTGATGTGTCAAAGTTATTAAGTTTATATTCCCCCGGTCCATAAGGAGTAAAATATAATGAACCCAAATCATCACCAAAAAGTGCATTCGATGTTTTAGAGTCTTGCACAACATTATTTGTGGCAAGAGGTATTGATGAATCAACTTGTAAGTTGTTTAAACTTGAATGATTGTTAACTTGTTTGTGCAGTTCAATATGTAAACAACTATCTGGTTTAGGATCAACTTCTATAGTATGGAGCTTGTTTTGATAAATAAACTTTAGTGATCGATGAAGGGTTGACGGAACTACCCCCATGGTATGACTCCATGCTCTACCTAGAATCATATTATATGAGAGTGAACCAGGTATAACATGAAAAAGTGTATCTAATGTCATGGGTCCAACCTTTATCGGTAATGTTATTGTACCCATAGATTTATGACTCCATGGTCTACCTAGAATCATATTATATGAGAGTGAACCAGGTATAACATGAAAAAGTGTATCTAATGTCATGGGTCCAACCTTTACCGGTAATGTTATTGTACCCACAGATTGTCTACCAGTATTATCAAAGCCACGAATGCTAATCCTATCCAATTTGATTAAAGATGTATCAATCATGATTTTGTGTAGTAATTCTATGCCACAAACATTAAGAACTGATCTATTATCAATCATAGCTCATCAAATTTTTATTTACCATGACAAAGATAATAAGATGATCATATTGGTTTTGATATTTGGCTAATGGTAATTCATGTGGTTGAAAGAGAATATTTGTTTGTGTTGCATGCATACAACCTAACAGAGTTGCTACATCATTCATCTTAACAACAAGTGGTACAATCACCTTTTGTAAAGCTTCTTGGAGCATTCCATGGTATGTAGGCAATGTTTATGTTGAAAGTAAGGAATACTAAGAGGGGGGTAAATCAGTATTCTACAAAACTACTTTTTAACTTGTTTATTAATCCAATTTCTAAAATTAATGCCATGAAAGAAAAACAAGCATAAGAACAACAACCATAAAGACATAACACATTGACACTGGGATTTTTATGTGGAAAACCCAAAAGGGAAAAGCCATGGTGAGTGTTAGCTCACAATATATTATGATAGCTCAATACCAAATTACAAGAAGGCTCATTGCCTTAGGGTTCACTGCCCTATGAAGAAGTGCTCACTGTACAAAGGCTCACTACCAAGAGAAAAGAAGAATGAAGAAGGATTCGGCCACTACTAGAAGATGAACTATTGTAAATGCATCTACCATATGCTAGATCACAGTTCCATTGAAGGTTCAATAGACATATTCAAAGGTCTTCATTCATTCTACCCTACTTCTCAACTTAACTACATATACTCTGTTTTATGTCTTTGTTCAACATTTTTTTCTCTACACTCTACTCATAATCCTCCACACTTCAAATTCACACACTACACTATTTTGCATTGCAATCCATCAAGTATTTATATCTGCAAAAAGATTCATTTCATAATCAAGTCAGCAACCCAGACATGAAGCATGTATGTAATGTATTCTACCTTGTTGGCTTGATCATGTGTACAAATAGTAATGCAAATCCAAACAATAATTGTATAATCTTCACACAAGTTGGTACGATACATATAACTGCTTAGATTTATTATTCAAGAAATATACCTTCTCTGCATAAGGATCTAACTGCCTGTCTGCTTGTCTCTTCAACACATGCTTGACCTAATCAACTGTTACACCTAAATTCTTACTGTGGACCAAATGAGACTCAAAGAATCACATCAACCATTCCTCATACCTCATAGATCATATCTTACCAACTACAGGTCATGATGTCCTTATATGGTGACATGTAGAACTCAGAAATGATTGTTTTGCCATGGTGAATTACTAGCAAACCAACTACCGGAACTTGGAGTTTTGTAGACAATCTTCCAAATCACTTTAGACTTTGTAACTCATCAATTATATTCTTCTAACGCCTATCCATGCTTCCTCAAAACTGTATATTAATACAATCACTTACGGAGAAATGCGGCCCAAAATACTCATGCACTCTACACTATTCCTGACTTAACTGTGTTCACTTGGACTTAAGCCAATCACAACTTGTCTTTCGGAAGTCATCAGGACTTGTAATCTTGAACATAGTATCTCCAAACAATCCTAAATAACATATCTAAACCGCATACCTTGACCATCAACTATGGAGGAATACCACTTGAGTCTCTGCTACTAACTCTATGTTATCAGTACTTAGCCATTCTACCTTAGTCTTTTGTGTCCATACGAGAACCTTCTATGCAGGTTGTTCCAAGTTGAGTTCCCAATCATCCTTAGCTCCATCAATCTATATTTTCCTTGGTGCCATCAATGACAACATTACCCAATCAGCAGTGTCTCTTGACTATGTTGCCAACAATCTCCCCCTTTAGCATTGATGGCAACACTTTGTGAAAAATGTGAATCTACTCCCTCTTACTCTATATTTCTTCTTCTAAGGTGTTTGCCCATGTTTCACTAGTTTTCTTCTCCCCCTTTGACATCAATGGCAAAGGTGTATGTACAAGAGTCAAAATTAGACCAAAACTACAAAAATCTTCATACTCAACTGCATATGTACATATACAAACTTCAACTCAATTGGTTGTTAGTGAAATAATATCCTTATACACAATCTTTAATTGTGTAATCTCTTTATCCCATTGATTCTTTTCTCTTTCCAAAATTTGGATGTGACCATTTATCAAAAAGACTGATTTTTCTACCTTTTGCACATTTGAGGGTGTGTTAATTTGTGAAGTTGGCTGTGCTTTAGTTGCAAGATTTTTCATGATCTCAATTTTTAAACTTAATACCCTTCTCAACAAACACAATTTTTTTAATTTCTTCCTATCTGCTGAGTAAGTTGCTTATGTTGTTCTAAATGTTTTCAACTTGTGTTTCTATGCAGCTGATTGAGTCAACTACATGATCAAAGGTCTCAGAAATATTTGTGAGTTGAAGTTCCATGATTTTAACTTTCTCATCCATTTCCTTATTAGTTTCAAGCCAAGAAAGACAAAATTTATATATTTCACAGGCTTCCTTGATTGCATTTATCATATTCTTGATGTTGCTCTCTAATAGAATTTTGTCACTGTCTAACTTGGTTTTTGATACGGCTAGTCTTTTGTCTTCATATTCCTTTTTAACCTTAATATCAGTAGACTTTTCAAAGGATTCAAAATGAGTACTTACATATTTTATAAGATCTTTGAGATGAGAAGTTGATGATGCTGATATATCCTTCTGGTATGCGGGGATTAACTTCTCTAGAATGCTTGATGTCTCATTAATGAGTTCATTGTCTTGTAACTATGTTCTCAACATTTCTTCCCGATCCTTAGCTTGCACTATTGATACTAGTTTGAATTTTTTCATAGGAGACATAGAAGCTAGATTTATTGGTCCTTGTAGAGTCTTGGGTGATTCTAGAATCCATACACTTTGTTGTTTATCCAAAAACTTTCTAGCATAGTCAATTGAAATTTGGTCTGCAGTAATGTCTCTTGTCGTATATTCATCACTAAGTGTAACTTTCCTTCTTTTCTTTCCTTCTATTGGATTGTCTTTATCTACTTCTCTACTAGATGAGATGCTTGTTCTTTTCTTGGGGGTGGATACATGTTCTTCCTTTTCAACTTTCTTATCTTTTCTTTTCGGAGTGTTTGACTTCCATTTCACCGGAGCATTTAAGGGTCTTGACTCTTCAGCTTTGGTTTTTTCCTTGCTTGTTTGTTCATCAGAAATTTTCTCTGAGTGTCATATTCCATAGACAATTCTTTGAATGTTCCAAACCTGTCTTGTTTGAGATCTTTTAGTTTCTTTAGTAGTTCATCAGCTAATTCAGTCAAGATATCTTCTACAACTTCATATCCTAATGGAGGGACTCATGCAGTTCTTGGTTCCATAGCTTCCACGAAGCATTTGTCTTTATTCACCATGAATACAATGTCATTTTCATATTTCATCACTATCTTTTTAGGTATCTGGACCCTACATAACATTCTCTTTTGAAAATTTATGAAGTATTCCCATAAAATTTCATTTTGTTTGTCTGCATTTCCCAAACTTTGCAGGTGATTTATTATTTGAGTTGCTACTGGTGTATGGTCAAGCCAGACAATGCTTCCCAAGCTGAGTATCTCTGTTAGGAAGTAGAAGAGTAAATAGGTAATCAAAATTCTGTATTTGAAGGGATACTTTGTCTCATTTGTTCTTTTCAGGTTCTCCATTAATTCACTTTAGAGAAATTCACATAGATTATACTATGTATTATTTTGACCATATCATAAGTTGAGTATATAGCTGATGCAGACACATAATTTTCTAAGTGAGAAAAGTATATTTTGTATCCAATAATCATTGATGCAAATCTTACGGCTGGATCCTTGATACCATTTACTCTGAGATCTTTCTTATCAAATTTGGCCCTGTTAGTTGCACTACTAAATTGTTCTTTATTTTCTTTTTGCCTGGAATCCTTCCAGAGGAATTCATACCAGTTACAGCTTTGATAGCTTCTTTGGTTAGGATACATGGTTCATTAAACCACAAAAAATCATCATTCTTGCTGAGAATGAACCTAACCCATGTATCATTTGGGATCACGGGAAAATCCAACCAAGTGTCCAATTTCTTTTCTCCTAGAACTTTATATTTATTCTTCAACTCAACATCAATAGTAGTTAGTTCATCCAAGTATAATTTGCCAAGATTCAAGTAATTGTATTCCTCTAGGTTGGTATGAATGTATGCCCTAATATCTTCCATATGCATAATTCCATGAGGAGAAATTGAGAATGCTCCTATAGAGTCACATTTTGGTGGTTTGAAGAAATGTTTCTTGAACTTGGGGTGAGACTTTTCTGAAATCTCGATTAATTGGGGAGTAAACATTCTCTGAAATAATTTAGACTACACAGAAGGGTTGTCAAACTGTAAATACCTTTTTTGTTGAGTTAGGGTTTCCTTCACCTGAGGTTGATTTGACTTGAATCATTTTGGAAATCTTTGAGTTGCTTGGAGTTTTGCTTCAATTTCCCTTAAACACTTGATAGTTTGAATGTAAAGTGATTAATCTTTTATGAATACAAGCTTTTTAACTCCTTGAAACCTTAACTTAATCATCATAAATGTGGTCTTTCAAAAAGTTGCCAAACACTTCTCTGACAACCATAGTCAATCCAAATTGCTCCGCATTAGATCTCTCTCTACCATAATTTCTTTTAGAGGCTTTGTCATAGAGTTCTGCACAACATACCTTAGTGCAGGATT
Source organism: Cunninghamia lanceolata (assembly GCA_027924645.1). NCBI lineage: Eukaryota > Viridiplantae > Streptophyta > Pinopsida > Cupressales > Cupressaceae > Cunninghamia > Cunninghamia lanceolata. The sequence goes on from BSBN01000389.1 coordinate 9,050,638, forward strand.
CCAACACTAATTTTCTAGTTGGGGGCTTTGGATTTTCAACATAGCTCCCCTAAGCTAGAGCTCCCAATTTACTTCTCGGGGGAAGTATCTGCACTAGAGGCTGATGTGGATCCATCCTTGACTTTAATTACTTCTTTCTTGATCTAGATCTTGTCTATTTCTTTCTTAGTTTCAACCGGATGAACTTTTTCTTTTCTCTTATCATTCCTCTGCTCTTTTTTCCTTTCTTTAGCATAGTAGTTTCTTTTAACATTCTTGCTTCTATAAAATCTTGCAACATGTCCAAACTTGTTGCAATTATAGCACACAATGTTTCCATGTCCTTGATACCTTCCTCTGAATGAATTCATCCTTGATCTTTATTGATTAGTCATGTGTCCAAATCTATTGTAAGCAACACATCTTCCATTAAATGATTGAGTATTCCTTGAATTGTGAAAGCCATTTTCTTGCCAGACTTTTGTATTCATTAGATCTGATTTATTCTACTTCTACACTGAGTAGCTTTATGACCAAACTTTTTGCAATTAAAATAATGGCCATTGAAAGATGGGTACCTTTGAGCATTTGGATGTCTGACCGAAGGTCTTCTAGGTCTTCTTCTTTGAATCTTGAATTGGTTTCCCTTTGTTTTGCTTTATCTGAAAGTTTTCTTGACCTAATTTTGAACTTTCTCCTTTCTCAAATCCTAAGCCTTGCTTGTCATCTAAACTCTTTTGATTACCACTCATCTCATCAAATTTTGCAGAACTTATCTTGAACATTTCTTTATAGCTCTTGGCTTTTTCCAAGTCTATTTTCAGGCTCACAACCTTTTTTTTCCAATTTGACACATTCCTCTATCTTGCTTTTTACCATCAAATTTAGATCTTCTTCTACTTTAGGTCTTTCTATAACTTCCACTTTCAAATCATCCAGGGTCTCATTTGTTGATATCAATTGTTCACTAACATCTTTGTATTTTTCTTTGAATTTCGTGACCTGTTCTTTCAAATTTAGAATGCATTCATCAGCTTCTTGAATGTTATCCTTTAGATCCCTAATTTCTTCTTCAGATTTTTCAAGATCAGCAAAAGATGCTTCCAATTCAACATTGTTTGAGAAGTTTCTAAATCTCCTGGCTACCATGAGTGAATTCTCTCAAATCTTCCTCAAGTTGTTAGACTTCTTCCAAGGAACCTTACTCTAATACTAATTGTTGAAAGTAAGGAATACTGAGAGGGGAGGTGAATCAGTATTCTACAAAACCACTTGTTAACTTGTTTATTAATCCAATTTCCAAAATTAATACCATAAAAGTGGAACAAGCATAAGAACAACAACCATAAAGACATAACACATAGACACAAGGATTTTTACATGGAAAACCCAAAGAAGGAAAAACCACAGTGAGTGTTAGCTCACAATATATTATGATAGCTCAATACTAAATTACAAGAAGGGTCACTGCCATAGGGCTCACCACCTTATGAAGAAGTGCTCATTGTACAAAGGCTCACTACCAAGACAAAAGAAGAAAGAAGAAGGATTGGCTCACTACCGGAAGATGAACTTGTTATCAATTGCATGAAGATATCAATTAAATGCAAATAAAGATTAAATAGAGGAATGGGAATACACAAAAATAATAACACTGAGAGACAAGTTTTAATGTGGTTCACCCAAACCCAGGCTACATCCACCAATAGAGAGTCCAATATTATTATCAAGTAAATCAAACTGATTACAACCAATAATCCTTGTAACTCAATACCGCTGCAAAATGCTACAATACATCAATGGAAACCCTAACCCTTAGCCACTTTTATCAAGCCTTAGGTTGGTTACAAAATAGGGTTTTTTAATGTCAGCCAATAGAAAAAATAACTCCTGACACCTTTATAAAATAATAAAATTCATTTGAGGTTTCAGGGGTGCTGCCCCCGCGGGGGAACTACCCCTTGACCCTGCCTTGTATCACGATAGGGAGCGTACCAGGGATGCTACCCCTGGACCTCACAAGGGGCACTACCACTTTACCCCATCTTGGGGGCGTTGCCCCAAAACCCCCACAAGGGGTGCTACTCCTTGACCCCGTTAAATAATTTGGGGGGAAACCGCACTGATAAAAGTGGGGTAAATTTAACCTCCGAGTCTAATTAGGCTCCATATAACAACAATTTCCCACTTTGAGACTGATCAGAATCCACACCATATCATCTCCTTCTTGGAGACTAGTCATAATGTCACTGACCCTGTAGCTCCCATTGGAAATAAGCACCCTGGACTCTGCTGTTTTGATTTTATTATTTTTCAGTCTTGAAGACCAACCAAAGCTGAAGAGGAGCTCAACTTCTCCCTTGTTACTACCTTTGTAAACATATCCACTAAATTTTCATCTATATGGATCTTTTATAGTCGTAACTATCCATCATCCAACACCAATTGAATGAAGTGATACCTCAACTATATGTGTTTGGTCTTTGAATGCAAGGCAAAATTCTTTGCAAGATGTATGGTACTCTAGTTGTCCATAAACAATAACTATTAGCCTGTTGTTTACCCAATTCTTCCATGAAAGATTGCAGCCATATCATCTCCTTGCTTGCCTTTGTTGCAGCTACATACTCTACCTCCATGGTGGATAAAGCAACCACCTTTTGCAACTTGGAGTTCCAACTCACCATTGTCCTACCTACAGTAAGACATAACCTGTAGTACTCTACCTAGTATCAATATCCTCTACCAAATCTGAGTCCACATAGCCTACTAAATCAATATTAGAGCCCCCAAAACATAATTGTTTATTGGATGTACCTCTCAAATATCTAAGAATCCATTTTACCACATTCCAATGCTCTAATCTAGGATGACTCATATACCTTCTTATGACTCCTACTGTTGGATTTAGGACAGACAATTGAGAGGGGGGTGAATCAGTTGTCCAAAACTTTCTTCCAATTAAACACTTAAATCCACTTTGTAATTTAGCAACATAATAATGAATCAATCATGAAACATAATACATTAAATCAAGAGCAGAAACCTATTAACACATAAGACACCAAGATTTTGATCTAGAAAACTTGTTTAAGGGAAAAACCATGGGGTGATTAACCCAAGATTGTATTCTCTATTAGAAGATTAGAAAGAATAAAATGGCACATGCCAATTAGGGCTCACTGCCTAAGCACACTGCTCACAAGAGGTTCACTGCCTAGAAGAGACACATTGTCTATAGAATAATTAGTATCACATACTTGAACTAGAGAATTGCATCTTCACGATGCTTGAATCGGTTCCATTTAATCCCAAAACTTCTTCTTTGCCTTTCACTCCTCTACTCTTTACCACACTCTCATCACTACAAGATGCACTTTGGAATGACTTTACACTTCCTTTGTTTATACAAGACATCAACTTAGGAATGATCATCTAAGTTGGCAAACATTATAGAGCAAATACATAAATACAACATGAATAATTACAAAAAGACTTCACTCAAATCAACACATTGTCAGCCACACAAATCTAAGACTTCAATCTTCATTTAGGAACATGTCAATCCTCACATAACATCTTCAAGATCATCCACAGGATGTGTAACTCATCTGGTCGGCCAGAGTTAGGAAGAACATCATCATCCAAAAGTTATTCTTCAATTGTGAGCTCAAACTCCAATGTGGACCATCAACACAAACTAGACATGATCCAAAGACCTCCACAAGCTTTCCTGAATCACCAAGAACATCCACACTACATCTGCTTACTAAAATCCTTATCTCCATCTAGAACCTTAAGAACACAGTCTGTCATCACTGTTACAATGGAATAGATGCTTGCAGACCTCCAGACCACAAACCAATTGAGTTTTCAATTCACATTGACTTCCCAAACATTCCCTCAAATCCACAGAATAGGATATTGCATTTCTGGATCTCACCAGACCTATCTATGTCACTCTATCACCTCTGAACACTTGCCGAAACCAATTTTACTTGAGCAGCCACAACTTCTTCAGATATTCATGCAAACCTCTGAAATCTTTATTGGATAACCTTAAGACACATATCCACAAACCCTTTGATGCACATCCTCTAATCTTCATCTTAACTAGGATCTTTAGCTCACTGTCTTCACTATTCTTCTTTGTTCCTGATTAGGACTAATTTTCACAATATCCTTAGCACATAGCTCATCCAATCCTTATCATCAATATAATAGGAGTATGTTGACATCAATAACAACACTAGTTAGGCCCATACTTGCAACAGTCTCCCCCTTTGTCATTAATGGCAACATATGATGTGAAAAACTATTTTAACCATCAAGACAAGAACTTCTCCTCATTGTCACAACTCCCCGTATCAACAACCATTCACATATCTTCTCTTCCTTTCCTTCTCCCCCTTTGATTAGAAACCACTTGTTTTTCACATGTCTTCTCTCCCCCTTTGACATCAATGGAAAAGGGCACATACTTGCAACTCCACTACTTTAGAATCATACCAGCTACTCTCCCTAAGTAGCAGCTCCCCATCATCAATTTGGACCACAAGATATGACTGTGTTATCCACCAGACTAATGCACATTAGTGCACCTTAGTTCATCACCAAAGGGGTAATAACCCTTAACTTCTCCCTGAGATACTCAAAAGAGTCCTTAGGTAGAGGTTTAGTAAAGATATCTACAATCTAATCCTTGGAAGGCACAAACTCCAATCTGACTTCATTCTTGTTCACTTGCTCTCTCAAAAAGTGAAACTTGATGGATATATGTTTAGTCTTTGAATGCAACACCGGATTCTTAGATATATTTATGGCACTTGAATTATCACAGAAGATGGTGATAGGCTTCTCATGCTCCACTCTTATGTCTCTTAGCATTTGCTTCATCCACAAAACTTGAGTGCAACTACCTGCTACTGCAATATATTCTGCTTCTACAGTGGAGAAAGATATTGCCTCTTGTTTCTTGCTCAACTAAGAAACCAGTCTCTTCCCCAAAAAGAATGCTCCACCACTGGTACTCTTCCAGTCATCCACATCTTCTGCCTAATCCGCATATGTATATGCATGAACAAAAAAATCATGATCTCTGGGATACCACAATCCATACTCAACTGTCCCTTTTAGATATCTAAAAGTACTCTTGATTGCCTTGACATGAGATTCTCTAGGATTATCTTGGAATCTAGAAACAAGACCAACAACATTCATAATGTCAGGTCTAGTTTGAGTGAGATACAATAATCCTCTAATCATTGACCTGTACTTTTTTTTATTAGCCTTGGGAGAGTCATCATCTTGCTCAATTTACATTTGGTTGCCATGGGAGTATTCATTAGTTTTGAGTCTTCCATCCCAAATTTCTTCAACAATTCTTTCACATATTTGGTCTGAGAAATGAAGATTCCTTTCTTTGTTTGAGTGATTTTTAGACCCAAGAAGAAATTCATTTCCCCAAGAAAGAACATCTCAAATTCACTATTCATTTGATTTGCAAAAGTTTTACACATACTATCTCTTCCTCCAAAAATGATATTATCAACAAATACTTCAACAATCAAGATATTTTCATGATCAATTTTGAAGTACAAATTACTATCAGCAGTACCTTTGTTGAAACCAATCTTCAAAAGATGCTCATCCAATCTTTCATACCAGGCTCCTGGGGCTTGCTTGAGTCCATACAATGCTTTCTTCAACTTGCAAACCATATCACCATGATTAGACAATTGAAATCTATCTGGTTGCTTAATGTATACTTCTTCTTCCAAGTCTCCATTTAGAAAGGTAGACTTTACATCCATTTGATATACTTTGAAGTCTTTGAAGGCAGCAAAGCCAAGAAACAATTTGACTGCTTCAATTCTTGCCACCAGAGAAAAAATTTCTTCAAAATCAACTCCTTCTATTTGAGAGTAAACCTTGCAGACCAATCTGGCTTTATTTCTAATTACTTCACCAAATTCATTCAGTTTGTTCTAGAAGACCCATTTGGTTCCAATCACATTCTTATTTCTAGGTCTGGGAACAAGATCCCAAGTGTGATTTTTCTCAATCTGTATTAGCTCTTCCTCCATTACTTTAGTCCAGTTTTCATCATTGCAAGCTTCATTCAATTTCTTAGGTTCAATCTTTGAAATTAGACAATACTCTTCTAAATTTTGAGCAATCCTTCTTCTTGTTTGTACACCTTTTCTTTTATCACCTATGATCTGATCTTCAGAGTGGTTTAGTTTTACATACTTGGGAACTTTGGGAGTTTCTTGCAGTTCTGATTCTTAAATAGGTTCAATCACACTTATTTGTTCTTCCTGATTTACCAGATCAGTCTGAATCTATATTTTAGAAGGGGCTTGGACTCCTTGAATCAGAACATCATTCTGATCATCTTCATCATATTGATAGAACCTTGAGGGTTTTTCAATTCCTTCATCAACCTTCACATTTCTACTCTCTATAATCTTTCTTAGTCTCTTGTTATAACACTGGTATGCTTTGCTTTAAGTAGAATAACCCAAGAATATTTCTTTATCACTTCTAGCATCAAATTTGCCCAGATCTTCATCTCTTTTAATGTAACATTTTCTACCAAAAACTCTAAAATATTTCACAGTAGGGGTTATGCCAAACCAGAGTTCATAAGGAGTCTTGCCAGTATTACTTCTGATTTGAACTCGATTAAGAGTGTAGACTGCAGTGCTCACAACCTCTCTCCACTAGATCTAAGGAATATTTGCTTCCATCATCATGGTTCTAGATGCTTCTTGGATAGTCCAATTCTTTCTTTCCACTACTCTATTCTGCTATGGTGTCCTAGGAGCAGACAATTGTCTTCTTATTCCATGCTTCTCACAGAATTCTATGAACTCACCGGATGTGAATTCTCCACCTCTATCAGATCTTAGGCATTTTAATTTTAATCTGGTTTCATTCTCTACCATAGCCTTGAATATTTTTAATTTCTCAAGAGCTTCTAATTTCTCTTTCAGAAAAGTCACCCACATCATCCGAGAATAGTCATCAGTTAATAACATGAAGTATCTATCACCTTGCACACTCCTGATTCTTACCGGACCACATAGATCAGTATGAACTAAGTCCAATAATCTGGTAGAAGATTGTTTCTTGCTTTTGAATGATACTCTGCTTTGTTTTCCCAACTGACATTCTTTGAACAAACTATTTGTAGGTTTCACCAGTTTTGGAAGATCTCTTACAGCCTAAGTGTTGCTTATCTTGATAATATTATCAAAATTCACATGACACATCCTCCTATGCCATAACCAACTCTGATCAATTTGTACAAATAGACAACTTTTACCAGTACCAACTAAATGGAAGATATTACCTTTTGTTTGAGTACCGGATGCAATCTCTGTTCTGAAACTTTCAAAGATCTTGCATTTTTCATTCTTGAATCGGAGATCATAGCCTTTGTCCACCAACTATCCAACACTGAGAAGATTGTGCTTTAGACCTTCAACATATAGTACATCACTGGTTTTATTCTTTCCATCAAAAGAAATGGTTCCTCTTCCTTTGATTCTACCAGCAGAATTATCACCAAACTTTTTCACTCCTCCTTCATACCTTTCCAAATTTATGAACTTATTTTTGTCACTTGTCATATGGTGAGAGCATCCATTATCAATGACCCAATCATCGTTTTCTTCAACTTGGGCAACTAGAGATCTTTCCACAATTTTATGATTGACAGATATAGAGGGCATTGGATCTTCTTCCTTGATGGCAATGAACACCCACTCACTTCTAGATTTGTTTCTTGTCTCTAATTCATCATCTGTTTCTCCTTCATTATCATCATCTTCATGAACATAGTAACAATTCTTTTGGAAGCATCATCTATTAGGATTTGACCTTGAAAATCTTTCCGAACACCTTGAGGCAAAATAACCAATCTTATTGTAGTTAAAACACTTAAAAGACAATTTCCCTTCATACTTACCGGATCCTCTTGGAAGTCTTTTTGCAATAAGGGCTTCAAGTTGAGCAGTTTCTGCTTCTTCTTCTTCCAGGTCTTTTCTTGCTTTTTCATACCATGATAGTTTCCTTGAAGAGTTCTCTCCGGGATCACACCTTTGTTTTTGTTTTACAAAGGCACTAGCTTTGAATGCAGATTCAGTCTTGGGGGGGCATCTCCAAACTCAGTCAATTCAAATGCAGCCAATTTACCAACCAATTGATCTCTTGTGACACCTGAATGGGCTCTAAATTCTTCAATGATTGTAGACACCCAAATTTGTCCCAAATTTATGTATGTCTTGCAAAACCTAGTCAAAAACATTACTTAGACATCATGTAGCATTTTGTCCTAAATCCCACTCTTAATCCCATTTATCCATTAGCCAATTAATTAAATAAATTTTATTTATTTAATTAATTTCCACATCATATCCCAATCCTATCCTAATCATCTTCCCAATTAATTAAATAAATTTTATTTATTTAATTAATTTCCCTCACATATCCCAATTAATTCAAATATTTTATTTGAATTAAGTCCTCACTTTTCATCATAAGCTGACTTTCCAGTTAATTAAATAAATTTTATTTATTTAATTAATTTATCTTATCATTTAGCCGACATGTGTGCCTCTTTCATTTAAAAAGATAAGTGGTACTACAGCCTTTTATTTAATATCTTTCATATGTAGTACTTTTTTATGTACACAAGCACACATGAGCCCTATCGTCCCTCCACTTGTCAATTGACTACAACTCCCTTGAAGAGTGGGAATAACTAATTAATCCTAGCCGTCCACATCAATCATTTAGCTTTTTAATCTCAACCATCCATTTGAACCAAGCCTTTCCTATAAATCAAACCTCTCACAAGTCATTTTAGAGATGTGATTGAGCCTCAAGTACCCTTATTCTGCCAAATTTTCATCTCAAGCCATCATCCATCATCTTCAATCCATCTAGCTTGCATCTATCAACCATCAATCATCCATCATTTATCTTCTTATCAACGTTATGCTGCGGAATTGAGCAATCAACACAACAAAGCGATCAATCAATCGAGCATCTTGCATCTTTGAGGTATTGAATGATTTAGGTTTAGGTTATGCATTTCATTGTTTGATCATTTCCATTTATAAATCCAAATGTTTTGATATACATTTTGGCACACCCGGTGGGACTCACGTCCTTGATTAACCTCTCTTGTTTGAGTTGTTTTTATGAAGTTTAGATCTCTTGGAGTGCCAATCTTTCATTTTTGTAAGCTTTTGTAGCAAAAATTTACATTTTTCTAACCCTAGTTTGTAAATATTTGGCTAAAAAGTATGTAGATGATATCTTAGCCCAAATCTAACCTCACCATTGCATCCGGGGGGCATTTCCATAAATTTTGAGTATAAATTTGCCTAAATTTCATGAAAAATGGAGCGTTTGGCAAAGAAAACAACAACCGGGCTGCAGAAATTTGCCTCTGGTAATTCAGGTCGCTTTTGATCAAACAACAGTTGCCTGGGCTAAATCAGCTCACCTTTGATAAAAAACTGATCACTTATGGTCAAATTTGGCTCGCTTTTAAACAAACAGTCTCTAGCTTTTGGTAAAATTTAGCTCGCTTTTGATCAAAAACTAATCGCATCTAGTAAACTTGGTCGCTTATGCTTAATATTTGCATTTTGTCACCTAAAACTTTTTAGATCGCTTTTGGGCTATTATGCGTTGCTTTTGGCCTTTTTTTAGTTGCATATGAGCTATTACATGTCACTTCCATCCATTTTTTGCATCGCTTATGAGCAAAAATCTACCGCTTTTTGCATATCCGAGTCGCTTCTGCACTGAAATCAGCTGCCTATGGTGTTTTGTGGATCACTTTTGTCTAGATAGGCATCGCCTTTAGCATGATTTGAATCAGTTTTATCTTGAAAGTACCCGCTTTTGGTATAACTGAATCGCTTTAGGTCTGACAATGATTGCCTTTCGTAGAATAGGGTTTTCTGTCGCATCTTTCATTTTGCAGATACAGGTTGCTTATAGGCTGAAATCAATCACTTTGGGCTTTTCTGCATCGCTTATAAGCCTACAGCGTTCACATCTGATACTTTTTCGAATCGCATTTGAGTTACAGGGGTTCGCCTAAGGAAGAATATCAATCACTTCTGGACACGCAGTGATCGCCTCTACCATCTTTCGCATCACTTTTAAGATACAACCGCTCGCATCTGGTCTTATCTAGGTCGTATCTGAGCTATAGCAAATCACTTATAGACAAATTTAGATCACTTAAAATCAACAGTTGGTCGCATTTGGTGACTGTAACTTGCTTTTGGTTGTTGTTATCGTGCATTTTGGTGTTTCTATCATAACTTTCACATATAGACGCCAAATTGTGCAAACAAGGACTCGCTGGAAAGCTGAGAGGACAAACTACACAGTGGAGTAGGTTTATCAAGTGACTATATCATTTTATGATATTTTTTATCAGTCAAATTTTAGCTTCATTGTAAACTTCATTTGAGCATAACTTGAGCAATTTTGATCGGTTTTCAACGAATTTTTTAAAAAAAATTGCTTAGAATCTCCTGAACTTTCTATCTATGCAATCTATTTTTCTATATCAGATCATTTTCATCAAATTTTATCAAATTTCATCTTTTTTATATAATCATCTTTTATGCAAGTTTCCTTGTTTCTTTTTGGAATTGGTGACTTGTAGGTGCATTAAAGGAGCTAGAGCAGCATTGGCATCAACATCTATAGCAATTTGGATAGTGAATTAACTAGGTGCAATCATTTCATCTCTTATCTTCTAATCTTGTTTGCAAACACATTTTGATTTGGGCATAAAACGAACAATTGTTTGCAAATTCACATAAAAAATTGTGCTAAAATGAACCATTGTCTTTCATCACATTTGGATTTAAGCGTTAAAACAAATAAGTGCTTGTATTGTCTTCCACACATTGAATTTCTAAGGTTAATGAACCCCATGCAAGTGTGACCAAATAAATGTGTATGCTCTCTCCTCACGTCTTAACACGAACTTGGATATCAAAAACATTTACTTGTGTTGCTTTTGTTAAACCTTAGAGAGGCCTACCTTGGTGGGAAAAGAGGTACTCACCCCAAGGGAATGACCTCAAGTGGTACTTTCATCCAGTTCGCTATAAAAATCAGAGGATAAGGTGAAAGTCAAGTCTAACCGGTATTAGCGCTCACCATACAGTGCTAACTCAAAAGGAGGTGTACCTTTGTGTATATTAAAACTCCTAGTAGGGTTAGTTAAAGTCTTAAGTGGCTTGCTAGATGCTCGTGGGGTGCCAGTCCCCCAGATTTTCACTAGAACCTCCTTGTGATAGTGGCCTTGCGTTGACTAGAACTTGTTGAATTGTCTTCACGTGCTTGCTTAACCATCATCACATTCTTCCAAACTAACAACTTGCTTATGTGTCTTGCGTGAGTGATTCATTTGTGTATATGCATAATCATTTGTTTGAATATTTCCACATCAAGCTCTAAACACCCAAACACATAAAGACAAGTCATCCTACACATTCATCCAATAAAATTCAAACCCAATCACTTTCATCCCAAACATAGCCTAGTCATCATCCAACCCTTCATAGCCAAGTCATCCAAACAATCCACATCATCATCAAAATCCCTAAACAAGCACTTGCTAAAAGGACTTAAGACAAACACTTGGGTGACAACATGTTTACACCAGAAGACCCAGAAATCAAATTCTAAAGATTCCTCCAAAATCTTTATCAAGCATCACAACCCCTAAACCAAGACACCATTGAAACATTACAATTCTTCATCCAAAGAGCTCAACCCCATGCAAGTCAATCACCTCAAATGCAACACTTCATAGCCCAAGTCCAACACCTTTTAGCCACTAGTCAAGCTCAACAAGTACATCAATCCTTAGCCATTCCATACCAACCTAATCCACCTCATAGCCACATTTCATATCCATCCACTTCCTATCAACCTAATCCACCTATCCACTAGGTCAATGCCACATCAACCTATGAACATCCACCTCAAGCTTATCCAATCCCTCATGCCACCATTCCAATGCACTATCAAGCCCATCCACAAAGCAATCAAGTGATTTCACAAGAACAATATCCAAATACAATTGGCCCCTTGTACATAAATCAAAGCCCAATTTATCCTATGCAAGACTTAATTACCTTTGACAAGGGAGATACCAATCTAGAGTGGCCACCACCATCCAATCACATGCCAACACATGAGCCAACAAGTCCTATCCCAACACCATCATGTGATCCCATTCCTAGTCCATTAATCCCTCTATCTTCCAAACCACCAAGCCCTCCATTGCCTTCATCACCATGTCATTCTAATCCTTCACCAAAGGATGTGGCTGAGATAGTTTTACAAAGAATGCTTATAGCAAAACTCATTGAACTTCCTGAAGTCAAACCATGTGAAGAAAGTCCATATGATGAACATGATTATTGTGCATATCATAGGACCAAAGGCCATAATACAAATAAATGCCCAATATTTGTCCCAATTGTTTACAAGGTGTACCCACCTATAATGGGAAATCATGCCACATCATTCAAATCCCACGTGTCACCCCCCTCTAATCCTAATCCATCCAATCCAATTAGTCCTCAACCTAATTCTAGTCCTAAGCCTACAACATCATCCACTATTATTGCTCATCCATTATATTGCCCATCCACTCATACCCTTGCGAAGGATGTGATCCATTGGCTACTAGCTAGGAACTACTTATCCCCATGTCAAACATCTATTCAAGAGTCCTACACCATGCCTAGTCCTTCAAGCCCATCACGTGACCTACAAACCATCAAGTCTATCACAAAGCCAAGTCAAGAGTCATTATGTTCTCATGTTGTTGACCAAGAGTCAATCCAAGAGTCATCTACTTCCATTCAAGAAACCCAAGAGGTATGTCAAAGGTTTAATCCTAAGCATGTGGAAACATTAAGCCCTAGTCCAACTCAAGATCAAATCACTTTCATGCAACCCATCCATAACATTTACCTTCTTTATGATCAAGATGATAGCCATAATGATGAACCTATTCAAAAGTACCTTGATCCTATCCATAATCCCATAACCATCCGTGAGCAAGATATCCCAACTACTCTTATCCATCCTCCATCTAGCCCTATCTATAATGAGCAAACATCCACTTGTCATAATGAGACATGCGCCTCTCAAGAACACATAAGCATAGAAGATCAAATAAATACCTTGGATCTTAGTGAACACAATGCTAATCAAGATCCTAATGATCCTCCTTCCACATCTACCACCAATCCCATTTCAAGTCCACCATCATGTCCACTTGGTCTTACCACCCTCATCCATGAGTGTTCTTCCTTAGGACAAAAACAACCTCTATCCACCTCACCTTCTCCATCCAATAATGAACTCAAGTCTAATGTCCAAACCACACCTAGTCCCATAGTCAATCGCATCCTCCAAAACATGATGGTGCAGGAGCACCCGCACATGATCAGGATATAGGTCCGCATGATGACATACATGATCAGGATATAGGATAGTTATCAGCATGATGACAGGATAGTCTATTTTTAGTATGTTTGACTTTCTCATGTAATAAGGTCCATTGGACCGATGCTATGTATTAGTTCAGCCTAGGAGTATGTGTAGGCAGTTAGAGATCGGGATAAGATAGTCTGAGTTGTCCTCTCTCCCAGCCGCTTGGAAGCTCCCAGCCGCTGGGAAGTGAAGTTAGTAGTACTCGAAGGATTTGTTATATATACCTTCGATCTGTTAGGGTTTAGACACATTGAGTTCATATTGACAGTTCATTTTTGATTTTGATAGTTGTTATGTTCAGGAGAGTAGTACTGGTGATATGCTGTATTGGTGATCAGTCCAGATATTGTGAAGTAGAATTGTAAAAGCAGGACATTTGAATCTCAATTGAATAAGATCTCATCTTTTGCAGTATTTGAGTTGATCAGTTGTATCTGTGTTGATTTCCTTTTCCGTTTGCAAGTAGATGGGTATTTTCAACCCTTCCACCGGTTGATCCTGCAAATCGGTGGAATGGTCCTGTATCATAGTTTAGTTTGCATTTGTGTTTTCTATTTATGCATTGCATTGTTCAGGAGATCAGTTAGGAGCATGCTGTGAATCAGCCTAGCATCCTCATGTGCTAGGTCTAGAAGATAAGTTGTTGGATTTTGGTTTGAAGGTGATCCGGCCCGGTCGTCATATGATCTTTGTGAAATAGAGTGGTTCGGAGTGCTTACATGCAGTGGAAGGATACACAGGAGTCTGCATGTGCGTTTCCAGTCGGAACGAGCTGCATCGTCATCTGCGAATCCATCGCTATCAGGATCGGGTCATGAAGTTGTTGAAGTTTGCATGTTGCAAGTGCATCATGATGTTTTGAGTTGGATATATACTCAGTGTATATATCGCAGTCAGGATCATCTCTCGGGGAAGTTCATCATCCGCATATCGCTAACGGATGCGGGTGTGAAAGTTAAGTTTTTTTGGCTAAGTGTTGAAGAGTTCATCAGGATGATGTGTGACGTCATCGTCATCAGGATATGACGTCATCGTCATCAGGATATTAAGAAATCCCTCTATGCGAGTTTATCTTGTTGTCGCTAAGTGGTTAAGTATCGGCGAAGGCAGGAAGTTGTATTAGCATCATCAGGAGGTTTCGAGAGAACCGGATAAGTTAGGTCATGATGCTGTTGCTTGTATCGTCGGGCAGTGGAGCATCGAAGGCAAGTTGTTGAAGTGCAACGTCATCAGGATATTTGGAGCAACCGGATATTTGGATATCCTGCTGACAAAGGTGATATCAGATATCATGATGATGCCGCTTGTATTTGGCACCTGATGAACAGTGCAACCGGAGGATGTTTGCGCCCGTTGATTATCATGATGATGATGATAGGCGACAAACGGAGGAGGTAAATAGTAGTCGACAGGAGGATATTTGCGATCATCCGAAATATGATGATGCTGTTGAAATGTGATGATGCTGTTGGTGTCTCTAGGAAATATGATGATGATGTTCAGCCGATAGAGAATTTTATCATGCTGTTTGTATTGTTGGCTACTCCTTCCTGTTAGGTTGCCTCCGTTGCGTCCCACTCTGCATCATAGTGGTATCAGAGCAAAGGTTAGGATCTTCTGGAAAAGATAAGCAGGATGTCAGACGAAGAAGGAACATCTGAGGTTCCAGCAAGGATGACCAACGCTGAGTTGGCAGTTCTGGTGAAGAAACAGATTGCTGAAAGCAAGGCCGTGAAGGCTCAGAATCAGGAGTTGAAAGATGAGTTAGCAAAGTTGAGGAGCAGGGTAGGTTCTGGTAGAGAAGATGATAGGGAAGAAGAGGATATCCCTAATTGGAGCGAGGAGGTCGTTCCTGCAGACCAGAGACCGCTGTTGAACGCCCTCAAGGCCATGGAGAGGAGAACCATGGATGTGAAGCTGGATTTGCCAGTGTTTACAGGTAAGATGGACCCTGATTCAGTAATGGAATGGATAGATTGTTTGAACAATTTCTTTGTAACAGAGGAGATACCAGAACAGCAGAGAGTGAAGATAGCACAGTCAAAGATGAAAGAAGCTGCCTTGACATGGTGGAACTTTGTTCAGGATGATAGAGTGCAGGAGGGAAAACGTAGAGTTGCCACATGGAAGAAGATGATGGAATTGGTAAAGGAGGCTTATATTCCTTTGGATTACAGTATCCAGTTACACAAGAGGAAGCAAAACCTGAAGCAGAAGGAGCTAGATGTCAGCTCATATACAGAAGAGTTCATGAAACTCTGTATGAAGACAAAGGTGAAAGAAAGTGAAGAAGAAAAGGTAGCCAGATACCTTAATGGATTGAGGTTTAATATTCAGGAAGATCTCAGTCTGCATAACCCAGATACAGTGCAGAAAAGCTTTCAGTTGGCACTGAAAGTGGAAGAAAAGCTGAAGAGAAAACAAGATCAGAACAACAGAGGAAGAGGAAGACAACAAAGAGGTGGAAGAAGTCCTTTCAGAGGCAGAGGACATGGACAGGGATATCAAGGAGAATCCAGTCAGGACAATAGCAAGGGCAACAATAGTCAGAATCAGAGAGAGAATTTCAGTCAGCAAGGAAACTTCAGAGGTAGAAGACCCTTCAGAGGAAGATCCCAGGGTAGAGGATCCATCAGATGCTACAACTGTAACAAAGAAGGCCATATAGCCAGCAGATGTCCAGACAAGGCCACAAGCTCAGCAGGAGAAAGGAGGACAAATCTGGTCAATGAACCTGATAATCAAAGTAGGACAAGCTCTAATGATTTTCAGAGTGTGAATGGTCCTGAGAATTATGGATATCCAGAAAGTGGAGAGTCCCTGATGATGAGAAGAACAGTGACTACCATGAAGGTACCTGATAAAGAAGCCCCTAAAAGGAAGTCCCTTTTCAGAACCACTTGCAAAGCAGGAGGTAAGGCTTGTAAAGTTTTGATTGATTCTGGTTCTACTGAGAACTTTGTGTCTGAAGAGATGGTGGTAAAGCTGAAGCTTAGGAGATTGCCTCATCCATCTCCATATAAAGTCTCATGGCTTACTCAAGGTCAGCAGACAACTGTAGAAGAGCAGGCTTGGGTAGAGTTTCAGATTGGTGGATATCAGGATAAGTTGTTGTTTGATATCACCAAGATGGATGCTTGCAACCTTTTGTTTGGTAGACCATGGCAGTATGATCTGAAGGCACAGCATGATGGTGTTAAAAACACCTATAAAATCACTAAAGATGGTAAAGAAGTAATGTTATTCCCATTGAAGGAGAAAGAGGAGAAGTCTAAAGGCAAAGAAGTGAAGGTCATGCTAATGGAAGGCAAACAGTTCATGAAAGAAGTAGCAGCAGAAGGTGCAGTTGCATATGCCCTGATCCCCTATATGAGTGTGAATAAGAAACAACAGCAAGAAGCCAAGAAAGAGAAGAAGCCAAGGTTGATAGACCCAGCTGTCCAAGAGTTATTGGATAAGTACAAAGGTGTTATCTCAGAGGGAATGCCAAGATCCCTACCACCTGTCAGAGATATCAGTCATTGCATAGATTTGATTCCAAGGTCTACACTTCCAAATAAAGCAGCTTATAAGCTTACCCTAGAACAGAATGTAGAAGTAGCCAGGCAGATTGAAGAATTGATGAATTCAGGTCTGATTGGGAAGAGTTTGAGTCCATGTGCAGTACCAGCTGTACTAGCACCTAAGAAGGAAGGCACTTGGAGACTTTGCACAGATTCCAGAGCCATCAACAAGATCACAATCAGGTATAGGTTTCCAATCCCCAGAATTGAGGATTTACTTGATTGTTTGGGAAATGCTAAGTACTTTACAAAAATAGATTTGAAGAGTGGGTACCATCAGATCAGGATTAGACCAGGTGATGAGTGGAAGATAGCATTCAAAACAAATGAAGGTTTATATGAATGGAAGGTTATGCCGTTTGGTTTGTCTAATGCCCCTAGTACTTTCATGAGGCTGATGAATGAGGTTCTGAAGGAATTCATTGGTAAGTTTGTCATAGTGTATTTAGATGACATTCTGATTTTCAGTAACACCAGAGAAGAACATCTCAGGCATATAGAGCTGGTTCTCAAGAGGTTACATGAAGAGAAGCTGATGATAAACTTGGACAAGTGTCTGTTCATGAAACAGGAGATCACCTATTTAGGTTTTGTCATCTCACAAGGAAAGCTGCAGATGGATAAGGAGAAGGTGAGTGCCATATTGAATTGGCCAACTCCACAGACCATGAATGAAGTCAGAAGTTTCCATGGGTTAGCAACCTTCTACAGAAAGTTCATCAGAGGGTTCAGTCATATTTGTGCACCCATGCTGGATACCATCAAAGGAGGACAGAAGTGCAGGTTTGTTTGGACTCAAGGAGCAGATGATTCCTTTGAGGCATTGAAGAGGAAGGTGGCACAGCAGCCAGTCCTTGCACTTCCCGATTTTAACAAGATCTTTCAGGTAGAGTGTGATGCCAGTCACATGGCCATTGGAGCAGTACTCAGTCAAGAGGGTAGACCAATTGCATTTTTTAGTGAAAAGCTCAATGATGCTAAGAAAAGGTATTCATCATATGATCTGGAAATGTATGCCTTAGTTCAGTCCCTAAAGAAATGGAGGCATTATCTGTTGCCAAAGGAGTTCATAGTCTTCACAGATAACCAGGCTTTGAGTTTCATCAACAGCCAGGAGAAGCTGAACCACAGACATATGAAGTGGGTAGAAACACTACAGGCTTTCACTTTTACCTTGAAGCATAAGAAAGGGGTCAAAAACAAAGTTGCAGATGCCTTGAGCAGGAGAGTTCTCACCGTCAATCAGATTCAGTTAGAGAGTGTTGGTATTGATTCACTCAAGACCATGTATGAGTCTGATGCTGATTTTGGAGAGATATATCAGGTCTGTACTTCTTTTGGGGAGAAATACCATGCTGAGTTCTCTGAATTCCTAATCCAGGATGGATTGCTGTTCAAGGGTGGACAGTTGTGTATCCCAAGGTGTTCTATGAGATTGAATATAATCAAGGACAAACATTGTGGAGCCATGGCAGGTCATTTTGGTCTAGACAAGACCCTTGATCTGGTCAGGAGGCATTATTTCTGGCCTAAGTTGCAGTCAGATGTCAGGAAATTTGTAGAAACCTGTGTAATTTGTCAGAAGGCTAAAGGCAGGTCAACTAATGCAGGGTTATATCAGCCCTTACCCATTCCTTCCAGACCATGGGAAAGTATCAGTATGGATTTTGTTTTGGGTTTACCAAGGACCAGGAGAGGATTTGACAGTGTCTTTGTTGTAGTGGATCGATTCAGTAAAATGGCACATTTCTTGCCATGCAAAACCACTGCAGATGCCTCATATATTGCAGATTTATTCTTCAGGGAGATTGTCAGAATTCATGGGTTGCCTTTGAGCATAGTTTCAGACAGAGATGTGAAGTTTGTGGGTCACTTCTGGAGAACCCTATGGAGGAAGCTGGGAACCAATTTATCTTTTTCCTCTGCATATCATCCTCAAACGGATGGACAAACTGAGGTTGTGAACCGTTCCTTGGGGAATCTACTTAGATGCTTGACAAAACAGCATGGAGAGAAGTGGGACAATATTCTGTCTCAAGCTGAGTTTTCATATAATGATACTGTCAACAGGAGCACAGGAAAATCGCCTTTTCAGGTAGTGTATGGAATGCATCCCAGAGGTATTTTAGAGTTGCGAGAGCTACCTACAGCAGATCCTGTTAGTGCAGATGGAGAAGCTTTTGCTGAAGCAATCAAAGAAGTTCATGATCAGGTTAAGACCCAACTCCAGCAAACCACTTTGAAATATAAGGAATATGCTAACAAGAAGAAGAAGGATGTTCAATTTGCTGTTGGAGATTTGGTTTGGGTTCACTTGAAGAAAGACCGGCTCCCTAAGGGGAAGTATACTAAGCTCATGCCAAAGAAAGTTGGACCATGTCAGATTTTGCAAAAGCATGGACAGAATGCTTATGAGATCCAACTCCCACCTGATCTTGGTTTATCTCCTATCTTCAATGTATGTGACTTAACTCCATACAAGACTAATCCAGATACAGATCAGGATATCCTACAGGATACAGTTGCTGAAGACATTCCTCAACATGATCCCCCACAGATACAGCAGATTTTGGACACTAGAGTGGTCAAACAGACCAGGAACAAGAAGTACTTGGAGTACCTCGTCTCTTGGAAGGGACAGCCGACTTCTGAAGCAGTATGGATGACTGCAGAACAGATACAGAAACATGGTGCCGACCTTGATACTCTCATCTCAAGTGGACTTGAGATTTCTTCTTTTGGGGAGTATGGTGCAGGAGCACCCGCACATGATCAGGATATAGGTCCGCATGATGACATACATGATTAGGATATAGGATAGTTATTAGCATGATGACAGGATAGTCTATTTTTAGTATGTTTGACTTTCTCATGTAATAAGGTCCATTGGACCGATGCTATGTATTAGTTCAGCCTAGGAGTATGTGTAGGCAGTTAGAGATCGGGATAAGATAGTCTGAGTTGTCCTCTCTCCCAGCCGCTTGGAAGCTCCCAGCCGCTGGGAAGTGAAGTTAGTAGTACTCGAAGGATTTGTTATATATACCTTCGATCTGTTAGGGTTTAGACACATTGAGTTCATATTGACAGTTCATTTTTGATTTTGATAGTTGTTATGTTCAGGAGAGTAGTACTGGTGATATGCTGTATTGGTGATCAGTCCAGATATTGTGAAGTAGAATTGTAAAAGCAGGACATTTGAATCTCAATTGAATAAGATCTCATCTTTTGCAGTATTTGAGTTGATCAGTTGTATCTGTGTTGATTTCCTTTTCCGTTTGCAAGTAGATGGGTATTTTCAACCCTTCCACCAGTTGATCCTGCAAATTGGTGGAATGGTCCTGTATCATAGTTTAGTTTGCATTTGTGTTTTCTGTTTATGCATTGCATTGTTCAGGAGATCAGTTAGGAGCATGCTGTGAATCAGCCTAGCATCCTCATGTGCTAGGTCTAGAAGATAAGTTGTTGGATTTTGGTTTGAAGGTGATCCGGCCCAGTCGTCATATGATCTTTGTGAAATAGAGCGGTTCAGAGTGCTTACATGCAGTGGAAGGATACACAGGAGTCTGCATGTGCATTTCCAGTCGGAACGAGCCGCATCGTCATCTGCGAATCCATCGCTATCAGGATCGGGTCATGAAGTTGTTGAAGTTTGCATGTTGCAAGTGCATCATGATGTTTTGAGTTGGATATATACTCAGTGTATATATCGCAGTCAGGATCATCTCTCGGGGAAGTTCATCATCCGCATATCGCTAACGGATGCGGGTGTGAAAGTTAAGTTTTTTTGGCTAAGTGTTGAAGAGTTCATCAGGATGATGTGTGACGTCATCGTCATCAGGATATGACGTCATCGTCATCAGGATATTAAGAAATCCCTCTATGCGAGTTTATCCTGTTGTCGCTAAGTGGTTAAGTATCGGCGAAGGCAGGAAGTTGTATTAGCATCATCAGGAGGTTTCGAGAGAACCGGATAAGTTAGGTCATGATGCTGTTGCTTGTATCGTCGGGCAGTGGAGCATCGAAGGCAAGTTGTTGAAGTGCAACGTCATCAGGATATTTGGAGCAACCGGATATTTGGATATCCTGCTGACAAAGGTGATATCGGATATCATGATGATGCCGCTTGTATTTGGCACCCGATGAACAATGCAACCGGAGGATGTTTGCGCCCGTTGATTATCATGATGATGATGATAGGCGACAAACGGAGGAGGTAAATAGTAGTCGACAGGAGGATATTTGCGATCATCCGAAATATGATGATGCTGTTGAAATGTGATGATGCTGTTGGTGTCTCTAGGAAATATGATGATGATGTTCAGCCGATAGAGAATTTTATCATGCTGTTTGTATTGTTGGCTACTCCTTCCTGTTAGGTTGCCTCCGTTGCGTCCCACTCTGCATCACATGAACTACAAAGGTAAAGGTCTAGGCCTTTATGAACAAGGTATTTTAGAGCCAAACCATGTCAAAGTTCCTGCATGCTCATATGGCCTTGGATACACACCCCAAGGTAAACAAGGCCAAGATGTTGGTAATCCCTTCATGCATCCTAAACCTACCACTTTCCATCACACCCCCCATCATCTACCCAAAACATATGTTGCCATTCCACCTCCATCATCCTATAAATGTCAAACGCATGTGACCATACACCTTCCACCATCCTCTTTGCCTCCACTTTTACCAACTCCAAATATCCCTCCATCCACCTTGCCACCATTGCTTCCCACACCTAACATACCTATCATTCAAAAGTATCCTTACATCCCTAATCATCACCAACAAAAGCACACATCGCCTAAGCATAAAGCTTCCAATCATTCCATCCATTCCACCAAACCCATGGGATTCCAAAATAAACATTTGGATGCATTTATCTATAAAGCCAAAAATCCAACTAAAACTCCTAAGGACCCTCATGCCTTAGGGCATCAATGTGAAAAGTTTCTAAATCATCTATCTTCTAAGCAAAGTACATTCACAAAGCCATCTAAACCCTTACCTCCAAATGCAAAGCCCAAAAGCAAAATGGTTTGGGTTCCTAAACAAATAGCTAGCAAGTAAAATGAGGCATTCTCATCCACATCTCAAGAATCTCAATCACCTATATCTATCCAAGAGCCTATTTCCATCCAAAACTTCCATTCCCTTCAAAAATCCCACAAGCAAAGAAAAAGAACTAAAAATACTAAATCTATGTGGGTTCCTAAATCACTTCATCAACCATCTCCTAAGCAAACATCTCCATTGCTTCCTACACCACCATCTCATAAAAAGCTTCAATGTTTATCACGGTGTGTGCAACCATTGGTCATGGTTCCCTTCCATTCCAAAACATTCCCACATACCTCCATCTCCCCAACCTTCATCCATTATCCTACATATCTCCCCCATGCTAACCCTATGGTCCATGCTTTGGCATAAACTTTTCATCCATCTTCATTCCATAGGTCCTATATAATCCACATCATAATCCATTAGCCTACCTTTCATCCATCCTTACACAAATCTTTCATCACTCACTATCCACCTAATCCATCTCTCATCCACGCAATCCCTTATCAATATCTATGAGCATAATGACATGGTCCATGCGAAGACATCATCCATCTCTAGTGGGACACTATCACCTGTCATAGCACTAGACACTTGAGTCCCTCCTATCCATTACCATGGTGAAAACCTAGCAAACAGGTGCCATGTGTAATTGTCATCACATCTAAAAAAATCCCATAAAAAAATTTTGTTAAAAAAAGAAGCAAAAAAAAAAAAGTAAAGAGAAATCCCTTCATCCAACAGTGAAAACCTGGTACACAAGTGCCTTGGATAAGTACCATGATGAAAACCTGGCAAACAGGCATCATGTGTAGGTTGGTCTTCTATGTCACTTACACTTGGGGGCACATTGTCTCATCCAACCTATCCATTTCCAAACTATCTATCCCATTATATCATTTTCCATCCTATCTTATCCTATCTTGCTACATCTTACCATCCTTAGCCATTAAATAAACATGCCTATTCTATTGAACCCATTCATCCTCCATTCCGCCTTTTGATTTTGATGAAGACATAGGGGCAAAATGTTGAAACATGTTTGGATATTTCTTCACATACCTTCTTTCCAAACCAAGTCCTATCCATTGACCATTTATCCATTCCATTTAAACCAATCCATCATGTTATCCTATCGTCATAAGCATCATGTAAAATTCAATAATATCATCCCATTGTCATGAGCCTTGTCATGTAAAAATCCTAAGCATTACCACTTAGAATGGGGCAAGTTCTTCCTATGCAACATAGCCTTTGGAGATCACATCCTAGCTCCCTTATGATCCATCCATTATGACGTATCCTTATCACGAGCTTTCCATATTATAGCTTATCCCCATCTATCTATCATGAGCTTTCCACTATAGCCTACCTATCCATTTATCATGAGGCATGCGTCCATCCCTTATATGGCCTATCCTCTTATGAACCTTCCATCCCATCCAACTATCATGAGCCTTCCATCCCATTTACTATCATCCATCCTTTTACCCATCCAATCTCATTCATCCATCCTTGCATCTAGACTTGGTCTTCCCTTGTCATTGGTATCAAGCACAAAGGCTACCCCAATTGTAAATCCATTGGCATTTTCCAAAATATTTCAAAACAAACACAAAAAAATTAAAACATTTCAAAAAAATCCAAAAAATAAAAAATAAAAAAATCAAATATTCTCAAAAATCCAAAAAATCAAATATCCAACAAAAAATCCAAGCAATAAAACCAATCACATCATCCAAAACAATCCACTCCATTAACATTCACTCAAAATCAAATCATCATCATCATCATCAATTCTTCCTATCAATAACATTCATTCATCCATTTCAATCAAATCAATCTAAGGAATGATCTTAAATCCAAGTCACACTAATCCATATCAAGCAAGCTAATCCATCAAGGAACTTTATCCAATCAAATCAATAGGTTTTGTTCCTAATCTTGTCATGAGCCAAATCAATCAAATCAATCATCATCAATGGGATATAGCGTTCCCACATCCTTGTGTTGCTCTAGGGATATACCTTTCCCCGTAATGACAACACTATTTATCATCATCAATCAAACAATCAATCATTGGTTTGTGACTTGACAAGGGCAATACCTTGTTTGTTTTACATCCTTTGAGCACATTGAGAACACTTTCTTATGCTTAGATTGAGTGGACACTCTAATCATCACACCATCACCATCATCATTCAAAACAATCAACCCAACAATAGAAAACATCAAAACCAAAGCACATCAAGCCAACCATCAGAACAAATCCAATAACTTCAACAAATCAAAAGCAGCTCAATCTGCCACATATCATCACATCATCAACATTTCATTAATCAATCTAAATCCATAACTTGATTTTTCATCTCATCAATAAAACAAAAATCAGAACTACATCTTATTTCCATCATTAAGTGCCTTGATCCCGTGGATACAGGGTATGTAGGAAGTCTGGAGTATGAAGGAAGTGCCTAGATTTAGGCACAAACAATTTTCCTCTTTCTCCTCTCATCATTTCTTATATCATCTATCTTCTACATTATTAATAAACAACTTCTTCCAATCAATCTATCATTCAATCCATCCATTTCCTTCAATCTAATCATCATTTCATCATCCTTAAAATCATTCCAAAGCAATGATCCAAATGCAAGTCAATCTTTAATCCATACCAATCAAGTTAATCAATCAAGCCAAGTTATCCAATCACAATCAATGGCCTTGATCCTAGCCTTTTTGTAAGCCAAAGCAATTAGCCAATCAACCAACCAACTCAGCAAACAACCATTGTGTTGATCTAGGGATATAGCTTTCCCCGCAATGACAACACTATCAACTATCATCAAAATAATCAATCATTGGTTTACAGCTTGACAAGGGAAATACCTTGTTTGTTTTTGTATCATTTGTGCATGCTTGCTTGCTTGCTTGTGTGTGTTATCATTCTATCTTGCATTTGCATCATATCAGTATCAATCCAGCTAATATTCATATCTTGTATCCAGACAAGGTTGTATTACGCTGGGGCATGAGACACATCATCACCTTGGTCCTTATACCTTGGTGCATAATGTCTAGTGCTATATCAAACATCGTGGTTGCTCACTTTCATTGCAGCATAACGCATCATCCTTTTATCTATCTATCTCCTTATCTTTCTTTTGCAGCGAAGCCATTTCATTTCGAGGGCATACCCGTGTTTGTCCAACCTGCCTATCCTCTCGAGGGGACATCACCAACCTATCCAATCAGTTATCATCATCATCATCATCATCATCATCCTTTTCCTCTATCCATACCTTATCTTCTTTGAAATGATGTTACTCAACACAAATCTCATCATCTCGAACATCATCTCAAAGAGGGGCAAAATGTAGACACCCAAATTTGTCCCAAATTTATGTATGTCTTGCAACACCTAGTCAAAAACATTACTTAGACATCATGTAGCATTTTGTCCTAAATCCCACTCTTAATCCCATTTATCCATTAGCCAATTAATTAAATAAATTTTATTTATTTAATTAAAATCCCATTTTAATCCCATCCTTATCCCACTTTCCAATTAATTAAATAAATTTTATTTATTTTATTAATTTCCACATCATATCCCAATCCTATCCTAATCATCTTCCCAATTAATTAAATAAATTTTATATATTTAATTAATTTCCCTCACATATCCCAATTAATTCAAATATTTTATTTGAATTAAGTCCTCACCTTTCATCATAAGCCGACTTTCCAGTTAATTAAATAAATTTTATTTATTTCATTAATTATCTTATCATTTAGCTGACATGTGTGCCTCTTTCATTTAAAAAGATAAGTGGTGCTACAGCCTTTTGTTTAATATCGTTCATATGTAGTACTTTTTTATGTACGCAAGCACACATGAGCCCTATCCTCCCTCCACTTGTCAAATCACTACAACTCCCTTGAAGAGTGGGAATAACTAATCAATCCTAGCCATCCACATCAATCATTTAGCTTTTTAATCTCAACCATCTATTTGAACCAAGCCTTTCCTATAAATCAAACCTCTCACAAGTCATTTGAGAGATGCGATTGAGCCTCAAGTACCCTTATTCTGCCAAATTTTCATCTCAAGCCATCATCCATCATCTTCAATCCATCTAGCTTGCATCTATCAACCATCAAACATCCATCATTTATCTTTTTATCAACGTTATGCTGTAGAATTGAGAAATCAACACAACAAAGCGATCAATCAATCAAGCATCTTACATCTTCGAGGTATTGAATGATTTGGGTTTAGGTTATGCATTTCATTGTTTGATCATTTCTATTTATAAATCCAAAATTTTTGATATACAATGACAGCAACCTTGTATTTATAAGAAGCAAGAAGGGATCTGAGAACTTTGCCAACAATCTCATCTTCATCCAACACTCCAACACATCTAATACGATAAACAAGTGCATTTACTCTTGGCATAAAAGTAGTGATATTTTCATCTCCTCTCATCTTCAGATTTTCAAATTTTCCTTTTAGACTCTGTAGCCTTGTACATTTAACATACTTGTCTCCTTCATGCAGAAGTTCTAGTTTTTCGCAAATCTCAAAAGCAGTTTGTAGGTCAACAACATTTGTCAGCTCTCAATCAGATAAGGCCCTTAGAAGAGCTTCTTTAGTCTGCAAATTGTTTTCAGCATCTATGATTTCATTTGCGATTTTCAGGCCATTCTGTGGAGGAGTATACTTCATTGAAGCCATGGTCTAATACTACATTCCCATACATTGCAAGTGACATTGCATGTGACTTTTCCAAAGATTAAAATTGGTTCCATCAAACTTCAGACTATCCTTCTTGTAGGACAACATCCTAGATCTCCTCAAGTGGTTAAGCTCTTTTGGAGGAACTTGGCTTTGATACCAATTGTTGGATTTAAGACAGACAACTGAGATGGGGGGTGAATCAGTTGACCAAAACTTTCTTCTAATTAAACACTTAAATCCACTTTGTAATTCAGCAACATAATAATGAATCAATCATAAAACATAATACATTAAATCAAGAGCAGAAACATATTAACACATAAGACACCAAGATTTTAACATGGAAAACCTAGTTAAGGGAAAAACTATAGGGTGATTAACTCAAGATTGTATTCTCTATTAGAAGAATAGAAAGAACAAAATGGCACATGCCAATTAGGGCTCACTGCCCAAGCACACTGCTCACAAGAGGCTTACTGCCTACAAGAGACACACTGTCTATAGAATAATTAGTATCACATACTTGAACTTGAGAATAGCATCTTCACCATTCTTGAATTAGTTCCATTTAAGCCCAAAACTTCTACTTTGCCTTTCACTCCTCTTCTCTATACCACACTTTCATCACCGTAAGATGCACTTTGGAATGACTTTACACTTCCTTATTTATACAAGACATCGACTTAGGATTGATTATCTAAATCGGTAAATATTACAGAGCAAATACATAAATACAACATGACTAATTACAAAAAGACTTCACTCAGATCATTGGCCACACAGATCTGAGACTTCAATCTTCATTTAGGATCATGCCAATCCTCACATAACATCTTCAAGATCATCCGCATGATGTGTAACTCATCTGGTCGGCCAGAGTTAGGAAGAACATCATCATCCAGATGTTATTCTTCAATTATGAGCTCAAACTCCAATGCAAACCATCAACATGAACTGGACATGATCCAAAGACCTCCACAAGCTTTCCTAAATCACTAACAACATCCACACTACATCTACTTACTAAAATCCTTATCTCCTTCATCTGAAACCTCAAGAACACAATCTATCATCACTGTTACAATGGAATAGATGCTTGCGGACCTCCAGACCACGAACCAATTGACTTGTCAATTCACATTGACTTCCCAAACATTCCCTCAAATCCACAAAATAGGATATTGCATTTTCAAATCTTACCGGACCTATCTGTGTCACTCTGTCACCTCTGAACACCTGCCGGAACCGGTTTTCTTTGAGTGGTCACAGCTTCTTTAAATATTCATGCGGACCTCTAAAATCTTTATTGGATAACCTTAAGACACATATCTACAAACCCTTTGATGCACATCCTCTGATCTTCATCTTAGCTAGGATCTTTAGCTCACTGTCTTCACTATTCCTGATTAGGACTAATTTTCTCAATATCCTCAACACACAACTCATCCAATCCTTATCATCAATGTAATAGGAGTATGTTGACATCAATGACAACACCGGTTAGGCCCATACTTGCAACAAGACAAGAATCCATTTTACTGCATTCTAATGCTCTAATCTAGGATGACTCATATACCTTCTTATGACTCCTACAGCATGTGCAATATCCAGTCTCGTGCATACCATGGCATACATTAAAATTCCTACAGCTGAAGCATATGGTACCTTGGACATTTTTTCTTTCTCCTCTTGTGTCTTAGGACACATCTCAGTTAATTTCAAATGACTAGGCAAAGGTGTGCTAACAACTTTTGCATTCTTCATATGGAATCTGCAACACCTTTTCAACATAATCATCCTGAGATAGAGTCAATTTTTTGTTCTTCCTATCTCTGTAAATTTTTATACCAAGCATTTAGTTTTTTGCCCCCAAATCCTTCATAGCAAATGATTGTGCTAACTATTGTTTTAACTCTCTTATGTGATCCATTTTAGACCCTACTACAAGCATGTCATCAACATATAAACATAAAATAATGTAGCTATCGTTATGCAACCTCTTAAGATAAACATAATGGTTAGAATTACACCGGCTATAGCCTTGCTCAGCCATAAAACTATCAAATTTCAAATACCATTACCGAGGTGCTTGTTTCAAGCCATACAAACTCTTCTTCAATCTGCACACCAATTTTTCCTTACCATTGACCTCAAATCCTTGGGGCTCTTCCATATATATATTCTCCTCCAAATCACCATGGAGAAAGGCAGTTTTCACATCTAGCTATTCCAAATGCAAATCTTTAGCAGCCACAATACTTAAAACAATACAAATAGAAGTCATCTTAACAACCAGAGAAAAAATCTGATCAAAATCAATACCTTTTTTTTATGCAAATCCTTTTACAACTAACCTAGATTTAAATATTTTCTTACCTCCATCTTCCTCTTTCAGCTTATAAACCCATTTGTTTGGTAAAGCCTTTTTACCTGCAGGCAACTTACATAATTCCCAAGTCTAATTTTTCAGCAAGCAGTCCATTTTTTCTTTCATGGCAAGCTCCCACTGAACCTTTGTATCCACTTGTATAGCTTCATCATAGCCTTCCAGTTCACCAGCATCTGTTAACAAAATAGAATACAAAGAGGGAGAAAACCTTTCAGGAGTTCTACTTAGCCTTGTTGACTGTCTAACATTCACTGAGGTTTATGGTATTTCTTGTTGCTGTTACGGAGCATGAGGAACCACTAGAACATCATTGTCTGGGGTATCATACAACACCACATAATCCTTTTCTTTCTTCTCATGCTGCTGCAACTAATCTTTATACAACACCTTCTCATTGAATACATCCCTGCTTCTCACAATTTTCTAATTTTTAAAATCCCAAAGACTTTAACCAAATTCATCAATGCCACATCTAATGAAGGTACATTTTTTGATTTTGCATCTAGCTTGGTTCTATTTTCAGAATCTACATGTCCAAATTCTTCACATCTAAAGGTTTTGAGAAAAGAATAACTCACCTTCTTACCTATCCATGCTTCCTCTAGAATACCATAGCCCAAAGGAACTAAAGGACCTCTATTAATTAAATGTGCAACAGTGTTGATAGCCTCTATCAACATGTTTAAAGGCATTCCAACATGCAATCTCATGGTCCTTGCATGCTCCATTATTGTCCTATTCATGCATTCAGCCACACCATTCTCCTATGGAGTCCCTAGAAACATTTTCTGCCTACAAATTCTATTAAAGAAACAATAATTCTCAAATTATTTTCTACAATACTCACCATCATTATTAGATCTGAGACATTTTAATATTTTACCTGTCTCATTCTCAACCAAGCTTCTCCATTTCTTAAATGTTTCAAATACATCATATTTTTGTCTAAGGAAATAAATCCAAACCTTCCTATTTGCATCATCTATGAATGTAACATAATACCAAGAGCCACCGAGAGAAGATACCTTAGTTGGTCCCCACACATCTATATGCACAAGCTCCAACTTTTCATCTTTCTTTTGCTACCCATCCTTGAGAAAACTGACTCTCTTTTGTTTTCCATACACATAACCTTCATAGAAATCCATATTAATAAATTTTAGACTTGGTAAAACTTTCTTAGAATGAAGTGCCTTCATATCTTTTTCACTCATATGCCCAAGTCTGTTATGCCACAATGTTGTCTTAGAACCTACAGCAACTATTTCAGTCTCTTCCTGCAAACCTGTAGCAACTGTTCCTGAACCTATTTGTTTTTTCTCTTCAACTACTAAAGTAGAAGGAATAGTATGACATGTACAAAGATATGAGGTGCCTACTTTCACACATTTTTCTACTATTAAGGCACCTCTTGAAACCTTCCAATTTTTATCAGTAAATGTAACAATAAAAGCTTCATTAGCTAGCTGCCCTACTGAAATTAAATTCCTACTCTACCTTGGAAAGTTCCTTACCTCTTGTAGTAGCCAATGATTCCCATTCTATAACTTAATCTTGATTCTTCCCTTTCTAATAATCTGACAGGGTTTGTTATCTCCCAAAAAAACCAGCCCAAAATTCCCTTAGACATAATCAAGAAAATAACTTCTATGGGGCGTAGCATGAAATGCGGCCCCTAATTCTAAAACCCATGAATCATCAGCACTATCTAGGGAAAGAATCAAATCATCATCTTCATATTTATTACTTACCACATTTTCCTTCTTATTGCGTTCTTGTTTATCTCCTTTATTCTTATGAGACCAACAATCTTTCTTTAGATGACCTGGTTTCCCACAATACTAGCAATCCTTCTATCCTTTGGATTGGGACCTCTCATCCTTTGATTTTCCTTGTGACTTCCCATGACCTCTAGAACCTTTTCCTCTCCCCTTTGATCTGCCCCTACTTTCTGCATTCAAAACACTACTTGATGTGGACCCTCTTGAGCTTTTCCGTCACATTTCCTCACTAAGGATAGCATCAACAACATCATCAAATTTTAAAGTATTTGAACTAAAGATAGGGTTACTTACAACCATTACCAAGCTATTCCAGCTTTCTGGCAAAGAACATAATATCAAGAGAGCCCTCACTGATGAGGCAAAGAATTGACTCATTTAATTATCAATATTTTCATGTTCTGATAAAATTTTAAAAATATATCAGCATATAAATACATATTATTATAGTTATAAATTGTTTATGCTTATGTTTTGTTTCTATTATGCTTTGATGAAATATCTTTAATTTTGATACTTGAATGACATTTTCTATGTGCATATCTCATAATTTGTGGTATAAGTTGTGGATGTTAAATAAGGATTGCAGCAGTTGAACTTCAAATGAACTCCAAATAGCTCCAGAGGCCAATACTTCCTAAGTGTCATCCTCCCCTAAGTTGATGACCTCTAATAAATGTTCCTAGAGATCCTCTAAAACTTGCAACACGTCCAAACTAGTGCCTCAATCCTTGCTACGGCTCTTGATCGCACTGACATGTCCCTGAACTTGAGTGACTTAAATAACCAATGGCAGACATCAGTTCCAACAATTGCAGCCACTAGGCACCCCACTATTTTAGAGAACTCATGGAGTTTGGCCAGCTAATCACCTTATTCAGATCATGGATCTAGAGTTCTTTACAATTGATTGTGTAGTTAAGAAAATAATACAGTTGGTTGTTCCAGTTCTAGTCCATAGGAATTAGTTAGTAACTAGATTTTCCTTTCAATAAGCATGCAACTGGTTGTTCTAGTTTGCTAGAGTTAGACTCACAATTAGTATCTCTTTCCAATAAGGCTCAATTGTATAAGTAGAAGAGTCATCGCACCTATTTAAGTTAGTTCCTATTTTTCATCAGTTGTTGATCGTAGTTTGTTTTTAGCAAAAGGAAAACTTCTGAGTTTAGGCATGTACATTCTTTGAATGAGAATAAAATGGAAATGAAGGGAGATTTCTTTTGAAAGAAGTTGTTAAGCAAAGAGGATTGTCTCTAGCTGGGAAAGTAGGGCCTACTTCCTCATCTTGGAGGAGATCTCTTGGTATTTTGTTTGTGTTATTTTTGTTCCTATTAAATTTCCTTTTAGCAAATTGTTTTATGTGTTTTTCCTATTGTCTATTCTCACCTGCAGATTTATTCTTCAAAAATAGAAAATCATAAAAATTAGATTTGCTATCTCTTTAAGCACTGTGATGTTCAGAGTATTGCATGCCTAAGAAGTAACAATAGATTTCATTTCTTTTCATCTCTCATTTCTGTAAGTGTGTTCATTTCCAGCAACTAGATTAAACCTTCATTTAAGCACATGTGTTTGTTTTAAGCAATTAGATTAACATTTATTTCAGCAAGTGAGTTTATTTCAGTAATGTTAGAATAGTTTCATTCCAAGCAAGAGTGTTTCTTTTCAAGCAAATTAAGGTAGTTTATTTCATGAGCAAGAAGATTAAAACTCCAACTATGCAAGGGTCCCTAAACTGATCCTTGATCCTAAACCGTTCCATTCAAAAAACCCCCCAATAAATAGTCTTATCGCAGATCACTCCAGACACCTCCGAATTGATAAAGAGTAAATGCCAATGTATTAACAAAGCCTACTCCAATTTCATCACTCACCTCTTCATCAAAACTTACTTTTATAGAAGTTAACTGACTGATAATCATATTAAACTTATTTAAATGATCTGTCACAGATCCACCTTCACTCATTTTTAGATTAAATAAATGCTTCATGAGAAATACCTTATTTGAGGCTGAGGGTTTTTCATACAATTTAGCCAAATCTTTCATCAGACCATCTATTGTCTTCTCTTTTGTTATATTGAACACCACAGATGGTGCCAAGCACATCCAAATGGTTCCCAGTGCCTTTCTGTCTAGAAGATTCCAATCCTCGTTAGTCATTGTTGTCAGTTTCTTGGCTATTCCTTCTAATGGCCTCCATAAATCCTTCTGATAGAGATAATCCTCCATCTGCATCTTCCATAACTGATAGTTCTACCCATTGAATTTATCTACCTTCAATTTACCCTCGTCTGCCATTGCTCTCACTCAATCGTGAGACTCCCACTTAACTGTGAGGCCTTCCTATAGACAATAATCAAACATAACCCGCTCTGATACCACTTGTTAGGGATTACATGCAAAAGATATCAATTAAATTCAAATAAAGATTAAATAGAGGAATGGAAATACATAGAAATAATAATAGCGAGAGACAATTTTTAACGTGGTTCACCCAAACCTGGACTACATCCACCAACAGAGAGTCCAATATTATTATCTAGTAAATCAAACTGATTACACCCAGCAATCCTTGCAACTCAATACTGCTACAAAATGCTACAATACATCAACAAAAACCTTAACCCTTAGCTGCTTTTATGAATCCTTATGTCAGTTACAAAAATAAGGTTTTTAATGTTAGCCAATAGAAAAATAACTCCCGATGCCTTTATAAAATATTAAAATTTGTTTGAGGTTTCAGGGGTGCTGCCCTTTGACCTCATTAAATAATTTGGGGGGAAACCACGCTAATAAAATTAGGGTAAATTTAACCTCCGAGTCTGATTAGGCTCTATATAAAAATAGAAGTACTATAAATGCATCCACCACATGTTGGATCACAGTTCCATTGAAGGTTCAATATATAGATTCAAAGGTCTTCATTTGTTCTACCCTACTTCTCAACTTAACTACATATACTGTGTTTTATATCCTTGTTCAACTTTTTATGCTCTGCACTCTGCTCATAATCCTCCATACTTTGAATTTGCACACTACAATATTTTACATCACAATCCATTGAGTATTTATATCCACAACAAGATTCATTTCATAATCAGGTTGGCAAGCTAGACATGAAGCGTGTATGCAATGTATTCTACCTTGTCAGCTTGATCATGTGTACAACAGTAATGCAGATCCAAACAATCATTGTATAATCTTCATACAAGTAGGCACCATACATATAACCACTTAGATTTATTATTCAAGCAATATACCTTCTCTGCATAAGGATCTAATTGTCTGTCAGCTTGTCTCTTCAGAACATGCTTGACCTAATCAACTGTCACACCAAAATTCTTACTATGGACCAAATGAGACTCAAAGAATCACATCAACCATTCCTCGTACCTCACAAATCATATCTTACCAACCACAGGTCATGTTGTCCTTATGTGGTGAAATATGGAACTCAGAAATGACTGTTCTGCCTTGGTGAATTATTGGCAAACCAATTGCCAGAACTTGGAGTTTTGTAGACAATCTTCCAGATCACTTCAGACTCTGTAACTCATCAATTGTATTCTTCTGACACCTATCCATACTACCTCAAAACTACATACTACTACAATCACTTGTGGAGAAATATGGACCAAAATACTCATACACTCTGCATTGTTCCTAACTTAACTGTGTTCACCCAAACTTAAGCCAATCACAACTTGTCTTCTGGAAGCCATCAAGACTTACAATCTTGAACATAGTATCTCCAAACAATCCTAAATAACATACATGAACCACATACCTTGACCATCAACTGCGGAGTAATACCACTTGAGTCTCTACTACTAATTTTGTGGTGTCAGTACTTAGCCATTTTGCCTTAGTCTTTTTGTGTCTGAACCAAAACCTTGTATGCAGGCTATTCCAAGTTGAGTTCCCAATCATCCTTATCTCCATCATGCTCTATTTTCCTTGTTGCCATCAATGACAACATTA
Source organism: Cunninghamia lanceolata (assembly GCA_027924645.1). Lineage (NCBI taxonomy): Eukaryota > Viridiplantae > Streptophyta > Pinopsida > Cupressales > Cupressaceae > Cunninghamia > Cunninghamia lanceolata. The sequence continues at coordinate 9,085,695 of BSBN01000389.1, forward strand.
CCCAGTCAGCAATGTCTCTTGACTATGTTGCCAATAGTTTGTATTAAACCCCAAAGAGAAATCTTAGCTGAAGTAGTGCGAAGCTACTCAAAAAGATCATATTCTTGACCCATTTTAAGACTAAGATGAGGTAGTGGAGGAAGCATAGATTGAGAACATGGAAGAGAGACAGGAACATGAGGTGCTTTCTTATTTTGTTTGTTATTGTAGGTGTTATATGTGTGAGCAATCACATTGTGATGTGGTTGTTGCAACACATTTTGAACACCTTGATTTCTTTGAGTAATTTGTCTTGCATAGTTTAAGAAGTAATCGGGGGGTCTAGGTGGTTTTCTATCTCCTAGAACTATAATCACAGGTTTTAAGCAAGAAGGTGCATTAGGTGCTCTCCATACAACCATCTTAGGAATATTGCTACACTTATCTAGGAACCCCTTAGTGGGTGGAATAAGTCTATTAGTAAAGATTAAATTAACATTATTTTCCTCTCAATTATACACAACATCTATCCCTAAAGGATTTAATGTGATAGACCTTTTCTCATCCACTAATGCTTCATCCTGGCCATGGAGAGCATTGGAATGAAAGAAAGGTAAGGTATAGTTAGGAAGGTTAGGTGTTGTATCATTAATAGAGCTATCCATAGTCTTCTCATCTAGGGTTCTTGGATATTCAACTATAGGAGAAGTAGGATAACTTATGGAATCATCATCATCATCCTCACATATTTTAGCTATTAGTTCCAAAGCATTAAGAGAAATTTCACAACCATGATTGTCAATGTGTTTTGTTAGATCTTCTACTACTAAAGGGTATGTATTCATGAGAGATTGGAAGTTGTCAAAATCATATACATAGTCAAGGATTTCAAATGAAGAGCATTTTAATATATCCTTATGATACATAGCTTGTGTATAAGTGAGAACATGAGGATTCATATTAATAAATTTGTAGAAATTCTCAAAGTTTTTAATATATAATTATATGCAAAGAATAATGAGATGAAGATGCCATAATGAAATGTCTTGTAACATCAATGTCTAATAAGATCTAATAGGACAAGACATGCAAAGTTATAAGATACTTAACACACCCTAAATGTGTGACTATTTCAATCCTAAGCACTTGTTTGAAGAAAAAGGGCTAAAAGGACACACCAAGTTCACAACTAACACAATGGATAGGAGGAGTAAAGTACAACACAGAAAGGCCCAATTGATGATTGTATGTATTTAGATTGAATCCAATGAAACAACACAAATTATGCTTGTTTATGCACCTAAAATGTTCACTTTTTCTACAATTTGTCAATGCAAATCACTAAAAGATAATGTGTTGTAAGGAAATTGATGAGTGGAAGTGAATAATAACCTTTATAACAGTCCAATAATGCAACAATATCCTTCACAACACAACTATATTGCAATTTTATATGGATTACAAGTCAAAATTTGGTGAAAATGCAAGATTTATAACCCTAATTGTGAAAATAAGGCATGAATATGTGCAAAATAATATGTGAATGAATTATAATCAGATTTATGATGAAAAATAATTCAGATCAGATCTGAAAACTCTTTAAAAGTCCTACAATGCTCAATGCAAGTGCAATTTTAAGGATGATGAATGAGAAGTGCTAATTTTTGTTGAAATTGTCTAAGTGTAAATGCAAATTTTTGAAATGTGAATGAAAAAACAAACTAAAATGGAACACTACATACAAAATCATATTTAAATTTGTGCCTAAGATAAGTAGTAAAATCTGAAACAAGATTGTAACTACAAACCCTAGTTTTTGAAATCACTAGGTTATAAGAAAATTTCAAAATTTCAAGCAAACCCTAGCAATTTTAATATGAAAAATGAAATGCAAAGGATTATAATATGATGAATTTCTGTAATTTATATTAGATCTAATGTAAAAATCAGAAATTAAATGAAATGCAATGACAATTAATTCAAACTATGTCAAAATACACGCCTAAAATGCCAATTTTTTCAAAATTTTCAATTTTTTTGTAAATTTTCAAATGCAATATGAAAATGATAGATGAAATGAATGCAAATATAAATTAAAACACTTATCAAGGTGCAAAATTCAAATAAAACATGGGTTCACCAAAATGTTTAGTGTAAATAGAGGGGTTTTCAATTTCAATGGATGTGTGGGTTAGATCCTCCTTTCACACTTTACATTCAAGGACATAAATCAAGTCAAGACACAACTCTTGCAAGAGGACTCTTCTACAAATTTGGTGTCACTTGGCATGAAGAGGAAGATTGGAAATTTTTTGATTAATTGATTAATTAATCTTGATTATTCTAGAAACCCTAATTATGAAAAATCATAATCAAATGAATGGATCACGACAAATGCTTGCAAACAAAGATGTAAAATGTAGAGTAGATACATACCTAGCTTCAAGGTTCCAACTCTAGAAAAGTCAGAGGATAAAGAGCAGATTCCTAGGTCTAAGGTACAATTTTCTATCGAGAATCCAGAAATATGTTTGTCATTGATCGCTGTTGTTCTAAAGATTTTCTGTGTCAGATATATGGGAGCTTTGGTGAAAGGTGCCTAAGCCCACTTGGGTGAATCCTTTGGGATCTAGGAGCCTCTGGGGATGTCCTAATACCTGGTGTAGAATATTTTCACATACAGAAAGTTGCAAGACATTGGAGAGGGTACCCAAGCCCTTGAGTGCTTTTCTTCAAAGCTATGGAATCTACACACTTCACCACTATCCTATGCAACTCTACTCCATCAAATATGACACATGTTACCTACAATAACAAGGAGTGTGGTTGGGGGTTGTGGTGTTTAGGAGCTTGCCTCAATCAAACCCCAGAAGGACAATCAAGTCTTCTGAACACCATTGTCAGATAAAGATTATGTATCCCTGTGGGATAGAGGCAAAAACCAAATGATAAATGATTGAAAAAACAAATAGATATCACCTTGGAGGTATAGCTCACATGTAGATGAAAATCCTTCACATCATGAGAAGATGAAGCCAAATCTACATAACAAACATAATAACAAGACAAGTCTACTCTGCAACAATGAATAATTTGAATGCTCTAAAATCATAAGTGTGCCAAAAGTTTATAATCTTCTAGTTTACAAATGAAACCCTAAGCATGCTTATATATGCAACAAAACACATTCCTACTCTAATTTTGTAATTCAAACTTAAGATGTCAGCAACGGGACCTTTTAACACTCAATAACAGACACTTAAAATCAAGACCTACCTAAAATAGGGTAGGACTAGGGCACAGGCGTCCAAGCCCCTATGTCCTATTTTAGGTCAGGTCTAAGCTCATAGGTGTCCCTCAAGCCCCATTTGACATGGGTTTTAGGCTATTTTGTTCTGGGAGTTAAAATGAACATGCAAGATTAAATCTACGAGACCTAGGAGCTAAACTTAGGAGGTAAAAGTCCTAGGGGGACATTTTATGACATAACAGGTTTGAAGGATCTTCATCTTTTTGAGGGCTTCACCTCTAAGGTGACATCTATTTATGTTTAAATCATTTCAATTCATCATTGCTTTGGCCTTTTCCCTCCCTTGGGTATGCATTTTGTCTAACAATAGTGTTGGAAGACTTGAATGTCATTCCAGTGTTTGACTAAGGCAAACTCTTAAACACCACAACCCTAAAACCCCTCTCTTTGTAGTTGTAAGTTACATGTGCAAGATTTGGTGAAGTATAGGTACAGAGAAAAAACTCAAAGGATAAGGATTTGGTATCTGAGAAAAAATTTCTATAAATCTCTATTGGACTAGGGCACCCATCTCTGAGTCCTCCCAACAAGAATCATTCTGAACTTAGGAGCTGAACATCATCCAACACTACTTACTATTCCAAATCTATAGAAAAGTTGCCCTATCAAACTTGGGTGCTCACCCTGTAGTCCACAAAGTCTTCACCTCTAGAAATCCAACTTCTAGTGAGTTTCTATTTCTTCTTGAGTGTCTTCTTGTGCGGTGATCTATCACAGTTTATTTGTCTATACTTGATTTCATTATAATTAGGGTTTGAGGCTTATTGAATATAAGGTTTGACAAATATTTCAATCTAATCAGTCTTTCCATATCATTCCTAAGTACATCAACATGTAGTTGAGTCATCTTCATCTATAGTGACTTGGCTCAGTTGTTGTCCTTGATTGTTATTGTGAAAGGAGGGTTTGATTTGATAGACCTTGACACTATTCATCATCTTTCCCACTTTTCATACATAACATTTTGGTGAACCTATGTTTTTACAAAACTTATATCTTTTTGAGTGTTGTAGTCAGTCATTGCATTCATTCATATCGTATTTATCATCTTGCATTGGAAAATTTTGCATACATTTGAAAATTTTGAAAAAACAAGCATTCTAAGCTTGCATTAAGACATAGTTTTAGATATTTTGCATCACATATCATAAAAAGTTTTAACTTTATGATATTTGCATCAGATATGCTATTTATTATAGAATTTCATCATTAATTCATATCAAATCTTGCATTTATAAGCTTCATTTGCTAGGGTTTTTCTTAAAAAGATACATTTTTCATTTAACCTAGTCTTAGCAAAAACTAGGGTTTGTAGACAAATTTTCATTTTCACATTTTGCTACTCATTTTCAACATTCATTCAAATCTGATTTGAAGTGTAGTTTTGGATCATAGTACATACTTTTGCATCCTATCTTTGAAACTTTCACCTTTTTCAATTACACATTGCGTATTTCAACAAGCATAATTACTTTTCTCCTTGTGGTTGTTTTATTAGTTTGTGCATTGAGTGTTGTATGCTTTTGTATGAGTTGTATAACCCACTTCCCTAATAGAAACATCCCTCTAAGGAGAAGCCGTAGACTAATTGGTTCTAGTGCTTTGAATAGCACCGATATACAAACATCAAAAAATCCATTAAACACTTACTTTACAAAGGTTGAAACACAAACTTTGTAAGATATCATTCCTCCTACTACTAAAATGGAAGAACAAACATTTCATGATGTTGAATATCCTATTTATGTGATAACACATGTACCTGATGATCAAATCAACAAACTTGATAAAGAACTAGTTGATTTTCAAGCATTTGTGGAAAAAGAACAAATAGCTGAAGATGCTATACTTGTTGTTCATAGTCTAAGAGAGTTATTAAAAGAAGGACAAGATAGTGTTAATACACCCTGTGGAATAGCCCATATAGTGGGTAACAATATTATTTCAGTGACTGACTGTGTGAATACTATAAACAATGTGTCATCACCAAATCATACACAAGTATTGGCACCTATACCGACTACTGGAATGTCTACTTTCACATCATCAATCCTCACCACTAATGCACAAGATTGTAGTAATGTTATCACTAGCATGGGATTATCTGATGGCATTAATTCATAGAATTACAAGGCTGTTGGATTCAATAATTAAAACCTAGCACCTAGGGTGTCTTCTTACATGAATAACCATTCTCAACCACCTCTCCACTCCACCTATTCTCAACCACATTTCATTACCACTCAAAATCAATCACCTTTAAATTTCACGACTATAGCTTCTAATTAATCAAACCCACAAACCACATCACCTAATGATGCCATCTTAAATCAACTATTACAAGGAATGACCTCTTTATAGCATAAAGTGATAAATTTGACTAATGCTTCTTCTCAACCTAACATACCAACATACCATGCTCATAGTCCTTTATCTTTTTCAATCTTGAGAGCTCAAATGCCTGATAAATTTGAGACTCCTCACTTTGAAAAGTATAGTGGTAAAGGTGATCCTAATACTCATGTGGAAGCATTCACGGCTATGTGTAATGATTTCTTCTTTGAAGAGGAGTTGTTAGCAAAACTCTTTTTGTGATCCCTCAAAGATACCGCCTTGGAATTGTTTTTCTCTTTACCTCTAAATTTAATACATTCTTTTTCATAGCATGTTGATCAGTTTTTACATTTCCAAGCAAATATTGGACCTATGGTCTCATTGATTGATTTAGTTCATTGCAAATAAGGACAAAAAGAGAAGTTAACTAAGTTTATATAAATCAATATCAAGCTCTATTCACATAAATACAATATCCAATTATAGATGAGGATGTTCAGAAGATATTCATTATGAATTTACAACCTAACATCTATGATAAAATCCTCTTGATGAAGTATAGCTCCTTTCAACATCTATGCACAACTCTTCGCGATTACCAACTTTTGTCTAATCGGTATGAGAATCAAAACTCGTTGGCTCAATTTGGTCAATCCACATATAGAACATCTCAAAACAACTTTAAGAGGAATAACAAGAGTTTCATCAAGATCAATGGATAACATTTGAATAATTTTCAATTACAAGTGTCTGCTATTAGTAATTCTAAATGGGCACCGTTTCAAATTATACAACAATAAAGATAGTTTACTCCATTATTTAAATCTCTTCAATCAATCATGAATCAAGTAGTAAGCAACAATCTTTTAAAGCTTCCTCCTATGAAACCATTTTATAGTAATGTTGGTCATGATGCTAGTCATTCGCAAACATAGAATAAAAGTTACACAACAACCTTTACTCATCTTGAAAGATACGATGAATTCAAAGAATTCATGATCCCAAGTCTCCGTTGATTAGGTCTTAATCTACTGACGTTACTCAGTGGTTGATGTGTGTTGCTGTTTTCCATTCAGGGGCCTTACGTGTTTCTGCACTGTTCATCATCATCATCTTCAAATATCCTGCTCTGGATGTTCGCTCTGCATAAGTCTCCAACAATTCTACCTCTGCACTGTAAATTTAGTCAAATAATGTGCATACAGGCTGATATTTGCATGATTTCTACCATTATTTATGATTCTTTGCATGATATTTTCAATACTACATGCATTTAACCAAATATGCTAAGGATCTTCCGTTACCTACGAGATTTCAGCATATTTCACTGTTTCTGCTTGTTATTTATCATGATTTGCAGTTATGGTGATGAATTAATGAAATTGAAAAAAGGAAAAGGGTTAGAGAGTGAGATTCCTAAAATTACTGGACTTAGATCACTGATTCACATACAAGCTCCCATACTTGCAATGAAAAGAAGGAAAACTAGAAATCATACTTCACCAGGACATTCCACAAATCCGCATGATCTAGTGCAAAGCTTCAAAGGAAAGTTGACAACAACATGTAATGAAATGAAAGCGCTTCCAGTAGAACACAGCATTCACCAGTACATATCCAGAAATCAACAAGAAGATTACGTAAAATTTACAATCAGGATGTAATCTGGAACTTCATATTCATTCAGTATGCTCAAGAACAGGTACATTTACAGTGATCTGAAGAAAGAACCTTGACATTTCAACAATTCTATCCTCATTAGTCTCAGTAATCCGATCTCCTAATTGATTCTATAGTAATTGACTTTTGCGCCAGATGCGTCTGTGTATTCTAATGTATTCCTCTCTCTTAAAATGACAAGCTCTGGATGTTATATAGAACAACTGCCAGAAAACGGTTACAATGATCCAAGGATCAGGATCCTCTCATAACAAACAATGGCCCAGATGAAAAGCACATGCTTCGCCAGTTAGCAAATGTACAGCTGGCACAGAATATTCCAGCATCTTCAACTTGATTCGGCCCCCAGCTGGCGAACAGCATATTTGACAATATCCTCCTCATTTCTGGCTCATGTTGACTCCATGCGCAACTTTGTAATGCTCAGCTTCAGCAGCATCATCATGATTTCAACGTTCAGCTTCAGCAGCATCATGACTTCAATGTTCAGCTTCAGCAGCATCATCATGATTTCTTGCAAGTAAACAGACAAACATTAAGTTCATCATCATCATGCTAAACAACAGGAAATAAACGCTTTATTAAACAAGTCCCCAAAATGTGCAGCATACGATTTTCAAATCACTGGAAATTTATGCACTAAATGCATAAACAGCATAAAAACAATCAGGTCAACCATCGTTGACCAAACATCAGGCAGTCGGCCCTTTCGAATTTCCATCGCTTCATGCTTTCCCGCCCATTTTCATGTGTATCGGGCCCAAAATATGATGATGATGACCCCAAATTATACAAAGAAATAATCGCCTTTCAACCATCCTTAGAATCCGGCTTTGCATCATCATCATATTTGCATCGGCGTGACTACATATGATCAGGGTGACAATTTTACCTTAGGCCGACGGCAATAGTTATACCGACGCCAAAAATCGTGATGATGACCAACCATATATCTTCAAAGTGGCCGCAGGATATCACAAAATATGATGATCCTCCTTTCCTAATGCTCTGATGAAAAGCACATCAGGATGTTTTGTTCTTGCACATTCGGGAAAGAAAGACATCGTCATCATCATCATGATGAAGACAAACTGGAGGACTTGGAAAATGATCCTGCCGCTGAGGAAAATCATGATGACGTCATCGTCATCATCAGGCTTCAATAAAATGCAAAGGGATGACGTCACCGTCATGTTTCGTTAAAATCAGGAGGTAAATGGAATATCGGGTTCCCTCTAAGGAAGATGATCAGGTCATGAAAGCAGTATGACCCTTTTCGGCCAAGTCTATCCTGCTTGGAAGATCAGGATGATGAACATCATCATCATCATATACGCACTGGGTGATCAAAAATATGATCCTGCTGAAAGTCCTGATGATGATCAGGATATCCGGGCCTTCGTTAATCTTCGAACATGACGTCATCGTCATCATCATATTGGCGAACAGGATCATACCCTGGAAAATATCATGCCGAAGGAGAAAGGTGATGGTGACGTCATCGTCATCATCACATTCGCAAAAGTTTATACTTCTCGGCAGGAGGATATTACGAACTGTCGGGTAGAGAAAGATCATGATGATGATGTCAACAAGACTAAGGAATGAAATATTACCCTCCGCTTCGAAAGATAAGGTGATCATCATGATCACGCAAAAGGAGATCAGGAGGATATTAGGAAATGTCAGGTCCTGAAATATCATGATGATGTTGATCACTAAGACTTGGTCGTGCGCGCGCAAATTATGCAGATGGCAGATTTCTCTAAGTAAGGCGATATTATAATATCAGCATGATATTATAATATCGGGTGATGCTAAATATCATGCTGCTCGCAATGTTGGACAATCATGATGCTGATGATGCTAGAATATCATGATGAAGATGATGTTTCCAGGGTCGCCTGACGGGAAAGTTCACTAGCACTTAAGATTGACGTCCGGATGTTTCGGGACTGCATGATTTTCATCAGGTGATAGAGTAAGATCATGATGATGACCTTTGGCGACACAAAAGACCGCCCGACGGGAAAGGATTAATACGACTTAAACTTGACGTCTGGATATTTCGACCTCAGGATATTATCGGGGGGGTTTTCAAATATCATGATGATGACCATCATACAGCAATTATCAGGTTTGACCAAAACTTTGACTGCTCACCACTCCTTCATATGGATGAATTTTCAAGTGATGTAAAAGGCAAACCTGCATGGAATTTCAAACTCTTTCTAACCATGAAGTTATAGAAACAAAATATGAACTTTGACAAACTAACCTCATGATGATGACCTACCTCCATCTAACCTTCATGATGATGATGCACCTGACTTAATTTTTACCAAAACCGCCAGAAACAGACAACACAAGCCAAAACAAAAGTTGGGTCCCTGTTTTGCCAAGTCAAAATGGGGTGTGTTGTGTAACCACACAACAACTTGCCACCAAAGAAAATAACAAAATTCAAATGATTCAAGTGATGTGATCACATTCATCTATAGTATTCTAATTCCTTCTAAATAAAATCATCATGATCTTTGAATGATAAAGTTTCATTATGGTGATAAAGCTAACAAAGGATCAGGTGTGTGCAGATGATTAATTATCCTCATCTTGAAAGCAAGTTGAAAACATAAGTAACTGGTGTTAAACTACATAGTTGGAGATCATCCCTCATAGCCAACCTGGATAGAGCCTTGCTGCCAGCAGGTGTCTATAACCCCGGCAAGGTTATCTATACAATCTCCCTAAGTAGAGCCCCACTGCCAGCAGGCGTCCATAGCCCCGGTAGAGTTACTTAGATGGCCTAATTTTATTGTTTATATATTTTCTATTTAAAAATTTTAAATTTGATATCATCATGTCTGCTCATTTGTATAAGGTGTAGTCACTTGCAGCTTTAGGTTGGAGATTGTATTGGTAGCAAGGGAGTCCCTTTAGATTTTTCACTTAACACCTATACTCATATCTTCAACAAACCCAAGGCTGTTAGGTGTTTCATTGTGTTTGATTCACTTTGGACAAGAAAAAGTACCCTGATGAAAAGACATCATAAACATGATCATGAGTATTTATCAGAATGGATTACAATCTATATCTAAATCTGATCTCATCACTTGAATCCTAACAATTTAGTTATTTTCTTAGGTGATGAAGTGCATCATCCTGACTTACCAGAACAAGGTCCCAACCAACAAAACAACAACAACAACAAGTAAACACTGTACAAACAACTATACAAATATACAATATGATACACAAGACTGCCATGAAGTCACTCAGGCCTGGAAATAATGTTTGAGGAACTGTCCATTAACTGGCAACGGGACATCCTCACCTGTCAGGTTCTTAAGCCTATAAGTGCTGTCTCCTAAAATTTCAGAAATCTGAAAGGGACCTATCCATAGTCTATCGAACTTACCATGATCACCTTTCCTTTCATGGGCTTTATCCCAGATCAGGACTAAATCTGATATCCTGAAAGCTTTAATTCTAGCTCTCTTGTCAAACCAGCGTTTGACAACAGCCTGATGTTTTGCAAATTGGTCAATTGCTTGGCTTCGTTTTTCTTCCAGATGCATCAACTGAAGCAACCTGACTTCTTGTTTATTATCTATGCCTAGATAGTCTTGGGCAAACTGCAGAGTAGGAATTTTCAAGTTTACAGGGAGGATAGGATCTACCCCATATACTAGCTGGAAAGGTGAGTTTCCTAATGCAATTTTCATTCTAGTTCTGTCTACCCATAAGGCATATTTCAGAAATGAATTCCATTCCCTGGGATTTTTCTCTATCAATTTTCTTATGATACTCAGTAAATTCTTATTGGTGGATTCTGCTAATCCATTTCCCTGGGGATAGTAATTGGATGAGAACTTAAGTATGATCCCATGATCAAAAGCCCAACTTGACAATTTAGTGGAAATGAAGGCAGAACCATTATCACTTACCAATGCATAAGGAGTTCCATACCTGGTGACAATGTTGCTTTCCAGAAATTTAATGACATCATCAGCAGTACAAGTTTTGCTGCTGATAGCCTCAGTCCATCTGGTACAATAATCAGTAATTGTTAGGACATACCTCTGGCCTGAAGAAGACGGAGGATTGATTGGTCCTATGAAATCCATGCCCCATTGTGCAAATGGGCGCTCTTCCATCACTGGCTGCAATGGTTGTGCAGCATATTTTTCTCTGTTGGCAGCAACCTGGCAAACATGACAACATTTAACATGATCAGCTGTGTCTTTAAAAATTGTAGGCCAGTAATATCCTGCTCTGAGGATTGCATGTGTTGTGGCCAACGCTGATCCGTGGGCAGTTCCAAACTTGTCATGTAACTCTGTCAAGACTTTATTAGCTTCTGGTTTCTCTAAGCATCTCAGGTATATCCCTTCATAATTCTTTTTAAACAGGGCTCCTCCCTTCATCATATATTTCTGGGATCTCATCTTTAAGACTCTTCTCTGTGAAGCCTGCATCCTCAAAGGACATCTTCCAGTGATCAGGATGTGCCTGATGTCTGAATACCATTCTTTATTGCCTTTCTCATCGATTACATACTGCTGACTGATGATGTTTGGATCAGTTTCAGATATCATCTGGCTCAGAGCCTGTCCTCGTACTAGCTTCATGGGTGTGATCTCCATGTCATATTCTTGTAGTACCGTAATCCATTTGGCCCTTTTTTCACCAGGTTCACTCTGCATCAGCAGCATCTTTACTGCTGCATCTGGTACCACAGCAATCACTTTGCTCCTCAGTATATAATGTCTAAACTTTTTTACTGCTCTGACTAATGCAAGAGCCTGTCTTTCAACATCTACATATCTCAACTCAGCATCCCTGAAAGGACAGCTCATGAAGGCAATTGGTTTCTCTTCTTTATCTTCATTTCTTTGAGTTAACACTGCTGCAGAAGTATGTTCTGAAGCAAATGAGTAGATGTAGAAATCTTTTGTATAATCTGGACTAATGAGGACAGGAGCATCCGAAATGGCCTTCTTTATATCTTCAAAAGCAGCTCTGGCTTCTGGTGTCCAGTCAATTTGTGCATCTTTTTTCAACATGGCATTCAGTGGTCTGACAATCTTAGCAAAGCCAGTGATGAACTTCCTCACAAAATTTATCTTACCAAAATAAGATTTAAGCTCCTTTTTGCTTCCTGGAAGTGGTAATTTCATAATAGATTCCACCCTGTCAGGATCAATGATAATCCCATCTTCTGTGATCAGGTGGCCTAGTAACTTTCCTGTTGTGACCCCGAATATGCACTTCTTGGGATTCAAAGATATTCCATATTCTTCACACTTCTTCAGCACACTTCTGAGGTCAGCAACATGATTTCCCCTTTCTTTGGAGAACACTGTCAGGTCATCCATGTAGATGACTATACATTTTCCTATTAAGCCTCTGAAGGCTATGTCCATTGCTCGCTGGAATGTAGCTCCAGCATTTATCAATCCAAACGGCATACGTCTATATGCAAATATCCCCCATTTTGTGGTGAAGGCAGTCTTTAATCTGTCAATTTTATCAACCATCACTTGGTTGTATCCTGAAAAACCATCCAAGAAGGACATCATCTTGGCTCCATTTACCATCTGCAGAACCTCATCCAAAGAGGGCAAAGGATAGTTATCTTTTTCTGATGCTCTGTTCAGGTTCCTGAAATCCACACACAATCTGATGTCTCCATTCTTCTTCCTGACCGGTACCAGATTTGCCACCCAAGTGGAGTGCCTTACAGGAAATATTATCCGGGCATTTAACAATTTCTTGACCTCCTCAAGGATGATGGGCTCAAGCAGAGCATTGACTGGCCTCTGCTTCTGTCTGAAAGGTTTTGCATCTGGCTTGAGGGGTATAGTATGAGTTATGACAGAAGTGTCATACGTCTTCAGCTCGTCATAAGTCCATGCAATTACATGTATATAATCCTTAAGGGCTTGAGTTATTCCATCTAACTCTTCAGGTGTACAAACCTTACCCAACAAGACATTCTTCTTGTCATCAGCTTGTCCAATATTCACCTGTGAATATTGACCTCCATCTACCTTAGGCAGATCCTTATGTTTGAGCATATTATCCAGGTCAAAGGCTCTTTCTAATTCAATCATACCTTTGGGAATTGTGTTGCCAGGCAACTCTAAAATCTCATCTTCTTCCCAGACATGATCTTCCATACCATTTTCATCTATGATCTGAGCTTCAAATACATCTCTGTTTGATATGAAGTCCAGGATGTGCTGATCATCATCAAACACTTGGAGATTGGTCACATTGTCAGGTACCGAAGGTACTGACACCAATTCTACTGCAAATCTCTTCAGACCAGATATAGACAGTGGTTCCAGCGTACTGGCGGCCTGAGCAAGTGCATCTGCCCTTTGGTTCTGTTCTCTTGGCACGTGAACGATGTTGAAGGCATCAAAGTCTTCAATCAGGTCCCACACACGATGTCTGTAATTTGACAGCTTTCTGTAGTTACAAGAGTAAATTCCTCTTACTTGTCTCACAACTAGTTCTGAATCTCCAAAGACATGCAGGATCTTCACCTTCTTCTTATGTGCAAACAACAGTCCATGAATCAGAGCTTCATACTCCGTGACATTATTAGTGCAGGGGAACTGTAATCTGTAAGCTGCTAAATGGGATTTCCCTGATGGATCAGTAAGGTCAATCCCTACTCCAGAACCTTGCTTGGATTTGGATCCATCAAACCTCAGGATCCAAGGCTTATCTTCAGCAGGACATTTATTTGAACTTTCCTTTTTCTTTGCAGCTCTGGCTGCTGCTCCGCCTGATATCCACCTTAACTTAGGTGTGTCATCTTCAAGCTTCTTCTTTCCTTTATCTGATGAGCCTGATGGCTTTTCTGTTTTCTCTTCAATCCTAGCAGGAGGATGATGTTCAGCACCTACAACTGCATGCTTCTTCAAAATGTGCAAGCACAGTGAGCAAGTGGTTTCTGAGTGAGGCGCCTCATGCAGCCTACACCAACTTTTGATTAAAACCTCCTGGGGAGATCTACACTGTTGTGTCATTTTTTTTATTTCTTTGACCAGAAATTCTTCGAACTTCGTCAGGTCACTGCCTTTATCCTCATCAGACAACTCGTAATCTGGTTCCATGAAGCAATCACTACCAGGAGTGATCTTTTCCTTTCTCGCATCATTCGTCTGATTGGACACCAGGATCTCTTCTGTTTTTCAGATATGATCCTCATCAGGATCCGTCGACTCTTCTGTTCCTGCAGAAAACAAATAAAAATTAGTATCATCATCATCATCAGATGTAGCACTCACCTCAGAATATGATGATGATGCTTCACTATACGTCTGCTCCAGCATGATCATGTCCAAGCATGGTTCGCAAGTCTTTTCCGAGTGTGCTTCTCCATGCAATCTGCACCATCCCTCGTTCAAAATATCATTAGCAGGTATATTTAATAATTGACAACGTTTTATCTGAGTAGATAAATGCATCTGAAAATCCCTGAAGCGATCTATTTCGTTGTCATTATCAGGATCATTATTAAGTTCTACAACTGGCATATCCTCATGATAATCATCATCATGATGATGATGGGCATCAAGCATCAGGACCTCTTCTATTTGGACAGTTTGCGGCCTGATGTGATAAACTCCAGGTTCTACGTTTACATACATGATCTCATTTGTTCTGTTATATTCCGTGATCATATGTTTCATCCTAGGCTCAGCATCAATCCTGATCTGATTAGGTATACCTTTCCATGGCAACCACATGTGACTGAAGTCTGTGGACATGTATCCGTTAAGCGTTTTAGACCAGTCCCGGCTAAGCAACATCCCATATGTATCAGGTATGTCAACTACCTGAATGTCAATGTAATACTGGATCCTAGGATCAGACGCTAGCTGTATGTGAATATGAGTGAGTTCTCCTACGACACTTACTTCTGTCTTGTCCAGTTGAGTGACCTTCTTTAATGATTTAGCAAGATGCAGTCCTAATGCGTTGCATATTGACAAAGGCATAACATTAGTTGAGGCTCCTGAATCAACTAAACAGTTGTGCAAATTCTTACTGAACATTCTTATGGTGAGGAGAAACGGAGGTGATTCAGTTTTATCTCTGTACAAGGTCATGTGAGAGGTTTCAGCAGCTTGGACTGTGGCTGACACTTTGGGCTTGACAGTGCTATCTTTAGCAGTATGGTCTCTGCTATTGGATTGACTCGAAAGGTGATTATCCTCTTTAGAAGTAGGATCATCCAGCGACTTCATGAATGCCCTTTTGATGGCAGGAGTTTTCAGTAACTCAGATAGGGACAGGCTGATCTTGATTTTCTTCATTTCATCAGCCAAATAGCTGACTAACTTGTCAGACTCATGAGGTGCATTTGCAACTTTTGTTACTGTGTTTTGAGGAGACAAGTACTGAGCATTCACCTTAGGGAACCCAGGGTTATTGCTAGCCTTAGGATCAGGAGGTGTGTTGAAGTTGTTTGGAGGTAGAGATGATGTCAATGGACTGGCAGGTCTGTTGGCATTACTCCTCAGGTTATAATTATGCTTACCAGGGTATTGCTGCTGGTACGCATGTACTTCCTCATGCTCTCTTGTAGGTTCATTTTCATCCTCAAAAGGGAAGACATAATTTGCTTCAAAGGTTAAGGCAGATTCTTCGCAGGTCTGATTATAATCCTGATGAGGCTGATTAGTGTATGTTTCCAGCACAAAAGCTGAGTCATATCCACAAGGAACTATTTCATTTCCTTCTGCCTGAGGTGGATTTCCAGAAGTATTAGACACTTCAGTCTGAAAGATGCTGGCAGCAATCCTAAATTGTGGACAATCTAATTCTGCATGTGCATTGGTGTTGTGAATCCTGCACCAATTGGTAAGGGCTGCTTCAGCAAGATTGACTCTAGTAGTCTGTTTGGCTTCACCAGGAGGCTGATTGTCTAGGGGTGATGGTAATGAACCATTATTTGGCCTGGAGTTCCACACTCTGGGCTGCCTAGGAGGATTATTGTTATTTGCAGCACTACTGTTGAAGTTATTGTTGTATCCTCTGTCAGGGTAATTTGGTCTGTCATTGGAATAACTCCTATTCTGACCTGACTGTGAATAAAACCCTTGATTTCTCAAGTGTGTTACTTCTGTGGTGAGCTTTCTCAACTGAGCAGCAATTTCTTTGATTTCCTCTTTCTCCTCTTGAGCTTTGGCCACTACATTTTCAGGCTGAGGCTGGAAAAAGGAAGATCCATGGTTATTATGAGATAGATCTGTACCCTGAGGTGTCTGAGTATGTGCAGGATATTGTGGCAATTGGCCATTTCCATTAGGAGGAGGCATGATACTCAATGGAGGTACTTGCAAGGGTGCAGGCATGATTGCTGGGGGCATCACTGCTCCATTTGGATATTGTGCAGGATATTGCGAAGGATAAGCTGCAGGATACTGTGCTGGATATTGTGACTGCATGCCAGGCAAAGCAGGGAATGCTATATTTGGAGTAGGAGCAGGTATCAGCTGTTGATTTACCTTGATAGCTTCTTGAAAAGCTCCTGTCAATGTGGTGATCGCAGGATGTGTTCTCCTGATGAACATGGCGGTTAACGGATCCAAGGCTGAATAATAAATACTTCTGGCAGCATCATCAGCCACCACATATGGGGTAACTAGCTTGGACAACATTTTCTAGAACCTAGCATTGAAATTTGCAATAGGTTCATGCTCCAATCTCTTAATTGTGTCAAACAGGTGGTAATTCATGGATGGATCAATAGGGACCTTGAATCTGTCAAGAAAAGCCTTCTCTAAGACAGCCCACGAACCTAAAGAAGATTGACCAAGACTGATGAACCAATTATAAGCCTCTTCCCCTAAGGAAAAAGGGAATAATCTGCACACCACATCCTGATGTTCTATTCTGGCTCTGCAGCAAGCTTCTTTAAACGTCCTGATATGATCATCCGCATCCTGATAAGGATGGTATTTTGGACAAAGCTTGTCCGGATACTTTGGTAACTCATGATACGCAGTAAAGGTCAATGGTGATTCTGCTGCAAAGAACGACATTGCAACCTGAGGGGGCTGAACTGGTGGTGCAGTTGGCTGAGGTTGGACTAAAGGTATACCCTGAGGTTGAACAGGAGGTGTCACTGGTATACCTGAAGGTATTTGCAAACCAACAGGAGTTATAGGGGGAGGTCCTGGTGAAGCTCTGGACGTACTAGACTCTGGAGTATGGTGGACGTCTACAGTCTTAGGTCTAAAACCTCTAACAGGCAATTCTTCAAAAATTTCACTATGTCTAGACCTGGTATTTATCCTGTGAGCTAGGATTTCTCGATTCGGAGGCCAATTAGCTGAAACTTTGCAAATATTGGCTGGATTCCACCGGACGAGGTGATATTTGCGGTCAACTTGCAAATCAGACTGAATATTTACGCGATATTTGCGAAGATACTGCAAATATGACAGGATATTGGGATATTTCGACCAGTAGCACCAGATCTCACGTGTCTAAGGCTCAAATTCTCAAAGCTTGAACAAATTTATGCATCTTTGGCCGATATTTAGTGAATTTAAAGAAATCTACTGTAAAGCTTGCAATATTTATGTGAAATTTGGAAATCTTTACACAGAATGTGCAAATACAAACTTGTCGCAGCAAATATTTACGCAATTCGATGAAATTCACAAATGATCTAAAGTTACCTTACTCTGAGCGTCATCAAACCTGAAAGTACTGATGATGAACGTGATCTTCCGGACTTTGGCCCTCCTTCTAGCGCCAATTTATGTTGGTCATGATGCTAGTCATTCGCAAACATAGAATAAAAGTTACACAACAACCTTTACTCATCTTGAAAGATACGATGAATTCAAAGAATTCATGATCCCAAGTCTCCGTTGATTAGGTCTTAATCTACTGACGTTACTCAGTGGTTGATGTGTGTTGCTGTTTTCCATTCAGGGGCCTTACATGTTTCTGCACTGTTCATCATCATCATCTTCAAATATCCTGCTCTGGATGTTCGCTCTGCATAAGTCTCCAACAATTCTACCTCTGCACTGTAAATTTAGTCAAATAATGTGCATACAGGCTGATATTTGCATGATTTCTACCATTATTTATGATTCTTTGCATGATATTTTCAATACTACATGCATTTAACCAAATATGCTAAGGATCTTCCATTACCTACGAGATTTCAGCATATTTCACTGTTTCTGCTTGTTATTTATCATGATTTGCAGTTATGGTGATGAATTAATGAAATTGAAAAAAGGAAAAGGGTTAGAGAGTGAGATTCCTAAAATTACTGGACTTAGATCACTGATTCACATACAAGCTCCCATACTTGCAATGAAAAGAAGGAAAACTAGAAATCATACTTCACCAGGACATTCCACAAATCCGCATGATCTAGTGTAAAGCTTCAAAGGAAAGTTGACAACAACATGTAATGAAATGAAAGCGCTTCCAGTAGAACACAGCATTCACCAGTACATATCCAGAAATCAACAAGAAGATTACGTAAAATTTACAATCAGGATGTAATCTGGAACTTCATATTCATTCAGTATGCTCAAGAACAGGTACATTTACAGTGATCTGAAGAAAGAACCTTGACATTTCAACAATTCTATCCTCATTAGTCTCAGTAATCCGATCTCCTAATTGATTCTACAGTAATTGACTTTTGCGCCAGATGCGTCTGTGTATTCTAATGTATTCCTCTCTCTTAAAATGACAAGCTCTGGATGTTATATAGAACAACTGCCAGAAAACGGTTACAATGATCCAAGGATCAGGATCCTCTCATAACAAACAACGGCCCAGATGAAAAGCACATGCTTCGCCAGTTAGCAAATGTACAGCTGGCACAGAATATTCCAGCATCTTCAACTTGATTCGGCCCCCAGCTGGCGAACAGCATATTTGACAATATCCTCCTCATTTCTGGCTCATGTTGACTCCATGCGCAACTTTGTAATGCTCAGCTTCAGCAACATCATCATGATTTCAACGTTCAGCTTCAGCAGCATCATGACTTCAATGTTCAGCTTCAGCAGCATCATCATGATTTCTTGCAAGTAAACAGACAAACATTAAGTTCATCATCATCATGCTAAACAACAGGAAATAAACGCTTTATTAAACAAGTCCCCAAAATGTGCAGCATACGATTTTCAAATCACTGGAAATTTATGCACTAAATGCATAAACAGCATAAAAACAATCAGGTCAACCATCGTTGACCAAACATCAGGCAGTCGGCCCTTTCGAATTTCCATCGCTTCATGCTTTCCCGCCCATTTTCATGTGTATCGGGCCCAAAATATGATGATGATGACCCCAAATTATACAAAGAAATAATCGCCTTTTAACCATCCTTAGAATCCGGCTTTGCATCATCATCATATTTGCATCGGCGTGACTACATATGATCAGGGTGACAATTTTACCTTAGGCCGACGGCAACAGTTATACCGACGCCAAAAATCGTGATGATGACCAACCATATATCTTCAAAGTGGCCGCAGGATATCACAAAATATGATGATCCTCCTTTCCTAATGCTCTGATGAAAAGCACATCAGGATGTTTTGTTCTTGCACATTCTGGAAAGAAAGACATCGTCATCATCATCATGATGAAGACAAACTGGAGGACTTGGAAAATGATCCTGCCGCTGAGGAAAATCATGATGATGTCATCGTCATCATCAGGCTTCAATAAAATGCAAAGGGATGACGTCACCGTCATGTTTCGTTAAAATCAGGAGGTAAATGGAATATCGGGTTCCCTCTAAGGAAGATGATCAGGTCATGAAAGCAGTATGACCCTTTTCGGCCAAGTCTATCCTGCTTGGAAGATCAGGATGATGAACATCATCATCATCATCATATACGCACTGGGTGATCAAAAATATGATCCTACTGAAAGTCCTGATGATGATCAGGATATCCGGGCCTTCGTTAATCTTCGAACATGATGTCATCGTCATCATCATATTGGTGAACAGGATCATACCCTGGAAAATATCATGCCGAAGGAGAAAGGTGATGGTGACGTCATCGTCATCATCACATTCGCAAAAGTTTATACTTCTCGGCAGGAGGATATTACGAACTGTCGGGTAGAGAAAGATCATGATGATGATGTCAACAAGACTAAGGAATGAAATATTACCCTCCGCTTCGAAAGATAAGGTGATCATCATGATCACGCAAAAGGAGATCAGGAGGATATTAGGAAATGTCGGGTCCTGAAATATCATGATGATGTTGATCACTAAGACTTGGTCGTGCGCGCGCAAATTATGCAGATGGCAGATTTCTCTAAGTAAGGCGATATTATAATATCAGCATGATATTATAATATCGGGTGATGCTAAATATCATGCTGCTCGCAATGTTGGACAATCATGATGCTGATGATGCTAGAATATCATGATGAAGATGATGTTTCCAGGGTCGCCTGACGGGAAAGTTCACTAGCACTTAAGATTGACGTCCGGATGTTTCGGGACTGCATGATTTTCATCAGGTGATAGAGTAAGATCATGATGATGACCTTTGGCGACACAAAAGACCGCCCGACGGGAAAGGATTAATACGACTTAAACTTGACGTCTGGATATTTCGACCTCAGGATATTATCGGGGGGCTTTTCAAATATCATGATGATGACCATCATACAGCAATTATCAGGTTTGACCAAAACTTTGACTGCTCACCACTCCTTCATATGGACGAATTTTCAAGTGATGTAAAAGGCAAACCTGCATGGAATTTCAAACTCTTTCTAACCATGAAGTTATAGAAACAAAATATGAACTTTGACAAACTAACCTCATGATGATGACCTACCTCCATCTGACCTTCATGATGATGATGCACCTGACTTAATTTTTACCAAAACCGCCAGAAACAGACAACACAAGCCAAAACAAAAGCTGGGTCCCTGTTTTGCCAAGTCAAAATGGGGCGTGTTGTGTAACCACACAACAAGTAACAAGATACAAGGACCATAATTTGATGCTAATGCCTTTTGTTAGTATCACCGATTAGTAGGACATGACACTGAATGATGTATGTGTCTAAAACATGAAATCTAATGCCTCATCAATTCTAATATAATATAGGTAACTGATATGAATGACAATAGAAATAATTCGGTTGCCCCTCTGAATCATAATTTATAGATCTTTACAAATCCTTTTCCTAAGCATAATGACAACAATATGGTAGAGCAAAATACAATAGAGCAGGAAGATGACTATCTCAACTATGATGAAATAATTGGTATGATAGAAGTGGATAAGGAAAACATTGAAGACTTGCCTCATCCATGTGGGAAAGGTATCTATGATGAGGTTCCTCTATCCTTATCCCTTCAAGGATTGGGAGACAACTAAAATGCATTAAATACAAAAATTGAACAACCTCAACAGGATAAAATTAAGCAAGAAAAATTTGTCATGATGGAAAGTATCATGTTTCAACATGAAAGACTCCTTCATCAAGCAAATTAGAACAAGAAAGCAAAGTATCAGAAAAGAACAAGGTGACTATCATTGGTTGGAAATAGTAATGATTCCCCTCTTCACAAACAACAAAAGACTTCAAACATATAGGGACTTGAGAAACAAGCACCACAATACCATTCTGGAAATAAGAATCAATTAGGTATGAACTACTCACACTTTTTACTGCACGTGACTGAGCACCTTTCTAAGATGCTCACAAGTTCAAACTCCTCTTATATATATGATATAATATTGTGTTGTGTTGTGTTCCCCTATGATGTGTTATGTGTTGTTTAGGTCTCCTAGGATGACCCTTGATACTCTTGTAAGGTCAAGGATATCAAGAGACCACCTCTGTTGTGACAATTCTTCTATTTGTTTCTACATGCTTCTATCTTGCCTCCTCTCTATTTTATTATTGTGTGTCATATCTTAGGGGCATAGTGTTGCGGATGATGTCTTGGGGGCATCCTCCTATGTGGTGTTCATAAGGCACTTGTTTCTCCTCTCTCATTTTTATTGTTTACCTTTTTTAATGATTCTACCTAGTCGGCAAATGACGAAAACAAATAAATACTAATAAGGACCATATGTCCCTTCATCAAGTAAGGAAAAATGGACTTAGTCCATATATGAAGATGGGGTTGATATGTATCCAATGCTTGACTAGTAGAATCACTCTGCATGATATATCATGTTGTCATATCTCTTCTAACAAACCTTTGCAATACATCTGCTCTATGCACTTTGGATTGTTTTGTATCTCACCTTGTTGTTTTGCTCAGTTCTAAGATATCTACAGTATAAGTCCAACAGCTATACTTGGTTCCGAACCCACAAGTGTAGCCTTGGTTCTTTGATGTAATATGATTTATGCATAGCTTTCATGATTTGATTTGGTTATTAGCTTAGATTAAGATGTTCTAACCTTATCTCTTGTTGATTATCTTAGCAATTGATCTCAATGTGTTTGTGGGAAAATTTGGTGATCATGGCACATGTTACCTCTAGGGGCATGGGCTTTATGAGAGCTCTTGTCCCCTTTTGTATTTTCTCTCTACCTTAATGTTCTTGATACCGGAAAGTGGTATCAACCACCTTAAGGTGGGGGCATATATAATGGTATATGTCTAATAATTTTGGCACTAACCAAGCATGTTTGAAAGCTCTCACCATGACGTAGGATGGTTTATCTCTTGACCTAGTGCACATCCTTATTTAAATTGCAAGCAATAAATCCCTCATCATGAGTTGGGATTATGTATCTCTTGAGGTAGTGTGTATCCTTTTATACAAAGCCCTTCTACGGAAGGTGGGATGATGTATCTCTTGAGCTAGTGTACATCCTTTTATACAAAGTCCTGCATGGAGGTAGGGTTAGATCTTGAGTCATCCACCCTTAAGCATGTCTTTGGTAGTGGTACAGTGCAGGTCAACTGTCAGGAGTGTTTAAAATGTGTTTTAGATGGTGGGACTTAGCAATAAGCTCTTTCCAAATTGCTCATTTTTACAGTGTATAAGACATATAGTGTGTCTATGGCATACTATGAGGTTCTCATGTATTCCATGTGTCTTCTTATATGTTTTTTGTGTCTTCCCCTGAGTGTGGTCTAAAGGTACATAGTGATGAGCTCTCTCCACATTTAGGTTCCTATTTGGCATGTTTTCCCCCATGGTGTGGTCTAAAGGTGCGTAGCAATGAGCTCCCTCCATCCCCTAGTTTAGGATTCATTTTCATTGTTAAATCAATGTATTCTTCATGTATTGCATGACTTTTCTCATGTATTTTTCATGTATTATGTACTTTCATTGTATTCTCCATGTTTTGCATGCTTCTTACTATCTTCATTATGTCTTGCATGTCTTCTATGTGTTTTCTAGTGCTTACCTGAGATTGGGGGCTAGAAATAGTCCTCCAACCTTTGGGTATGTCTTATCTTTATGTGCTTGGTGTGTTTGATGTGCTTCGACCATACTTTAATGCATGTATGGAATCATAAGATAATACATACATTAAAGTGGGGGCTAAATGTAATGGAATAAAAAGTAGCCTCATGCCTTTTTATCTCCTAGTTTAGTTCCTAGGTCCCTATGTTTACACTTTACATGTTTAAAACTTCTCCCAGAGCAATTTCCCTCGAAACCCATGTCAAATGGGACTTAGAGGCCAGTTTTAAATGCTTATTCATGACCCAAATTAGCCTTGGGACTTGGGTACCCATGCCCTAGGCCAGGTTGATTTGTTAGGACCTAAATTTAAGTTTGTCAACATAAGACCTTTAGAAAGGTTTCCCTCTATCGACCTTTTCAATTTAAATTATGAATGTTAGCAGGAAAGCATATATAAGTGACTTTATGTCTTCATTTTATAGCTAGATGGATAATTTGTGAACTTATGATATTGAGCTAAGAGATTTCAAGGCATTCATTATGTTTTTATTGTGTTTGTTTGTTACAAATTTGGCTTCATCAATCAATCTCCTCATGGTTTAAAGGATCTTTATCTCCATGAGGTCTTCACCTCTAAGGTGACATCTATTTGTGTTTCAGTTATTTCAATTCATCATTTCTTTGGCCTCTTCCCTCCCTTGGGCATGCACTCTATCTAAAAATGGTGCTAAAAGACTTGAATGTCTTTTTGGGGCTTGACCGAGGAAAGCTCCTAAACACCACAACCCCCAAACCCCTCTCTTTGTAATTACAAGTTATAGGTATAGGATTTGGTGAAGGGCAAGTATAGAGAAGAAACTCATAGGATAAGGATTTAGGATCTAAGAAAATTTGTCGTAAATCTACCCAACAAGACTAGGGCACCCACCCTAGAGTCCTCCCAACAAGAATCATTCCAAACTTAGGAGTTGAACATCATCTAAAACTTCTCACTATTCCAAATCTATAGAAAAGTTGCCTTATCAAACTTGAGCACCCACCCCATAGTCCACAAAGTCTTTGCCTTCAAAAATCCAACTTCTGGTGAGTTTCTATTTCTTCTTGAGTGTCTTCCTATATGGTGATCTATATCAATTTATTCATTTATATCTGATTACAATATAATTAAGGTTTGAGGCTTATTAAATCTAGGGCTTGACAAATCTTTCAATCTAATCAGTCTTTCCATATCATTCCTGAGTACATCAACCTATATCTGAGTCCTCTTCATTTGTAGTGACTTGGCTTGGTTGTTGTCCTTGAGTGTTATTGTGAAAGGAAGGTTTGATTTGATAGATTTTGACACTATTTAAGATCTTTCCCACTTTTCATACATAATAGAACCATGTTGGGTATATGAACCATAAAAGTAAGGCTACCATACAATTGATGGATAGAGATTTAATATGCCTTCATCTGGAAAATTAGAAATCATAGGATGTGTATCTGTGACAAGAGCCTTTGCTAGTGGTTGGTGATGACTTGTCCTTTGATTGCTTTGTGACCAACATACTCAATATCAAATTCACTAAGAATCATGACCCATTTTTCCAATCTACCTATTAGAGTTACCTTAGATAGGAGGTATTTCAATGGATCTACCTTGGATATAAGCTTAGTTTGTTGATTTAGCATGTAGTGTCACAACTTATGGGAAGTGAACACAATAGCTAGACATGCCAGCTTGATATAATAGATTGCATGTTCTTTTCCATAATCATCATGTTGGGCTAGGAGAGGACCAAGTGCAGTTGATGTGGTAGAGATATATAACAATAAAGGTTTCCCTGAGACTGATGGTACCAACATTGGTGATGTAGCAAGATACTCTTTCAATTGATCAAATGCCTATTAACACTTGCTATCCCATCTAAATGATACATCCTTATGAAGTAAGTGCAAAAAAGGTTTACATTTGTCAGTAAGATGAGATATGAAATATTTGA
Source organism: Cunninghamia lanceolata (assembly GCA_027924645.1). Classification (NCBI taxonomy): domain Eukaryota; kingdom Viridiplantae; phylum Streptophyta; class Pinopsida; order Cupressales; family Cupressaceae; genus Cunninghamia; species Cunninghamia lanceolata. The sequence continues at coordinate 9,111,406 of BSBN01000389.1, forward strand.
TTGATTGTAGTATTCCTTGGAGGCTTCTTAGTTGTTTCAAATTATAATGTGGAGCCATCTCAACTATAGCCTTGACTTTAGCGGGATCTACTTCAATTGCTTTATAAGACACTATGTATGCCAACAATTTCCCTTATGTAATGTCAAAGACACATTTCATGGGATTAAGTAGCTAGAATATGTTCTAACCTATCAAAAACTTATGCTAGAATATGTAAATGACCATCTCTAGTAGCTAATTTTCCCAATAGATCATCAACATAATCTTCCATGATAGTGTGAAAAATGTCATGAACTATAATAGTCATTGCTCTTTGGTATGTATCTCTTGCATTTTTCAAGATAAAAGGCATGACTTGCCAACAATAAGTGCACCAAGGACATGTGAAAGTTGTCTTGTGTTGATCTTCAAGTGCTATGAGAATCTAATTGTAACCAAAAAAAACATCCATTAAGGAAAGCATTTCGTGACTAGCGGTCGAGTCTACTATGATATCAATGTTAGGTAGAGGAAAATCAACTTTTGGACATGATTTTTGAGATCCCTGATATTGGTATAGATATAAATTCCCTCGGTGACTTTTGATACATGTATCAAATTAGAAACCCATCATGGATAGTCAATAGGGTGAATGAATTTCACGTCTAGTAACTTCTAAAGTTCTTCCTTAACAAGTAATGTTATCTAGGGATGCATCTTGCGAAGCTTCTATTTAACTAGCGGCATGAGGAAATACTACTAAATGATGGACCACTAATGAAGGATCCAGCCTAGGCATGTCTACATATGACCAAGCAAAGTTACCTGGCCTTTTCATTAAGAAAGATGTAAAATCCTTTTTCTCCTGCTATGAAAGGGATGTTGCTAGAAAGGTGATCTTTGGAATCTATGTCATACCTAAATTGATTTCTCAACCAAAAGTGGAGACTTTTCTTGATATGTTGAAGTGAAGGGAAGGTCAAATCCTCCATCCTTGGGTGCCTCAGAGAGGTTTTCACCATTGGATACATCCTTTATTTTTACTATTTTAGGATCTGATGGCACCACAATGTGGTTTTCAACAAGGGATCTAACATTTTGATTTTTACTTTTGCAACTCAAGCATTTGGCCTTCTCACCAAAGTATTTTGTATGATCTAGATCCATTACAAAGCCTAATTTGTTGTCACCAACTGGAGTATTGTCTTGTAGTCACATGAATTCTGTGATGGCCTCATCATTCTAAAATATATCAATGACGAGAGACTCTTGTTGGTCGCAATTGATAAGGTCAGGGTATACAAATAGAAGGCTCTAGGTTTTGGTTGTGGATGTTAGGGATATGATGGATAGCATGAAGATAGATGTCTCTTGGAATAAGTTGGTAAGGTGTAAATAGGAGTCATCAATGGTATCCTCGTTAGAAATTGCAACTGCATGAAAAGCTTTCGCTACTTCATTGAGAATAAACTCAATGTCCAAGGATTGTGGTACCTCCTTTCCATATCCTAAACCATGTTTATTATTTTTCTTTATCACAAATATGGGTTCTATGTTTCCTTGTCCATGTAATCCAAGGCCACACTAGCCTTTGTAAACAATGTTCTTAATAATGCGTAGACCTCTCCTATACTACTCAACTGGTAATGTAACTAGATCTTGGGCTTCCCATTAACATCCAAGAGGAGATGTCTTCAATAGACTCATCTTCTAACAATCCCCAATGAATGAATATTGTGGGGTTAGCCTATGTGACAAATTTTGGACTTGCTTTTGCTATTGGTGGTTTTCCATTTGATCTAGGTGATAAAGGCAAGTTCCCCACATAGAAAGATTTGTGTTGTTCATACTCACCAAATCTTGTACTAAGCCTTGATATCAAGAAAGATGTATCAAATGTAGCTTTGGTTAACGTGGGTGGATCAATATAGGAGGATGACAGTTGGGTTGCAATGATGTTAGGGATTTGATTTGAATTATTGTATCGATCTTGCATAGCTCGATAAAATTCAAAAGGATTGGCATCCCCAAGAATAGTATTTTATGTACTATTGAATTGAAATTTGAGACACTGATGGTAAGTGGATGGTATGTATCCATGGGTGACCAAGAATGATATTATAGGGAAGATAACGATACAATACTTGACAATGAATCTCTATGATTTCAAGACCAACCTAGATGGGTAAATGGATGACACCTTCAGACTCTGGCTCTGCATCATCATATGCTTTGATGGTTATACTTTTGTGTAAATAAATAACATCCTCAAAGTATCCCAATTATTTCAACAACTTGAGAAAACAAATATTTAATCAAATACCACCATCTACAAGAATGTGTTTGACTTTGCATTGATGGATATAGACTTCTATGAGAGCATCAATATGGTAGGGATTTTGCAATGGAAGGTCATTTTTGATGAAAATCAGGTGATGACATGAATAAATATGCCCTATCATGGCTTGGAATTGAGAAAAATCTATGTTCTTGGGAACAAACGACTCTTGAAGAGATTTCTCAAGTATAGCTTTATGTGCAAGTGATGATTGAAGGAGGTCTAAGATGGATATTTGAGCTAGTGTTTTCCATAGATGGTCTAAAATGTTGTATCAGAATCTGGATGGGTATTAGGTGCTGCTCCACAAAGGGTAACATGACCATGATGAGTTGTAATTTGTTACAAGTATGTGCAGTCGGTGTTGTTATTGATGTCAACAAGCTTGTGTTGTCATTGGTGTGAACTGTATGAGTAAGAGATGTTGCAAGAGTTTGAGAAGTTGGTGTCAAGTGGATGCTATATCTAATGATGAGGAAGTGTTGAAGATGGTGATAATATGTTTTTGGTGCTTAGTTTCCAAGTTCTTTTGAGAAATTTTGAATAAAATAAGTAAACATTGTGTGGCAGTGGTATTTTGTATTACATAGTAGCATTTTGGTTTTTCTCCGCATTTATTTCTTATTGAAGATATGTTTGTGTGGTTTGGATATGTTGTTTAGAGGTGTTTAGAGATACTACATTCTAAATTTGGCATGCTAGACCGATGTGTAGAGGAAGATGTATTCAGCAGTGTATGAACTGTGCATTGCAGAGATGTTTGGGAGAAAAAAAATTTCTCCGCAAAGTGGTTTCCTGTCTTGCGGTTCTAGAAGTGTACTTATAAGGTTAATATCTATCTTTAGTTGAAGTTGTTCATAGTTTGGTGCTCCAGAAGATGACTTCTTGAGTTGCAATGCATTATAGAGACATTTGAGTATGCTGGGTAAATAGGATAAGGTTGTGCGGCATGTAAAAGTTGTTGCAGAGTAATTTATTGGTTTTCAAGATGTTTGTGGGATATTCTAGATTGTGCTCAAGCATGGTGTGTGGTCCAAAAGTCATCTTTAGGTTTGAGGAAGAGTGTAGATAATTGTTTATGGTGTTAACACTGATTCGACTGACCTTGGGTGTTTACACTAATTCTGGAGTTGCTTCGATGTTTGTGGAAACATGGTGTGGCATGTATGGATGGATTTAGGTCCGAACTAATGATTGGTGTGGTCCACCTTCATTCATTTCCACCGCGGGAATGTTTTGGTGCCAACCTAATTTGAATTTGCAAAATTAAGGTGCTTTGCTGACCTTGGAGAATGTTTTGAAGATTGAAGATGATATAAATATGTGTCAAGCTAGTGAAGGATAATAAGATAGGAGAGTATGATGTGTCTAATGTAAATTACAAAGTTATAGAGTGCAAATTTGTGGAGTGCAGTGCAAACTTTCATGTGTTAGATTACTGGATACAATGAGCAAAAGGTGTCTACAATTCTTTAGTGAGATTGCAGAAGTGATGATGGCATGGTGGTGGACTTCTCTATTGTATTGAGATAGTTTTCTCCTTGTAACAATCTTCTCTATCTTCCTCTCTATTCTAGCAGTGAGCCTTTCTTTCTTTTGGGTAGTGAGCCTTCTGGTAGTGAGCCTATTGATTTTCAGTGTTGATATTACTTTGTATTGTGAGCTAATCCTCAATGTGGTTTTTCCCTTCTTGGGTTTTCCACATAAATCTAGTGTTCTCTTGTGTTTGATGTTGACTTGATTCAATATATATTATTTTCTTTCATGTTTAATCATCATAACAGTTTAAGGTTTAATTGAATTGATGTGGATCTAAAAGTGTTTGAGGTTTTTGGAATTATAAGTTACAAGTGATTCACCCCCCTCTTAGTTGTCTTGTGCATTCAACAATTGGTATCAAAGAAAGGTTCCTTGGAAGAAAGCATAACCGCTTGAGGTACATCTAGGATGGTACACAAGAAGGATGTTCCCCTGTTTGATGGAACAGATTATGTATTCTAGAAAATAAGGATGGAAGGTTATCTGATTTCTCATAGATATGAGATATGGAAGTCTATTGAGACCAAATACACTATACCAAAAAATGGTCCAAGTACTGCAAATGAGATTAAGGCCTATGAAACCAATTATAAAGCAAGGTATGCTCTTTTAAGTGGTCTTACTAATTATGAATTGATGAAAGTTATGAATTTGAAAACTGCTAATGAAATCTGGAAAAAGTTAAAAAGTATGTATGAAGGAGATGATAAGGTCAAGCAAGCTAAAATGCAAAATTTGAAGCTTATGTTTGAGACCATGTGAATGTCTAAAGATGAAAAAAATAAAAGCTACATATAGAAGGTGGATGAAGTTGTCAAAAGCATTAGAGGACTTGGTGGAGAATTGGAAGAAAAACAAGTGGTATTAAAGGTACTGAGAACTCTTCCTAAAGCTTACACTCATAAAGTTTATGCTATTGATGAATTACAAAATCTAAATCATTTTACCAAAGATCAATTTCTTGGTACCTTAATTACTTTTGAAATGAGAGAATTTGGTACAAGTAGTGCAAAGATTGAGACTACCTTCAAGGCTAGCAAATCAGAGAAGATTGTGGAATCAGATCAGGAGGATTCTGATGTTGTGGAAGCTAATTTTGTGAGAAAAATGAAATTGGGTATTGGTAAGTATAGTGGTAAGTTGCCTTTTAAATGTTTCAGTTGTGGCAAGATAGGTCATTATGTTTGAAGATGTCGGAAAGGAAATTTGAGAAGCAAAAATAGGGAGAACAAAAGTAGAGTGCCTAAGAAAAGATACTAGGTTAGAGAAGATGCAAGTATATCTAATGATGAATCTAATAATGAATGTTTGTTCATAGCTTTAAAAGATGATACTATTTCTCCTAACTCTAAGGAATGTGTGAAGGAAAGGGCTTCAGAAGTAAGTCTTAATGCTAAAGGCACTTTGATGTCTACTTTTCATACTAGATAGGAAAAGAACTACTAGGTCACTGACAGTGGATGCTCAAATCATATGACTGGTTATAAGAGTAAGTGAAAAATATGATGGGGGACTAGTTAGATTTGGTGATGATACATTTGTTAAGATATGTGGAAGAGGTTCAATTAGTTTTGATGGCAAGCATAATACTAATGATGTTCTTTATGTCAAGGGCTTAAAGCATAATCTCTTGAATGTTGGACAAATGTGCAGCAAAGGATACAATCTTGTGTTTTAGGATGGTGGTTGTGAGATCATAAAAGACTCTAGAACTATGATAGCTATTGGAAAGAGGACAGATGGAAATGTTTATCATCTCAAAGGTGGTGATGGTTATCGTTTCATGACTCAGATCAGTGAAATTAAGGTGCTTTGCCGACCTTGGAGAATGTTTTCAAAATTGAATATGATATAACTATATGTCAAGTTGTTGAAGGATAATAAGATAGGAGAGTATAATGTGTGTGATACAAATTACAGAGTTATAGAGTGAGAATTTTTGGAGCACAGTGCAAACTTTCATGTGTTAGATTATTGGATGCAGTGAGCAAAAAGTGTCTACAATTCTTTAGTGAGACTACGGAAGTGATGATGGCATGGTGGTGGAATTCTCTGTTGCATTGAGATAGTTTTCTCCTTGTAACAATTTTCTCTATCTTCTTCTCTATTCTAGTAGTGAGCCTATTGATTTTTGGTGTTGATATTACTTTATATTGTGAGCTAATCCTCACTATGGTTTTTCCCTTCTTGGGTTTTCTAGGTAAATCTGGTGTTCTCTTGTGTTTGATATTGACTTAATTTAGTTTTTATTATTTTCTTTCATGCTTACTCATCATAACAGTTTAAGGGTTAATTGAATTTATGTGGATCTAAATGTGTTTGAGGGTTTTGGAATTATAAGTTACAACTAATTCACCTCCCCTCTCAGTTGTCTTATTTTCTGCTGTATGAAGGGCAACATGACCATGATGAGTTGTAATTGCACAATCAGGAGCTTTTCCTTTAATAGAGAAGGTAGTGGGTGATCCCATAATATTGTGTCCCACTTTTTGGTGTAGTCATGGTCAGAGGGTTCATAGAATGAATTGTCCAAACCATGTAGTTAGAGTAAACATAGTGGAAATAACACAAACATAGAATGCAATGGAAGATTCATATATTCAAAGTATCAAAGGATTACAATGCTCATATGTCGGCAACATGCGGACTGCAATCACAAGGGCTCACAAGCCTGATTTCTGGTTACAATAGAAATGAAATATATGGCATTAAAGTGCCTTTCTAGAACAAAATTCAAACTCTAAATCACATTCTAAAATACTAAATCTTAACTGACTCCCTAATGCATCTAAGAGATCTCTATATATCATCTTCAAACTCATAGAATCCTCTGTGTCAGCCACAAGAGGTTACAAACTCCAATGAAAAGATGTAGCATGTAAATATAGGGTAGGTCAGCCTACAACATCTGGTAATTCTCCACAATGATGGAAACTTGGTATGAACCTCAAGGAAGGTCTATTTGATCCATATGTGTCATGTATGATGTTTTATATATCTCTACAACTCACAAAAGTGCTCCACAAACCTTCTCCTTCATCTGACTATTTGAATGCTCTATTCTATGAGAATTGATGATCTTCTAATAGCGATAACTTTCTGGAAATAAATCTAAATGACCTAAAATCTGAATATGATGTAGATGATGATATGTAGATGCTAACTCCTACTCCATAAGATTTTATATAAAGATGTGGTGAAATGTGGTACAAAATGATGAAACTACTCATGACTGTACTAAACTAAAATGAAAGAAAACAAAAGAATGTAAATGTTTTTGGTTGATGCAAGATTTCTCTACAACCTGGGATGCTCCTACATTAGACACCCGAGGTTATTGAAAAAGTGTGTCATTCACTTTGTTGGGGCTAGAGGAAAACCAAGGTGGTCTACCTCAACCTAAGAAATACATGACAAATCTTATTTTGGCATTCCTTTCCACTTGACTAGGTATTCTTTGTAGTTCTTGCCTCTGGAGCTACGTCTAACTCTGTTATCCAAGATATCCTCTATCTGCTCTAGTTGTTGTTGCGGTAATTGATTCTTCAATCCATCTTCAATGTTGTCACTTGATTCTCTTTTATGATACTGATATAAGTCTGTAATGTTTAATTTAGGTGATATACCAAATATCTCTCGTAGCTCCAATTCATATGCATTCCTAGAATCAAACCTCTTAAGTATCTTACATGGTCCAAACTTCTTCATCTTCATCTTGTTGTATGTTCCCATTGGAAATCTCTCCTTTCTTAGATATACCATTACTTCATCTCCCACTAAAAATCCCTTATGTCTCCTCTTCTCATCTACTTGCTCCTTATACTTACTATTCATCCCCTCTAAATGCTTCTTGACCTAATTATATAATGTCTCCATGTATCCTACAAATTCTTCTTCCTCTACACTTCTCTTATTCTCCATGTTGATGTCTCTACTATGCTACTCTTCTAGGTTTCACTCCTGTTACAACCTCAAATGGTGTCTTCCTTGCACTCCTATTCACTGAATTATTGTATGCAAACTCTACTTGCAGTAGAATTAGATCCCAATTTCCTACTTTGTCTCCTACTAAACACTCATATTTACCACTTCTGCTTGTCCATTTGTCTGTGGGTAAAATGTTGAACTGGGCTTTAGGTTTGTCTTCATCTTCTTCCACAATGTCCTCCAAAAGTATCCAATGAATCTTGTATCTCTATTTGAAACTATACTCTTAGGTAATCCATGCAATCTCACAATCTCCTTGAAAAATAGGTCAGCAACATGCACTGCATCATTTGTCTCCTTACAAGGTATGAAATGTCACATCTTTGAAAATCGGTCCACCACTACAAATATAGAATCATATCCTCTCTATGTTCTTGGAAATCCTAATATGAAATCCATGCTTATGTCTTCCCAAGGTCTCTCTGGTACGTCAAAGATTTATACAAACTAGTATTTTGACTACTCTCTTTTGTAACTCGACATATTCTACAACTCTGCACAAACTTCCTTACATCCTTATGTATTTGAGGGCAAAAGTAATGTTCACTTACCAAAGCTAGTGTCTTGCCAATCCACCACTATGCTTCTCCTTGAAATCCTAGGTATACACAATTGATTTCCTTTAAATAACATATCCTCTTGAATGAAATAATCCAACCACTTACTTCTATCTATCACAATAGTTTCCTTACATGCTTTCTATGGTACTGCAAAATCAAGATCCTCTTCGTACATATGCTTCAGTTCCTCAAAACCTAATACTTCTATTCTCATCTTTATCAGCAAATTCCTTCTTCTGCTCAATGCATTTGCAAGTTTGTTTGATAATAGAGTGTGATCTGAAATGTTGAGGTAAAAAACTCACACACAGTTAATTCTTGAAATATGTAATTACAATCATCATGGACTGTGGTTATCTGATGTCTCTTATTGTTTGACTTCCTACTCCTATGCTTTATTACAAATATGTAACTTTGCATGAATTCTATCCATCTCATATTTCTTTGATTAAACTTTCCTTGACTGCTTAGAAATTGTAAAGCTTGATGATCCATGCACAACACAAATTCCTTAGGCAACAAGTAATGTCTCAACTTCTTCAAAGATTGAATTATGGCATAAAACTCCTTATCATAAACTAAATATCTTCTCCTGGCATCATTCAACTTCTCACTGAAATATGCTACTAGTCTCCCTTCTTGACTTAAGATTGCTCCTATTGCGATTCCACTAGCATCACAATCTAATTGAAATAATTTGTTGAAATCTGATAATGCTAATACTAGTTATTTTTTCACTTTTTGCTTCAATAATACAAAACTCTTATTTTCTCTTGATGTCCACTTAAAATCCTTTCTGTCATCTCTCATTGTCTTTGTCATTAGTGTGCATATTGAACTAAAATTTCTAAAGAAATTCTGGTAGAAACTAGCTAATCCATGAAATGATCTTACATCTCTAATGCTCTCAGGTGTTGGCCACTCAATAATTGTTGTAACCTTCTTAGGGTTCATCTTCAATCCTTCTACAGAAATCACAAATCCCAAATATACCAATTCTTCCTTCATGTAACTACATTTCTTGATATTTATCATCAATTTCTCTTCTCTCAACCTCTGTAATACTTGTCTAATATGCCACAAATTTTCTTCTTTTGTCTTACTAAAAATCATAATATCATCCAAGTACACAATAACAAACTTACCCAAGAATTTCTTCAAAACCTCATTCATCAACCTCATGAAAGTACTCAGTGCACTAGTCAATCCAAAGGGCATCACTAACCATTCATATAGTCCTTTTATCTTAAATGTAGTCTTCCACTCATCTCCTTCTCTAATCTTGATCTAATGGTATCCACTCTTCAATTCTATCTTTGTGAAATACATTGTTCCACTCAAATAGTTCATAATGTCATCCATCCTTGGCAATAGAAATCTATACTTAACAATGATCTTATTAATTTCTCTAGAGTCTATACACATCCTCCATTCTCCATTTTTCTTTGGTGCTAGTATTGCAAGTAACATACATGGGCTCAAATTTTCTTTGATCAATCCTTTTCTCAACAATTCCTATATCTATCTATTCAGCTCTGCATTTTCTACTAGTGTCATCTAGTGTGTTGCTTTGTTAGGAAAACTAGCTCCAGGTATAAGGTCCATATGATGATTGATACTGCAAATTGGTGGCAATCCTTTAGGTACATCATCTGATATGATGTCTTCATACTTAATCAATAATTTAGTTTTCTCTTCTAGAGGTGGTTCTTCTTCTTTTTTGGTAACATTTTTTGCACTTAGGGTTCCACACTTCTTAGGAATCAAAGAAAAACACATATTATTATGTCTCAATTCATCAAGAAATTTTGTTCCATCAACCAAACAGATTCTAGCATTCCCACATACTTCACTCTTAGGCTCATCTTACAAAGGTATCAAGATGCATTTCTTTCCATTTGATGTTATAATATAAGTGTTCTTTCTACCATCATGTATAGCCTTTCTATCATACTGCCATGGTCTACCCAACAATATATGGCATACATCCATCAACATAATATCACACAATACTTCATCATTATAAGATCTTCTATGAAATTTCACCAAACATTGTTCACTCATCAGTACCTTGTGCTAGAATCCATGCTATATTGTAGGGCTTAGGGTGTTTCAATCTCTCTAGGTTCAACTTAGTCACCATCTCCTCTGAAACCAAATTATCAATACTACCACTATCAATGATAACCTTACAACATTTACGTCTTGATTTACATTTGTTCCAAAACAAACTTTTCCTCTGCAGTGGTTCCTCAGTTGTCTCTACCTGAAATAATGCTCTCTTCATGATGAATGTTTCTCCTTTCTCTAGTTTTCTAACAATACCAGGTGATCCAATAGGTTCTTACTCCACATAAGCTGCTCTTGCACTGTTCTCTATCTTCTTGCTTGTACTTCCTTAATGACATTGAAATACTCTATGTCCTTCACCTCCACACTTAAAACAAGTTCCTCTGAATGATCTCTTATCATACCCTCTTTCATCTCTCCTATGTCCTTCATTGCAGTAACAATTATGATGTCCTATGTTGGTACAGTAGAAATTTATGTCATCTTTCCCTCTGTAGTATGAATTATTGTCCTTTTCTTCCTTGTGGTATGGGCTACTTTCTTATTTTTGATCTACATATGATCTTTCTCCTCCAGAATGTGTTCTACCTCCTTGAAATTTACCTCCTCTACCTCTCTGTCTCTGCTCATGCTTCTTATTCAACTTGTCTTCAACTTTTAATGCAAAATGGTATGCTTCTTCTATTGTTATCATTCTCACCAAACTTAGTTCTTGAATATTCAATCTCAATCCATTTATGTATCTTGCCACTTTCTCCTTGCTTGCTTCACCATGTCCAGTCCTTATGATCATCTTATGAAATTCTTCAGTATATTCCTTCACAGATTTATCCTTATGCCTTAGGTTTTGCAATCTCTTCAACAATTCCAACTCATAGTCAGCAAGTATGAACTGATTCTTCAACTTTGTCACCATCCTATCCCATTTTATGATCTTTTCTTTTCCTTTTTTATTCCTATCCAATTGAACTTCTTTCTACCAAATAGAAGCATGTTCTTTCAACTTAGTTTTTGCAAATCTTGCTTTCTCCAGATCTTCAATTTCCTCATATTCAAAGTATTCCTCCTTGATTCATTTATCCAATCAATCAACTCCTCCAGATTCAAATTTCTAGTATAGTTTGGTACATCCACTCTAGGTCTCTTTCCCATTTTAGAAATAGCTTTCAACATCTTCACTTGATCTAATTCTTCTTCTTTTAGGGATTCTTCATTTTGGTTAACAGATTGAAATTCTTCATCATCACGTTCAGCATCATGTCGAGGGTTTAGTCCTCTTCTTCTGTCTTCTTCTATAGAATCCAATCTAACCTTCATTGTCCTCATCATCTCAATCATTTATTTCATTCTTCCAGCAACATTGGCCATAACAGGCATCCTCCTTGGTGGCATCTCTTCTGAGGATTCGGTGCAACTACCTCAATTTGGTGATCTGACTACAAGGTAGCAACTACCTAACAATTGGTGCTATGTTGACAAACACAAGTAGACTGCCTCAATTCAGTGATCTATTCACAACAAGATCTAATGGAATGCCTTCACTTCTCCAAAAGATCCAAAACTTCACTATGATACCACTTGGTGCAATCATAGTCAGAGAGTTCACAAAATGAATTGTCCAAACAATACAACTAGAGTAAACATAACGGAAATAACACAAACATAGAATGCAATGGAAGATTCATATATTCAAAATATCAAAGGAGTACAATGCTTATATGCCAGTAACATGTAGGCTACAATCACAAGGGCTCACGGGCTTGATTTTCAATTACAACAAAAATGAAAGATATGGCATTGAAGTGCCTTCTGGAATAAAATTTGAACTCTAAATCACATTATAAAAATACTAACTCTTAACTAACTCCCTAATGCATCTAAGAGATCTTTATATATCATCTTCAAACTCATAGAATCCTCTACATTGGCCACAAGAGGTTACAAACTCCAATTAAAAGATGTAGCATGTAGAAATAGAGTAGGTCGGCCTACAACATCTGGTAATGCTCTGTAAATGATGGAAACTTGGTACGGACCTCAAGTAAGGTCTATCTGATCCATATGTGCCATGTATGATATTTTATTTAGCTCCAGAAGTCACGGAAGTGCTCTGCAAACCTTCTCCTTCATCTGACTGTCTGAATGCTTTCTTCTGTGAGACCTAATGATCTTCTAATAGTGATAACTTTTTGGAAACAAATCCAAATGACCAAAAATCTAAATATATCATGTAGATGATGATATGTAGATGCTAAGTCTTACTTCATGAGCTCTGATATGAAGATGCAGTGAAATACAGTACAAAATGTTGAAACTGTTCATGACTGTACTAAACTAAAATGAAAGAAAACAAGAGAATGCAAATGTTTTTGGTTGATGCAAGATTGCTCTACAACCTGGGATGCTCGTGCATCACTTTTTGTCCAAAGTAGGACATTGAAATTAGCATTTTTAACTAAAATTCCACTTTTTGGTACCTATAGCAACTAAACCATTAAGAATTTAAAGTTGATGTGAACTAGTGACTTTTGAGATTTCATGTGTAGATTCTAAATGTATTTTTTTAAAAAAATTAAGAAAAAATCTATGGATTTTCTACGTAACTTTTAATGAAATTATTTTTTATAATTAACAACATTTTTAGACAGTGGTGTTCATACCATACAACATAACTTTTTTATAGAAATGATAAAATTATATATTTTTAAACATAGGTTTGCAACACTAATATCTAGTGCGTACATATTGTTTCATAATTTTTGTTGCATATTTTTTTAATTAATTTTTGAAGTTAGATTAATTATAATTTAGACATAGGTTTATACCATACAACATAAGTTTTTATGTATGTATCAAAATTAACTTCTTTTTTTCTTGAAACAAGGACATCAATACCTAGTGCACAAATATTTTTCAAATTTTTTTTCTCTATTTTTTTATTTTTCCGCGTGTGTGGAATAGAGACCTTGATGTTCGGTGAGAAACCTACATTCACTAGAAAATAGAAAATAAATATAAAATTAAATTAAACATATTCAAAATCATACTTTTTTGAAAGTTTATACTAAGGGCTACATATTTGCAAAATAGAATTTCTAAATGACTTTATTTGATCTCCCAAAAGGTGAAGAAAAATTGGTTTTTTGTCATCATTTTGAAAGGTGTGGAGAAGACTCCATTAAGGGTTTGATTTAAGACTAGGGGGTTCTTTTCAAGGGGATTTTATCTAAGGGGATTTTATCTAACCCCCTTCAATTAAACCCCTTTAGATGGAACCCCTCAAGGCTTAAATCATTATTTTTTCTAAAAAATATGTGATTTTAGATAAAAATTAGGATGTCCCATAAGTGGGACATACTATTGTGGTAGCACCCTAGACACGTGACTCTCTTCTATATGACCTACAATAGAATCATAGGAATTTGATGCATGGTTGACACTTTTACCTTTGTCAGAAGTACTTCCTTTACCATGAGGCGAGAATGGATCCTTGTAGATGTTGAGATCATTGTTTGAGGATTTAGGAGGATCATCAACAATAACTTCTCCTCTATCAATAAGATTCTAGATGAGGTTTTTCAGTTTCATGCATCTAAGATTTTTATCTCCTTTGACTCTATGGTATTCATAGTATGCATTGTCTTTATACCAAGAGGGTTTGAATTGAGGTTCATCATATTGATGTGCTTCAAGTAGTGTGATGAGACCTATTTGGACAAGTTTTCTTAAGATATATTCAATAGGTTCTCCTAGCAGAGTGAATTTATGTCTAGGCATTGCATCTTATCGAGGTTTCTCTCTGAGAATAGATGTGGCATTTTTGGCTGGTTGAAGATTGATAGGTGTTTGGACATTTTGAAGGTGTTTAGAATCCACAACACCATCATTGACAACATCTTTATTTTTAACCAAAAATAGGGTTTTTTATTTGATTGTTGAGTGTTGTCTTTGGTCTCTTTGAAGATTTTGACTAATCCTTTAGTGATGAGGGCCTTTTCTATATTTGTTCCCTTAGAGATAATCTTGTCAAAAGAATTGGCACATTAGACTTGTAGGTGAAAACCTAGTTTAGGATTAATATTTTCAACAAATATGCTCACCAATTGCTTTTTGGAAATAGGCCATGGAAATTTACTAGCCATGATTCTCTATTTTTGTAAGAATGACATAAAAGTTTCCTCACTTCTTTGTTTATTGTTGCATAGGTTGGTCATGAAAATCTCATGTTCAATGTTAAAGGAAAAATGAGTTACAAACTTTTCATCCAACTCATTAAAGGTCTTGATACCTAGGGGTAAATGAGGAAACCATTCTATAGCTTTCCTTCCAAGGCTATGAGGGAAAAGGTGTAAAAGATATGTATCATTATGGACTACCTCTAGGCAAGTGATATAAAATTCCCTAAGATGTTCTTTAGGATCACCTTTTCCTTTGTATTTATCATAGGGAGTGACTTATCAAAAGGATAAGGACAAACTTTTTCTAAAGAGAATGTTTTCTTGGTATGTCCTAAGCTAAGAACTTTTTTTTTTGCATATGTAAGAGTTTTTTATCAAGTTCTAAAGTGGGATGTTGATTTGGAGAAAGACCCTGATAATTGGATGAGGGTGGTTGTGACACTTGAGGTAGATTTGTGTGCGATATGTATGAATAGATATGTTGTGGTAATGTGTAAGCATTAGAAGTTTTGGGTTGTGATGTATGTGGTGGATTGACATATGAGATGTAATGATTGGAAGTTTTGGGTTGTGACGTAAGATATGTCAGTATGTGAGATGTTTGGGGTGCATGTGAAGTGATGACTTGATTGGGTTGGGTCATAAATGACATGGATGAAATGAATTGAGGAATAGATGATGGAATAATAGAAGAAGCATGACCAAATGATGTAGGAGGTTGGTAAAGTTGGTTGGTGAATTGATTGGTGAATGGTGATGAAGTAATATTATGTGTGGGTGTAGGTGTAGTTAGTATGGTAGGTGCTATGGTAGATAGGGTTTGAATACAAATTGGATGTGATTCTCCCATAGAAGCAATAGGAATGTTGATAGGGTCTTTCTCTTTAAGAGTAGACGTGTCAAAGTCACTAGGCAACTTAGCTCCTTGCTTAACAAGAAAAATAAAATATCTATTTGGGTCTTGTGGTGTTTCCTGTGATTATTGTCCAAAGTCATTGGAAGATGAAGGTCCTAGTGTATACCCACCTGGAAGGAAGACATGAGGATTCATACCCATGGTGAATTGTGTAGCATCAATGGATCTATTAAGGTCATTTTTTGGGTTACCTTGATTAGTTTCCATAGCTTTCCTGTGTTGGGACCTAGTAAGAGGTATATGATGTTTCAAACCTTGTAGATGGTAAGGATGGATGATAGATGGGATTTGTTTAGATTTTTATTACAATGTTGAGACACGAGGATGATTTTATGCTTGGATGTTTGAATAAAAGATAAATCTAGATCAGTGTTGATTGGATTTGGATTGAGATTATCTTCCAAGAGATAGACTAATGAACTGAATGGGAGACAATATGGGGTAGTGAGGTTCACCAACTCAAGAGGAGCCACTCTCCTAAGCTATCTATTTTACTAGTTGATAGTTGCTAACTTATCTACTAATCTAAGAGAGGCAACTTCTCAAATTAGAGACAAGCTAGTAGATGTGATCTAGATTTTTCTGGCAATTAAACTGATGCTAAAGTTTGGGTGATATCAAAGATGTAAACTAGATGATGATGATAATATCCTATAGTCTCAAGTGGATAAATATCTAAAGTTGAAATGATGATATGATGATGAATGAGGATGGTCAGATGACTGAATGATTGATGGTAGATGGTCTGAAAGGTCTCAAGTCTGAAGGTAAAATCAAGTTAATGTGAAAGGTCTCTAAATATGGGTGATTGTTTGAATAGAAACTATGTAAAACTAAAAGTGTAATTTTGTCTTCTTGAAGTGATATCAGGATAGTGTAGATGCAGTAGCAAGATAGCTCAGATGCCCAACTTTGTCTACTAGAAGTGCAATTCTATAGACTAAAAGTCCAACTCTATTAGCCATAAGTGATATTAGGATAGCCCAAATGCACAACTCTATGGACAATAGTGAATAACAGACATAAATAGAAGCACAACTCTGTCTGCCAAAGGTGCAGCTCTGTATGCCAGAAGTGTAACTCTGTGTCCTAGAAGCACAAATCTATATGCCAAAAGCACAACTCTATGTGCCAGAAGTGCAACTCTATGTATTAGAAGCACAACTATAAGGACCAAAAGTGCAATATTACTATTCAAAAGTGAAAATTTGTAGCACAAAAGCAGAAAATTTGTGACTATTTGTTTGTATGTAGGAAGGAATGAGTTCTTTGGCAAGAGAATCAAATAATAAGACACAATGGCTATACACTCTTTTAGAATAGGATACACAATGCTATGAACCTCCATGGATAACAAGTGGAAAATACTGGTAGATCACAAGAAAACATGCCAAATACTCTTGCACAAGCCTAATATTTATTCAATCAAGGTGTGTCATATCCCATGGACTCACTGAGGTGCGACTTCAACCCCCACTATTAGATAATGGTGGCTTCCATCCCATTGATACCATCTGCCATTGCTTGGATGGGTAGGAAATGCAAGGTCATGTACCATCTTACACCCCTTACTTTGGAGACTAAAGTCTTGCCCAAAGTGTAGTCCAACTCAAATAATGGAGGTAAGAGAATGAGCTCTTCTTTCCTGATTGTAACGATGCACCATAGGATATGATGGCCAAAGGCCTTATCTAGGTTAACAAAGTGTCTAGGGTGCCCCCAAATATAAACAAGGTACAATGGGGTTCAATTCTATGAACGGGGGTATCCCAATCATTTGACCAAGTGCCAACCAAACACAAGTCTCAGTGGACCAAGGATCTTGAGGTTTTTGCTAAGCAAGAAGGGGCCCTTCCTTTGAAATGAGTCTTTCGATTCTCATAACATTTATATACTACACTAGAAAATGTGGTTAAGGTCATCCTTAAGGGTGATGAAATCCCTTAATAGGCTTTCTATAGAGAATACCAAGTACTTTTGATTCTCAAGATCATCTTACAATGTGAGATAAGAGCATACATATGACTCTTGGGTCCCTTGGAATAAATAAAATAAAGTGATAAAAGTGAATAATCTAGTAATTTTGATCTCCAAGATCACCTTTCAGTGCAAGGAGAGAGCATATGTACATAGATATTCAAGACATAGCAAATAATTATATTGTGAGAAAAATCAAATCTTTGTCAAGTGTCCTACACCAAACTCGTTAGTAGTTTCACTTTTTATGTCTTTGACAAGTGATAAGAGGCTACACAAATAATGTTAGATTCCAAAAAAATCCACTTATTAGATGAAAAACTCAAATCAGAATTGTCAGAACCAAAAGCACCAGTACAGTGACCAATAGCGACTTTGTATTAACCAGAAGCACAACAGAATTGACCAAAGGCAGATGCACTACTAACAAAAAGTGCAATAATAGTAACCAATTATGAAAAGATTATACTAGAAGTTTCATGATATTTTCTAGATGTGCAACCTACTGTGCAAAAACGCAACTCTATTTCCTAAAAGTAAAACTCTGTCTCAATCCTACAAACAGAAGACATAAAAAGTTAAAAGGATAATATTGTTGTTCAACAATGGATTAGGATGTCTTGGATGGGCCAGGGAAGTATTTGAAATTGTCACTCTATCAGGCCTTAACAAATCAGAAATAAAAAAGTAGAATAATGAATTAATTAGGTCAAAAGGCAACTAAACATGTCCGCAAATACATCATCTTGTAAAAAAAAAAAGAATATATGCCTACAAATGCATCAACTTGCATGCAAAGAGATAAATCCAGTGCTTAAGAACCCTGCCAAAAGTCATAAATCACAAGATAAATAGCAAAAACTAGAAATGTCACTCTACAAATCGGATGTGCAACTCTATCAACTAAAAGTGCAATTCTATAGACCAGATGCACAATTATATCGACCAAAAGCACAACCCTATGTCCACTAGATGCACAACTTTGTTAGCTGAAAGTACAACTTCATACTTGTAGCCTAGAAAAACAAAATTTCTCAAGACAATATGTGTTAAATTTAGGGAGTTGGTACCACTAGGCATGACAAAATGTGTATGGGGAAATATAGAATACTTAGGAACATCAATGCAACAAAGATTAGTCCCCAAAATCCATCATAACCTTCAAGAAATTGACAATGGATTAATAAAGATAAAATAAAAGCATTAAACTCTAACTATTACCCATTGAGTGTAATTCCTTGGTGTATTTTGTGAATGTAGATTGTTCAAAATACTAAAAGCATAATCATGATAAGCTTGATAGATAGAAGGATGTATGACTGATTCAATGAATCCTCAAACGCACTGGGAGATATGGATGCCAAATGCTCAAAATTGTGAAGGGTTTGTGAAGAGGTGAATGGGCATATATATAGCTCTCAATGAAGATCAATCAATGGTGGAGGAAATTTGATGAAATCGATGGAGGAGATAAATTGAGGAATCATGATGAATGTGCACATGACAAGTGCCCATGCAAAAATCTGATTAGTTGAGTTAACTACTTTGTTGACTGAAGATAGGATTGATTATCATAAAAATCTAAATTTTTTTTTTCTATTTTATGGATTGATTGAGAAAAACAAAGATTTAAAGCCAAATGAACTCAATTTTTTATTTGCTTTTTGACATGCAAAGGATTAAATTAAATAATAAATTATTTATTTTATGTGCATTGAAGAAAAAGATATTTTTAGGAGATGAGTGGATAATTATAAAATTAAATAAATAATTTTTTTTAATTTGTTGTGCATGATGGAAGAAAATAAATAAAATATTGATTTTATTTATTGAAAAGATGGGAAAATTCAACTTAAATAAATTAGAATAATTTATTTAATTTCGGAAGAATAATTAGCCCATTAAATAATTTTTTTTTAATTGTGTGGATAAGAAGAATAAGATGTTGAATTAATTAAATAATTGATTTATTTAATGGGAAAAATAGAACAATAAATGGGTGGAATGATGAAATTAATTAAATAATTAAGAATCATTTAATTAATGTTATATTAAGTTGAATTAAAAGAATTGATGTTAGAAGAATGATGTGTATGCAAGATAATAATGTGATCGTCATTTTTGGGTGTCTACAATTTGTACTTCATTATTTTTTGGTAACAATTTGGCATCTCCTTGATCTCTTTCTTCATTGGTTTGGAGGACTTGTGAGAGTTATTTAGATTGGTAATGAGAGATGTATTTTACATATCATTGTATGTTTCTTTGACACTATGTGATATGGGAGTTAGCCATGTCCTCTATGTGAGTGCTATAGGACTTGTTAATGTTTTGATCTTGTTTTTAGATTTGACATTACTCCTGCAGTAGGAGTTCTAGAAGGTATATGTGTTTTGTATGAGAGGGGCACCTGTCTTGGACTGATTACACTTACTACAGTAAGTTTCTTCAAAGTTTTTTACC
This sequence comes from Cunninghamia lanceolata, assembly GCA_027924645.1. Lineage (NCBI taxonomy): Eukaryota > Viridiplantae > Streptophyta > Pinopsida > Cupressales > Cupressaceae > Cunninghamia > Cunninghamia lanceolata. Next base: position 9,131,414 of record BSBN01000389.1, read on the forward strand.
ACATGTATATGTGTGTTGTTACCTTTGAGTTTTCTTTTGTAGGATGGTGGATATATAGGGACTTGTTTATAGATTTGGGTTGTTATGTTGATAGCATGAAGTTCTAAGTATGATGGTTTTTTTACTCTTGTTTGAGGTATGGATAGACTGGATGAGCTAGCAACTTGTAGTGGTTTCTACTCTATCATGTGTTACCATTTGAATTTGATGCTTGTGTTCATGTATGTATTGGTGCAGGTTTCAGTGATAGTTGATATGTTTCACCTTGGCATGTTCCTCATCCTATAATGGGTGACATGGTGTGAGGAGTTCTTACTTTAGATGTTGGTTATCTTGGTTGCTTTTGTAGGTATCTTGTTGGAGCATAAAAGCATGTTGAAGAATTAATGGTATATGGTTGGCTAAGGGATGATTTTCCCTTGTTGGTTATTCCTATGGATGTATTTATAATGGATGATGTTCAGTAGGATATTGTTAGGATTAAGGTTCCATCAACCTTGTAAATCATATGAGACTTGGAAAGTTCCAAGGTTCTTAGAGATTTCCAACATCTTGGAGACAAGGTGTTAATTTTGTAATTTTATTCATAAGGGATGAAGGTTCAACTGATAGTGGAAATAATTAACTATCAGTACTAGTAATAGTAATAATGTATCATTTACTATGGTAATTATTATGTTATAGTCATAATGTGAGTTTTACCTTGGGAAGGTAATAGGTGAAAGTGGTATGCCCAAGTCTATTATTGGCTTATGACATGGTGTAAGAGAATATTCTATTATTAGTCTCTTACATGTAAGGAATCAACTAATTTTTGGACCTGTGTTGTTTAGAATGTGATCCAGACAATTTCCTAGTGAGTCACACTCCAAATCACACTCGAACCATCTTCCTTGCCAAGGGTGTCCTTCTAGTCACTCCCACTCATTTTCCAAGAGCTACATGAGTAGAGGTAGGACTCGAGAGTTGTTCTTCTCTCGTTCTTGAGGGAGTAGAACATTGTGGATGGTGGTTTCTCATTTTGTTCTATGTGTGTGTCTTGATGATTGGTCCTATGGAGATGTTTGATTATTGTTGTTTTTGTTATTGTAAAAATTGTATGACCCAAAGGGTCATGCATCTTGAGTCTCCTAAGCCTAGGATGAAGGTTGTTTTATTCGTTGATGATTCAGAGATGTTTATGTTTCCTTTCTTCATCTCGTATGATCTGTTTTATCAAGTATTGTTGATTTATAATGTGTTTTTATGTTCTCATTCTTCTCTTGTTTGTTAAATCTTTTGTTGATGAATTGGATAGGGAGGTTCTCGCCAATCTCATCAAGGACATATTGTATCCAATCTTCCCTAATGCATGGGTACATTGAATGCTTGGAAATATGGTAAAGTGTTGTGCTTCTTATTGTTTGTCATTGAATGTGTGTGAAATAATCTTGATCTCATGATGGAACTGAGGGTTTCTTCTTTTTCAATCATTTTATTTGAGATATATTTACCTCATGATGAGATAGAGGATTTTGTTCTCATTTCTCTCTAATTTGTCCTAATGTTTTTTTCGTAATTTTTTATGAATGCACTCTAAATATATGCAAAACAATTGTGTTTCATTTTTTTCCAAATTAAAATGTTGTCTAATTACATAAGAATTGAAATATGAATGTAATCTATATGTGTTTTTCAAATGAAAACTAACCTAAGTCTTTTACTTTTCATGGAATGATTTTTTAATCTAATTTAACAAATTGGAATTGTGAATAAAATTAAATGTAATCTAATGAATGAATACAAGGCTAATCTATTCAAATTAAATGAAATGGTAATTTATGAAAGCAAATAAACAACCTATCAAGGAAAGATAAAAGGAATTATTTACTTTCCCAAGAGAAAGAATGCGAGTTAATTATTACTTTAAAGCATAATAACCTAGTATGAAGAACATGTCAATGCCTAGCTTGAGCCCCTAGAAGTCCTCGTGGAAACCCTCTCTTCCTTTACAGCATAAGGATCCTCCTCTTGGTGAAAGAAATGATGATGGGAGAAAATTAAACCAAATGGAATCTTTGAAGCTTTGAAAATAATTGAGCATGAGAATGCCTAAGAAAAACTATTGCTTGAATCTATGAAGCTTTAAAAATAATTTAGCATGAGAATGGATAAGAAGCACTATCTCTTGGATCTATGGAAGCTAATGCAAAATAAAAAGAGTCATGGGGTCCTACATGAGCATAAAAATGCTATGGAGACAATTACAAAATCAAAGCAAAAGCAAGGGTAGCAATACTAAATTTTCCTCCCTAAATACATAGAGGAGGGGGTATTTATAGGTATAAAATCAACACCTAACATGGTGGTGATTGGGAAGTTAACAAAAATAGATTATGGAGTGGTCTGACTCTGATTAAGAGTGAACACTGGTTGCAAAGGATATCACAAGAGAAGAAATGAAGTTAACACTTGACTGATTGTAACATAACTAATAATGATTTGGAGATGAGACTAGGTTGATTGGGAGTGTTAAATTAGTTAGGAGGAATTGGCAATCGGTTAGAGTAGAAGACTCACACAATCAAGGTTCAATTTGGATCAAATTTGGGCTAGAACTAGAATAAAACACACATGTTAAAGATGATAGGGTCACCCCTTTTTGAGTAGAGGGTCACCCCTTTCACTAGGGAAACTCATCCCTTGAAATCATACTTAAGTTGTTGGGTTGTCTATGGAGATCCTAAAGTCATAGTAGGTGACCCTTATAGAAGGTTTTTCACAAGTGGTTTCTAGGATGAAGAATGATCTAGGAGGTCTAAGAATAGTTTTCAACCCTAAAAATAGCCATAGGGTCTCTACAAGGTGGGTTTCCCCTTTCACTAGGGTAAGTCACCCTTGGAGATCTTTTTTTAGCTATAGGGTCACCCAGGGAGATCCTATAGTGAAAAGGAACTTGACCCTGGAAGGAAATATGAGACATGAAAACTGAGGTTACGAATGGGATGGGAATGTTAATTGGATGATTCCAAAGAGATGAAGTGATGCAAATGCGCCTAGGGAACATGAATTTCCCCTCTTATGACTTGGATTTATGAGGTTATTGGGGCTATAAAGTGACAATCTAAAGATCTATCAAACATTGGCCAGAAGGAAAGATAGAAGGTGTTGTCATTGTCCTATATTTGTACTTAAAGTAACAATTGTTATCTTGACTTCATGATGTATTCAAAATAAATCATTGTAATAGAAACAAGAAGACATATCCTTCACATGTGAGATATATCTAAGCCATTTTTCTTTGTCATGAAGATTTGTAAGAATGAAATGCACACAAAATGAGGACATGGAAAACACTAAAAAAGTTAAAACAAACCAAATACCTAAATACAAACTAAACTAAGAGAAGGAGGAGGTGAATCAATAGGTAGAGTGGTCAAACAGTGATGGAATTGTGCAAGTGAATAAGTAATGGAGAGAGATCGACAAGGAAATCATTGCTATGACTACTAATCCTCCCCCTGCTAGTCATAAAGTATGAAAAATAAGAAAACCCCCTTTTCCAACCCTAGTTTTTCTTGGTGATTTCTTGTAATGAATCCATTATTTATTAAGCTTGTTCATTTTAATAGTCTAGATTCTAGCTCTTTGTCATCTAGTGAGCTTTTGTTTATTGAAATCTTGTCATTTTTACTATTTTTTGAGCATTTTTTTTTATCATGCTAGGTCATGGGGTAGGGTCACCCCTTTCACTAGGGCAAGTTGCCTATAGAGATCCATCCAACCATTTTGGGTCACCTCTAGAGATCAACCCTGGTAAAAGGGGCAACCCACCAGAAGTTTTCCAGATGAAATTTTGAAATGATCTTATACTTCCATCACTAAAATTTTCTCTTCCTTTTGATACTAACTTCTTCATTTATTGCAATTTGTTAGTTGATATATGATTTTTTGTGAAATTTTTGAATGTTTTATGCCTTTTTGGATTTCCAACTATCTAACATGTTGTTTCTTTTGTTCTTGACAAGATATGTACATTAGGTGGAATGTGACTTGTGATCAATTTTGGTTCATCGAGTCTCTTGAGTCCTTATCTACTAGAGACATTTTCATCTTGAAGAAGAAGAGTTTGGACAAGATAGCTTGTGCTCCTATCATAAATCCCTCCTCTTGCAAATGTTGTGATATCTTGACGTAATGGGATGTTGATCGGAACACCTTCTAATTTCCTTAGGTATTTGGAGAGTGGATAATTACTCTATGTGATGTTTATTGTATCTTAGGAGTTCTTGTCAAAGGTGATTGACTTTCTCTTTCTAAGAGTGAATGAGAGAAGGAAATTTAATCTTGGGCTGCCCTCATTGGTGTTAACTATCTTGAAGATCATCTTAGTGTTTATCTTACCTCAATTCCTAGCCTCATGATTCCTCCTTTGCATAAGGTTTTATTTGGATTGATCACATCTCATTTATCAGAAGATAAGGTGTCTACCATACTATTTTGAAGTGAAAAAGGAGGGATGGGGTTGTATTGATGTTTTAGTGTTGATGGGTTTAGATCCTCCTTTCATTACAAACATTCAAGGACATATCAATTGAGTTGAATCTATACTAAGTGAGAGCATTCATCTTATAGGTAGGGCCATCACTTGGAATGATGTGGAAACTCAAAAATTTCTAATTAATGTCTCACTTTAATCCTTAAATATGTAAGAAACCATAATTATGCAAAACAATGAATAAACTGGTAAATTCAGACAAATGCTTACAGGTTAAGGAAGAAGACAAAGATTAATAACTGACCATTTTCTGAAGTTCAGAATTCAAAATATTCAAGGACAATGCCCTAGGTGCCCAAGTCCAAGGTATTGTTTTCTTCCTAGAATGTGGAACTCCTTCCAGCACTGATGATCATTGTTCTATCTGTTTTCGTCACTGTAAATGTGGACACTGCCCTAGGCACCCTTATCCAAGGTAGGCTAATTTTTGGGATGTCAGAGCTTCTTTAGATGCAAAATGTCACTATAACACTGATTCCCATGTCTAAAACTTCAATGCCCATATCCCTAGGTGCCCATGTCCCAAAATGTTCAATACTGTCCCTTTCTTTTTAGATCCTGAATTCTTGTCATCTGCAACCTTCCTCTGCAACTCCACTATGTGAAACTCAGTACCTCTAACCTACAATCACAAAGGAGTGTGGTTGGGGGTTGTGTTATTTAGAGGCTTGCCTTAGTCAAGCCCCGAAGAGACATTCAAGTCCTTCGAACATCGTTGTTAAATAAGAGTGCATATCCCTGTGGGATAGAGGAAAAATCCAAATGATAAATAATTCAAACATAAACAAATGTCACCTTAGAAGTGTAGATCTCACATAAATGAAGGCTCTACAATCACATGAGAAGATGAAGCCAAATCTGTAATCACAAACACAATAATAATGCTCTGCTCTACAACAATGAATATCATTGATGCTCTAAAATCACAAGTATGCATAAAGTTCACAATCATCTTCTAGTTTATAAATGAAAACCTAAACATGCTTATATATACAACTACACACATTCCTACCAAGAATTTCATAATTCAAACTTTTGGTGTTAGCATAGGACCTAACAATAGCCATATAATCGACACTTAAATATAGGGCCTAACCCAAAATAGGGCAAGACTAGGGCACGAGCGTCCAAGTCCTCCCTCCCTATTTCAGTCAAGAGTCATCTCAATAGCACCCCCTAGGTCCTATTTGCCATAAGACTTTAGGGTTTTCTCATCGGGTGTCAAAATTAATATGCAATATGCTCTAAATACATTCCAAGGACTCAAGATCTAAACCTTAAGAGGGAAAAGCCCCCAAGGGGACATTTTCTGACATAATATTTAGCCCTCACTTTAATGTATGCATGAACGCAAGGCCCATACATGCATTAAAGTATGGTCAATAAACACAGCAAACACGCCAAGCATGATGAAGACATGCCAAACACATTGAAGAAAGTAACAAGCATGCAAAACACGGAGAAGATAGTATTGAAGACACACAAAACATAATGAATACAATGAATGCAATGATTATTTCTTTTTCATTTTCTCATATATGAAATGTAAATGCAAGTACATGGAAAGTAAACACAACTGAAAATCTAGGAGGAGCTCATTGCCACTAGTCTTGAAACTGCATAAGGGGCAATAGACATGCAATACAAATCTCAGAGTGTAGGAAAGCTCATCGCCACCAAGCTTGAAACTACACTTGAGAACAAACATGCCATACAAATCCCAAAGCATAGGAGGAGCTCATCGCCACCAGTCTTGAAACTATGCTTGGGAACAAACACGCCATACACACACACATGGAAGACACAGAGAAAACACATCAAACAAGTGATGGAAGAAACATATTGCTAGGTTTTCTACCATCTCAAGCACATTATAGGCGCACACTAACAATTGGGCTTCACCACAACAACTGCCAAAGACATGCTTAAGGGAGGATACACCAACCCCGCCTACTTGGAGGACTTTTAGAAAATGACAGGATGTGCACTCTCCTCAAGAAATACACCATCCCCACCTCTGCAGAGGAATTAGAATAAAAGGATATACATGATATCCTACCTCTGCAGAGGGCTTAATGATTGCAATATAAAAATAAAGATGTGCACTTGCTCGGAGATACGACATCTTGCCTCTGTAGAGGGCTTACAAACATACTTCATTAGTACCAAAATCATCAAAAAGACACAAAGAAAATATATACCCCCACCTTAAGGTGGTTGATATCATGTACTAATATCAAGCACATTAAGGTAGAGAGAAAATACACAAGGGAACATGAGCTCTCGTAAAGCTCATACCCCCAGGAGGTGACATACACTTTACAATCGCCAAATGTTCCACAAACACATAATATCCTGTAAGAAAAGAGGTTGGAAATCTTTTCATAAGATAATAACCACATCACATGATCAAAAAACAATTCATAAACATAATCACATCAAGAAGCCAAGGTTATACTACAAACTCAGAGCCTGAGTATAATCATGGGGCTATACTGAAGAGATCTCAGAACCAAGTATAAGGAGAAATCCAAGATAAACAAAGTGCATGGAGCAGTAGTATTGTTATGGTATGTTAGTGCGACAAGACAACATCAAAATATCACATAGAATCTACTAGCCAAGCATCAGATAATATATATCAATCCCATCGTCATGTATGGACTAGCTCCATTTTTGCTTACTAGCTGAAGGGACACTTGGTCCTAATCAGTCTTATTTGTTTTTCATCATCTGCCAGCTAGATAGAACCACTAGAAGAAGGTAAACAATAAATCAAGAGAGGAGCACAAGTGCCTTAGGGACAATCATGTAGGAGGGTGCTCCCAAGTCACAAATCACAATGCTATGCCCCTAGGACACAACACACAACAATGAAAATAGAGGAGATGTAATATAAAAGAATGATGATACAAATAGAAGAAGGATCATAATAGAGGTGGTCTCCCAGTATCGTTGACCTTACAAGAGTATCAAGGGTCATCCTAGGAGGCCTAAACAACACATAACACATCACGGGGGAACACAACATGAGAGAGAAAGGGTTAGAAATATTTACCTTATATAACTTAATGTTAAGAACATACATATCTAGGAAGAGGCCATCCTTGAGAGCAACTATAGTATTTGCTACAATGAGTGTGGCTTAAAGAGGGAGAAATACTTGCCTTATTCATAGGGATAGCTCCTGGTGGATAATTCTTGTCTATCATCCCAGGATATCTCTCATGTTGTTTTAGTCTTGTTGAGACTATATTAACATTAAGTTTAGGATGATGAGAGGCTTTAGTGGGCTTCAAAGAGCGATATCCAATACTGGTTGTATAATTAATTTCAGCAAATTGTAAAGTTACTCTAATTCCTTGTTGATTTACACCACATCTATTAACTTCATAGTCACAGTTGTTATAAAGGATTTTAAATCCATGACCATAGAGGGATGTCATTTCTTTAGAAGATGGTGAAGCCCCATAGGTATCATAATCTATAGTATAAGTAAGGGTATTGTCTTTATTTTCTACCAAGGAGACTTTAGGTTTCTCAGGTGTTTCTAAAGATTGCCTAGATGAGATCATTGTGACTTTTGATGTGTCAGAGTTATTAAGTTTACATTCCCCTATACCGCAAGGATTAAAATCTAATGAACCCCAATCGTCACCAAAAAGTGCATTCAATGGTGTAGAGCCTTGCAGAACATTATCTATGGCAAGAGGTATTGATGAATCAACTCATAATTTCTTTAGACTTGTATGGTTGTTAACTTGTTTTTGCATTTCAATATATCTAGTTCAAGATCAGCTTCTATGGTGCAGAGCTTGTTTTGATAGATAAAGTTTATTGATCTATGAAGGGTAGACAGAACTACCCCCATGGCATGAATCCACGGTCTACCTAGAATCATATTATATGAGAGTGAACCAGGCATAATATGAAAAAGAGTATCTAGTATCATGGGTCCAACCTTTACCGGTAATGTTATTGTACCCATGGATTGTCTACCAACATTATCAAAGTCACGAATGCTAATCATATCCAGTTTGATTAAAGATGTGTCAATCTTGATTTTGTGTAATAAGTCTATGCCACAAACATTAAGAGTCAATCCATTGTCAATTATAACTTGCTTTATCAACCTTTTATTGATGATGACAAAGATTATAAGAGGATCATATTGGTTTTGAACTTTGGTTGATGGTAATTCATGTGGTTGAAATAGAATATCTATTTTTGTCACATGCATATAATCCAATAGAGCTGCTACATCATTTGACTTAATAGTAGGTGGTATAATCATCTTTTGTAAAGCTTCTTGTAGCATTCCATGGTATGTAGGTGATGTTTGTATTAAATCCCAAAGAGAGATCTTAGTCGGAGCAGCACAAAGCTACTCGACAAGATCAAATTCTTGACCTCTTTTATGAGTAAGATGAGGTGGTGGAGGAAGCATAGATTGAGACACTAGGAGGGAGATAGGCACATGAGGTGCTTTCTTACTTTTCTTTTTATTACAGGTGTTGTATGTGTGAGCAATAACATTGTGATGTGGTTTTTGTGACATATTTTGACCAGCTTGATTTCTTTGAGTGATTTGTCTTGCATAGTTTAGAATGTAATCTGGGGGTCAAGGTGGTTTTTGATCACCTTGAACTGTAATCACTAGTTTTAAGAAAGAAGGTGCACTAGGTACCCCTCGCATAATCATCTTAGGAACATTAATACAAAATCTATTACTAAATATTGAATTAACATTATTTTCCTTTCGATTGTACCTAACATCTATCCCTAAAGGATTTAATGTGAGAGACCTTTTCTCATCCACTAATGCTACATCTTGGCCAGGGAGAGCATTGGAATGAAAGAAAGGTAAGGTGTTGTTAGGAAGGTTAGGTGTTGTATCATTAGTGTTGTCTAAGGGATTTAAAGTAGAGCTATCCATGGTCTTCTCATCTAAGGTTCTTGGACATTCAATTATTGAAGAAGTGGGATAACTTATGGAATCATTATCATATGTTTTAGCTATTAATTCCAAAGAATCAAGAGAAATTTCACATTCATCATGCTCAATGTGTTTTGTTAAATCTTCTATTACCAAAGGGTATGTATTCATGAGATATGTAAAGTTTTCAAAATTAGATACATTGTCAAGGATTTCAAATGAAGAGCATTTAAATATATCCTTATGATACATAGCTTGTATATAAGTGAGAATATGAGGATTCATATTAAGAAATTTGTAGAAATTCTCAAAGTTTTTGATATATGTATGTAAAGATACCAAAGAGCAATGAGATGAAGATGCCATAATGAAATGTCTTGTAACATCAATGTCCAATAAGATCTAGTAATATAAGACATGCAAAGTTTATGTTACTTGATACACCCTAGGTGTGTGACTATTTCACTCCTCGGCACTTGTTTGAAGGAAAGGGCTAAAAGGACACACCAAGTTCACAACAAACATAATGGATAGAAGGAATAGAGTACAACATAGTAAGGCCCAATTGATGATTGTATGTATTTAGAGTGAATGCAATGAAACAACACAAAATATGCTTGTTTATGCACCTAAAATGTTCACTTTTTTCTCCTTATTTTAATGCAAATGTATAAAAGAAGAGGTGTTGTAAGGAAATTGATGAGAGGTAGTGAATAATATCCCTAATATCAGTCCAATAGTGCATCAATATCCTTCACAACACACCTATGATGCAAATTTATATGGATGACAAGGCAAAATCTAGTGAAAAATGCAAGATTTCAAACCCTAGATGTGAAATTTGAATGCAAAAATGCACTCTAATGAAACACTATAGTTAGAAATCAGTCCTAAATTAGTGTTTAAAATAGTAGTAAAACATGAAATAAGATTTTAACTACAAACCCTAGCTAATGCAAAACTAGGTTTTTATGAAAAATGCAATACAAATGAATGATTAATGATGAATTTATGTAATTCAAATCATATCTAATGAAAATATCTGAAATTAAATGAAGTTAAATGCAAATTAATTCAAATTTTTTGAAAATACAAGCCAAAAGTGCCAATTGTTTTCAAATTTTTCAATTTGTTTGTCATTTTTCAAATGCAATAAGATGAATGATGCAAATCTATCACACAACACTCATCAAGGTGTAAAAATTCAAAAACACGGGTTCACCAAAACATTTTGAAGGTGAAAAAGGAGGGATGGGGTTGTATTGATGTTTTAGTGTTGATGGGTTTAGATCATCCTTTCACTACAAACATTCAAGGACATATCAACTGAGTTGAATCTCTACTAAGCAAGAGCATTCACCTTATAGGTTAGGCTATCACTTGGAACAATGTGAAAACTTAGAAATTATTAATTAATGTCTCACTTTAATCCTTAAATATGTAAGAAACCCTAACTATACAAAATAGTGAATAAACTCATAAATTTAGATAAATACTTACAGATTAAGGAAGAAGATAGAGATTAATAACTGACCATTTTTCAAAGTTCAGAATTTGGAATATTCAAGGACAATGCCCTGGGTGCCCAAGTCCAACGTATTATTTTCTTCGTGGAATGCAGAACTCCTTCTGGCAGTGATGATCACTATTCTATTTGTTTTTGTCACTAGAAATGTGGACACTGCCCTAGGTGCCCTTGTCCAGGGCAAGCTGATTTTTGCAATGTTGGGGCTTCTTCATATGCAAAATGTCACTGTAACACTAATTCCCATGTCTAAAACTCCAGAGGACATTGACCTAGGCACCCATGTCCTGAAATGTTTAATATTGTCCCATTCTTTTTGGATCCTAAATCCTTGTCGTCTGCAACCTTCCTCTACAACTCCACTCAAAGAAACTTGGTGCTTGTAACCTGCAATCACAAAGGAGTGTGGTTGGGGGTTGTGGTGTTTAGAGGCTTGCCTTAGTCAAGCACTAGAGAGACATTCAAGTCTTCCAAACACCATTGTCAGATAAGAGTGTGTATCCCTATGGGATAGAGGCAAAATCCAAATGATAAATGATTCAAACATAAACAAATGTCACATTAGAAGTGTAGATCTCACATAAATGAAGGCTCTTCAATCACATGAGAAGATGAATCCAAATCTACAATCACAAACATAATAACAATGCTCTACTCTACAACAATGAATATCATGGATGCTCTAAAATCACAAGTATGCATAAAGTTCACAATCATCTTCTAGTTTACAAATGAAAACCTAAGCATGCTTATATATGCAACTACACACATTCCTGCCAAGAATTTCATAACTCAAACTTTTGGTGTCGGCATAAGACCTAACAATGGTCATATAACTGACACTTAAATTTAGGCCCTAACCCAAAATAGAATAGGACTAGAGCACAAGCACCCAAGTCCCTCCATATTTCAGTCAGGAGCCATCTCAATAGCACCCCTAGGTCCTATTTGCCATAAGACTTTAGGGTTTTCTCATTGGGAATCAGAATTAACATGCAATATTCTCTAAATGCATTCTAAGTATACAAGATCTAAACCTTAAGAGGGAAAAGGCCCCAAGGGGACATTTTCTAACATAACACATACTTAGGTGGTGCTAGGCACCAATAATTCAAAGAATTGAGTGAGGTTTAGTTTTTTCGTAGGGAATTTGCATTCTTTCTATGGTGTAGTAAGACTTGTATTGTATCTCATGATGAGATGCTCTTTCTTTTAGTCATCCTTCACTTATCATGACTTCAATTCTTGATCACATTGTTCCATTTCAAAGAGGTTTAGCTCTTTCAAATCCAAGATAGTTGAGAGCCATGTGACAGGGATGCCTTGGTCCTTATTGTGCTACTACCTGTGTCGTGGCTACTCACAGATGTTGATTTTATTTTTGACCCTTATGTTGACATGGAGGGGTTATGGCTAGGTGATAGAGTGGTACATGATTATTATCAATTGCTTAGTTGAGGCTCATCATGCCACCTAAGTTCTTTAGTAGTTTGGAGAGGAATTTCCAAATTATGGTTTTCCCCCAATACCCACTCACTATAGGTCTATGAAGGAGATGGTGATGCTCAACGTAGGGCACATTTTTGGGTTCCACTATTTCATGGGGTCCCAATCACTAGGCTAGTTTGTGATAATGGTCATAGGTGATTGTAAGTATCTCAATCTCAAGGATTTATTGTCATTGAGGAAGAGATTGATGGTTTTATGGAAGAATATTATGATCATAATGAGGAGGAACATGATGGAGGAGATGCAAAGGTTCCTGTAAATGAGGAGGAGATAGTACTAGAGGCAACTCCACCTAGACATGTGCATGGTTTTCTTTTAGAGTTGTAAGAGGAGGATATGAGGCATAATGACCCCTCCTAGTAGCCAAGTGGTTCTCATAAGTATTTTACTAACTTCCTGGTTCCTTGTTTCTTTTGATCACTTTGAAGTAATGGTGTGGATTAACCCTTGAATTATCATCTCTTCATTATCTTCTCTTAGGTATGGTGGATGGATGAAGGGAACTCTTTCCTAATGTTTCCTTAGATGTGCTACTCCTTTCTACTAGTAAATCGAGGGAGGTTCTCCTTGTTGATTATCACTTTCCATCCTCAATTAGTCGTCATACAGATATCCCAAGTCCCACTTATCATATAGTTCAAGAAGTTTCTTCTTAGAGAGATAGGATTAGTGTGCTTGAGGCTAAGAATGACTTACTTTGGGAGATGGCTAACTTTGGGATTCATCGTCAATCTTCATGGGCTCAGCTAGTAAGTCCATCTCATTCATGAATTCCTAGTCGGATGCCTTCCTATTTTCATAGGATAGAGGAGACCTTCAAGTAGGAGCCTTGAGGGTTATGTTTGTCAGAATTGTCCTTAAAGTTTCTAGTCTTAAGTTTTGATTTTCCCCCTTTCATGGGGATATTTACACACTTCAATGCACTCTTGTTTAACCATTAAAACTCTAATAGTGAGGTTTCATGTACATAGATTTTTGATATATGCTATGATTATTCAATTCAAATTTGACTTGTGAGTATGTTTGATATCTCATGTCTCTTCTTTTATCTTTTGTGCACATGGATAGTTTTAGATTCTTAATATAAACAACAAAATGATTATGCAATGCTTTTTGTTTTTTTTGAAATGCATGAGATATAACATGAAATGCATGGATGCAAGAACACACGAAGGTAAAAATGTAACACATTTCCTATTTCTAAGTTATGTCATGAGTTATGACATCAGTTATTTCTTTTGATTTCCTCTCTATGACATGATGCATGCAAGTGAAACAAACATTGTGACTAGTTTTAAATGGCATTTTAACTTAGGTGATTGCAATTTGACTTGGCATAGGAATACCTACTAAACTTTAGGGTGGGATTGTATCAAGGACTTAAGTGGGGACAAGAGGGAAATGAAACAACTTTTAAATTTGGCTTTGCAAAAGGCTAGGTATTGATCCTTATCTAGACAAAACATTCAGATGAGATTTCAACTTAGACAAGCAACAAATTTTATTAGTACCTTCTAAACTTAGATCAAAGATGGCCAACAAGATAGACCTAGGGTAAAGGAATGGATCCAAGGTAAATGATGATCCTAAAGATAGTTAGACTCTTGGCTTTACCTAGCTAGTTCTTGTGTGTGCTTTGTACCTCTCTTTTTTTATTTTCTATAATAGATGTCACCCTTGTAGCTTCGACCTTAAATTTATCTCCACATGAGAGTACAAACATTAGAAATCCTCTCTCTCTCATACTATCTTTTCTGATTCTCTCATTTTTTGTATTTTCTCTCTTTTTTTAAATTTTTAATGATCTCTCTTTTTTAAAATTTTTCATGATCTCTCTTTTTTTGACTTTTGCATTCTTATTACTTTTTATTTCTTCTTGTGTAGTTATGATCCACCTAAAATTTTTGGACAGGAAAGATAAGGGGTCGAATTCCACCAAGAGATTTCACTATCCAACCAGACTTCACTTTTGCTAAGGAGGAATGGAGAAACTTCTACTTGAAATCTTCTATTAGGTACTGCAGGTTTGAGTACTAACTTTGTTTAGACTTAACATCATGGTTCATTAATACTAGGATCAATATAAGGCTAAGATCTTGACTTTACATTGAATTTGTTGGGAAATATAAAGGGGAATGATTGGTGGTAAACATGAACATAATGAATCTCAAAGTCTCAAAGGGTCGACCTATACCTAGGCAACCTTAAACTCTTTACTAGGACAAAAATCAAACAAGAGTGTAGCACTCACTAATGCATGGTGAAATAGAATGTGAAGTGCATATTTAATTTTTATTGATTTCTATGATTTTTATGGATTTTTTTGAGTTATTTTAATTTTTAGAATTTTTTTTAATGATTTTTAGGGTTTTCAAACATAATATTTATTTAAGTAAAATGCGTTAACCATTTCACTAAATTATTCACCCTCCATAGTGCACAAAATATACGCACCATTTCCAACATCTTCTTTGATCATGTAGGGATCTTTCTAGTCTTCTCAAAATTTCATTTTTCTTCTATGCTTCTTGTTCTTGGTGTTGCATTTCCTCAGGACAATTTCTCCTATTCTATAAGGTCTTGAGAAATTATCTTGTTCTTGTGGATTTAATTCTATGATATGATGAGGCAAAGTAAGGTGGGGAGAGGATTCATGAGCTTTCTGATGAGAAGGGTTTCAATACAAGACTCCATCATAGTTTAATAAATCCATGAGTAGGTCAAATTCATCTTGCATATAAATTTTGACTTTAGTGTGTTCCTGGATACTTTGCAAGACTTAAAATAATTATAAGGGGATTTGAGGCTCCCTTTTCTCCTATGGGGAAACAAAAATTATTCTCATCTTGTCATTTAGCTCTAGTTGTAGGTCCATGGAGTATACTATGTATTTCTATGGTAGTTCAAGAATAGTAGGGTCTTCTACTCTTATGGTTATTTGTAATTTATTTTTTTCACAAAAATCTCCTTCACCAACATAATATTCATCAATAAACTTCTCAATTATTTTGGTTTGAACCCATGGTGGCTCCCATATATCATTAGATTGTAACAAGGTTGAAGTAGAAGTGTAGGATTTCCTAGTTTGCAGCTTCAGTGTGCGCATAGTAGTTTCCAGTGTTGCTATTGTGATTTATTCATGTGTATTGCTATTATTTTTTGTGTTTCATCCATTCCAGGTGCTAGGATCTGATCTTGCAAGTCTTTGAAGTGTTGGTTATGTTTTGGTTTGTAGTGTTGAATTACACAGTGTGTATTCAATAATGTTTGGTGTAGTTTGTTGTAGGTCTTGGAGCTATGTGTTGCAGAAGTTTTCTACTATTATTATCAATGTATCAAAATTTATTATGTATTATTTCAATTTGAAAGTCACATAAAATCATTTTGTGGTGTTTCTAGTAATTTGTGGGTTCTTTGTCGTTAAGCAGTTTATGTGTGTTTCTATAATTTTCAAAAACAATTTTTGGAGTGTTTGAAATAAAATATATATTTTCAAATTTGTTGTGTGATGCCAAATAATTTAATTAGGAACATTACATAATAACATATAATGCATTATACAAATCTTAGACAATTAATTAGTGCTTCTAAACCTTTATATCATCTTCATATATATATATATATATATATATATATATATATATATATATATATATATATATATAATCCTTTATCTATCTTACCTCCTACTACTATTTCCATTATTCTTATATATAGGATTGTATTAGGGACGTGTCCTTTACAAATAAGTGTATTCCTACTAGGTATAGTTGGCCTTGTGCTCAATATTTCATTTGTGGCTAGTTACAATGGCTTCTAATCTTTGCGCTAGTTGTTACCATCATCCCCCCTTTGGAACCATGTCTTGTCCTCAAGACATGTAAAACTAGTTTGTAGGAAGAATATTTTTATATATAGTCTTGAGTTGTGCAAACATTATATCCCATTGAGTTTTTTCTTGTTGTAGTACTTGGATTTGCCCATGGGTTTTAGCCAACATTTTCTCTGCCTCTGCAACCTTGGTTGGGATTTGTATTTGTTGTGCAGTCTTCTTTGCTTCACTTGGTACCTATTATGTGGGAAAATCTTTGACTTACCACCTCTTGGAGCTATTTGAATTAGATTTTGGTAAACCCCCTTTGATCTTGCAATTATTGGAGCTGAGTGTGCATTGTTTCTACTTGGGCCTTTACTATGCCATTTGCATCTTAAGCTAGGTCATATGTGCCTGCCACTTGTAGGATCTACACCTTTGTTTATTCTATTTCATTTTTGCATCCTTTTGTGAGTGTAGGCCATTGTAGGAAAAATTGGTACAGAGTGTTGATGTCATTATTTCTTTGTTGTAGAGTATTGATATGTGTTTCTAACTGCGTGTGTATTGCAACACACTTCTTTCTTACTTCATCCATTTTATTCTTTTCTATCTCTAATATCACTCTATTTCTAATGGTGGTGACTTGAGTATCTATATCTATTTTTACCCCATCCATTAACATTTTTAGTTGTTTCCCCAATGGTAATGATGTGTCTATTTTCAACTGGGGTAGTTTATTTTGTATTGTAGCTATGACATCTTCTAGTTGTTGTGCACTGTCAACATGTTGTTTTAGTATCTCTTCCTAGGTTGTGCTATGAAAAATGTCCCCTATTAGAAATTTTGAATTAGGGAAATACTTGTTAAGTCCACTTGTGACCCTATTAAGGGTAGCTGCAATAGTTGTAGTGTGGACATTTGGTGTATCTGTCTTTACTATGCCAAAAGGTCTTTAATGGACTACATAGGGGAGTTGCGATGGAAGAAGAGGCCCCTGGTGGAGAGGTTGGTTGTTGTTGTGGCCTTGAACCTGATGGCTATGTTGTGAGTTGCCTCCAAAAGGTTTTTCCTTTTCTTGCTAGCTTTTCTTCTCTTCTTCCATTAACACTTCATAAGCCTTTTGAGTCAGCGTGGATGTCTCTTATTGAATTTTCCTTTTTTCCTCCTCATCGAGAGCTATTAGTGTGTCAATCCTCTATGTCAAATTGATTCCTTTGGCTTGAATTTGTATGAATTTCTCCTTTTGCGCAGAAAAGAGGTTAGGGTCAACTTCTTCTAAAGCCTTCTTCCTTATTTCCTCTTGTAGCTCCATCACTTGTTCCCTTTTCTTGTAGATGATGGAGGGTAGATTATTGGGGAAGTTTTCTATGATGCTATCTAAGGTGTTGTATATCTTTGCTCCTACTTATAACCTTAGAAAAAATCAATAACCACTTTATTCTCTCCTCTCACTCTATTGTATATCTTTGTGCCTTGTTTGAGCATTTCTTCGTTGTTTATTACTATGGTTAAGTGGTCTACATTCATCACATCCTTTTTCTTTTCCTCCTAGGGGTCTATTTCCACCATGGTTTGTTTGGTACTCCTTGTATTTCTTTTCTATAGTGGTTGATTTATTTCTTGTACTTCTTCCTCCTCTGTTTCTTCCCCTACTATTTGTATTATCCTTCTCTTAACCTAATGTAGGAGCATCCCTAGTTCAAGAGCAATCTTGCATTAACCAAAAAAAAAACATTTACATTTCAGTTTGTTTGTAGTTTAGTTTGTTTCTTTTCATTTTCTAGTTCAGATCAAGTAGTTCAATCAATAGCAATTTCTGTATTTTGGTCTGTATTCTTCCGTAGTTGCATTTCATATCTTGCGGAGCTAGAATTAGTATCTAGATTCATTCATCTACATCATATCCAATTTGTAGAGTATTTGGATCATGAATAGGAAAGTTATCACTATTAGAAGATCAACTGCTTTCTCAGAAAAGATCATCCTAACAGTCTCAGACAATCAGTTGAAGGAGAAGACTTGCGGAGCATTTCCCCATTCGTGGAGCCAAATGACACATCTTTCATTGATCTTTGGTTCATGGCTCACCTTCCTTGAGATCCACACATTATTCCATGAATTTGCAGAGGAATTCTTCATGATTAGGTCTGACCTATCCATGTACACATGTTACAGCTCTTCATTGGAGTTTGTGATCTTCCTTGGCCAATGTGAAGGAATATATTGATCCAAAGATGATATATATTGATATATTAGATCTCTAGGAAAGAAGTTATCAAGCTGATCATACTAGAGATAGTTCTTAGTTTAGATTTTGTACGAAGGAGATTTAAAGCTATATCTTGTGTATATTCTAGTATTCTGAAGTTAGGCCTATGAGTCCTAATTGTAAGCCTACATGTTGCCAACTAGTTTGTATTTGAATTCTATAATATACTAAATGACTAAATCTGTATTTGTTTCATATTTTGAGTTTTTTCCGTTGTGTTTACTCTTGTTGCACGATCAGGATAGTTCATTTAGTGAACCCTCCTATCATGACTACACCAAGTGTTATCAGAGCAAAAGTTCAAATCTTTGGGAGTGAATTGAGTGAAGTTTGCAAAGGATCTCTATAAGATCTTGTTGTAAGCAAATCACCAATTTGATGCAGGCTACTTGTGTCACAAATGATCGTCAATTGTGAGGCAGTTGTCACCTTGTAGCCTGATCATCACATTTGAGGCAATTTGCACTTGATCCTAGGAATAATGCCACTAAGGAGAATCTCTGCTATTAGAACAATTGCTAGTAGGATGGATGAGATGATGGAAATGATGACAACAATGAGAATTTGATTGGATGTTGTTGAGGAAGATAGGCGAAGATGATTGACACTGAGACCTAATGTTGAAAGTGATGATGAAGAGGAATTTCAATCTATTAAACAAATTGGTGAAACCCTAGGAGGTGATGAAGAAGAAGAATTAGATCAAGTCAAGATGTTGTGAGCTATTTCAAAGAGTGGAAAGAGACCTAGATTTGATGTACCAAATTACACTGACAATTTGAACCTTGAAGAGTTGATTGACTCGATAAATGACATGGAAGAATAATTTGAGTATGAAGAAGTTAAAGATTAGGAGAAGGTAAAATTTGCAAAGAAAAAGTTTAAAGGACATGGTGTTATATCATGGAAAGAAGTTCAGTTGGATAGAAATAGAAGAGGAGAAGAGAAGATTACAAAATGGGATAGAATAGTGACAAAATTGAAGAATTAGTTTATACCTGCTAACTATGAGTTAGAACTATTGAAAAGATTGTAAAACCTAAGACAAAAGGAGAAACCTGTGGAGTATACTAAAGAATTTCATAAGATGATCATAAGGACGGCATATAGTGAAGAAAGCAAAGAGAAAGTGACTAGATACATCAATGGACTGAGATTGAACATTCAAGAGGAACAAAGTTTAGTAAGGATGACATCTTTGGAGGAAGCATATTAGTTTGCCCTAAAAGTTGAAGAGAAGTTGAACAAGAGGCATGATCAGAGACAGAGAGGTAGAGGAGGTAAATTTCAAAGAGGTAGAACATTTTCTAGAGGAGAGAGATCATATTTAGAGCAGAACAGACAGGAGAACACATTGAAGAAGGATGATAGAGATAATAATGCATACTGGAGAGATGACAGAAACTTTTATCGGAGAGGACACTCTAGTGCATACCAGAATGAAGGATATAGAAAAGATAGAAGAGGATTTGATAGGAGAACATTCAGAGGCACTTGTTTCAAGTGTGGAGGTGAAGTACATAAAGCATTTGAATGTAATCAGGGGAGTACAAGCAAAAGGATAGAGAATAGTGGAAGAGCAACCTATGTTGAAGAAGAACCTATTAGATCACCTAGTTTAGTTGGTAAACCTAAGAAAGGAGAATCACTTGTGATGAGGAGAGCACTATTTCAAACAGAGACAAATGAGGAACCACTACAGAGGAAAATTTTGTTTAGAACCACAAGCAAATCAGGAGGTAAATGTTGTAAAGTTGTAATTGATAGTGGTAGTTCAGATAACCTAGTTTTAGAGGAGATGGTGACTAAGTTGAAGTTGGAAATATTGAAACACCCTAAGACCTATCAGATAGCATGGATTCAGGATGATCATAAGGTACTAGTGAGTGAACAATGTTTGGTGAAATTTCATATTTCATCTTATCATGATGAAGTCTTTTGTGATATTATGCCTATGAATGTATGTCATATCTTGCTGGGTAGACCTTGGCAGTATGATAGAAAAGCTATACATGATGGAAGAAAGAATACTTACACTATAACATCAAATGGGAAGAGAATTAATTTGATTCCTTTGGAAGATGATTGTAAGAATGAAGTATGTGGAAATGCTAGAATTTGTTTGGTAGATGGAAGGAAATTTTTGGATGGTTTGAGACATGAGAATATGTGCTATGCTTTATTTCCTAAGAAGCTAGAAACATTGAAAAAGGAGACTGAAGAATCACAACCGGAGGAGATAACTGGGTTGCTAAAAGAGTATGAAGAAATCATATCAGACAATGTACCTGAACGATTGCCACCAATCAGGAGTATTAGTCATCACGTGGATCTTATACCAAGACCTAGTTTGCCTAACAAAGAAGCACATAGAATGACACTGAAAGAGAATGAAGAATTGAATAGGTAGATACAAGAGTTGTTGAAGAAAGGTTTAATTAGAGAAAGTTTGAGTCCTTGTGCAGTACCTGCAATGGTATCACCTAAGAAAGATGGAGACTAGAGAATGTGTACTGACTCTAGAGTGATAAACAAGATCACAGTTAAGTTAGATTTCCCTTACCTAGGATGGATGATATCATGGATTGTTTGAGTGGAGCAAAATATTTTACAAAGATAGATTTGAAAAGTGGATACCATCATATCAGAATTAGAGTAGGAGATGAATGGAAGACTACTTTTAAGACAAATAAAGGATTGTATGAGTGGTTAGTGATGCCTTTTGGATTGACAAATGCACCTAGTACTTTCATGAGACTGATGAATGAAGTCTTGAAGAAATTCTTGGGTAAGTTTGTTATTGTATATCTGGATGACATTTTGATTTTCAATAAGACAAGGGAAGAACATTTACAGCACCTGAGCCAAGTTTTACAAAGACTGAGAGAAGAGAAATTGTTGATAAACATCAAGAAGTGTACTTTTATGAAAGAAGAATTGGTATATTTGGGATTTGTGATTTCTGCAGAAGGATTGAAGATGGACCCTAAGAAAGTAAGAGCAATTGTTGAATGGCCTACATCGGAGAGCATTGGAGAAGTCAGATCATTTTATGGATTAGCTAGTTTCTACTGGAAGTTCATTAGAAATTTCAGTTCAGTTTGTAACCCTATGATAAAGACAATAAGAGGTGATAGAAGGAATTTCAAGTAGACATCAGGAGTAGATAAAAGTTTTGAATTGTTGAAGAAGAAAGTGACAGAGCAACCTGTGTTGGCATTACCAGATTTCAATTAGGTATTTCAAGTGGATTGTGATGCAAGTAGAAATGCAATTGGAGTCGTGTTAAGTCAAGAAGGCAAAACTGTAGCATATTTCAGTGAGAATTTGAATGATGCAAGGAGAAGATATTTAGTCTTTGATCAAGAGTTCTATGCCATAATTCAAGCCTTGAAGAAGAAGAGACATTACTTGTTGCCTAAAGAGTTTGTGTTGTATACAAATCATCAAGCTTCAAGCAATATTTGAATAGTCAAGGTAAGTTGAATCATAGACATATTAGATGGGTAGAGTTCATGTAGAGTTATACATTTTTGTTGAAGCATAGGAGTGAAAAATCAAACAAAGTTGCAGATGCATTGACTAGGAGAAGGAACTTGCTGATAGAGATGAGAGTTAAAGTATTGGGATTTGATGAATTGAAGAACATGTATGAGGGTGACACTAATTTTGCATAGCCTTGGAAAGCATGTAAGGAACCTATTGTGACAGATAAGAGTAAGTGGCTAGACTATTTCATTCAAGAAGATATGTTGTTTAAAGGAAATCAGTTATGCATACCTAGAAGTTCAATGAGAGATAATTTGATCAAGGAGAAACATAGTGGTGGATTGGCAGGACATTTTAGCATTGATAAAATAGTGGCTTTGGTGAGTGAAAACTACTTTTGGCCTCAGATACATAAGGATGTTAGGAAATTTGTAAGAGTTGTAGAGTTTGTCAAGTTACAAAAGGGAGTAGTTAGAATACTGGTTTGTATAAGCCTTTGATAGTATCGGAGAGACCTTGGGAAGATATAAGTATGGATTTTGTGATGGGATTACCGAAGACACAGAGAGGACATGATTCTATTTTTGTAGTGGTGGATAGATTTTCAAAGATGCCACATTTTCTACCTAGCAAGAACACAACTGATGTAGTACATGTAGCTAATCTATTTTTCAAGGAGATTGTGAGATTGCATGGATTGGCTAATAGTATAGTTTCAGACAGAGACACTAAGTTTGTTGGTTACTTTTGGAAAACACTTTGGAAGAAGATGAAGATAGACTTGAAGTTCAATTCAGTATTTCATCCATAGACTGATGGACAGACAGAGGTAGTGAATAGGAGTTTGGGAAACTTGTTGAGATGTTTGGTTGGAGAGAAGATAGGAAGTTGGGATTTAATTCTTGCACACTTGCAAAGTTTGCATATAATAATTCAGTGAATAGGAGCACCGAAAGAACACCTTTTGAGATTATTACTGGAGTGAACCCTAGAGGAGTCACAAAATTGAGAGATCTCAGTTTAGAAGAGAAGAGAAGTGCAAAAGTAGAAGAATTTGCAGGACATATGGAGACAATGCATGATCAGGTGAAGAAGCATTTGGAAGAGATGAACAGCAAATATAAAGAACAAGTAGATGAGAAGAGAAGACATAAGGAATTTGTAGCTAGAGATGAAGTGATGGTATACCTGAGAAAAGAAAAATTTCCAGTTGGGACATATAACAAGTTGAAGATGAAGAAGTTTAGACCTTGTAGGATACTTAGAAAATTTGATTCAGGAAATGCATATGAAGTAGAACTACCAGAGACATTGGGCATATCACCTATTTTCAACATTACAGATCTATATTAGTATCATGAAGTAGAGTTTAGTGACATCATGGCAAAAGACTTGAAGAAGAATTTACCACAACAAGCATCAGAGCAGATTGAAGACAATTTGGACAACAGAGTTGAACGCAGCACCAGAAGAAAATAATATAAAGAATACCTTGTGAAGTGGAAAGGCAGATGAGAAGAAGATTCATCATGGATTTCTCAAGCTAAGGTAGGCTATCTGTTGATATGCATCAGACAACTAAGAGGGGTGTTGAATCAATTGTCTTAAAAACTTAAACACTTTGTACAATTAAACATTCATCACTTATCCACAATTATTATGAATTAACAATGAATGCATGAAATCAAAAACATAATCACAGATACAACATCAAAGACAAGAGACACTGGATTTTATGTGGAAAACCCCAAGGTGGGGAAAAACCACAAAGAGGATTAGTTCTCAATATATATTGTAATCTTGAAATAATGATGTTCAGGCTTGGTCACTCGACACGCCTAAAGATACTGACTTACTACCATGAAGAACAACTAGGTCTAGCAGGCTCACTGCCTCAACCCTAAACCTAGAAAGATTACAATAAGGGTTGTTAAACCCTGAGGGCTGTTAAACCCTACTGACGGCTTACTGCCAAATTCACTGCCATGATCAACACCTTTTGAAGTACAACAATTCCTCTACTCTGCTCTTCCTCTTCTCTATTCTTCCTCTTCTTCCCTCTGTTGGCAAGAGACACTGTGTGGCTTCATCATTGTTGTCATTAATGGCAACAAATTTTATCCCACACATCCTCAGCACATAATAGGTCTTTACCAGAAGTTAGATTGAAAAGTGTTTTGGTCTGGTGAGCAAGAACAGAGCATGCATCAAAGTCCAACAACTAGGTTTGGATCTCTCAAAGGATGTATCTCAACAAAGTGTGGACTTGGGAAAGTCAAGAGGAGTACCATGACTGACAAATTCTAGAGATTGAGCCTCCGGTGATGAAAGAGAGAAAAGATATGAGCATCTAAGTGTTGGGTTCTTGACAGGCAGAGTAGACTGAGAAAGAACTAACTTGCAGAGCATCAGACCTTACTAGATGAGAAATTGATGGTGATCAAGCTTCTTGAGGGATCATTCATGGTTGGCTGACATGATTGATAACTTCTATAACTATCTCTTTGATATGCATCACTTAGTATGCATGGATTCAATCAACAGACCAGAGTTTGGGAAAATCTTGAGTATTCCGGATGCTGACTAGAAAGATGTTGAAATCCTTGGTGTGGATATATATACCAGATGGATTTCGGTATGAAGGTGTGTGTGTTGTGTGATAGTGTGTGAAGAAAAGAAGAGAGTAGTGTGGAAGTAGCTATACAAGTATAGTATGTGACATGACAGCAGCACTAAGTAGAGGAAGAATGAAGTGTAGTAGATCAGTATACTAAGCCTACCTAGAACTGAACCTCAGCATATGTGGATGCCTCTAATCAGTTCAAACATCTGGTTACTTTCTATATCCTTGTAGATAGTGAGTCTCTTGTAGGCAGTGTGCCTCTTGTGAGCAGTGTGCTAGTGCCATTTTGTACTTCTTATTCTTTTAATAGAGAATACAATCTTGGCTTAGTCACCCCGTGGTTTTTCCCTTAACAGGGTTTTCCACATCAAAATCATTGTGTTATGTGTATTGATTTTATTTCTTCTTTCATGGTCATGCATGCATATATGTTTTGATGCTGCAATAATTGTTAAAGAAGAATAAAAAGTTAAATTATTTAAGATAACTGATTCACCCCCCCTCTCAGTTATCTACCTTGTTTTCAACAATTGGTATTAGAGCCAAGTTCCTCTAAACAGAGCCTAACAGCTTGAGGAAGATCTGGGAATCTCAATGGATATGTATGGTATGAGGGAACAACTTTAGTCTGCCCTAGATGATCTTGAGCAATCTCACTTTGAAGTCAATAACCTAAGGGAAAGACTCAAACAAGATGATGATTTCATAAATGAACTCAAAGAAAAACTAAGTATCTCAGTGAAGAAAAGAAAGGAACTACTTCAACAATTAGCAAGTCAAAATGAAGCCAATGATACTAATGAAGATCTGAATGAGAAAAACAAGTTATGTGAGAAGCTATCAAAAGAGGTCATTATGGTAAGACATGAAATGGAATCAGGGGTTATGAAATTCCCCCAAGAAATTGAAGAGAAAAGAAAAATTGAAGATAATCTAAAATAATCTTTCAAGGAGAAGTTAGAAGACTACCACAAAATGGATAGAATAATCAGGCATCTAGAATCTGATCTTAAAGAAGCTAGAGATAATGAAGAACAACTTGAGAATCAGATAGACACTCTTAAAAGGGATCTTCAAACAACAAATGAATACAAAGAAAAATTCAAGATAATCTTTTCTCAACTTGAAGTTCTTGAAATCCAAAAGAGGGTAGATGACAAGCATGGCTTGGGATATGAGAAAGGTGAAAGCTCTGGATCTAGTCAGAAGAACTCTGGATTAGGAAATCCAAGGTACAGGCCTAGAACACCTCTAGTAAGGCAACCAAATGCTCAAAGATATACATCCTTCAACGGATACTGCTACAACTACAATAATTTCAGTCATAAAACAAATCAATGCAAAAGAAGAATGAATCAGACTAATTCATCATTCTCTGGATAGTGTTTTAATTACAAAAGGTATGGACACAAATCTCATGAATGTAGAAATGTGTAAATAAACAATTCATTCAATGGTAGATGTTTTGCATGCAATAGAATGGGACATATGGTTAATCAATGCAGATCAAGAGGATACTAGTCAAATATGCAAGAAATGTTGTTTGCTACAATTGCAATAGATCCATTCATATTGCCAAATTTTGCAGAAGTAAGAATTAGGATAAAAGGGGTTCGGTGCATCATAATCAAAATCAAGACAAAGGAAAAGGAAAAGTGAATGCGGATGAAGTTCAAAGGGAAATGAACAAGATTTGGGTAAAGAGAAGTATAGAAAATGTTGGGATGGATCTGCACCAGAATCTGGTGCTGATATTCCTTCCAGAAACTAAATAAATGAGCTCTAGCTTAGGGGGAGTCACAAAAGAAAACAATTTCCCCCAGCCAGTCAATTGGTGCCTAAAATTGGCACATGGAGTGTTGCGGATTGAAGAGTTCTCAAAGAGATATCTAATTAACCCTTGGCAAAAATATAAAAGATTCGCAAGGAGTTTTGAAGAGGTTAATCATTCAAGATTGATCCGGTTTAACAGTCATCTGGTAAAGGCAAGATTTTCTCAGCTAGATCCGGTATGATTCAAAATTCAAATATCTTGATCTGCAGATAAATGGAATGATTGGAGAAAGGAAGATAGATTGTCAATTTTCACCAAGAATAATTCTAAGTGTATCTCAGTAATTTGGAAGGATCTCTCTCAGAACAAGGTTAGAACAAGGGAACCAAAATGACTTAAGGTGTGCATTATTGCAATATGAATTTAGGGTTTGCATAGAAATATAAGGGTTCTTTTGTTCATCATTTGCACATTTGCATTTGAGAAGAAGAAAGAAAGAGCTCTGCAACAAGATTGCTTCAACCCTCTGAAAGATCAACTGCAAAATTAGATTCAACCAGTGATCTTTTCAACTCTTATTGTGAACCTTAGAAGTGTAAAAAGGTATTTCCACTCTTGAATATCTCTCTCTGAATCTTTTGAAAGATGGCTACTCCAAATGTTGTTAAGATCACTGATAGGTTGCACCCTAAGTTCAAGAAACATCCTTACAAATCCCTAGAAGTTGATCCCCTAGGCGCTTTCTCTAGCATTCTACATGGTGTTCTGCACGTAGAAGATGTTAGGGTATACATTCATGCCAACATTGAGGAATTTGAGGAATCCAAGCTGATGGATATCTATCACAAAGAATTAATAGATGAAACATTTGAAATTAAACCCCAATACAAGGCCATCTAGGATAAGCATTTTGGACATTGCATCCATTTCCCCTATTTTGCAGAAGATGAATGGATCCAGTATGTTCTTAGTAGAATACATGATAACTTCATGTGGTTGTTGAAGCCCTTCAAGATAACCAAGGATGCAATCAGGGCAGTAACTGTCTTGCACTCATCTGGTGGGTTGCCTACTCTCAAATCAGTCAAAAACTAAATTGTAAGCGAGGCTACCAGATCAAAATTTGATAAAAGAGCAATGACAATTAACGATTATACAGATCCGGATATCAAATTTTCTTCTATCATAATCAGTTACAAAATATATCACTCCAGTAGGGAGAATTTTGTATCCAGAACAGCAATATACACTACTTATCAGATGCTAAGGGAAAATGCTAATTATGATCTTTGTGAGATTCTCCTAAACCAACTATTAGAGAATTTGTAGAAAATAAAGAAGGATAAGAAGAATTTATTTAAGTATGGTGGCTTGATACTTTGTCTCTTCTTTTACTATATGAATGAGCTACCCAGATCTAGTGGTTGGGTATGGAAAAATGACAAACCAGTTACCATACAAATCAGAGATTATATGTATGGGCTTGGTGATGCCAAGGCTCAAAGCATAGCTCTATGGGGATATTTCAAGAATTTCCAAGGTATGATGTAGGCTAGAGAAAGAATCCCACAGACAATAGTTGAAAAATATAAAGATATAGTGTGTTTTATCGTAGACACTGATCAATGCCTATTGGAGGCAGTAGAGCCCAGAATAGTTTGGATTGTGTCAATGGGCTATGAGGTGGATGAGAAAATTCTAGAACTGCATGTCCAACACCTGCTAAGTTAGCCTAAGGACACTGAGGCAGAAAGGTTTGGAAACTTTCAAGAATTGAGTGTGAAAATTCATGTAGAGCTAAGGCAACTGGAGATGAAAATAAAAGTGAGAAGAGAGGTAGAGGAAGTTGCCAAAAGATATGGCATTTCAAAAGAGGCAGTTGATGCAAATAGAGAGAAACTTAAAAGAGCAGAGAAAGTGATCTGGTGCAAGCCCTATCCCGGACTAGATCCTCAAAGAGTTCTACACCTACCTCCTCTAAGAGTAATAAATCCTCCAAGCCGAAAGCAAAGACATCCAGAAAAGGAGAAAAGAGAACAAAAACCAAGGCTACAAGATCCTATATAAGTCAAAAGGATGATGAAGAGACAGAGACAGATGAGGAGGTTAAGAAAATGAAGAAGAAAAAGAAAACATCTATGGAATTCTCTGCCGACAAGAACAAAGAAGCAGAAAAAGTTGTTGAAAGGCCTACTCTTTCTATTGATGATGTCATCAAAGCAGTCATTGTAGATGGGAATCTGCAGCCCATAACTAAATTTTATGATGAGCATAATGACACTGACAAAGATTATTGGAGGAAGCCATAGTCAAGAACTTGAATATCTATAATAAAGCATTCGTTGAAACCATCTCTCTAATCCCCAAGAGTTTAGAGAAAGTACTTGAACTTAGAAAAGACAATGCTAAGGAAAAGGATATGGAGATCCAAGAACAGATAGCTATTCAGCTCTATCCTTCCATCACTCCTAAACAAATAAACATGATCTTTAAGGATTGCAAGGATGAGTCCCAGAGCAAAGCCAAAATGAACAAGCTTATGCTCGGAGAGACTGATCAGGTGGCAAAAGAGACTGAAGACATCCTCTGAAATGCATATAAAAGATTCAATCTTCCTACTATAGAGGACATAAGTGATGAACCTTCTGCCATGGATGTCAAAGGATTAAGTGTATCAAAGGAAGATCCTACTGAGAAATTTGCAAAAGAGTCAAAGGAGTTAGGTGAGGAGAAAACTAAGAACCTAGATTCCTCTGCTCCGGAAGAGGAAGTCCAAGAAGAAGTAAATATCTCTCTTCCAGATCCCCCAAAAGACTCCAAAACTAAAGGAGAAGCAAGACAAGAGGAGAAAGCAAGTCAAGAAGAAGGGAAAAGGGTAAGAGAAGAAGAACAAATAGAGAAGATCTTTGCTGATAGCTCTGAGGTTGCAAAAGAAAAGAAGCCTTCAGCAAGAGACACTGCAAAAGTAGTAAAGAATTTCTTGACCAAGGAATTAATCGAGATAGATGAACCAGAACTGTTTCATGAACCACTCAATTTTGATTCCCTCTCTCCAATCTAGACAATGAAGGTAGCATCTTTTGCTCAAGCTAAAGCAAAAGAAAAACTTCTAAAGTCTCACATGGAAGACTATGAGCTAATAGAGATTGCATCTGGTGTGCTAGAGAAAATCATGCCATCCTTCCAAAAGAATCTTTCGGCCTCCTCATCTGGTAATCTGAAATCTCTTGTTAATTCTGTTAGCACACATTTTGATTCTTTAGAGAAATCAGTAGAAGAGAAAGTCTAGAAAGAGTTTTTGAGTAAGAGATTCACTGAAGTTTAGTGGTTTATAGCAAATGATAGGAGAAATCTAAATATTGGAATAAAGAGCCTAGAAAATGCTCTTCAAGATGGTAGAGAATTATATAAATTTTGTTTATCCTGGTCCACAGTGACAATAGACATTGCCAAGAAGGTGGAAGAACAAGAGGGTAAACTATCAAGTTTATCCCAGAGTTTTGATCTTCTCACCTCATCCATAATGAATCAAGAGTGCTAGGCTATTGCCACTATAAATGAAATAAAGAGGCTTGAGAAGGAGAAGAAGAATAGAATAAGCAAAATGAGCGAACTAAGAGGGATAATTATCCCTAAGTTAGAGGCAATGCATGAAGCCCTAACTGATGCTCAGACTACAGCCCAGACCAGTGATCCAGCAAACTTAAAGAGGGTAGAAGCTTTTGCATTTTTGTTAAGTGGTCACATCTCAATTTTGGATAGGATGAAGTAGAGTTGGGCAATAGAATTTGTCTAGTTGAAAACCACTTTTGCGGATATACTCAAGTATATGTAAGTATAACTTTTATATATATACTTATGCAGCTATGTATAGGTTAAATTTTGCAAATTTTGGTGTGCGGATTCCACCCTTTGCCATTGATGTCAAAGGGGGAGTGAGGAGTAGTGAAAAATGTGGAATCTAGCTAAGGGGGAGCTCCAGAGAAATGTACATAAGAACAGAGCATCAGCCAAGGGGGAGATTATAGGAAAGAAACACTGTGTGGCTTCATCATTGTTGTCATTGATGGCAACAAATTTTATCCCACACATCTGCAACACATAATAGGTCTTTATCGGAAGTCAGATTGAAGACTGTTTTGGTTCGGTGAGCAAGAACAGAGCATGCAACAAAGTCTAACAATCAGGTTTAGATCTCTCAGAGGATGTATCTCAACAAAGTGTGGACTTGGGAAAGTCAAGAGGAGTACCATGACTAACACATTCTAGATATTGAGCCTCTGGTGATGAAAGAGTGAAAAGATATGAGCATCTAAGTGTTGGGTTCTTGACAGGTAGAGTAGACTAAGAAAGAACTAACTAGCAGAGCATCAGACCTTAATCCGGATGAGAAATTGATGGTGATCAAGCTTCTTGAGGGATCATTCATGGTTGGCTGACATGATTGATGACTTCTATAACTATCTCTTTGATACACATCACTTAGTAAGCATGGATTCAGCCAACAAACCAAAGTTTAGGAAAATCTTGAGTATTCTGGATGCTGACTAGAAAGATGTTGAAATCCTTGGTGTGGATATATATACTAGATGGATTTCGGTATGAAGGTGTGTGTTGTGTGATAGTGTGAGAAGAAAAGTAGAGAGTAGTGTGGAAGCAGCTATACAAGTATAGTATGTGACAAGACATCAGCACTAAGCAGAGGAAGAATGAAGTGTAGCAGATCAGTCTATTGGGCCTAATTAGAACTGAACCTCAGCATATGTGGATGCCTCTGATGAGTTCAAACATCTGGTTACTTTCTATATCCTTGTAGATAGTGAGTCTCTTGTAGGCAATGTGCCTCTTGTGAGTAGTGTGCTCAGGTAGTGAACCCTAATTGGTAAGTGCCATTTTGTACTTATTATTTTAACAGAGAATACAATCTTGGGTTAGTCACCCTGTGGTTTTTCCCTTAACAGGGTTTTCCATGTCAAAATCATTGTGTTATGTGTATTGATTTTATTTCTGCTTTCATGGTCATGCATGCTTATATGTTTTGATGTTGCACTAATTGTTAAAGAAGAATAGAAAGTTAAATTATTTAAGATAAATGATTAACCCCCCCTCTCATTTATCTACCTTGTTTTCAACACCCTTTGCCTCTTCTCTGCTCTTCCTCCTCTTCCCTCCACCTCTTCTCTACTCTTCCTCTTCTTCTTTCTGCCTCTTCTCTACTCTGCCTTTGGGACCTTTCTTATTATCTTTCCATTTTTTCTCAAGGACACTTTTTCCATGACTCAACTACAAGTATTTATACACTACATCAACCTTAGAATGATCATCAAGGTTGGCATCACAATCATCAACCATTGGAACAATCTCCAAGGTTGGTATTACAAACATTTACAAAATAGGTCCTGACCTATTACAAATTATGCAAAGGAAATGAAATGTGGATCATGCCATGCCTTAGCTAGGACTCAAACACAATCTCCCATGTCACAACATGCTTCCACAATCTTCTAAAGATCTTTGCAATCACTGGGATTAACCAGGTCAACCAAGACTAGTTACACGCTACATTGTCTAAAAACAATCTTCAAACACAATCTCAATTTCTTAATGCAGACCAAAGTCCAGATAGGAATGTGATTAGGAGACATCCGCAAGCACATTATAATCATCAGGAGTAACTACATGAAACTTAAACACTTTGACCATAGGAATCTTCTCACCAAAACACATGAACTTCACTGTCTTCATCTTTCATAAAAGAAAGATAGCTTGCAGACCACCAAACCATGAACCATTGCAACTGTAGGTACTTATCATCATCCCAAACTTCCTTCTAGAACCGTAGAGAAAAATACTTTATTGCAAAGGAATGCAGAGCAGAATACTTTCTTCTTGCCAAACTCAACTTACAAAAAAAAGTAGGTTTCACTCTGGTGAACACAACTCACTCAGATCTTCATGTGGAGGGCTCAAACCTGGAATGTAGAAGCCTTAGTCATACCTCAAACTTACTTCCAATTTCCAAACTACAATCTTCAAGTAGAAATAAATGTGGAGCATTTTACCAGACTGTTCTTCAACATACAACTCACTGTCTATACTGCACTTCTCTGTAACTTACTTGTTCCTTCCAGAGAGGCTAATCTTCTCAATATCCTCAACATAGAAGTCTTCTAAACAAGTAATAGAATAAGATACATTTGACACCAATGACAAAAAGGATATGTTGACATCAATGACAACACCGATTAGACACATACTTACAACAATCTCCCCCTTTATCATTGATGGCAACACATGATGTGAAAAATTGCAACAGCCATCAAGACAAGATTCTCCCCCTTTCTCTTTACAAATCGGCACTCTTTCTTTCTCCAAAATTCTCCCCCTTTCTCTTACACATCTACACTCTAAGTTTTTTACATGATTTCTCTCCCCCTTTGACATCAATGGCAAAGGGCACATACTTACACTCTTTTGCTCTGATCTAATCTCTCTTCTGAACACTCTAACTACTCCCCCTAAGAACTAGCCCTGAAAAGCATCAATCCAGACCTTTGAGCACCTCTGGACTGATGTACTATTGTACATCTTAGTTTAGAGCAAGAGAGGTGATAACCCCTAACTTTTCTCTGAGATACTCAAAAGTATCCTTAGGCAGAGGCTAGGTAAAATGTTACAATCTGATCCTTAGTAGAAACATACTATAACTTGACTTCATTCTCTATCACCTTTTCTCTTAGAAAATTATACCTAATGAATATGTGCTTTGTCCTTGAATGAATCACTAGATTATTTGATATGTTTATGGCACTTGTGTTGTCACAAAAGATTACAATGGGATCTTCATACATGATTTTAATGTCCTCTAAAGTCTACTTCATCCATAACACTTGAGTGCAACTACATGCTATTGCAATGCATTCTACTTCTGCAATAGACAGGGATATTGAATCTTGTTTCTTTCTCAACCAAGATACTAATCTTTTTCCCAAGAAGAATGCACCTCCACTTGTACTTTTTCTATCATCCACATCTCTGGCCCAATCTGCATTAGTGTATGCACTGAGAGTAAAATCATAGTCCTTAGGGTACCACAAACCATAATCTATTTGGTGCAGGAGCACCCCTTCAAAACAGAGCATAAGTCTATTTATAGTATGTTGACTTCATGATGTAATAAGGTCCATTGGACCAATGCGTATGTTTTAGGTCAATCTGGGAGGATGTGCAGGTAGTTAGAAGTTTGTTATGACAATTGTCTTAGTTGTCTCCTCCCAGCCGCTTGGAAGCTCCCAGCCGCTGGGAATCGAGTTGGTAGTACTCATGAAGAGTTGCTATTTATGCCCTAGATCAGTTTGTTTTAGACAGTAGACCCAGTAGATACAGTTGTTAGTTCAGAGTTCGTAGAGGTATTGTGTTTTTGGAGATTTAATAGAGCACTGTGATACAGTGAGACTGAATGTTTGTATGCATTTTCTGATATTTGAATAAGAGAAGATCCCATTAGTGTTAATCATCTGTTTTGGACTCCATCTGTGTAATCATTTTTCCCATTGCAGGTGAGATGGATTTATTTATCCATTCCACCGGATGATTCGTAGGATCGGTGGAATGGATCTGTATATTAGATTAGATTTCCTTTTTGTTGGTTCTATTTCTATATTTCATGTTTCAGGATCGAAGTGTTGCATGTAGTGACCATTCCTAGCATCCTCATGTGCTAGGGTTTGAAGGATGAGGTGATAGATTGAATCTGTGAACGCAGTAGATCGCTCTGACCCTAAGTCTTTTGTGTGAACTGGCAAAGTTGTTAGGGTTTTGCCTTGCCATGCTCTTGGAGTTTTCACAGAGATACAGGGTTCAAAACAAAGACAAAGGCATGCAAAACATCCATCGGCATGAACATTTATATCGGCGTGAACATTGATATCGGGGTGATCAAAGGCATTGGCACAAGCTTTATTTCTAGCGCCGACGGTGTAAGTCACACCGATAGGTACAAAGGAAGGAAGTCATTGAGGTGACCACTGTGAAGTGTCACTGACAAGGGGGACATCATCATAAGTATCGGCATCGGTAGAAGATTAGTCGCTAACGCCGATGGTGTTAGTCACACCGACGCATAGCGTCAGAAGGTCTATCAGAGAGAGTGGGTTGGAGTCTCAGTGAAGGAAGGAGAACATATCAGTATGATATATGATATCGGAGATAGAGATAAAAGTCTTGCCGAAGGAATAGGTCTTGGCGATGAGTAAATTGGCATCGGCATGAGGTGTAGCATCAGAGAGACTTTTCACGACTAGGCCAATAGGGAAAGTGTTTCTGATAGGCAACCTAAGGTGAAATATCTATATCAGTGTAAGTCTGGGTGATGGACTATATGCATTGGGATGAGTTAGCAGAAACCATAGTGAGAGAAGTATGTCAAGATGACAAGGGCGATTGGTGAGAGTTTTAAAGTAGCTGTTGATAGGCTTTATCCTACCGATAGGCAAAAAGGAGATTCTTTGGCGAGAGGTGGTGAGATATCTTGCCGATAGGAAATAGTATTAGTCATTTGGTGGGTTTAATGGGTTTTCCACCCTGTTTCTAAGCTTTGGCTATGTGGCTCTACAACACTATTGTACCTTTTAAATATCTCAAAATTCTTTTGACTACCATCACATGTGATTCATTGGGTTATGCCTGAAATCTTTTGCCACAAAACATACTGCATGTATTATGACAGGTTTGGTTTGAGTCAGATAAAGTAATCCTCTAATCATAGATCTAGACCTTTTCTAGTCTGCCATGGATGAGTTGTCATCTTTGCTTAACTTACAACTAGTTATCATAGGTGTGCATACTAGTTTAGAGTCTTCCATCCCAAATTTCTTTACCAACTCTTTCACATACTTAGACTGAGAAATGAAGATACCTTTATTTGATTGACTTATTTGCAGACCTAAAAAGAAGTTCATCTCTCCAAACATAGACATTTTGAATTTAGTTTGCATTTCTCCAGCAAAAACTGAGCACATACCTTCATTGTCTCCAAAAATAATATCATCAACAAAAACTACAACAATCAGGGTTTGTTCATCATTGATCTTGAAGTAGAGATTGTTGTCTGTAGTACCTTTATTGAACCCTATATATACCAAGTACCTATCCAATCATGCATACCATATCCTGGGAACTTGTTTTTAATCCATGCAAAGCTTTCTTCAATCTGCATTCCATGTCACCCTGATCTAATGACTGAAATCCTTTCAGTTATTCTATGTAGACTTCCTCTTCCAACTCTGTATTTAAGAAAGCAAACTTCACATCAAAAGCCAAAAAATCCTTATTGCGTCAATCCTTACCACTAGTCCAAAAGTTTCTTCAAAGTCTATTCCTTCAACTTGAGCGTATCCTTTGCATACCAACCTTGCTTTGTTTCTTACCACTTCACCATTCTCATTCATCTTGTTTCTTAAGACCCACTTTGTATCAATTACATTCTTGTCTGATGGTCTAGGAACAAGATCCCAAGTCTAATTCTTCTCTATCTACATCAATTCCTCTTCCATAGCCTTTATCTAATTCTCATCTTTGCAATCTCCATCCACAGTTTTAAGTTTAATCTTGGAAATCAGATAGAAATTTACTTGTTCTTCTGCATCTTTTCTTCTAGTTAAGATCCCTTTACTCTTATCTCCTATGATTTGATCTTCAAAATGACTAATTATTACATATCTTAGATTTTGGTAGCACTTACCAAATCTTGTTCTTCTTCATCTAGGTTGTCTTCACATTGCACCACTTCTAAAACATCTAGATCATCTAACTCATATCCACTTGATTCTATAGACCTTTCCTTACATTCATCAACTTTAACATTTGCACTTTCAATGATCTTATTTAGCCTCTTATTATAGCACCGGTAGGCCTTGCTCTTGGTGGAGTAACCAAGGAAGATTCCTTCATCACATCTAGCATCAAACTTGCCAAAATCTTCTTCTCTTTTGATATAACATTTGCTACCAAAAAATTTGAAATATTTCACAATAGGAACTCTACCATGCCACAATTCATAAGGAGTCTTTGAACTATTACCTTTTACTTGAACTTTGTTTAGGATATATACAATATGTGAATTACCTCACTCCAATATGCTTCTGGAAGATGAGATTCCTTCATCATGGTTCTAGCAACTTATTGAACTGTTCTTTTTTTTCTTTCAACAACTCCATTTTGTTGTGGAGTTCTAGGCGCAAATAGCTGTCTCTTTATTGCATGTTCTTCACAAAATAAATTGCATTCATTTGATGTGAAATCTCCTCCTCTATCAGACCTCAAGCATTTGATTTTCAAATCCGTCTCATTTTCAACCATTGTCTTAAATGCCTTGAATTTATCTAGAGCTTCAGCTTTCTCTTTCAAAAAGGTGACCCAAGTCATTCTAGAATAATCTTCAATGAGCAGCATGAAATACATATCTCCTTGCAAACTTCTTACTCTGGTAGGTCCACACAAATCTGTATGCACTAGCTCAAGTAGTCCTCCAACTGATTGGTCCTTTCTTTTGAAACTTGTTCTTGTCTATTTCCCAAATTGACATTCTTTGCAAATAGGATTAGTAGGCTTCACAAGCTTAGGCAAATCTCTAACAACTTGTGCAGTACTTATCTTCATAATATTATCAAAATTTATGTGACACAATCTTCTATGCCATAACCAACTCTCATTAGTCTAAGTCAACAAGCAATAGTTCTTAGTTCCTTTTAAGTGATAGATATTACCTCTGGTCTTCTTACTAGTTGTAATGACTATTTCGAAGCTTTCCCTGATCTTGCATCCATTGTCCTTGAAGCTTAAATCATAGCCCTTGTCACACATCTTACCCACACTCAAAAGATTGTGCTTCAATCCTTTCACATACAAGACATCTTCAGCATTATGCTTGCCATCAAAAGAAATAGATCATTTCCCACAAATCTTACCAGTTGTATCATTTCCAAACCTAACCAATCCACCATCATATCTTTCCAAACTCACAAACTTACTCTTGTCAACATTCATGTGGTGAGAGCAGCCACTATCAATAACCCATTCATCCTTGTCCTTAATGACTTGAGCAGCCAAAGCACTTTCCACTAGTTTTTCTTCTTTCACACAGCTAGTAGAATTAGTAGACAAGGGATCTTCCTTAATAGCAATAAACAAGCATTCATTTACAGAGGAACTAGCATTATCTAGTTCACCATTATTTGATACTCCATCATCATCAAAATCTTCAACATATTAACACTTCTTTTGGGTCCTAGGCCTGTTCTCATATCTTCTTCTATTTCTTTCAATTCTTTCAGGACATCTAGAAGCAAAATGACCTACTTTGCCATAGAAAAAACATTTGAAAGGTAATTTTCCTTTATACTTATCGGATCCTCTTTGTAGTCTTTCCATGAAGTTGGCTTCAACTTTATCAGACTCATCATCAGATCCTACCTTATACTTTTCTGATCTGGAAGTACTTCTAGGAGTACTGGCTTTGAAGGTCATCTCAACTTTTGGCAGAGCATCACGAAACTCTCTCATTTTAAAAGCAGTAAGCTTACTGAGCAGTTGATCCATATCAACCATTTTTACTTGCATGAATTATTCAATTGCAACTACCTTGTGACAGTAGGACTTAGACAAAGATTTGAGAATTTTCATAACAACTTCCTTTTCATCGAGAGTTCCACCTATGGCTTTTATCCCTGTAACAAGTTCATCAACTCTTTGCATAAAGGATAATATGTTTTCATCATCATTCATCTTCAAACTTTCATATTTCACTTTCAGACTTTGTAACTTGGCTTCCTTCACAGAATCATCTCCTTCATACAGATTTTTCAACTTTTCCCATACCTTATTTGCAGTTTCAAGAGTTACAACTTTCATCAATATTGAGTCGGTAAATGAGCTTAGTAGAGCATCCTTTTCCTTGATATCTATCTCATATTCTTTGGTGTATTATGTTTCTGCAGCTTTCCATACTTTGTAACCAAGAGAAAGAAGATGGCTTTTCATTAAAGCCTTCCAGAGAACATAATTCATTACATCAAAATGTGGCACTTCCTTCTTGTAAGACATTTTGAATCTTCCTCAAGTTGTTAAACTTTCTTTAGAGGAACTTGGCTCTAATACCAATTGTTGATATGCACTGAAGAACTAAGAGGGGGGTGAATTAGTTATCTCAAAAACTTAAACACTTTGTGCAATTAAACATTCATCACTTATCCACAATTATTATGATTTAACAATGGATGCATGAAATCAGAAACTTAATCAAGATACAACATCAAACACAAGAGACACCAGATTTTATGTGGAAAACACCAAGGTGGGGAAAAGCCACGGAGAGGATTAGCTCTTAATATATATTGCAATCTTGAAATAATGATGTTTAGGCTTGGTCACTCCACGGGCCTAAACATACTGGCTTACTACCATGAAGAACAACTAAGTCTAGCAGGCTCACTGCCTCAACCCTAAACCTTGCAAGATTACAATAAAGGCTGTGAAACCCTACTAATGACTTACTGCTAGATTCACTACCACAATCAACACCTTTTTGAAGTACAATAATTCCTCTACCCTGCTCTTCCTCTATTCTACTCTTCCTCTTCTCTGTTCTTCCTCTTCCTCCCTCTACCTCTTCTTTGCTCTTCCTCTTCTTCCCTCTACCTCTTCTCTACTCTTCCTCTTCTTCCCTCTACCTCTTCTCTGCTCTGCCTTTTGGACCTTTCTTATTATCTTTCCATTTTTTCTCAAGGACACTTTTTCCATGACTCAACTACAAGTATTTATACACTACATCAACCTTGGAATGATCATCATGGTTAGCATCACAATCATCAACTATTGGAACAATCTCCAAGGTTGGTATTACAAACATTTACAAAATAGGTCTTAACCTATTACAAATTATGTAAAGGAAGTGAAATGTAGATCATTCCATGCCTTAGCTAGGACTCAAACATGATCTTCCATGCCACAACACTCTTCCACAATCTTCCAGAGATCTCCACAATTACTGGGATTAACCAGGTTGCCCAAGACTAGTTACATGCTACATTGTCTGGGAACATGATTAGGAGACATCCACAAGCACATTATAATCATCAGGAGTAACTGCATGAAACTTAACCACTTTGACCATAGGAATCTTCTCCCCCAAACACATGAACTTCACTGTCTTCAACTGTCATAAAAGAAAGATAGCTTGTGGACCACCAAACCATGAACCATTGCAATTGTAGGCACTTATCATCATCCCAGACTTCCTTCTAGAACTATAGAGAAAAATACTTTATTGCAGAGGAATGCGGAGTGGAATACTTTCTTCTTGTCCAAACTAAACTTACAAAAAAATAGGTTTCACTCTGGTGAACACAACTCACTCAAATCTTCATGTGGAGGGCTCAAACCTAGCATGTAGCAACCTTAGTCATACCTCTAACTTACTCCTAATTCACAAACCACAATCTTCAAGTAGAAATAAGTGTGGAATAGTTTACCAAATTGTTCTTTAGCATACAACTCACTGTCTATACTACACTTCTCTGTAACTTACTTGTTCCTTTTGGAGAGGCTAATTTTCTCAATATCCACAACATACAAGTCTTCTAAACAAGTAATAGAATAAGATACAATTGACACCAATGACAACAAGGATATGTTGACATCAATGACAACACCGATTAGGCACATACTTACAACACCATCTTGGTTTTCCTCTAGCCCCGACAAAGTGAGGGACTCACTTTATCAATAACCCTGGATGTCTGATGCAGGAGCATCCTTGGTTCAAGAGCAATCTTGCATCATCCAAAAAAAACATTTGCATTTTAGTTTGTTTGTAGTTCAGCTTGTTTCTTTTCATTTTCTAGTTCAGTTCAAGCAGTTCATGTTAGATTTAGGATAGACAACTGAGAGGGGGGTGAATCAGTTGTCTAGAACTTTCTTCCAGTTAATCACTTAAATCCTTTTCTTAATTCAGTAGCATAATAATAACTCAATCATGGAAACATAATGCAACAATTCAAGAGTAGAAACACATTAACACATATGACACCAAGATTTTTGACGTGGAAAACCCAGTTAAGGAAAAAAATATGGGGTGACTAACCCAAGATTGTATTCTCTATTAAAAGAATAGAAAGAACAAAATGGCACATGCCAATTAGGGCTCACTACCCAAGCACACTGTTCACAAGAGGCCCACTGGCTATAGGAGACCATTGTCTATAGAATAATAAGTATTACATACTTGAATTGAAGAATAGCATCTTCACCATGCTTGAGTTATTTCCATTTAAGCTCAATACTTCTTCTCTACCTTTCTCTCTACTCCTCTCTACCACACTCTCATCTCCACAAGATGCCTTTGAAATGACTTTATAACTCCTTATTTATACAAGACATCGACTTAGGGATAATTATCCAAGTCGGCATACATTACAGAGCAAATACATAAATACAACATGACTAATTACAAAAAGACTTCATACAAATCAACA
The DNA here is from genome assembly GCA_027924645.1 of Cunninghamia lanceolata. NCBI lineage: Eukaryota > Viridiplantae > Streptophyta > Pinopsida > Cupressales > Cupressaceae > Cunninghamia > Cunninghamia lanceolata. The sequence goes on from BSBN01000389.1 coordinate 9,172,424, forward strand.
CATTGTCGACCACACAGATCTAAGACTTCAATCTTCCTTTAGGAACATGCCATTCTTCATAGAACATCTTCAAGATCATCCGCAAGATGTGTAACTCATCCAGTTGGCCAGACTTATGAAGAACATCATCATCAGGAAGTAATTCTTCAATTACAAGCTCAATCTTCAATGTGGACCACCAACATGAACTGGACACAATCCAAAGACCTCCACAATCTTTCCTGAATCACCAGGAATATCCACTCTACTTCTGCTTACTAGAATCATTCTCTCCTTCATTTGGAACCTTAAGAACGCAGTCTGTCATCACTGTCATATTGGAATAGATGCTTGCAGACCTCCAGACCACGAACCAATTGAGTTTTCAATTCACATTGACTTCCTAAACACTCCACCAAATCCGCAGAACAAGATATCGCATTTACAGATCTCACCAGACCTATCTAAGTCACTCTGTCACCTTTAAACATCTGCCAAAACTAGTTTTTACTTAAGTGGCCATAATTTCTTTAGATCTTCATGTGGACCTCTAAAATCTTTACTAGATCATCTCAAGACACATATCTATAAACCCTATGATGCGCATCCTTTGACCTTCATCTTAGCTGGGATCTTTACCTCATTATCTTCACTATTCTTCTCTATTCCTAATAGGACTAATTTTCTCAATATCCTCAGCATACAGCTCATCCAATCCTTATCATCAATGCAACAAGAGTATGTTGACATCAATGAAAACACTAGTTAGGCCCATACTTGTAACAATCTCCCCCTTTGTCATTGATGGCAACATATGATGTGAAAAAATATTTTAACCATCAAGACAAGAACTTCTCCTCACTAACATAACTCCCCCTATCAACAGCAACCATTCACATGTCTTCTCTTCCTTTACTACTCCCCCTTTGATCAAAAACTACTTGTTTTTCACATGTCTTCTCTCCCCCTTTGACATCAATGGCAAAGGGCACATACTTGCATCACTTCAGAATCATACCAGCTACTCCTCCTAAGTAGCAGCTTCCCATCATCAATCCAGATGACAAGATATGACTATGAGATCCACCGGACTGATGCACATCAGTGCACCTTAATTCAGAACTGGAGGGGTAATAACCCAACTTCTCCCTGAGATACTCCAAAGAGTCCTTAGGTAGAGGTTTAGTAAAAATATCTACAATTTGATCCTTGGAAGGCACAAACTCCAATTTGACTTCATTTTTGCTCACTTGCTCTCTCAAAAAGTGAAACTTGATGCATATATGTTTAGTCTTTGAATGCAACACTGAATTTTTTGATATGTTAATTGCACTTGAATTCTCACAGAAGATTGTGATAGGTTCTTCATACTCCACTTTGATATCTCTTAACATTTACTTCATCCACAATACTTGAGTGCAAATACCTATTGCTGCAATATATTCTGCTTTTGTAGTGGACAAAGATTGAGAGGAACCTCCTGCAACAATATAATGAAAATTGCATGAAATAAAAGAAATAGCAGAACACAGAAGGAATTTATTGATCGCAGGCCACTTCGAGGGGGCAACCTCCTTTAAGCAAGCTCAATACAATAAACTCGTGGATGCCTTCATTGGCCTCAACACGTACTTATATACTAAGTCTAATCTAAACAACTATTACTCCCCATGAATGTGGGATAATACAATATACTCATGGGACGACTTACAAAGCATATGCATCCAACAACAATATACTAATAAAGTAAAGAGAAGGGTTAAACACGGGTTCTTAACATCCCCTCCCTCTTAGAAAAGCTTTGTCCTCAAAGCTTAAGATGTGGAAATTATTGCTGAATCTAAAGGAGTGGTTCTCATGTAGCATCCTCTAGTTGCATTATGTGCCACTGAATTAATACCTCTGTGATGGATCAAGAGCGAAGCTGATGAGTGCACTTGTCAAGGATTGCCTCCAACTCCAAAATGATGGATCCTTTGTTATCCAGTTCTGGTAAAATAGTTTGTGCTCTGATGTTGATGCCAAGAACTTTCTTTAGACAAGAGACATGAAATACTGGATGAACGTGGGAAGGAGGAAGCTCCAATTTATAAGCAACTGACCCAATCTTCTGAAGAACCTTATATGGCCCATAGAACTTTGGAGCTAACTTTTGACACCCTTTGAGTTTCAGGGAGGATTGGTTGTATGGATATAAACGAAGAAAAACCATATCATCTACTTGAAAAGCGCACTCAGAACGGTGCTGATCAGCTTGTTGTTTCATTCGATTTCTTTCCATGTGAAGATTGTCCTACAAAATGTGGAGAATTTGATCTCAGGTTCGGAGAACTGTGTCAACTGCCTAAACTAGTGAAATGCTAGGGGTGTATAGAAGGAGCATTGATGGTGCCTGACCATAGACTGCTTCATATGGAGTCATTTTAGATGTAGTGTGGTAGGAGATATTGTACCACCATTCAACGAGAGGGAGCCACTTTGCCCACTGATGCTGTTGTTCTGAGGTGAAACAACAAAGATAAGTTTCCAAACATTTGTTGATAACTTTAGTTTGAGCATCTATTTGTGGGTGATACCCGAAACTCATCTTCAGTTTGGTGCCAGTGTGGCAAAATAGTTTTGTCCAAAAATGACTGGTGAAAGTGGCATCACGGTCTGAGACAATGGAAGAAGGGATTCCATGAAGATGGAAGATCTAGTCCATGAAAATCTGTACGATGGAGGAGGCAGTATAAGGATGGCTGAGGGCACAAAAATGACTATATTTGGAGAGGCGATCAACCACAACCAAGATAACTGTCTTCCCTCCAGATTTAGGGAGCCCCTCAATGAAATCCATAGAAATATCTATCTAAATCCATGTAGGGATGGGCAAGGGTTCGAGCAATCTAGGAAGGAGTGTCATTTCACCCTTGATTTCCCTTTTCGTTCCCTTCCAAAAGAAGTTACGTCATGCCCGCTCATAAGTTTTGAGGAACCCAGAGTGCCCTGTCGATGGAGAAGCATGGAGTTCATAGAAGACAGCCTGTTGAAGATCTGTGTTCGGGGGAAGCACTAGACGACCCTTGTATCTTAGAGAAGCACCATCCCAAGAGTAATGTGATATAGAAGAAGGGTTCTTAGACAACTGTTGGATGATTTGAGATAATTAAGAGTCATTGACATACCCCTACGAGATAGATTCCAACCAATTTGGAACAAGCATAGAAATAGCTGAAAGAGAAGCTTGGTCATCAAATGTACGAGAAAGAGCATCTGCCACAATATTGTCATTACCCTTCTTGTAAGTGATCTCATAGTCATAACCCATGAGTTTGCTAACCCATTTCTGTTGTGCTGGGGAGGAGACCCATTGTTCCAGGAAATATTTTAGACTCTGGTGATCAGTCTTGATGCAGAAATGATTCCCTAATAGGTATGGCCACCACTTCCATACTTAATGCAAAATAGCCATCATTTCCTTCTCATATGTAGAGAGTACTAAATTCTTACTTGAAAGGGCTTTGCTAGTGAATGCAATGGGATGGTCATCTTGAAGGAGAACAGCACCAAGTCCATTGCTGCAAGCATCACTCTCAATAGTGAAGGTCTTGGAAAAGTCTGGCATAGCTAGAATAGGTGTAATACACATAACTTGTTTTAACTTTTCAAATGCACATGTAGCAGCATGTGTCCATGTAAAAGCATCATTTTTCAACAGAGCTATTAATGGAGCTGCAATCTTCCCATAATCCTTGACAAACTTGCGGTAGTAGCCAATCAGTCACAACAAACCATGGAGGCTCTTGAGTGTCTAAGGATGTAGCCAATTTTTCATGGCATCTATTTTGTCAGGATCCACTCAAACCCCTTGGGATGAAAGAATATGCCCGGGATACTCCACTTCCTCCTACCCAAAAACACATTTAGACTATTTTACATAGAGATGATGATAAGAGAGAAGTTGCAATACAAGATCTAGATGCTAGAGATGCTCAGCCCATGTTTTACTATAGATGAGGATATCATCAAAGAAGACCAGAGTGAATTTCTGCAAGTAGGGCCAAAATATTTTATTCATCAATGCCTAGAATGTGGAAGGAGTATTAGTGAGGCCAAAGGGCATGACCAAAAACTCATAGTGGCCATCATGCATGCGGAAAGCCATATTAGGGATATCATCCTCATGAACCCAAATTTAGTGATACCTAGAATGAAGATCCAACTTGGAGAAAAAATGAGTGCCATGAAGCTCATCAAGAAATTCATCAACAACAGGAATTGGAAACTTATCTTTGATTGTGATGTGATTAAGTGCTCGGAAGTCAATGCAGAGGCACCATGACCCATCTTTTTTCTGGACAAGAAGAACTAGTGAAGAAAAGGAACTGGTACTAGGGCGAATAATACCTTGCTTCAATAAGTCTCAAACGAGCATTTCAATCTCTGTCTTTTGGTGAAATGGGTAGTGATAGGGCCTGATGTTGGGAGGAACACTTCTAGGAAGGAGCTGAATATGATGGTCCTATGGTCTTAATGGTGGCAATCCCACTAGTTCAGCAAAGACACAGACATATCTATCCAAAATTCGTTGTAGATCTAAAGGACTAGTGGAGACCACTGATGGTTGCATCTGAATGGAATGGAACTGAGAGATGACACCATGTGAATTCTTCTTAAGGATATTTTCCATGCAATGTGAACTGATGATACTGGGAGACCCTAGTTGTAAGCCCTTCAATGTGTGTTTTTACCCATTATCTGAAAACTGCTTCCAAAGTTCAGTAAAATCCCATAAGATGGGTCCAAGTGTGCGTAACCATTGAGTGCCCAAAACCACATCACATCCACATAAGGGCAAGGAAAACATGTCAGAGCGCAGGTTATAATCTCCAATAGAGATACGCACATTGCGACACTTCCCTTTGCAAGGTAATGTGCCCCCATTGGCAATCATGAATTCAAAGATGGAGCAAGGATGGACAAAATAATCATCTTGTTTGGCGATCTGAGGGTCAATGAAGTTATGAGTGCTATTAGAATCAATGAGTATTGTCAGAGGGAGCTTCTTGAAGTAACCCTTGACCCACATGGTTTGTGGTGTGGTGAATCCAACTAAAGCATGGAGAGAGATCTCTGGGTCATCTTCCTGAGAAGAAGGGTCAACATGCGGCTGCTGAATGTCAACCTGATCATCTACTGTCTCCTGAGCATCTTCATAAACTTCAGTTGTAGGCAGAGAATCCACATCCAAGAGATACATCTTTTGCTCAACATATCTGTCCCTGAGTGAATTTCTCATCACAATTATAACAAAGCCATTTTTCTCTACATGCCCTAATCTCTGCTTTAGACAAATGCTAGATAGGAGTTGTTCTAGGAGCTGGCGTGATTGGAGGTCTTTGGGAAACCATATTTCTAAATGGAACAAAAGTGGATTTGGAGCATTGTTGAGCTGTGATCTTGTCCTCCACCAACCTAGCCAACCCTAGGGCTTCCATCATTGTGCTGAGATGGAACATTTTAACCTCAGATCAGATTGCATCCTTCAGACCACTGACAAAACAACTCCTAAAAAATTCATCAGACAATCCCTCTGTCTAATTAGCCAGTTTCTCAAATTCAGTCTGATATTCTCTCATAGTGCCAGTTTAGCGAAGTTTAGTGAGTGCCCCTATGAAGTCATCAAAAGCACTAGGGCCAAATCGTTGCAAAATGAGTTTGCAAAAATCTGTCCATTTTGGCTCATCATGAGCCTTGATGTACCAACAGAACCATTGAAGGGCTTCATGTTCCAAATGAAAGGATGCAAGTGGGAATTTGTTGACATCAAAAGTATTATGCAGACTAAAATATTGTTCTACCTGGTATATCGATCCAGTCAGATCATCACCATTAAAGCGGGGAAAATCAAGCTTCGGCCCACTAAAATTGGTGGAAGAAGAGAACCTAGTGTCTGCAGAAGACTCTATCTGCCGACTATTGTTCATGGTTGAATGCTAAAGATTGAGGCCAAGAATTTTTTCATCCAGATCTTAGAGTTTGGTCTTGAGGGTGGCAAGTTCATCCTCCATGTTTTTTGCTCCTACATAAATCACAACCATAACTAGGATTTTTTTTTGGGGGGAATGGGTAGAAAAACAAAAAATAGAAACTTTTTTAGTAAAGGAAAATTTGGATTTGGGAAAAACTCGGATGGGCAATTGGTGTTTGACTAGGGTTTGGACACTTTCTGAGGGACAGGGAAGTAGAAAATGGGGATTTCAAAAGCGGGGTGAAAGAATGAGAAAATTTGTCCAAGAAGGACAAAGAAGCAAAAATAGGAAATGAACACTGTGGCAAAATTTGAAGGTGCTTAGGTGAGGATCGGAGAAGTTATGGCAAACCTTAAAAATAGACAAATGTGGGATTTCTTGCTTCAATAAGTGGAATTTGGTATATGGTCCTCAAGGAAGGAAATATGCAGAATGGAATTTCAGGGGTTCCAGTGAATTTTCAAAGGAAACGAAGTGAAAGTAAGGAAGATATGGCAAAAAATAGAATTTTTTTCTTTCTGGAAATGATCTACAACGGGATCTACAATAGTGCTGGACAGATTCAATTGGTGATTTGTCAGCTGGTAATAGATTTGGACCCCAGGTAAGTTCAACTTCCTAAAGGTTCAGGGGATTCACTCGGATACCAATGCTATCTAATAGCTTACGTATTGGGGCAGTACCCCTCACTCCATGGCTCAGGTAAAACTGATAACCACTTTGTCACAAACGATAGCTCTTGGTTTACCTCACAGATGGGAACTAGTCAATCAGGTAGGGGTCATTGCCCTTTTCATTGGTAGGTCCTCTCAATGGGCTAGCTACTTTAGGGTTCTTGTGGTACTCCTCACAATGAGTTTTAGGGCTATGCCCAGGCACTTCCCACAGTTAAGCAGATAGGGATTATTCCCTGATCCAAACCTGTAATTAAAATGAACAATACAATACAAGGAAAAAATAACTACTGCAATAATCACAGCACCTGGAGGCTACTGCAAAAAAAATTTGGCAGAAATTCCACCCAGCGAGCCCAAGAAAGCGCTCTGATACCAGATGAGAGGAACCTCTTGCAACAGTATAATGAAAATTGCACAAAATAATAGAAATAGCAGAACACATAAGGAATTTACTGATTGCAGACCACTTCGAGGGGGCAACCTCCTTTGAGCAAGCTCAATACAATAAACTTGTGGATGCCTTCATTGGCCTCAACACATACTTATATACTAAGTCTAATCTAAACAACTATTACTCCCCATGAATGTGGGATAATACAATATACTCATGGGATGACTTATAAATCATATGCATCCAATAACAATATACTAATAAAGTAAAGAGAAGGGTTAACCATAGGTTCTTAACAAAGATATTGCCTCTTGTTTCTTGCTCAGCCAAGAAACCAATCTCTTCCCCAAAAAGAATGCTCCACCACTGGTGCTCTTCTAGTCATCCACATCTCCTACCCAATCTGCATCTATATATGCATAAAGAAAGAAATCATGATCTCGAGGATACCACAAACCATACTCAACTATCCCTTTTAGATATCTAAAAATCCTCTTGATTGCCATGACATGAGATTCTCTAGGATCAGCTTGGAATCTAGCAAAAAGACCAATAGCATTCATAATGTCAGGTCTAGTTTGAGTGAGATACAATAATCCTCCAATCATTGACCTATACTTTTTCTTATCAGCCTTAGGAGATTCATCATCTTTGCTCAATTTACATCTGGTTGCCATGGGAGTACTCATTGGTTTTGAGTCTTCCATCCCAAATTTCTTCAATAATTCTTTCACATATTTGATCTAAGAAATGAAGATTCCTTTCTTTGTTTGAATGATTTGTAGACCCAAGAAGAAATTTATTTCCCCAAACATCGACATCTCAAATTCACTTTTCATTTGATTTGCAAAAGTTTTGCACATACTAACTCTTCCTCTAAAAATGATATCATCAACAAACACTTCAACAATCAAGATATTTTCATGATTAATTTTGAAGTACAAGTTACTGTCAATAGTACCTTTGTTGAAACCAATCTTCAAAAGATGCTTATCCAATCTTTCATACTAAGCTCTTGGGGCTTGCTTGAGTCCATACAGTGCTTTCTTCAACTTGTAGACCATATCACCATGATCAGACAATTGAAATCCATCTGGTTGCTCAATGTAAACTTCTTCTTCCAAGTCACCATTTAGGAAGGCAGACTTGACATCCATATGATATACTTTGAAGTCCTTGAAGGCAGCAAAGGCAAGAAATAACCTGACTGCTTCAATTCTTGCTACCAGAGCAAAAGTTTCTTCAAAATCAACTCTTTCTACTTGAGAGTAACCCTTGCAGACCAATCTGACTTTGTTTTTGACTACTTCACCATCTTCATTCAGTTTATTCTAGAATACCCATTTGGTTCCAATCACATTCTTGTTTCTAGGTCTGGGAACAAGATCCCAAGTGTGATTTTTCTCAATTTGCATCAGCTCTTCCTCCATTGCTTTAGTCCATCTTTCATCATTGCATGCTTCATTTATTGACTTTGGTTCAATCTTTGAAATTAGACAATAGTCTTCTAAGTCTTTAGTAATCTTTCTTCTTATTTGAATACCTTTGCTTTTATCACCTATGATCTGATCTTCAGAGTGATTCAGTCTTACATACTTGGGAATTTTGAGACTTTCTTGCACTTCTATTTCTTGAGCAGGTTCATTCAAACTCATCTCTTCTTCCTGATTCACTGGATCAGTCTAAATCTAAATTTTAGAAGGGGCTTGGACTCCTTGAATCAAAATATCATTCTGATCATCTTCATCATATTCATAAAACCTTGAGGGTTTTTCAATACCTTCATCAACCTTCACATTCGTACTTTCTATAATATTTCTCAATCTCTTGTTATAACACTGGTATGCTTTGCTTTGAGTAGAATAACCCAAGAATACTCCATCACTTCTAGCATCAAATTTGCCTAGATCTTCATCTCTGTTAATGTAACATTTGCTACCAAAGACTGAAATATCTCATAGTGAGACTGATGCCAAACCAGGGTTCATAAGGAGTCTTACCAGTATTACTTCTGATTTGTACTTGATTAAGAGTATAGACTACAGTGCTTATAGCTTCTCTCTAGTAGATCTGAGGAACATTTGCTTCCATCATCATGGTTCTAGACAGTTTCTAGATGGTTTGGTTCTTTCTCTCCACTACTCCATTCTGCTGTGGAGTCCTTGGAGCAAACAATTGTCTTTTTATTCCATGTTTCTCATCGAATTCTATGAACTCACCAAATGTGAATTCTTCACCTCTATCAAACCTCATACATTTTATGTTCAAACTAATTTCATTTTCTACCATAGACTTGAATATTTTGAATTTCTCCAAAGCTTCTGATTTCTCTCTCAAAAAAGTCACCCACATCATCTGAGAGTAGTCATCAATTAATAGCATGAAGTATCTATCACCTTACACACTCCTGATTCTTGCTAGACCAGATAGATCAATATGAACTAAGTCCAATAATCCAGTAGAAGATTGTTCCTTACTTTTGAATGTGACTTTGCTCTACTTACCCAACTGACATTCTTTGCACAAACTATTAGTAGGTTTCACCAGTCTCAGAAGATCTCTCACAACCTGGGTGTTGCTTATCTTGATGATATTATCAAAATTCACATGACACATTCTTCTATGACACAACCATCTCTGATTAATTTGAACAAATAAACAACTTTTACTAGTACCAACCAAGTGGAAGATATTACCTTTTGTTTGAGTACCAGATGCAATCTCTATTCTAAAACTTTCAAAGATCTTGCATTTTCCTTTCTTGAATCAGAGATCATAGCCTTTATCCACCAATTGTCCAACATTGAGAAGATTATGCTTCAGACCTTCAACATATAGTACATTACTTTTTTTTTCTTTCCATCAAAAGAAATGGTTCCTCTACCTCTGATTCTGCCAACAGAATTATCACCAAATTTTATCACTCCTCCTTCATACCTTTCTAAATCTATGAAATTATTTGTCACCTATCATATGGTGAGAGCATCCACTATCAATGACCCAATCATCCTTTTCTTCAACTTGAGCAGCCAAAGCTCTTTCTACAATTTTATGAATGACAGATTCAGAGGACATTGGATCTTCTTCCTTGATGGTAATAAACACCTAGTCACTTCCAGATTTGTTTCCTATCTCTAATTCATCATTTATTACTCCTTCTTCATCATCTTCATGGACATAGTAACATTTCTTTTGGAACCTTGATCTATTAGGATTTGGCCTTGAAAATCTTTCCAGACACCTTGAGGCAAAATGACCAATCTTATTGTAGTTAAAAATTTTAAAAGGCAATTTCCCTTCATACTTATCGGATCCTCTTGGAAGTCTTTTTGCAATAAGGGCTTCAAGTTGAGTTGCTTCTGCTTCATCTTCTTCTAGGTCTTTTCTTTCTTTTTCATCCCATGATAGTTTCTGTGAAGAGTTCTCTCCTGGATCAAACTTTTATTTTCCTTTTACAGAGGCACTAGCTTTGAATGCAGATTCAGTCTTAGGGGGGCATCTCCAAATTCGGTCAATTCAAATGCAGCCAATTTACCAACCAATTGATCTCTTGTGATAACTGAATAGGATCTGAATTCTTCAATAGCAGTAACCTTGTATTTGTAAGAATCAGGAAGAGATTTGAGAAATTTGCCAACAATCTCATCTTCATCCAAAATTTCACCAACACATCTAATGCCACAAACAAGCTCATTTACTCTTGGCATAAATGTGGTGATATTTTCATCTTCTCTCATCCTCAAGTTTTCAAATTTTCCTTTCAGACTCTGTAGCTTGGCACATTTAATATACTTGTCTCCTTCATGCAGAAGTTCCAATTTTTGCCAAATCTCATATGCAATTTTTAGATCAACAACATTTGTTAGCTTTGAATCAGATAAGGCACTTAGAAGAGCTTCTTTAGTCCACAGATTGTTTTTAGCATCTCTAATTTCATCTATGGTACTCGGACCATTCTGTGGAGGAACATACTTCTTTGAAGTCATGATCCAATACTACATTCCCATACATTGTAAGTGGCAATCCATGCGAGTTTTCCAAAGAGTGAAATTGGTTCCATCAAACCTCAGACTATCCTTCTTGTAGGACGATATCCTAGATCTCCTCAAGCGGTTAAGCTCCTTTTAGAGGAACTTAGCTCTGATACCAATTGTTATATTTAGGATAGACAACTAAGAGGGGGGGAATCAGTTGTCCAAAACTTTCTTCCAATTAATCACTTAAATCATTTTCTTAATTTAGTAGCATAATAATAAATCAATCATGGAAACATAATGCAACAATTCAAGACCAGAAACACAATAACACATATGACACCAAGATTTTTGACATGGAAAACCTGGTTAAGGGAAAAACCATGGGGTGACTAACCCAAGATTGTATTCTCTATTAAAAGAATAGGAAGAATAAAATGGCACATGCCAATTAGGGCTCACTGCCTGAGCACACTACTCACAAGAGGCCCAATACCTACAGGAGACACATTATCTATAGAATGATAAGTATTACATACTTAAACTAAAGAATAGCATCTTCACCATGCTTGAGTCAGTTCCATTTAAGCTCAATACTTCTACTTTTACTTTCGCTCTGCTCCTCTCTACCACACTCTCATCTCCACAAGATGCCTTTGAAATGACTTTACAACTCCTTATTTATACAAGACATCGACTTAGGGATAATCATCTAAGTCATCATACATTACAGAGCAAATACATAAATACAACATGACTAATTACAAAAATACTTCATGTGGATCAACACATTGTCGGCCACATAGATCTGAGACTTCAATCTTCCTTTAGGAACATGCCATTCTTCACAAAACATCTTCAAGATCATCTGCAGGATGTGTAACTCATCCGGTCGGCTAGACTTAGGAAGAACATCATCATCCAGAAGTAATTCTTAAATTACAAGCTCAATCTTCAATGCGGACTACCAAAATGAGTTGGACACAATCCAAAGACCTCCACAAGCTTGCCTAAATCACCAGGAACATCCACTCTACTTTTGCTTACTGAAATCATTCTCTCCTTCATCTAGAACCTTAAGAACACAGTCTGTCATCACTGTCATATTGGAATAGATGCTTGCGGACCTCCAGACCATGAACCAATTGAGTTGTCAATTCACATTGACTTCCTAAACACTCCACCAAATCCACAGAATAAGATATTGTATTTATGGATCTCACCAGACCTATCTGAGTTGCTTTGTCACCTCTGAACATCTGCCAGAACTAGTTTTTACTTAAGTGGCCATAACTTCTTTAGATCTTCATGCAGACCTCTAAAATCTTTATTGGATCATCTTAAGACACATATCTACAAACCCTTTGATGTGCATCCTCTGACCTTCATCTTAGCTGGGATCTTTACCTCACTATCTTCACTGTTCTTCTCTGTTCCTAATAGGACTAATTTCCTCAATATCCTCAACATATAGCTCATCCAATCCTTATCATCAATTCAATAGTAGTATGTTGACATCAATGACAACACTAGTTAGGCACATACTTGCAACAGTTTAGTCAGTAGCAGTTTTTCTATTTTGGTTTGCATTCTACTGCAGTTGTATTTCACATCTTGCGGAGCTAGACTTAGCATCTACATTCATCCATCTACATCATATCCAATTTGCAAAGCATTGGATCAAGAACCAAAAAGTTATTACTATTAGAAGATCAACTCTTTTCTCATAATAGAGCATCCTGATAGTCTCAGACAGTCAGCTGAAAGAGAAGACTTGTAGAGCATTTCCCAATCCGTGGAGCCAAATGACACATCTTTCATTGATCTTTAGTTCCTGGCTAAACTTCCCTGAGATCCACACATCATTCCATGCATTTGCAGAGGAATTTTTTATGATTAGGTCTGACCTATTCATGTACACACATTGCAGCTCTTCATTGGAGTTTGTGATCTTCCTTGGCCAAAGCAGAGGAATCTATTGATCCAGAGATGATATATATTGATGTATTAGATCTCTAGGAAAATAGTTATTAAGTTGATCATACTAGAGATAGTTCTTAGTTTAGATTTTGTATGAAGGAGCTTCAAAGCTATATCTTGTGTATATTCTAGAATTCTGAAGTCAGGCCTGTGAGCCCTAATTGTAAGCCCAGATGTTGTTGGCCAGTTTGTATTTGAATTCTATAATATATTGAATCGCTGAATCTTCATTTGTTTCATAATTTGAGTCATTTCCATTGTGTTTTCTCTTTTTGCATGGTTAGAATAGTTCATTTAGTGATCCCTCCTACCATGACTACACCATAATGCTCCTAGTATTTTTGAGAATTCTTCCATAGAGGGATCTATTTGTGGAGGTTGTGGAGTAGATACAAATGTTTCTTGAGAAGGTGTTCCTTGCACTATTTTAGTTTGCAATCACGGAGTTCCTATATTTAATCTCTCTAATCTCCTTACACTCAGTGTGGTTGATCTCATTTGTAGTGGTTCATGGGGTAGGATCGCTCTTCTTCTGCTAGGTATCTTGTTTTTATTAGGATTTTAAGCATGTGCCACCTAGGAATGTTCTTGTGTGTGTACCACCATCTTGCAATGCTATATATTAGTGTGTGTTGAAGGGCATCTATTCTCAAGTCTTCTCTATCAAATGTTCTTTCCATCTTGTCCAAATATGTATTTAAGTTGCCTACCCCTGAATATCTTGGTAACTTGATGTGTTATATTCCCTATGAAATATGGTTTATATGTCTTGAGATTTTTAGATTGTATAGTGGTTACTTGGAGTAGATGAGGATGATATTATTTGTGTTGTATTATTTTTATCTGTGGTAGTATGCGGTATGTTTTTCGGGTTCTTTGTATTCAATATGTTTTTCCAGGTTCGGTTTATTGCAAAAAATTTCTTGGTCGTTCTTATTTTCCAGGATTGTAATTATCTTTCATCCCATAGTCAAGCATTCAAGAATCTTCATTGTCTATTCACTCTCATTACTACTTGCAATGCATATCTCCCCTTCCAAGGTAGGTTCTTCCATTGGTTCAGGTCTTAGTAGTTTCCCTAATGAGTAAATTGTTTTGGGTTCTGCATCACTATATTGTTACTGCAACATTTCCTCTATGTATGTTTTGTGCATGTGTACAACTAGGGGTATGTGTATTATCTTATCTTCATTTGCAAAAGATAGTTCTTCTTTCCTGGAATCTATAATTCTATTAGCATTCACAAACTATTGTAATCCTAATAATGCATTGAAAGTATCAAATGGTTCTTTCATTTCTATGATCTTGAAGTTTACTACTTGTTTTATCCCTAATATGTTGACTTCTACATTTCTCCAGTTCCCCATGGTCCCTAAAGATGACCTGTCTACTAAACTAATGGTGTAAGGTGTTTCATGTAGTTTTGGGTATCCTAGTCATTCCCATATCCTTTTGGGCATCATATTGACATATGCTCCTAGGTCAATCGTTACTTGTTTAATTTTTTTATGGTTTATGTGCATGTCAATCATCAGAGGTTTAGTTTTCCAAGATTTGGATGTTTTTATCATCTTGTGTATTTGATGTTTTGGAAGTTCTTGTTTATTTGGAATACTATTTCATTTTTTCAATAATGTTATTTTATTCTGCTAATGTTGCTAGTTGTTTTAATGTTGTAGATTATTTCTCTGAGAAGTAGGCTTTATCATATAATTCATTTTGTTGTTCCTTGCTAATGTTCTTCCTCACTTCTTCCACAATTTTGTCATGTTTGTATTTTGTTGGGAAGAAATCTTCCTCTTCTATCTCATCCTCATCATTCTCTCTCTGACTCATTTATTGTGTATCTTGATTTTGTGGTATATGTTCCTTTTCTTGTTATTATCGTAGAATTATTTTATTTTTATATTCTACCAAAACTTTTTGTTTTAGTTTCTACTTTTTCTCTTAATATTCTTTTTCTATTGTTAAATTGTTCATCATCAATATCAATGGTGTCTTCTTTATGACATCTTCTTGCTTCTTGCGGTACATTTTTGGGTACTTTAATCATTATCATTGCCCATCTATTTAACTCATTACTCTTTGATTAGGGTGGAGCATTCTTAAAATATTGTTTTTCTCTTTCACAAGTAAATAGGTCATGTTTTGTGTCTCTACAACATCTGCATTCCTTCTTTTTATCTGACCAACACTCATTGGTATAGTTTCCATATTTATTGCATTTATAGCAGGTAGCATCATCTCTTCTTTTTCAGCCTCTACCTTTACCTCTTCCACCTCTATAGTTATTGTAGTATTCTCTATCCTTAGTTGGGTAATTGTTTGGATACCCTATCTGATTCTTTGGATGTATGTTCTGGATTGTATTAATATTTCTCTAGTTTTTCTAGTTGGGTGTTGTGTACCCATGATCTTGTGCATAATGAGATCTATCTACCAATCCTTTAACATAGACCATCTCTTGATCTATTATTCTTTTATTGTTGCAATGACTATTGCACAATGATTCATGTTCTTCTTCTTCACCTCTAATCCTAAATAGCAGGGAAGGGTAATCATCAATTTTATGGTTACCCCACTCTCCACATATTCTACAATAGACATTTTGTGTCTTTCTTGGGACTACTCTTAGGTATACACTCAATGTGGTAGCTCTCTTATCTCCCTTGAGCATCAAACATTTGTTCCTTATATGACCTCCTTTAGAGCAATATGTGCACTAGATATTTTCACTTTGTTGTTGGGAATTAAGGTGTCTCAACCTTGGTAATTCCTTGTATTATTTCATTATATTTATTTATTTATTGCCTATTGTGTAATTAGGATGCAGATCCTATGTTGTCATCTTGTGGGAGTTGGAACAATGATGTGTCATCCTACATGGCAGACGACCACATGTAAATTTGTCCTCACATGAGGAGATAGGCATCCCACTTAGTGGTAGGAATATTTTTCCATGTGTTGGCATCTTGACTTGTGTGTAAGGGGATATTGACCAAAACAGTCATGACAGATTCCTATTACAGTTCTATGACATGTAAGAGTTTCAAATAGAATAATCTATGACATGTGAAGACATGTGTCGAGAAGCAACTTGGAAGAAGGCATCTTTGGGCGCCCCAAGGTGGATTATGACATGTTGTAAGAGAATATTCTATTTATAGCCTATGTATGATAGATTCTCTTACAGCTATAAGTTATGATAGCTATGACAGATTCTATGATGATTGTAAGAGTCGTAAGAGCATTTGTCATTGCCCATTTTGGGAATAGGTGACCTCTTTGGAATGGGGTGACTTGACAAGTGTCAAGAACATCCTACAGTGTTGGACAAGTGTCCATAGGCATGGGTTTTGGCCCATGAGGCCATGTTGGATGCCCATCTCAATGTGGAGCCATTTTTGCCTTGTATATTTTATATAAACAAGTGCTTTGGAGAGGTGATTCATTATGTGATTGACAGGTACTGTTATGCTACTAGATCATCTCCAGATATGAGTTTCGAAGACTCCTACAAGAGCATTAGCTCTGTGATTGTATTTTAACCTTCATTGTTTATGGAATACATTTGAGCTTTGTTTTGGAGTGTGGGGTTTTTCACCCGTAAGGGTTTTTCCCACGTATATCTTGTGTCTCTATTCTTCTGTCTTACATTCTTATGTATGTGTTTGTTGCAATATCTCTGTTAGTGGGTTAACATAGTTGTAACTATAAAGATTAAAATAAATTTGCACTCATCTCTCCTCATTAGATTAGTGTAGGAAGCGATTTTCACACACCTAGCTTCCTTTCAGTTGGTATCAGAGCTTGATCACCTTTGGTCCTAGTTCTTGGGTAGGGGTTTTTTGAGCTAATCTTAGGTTGAGTGGGAGCTTTGTGCAGAGCATTCTGTAATCTTGTTGCAGGAAAGAGATGGTAGGCACATTCAGAAGATTAGAGGTGGATAAATTCAATGGCACTAATTTCAAGTTGTGGAAACTCAAGATGGAAGATCTACTTGTTGATCATGACCTATGGGAAACCGTATCCAGTGTAAAACCTATGACAATGTCACAAGCTGATTGGGACCTCAAAGATTAGAAGGTTAAGGGTCTCATAACACTCTATCTAGCTGACTCTATCCTGTTGAATGTCCATGAGGAGAAGAGCACAAAAGACCTTTGGAAGAAGCTGGGTGATGCTAATCAGGCCAAGTCCTTGGTGAACAAGCTTTTTTTCTAAAAACGAAGTTGTTTGCTCTGAAGATGGAAGAGAGAGGATCTGTTGCAAACCATATGAATGCTTTCAACATGATTGTTGCACAGTTGACATCTGTAGGTGTGAAAATGGAGGAGGATTGGTGTATGACCCTAATATATTCTTTACCAGATTCGTGGGATCATCTTGTCATGGCCAGCGGAAGCACCACTACCACCTTCAAGATGGAAGATGTGGTGTCTTCATTGTTATCAAAAGAAATGTAGAGAAAGACATCTGAGTTGGCCAAAGAAGCTCTTACAGTTTGTGGAAGACCCAAAGAGAAAGGGAAGAAGAAGGAAAAGAAAGGTGAAAAGGGTAGATCCAAATCTTCTAGAAAGTCCAAGGCTCTCTATTGGAGCTGTGGAAAATCTGGGCATTTCTGAAAGGAATGCAAAGAAGAAAAGAAAAAGAAAAAGAAGACTGCCCCAGATTCAGATTCTGACAAGTCACAAGATGATGATGATGCTTTCATTGTATCCCTGACCACCCATGCATCTGATGATGTGTGGTTGATAGATTCTGGTGCATCATTCCACATGACCTCGTATCGAAGCTGGTTCACAAAGTATGAAGAATTCGATGGTCGAAGGGTGTACCTGGGTGACGACTCTCATTTGAAGATTGTTGGTCGTGGAAGAGTCTCAATCTGATTCCCTGATGGATGAGTGAAGGGGATCATTGGCATTATGCACATCCCAGGCTTGGCACATAACCTACTTTTTGTAAGTATGTCAAATGATGCAGGTGTGCAAGTTGTCTTTTCGAAGGATGGATGCATGATAACTAGAGGATCTATAGTGCTTGCGAAGGGTACTCAGAGAGGTACTCTGTTTCAACTAGAGGCATGCACTTCACAGTGTAATAGTTCTTCTAACTTGAAGAAAAGAGCTGCAATCACTTCATCCCCACCATCTGAATGAGTAGTGAAGAAATATGTTGTAACACTTTCTGATAGTAGTGCACATGCTTTAGAAGTTAAGCTTCCTGCTGAAAAGACTATGTTATGGCATTTGAGATATGGCCACATTGGTGAGAAGGGTCTTAGAACCCTAAAAAATAAAAACCTCGTTGAGGGGTTAAATGATTGTAATCTCAAGTTTGACTTTTGCGAACATTGTGTATATGGAAAGCAAAACCGTGTTCAGTTTTACTCTAGTTCTCACAAGTCTTCTGGTGTTTTGGATCTTATTCATTATGATGTGTTTGGTCCAGTTAATGTTCCTTCAATTTCCAAATCTATATATTTTGTATCTTTCATAGATGATTACAGTAGAAGGACATGGGTTTATTTTATTAGAATCAAGACTGAAATCTTTAATTGGTTTAAAGAGTTTAAATCCTTTGCTGAAAATTAGACTAGTAAAAAGATTAAGTGTTTGAGAACTGACAATGGTGGTGAGTTTTGTTCGACAGAGTTTGATAAGTTCTATAAAGAGAAAGGGATTGAAAGACATAAGACAACTCCATACACCTCACAGCAAAATGGAGTTGCAGAGAGGATGAACAGGACACTGATGGAGAAGGCTAGGAGTATGCTTAGTGGAGCAAGCCTCGAACAAAAGTTTTGGGCTGAAGCTGTTGCCACTACTTGCTACCTGGTAAACAGGTCTCCTACATCAACCCTTGTTGGTAAGACACCTATATGGAGGTGTGGTCTAGTAAGAAGCCTTCAGTTAGACATTTTCGTGTTTTTGGTTGTGAGGCATATGGACATGTGCCAAGGGAGAAATGGTCTAAATTGGAGAACAAAGTTGTTAAGTGTATTTTCATTGGCTATGGTATCGGTGTGAAAGGATACAAGCTTTGGGATCCTGTGGCTAAAAAAGTCTTGTATACTAGAAGTGTTATCTTCAGAGAGATCAAAATCCGATCATTGTATGTATTACAAGTTTGACAATGATCGCATTCTCATTATTGCATTGTATGTTGACGATATGATGTTGATTGGGAATGGTGAGAATATGATTTCTAATTTGAAGTCTCAATTGTCAGCACAGTTTGAGATGAAAAATCTAGGGGCAGCCAGGTACATTCTAGGAATGGAAATCATAAGAGACAAAGCTAACATAAAACTTTGGTTAAGTCAGAGGAAGTATGTGAAGACTATGTTGGATAGGTTCAGCATGGCAGATTGCAGACCATTGTGTGTTCCTATTTCTTTGGGGACAAAGTTGTCTGTTAATGATTGTCCAAAATCTCCTAGTGAGGTGGACATGAGCATAGTACCTTATGCTAGTGATGTTGGCAGTTTGATGTATACTATGGTCTGCACAAGACCAGACATTGCCCAAGCAATGGGAGTCCTTAGTTGATTTATGGCTAATCCTGGATGGGTACATTGGGATGCAGTTAAGTGAGTGTTTAGATATTTGAGCGGTACTTCTGAGTATTCCATATGCTATCACAGTAATGCTACAAGACCTCTGTATTTAGTTTGTATTCATGGATTTGTGGATTATGATTGGGTAGGTGACATTGACAGCAAGAGATCCACTAGTGCCTATGTGTTCACTATGTTTGGTGGTGCAATTAGTTGGATGTGTGAGCGACAACCTGTGGTTTCTTTGTCCATGAAAGAAGCTAAGTATATGGCAGCAACTCATGCTTGCAAGGAAGCCATTTGGATTAAGTGATTGTGTTCAGTTATTGGTGTTGATGCCAGACAGATTATGATTTGTTGTGACAGTCAGAGTGCGATTTGCCTAGCAAAGAATCCAACTTTCCATGCTAGAACAAAGCATATTGATGTACAATTTCACTTCGTGCGAGACATGGTAGAGGATGGGTAGGTGAATTTGGAGAAGGTAGATACTTTGAAGAATGTTGTAGATGTATTGATGAAACCAGTGGGCACAGAGAAGTTCAGATGGTGTTTGGAGTCTATGGGCCTCTCGGCCTATAGCAGTTAAATCTTGTTAATTCTATTGGCTCTTACAAGGTGTTCGACAAGTGGGAGAATGTTGGGAATTAAGGTATCTCAACCTTGGTAATTCATTGTATTATTTCATTGTATTTATTTATTTCCTATCGTGTAATTAAGATGCAAATCCTATGTTGTCATCTTGTGGGAGTTGGCACGGTGATGTGTCATCCTACATGACCAATGACCACATGTAAATTTGTCTTCACATGAGGAGATAGGCATCCCACTTAGTGGTAGGAATATTTTTCCATGCGTCGGCATCTTGACTTGTGTGTAAGGGAATATTGACCGAAACGGTCATGATAGATTCCTATGACAGTTCTATGACATGTGAGAGTTAGAAATAGAAGAATCTATGATAGGTGAAGACATGTGTCGAGAAGCATCTTGGAAGAAGGCATATTTGGGTACCCCAAGGTGGGTTATGGCATGTTGTAAGAGAATATGCTATTTATAGCCCGTGTATGACAAATTCTCTTACAGCTATAAGTTATGACAGCTATGACAGATTCTATGGAAGTTGTAAGAATCGTAAGAGCATTTGTCATTGCCCATTTTGGGAATAGGCGACCTCTTTGGGATGGGATGACTTGACAAGTGTTAGGAACATCCTACAGTGTTGGACAAGTGTCCATAGGCATGGGTTTTGGGCCATGAGGCCATGTTGGACGCCCATCTCAATGTGGAGCCATTTTTGCCTTATATATTCTATATAAATAGGTGCTTTGGAGAGGTGATGCATTATGTGATTGACAGGTACTATTATGTTGCCAGATCATCTCCAGATATAAGTGTCAAAGACTCCTGCAAGAGCATTGGCTCTATAACTATATTGTAACCTTCATTGTTTATGGAATACATTTGAGCTGTGTTTTGGAGTGTGGGGTTTGTTAGGTCTCAAAAATACAGGTTGTTAACCCTAAGAGGTTGCCAGGCTCTCTTGACATTTTTAGCTAACTGACACAGGGTAGATATGGCTAAACCCCCTTCACTTTAGGCTCTGCCAAACCTAGGCGGGTAAACCTCTAATTAATAAAGCAGATAAAGAGATGATCACTACTTTGATCAGAATTAATCTAACTATTGATAATGGCACAAATTATAAAACAGATGAAAAGACAAGAAGTTAATTCTAAATGATCTAAATTGTAATGCTAAAACAATAATGCAATCTAATTAAGTAAATCTAAAGTGAATTTGTATAAGTGATAATGAAAACACTAGACTAGTGCCTCATTGAATATAGAGTCAGTATGATCATGAAATAAATGACTGTTTGTTTGGTAAAAACTCAAACTATCTGGCATGAAATAATAGGTATGTAACTTGTACAACCCTGCAAGGAAATAGTTAATATTCCATACTTATATTAAATCAAATTACCTGCATTCATCTAAAAGGATTTAATCCCTCTTTGAAAGAACCTATCAGGATAATACTGCAATTGTAACAGATTTATCAAAAAATTGGAGACATAATACAAACCCTAACTATATGACTCTTCTTACAGATCCCTGACAATGTCTTCACAGTTACTATGATAGATTTAAAGAATTTAATTCTAAAAGTAGAAACTAGTTAATCTTATCACACTATAACAGCAAATGTGCATAGACAACTTGAAGATATACTTGATAACTCAAATTGAATAATAGAGAAAACTTTGAAAGGAGACAGTCATATAATTGAATAAATTAAACAGATAGTTGATACCGAAATCTACAGTTACTGCTTCATGTTCATAGACTTGACTTCATCAGAGAATGCTTGCACATGGTCTACTAGAAATAAAATATATTAAAAGTGAACTAGCATTGATGTTCAAATCTAATCTATAGTATCCCCTGTTCTATTCTGTAACCTCTCCCTCTTCTATCCCCTTATTCTGGTCTTGGTCATCTCTTATAAAGAGAGGCATACAAGCTTTAGAACAGTTACAATAGTTGTGACGGTTGATAACCGAACAACAATATTTGTTCTAATAAAATAGATTCAAGAAATTTAATACTCGCCATTAATCATCAAATGGATAACCATTTCAAGGTCAAAACAAAGATCTTTAACTGTAGTTCTGCTTATATTCCTTCGAGGGTTTCTTTATTATTCCTGAAAAGACCAGATAAAACACAAATTAATCTCTGATCAAATGATCAAAACAAATTTATTTAAACATATGTATTTACTCAGATAATTACTTCCCTTATCGATAATTTATCAATTCCTCAAGATCCTTTCATGGGTGTTTTTATAACTTGATCCCCACTGTGTATATCCTGCAAAAAACCCATATTTCAAATGTCAGAAGAATATCTTAACCATTCATATTTTAATGTCATTTTAGGGTTTCTGTATTTTGTATTGGCAAGACACCTTAGGATCTACCCAAAAATAGGGGCGATTATCATCAGCTAGACCTCCTACATCACTGTAAGAATAACATTCTTCCCCGATCTATTGAGTGTCACCAATATAATTTTTGGTGAGAATCTTGTCAATGGACATAACCTTTGTTATCATTGGGATAAGATATAGTGTCGGGATAACATATTTCACGTGACCTAATAGTAGTTGTTTCCCCGATCATCTATCTCGTTCTTTATCGGAATGACTTTCACAACATGTCCCCGACATTGTTGTGAGTTTTATTTCGGCCGAACTCACCAACTTTATTCTAATTCATTGTATCTTGCTGATGGTTCTTTGTACGCTTGGTGAGACTCATTAATAGCTTCGTCCATCGATATAGCTTATACTATCAGGGTAATCTTCGGAGTATTATCTGATATACTTTCCTTACGCCGATAATCATTATTATCGATTTATCCAGTATGACCGCTCAATCTCTTTCCGATGAAAGGTCATCGGTGTGAATTCATTCATCGGTGATTCTTAATATCTTCTCCCCGATTATCAGTCTCACGCCAATATTCATTTCCCTTTGAATATCTCTCGGAGCTCCGTCGATGAGAGGTGTAAGATCGGTGTAGTTTAAATAATCTTTGCTGACAACAATGATCCCACCGATACGCTATCTTTGTCCTTGTCCAAAATCCTTTATGACTTCTACTATCCGTGTGACCTACATAGTCAGGGAGATCTATGAAACATACCCCGATCAAGTCATCTTACACCGATCGTTATGACTGGGAATTTGTCTGTCTGACAAAGGGTTATTGGTGTCATTCCCTTCATCAATGGACCTTGAAATATTTACTCCGATGCGTAGTCTCACACAGATAGTTATTTCAGGTAGTTTCTCATATATCGGTATAATTGAAACAAGGTCTTGCCAATCTATTTTATTCACTACTTAATGCATCGGTATGACTGTCACCGAAGGCTCTTTGGTTTCCACGATCGGTATAACTCATGCTGTCAGGGCGATCTCTAAAACTTACTCCAATCGCATGTATCTGCCGATATAAATTTGTCAGTGAGAGTATAAGATCAGCATGATGTGAAAATTATGTCCCAACTAACTTACTCTTACTGATATTAACAAGCATTATGTACTTATGAACTCGATGAACCATTAAACTCTTGAACTTCGATAAAAGTTCAATCAAGGGGTTTGAAAATACGACACAAGTTGGACAAGGAGCTAAACAAAAGTAGTTTTGGAGGAATAACAAGAAAATGAACCATTTGAACCAATATGAAAGTTTAAGCTCGGAGGTTCAAAACTGACAACTTCTTAATACACCAAGGTAAAAGCAAAAGACTTGAATGGACGTACTAATTAATAGAAAGGACTGGAATGACGACGCCTACCCAAGGGAGAATAGTGAGGATAAAACAAGAGCAACAATTTCGCAAACTAATCTCGAAGTGCATACAAGGTGAGCAGTTTTTGAAAAATTTGATTGAACATGTCCAGTTCCAACAGGGTTTTTCACTTGTAAGGGTATTCCCCACATATATCTTGTGTCTCTTTTCTTCTGTCTTACATTCTTGTGTATGTGTTTATTGCAATATCTCTATTAGTGGGTTAACATAGTTGTAACTGTAAAAGATTAAAATGAATTTGCACTCATCTCTCCTCATTAGATTAGTGTAGGAAGCGATTTCTGCACACCTAGCTTCCTTTCATTTGTTTCAGTGGACTGGTTTCCTATTTGGAAAAAATTTCTTGTATAATTTTCTAATTGTTATAATTCTAGCTTTAGTCTTTCTATCTCTTTATTTTCATTAGCCTTTTCTTTTCTCCTCCATGTCTAGGCTTCTATGTGGCAAGTGAAGGTCACTACTTCTAAATATGTTCTGAATACTCTTCCATCTAGGAATGTTCTTATTTAAGGAGTTAGTTCAAAAATAAACCATTCAATACATTATTTTTCTATCAAAGGATCTTCTAATTTCTTGGATACTTTCTTAAAACTCCAGTCATACTATTTGATGGATTCTCCTTCATCTTGCAGACACTTAGTGGGTATGTCTAGTGATTCAAAATTTGCTAAGAATTTGTTTTTGATTTTTTCCCATTCCTTATCATGTTATGGGCATGTCTTTCTATACAAAGTTAGTGCTTCATTCCGCAGGGTCCCCACAAAGTCAAATAGTTTGGCTTGCTCTATTGTGGTTCCATTCCTTTTCCATATTAATTTTAATACAAATATGCGCTTTGCGATTTTTGTAGTGTCTTTGTCAAAGATTGGAAGTTTCACCGATGTGTCCATAGTAGTTTTAGGTCTTTTATCGTTCTTGCAAAGTTCTTTGTTTGGTTTTTGACCTTCCTTGTTTGATTTAAATGGTTTGTTTCTTCTTCCCTTATCTCTTGATATTTCAATATAGAAATATTCATCTCCCAATATAGTGTTGTAGATTTCCACAAACTACTGCTCTTTAGATTTTCCTATTTCACCTAAGTTGTTGCTTCTATTTGTTGTAAAAATTCTTCTTGTTTTATAGGGCATGGGAGATGACTCTTGGTCTGAGGGTTGTAACTCCTCAGAGTGGTGCTTTGTCTTAGAAGATGTCTTCTCATTATTTAGAGACATACTATTAGTTAATGGTCTAATCCAGTTTCCTTGAATTATTTTAATTATGTTATTGAACATGGTATTATTATTGTCTAGTATCATTTGGTGTAAACCCTCATCTCTTATTTTCCTTACACTCTTATTGACCAATTATTCCAAATAATCTGCATTAAACTTTAAAGAATGTAAAGTTCTAATAGGATTTAGTAGTGTTTGAAATTCTCATTGATTGTAATCTAGATGTTAGATAAATTAGGTTCAATCTTTGTTTTGTTTAATTGTGGTAGTGGTGCATTCTCACGCCACTACACTGATCTTCCTAAATTTTCTGACATATCCCATATGCGGTAATACTTTCTTCTAAATTGTTAAGGATTTCTATTACTTTCTCTAGATGAGAGTTCATTTATTTTGGAGTATTGTATAATTTTGTTTTTGTGTTATCAGTTGTTTCCCTTGTGGCATGCTCACTTACTCCTTCAGACTTAGGTAAATTAGTATTATCATGTTTAGCCACAACCCCTCTAGTGTGCTCTATCTCTTTCTCCATGTATTTTCCAATTGAAACCCTTTCGACACACTCACTTTCCATCTCCTCTACTTTCTCCATCCTTTTGTGGTACCTTTCATGGCACGTTCCTATGCTTATTTTTGTTTCTTTTCTTCCATGTTCATTTCCATTGCTAATTGGATGTTTTCCTTAACTTCTCTTAATCTTTTGTTATCTCCTTTTGCCATGGGTATTTAGGATGTGGTATTTCATTAGTCCTTATGTATCCCATGGTCAGTCTACTTTGATTGGTCACATATTTTCAGGGGTCTTTTCAAATCTCCCCTTTCCATTTGTCATCCCTTGGGTTCCTAACCCCCTCTCACAAGGTTAGGACCTAAGAGAATCTTCCACAAATCATGAAAAAATATCTACCTTGTTTATAATGTTCCCCTTAGCAATTTCTTTTATTTTGCACTTCTTTTTCAATGATCTGTTTATTCTTCACTATTCCAATAGGGTCCTAGAAACTGAACTGAAATATTGGCAAAGGATGAGAGGTCATAGACAGAAGTTCTAAGCCCTAGTGTTCTGCATGTAGTCTTTATACCCTAGTTATGACAATGAGAGAAGAGCTAAATCATTCATGGTAAGAAATAGCATAATGTGGTAACTTATAATTTAACCTGTAATGCATTATATAGATTTTATACAATCAAATAGTCCTTCTAAACCCTTATTTCTTCTTCTTATATATATTCATCAAGTATTACAATAGAAGGCATGTAACTTCTGCTCTATTCTATATTCTCCTCTATCTGTCTTACCTCGTACTACTATTTCCACTATTCTTATATACATAGGATTACATTAGGGACGTGTCCATTATAAAATAAGTCCATTCCTACTAGTCCTAATTGATCTTGTGCTTTGCATTCCATTTGCAACCAGTTGTGTTGGCCTCTAAACTCTGCACTAGCTACTGCCAATAGAGATCAATAAATAGGTTCACAAGCTACTCATTAATGGCATTCATCCCACTCATGTGAAGTCATTTCAACACTAACTTGTTTATATTTCCATATTCATCCAATGGTGGAGATATATTTGTTCAAAATCTCCTTTAATCTAATGGTCAATGCATAGTGGCCAATCTTAAAAATCAAAGGCCTTGAATTTGCCCACCAAGACTAAGACACCTTCAAGTATCCAATCATAAAATGGTAACCTAACTAGTAAGTCAAAAACATGACATAACAAAAATAAACCCTAATATAAAGCCAAAAATAAATAAAACTTATATAAATATACAAATTTCACCATTACAAATATATACTTTGTTTTTCTATATTAAAAAAATTGTATTGTATATATATATATTCCCTTAACGTATAACTATTTTATATATTTATATTTATATTTATATAGATATATATTTATATAAGAATACTTATTAATTATATTTAAATATTTTCGTAATTTTATTTAACTTAAATTTAAAGTTAAAATACTTTAATACTCATTTGTATCTATTATTAATTATAGAAATACGTTTTAAAACGTGATTGACCTACTACATTCCATAAACCCAAGTATGACATTTGTGCTATAAGAAATTCCTTTCAAATCTTATCCGAAAAAATAGTGCCCATCTTTATCTTTGTCCTCCGCGAAATATAGAAATAGATTAACTATGTATTAATCTAATCAAGTTTAGATTATTAAAGTGTTATTTTCCTTCAAAATTTAGACGTAAAGCATGTTAAATATTTTAATTTTAAAATCAAAAGAATGACTCAAGATTCTTTACAAATAAGAAATGAAATGAAAGGAGAAAGGGAAAGGGAAGGTTTGCTTGACTTTGATAGATGAAAGAGGTTTGAAAGCTTGACTTTGATATATGAAAGAGGTTTGAAAGGATAATAAGATGGTTTAGTTTAGGTTCTATATTTTATGTTTTAGTTTATGTTATAAGGATGGTAGTATAGGTGGTATTGTTATGTTTGGTATGGTTTTGTTTGTCATGGTGAGGTCAATTATATGTGTTGGCTTTTTATATAATCACGTTCATATTTAATTGGTACGGTGGTATTTTATATGTCCACGATAATGTTATCTATTATTTTCTAATAAAAATTTACAATTACTAACAAATTTGTCTATATTTACATTAGAAATGTTTATTTTAGGGAAAAATGGTGCTTGTAACATATTTGAAGATCCACATTAGTTGAATACCCATATAATTTAATAGTTTTATGGAAAATAGAATTTAGATGTGTATGATGAACCTTAGGTGCATGATGTGATCACAACAATAATTGTGGTCTAGTAATGAAAGTCTTATCGATGTTGACTCTATGTATGGATGCTCTTTTGGATGCCCTAGATGTTCAAGAGTGTGTTCTAATGCTCATTCATCCCGATTCGTTTCCAATTAACCTCTTTTTATAAGTATGTTTTCCCTTTTTACTATTAGAGGTGAATTAGGGTTTTAGAGTATGAAAAAGGTAAATTTTTAAACAATAAAAGTTGATTTTAAATGTGGGAGATGCAAACACATATAATTTTGTTTAAGATAAAAACATAACATTTGAACATCCAAAATACAAACAAAATCGAAAATTGAGAAAAAAAATATTTAAATGTGATAAAGGTTTTACATAAATACAAATTTTAGAAACAATTAAAACTCAAAAAAAAAAATATTAATAACAAAACAATATAAGTTAGAAATCATTAATTTTCCACAGTCCATATCGGTGTGATTGAGATACTTCTGGATTTGAATTTGACTGTGTTTAACAAAACAATATAAGAGCAAAATAACTTGTTTATACAAATTCTAGAAATTGAAGATTATAATAATGATTTCCATATCCGGTGATATAATATAGATAAAGTCTCACGTTGAGAGACTAGGAAGAAGAAAGCGTGATATGACCAAAAACCTCCCCAATATTCAAACCATATTTTATTTTAAGAGGAATATGACGTATGTTTTGTACGTTTTTATATTTGAGATTGCACGTGTCAGTATCATTATCGCCTTATCCGTTCTTCTTATGGTCATATTCTTTAGGTCATATTAAGGGGTGAAACCCTAATATGGTGGTATAAAGGAAGAAACTAACCTCTATTAAGGGGCATCATTTGTTTAAACTTTTTTTTTTGGATATTGGTATTTTTTATATATGGTATATTATAATAATATGAAAGAACATATATTTTAAATAGAAGTCATCTTTCAGTTACATTTTATTAGTAGGAAAATTGGTTATTTAAAGTCATTTATAGATTGAATCTACTCAATTACTTTTTTGAGAGATTTGATTTCTAATAGATGGCATAATCAAAGAACATATAATTATCCTCACTAATTGAACTACAACCCTTCAATACTTACTCACATTTTAAGTCATGAAAGCTTTAAAATAAAACTTAAATTTAATTATTATTTTCACCTATATGGATAGAACTTTTATTGTTATAATCATTTTATATAGTGATCTTTTATTATTATGTTGAGAGGGAAGGGAGAGGGAAAGGGAAGGGGAGCAAGAGTTGAGTAGATATAGAAGTAGAGGTGTTTAGAAGAAGGTATGATGTTGAGAATTATGTTGTGACTTGAATGTGTATGAGTAGTAATATTAAGGTAATTATAGGTGTGATGATTTGTATGTCACTTTAAAATTGGTAATTAATATAGATAAATTTTAGACTTTCTACTAACCATATTTTGTAATTTGTTTATAGGGTTTTGTGTCATAATTATTTATGACATACACTATGATCACGTAGTTTATATAATTGATAATTTACTTATATTCTATATACTACTATTTAGATTATACAGTTTACATGTTTAAAGAAATGAAACATATTTTATAAGATATCCATAATTTTAATAATAATGTTGTGGTGTGTTGAGTGATTTATAGAATTTTAGGTGAGAGAAAGGAGGAGCTACTACTTAGGGAAGATGAAAAGTCATCCTCCATAGCCATCCATTCTTCTTTTCTCTTGTGTCTTTATCTTTGTTTTCTTTTGCTCCTTCTTTGTTCATTTTGTTATGCATGTGTTTTGTATTGGTTTTAGGTTGATAGGTAATGTGTTTTTCATTAAATGTGTTTGATCTGGTAAGATTATTCTAGTCCCATTCAAGATTGGTAGTTTCTCGAGCTTATAATTGTGATTCCCCATAGACAGGATGATGGTAATGATAGTGCTTATAGTTCATATGGTTTGTGTGAATGTCATGTCCCACTAGTAAAGGAAAAGGTAACACAAATAGAGGTAATGAAAATAAATCTTACAAGAACACTCTAGTTTCAAATGACAAAGTGGTGATCCCTAAAGAAGCAACATTTAAATTGACGGAGAAGCTCAACTATTATGAGTCGAGAGAGGTAAGATCCTTGTAGCTTTGAAACTTATCCCAAATGATGCTATGCAAAAAGCTATTGACAAAGAAGAGAAAAAATTAAAAATATTGGGCTTTTCTTTGTTTCTTCAATAAAGAAGCTCTTCCTTCACATCATTTTTTCGATGATTGGATTATTTTAGTTTGGGGGAAACAGTTAGGGCTCTATGTGAGCATGTGTCGAGTGCTACATAAATGATTGTTTTTGTTTGTTTCATAACTAGTAATATGTAAAAAAGAGTGGTTTCAAAAACACTTGCTATGTGGAAAAAATCCATCTTTAGGGATCTACCCTAGAACCCTATTGTTCAACTTGAAGAGTTGGTGTGCTAGTCATCCCCATGATGGATTGAAATATATAATGTTCCCCCTAAAATCTAGTTTCTAATGCCTCAACTATTAAAAGCATTGAAGGAGGTGATAAAGACTAAAGATACAAAGTCCTCTCTCCCACACATAAATGCTAGGGTTCTTATTTCTTTGGACCCCTCTTTGAATTGTCCAAACTCTATAGAATTTTAATTTCATAATAGTCTAGTTTATTGTAAATTTAATGGTCTTGCAAGTTTATGGTCTTCCTTTCTATGTAAAAAGGATTGTCACATGAGGAAGAAATGTTTGATCTTGCAAAACCCCAAAAGAATCTTTAAAACAATGAAAGGAATAAAACCCTATTAGGGGCTCTAATAATGATTCTATGATGACAAAAATTTAGACCAATAAGTTCACATTGATCCCTATAGGTGGAAAGCCTAATTTGTGTGATAATGATGATAATGAGGTAATAAGGGGTAAATAATCCCAAGCTCTAGTGCTCTCCTCAAGGCTCCCCAAAAAACTACCCTATCGTCACAAGATTTAGAAAATAAAAGGGAGAGTTTGATCAAGGTGACGATCTATTAAAAAGGAGAAATAACTCCCAACCTTTTGGTATGAACCCTAATCATGGATCCCATGGTATGAAACCTATCAAAGGTATTAGGAAAGGACCATCTACTAAGTAGCCAAGATATGACTAGGACATTTTGGAATTAGAGGGTCCTATCCCTCTAACTTGTGATGTTGAGAGATCCATAAAAGAGCCTCAATCAACTATATCTTCTAAAGGGGGAAAAGGACATGAAGTTTCTGTACACTCAAAATCATGACTCGGTGGCCTAGGATGGTTGAGTCGGCTTTGGCGCACACATGGATCCTCTTCTTTCCATGAGGCGAAGCTGCATGTCACTCTCACTCTCGTGGAAGTAGCCAGTCCAAAGGAGGCTAGACACAGGGGTGGTCTGGCTCATTGGAGAGCTAGACTTCATGGAGAGGGGTCGGCAACTCTTGGGGCTTGTGTTGTTGTGCATTTGTTTGAATGTGGTGTTCTATGACCATAGTTGTAAAGATAACTATATGACCCGAAGGGTCACTAGTCACCGTTCTCTTGTTGGGGTTTATAATGTTCCAACGTTGTGTGGGTTGACTGTTGTTCTCGTTGATGCTTTGCTCAAGTTGGCATTGCCATTCATTTTGTTGGATGATTGCTTGTTGTATTTGAAGTTGTCTGAATCTTTCCTATTATTGTTGAATGACTAGTTGGTCTTGTTGTTGTCTAGGGTGAATCTCCTCTATCTTGTCAAGGATTGCCTTCACCCACTCACCTCTAAGTCTAGGGCACATTCGTGAGCCTAAACAAGAGAGAGATGGTTTAATCTAACCTTGACTTGACCTAGGGTTTTGACTTAGGGTTTGTGTGACCTAAGGTTTGACTTTGTTAACTTTGTTTGACCTTGTGATAAAACCAAGGGTTTTGACTAATGTTGACTAAACTTGACCTTGTGTTGGGACCAAGGGTTTGTAAACCTTCTACGTTGCTAATGTTTTTGTTCTTTTCTATTTTTATATGCATGCAAGCCTATATGAGTGCAAAACACTTTTTTTTTTCTTTTTTATGTTTGTATCTAAATCAAAATGCTTTTTATTAATCTAGGAATTAGAAAATGTATGCAAACTAGTAAGATATTACCTAATGCAATGTTTTCTTAATAGGTGGATCAATGTAATCTATGAAATGGAAATTGCTTTTAATCTATGAACTTTTGGAAAGGGAAACTAATTTAACAATACAAATCTACTTAGCCTATCAAGGAAAAAGCAACATGTATTTACTTATCCCAAGAGCAAAGTTTTGATTATCTAATTACTATGAATTGAAAAAAACATGAAGGAACTTGGAGATGCATGAGCCTCCACTACCCTCAGATATCCTTGCATTGGCAATCTCTAATCCTCTTGCAGTAGTGGGGTGATCCTCTTGGTGGCAATAAGAAAAGAGAAGAAAAATAAGCTTTGGAGATTTGAAATGAGCTCAATGAGAGTTTGATGAGCATTGAGGCTTGTGATGTGAGCAGCGTATGTGTTGGGTGAATATTTTTTCATTTAGCTAACTAATGGAAAAATGGTTATATTGCCACAGCTATGATGAGATAGAGTCTCTCCTCTCAGAAAGGGGAGGTTCCCTCTGGACAATGGATTATTTCTAATCAACAACTTTTAATACTTATATAAACTAAAACTATGCTTGGGGTATTTTCATTGCATCTTGTTCTCTTTTTTCAGAATAGATGTTTTCCTCTTCAAAATGATAACTTCAATAGAACTGATATTTAGCAACTTATGAACTGAGACAAACCATAGAAACATAAAGTCTTCTATAGCTTGACTTATGTCCCACAAATAAACTTAATTGAATTCAAATGTAGCTCAAAGTCTCCACTTTCACCTAATATGATATAACTAAATTGAACACAATAGTTTACAGCACAAAGTCTTTAAATAATTCTATTCTCGCAAATGTAAACACAAACTCCCACAATGAGAAAATAGCACAAAGTCTATTTAACTAGAACAAGAACAGTTCTCTCAATTTTCAATAAACTCCACTATTCTAGCAATGATTCAATATAATATAACACCAATGACATAAGAACACTGATATCATAAAACAATATGATTCAACTCAAAGTTTGATACTCAAACTGCTTGCTTATATTGATATTCACTTAAAAATTTGATAAACATGAAAAGCTCAAAGTCTTGATATGTTTTCTAATTCGACAGAGTTTCTTTGCAGTAGATAAAAGATAGATAATTACAAAAGAGGCCCTCTTTATTTATAGGGAGGAGCCTGGAGCAAAAATAGGAAAAACCTAACTACTTTGACTTATTAAAAAATGGGAGTCCTTATTGACTTGGGACTTCCTAAGTTTTTACATGTAATTACATCTGAGAAAACTACATGTAAAAATGTCCAAAACTAATTCAAAAGTACATATGAAAAATAGAAAATAAACTAAGTTATGGAAAGTTGCTTCAACTTGTACTGCCTTCTTTCTTCAAATGGGCATCATACACGGTAAATGCAACCTACATCCCTAAACTATCTGGACTGACAGTGTTCCTAAAAATCACCTAGGCTCTGACTACTGCATTTCTTACTGTTGTGATTGCTTTAGCATGACTAGTTAACTTGGCTTTTAGGTTATCCAAAGTTAACTAGTTGTCTAGAATATTATCCATGGAAGAAATTGAAAAGGTTTTATCTTTAAACTCCTTCTGAAACATGTTCTCAAATTCTTGGATCATCTCATCCATAGGAATAAATTGATTATCCTTAGATACCAAATTGTATGGAAGCTCCTCCAACTTATGTAAGAGACTGATGTCATTTTGGTCACTCAGCTTCTTGGCAGTTTCCAGATCCTTAATCAAATCCTTTAACACATTGCTTTGATATGTCAATGCTTCCTTAGTCTTTGTGTATGAATCCCAATTTGGAATAACACCAATTGATATCAAAGCATTGATTTTCAATTTCCTCATTTCTATCCATTTATCATAGCTTTGATACAAATGCTCAATATCCTGAGAAATAGTGTCAACCAAATCATCAAGCTCTACTCTGACCTTCTACATTTTACCTGTCTTCTCAACTACATCTGTAAGAAGAGATACTCCCTGTGCATGCATATTTTCCAAATACTCCTCAACCACTTTTCCTTTGAGACGAGTCTTTTCAACCTTCTAAATACTAGGGTCTTCAACAGAAACAACTTCAAGAGTTAGTGATTCAGAATTCAAAGTGATCTTCCACACCATTGTAGTCAATTATTCTACCATTGCCTTATAATAATCCTTCATTTCCTTTTCTTTATCAAACTTTTGAATCAAAGAATCCAGTGCAGATTGTATATTAGCTTTTTCACTCTCATGTGTGATTTTGCCAAGTTCGATTCTAGAAATAGAATAATCATTCATACTGAAATTCTCCATGGAGGCATCCTACGGGGGTTTAGGAATTTCCACAAATTTTTGTCCCTTATCTTCTAGCACTCGAGAAAGTGTTTTAGGCTTCTTTTGAGTCTTAGCCTTAACTAGCATTAGTTTACCAAAATCAAAATCATCTAGGGAGATGGATTGTTTCTTTCTCTTAGGTGTATAAGCTGATAGCCATGGAGGAAGCACAGTGAGAAGAGATTTGATATTAGTAGATGAACATCCATTATCAATTGAGTGAGGATTCTTTTTAAGAGGAGGCTCTTCATCCTCTAATGCTTCATCTTGTACTGGGAGAGCATTGAAATGAAGAGAATGTAGAGTGGTGTTAAGGAATGTATGAATGAATTCATCTTCTTATGCCAAAATATCCTCACCAGTGAGAACCATATTGGGAGAGGAATCTAAATCATTGGATGAGGCCAACAAGGCTATGTCAGCTTCGTATGTCTTAGAGATGATGTCCATGATATCATCATGAAATGTAGTAGAATGAGTAGCTTCATCATCACTTTCCTCATGATCGTTCATGGAGATGAAATTAGTAAGATTTTCTAATATTGAAGGGTATATACCCATGAGAGTTGTGAAACTATCAAAATCAGATATATAACAAAGAATTTCATATGTGGAACACATAGAAATGTTGATATCATATATGTATTCTATTTGATTTAAGACTTGAGGATGCCTTCTAGTGAATTTAGAGAAATTGTCAAGATATATGAGATATGCAAACAAAGCTTCCAAGGATGAATAACAAGATGCATCCATGATGAGATATCTTGGAAGAAGAAAATGTACAATCAAATGAATTTAATTATCTAGTAGCACCAATATGAGAGACTTTTATACACCAAGACACTAGTATGAGGAAATCAGGTTTTCAAATCTTTTTGCAAAGATCAAGAACACACAAGTGTCACTACAAGCCAAGTGATCCCAATGTTAAAGTGTTGCACACAAGGGCAAGTATAGATCTCTTTAAGATGTATTGCAAAATGTGAAAGATAAGTTATATTCCTATGTTGAAATACACAATGTGTAATTGTAAATATAAGATTTTTGAAATCTAAGACATGTGATGATGCAAAGATATCATACCAAATCAGATTTGATGAAAATGTAATGAAATCAATATGATAAGAGAATTTATGAAACCCTAATGCAAAATTTTTGATCAAAATGCAAGCTTTTTAAAGCATAGAAATGCACTTTTTCCAAGATCATGAAATATTTTCAAATGGATATTGATGAATATGCAATGAAAGCAATGCAAGATCTGACTTTAATTATCAACAAGATGCAAATGCTCGAAGCTACAGGTTCACCAAAATGTTTAGTGTGAAAAAGATGAATGATGTTAACTAGTATGCACACTAGATCAAACCCTCTTCCACAATAACATTCAAGGACAAAATCAAGCCAAATCACTACCAAGTGGAGGAGGACTTAGCTACAGATTTTATACTCAAGAGTGGTATGGAAAGATCTGAATTAATCAAGCCTTTTATAAAACCCTAGGTCAATCAATGCACTAAACCCTAGATTTGCAAATATTTGATTATAATAAAAGATGTACAATATATAATCAAAAATCAATTGCACAAGAGTGATCAGGAAGATGTCAGAACTTGTCTCCCAGAAGTAGGAATGTTAGAGGATGATTTCAGGAACAACCGCATCTTGAAAGATTGAATCTTCAAAAATTGTAAATTGGAGAAATGTTATAGAGACTACCCTAATGCCAGATATGAAGTTGGCTAAGATAGAAGGACAATTTCAGGAGCACCTGCACTCTGTATCGAAGAATATTCCCAAAATGCTGTCAGATCCTAAAACCCTTATCTTTAGTCAGTCTTCTTGTTGTTGAACACATAGAGATACTGAGAGGGGGGTGAACCAGTACTTAATCAAATTACTTTATTTTTAGCAGCATCCAAACTTATGTGAACATTCAAGACACAAGAGATGCAAGAACACAAAAGCACACAACCATAACACTAGATTTACGTGGAAAACCCAAGAAGGGAAAAACCACAGTGAGAAAGCTACTTGGACCTACTATCCAAATCTAGTCTCACAAATAAAAATAGGATTACAATATTATTTATGGGCTACAACCCAAAGGACATTGCAACTCCCTGAATAGTTACAACATTTATAATACTTATATCAAGGTTCTTCATGCAACAAGAATGTTGATCACTTCATCCTCTACACTATTATATGTCTTCCTTATAATAACAATACTAATCTTTGCAACATCAAAAAATATTCAGGAATCCCTTTTTATCATTATAGAGCTCATCATATCTTCTACAATAGTATTATATTACATGAATTGATCCTTAGCACTTTTCATCATCATATCTCCTTCCATTGTAAGTATACTCATACAATATCAATTTTATATTATCATTCACAACTCTACTTACTTTCAATTATTTTGATTCTTCATATATATCCTCCGTAAGCCTCAGGAATCTTTCTCTTTGGTTAGCTAGAGTGAAACATGTAGTGGCCATATCAGTTGGCTCCCAAACATGTGCGGTAAATAGAATTCCAATGCGGTTCAAGAATAAGGCATAATCAGATCCTATCTCAACTTGGCATACCCTTCCACATTGTTGCACACACTATACCCATGACATGATCATCAACATATATCAGGTTGACACAACAAACACTTATCCTTCCTTACATTTAACTCTAGACCAAAAGCAGTATCAGAGAAGACTGAATTATATCATGTGGATCACACTATGAATTTTATATGACTTTTAAAACATTTCTAAACACCTCTCTTACCAAGCCAAGCAATTATATGCTGGAACAAACACTTGAACATTGATTCTGGTATCCTTATCATACTCTGATAGAATAGTCTTAAAGTGAAACATTGAAGATCATACTTGTGGTAAATAAAAATAATTGAAACTTGAATTGAGCATACCAACTCATCCAGTGTGCATATCATTCCATCAACAAGACTAAATATCCATGTGCGATGTACTGTGGTAACATTAAATCTCTCCTTCTATTCACACTACTCAGTACCAAGGCATGTCTTCATAGATCTAACTCTAGAGAATTATCTGTAGTACAAATTATTTCTTGAAACTTGAAACATGCATACTTGTTACTCATATCTACCTATCCTCCAAACCACAACTTCATATCTTCATCCATGGAGAAGTGAGGAGCATTCTCCTGTCGCTCTGTGACTGTACTTTCCCTATTTCTTTACAATCTTCATTTTTTTGTCTCCCAAACACTTTGCAGTAAACTTTATGATCTCAAATTTGAAACATAGATACCTGAGAGTAATACTTATCCATCTAGCCAATCTGCATGCTTATATCTTCAGATGCAGTAGAGTGCGGTACATTCTTTTGAACCTATAACACCTTTCCTGACATACACTATACTTAACCAATTCTTCTTCAAGTTTTTGCAACTTTATCCATCAAGTGTCAATCATCATGAGTTCATATCTTCATCATGCAGTAAAAAGCCAACACTACTAATCATGGACTTCAAACAAAAGTACATCAAGAATGTAGACTTACATATGAACTTCAATAGATAAAGTATGACTACGTACAGATGGTACTGATCCATCTCTTTTACTTCACAATTCTCTTATCATCATTCTTAGTCTGCTCCTCTGAGTACCTCAGTACATATTCATTTGTTTACTTATCTAACTCATAATCCTTATTATGTTGTCTTCGATGATCATCATACTATTGCAATCTCTTTTGTCATCTCCTGCCACCTTCCATACTGTAACACTTCATACTACTATTGACATCAATTACAACCTATATGCAACACTTGTGTCTTCACTTTTTTAGATCTCACACCTGTAACCTGCACACAAGAAGAGAAGGGGTTTGGGGGTTATGGTGTTTAGGGACTTGCCTCATTGAAATCCTAGGATATCATTCAAGGTTCCCAATGCCATTGATAAATAAAGTGTGCCCTTGCAAGGCAGAGGCTAAACACAAATCAATA
This sequence comes from Cunninghamia lanceolata, assembly GCA_027924645.1. NCBI lineage: Eukaryota > Viridiplantae > Streptophyta > Pinopsida > Cupressales > Cupressaceae > Cunninghamia > Cunninghamia lanceolata. Next base: position 9,210,833 of record BSBN01000389.1, read on the forward strand.
ATGATGAACACAAATGATATCACCTATGTGATAAAACCCTTAGGAGGATGAATGCTCTTCAACTCATAAGGAGAGATAAATAATAACTTCAAAACCTACAACAACACACACAATAACCATATAAATCTACTCTAGAATTACAATGAATGCTTTCAATGCTCTTTACTCCAATGTTTCAAGTTTGCTATCTCTATCTAGGTTACAAATGAATTCAAAAACACACTTATTTATGCTTTCCCACTAACATTCATGAAATTAACCAAAAGAGCCAACAAGGAGAGACCCTTTTAAAGGTCTTATGCAGACATGTATTTGAATTTACCCCAACCAATCAAGGAGGACTTGGGCACGTGCTCCCAAGTCCCAGGTGTTGAACACCCAGAATACTAAGAGAGGGGTGAATCAGTATTCTATTAAACCTTTTACTTCTTAAATCATTAATCCATTTGCCACATTTGATAACAACAAAGCAAATTAAGCACAAAAGAAGCAACCACAAAGCATCACACATAAAGATTAGTATTTTTACGTGGAAAACCCTAAACAAGGAAAAACCACAATGAGTGTTAGCTCACAATAATTATGTAATAACAATATCGAATTACAAGAAGGCTCATTGCCTTAGGGCTCACTACCCAAATAAATGCTCACTGTAAAAAGGCTCATTGCCTAGAGATATAGAGAAAGAAAGAAGAATGGCTCACTACTAGGTTGAACTACTCAGATTGCATCTACACATGCATGGTTACAGCTCTAATGAAGGACATAAATATTGTCTCAAAACTCTTCATTTTTGACTGCTCTGTTTCATTTCTCTACTTTTACATGGGAACAAGATCTCTCTTCTTCTGCTCTTATCACCTCCACAAAATCACTTTACTTTGCATATCACAAAAAACATATATTCACATTCGTATCTCTTCACTCAAACACCAAATTCTATCCCATATATATATCCACAATACTGGAAATCTTCATATTAGGTTAGCCTAATAAGGTGTACCATGTAGTCATGCCTTATGTAACTTGTCAGCCCAAATTCATTCACCAAAATTCATAGTGGACTCAAACAACATTTGAGATACCTTGTAATATGTCAGCCTCAACTATTCCTCCACTTAGGATTAAGTTCTAAACAATCAAACTTACTACATACAATTAAACTTATCATGTCGGCTTCAAGCACAAATTGCCATTGGTTCACTTCATCTATTAGACAACATCTTTTACTACGGACCATAGGACTTTCTCAAAAACATATCAAAGACTTTTCAATCATCATAGATCATACCTTTAGAACTACAAAGAAAAATATCATCTTGCAATAAAATGCGGACCCCAAGAACACATGCCTTGTCACAGTCAAGCTTTGCCAAACTAAGTAGTGATACTTAGACACTCACAACTATCTTTCTGGTGGATCTCAAAATCTAAACATCTAGATTTAGACACTTCATTCAAGTTTTTACAACACCTCAAAACCACATAACAAGCTATGCAACACCAGAGGAAGGTAAACCAATTCAATTGAGTTCTCTGCACTAACACTGTGTTCTCTCTATTAGAATTAGACTATTTGAAGATATGCTTCTAGTACTTATCAAGGGATAAAAACTTGGATATAAGTTCACTTAAGGACTGCACACAACATACTAGAACCACATGATCTAATCTTCAAATGTGGACCAATGCTAGCCATTACACTGCCTCTCTGTCGTTGTCTCTTGTGTACTGCCAACACTTAGCCAAAATGACTAAGTCTTCTTCACCATACCAAAACCTCTATTCTAACCTTGTTCCTTTTCTTGTTTTCATCAATGACAACATCTTCAAACATCATGCACAATCATTCATCGTCATACCAGCAGTGTCTCTCTCTTAATGATGTTTGCCAAGTTGCCAACACCAAGGCACCCTTTTGGTTTGGGGTAAGCAAAGTATAGGCCCCTAGTTCCCATTTTACATTGGTTTTGGGGAATTTTGTGTCAGGATGAATATTTAGGATGTATAATGTAATCACAGGGACCTAGGAGCAAAACAAGGAGGTAAAAAGGTATGTGTCCACTTTTTACTCCATAACAACTTTAGATAAGCATATCTCCTTAGAGGATATTAAATATGTTATTACTTCTCTAGGAAGTGATAAATCCCTAGGGAATGATGGGTTCCCTACTCAATTGTACAAGGTGCAAAAGGAATAGATTTCCCCTTGTCTATTAGAAGTTTATAAAGAAACTCATTCCTAAGAGTAGATATAATAATTAAATTAAAAATTAGAGGGTTATCACCTTTCTAAATGTGTTCAAGAATTTTGCTAAAGTTCTTACGTAGAGATTGAAATGTTTTTTATTGTCAACCATTTCCCTCACTCAAACTAGTTTTGTCAATGAAAGATGTATCCTAGACAATCTCCTTACACATTGGGAAGGAATTCAATTGGATAAAGACTCTCAATAGAATGTGTGTATGGATTTGATTGATTTTTAGAAAGCATATGATAGGATTGAGTGGCCCTTTATCCTTTTGGTCTCGAGAGATTTAGGTTTTGGGAATACATTTTTATAGATATTTTCAAACTTTTTCAGGATGCCTCTACCCAAGTTAGTGTTAATGGAGAATTGTCTTATCCTTTCCCCCTTTAGAGGTATATTAGATAGGGTTGTCATCTTTGCTCTTCCTTTATTTGTCATTTCTATTGAATCTCTCCTTTATGTTGTGATATGCATGCCTCTCTTGAACCTACTATTAAAGGTTTGAACCTCCCACATCAAGAACTTTTGTTGGAAACTCAAATTAATGACAATACTATTATTTTCCCTCTTTTAGAGAAAAGAGAATTTTGACAACCTCCATAGTAGTCTTGATTGCTATTGTACAACCTTTGGCTCAAAATTTGTTGTCCACAAATCAATGATTTTAAGTAGGAAAGATCATCCTCTAGACTAGATTACTAACAAAGGTTGGTAGTGAGGAGGCTCCAATAAAGATGTAAAGTGCTTGGGAATCCCCTTTGCCCTTTCTCTATCTCTCAAAGATATGTGGAATTAGGTTAGGTATAAAGTCCAATAAAAAAAATTATCAAATTGCAGGTGAATACTCTATTTATGGAATGAAGGTTTTAGGTTTGCCAAAAAGTGCTCTCTTCTTATTCAAATTATTTTTCTTCCAATTAACTAGTTAGTTTGTCTCACATGAATCAATTGAACTAAATGATTAGAATTTTTTTATGGTCAAATTGCAAAGGGTCCAAAAATAAGACGTGTTGTTGTTGGGATTTATATTGTAGACTAAGAAAGTTTATAGGGATGGGTTTGAATTTGGATGTGAAATTGGTCTTTAGAGTTTTAGGTAAGGTTGAACCATGGAAATACTTGGTAAGACATAACATTTCAAGGGGCTAACTTAAGGGGAAAGATAATTAGGATAGGCTTCAATTGGTTCATCTCTTGTTTGGCAACTTTATAGTTCACACTAGTGGATCCAAGTGAGTTTTTAATAGTTGTATTTGTAGGGATTGAGATTTGGGAGGCTACTAGGAAATGGGTGGTTAGATTTGATGCAAAAATCATCAATGGAGATCCTTTCTATCCATTCAAATACATATGTTGTTGGTGCAGTCATGGCAGGAGGGTCCAAAGAATGAACTATCCAAACCATGCAGCTAGAGTAAACACAATGGAAACAACACAATTATAGAATGCAATGGAAGATTCATATATTCAATATATCAAAGGATTACAATGCTTGAATATGCTGGAAACATGCAGGCTACAATCAAAGGGCTCACAGGCCTACTTTCTAGGTTACAACAGATATGCAAGAAATGGCATTGAAATGCCTTCTGAAAAGAAAATTGAACTCTAAATCAAATTCTAAAACTACTAACTTACTAATGCATCTAAGAGATCTATATATATCATCTTCAAGCTCAATGGATCCTTTGCGTTGGCAACAAGAAGTTACAAAATTCCAATGAGAGATGTAACGTGTAGAAACATGTACCTACAACACATGGTATTGCTCCTCAAATAAATGAAACTTGGTACAGACCTCAAGGAAGGTCTATCTACTCCTTATGTGCCATGTATGACATGTTCCATTAGGCTTTGCAAGTCATGAAAGTGCTCTGCAACCTTCTCCTTTCAACTAACTGTCTGGATGTTCTATTGTATGAAAGATGATGATCTTTTGATAGTGATAACTCTCAGGAAACAAATCCAAATAACTTGAAATCTAAATATGATGTAGATGACACTATGTAGATGCTAAGTCCTACTCCACGAGCTCTGATATGAAGATGTGGCAAAATGTAGTACAAAATGCTAAAACTACAAATGACTAAACTAAACTAAAATGAAAGAAAAAGAAAGAATACAAATATTTTTGGGTGATGCAAGATTGCTCTGCAACCTAGGATGCTCCTGCATCAGACACTAGGGGTTGTTGAAAAAGTGAGTCCCTCACTTTTTTAGGGCTAGAGAAAAACCAAGGTAGACTACTTCAGCCTGAGAAATCCATGAGGAATCTTCTTCTGATCTTCCATTCCACTTGACTAGGTACTCTTTATACTACTTGCCTCTAGTACTACGTCCAATTCTGTTATCCAAAATGTTCTCTATTTTCTTTGGTGGTTGTTGTGGTAACTGATCCTTCCATCCTTCTCCAATGTTGTCACTTCACTCTCCCTCATGATACTAATTTAGGTCTGCAATGTTGAATATAAGTGATATACCAAATGTCTCCGGTAGCTCCACTTCATATGCATTCCCTGAATCAAACTTATTAAGAATCTTACATGGTCCAAATTTCTTCATCTTTAGCTTGTTGTATGTCCCTACTAGAAATCTCCCTTTTATTAGATATACCATTACTTCATCTCCAACTAAAAATTCCTTGTTTCTCCTCTTTTCATTTGCTTGCTCCTCATACTTACCATTCATCTCCTCCAAATGCTTCATGACTTGATTATGTAGTGTCTCCATGTATCCTACAAATTCTTCTGCCTCTACACTTCTCTTGTTCTCCATACTAATGTCTCTTAACTCTACAACTCCTCTGGGTTTCACTCCTATCACAACTTCAAATGGTGTCTTCCCTATACTCCTATTTATTGAACTATTGTATGCAAACTTTGCTTGCAGTAGCATTAGATCCCAATTTCCTATCTTATCTCCTACTAAGCACCTCAACAAGTTACCCAAACTCCTATTTAGCACTTCTATTTGTCCATTTGTTTGTGCGTGAAATGTTGAACTAAATTTTGGGTTTGTCTTCATCTTCTTCCACAATGTCTTCCAAAAATATCTAATGAATCTTGTATCCTTGTCTAAAACTATACTCTTAGGTAACCCATGCAATCTCACAATCTCCTTGAAAAATAGGTCAGCAATATGCACTACATCTTTTGTCTTGTTACAAGGAATGAAATGTGACATCTTTGAAAATCTATCCACTACTACGAAAATAGAGTCATATCCCCTCTATGTTCTTGGCAAACCCAATATGAAATCCATGCTTATATCTTCCCAAGGTCTCTCCAATACTGTCAAAGATTTCTATAAACTAGTATTATGACTACCCCCTTTTGTAACTTCACATATTTCGCAACTCTGAACAAATTTCCTTACATCCTTATATATCTGAGGCCAAAAATAATGTTCACTTACCAAAGCTATTGTCTTGTCAATCCCAAAATGCCATGCTAATCCACCACTATGCTTCTCCTTGATCAAATTATCTCTCATTGAAATCCTAGGTATACATAACTGATTTCCTTTGAAAAATATATCCTCCTAAATAAAATAATCTAACCACTTACTTCTATCTATCACAACAGGCTCCTTACATGCTCTCCATGCTTTTGCAAAATCAAGATCCTCTTCATACATATGCTTTAGTTCTTCAAATCCTAACACTTCTACTCTCATTTCTGTCAGCAAATTCCTTCTTCTACTTAATGCATCTAAAACTTTGTTTGACTTCTTACTCCTATGCTTCAATACAAATGTGTAACTCTATATGAACTCTACCCATATCACATGTCTCTGATTCAACTTTCCTTGACTATTCAAATACTGCAAGGCTTGATGATCAGTGTACAACACAAATTCCTTAGGAAACATGTAATGTATCCACTTCTTCAAAGCTTGAATTATGGCATAGAACTCCTTATCATAAAATGAATATATTCTCCTTACATCATTCAACTTCTCACTTAAATATGCTACTAGTCTCCCTTATTGACTTAACACAACTCTTATTGCACTTCCACTGGCATCACAATCTACTTGAAATACTTTATTAAAATCTGGTAATGCTAACACCAGTTGCTCTGTCACTTTCTACTTCAATAATTCAAAACTCTTATTTTCTCCTGATGTCCACTTAAAATTCCTTTTTTCACCTCTCATTGTCTCTATCATAGGTGTGCATACTGTACTAAAATTTTTGATGAACTTCTGGTAGAAAATTGCTAAGCCATGAAATGATCTTACCTCTCCAATGCTCTCTAATGTTGGCCATTCCACAATTGCTCTAACTTTCTCAGGGTCCATCTTCAATCCCTTTGCAGAAATCACAAATCCCAAATCTACCAACTCTTCCTTCATGAAACTACATTTGTTAATGTTTATTAGCAATTTCTCTTCTCTCAACCTCTACAATACTTGTCTAATATGCCACAAATGTTCTTCCTTTGTTTTACTAAAAATTAGAATATCATCCAAGTATACAATAACAAACTTGCCCAAGAATTTCTTCAAAACCTCATTCATCAACCTCATGAAAGTACTTGGTGCATTAGTCAATCCAAAAGGCATCATTAACTATTCATACAATCCCTCATTTGTCTTGAATGTAGTCTTCCACTCATCTCCTTCTCTGATCCTGATCTGGCAGTATCCACTCTTCAAGTCTATCTTTGTAAAATACTTTTCTCCACTCAAACAGTCCATGATGTCATTCATCCTTGGCAATGGAAATCTCTACTTAACTGTGATCTTATTGATTTCTCTAGAGTCTGTACACATCATCCATTCTCCATCTTTCTTAGGTGCTAGTACTACATGTACCACATATTAGCTTAAACTTTCTCTGATCAATCCTTTCCTCAAAAATTCCCATATTTGTCTATTCAGCAACACATTTTCTATTAGTGTCATCTAGTGTGATGCTTTGTTAGGCAAACTAGCTCTAGGTATAAGGTCCATATGATGACTGATACTCTGGATTGGTAGTAATCCTTCATGCATATTATCTGATATGATGTCTTCATACTCTGTCAACAATTCAGTTATCTCCTCTTATGGTGGTTCTTCTTTTGTTGTGGTGTTCTCTGCACTTATGGTTATACACTTCTTAGGAATCAAAGAAAAACACATATTCTCATGTCTCAATCCATCCAGAAATCTCCTTCCATCAACCAAACAGATTCTAGCAGTTTCACATACTTCACTTTTAGACTCATCTTCCAAAGGTATCAAAATATGTTTCTTCCCATTTGATGTTATATTATAAGTATTCTTTCTCCCATCATGTATATCCTTTCTACCATACTGTCATGGTCTACCCAACAATATATGACATACATCCATCAGCATAATATCACACTATACTTCAACATTATAAGATCATATATGAAATTTCACCAAACATTGTTAACTCACCAGTACCTTGTGTTCATCTTGAATCCATGATATCTTGTAGGGATTAGGGTGTTTCAATCTCTCTAGTTTCAACTTAGTCACTATCTCCTCTAAAACCAAATTATCAGTACTACCACTATCAATGATCACTTTACAACATTTACCTCCTGATTTGTATCTTGTCTGAAACAAACTTTTCCTTTGTGGTGGTTCCTCAGTTGTCTCTGCTTCAAATAATGCTCTCCTCATGGCTAATGATTCTCCTTTCTCTAGTTTTCCAACTGAACTAGGTGATCCAACAGGTTCTTCCTCTGCATAAGCTGCCCTTGCATTGTTCTATGTTTTCTTGCTTGTACTTCCGTGATGACATTCAAATGCTCTGTGTCCTTCAGCTCCACATTTAAAACAAGTTCCTCTAAATGATCTTTTATCAAACCCTCTTTCATATCTACTATATCCTTCATTGCAGTAAGAATTATGATTCCCTCTGCTATTGCAGTAGAAACTTTTGTCATCCCTTCGGTATGAATTGTTGTCTTTGTCTTCCTTCTGGTATGGACTACTTTCTTTGTTTTTCTCCACATAAAGTATTTCTCCTCTGGAATAATTTCTACCTCTTGGAAATTTACCTCCTCTACCTCTCTGTCTTTGCTCAAGCTTCTTATGCAACTTGTCTTCAACTTTCAATGCAAACTGATATGCTTCTTCTACTGTTTTCATCCTTACCAAACTTAGTTCTTCTTGAATATTCATCTTCAATCCATTTATGTATCTTGCCACTTTCTCCTTGCTTGCTTCACTATTTCTATTCCTTATGATCATCTTATGAAATTCTTCAGTATACTCCACATATTTCTCCTTTTGCCTTAGGTTTTGCAATCTCTTTAACAATTCCAACTCATAGTGAGTGGGTATGAACTAATATTTCAACTTTATTACCATCCTATCCCATTTTATGATCTCTTTTCCTCTCCTATTTCTATCTAATTGAAATTATTTTTACCAAATAGCAGCATGTCCTTCCAACTTAGTCTTTGCAAATCTTACTCTCTCTAGATCTTCAATTTCTTCATATTTAAAGTATTCCTCCAAGTCATTTATCCAATCAATCAACTCCTCCAAATTCAAATTTCTAGTATAGTTCGGTACTTCCACTCTAGGTCTCTTACCAATCTTAGAAATAGCTTTCAACATCTTCACCTAATCAGATTCTTCTTCTTCTAGGGTTTCTTCATTTTGGTCAGCTGATTGAAATTTTTCATCATCACTTTCAACATCATGTCTAGGGTTTAGTCCTCTTTTCTATCTTCTTCTACAACATCCAATCTAAACTTCATTTTCCTCATCATCTCTATCATTTCTTCCATTCTTCTAGTAACATTGGCCATAGCAGGCATCCTCCTCAGTGGCATCTCTTCCTAGGATCTAAGCAACTGTCTCAATTCAACGATCTGACTATAGGGCTGCAACTACCTCACAATTGGCACTCTGTTGACAACACAAGTAGACTACCTCAGGTCAGTGCTCTGTTCACCACAAGATCTTTCAAAATTCCTCCACTTCCCAAATGATTCAAAACTTTGTTTTGATACCACTTGGTGCCGTCATGGTAGGAGGGTCCAAAGAATGAATTGTCCAAACCATGCAGCTAGAGTAAACACAACAGAAACAACACAATTATAGAATGCAATGGAAGATTCATATATTCAATATATCAAATGATTACAATGCTCATATGCTAGCAACATGTAGGCTACAATCAAAGGGATCACAGGCCTACTTTCTTAGTTACAACAGATATACAAGAAATGGAATTGAAGTGCCTTCTGGAAAGAAAATCAAACTCTAAATCACATTCTAAAACTACTAACTTCCTAATTCATCTAGGAGATCTACATATCATCTTCAAGCTCAATGGATCCTCTGTGTCAGCCACAAGAGGTTAGAAAACTCCAGTGAGAGATGCAACATGTAGAAACATGTACCTACAACACATGGTATTGCTCTACAAATGAATGAAACTTGGTGTGGACCTCAAGGAAAGTCTATCTGATCCTTATGTTCTATGTATGATGCTTAATTAGGCTTCACAAGTCATGGAAGTACTCTGCAACCTTCTCCTTTCAATTGACTATTTGGATGTTATGTTCTGTGAAAGCTAATGATCTTTTGATGCAGGAGCATCCAGTGGTGTAAGGGCAATCTTGCATCACCCAAAAAGAAGTTAATTCAAAATCATTGTAGTTGTTTTCATTTCTTTCCATAATTAGTGTTTCTGTTCCAAAATATCTAGAATAATGATGTAGGACTTTCAGTTTTTCCAAAACTGCTAAAAATAGCAACCTGCCTGTTTTGGAAAGTCTACCTGTTATTTTTGGAAAGTTTGCAGTTGGGCTCGGATTGAAGCAAAAACTTGTAGAAAGTTACTAAATGGAAATATAAGACCTTTGGCGAAGGAATGAGGCAAAGATCATTTTTGAGCTGAAAGATATTAAAGTTTTTATTTTCTAAAAAGCCCCTAAAAATTTCTGAAATGAGATATGAGGCACTAAAACTTCCCTAAACGTCCTAAAAAGTTGACAAAAATTTGTTTACGGATTTCCAGCGTGATAGTTCACATCACGAGCTTTTTGACGCCTAAACAGTTTGTCAATCGGACACCCGGAGCAAACGTTATGCTTCCCAAAAGTTTACCTACTTTTATAGGGAGTTGTAAATTTTGAAATTTAGCTGGAGGCCACCAAAAAGTGTTATTGATGGCTATTTTGGGGACCCTAGGCAGGGGTAGAGTTAAGGGGGCAAGTGTAGAGTCCAGAATAGGCAGGAAAATAGAAACCCTAGCTGATTTGGGGGTTACAGAAGGTGAAAGATTCCAGAGCCTGGTGATGGTAGCTGTAGTGTGTTGCAGCCTGTGGAGGACTGATGCCTCTTATTGTGATTAAGCTTCTGTAATGTAATGAGTTGCCCAAATCAATAAAAGAAAGTTCTATTCTCTGTGTTCAGTTTCTGTTATTGTGTGTTTTATGATTTACCCCCTTCATCAAGTGGTATCAGAGCCAAGTTTTCTTGAGTGTGTAGACAGATTGCCGACCGTGAGGCAGTTTGCACCAGGACTTGAGGTTGTGGGTTTGCTGCGGAGACTAGGATGCCTCCATGAAGAAATCGTGTTGGGAGGAATGCTTTGACAGAAGAGGGTTTTAGAGCCCTGCAAAGGCAAATCGATGCGTTACAAGAGAAGCTACGAAGAGGGTTTGAGCCGAGGATAAGAGACGAAAGCGAAGATGAAGCTGAAGAAGAGCTATCTGAGGAAGAACAAGAAACTGCTGGAGATCCTACAGAAGTTAGGTTGTTGAGGGCTATTTTGAAGATCGGAAAGAGGCACAGGATTGAGGTTTCTACATAGGGGATTTGAACCCAGAACAACTTATTGATTGGATCAATGACATGGAGGAGTATTTTGAGTATGAAGATGTGGAGGACCCAGATCGGGTCAAGTTTGCAAAAACAAAGTTGAAGGGCCATGCCAATATTTGGTGGAAGGAGGTCCAACTAGAGAGGAATAGAAGAGGAAAAGGAAAGATCACCAGATGGGATCAGATGGTGGAGAAACTAAAGAAATAGTTCATTCCTGTGGATTATGAGATGGAGTTACTGAAGAAGTTGCAAGGACTAAAGCAAGGTAACAAGTCTGTTAAGGAGTATATAGAAGATTTTTATAAGATCACTATCATGACAGGCCATGTAGAGGCCAACAAGGAGAAGGTGGCCCATTACATTAATGGGTTGAGGTTGAGTATTCAAGAGGAGCTGAGCCTAGTCAGAATGACCACCATAGAAGATGCATACCAGTTTTCCCTGAAGGTGGAAGAGAAGTTGAATAAAAGATTTGACAACAAGCAAAGGGGAAGAGGTCAAGGCAGAAGGACTGGTGGGAGGCCCTATGGAGGCCGTAATGAAGATGAAAAGAAAAGTGAAGAAGCTGGCACCAGTTGAAATCAAAGAGGGGATAACGCCTACCGCCCTCGTGACCAGAACAATGGTGAGCAAACAGGAAGAGGAAGAGGTAGACTTGGGCAAGGACCCAAAAGAGGAGGTTTCAGAGGAACCTATTTCCAATGTGGGGAAGAAGGGCATCGAGTAGATGAGTGTCTGCAACATCAAGGAAGGACAAATAGAAGACCTGAAGGTAATGCATGAGTTGCACATGTAGATGAAGATGCACATTCTGAGCATTCTGAAGATGCTGAAAGGGGAGAAGCCCTAGTTGTTAGAAGAACCTTGCTGAATGAGTAGAAAGAACCTAATTAGAGGAAGAGTTTATTCTGCACAAGGTACAAATGTGAAGGTAAGTGTTGTGACATTATTATTGACGGTGGAAGCACTAATAATCTTGTTTCAGAGGAAATGGTTGACAAGTTGAAGTTGATAAGAAGAAAGCATCCGCATCCATATCAGATTGCATGGTTGCAGAAGAACCATAGAGCTTTAGTCAGTGAACAGTGTTTAGTGAAGTTCAAGATTGGTGATTACCATGATGAGGTGTTGTGTGATATCATATCGATGGATGCATGTAATATGATGTTGGGGAGGCCGTGGTTGTATGATAGGAGCGCTGTCCATGATGGCCGTGCAAACACATATTCTCTGACAAAGGATGGAGTTCGTCATAAGTTGAAGCCCTTGAAGGAGGTGGAAGAAAAGGTATGTAGTACTGCTAGAATTTGCCTAGTAGATGGCAGGAAATTTTTGGAGGGTATGAAGCATGAGCATCATTGCTTTGCATTGATTCCTAAGATTAGTCAAGAGAACTATGAAGATGTACCAGTAGAAGTTTCAGATATGTTGGAAGAGTTCTAGGACATTATCTTTGATAATGTACCAGAAGGTTTGCCACCAGTAAGGAAGATAAGTCATCAAATGGATTTGATACTAGGAGCTAGTTTGCCAAACAAGGCAGCCCACAGAATGACCCCTGCAGAGAATGAAGAGTTGAACAGACAAGTTCAGGAGTTGTTAAGGAAGGGACTGATAAGGGAGAGCCTGAGTCCATGTGCGGTACCTACAGTACTACCACCAAAGAAGGATGGAGAATGGAGGATGTGTACAGACTCTTGAGCCATCAATAAGATAACTATCAAGTATAGATTTCCATTGCCAAGAATGGATGACATTATGGATTGTTTGAGTGAAGCTAAGTACTTTACAAAAATTGACTTGAAGAGTGGGTATCACCAGATCCGTATCAGAGAAGGAGATGAATGGAAGACAGCCTTCAAGACAAAGGAAGGTTTGTATGAGTGGTTAGTCATGGCATTTGGGCTAACCAATGCACCGAGCACATTCATACGGCTCATGAACGAGGTATTGAAAGAATTTTTGGGAAGTTTTGTTATTGTTTATTTGGATGATATTTTAATTTTTAGTAAGACTTCGGATGAGCATCTGATGCACATCAGAAGAGTTCTAGAGAAGCTTAGGGAGGAGAAGTTGCTGATTAATCTAAAGAAATGTAGTTTTGCAAAGAAGGAGTTGGTATACCTAGGATTTGTAGTCTCAGAAGAAGGTCTTAAGATGGACCCAGAAAAAGTAAGGGCTATCATTGAATGGCCTACGCCAAGGAGTATAATAGAGGTAAGATCCTTTCATAGTTTGGCAAGTTTTTACAGAAAGTTTATCAGGAATTTTAGTAGCATTTGTGCACCCCTAACTAAGACAATGAGAGGGGATAGAAATGAGTTTTGATGGACTAAAGGAGCAGTAGAGCTTTGATACATTAAAGCAAAAAGTTGTAGAGCAACCTATTTTGGCACTTCCAGATTTCAATAAGGTATTTCAGGTAGATTGTGATGCTACTGGTAGTGGTATAGGAGCTGTTTTGAGCCAAGAAGGTAAGCCCATTGCTTATTTTAGTGAGAAGCTTAATGATGCCAAGAAAAAGTATTCTATTTATGATTAGGAGTTTTATGCAATAGTTCAGGCTTTGAAGAAATGGAGACATTATTTGTTGCCAAAGGAGTTTGTTTTATATACTGATCATCAAGCTTTGCAATATCTTAATAGTCAAGGAAAGTTGAACCAAAGGCACTTAAAATGGGTTGAGTTTTTGCAGAGCTATACTTTTGTTTTGAAGCACAGGAGTGGGAAGTCCAACAGAGTTGCAGATGCCTTGAGCAGAAGGCAAAATTTGTTGACAGAAATGAAAATAAAGGTTGTTGGGTTCGATGAGCTCAAAAGTTTGTATCTTGAGGATCTAGATTTTGAAGAGGCCTAGAAAGCTTGTTTGGAACCTGTTACTTTGGATAGGACAAGATGGTTGGATTTCATAATCCAAGATGGCATGCTGTTTAGAGGAAGCCAGTTGTGCATTCCAAGGAGTTCCATGAGAGAGAACCTAATTAAGGAGAAGCATAGTGGAGGATTGGCCGGACACTTTGGTCAAGATAAGACCATTGCTATTATTGGTGAAAATTATTATTGGCCACAGCTGTAGCAGGATGTGAGGAAGTTTGTGCAAAGTTGCAGAGTATGTCAGATGTCAAAAGGAACAAGTCAGAACACAAGGTTGTATCAACCATTATCTGTACCAGAGAAGCCATGGGATGATATCAGTATGGATTTTGTTCTTGGTTTACCAAGGACACAGAGAGGACATGATTCCATTTTTGTGGGGGTGGAAAATTCTTGAAGATGGCACATTTTATTCCTTGCAAGAAGACTAATGATGCTGTTCATATTGCTAAATTATTTTTCTGAGAGGTGGTGAAACTACATGGTCTACCAAAGAGCATAGTTTCAGATCGAGATACCAAGTTCGTTGGTTATTTCTAGAGGACATTATGGAAGAAGTTGAAGACAGATTTGAAGTTTAGTTCTGCACACCATCCACAGACTGATGGACAGACCAAAGTGGTGAATAGGAGTTTAGGTAACTTGCTACGGTGCTTAGTAGGAGATAAGCCTAAGGGATGGGATTTGATTTTACCACAGGTAGAATTTGCTTACAACAATTATATCAATAGGAGTACTGGTAAATCACCATTCTAGATTGTATATGGAAATAGTCCAAGAAATGCTTCAGAGTTAAGGAATCTGGATAAGGGAGAAAAGACAAGTGCCGAGGCTGAAGACTTTGCAGAACATCTGAAGAATTTGCATGAAGAGGTGAGAAAGCACATTAATAAGATGAATACTCAGTACAAGGCTAAGGCAGATCAGAAGAGGAGGTATAAGGAGTTCCAGGTAGGAGATGAAGTCATGGTTCACTTGAGAAAAGAAAGGTTCCCAATTGGAACATACAATAAGTTAAAAATGAAGAAATTTCGACCATGCAAAATCTTGAAGAAGCATGATTCAGGCAATGCATATGAGGTAGAGCTGCCGAATGGGATCAATATTTCCCCTATTTTCAACATTGTTGATTTATCAGAATATCATGAAGGTGGAGCAGAGGATGGACCAATAGAAGTGCAGTGGAGTATTCCAGCATCTACTTCAATGGATGAGATAGAAGAGATCTTGGATAGCCATGTGGGAAGAAGTACTCAGAACAAGCAATATGAAGAATATCTGGTAAAATGGAAAGGAAGGCCTATTGAAGATTCCTCTTGGTTATCTAAGGCAGAGGTTGACTGTTTGGGTTTCCCTCACATAAACATATGAGACGTGACAGGGTCACTTCTCAAATTACCCTGGGTGTCTGATGCAGGAGCATCCAGTGGTGTAAGGGCAATCTTGCATCACCCAAAAAGAAGTTAATTCAAAATCATTGTAGTTGTTTTCATTTCTTTCCATAATTAGTGTTTCTGGTTCCAGAATATCCAGAATAATGATGTAGGACTTTCAGTTTTTCCAAAATTGCTAAAAATAGCAGCCTGTCTATTTTGGAAAGTCTACCTGCTATTTTTGGAAAGTTTGCAGTTGGGCTCGAATTGAAGCAAAACTTGCAGAAAGTTACTAAATGGAAATATAAGACCTTTGGCGAAGGAATCAGGCAAAGATCATTTTTGAGCTGAAAGATATTAAAGTTTTTGTTTTCTAAAAAGCCCCTAAAAATTTCCAAAATGAGATATGAGGCACTAAAACTTCCCTAAACATCCCAAAAAGTTGAAAAAAATCCATTTATGGATTTCTGATGTGATAGTTCACATCGCGAGCTTTCCAACGCCTAAAACGGTTCATTAATCGGACACCTGGATCAAAAGTTATGCTTCCCGAAAGTTTACCTACTTTTATAGGGAGTTGTAAATTTCGAAATTTAGCTAGAGGCCACCAAAAAGTGTTATTGATGGCTATTTTGGGGACCCTGGGTAGGGGTAGAGTTAAGGGGGCAAGTGTAGAGTCCAAAATAGGTGGGAAAATAGAAACCCTAGCTGATTTGGGGGTTATAGAAGGCGAAAGATTCCAAAGCCTGGTGATGGTAGCTGTAGTGTGTTGCAGCCTGTGGAGGACTGATGCCTCTTATTGTGATTAAGCTTCTGTAATGTAATGAGTTGCCCAGATCAATAAAAGAAAGTTCTATTCTCTGTGTTCAATTTCTATTATTGTGTGTTTTATGATTTACCCCCTTCATCATCTTTTGATAGTGATAACTCTTAGGAAACAAATCCAAATCACTTGAAATCTGAATATGATGTCGATGAAACTATGTAGATGCTAAGTCCTACTCTGCGGGCTCTAATATGAAGATGTGGCAAAATGCGGTATAAAATGTTGAAATTGCAAATGACTAAACTAAATTGAAAATGAAAGAAAAAGAAAGAATTCAAGTATTTTTGGGTGATGCAAGATTGCTCTACAACCTAGGATGCTCTTGTGTCAGGTGTTGTCTTGAATATAAATACAAATACATTTATTTATTAAGAGGTTGTTCCACTCTATTTTTTTTTTAAAAAGACTTAAAAATTCTTGATTATTGACGAGGAGAGGCACATTTCTTGGGAGACCCTCAAGGAGAGATATATGTTGCCTAATGATAAAAATTTACCTATTCAATTATCAAAGACATTCTGGGATAGACTCATTTGGCATATACAATAGATTTCTTTCTTGAACTTTGGTAGAATGTTTTGTGGAAATGTCGTCAAAATTTGCTAGAGACTACCTCCAAACATGCTTATGCTCTATTGACTGATACTAAAAAATTCCACTATAAATATAACTCTTTACGAAATTTGAATGATTTTGAAGCTTGGTGGTCTATTGGACTTAAGTATATTTGTTCCTCATCTATTAAGCCTAGAAAAAAATATTTCTAATGAGGTTCCTTCTTCTTAATAAGCTAGTTGTTGATGAAAATAATGTCTTTTTGGGGTCTATAAATTGTTTAGTTTTTGAGGAGTTACAATCTATTTTCTTTGGCTACTTTGTTTTCTCAAAGAGTAAAAAATCTAAAAGTTTTAATAATTTATGGATCATTTCATCTACTAAAGTTCTCTAGTTTATATGGAATAAGATGAATAAGCATATTTTTCAAAAAGACTTAAGGGATCTTATTGGCTTCTCTAGACAAGTCATTCTTTTTCTAATTTCTTTGTAGGTCATCATTCAACTTGATAAGATTGAAGACGAAATTATAAGGCTAAGAGAGGAGGGAATAACATTAACAAAGGAAAAAGTAAAGATGATAGTGATGATGTTTCCTTGGGATTTTTTCTCATGTCTAGAATGAACTTGACAATTCTAACAACATTCTTATAAGTAACTTTCAAAATGGTGGGTTTGAAAGTGTCTGCACTACACTATGACAAATATGGAAAAAAGATCTAAAAAATCATTAAGACTAATGAATGTGAGGATGCAATAAAAAAGGATAAGATTTCTTATTAGATGGTGTTTTTATATTGGTAGTTTATATTTTCTCTTATATGACTGACGTATCTCTAAATTACATTTAGTTTCTAAATGCAACCTTTACATTTTGGTTTAGTTTCTAATTATGAGCTATGTTAATATTAAGATTTGCACTTTCATGCACCTCTATATGAACATGGGAAATTTTGTAAATGTGGAGCGTGATTTACAAAACATCTAGATTATGAAGTTGATTCTTCATATGATTTTCAATGAACCATAGGTAATAGGATAGAGAAAAGGAGAAGATAAAATAAAACTAAAAAAACCTATATTAATTTGATGGAAACTAAAATAAGATTAAAATTCTTCGTCTAAGTAACCATAGAATTTGTATTCTCTATAATGTCCATCCTTAACCAAAATGATAAAGGGCTAGTTAACATGATTATCTCTTGCTTAAAAGTTACAGAGATTCATATATACAAATTAAGACCTAGAACATCTCAAAATTATAGAACAAGATATAACAGAGAAGAATCATAGACAGTAATAGCAAGGCAAAGAGCTTTATATATTTATAACTTATTATAGCTATGTGAGAGGCGAAGAATACACAATCACATTTTACAAAAGATTATAGAATATTATAATGAATTTATTATAGTATTCCTTGAAGGCTCAAGAAAACAATTCTTTTTCTAAAACTCCTACTCCAAAAATATCCCCTTCTAGAACACAACTTGGATATATATAGTATTCCATTGATTCAAACGGCAAAAGAGCACACTCAAATTTTAAAGAATTGCATGCTAAAAATTAGCATAGTTGTTCAAAATGACACCTCTAAAGAGTAGTTTGGGATGGATAATATGACATGTATTCCCTTCTTTAGTGCCACTTAATCCTAACCATTTGATCAACATCTTAATATATCATATTGTATGGATCTAATCAGTACTCCTACTTGTACCTAAGTTATTGTCAACCAATAGCACATCAGAAGACTTGTTTCAATTTTGTCATTTCTTCAAGAAGTGTCAAGATCCCATCTCTCTTCTATGTACTTCTATAAGATTTACTAGATCCTTTTCATGATGGGGCATGCTAAGGATAATGTGTGCAAAACTTACCAATGGTGTAACTCCTTGGAGTTGTCAAACTAACAACTTTTTGGAAGATGCACACATTGTTGATATTTGAAATGATTTATGGTTCCATTATGAAAAACTTGAGTCATTATTTCCTTTTCCTAAAACAAAAAGAGCCCACCTTTTATTCATTGTGTTGCACTTTGGCCAATGGTACAATGACAAGCCCCTTCTAGACTAGCACTTTTTGGATGAGCATCGTGATGACATGTAGCAAGTTGTACTTAGATCCTTCATTCTTCTTTTTTGTCTAGGTAAAAGAACAACAAAACCTATGATCCACCCTTTTTCCAACTTATTTTGTTCTACCCAATGGAATAACGATTTCAAGTTGTCATACTGATAATAATTGAAATGATGCATACATCGTTAGATTGGTGAAGGTAAGATCAATAGTTATATGGCCTCAAACCATTTATTTTACAAACTTTCTAAGATGGGACTAACTTGTGCTAAAATGTTATTCATTAAGCAATAGCACAATAGAAAAGAAGTGTGATAACTTATAAACTTTGTGTGTACCATTGATCATTTAAATGATCAATGGTTTGTATTTGTTGGCTAACAATATTACCAAAATTAAAATCTATAGAGTATTTTAAAATCCCATAGCTTATATAAAATGAAAGTAAACCAAAATATACTTGATGACCTCTCCATTTGGTGATGAAAAATACCACAAAAGAAAAGAAAGAGATAAAAAATTTTGATCCAAAAATCATCCCAAAAGGGTGGAAGGAGAGCAAGTTTCTATAGTTCTAGCCACTCTTAGGGGATCCTCACATGTGAGAAGGAACCCAATAACTCTAGTTCATGAATGCACAAAACCTATTCAAAAATAAAAATTTCAAAATAAAGCACTCATTAGATGGAGTTGTTATGTATCTTCTCAAGGGTTATATGAAGAGATGCCCATTTCACATCAGCTGGATACTCATTCTTTTCAAGGCTTGAAAGGCCTTATCCAATTCAATCATGTCCCAATAAGAGATTCCTTTGAGTCTTTTCATAGTGGCCTTTTCTTGGAATTATAATTATGCAAGTAGATAAAGAACAACTTCTATTTCTTTAATGTTCGATGTATGTACCCAACCCCCAAAAGATGTCTGGTCTACTTGCTTTCCCATGAGTATTTCTTTGAATTCTTATTTTTTAAACACTACATCATTATCATAGAATGTGTAGGGTATCCTTTGTTGGACCAATGAAATTATGTGCTCCCTCATTCCTTTCATGACTTGATCTAAAGTGGCTAGCTAAGCTTGACACTTTAGAGTGGCCTTATTCTTAGTACATCATTTACCTTCACCATAGTTGTCCTTCTATTTTGCACACTAACTATATCAACTTCTAATTTGGTAGATCACAAAGATTTTTAACCAAAGACTTAGCCTAAGGAACCTGGGGAGTTAAGGAGAGAATTTATTCATCCACTTTATCTTTCACCTTCACGTTTAAATCTTGTGGAGAGGTAATAGATATTAGAGTTGAGCTAATCTTAGTTGCTATATCTATAATCTTGGCCTAGTAATATTTCTACAATTATTTTACTAGGGGTGTTACCCCTCATAATTGCTTGGTAAGTTAAACCTCCACTTTTAATAGCCAAATTTTCTATAGTTTTTGAGTGTTGGTGTCCCTCAACTCTATTAACTATTCATGTATCTCTATAACTTTAGTTACCCTTTCCTATTGAGACTCCACCAACTTCTCTAGCCATTTTCTAGATGCCCTTTAAGTGTGAGTTGTGCTTTGTCTCGCTTAGATTGTACTGTGATATACTTCATTTTCTTAACATACAACCTTTCCATGGGAAATATAGGTTCTAGCTCTTTATTTATATTCTAAATTTCATTTTCCTAAGATTTTCCTTGGGCCTTAATTTGGCCAACAATGTCCTTAGTTCTCACGAGTTATGCTTCCCTCTTCTCTAATCTCTGACTCACCTTGATAAAGTTAGTGGTGACTAAATTCTATGTTACCTACATGATTTCCACTCTATCCTCTAGTTGAACTTCTAATAAATTCATTCCTACTACATGGACTGAGTAATCCTCTAGCTACATCAAGCCTTGGAAGTTATATATGCTAGGTGTCATATGTGCAATAATTAGTGATTGTTATGTAGGATCATATAGGGACCTAACATGAGTGCGAGTTGGAGAACTATTCTCCTTTTTCTTTCAGCTAGTCATTTTGACCTCATAGGCTTGCTAAACTATGTATATTTGTTGGTGGAGGTCAAATGGAGAGAAAATGAATTTTCCAGCAAATAGGAAGCCCTGGGGAAAGTTTACGAGAATGTGACCATTTGTCAAGATGGGGTTGTCACTATGCTAAGAGGAAGAGGTGACTCAACCATTAGTGTGGAAGGGGAAAAGGATGGAAGGCTAAAAGTGGGATATAGAGGTGGTGGTAAGGTTTGAGTGGATAGTTGTGGGGTGATCGAAGAGGGTAGCAATTGAGGTGTAGAAATGGATGGATGTATGGTGATCACCATGATGGTGGGTACCTCAACTGAGATAGGTGGTTGAGTATCTTCTAATGTATGGGAAACTAATTAAATAGGTGGAATTGACAAGGCAAGAATAGGAAGAGGAGCAAAGAAGTGAAAGAAGAAAGACAAGAGACATGTACCTACATAGCCATAATGGTTGGAAGTGTTGCAGCTTACAATAATGCCTAAGAGCCTTCTCCCTCTAAATCTAATCCTTTATGCATTACTAACATTCTTCTCTTCCTTTTAGGTTTGGTAGATGAAGGATTTGAGCCTTGGCTTGAAGTTGTTTATGTAGTCATTGTGATCTACTCTATTGCATGTGTGCTTGGTTCCTAGCTTATTTGAGACTTAGAAGGTTGAAGCTATTTGGCCACCTTTTTTACTTTCTCCATTCCTTTTTGGAGAGTCTTTTGTGCTTCCTCTTATGCTTATTGGAGTTTATCCCTAAGTCACTCGAATGCCATAGCTAACTAAACCAAATGGGAAGCATCTTAATACACCTATACTTGTATGGTGTGTAGTACAGTGGGCCATGGAGTGTGGCTAGAACCTTGTGATGGTATTCTAATTGCCTCAATAGAGTAATTTCTTGATTTATCACCTGATGAGCTCTAAACTTCTTTCCCTGGTTATTCTTGATCTACTAAGGTACCTCTCTTTGGGATTTTACTTGTATCATATCTAGAGGCTAGGGAGGCATACTCATAATTTGAGAGGTCTTCCCAAGTACCATATATCTCCACTTTCCTATATCCTCTTTCCATCTCAATTACAATCTATATGTATTTGAAATAGGCTTAGATCTTCTCTTCACTCCATTCTTGATCTTTCAAACCCTTTTGTAGGACATCAGTCATGTAGCTAACTTGGGTTAAAACTAAGTTGAGTATAAAAATCCTCCCAATGTGAGAGTGGCTTTATAGGGAGCTCTAAATTCTCCATGTACATGTTAGGTGAATCCTACGTTAGGTGCTTCCTCACTTCAATATTTGGCCAACTCTGGCGAGAAAAATTCTTCACCCAATTGACCATAAAGTTGTCAAGATCATAGTCCCAACAATTATCTATCACTTTGAGGCCTAAGTCCACTAGCTTGGAATTTAGAAGTACATTAGATCCTATTGTGATAAGATTCACCACCCTAAAAGAGAAGGGGATGTAATAGAAGTCCCTCTTTTTCCTTCCCACACCATACTCTACATCTATTTCATCCAGTTACCACACAAACTCTAGGCAAGCACTCTATTGGTCAAGAGTTTATGAAGATGAAAGGGTTCCCTTTTGAATTCGTGTACTCTAATCCTTGTATAATACTACCTAAAATATGAATCACAAAGAATATTTCTATTGGTCATAAGCCTTTATTGCCTTGGGCTTAGTCACATGAGTTCATCATAATTCAAATCTATAAGGGCAGTGCCTAAGAAACACTTAATGAACTCAAAATAGTCTGATGTCCAAGAAAGCGTATGTGTCCACCCAGACACTAGAATAACCTTTTGAGAATCCACAAAGTCATCAATGATGGATAGGAGCCTGTAATTTTGAAATAATTGGGTGTTCTAAAAATTATAAGATGAAACAAGAATGAGGAATACCTAAACCTTTATTGGTAACTAAAATTATTCAATTAGTAGTGTAAGGTGCTAGCTATAACATCTAGAAAATCAAATAGAAAGACATGATCCCTAGAGATGGTTTTTAGTTTATTTAAAGCTCCTAGTTTGAAGGAATAAACCCTCTTGTCATCATCCATCCCAAAAATGAATTCTAAAATGGAACATGTCTCTCACATGTTTTGTTGGAACTCACCAAGTGCAATGGGCAACTTGGGTAACACTGTGTTCCTCTCTTCTTTGTTTAGCTCTTTGTTGAAGAACCCTAGTTGGTTATTCTTCATATCCCAAGTCTTCTTTAGATTATTACAGCTATAGTGGAAGACCTCTATTTAATGTGGTATTTTTAGTATTTCTCTGACATGGGTAACACTCACTATCACTTGGATAGTTCTACCCTAAATGATCCCACTCTTGGCATCATAACAGTCAAAGCAGATTTGTACAAGTTCAAGGAAAGTGTGCACTTGTAGAACTATGTACTACACCAAGGTAGAATTCCAAACACTAATTATAAAAGTCTAGTGTTCACCCACTTAGATTCTATCAAGCATATGCGTATGAGGTCCCTCCCTTAGGCTTTTTGTGGGCTTTGACAAAATAGGGTCAAAGAGATTATTAGCAATATCAAGCACTAGTGACGGGTCAGAAGATGTCCCCATTTTTGTTGTCTTGGTGTTTCTAATTAGGGACCCAACTTTTGGTTGTGTCATAGATGAAGCATATGATTTGTTATTTTTAATCTCAAATGGAAGTTCAATATAGGGGTGAGGCCTAGTGTTTCTCTTCCTCTTATGCATAATTACTTTCTAGTATTCTCTTGCAACAATTACTTAAACAATTATCCTCAATGATTAATAGAGCACAAAAGCACAATAGAAGAGGAAGCAATGGAACTCAGAAGATTTTGATCTCAAGATTTCAATAAACTCAAAATGAAAGAGATGACTCTCTTTTATAGATTTTTTTCCTTGAGAAAGATACTCTAACATTGAATGCTACATCTACTATAGCTATTTATAAAGTAGGTGGCACAATCTCCTAGGCCAACAGAATTGTTCCATAAAATATAACACTTGGTACTTGGAAAAATATTTGTAACACTTCATCTTATTCCTGTTACAAAGATTTCAATTTATTGTGGAAAAACTGAAATAGAATAATGGCCACATGGTTGAAAGATCATGGAAAGAACAACTAAAAAACTTTAACAAAAGGAAAAAATGCATAGTTAGAAAGAAACTATAATACATATGTACATGATATGTATTGTGTACCTTACTTGTGATGTTTATGCTATATCCTGTTGATGGGGATATCAAGAAGTTCTCTAGCTTCATTCACAAGGTGAAAAGAGTTGTACTCCTTGCATGTTCAAATGGTGTAGGGGCCACTCCATAGGGAATCAAATTTTGAATGCCACCATAGTTTAACTACTATTTCTTTCCATTTGAGCACATGATCTCCTACCTTGAATTTGGACTCTAAGGAGTGCTTTCCAAACTGGCACTTAACTATCTATTGATGTCAAGCCATTGAATCTTTAGAAAATTCCCTTTTCTCTTCTAATTCTAATAATTCTTCCACTCTGACTTCCACAGCTACATTTTCTTCTATTTATAAATACTTGATTAGTTGTAGAGATGAGAGCTATGTTGATTTCAACAAAACTAGAGGTCTTGATTATTTTCTTTGGGGTGATTCCATTAGCCCATAAGGATAATTTTAGGTTTTAACACCATTACCTTTGTTGTTATGCCCCAATTTTCTTAATTATTATAGTCAAGTTCTTTATTGTTGACTCCACTAAACCATTTCCTTCAAGGTAATAGTTTGAAGATGTCTTTGGGTAAGCTCCACATTTCAAAGAAATTTTAGAAAGTCTAGTGCTTAGGAATTCTTTTGCATTATCAAATATTATGGTCTGTGGCACTCTGAATATGGTAACAAGATCATCCAAGAAATTGAGGACAACTCCTTCAATGGCTTCCTTCAGTGTGACCACTTTGGTCCATCTAATGAAATAATCTATTGATGTAAGGATCCACTTGTGACCTACACTCAAAACTAGGTTAATTATTCCAATGAAGTCTAGACTCCATTCGACAAATGGCTCTTCTACCAATATAAGCCTCAAAGGTATTATGGAATTTCTTCTTTTTCTAGTGTGCATTTGATACTGTGGGCATCTTCTAACTCATTCATGAAAATCCACTAACATGGATGGCCAATAATAACTAGCATGGACTATCTTAACAGTGGTTGTCAGATCTAAGAATTGTTCTCCTAGCATCCCATGGTGAAATTCATGCAATAACTTCTTATTCACACTTCCTAAGATACACCTTAACAATATCCCATTAAAACTTCTCTTGAAAAGAAAATCATCAATTAAAACAAAAGAAAACCTTTATAGCCTGCAAGCCCTTCTCTTGGAATAAAACATGTTTCTTAGTTATTCTTTGGTTTTCATAAACCGAATTCTTTCCTCAACCAATGTCTCTAGGTCTTATTCTTTATAAATCATGACTTCTTTAGTTTTTTTATTCTTTGCTTCTCTTGGCTTCTTGTCTTCAACAATATGTTGACACAATGCCCCCCACCAACTTTGTGGGCTTGATGTCAATATCATATTTTATTATCCTAGATATCTAAATATCTCTTTTTGTGCTTACATCTCCTTCCATGATATACCCCATAACATTATGATATACAACAAATGTTTTCACCTTGTTCACTGATATTAGATGTATAAATTTTTTAAGTCCTATAACCAAAGCATGTGTTTGTTTTGCAACAAAGTTGTACTTAGTTTCATAATCTTTGAGATATCTTGAACTAAAAGAAATAGAGTGCTCCCCTTTCCCAGAGTTATCCTTTTGTGTCAATATGGCTACAATACTATAATCCCCACTATAAACATACATTATGAATGTTGGATCTAGGGCATACAACTGAGAGGGGGGGGGTGAATCAGTTGTATAGAACTTGTTCTATTTCAAACACTTAATTCTCTGTTGTTAGTTAGCAGCATATCAAATAATCATTCATGGAAGCACAATATATAAACACAAGAGCAGATAAGCATCAACACATTGAACACCAAGATTTTGACGTGGAAAACCCGGTTAAGGGAAAAACCACGGGGTGATTAACCCAAGAATTATTCTCTGTTAGAAGAATAAGGAAAAATGAATGGCACATGCCAATAAGGGCTCACTGCCCGAGCACACTGCTCACAAAGAGGCCCACTGCCTACAAGGAGACACACTGTCTACAAAGTGATAAAAATCACAGTCTTGAACTGGAGAATGACATCTCTACCATGTCCGGATCAGTTCCAATTAAGCCCAACAATCTCTGCTCTGCCTTTCGCACCTTTCTTCGCTACACCATGCTCATCCACATGCCACACACTGAAATGAATTCACAAATCATTATTTATACAAGACATCGACTTAGGAACAAGCATCTAAGTCGGCAAACAACCATAGGAGTATCCGCAAGATGAATAACACATCCGGTCGGCTATCACAAGAACATTCGCAGGATGAACAACTCATCCGGTCGGCTAAACAGAGCAATAACTTCATCCGGAAGAATAACTTTAATTCCGGGCTCTACCATCAATGCGGACCAACAACACAACCTAAACATGATTCAAGAACCTTCACAAGTCTGTCTGAATGTCCGGATACATCCGCACTTCCTCTGCTTACTGGGATCTCTTGTCTTCCTCATCCGGAACTTCAAGAACACAGTCTGTCGCCACTGTCATAATGTAAGAGGTACTTCCGGACCTCCAAATCACACACAAATCAGGATGACACATCACAAGGACATCTCAAACACTCCTTCCAATCCACAGATTATGATAATACAATTCCGGACCTCACCGGACCTTTTTGTGATCCTCTGTCACCTCCGGATACTTGCCGGACCCGGTTCTATACCGGCAGCCACAACGCCTTCAGATCTTCATGCGGACCTCTGAAATCTTAACTGTAGCATCTCAAGACTCATATCTACTAACCCTTTAATCCGCATCCTCCGGTTCGCAACCTATACAGTACATTTACCTTCTTCTCATCACTGTTCTTCACTGTTCCTGACTGAGTCTAATTTTCTCAATATCCTCAGCACACAGCTCATCAAATCCTTCTTGTTAATGCAATATGAGTATGTTGACATCAATGACAACACTGGCTTACCTCATACTTGCAACAATCTCCCCCTTTGTCATTGATGGCAACATATGATGTGAAAAACCATCAAGACAAGAACTTCTCTTTTCTGTCACAGCTCCCCCTATCAACAACAACTCTTCACATGTCTTCCTTTGCTGCTCCCCCTTTGATCATCAACCACTTGTTTTTCACATGTCTTCTCTCCCCCTTTGACATCAATGGCAAAGGGCTCATACTTGCAACTCTCATGCATCAGAATAATACCAGCTGCTCCCCCTTAGTTGCAGCTCCCCATTAGTCCGGATCACAAGATATGACTGTGATAGCCACCGGACTGATGCACATCAGTGCATCTTAGTTCATCACCGGAGGGGCCATGACCCCTAACTTCTCCCGGAGATATTCAAAAGAGTCCTTGGGAAGAGGTTTTGTAAAGATATCTGCAATCTGATCCTTGGAGGGAACATACTCCAATCTGACTTCTTCCTTGTTTACTTGTTCTCTCAAAAAGTGAAATTTGATAGATATGTGCTTAGTCTTAGAATGCAATACCGGATTCTTGGAAATATTAATTGCACTTGAATTATCACAGAAAATTGTAATAGGCTCCTCATATTCAACTTTGATGTCTCTTAGCATCTGCTTCATCCACAAGATTTGAGTGCAACTACCTGCTGCTGCAATGTATTCTGCTTCAGTTGTAGACAGAGATATTGCATCTTGTTTCTTGCTTAGCCAAGAAACCAATCTCTTCCCCAAAAAGAATGCTCCACCACTAGTGCTCTTCCGGTCATCCACATCTCCTGCCCAATCTGCATCTGTGTAAGCATGAAGAGAGAAATCCGGATCTCTAGGATACCATAGACCATACTCAACTGTCCCTTTCAAGTATCTAAAAATTCTTTTGATTGCCATAACATGAGATTCTCTAGGATCAGCCTGGAATCTTGCCACAAGACCAACAGCTTGCATTATATCTGGTCTAGTTTGAGTGAGATACAACAATCCACCAATCATTGATCTATACTTTGTCTGATCTGCCTTTGGAGAATCATCATCTTTGCTTAACTTACATCCGGTTGCCATAGGAGTGTTCATAGGCTTTGAGTCTTCCATACCAAATTTTTTTAACAATTCTTTCACATATTTGGTCTGAGAGATGAAGATCCCTTCTTTTGTTTGAGTAATTTGCAGACCCAAGAAGAAATTCATTTCACCAAGCATAGACATTTCAAACTCGCTTTTCATCTGATTTGCAAAAGTTTTACACATACTATCTCTTCCTCCAAAAATGATATCATCCACAAACACTTCAACAATCAGAATGTTTTCATGATCAATTTTGAAATATAAGTTGCTGTCAGCAGTACCTTTGTTGAATCCAATCTGCACAAGATGCTTATCCAACCTTTCATACCATGCTCTTGGGGCTTGCTTCAATCCATACAAAGCTTTCTTCAACTTGCAGACCATATCATTATTATCAGACAATTGAAATCCATCCGGTTGTTCAATGTAGACTTCTTCTTCCAGATCACCATTTAGGAAGGCAGACTTGACATCCATCTGATATACCTTGAAATCTTTGAAGGCAGCAAATGCAAGAAGTAATCTGACTGCTTCAATTCTTGCTACCGGAGCAAAAGTCTCTTCAAAGTCAATTCCTTCTATTTGAGAGTAGCCTTTGCAGACCAATCTAGCTTTGTTTCTGATTACTTCACCAGCTTCATTTAGTTTGTTCCGGAAGACCCACTTGGTTCCAATTACATTCCTGTCTCTAGGTCTGGGAACAAGATCCCAAGTATGATTTTTCTCAATTTGCATCAATTCATCTTCCATTGCTTTGGTCCAGTTTTCATCATTGCAGGCTTCATTTATTGTTTTAGGTTCAATCTTTGAAATCAGACAACATTCATTCTGATCTTGAGCAATATTCCTTCTAGTTTGTACACCTTTGCTTCTGTCACCTATGATCTGATCTTCAGAGTGATTCAGTCTTACATACCTTGGTATTTTGGGAGTATCCAGTACTGCTGTTTCTTGATCAGACTCATTCAAACCTAACTCTTCTTCCTGATTTACCGGATCAGGCTGATTCTGTTTCACCGGAGAGGATTGAGGTCCTTGAACACTATCTTGGTCATCTTCATCAAACTCATAAAATCTTGAAGGCTTCTCAATTCCTTCATCAACCTTTACATTGGTGCTTTCTATCATCTTCCTCAATCTCTTATTGTAACACCGGTATGCTTTGCTTTGAGTGGAGTAGCCCAAGAAAATTCCTTCATCACTTCTAGCATCAAACTTTCCTAGATCTTCATCTCTTTTAATATAACACTTGCTACCAAATACTCTGAAATATTTCACAGTAGGAGTGATGCCAAACCAAAGTTCATAGGGGGTCTTACCGGTGTTGTTTCTGATTTGAACTCGATTGAGAGTGTAGACTGCAGTGCTGATAGCTTCTTTCCAAAACATTTGAGGAACATTTGCTTCCAACATCATTGTCCTAGCAGCTTCCTGGATGGTCCGGTTCTTTCTCTCAACTACTCCATTCTGCTGTGGAGTCTTAGGAGCAGACAACTGTCTCCTTATACCCTGTTTCTCACAAAAGTCAATGAATTCACCAGATGTAATTTCACCACCTCTATCAGACCTTAGACACTTTAGTTTCAATCCGGTTTGATTTTCCACCATAGCTTTGAAGATTTTGAACTTCTCAAAAGCTTCTGATTTTTCTTTTAGAAAGGTAACCCACATCATCCGGGAATGATCATCAATTAACAACATGAAATATCTATCACCTTGCAGACTCTTGATTCTTGTCGGACCACATAGATCAGTATGTACTAATTCCAACAATCCGGTAGAAGACTGATCTTTGCTTTTAAAAGAGACTCTGCTTTGTTTGCCTAACTGACATTCTTTACACACACTGTTTGTAGGTTTTATCAACTTTGGAAGATCTCTCACAGCCTGAGTATTGCTTATTTTGATGATGTTATCAAAATTTACATGACACATTCTTCTATGCCATAACCAACTCTGATCAATTTGAACAAACAAACAACTTTTATTTGAACCAACCAGATGAAAGATGTTACCTCTTGTCTGAGTACCGGATGCAATTTCAGTTCCGGAGCTTGTAAAGATTCTACATTTTCCATTCTTGAACCGGAGATCATAGCCTTTGTCCACTAACTGACCAACACTGAGAAGATTGTGCTTCAATCCTTCAACATACAGTACATTTCCTGTTTTGCTCTTACCATCAAAGGAAATAGTTCCCCTACCTCTGATTCTGCCAGCAGAATTGTCACCAAACTTTACCATTCCTCCTTCATATCTTTCCAAGTCTAAGAACTTATTCTTGTCACCAGTCATATGGTGAGAACATCCACTGTCAATAACCCAATCATCCTTTTCTTCCACTTGAGCAGCCAAGGCTTTTTCAACAACTTTGTGATTGACAGATTCAGAGAGCAAGGAATCTTCTTCCTTGATGGCTATAAACACCCACTCATTTCCGGATTTGCTTCCTGGATCTGATTCATCATCTGTTACTCCTTCATTGTCATCTTCTTCATGAACATAATAGCAATTCTTTTGAAACCTTTGTCTGTGAGTATTAGATCTTGCAGATCTCTCCGGACATCTTGAGGCAAAATGACCAATCTTATTGCAGTTGAAACACTTAAAGGGTAGTTTTCCTTCATACTTACCGGATCCTCTTGGCAGTCTTTTTGCAATGAGGGCTTCAAGTTGAGCTGTTTCTGCTTCTTCTTCTTCCATGTCTCTTCTTGCTTGATCATACCATGACATTTTCCTTGATGAGTTTTCACCCGGATCAAATCTCTGTTTGCCTTTCACATAGGCACTGGCTTTGAAAGCAGATTCAGTCTTGGGAGGATCATCTCCAAACTCGGTCATTTCAAATGCAGCTAGTTTGCCAGCCAGTTGTTCTCTTGTGACTGTTGTGTGGGCTCTGAATTCATCAATGGCAGCAACCTTGATTTTGTAGGCAGCAGGAAGGGATCTTAGGATTTTGCAGACAATCTCATTTTCATCTAGAGTTCCACCAGCATTTCTGATTCCACATACCAACTCATTTACTCTTGGCATAAAGGTAGTAATGTTTTCATCATCTCTCATTTTCAATCTTTCAAATTTCCCTTTCAGACTTTGCAACCTTGCACTTTTGACAAACTCATCTCCTTCATACAGAAGTTCCAGTTTAGTTAGGATCTCATATGCAGTTGGTAGGTCAATGACATTCGAGAGATCTGAGTCATTCAATGCGCTTAGAAGAGCTTCCTTGGTCCGCAGATTGTTTTCAGCTTCTGTGGTTTCATCTGGAGTTGTCGGACCACCTTGTGGGGGTATATATGGTTTTGAAATCATAGCCAAGTATGCTTTTCCCATACATTCCAAATGACACTTCATGCGACCTTTCCAGAGAGTGAAGTTGGTTCCATCGAACTTCGGACTATCCTTCTTGTATGACGACATCCTGGATCACCTCAAGCGGTTAAGCTCCTATCAGAGGAACTTGGCTCTGATACCAATTGTTGGATCTAGGGCATACAACTGAGAGGGGGGGGGTGAATCAGTTGTATAGAACTTGTTCTATTTCAAACACTTAATTCTCTGTTGTTAGTTAGCAGCATATCAAATAATCATTCATGGAAGCACAATATATAAACACAAGAGCAGATAAGCATCAACACATTGAACACCAAGATTTTGACGTGGAAAACCCGGTTAAGGGAAAAACCACGGGGTGATTAACCCAAGAATTATTCTCTGTTAGAAGAATAAGGAAAAATGAATGGCACATGCCAATAAGGGCTCACTGCCCGAGCACACTGCTCACAAAGAGGCCCACTGCCTACAAGGAGACACACTGTCTACAAAGTGATAAAAATCACAGTCTTGAACTGGAGAATGACATCTCTACCATGTCCGGATCAGTTCCAATTAAGCCCAACAATCTCTGCTCTGCCTTTCGCACCTTTCTTCGCTACACCATGCTCATCCACATGCCACACACTGAAATGAATTCACAAATCATTATTTATACAAGACATCGACTTAGGAACAAGCATCTAAGTCGGCAAACAACCATAGGAGTATCCGCAAGATGAATAACACATCCGGTCGGCTATCACAAGAACATTCGCAGGATGAACAACTCATCCGGTCGGCTAAACAGAGCAATAACTTCATCCGGAAGAATAACTTTAATTCTGGGCTCTACCATCAATGCGGACCAACAACACAACCTAAACATGATTCAAGAACCTTCACAAGTCTGTCTGAATGTCCGGATACATCCGCACTTCCTCTGCTTACTGGGATCTCTTGTCTTCCTCATCCGGAACTTCAAGAACACAGTCTGTCGCCACTGTCATAATGTAAGAGGTACTTCCAGACCTCCAAATCACACACAAATCAGGATGACACATCACAAGGACATCTCAAACACTCCTTCCAATCCGCAGATTATGATAATACAATTCCGGACCTCACCGGACCTTTTTGTGATCCTCTGTCACCTCCGGATACTTGCCGGACCCGGTTCTATACCGGCAGCCACAACGCCTTCAGATCTTCATGCGGACCTCTGAAATCTTAACTGTAGCATCTCAAGACTCATATCTACTAACCCTTTAATCCGCATCCTCCGGTTCGCAACCTATACAGTACATTTACCTTCTTCTCATCACTGTTCTTCACTGTTCCTGACTGAGTCTAATTTTCTCAATATCCTCAGCACACAGCTCATCAAATCCTTCTTGTTAATGCAATATGAGTATGTTGACATCAATGACAACACTGGCTTACCTCATACTTGCAACAATGAAGTCCTTTAAGAAGTCAAGATTAACCAAGGATGGTGGTATTGATATTGAAAGCTTGGTTCTTTCAAAAAATTATCTCCCCTCAATAGTCAATTTGAACTCTTTGTCCTTCTTTAACATAAGAGTTATGGGCCTTATTAGTCTGATGAAATCAGATATAAATCTATCCATGAAATTAATCTTTCTGAGTAAAGATTGAACAACTTTCTTGTTCACATGTAAAGACAACTCTAAGATGGATTACACTCTATCTAGATCAATGGATATCTCTTCTTTATAAATCACATGTCTAAGGAGTTTACCTTAAGGGACTCTAAATACACACTCCTTTGGGTTCAAAGAAACCCCAAATTATTGACATTTCTGAAAGACTTTCTCTAAATGTGCAATATAATCCTCTTTTCTTTTTGAGAACAATGTAAGATCATCTAAGTAAATCAAAATAATCTTATTTATTAGCTCAATAAAGGTAATGTTCATGGCTCTTGGAAATTCACATCTGTAATTGATAGTCCAAAAGTCATTTTGGCATATGCTTATAAGGTAGTGTTCATGGCTCTTTGGAAACTCACATCTACAATTGATAGTCCAAAAGTGATTTTGTCATATGCTTATGTTCCCCATTTGGTGGTGAATGTTTTTTATATTGATCCTTCTCTTTAACCCAAATCTAATTATAGCCAGAAAAACCATGAAGTAGGGAAAATTTCTCTAAGTCATTCATTCTCTATAATATATATTCCATGGACGAGAGAGGATAGTGATATTTCAATAAGACTTTATTCATGTCCTTGAAATCAACACAAAGTATAATTTCCCTATTTTTCTTCTTGACTGGTACCAAATTGGATAGAAAAGTAGAGTATTTTATTGGAAAGATGATCTCCAACTCAATTAATTTAATGAGTTCTTACTTCATCAAGTGCTTGAACCTTGGATTGACTGGTCTTGGTTTTTGTTTGATCGACTTTGAATCTATGGATAGCTCAATGGTATGTTGAACTATATCTTTATTTTATCCTTCCATCTCCTCATAATTCCAACCCATTACTTTATCATAGTTCACATAGAGATATATCAACATGTCTATTTTCTTTTAACTACACACTTTCCCTATTTTAACCTTCTTCCTTAGGAAGACTTCAATTTCAAAATAATCACCCTTGATTGTGGTGAATTTCCTCTTATCTCCCCTTGCATCATTAGTGGTGAATAAACTTTCTGATGTAATTAGTCATTTAGGAAATTTATTCATTTTGTGTTGCATGATTTGATCATCATCTAGGCTTCCTCAATCTTGGGTTGTAGTTGTTCTGTAAACTCTCCCAACTACTAAATAAATATGGTGATTTGAGTACCACTCTAAAAACATGCCAATGATCTTGATTGTTGAGAATAGAAGGATTCCCTATTAACTTTATGAACTTCTTATTTGTTAGGAGATCTTTTGTCAAATCAAATTGTGACATGATTACAACCATTTGGTTGGCTTCAACATTTTGTACCCTTAAAATTACCTAGAGAATCAAAGCTTCAAAACTTTCTAGAAGATCCCAAACCTTATAGTGATATGATCTTATTTTTGGCCACGGCTAATCCCTTGACTTTCCCAATGACCAATTCAAAGTCCCCAAATATCTGTAGTTGCTTAATTTTCAACTATGATGAGTCCATGAACTAGTGATTCATACTTAGCTTCATTATTTATGTAATTAAACTAGAAAATGAATGTCTAATGCAGAGCCTATCCCAGAATGAAGCATATAAACTGGTTCAAAGACCCTTTTGGAACCTACAAGATGACCTTTATAGTGTATGTCGGTAAGACTTCTCCCAATGTCTCACCGAAGCAATCCCCCTCTTGCCTATCGGCAAGACACTATTCTATCGGGCAAGTTAAATTCTCCTTCGCTGATCCTTACCTCTCTCTGATGAGCCTTCCATCGGCCAGACCTCGTCACTCTCACTCCGATGAGCATCTAACTCCCACTTCTCCTTCGGTGAGATTTTTAACTTTCGGGTTGAACCATTTGCTTGAACCATATCATTGAACTGATGTCTTGAACCCTTCGCGTGAACCATTGTCTTGAACCCTTTGTGTGAACCATGAACCAATCAGTTGAACCCGTGAATCCATTGAACCGATGAACCAGTTCAATCCGGTGGTTCAACGCCGAGGATCAACCTGATGGTTCAATGCCAGGGTTCACACCCTAATATTTTGGATGCCAACTCCCTCGTCGGCCAGACCTAAATTATCGGCCTAACCTTAGATCCTTCCACCGATGCACCCTTCTCTCACCGATGCAACTATTATCGGCCAGACCCCTCTCCACTCTCACCGATGCCACATCTCCATCACCCAGATGTAGCCTTTCACTGAAGATGACATTTCTTCTGCCGATGCCCTGGGTCACGCCGACATCTTTCATCGGCAACACTCCATGATAATCTCTCCGATCGGTGAGAGCATGAACTATTGGCTACCATTCAAATTCTTACGCCGATATACCTTCTCGCGCCGATGTCTTCGGCCAAGTCGATCATCGATGAGACCTTCCGCATTGGGCCAGCACAACTCTTCTTCACCGACGGTAATCCTTACGCCGATGCTTCCTTCATCGGTGACATAGATGGGAACTCACGCCGATGTCTCCAAAACATACATTTCAGGCTTGAATTGGACCCCGACCTGGCCAGCGATACATATACAGATACTAAGGATGGATACACACAAACTATTCACCTTGTAAATGCAATGCACACATACTAAATGACAATTCTCCCTAAAGGGGTTCCTACAATTCTTAACCTTTAATATCTAAAATGAATAACCAAAAATGGGGAAATTAATCTACAGATCCATTCCACTGATTTCCCAAAAATCTGCCAGTGGAATGGATTTATTCATTCAATTCGACTCCAGAGGCACAAAACTAAATTATATACAATTTCTACACAGAATGATCTATACAGAATATCTACACAGCATTCAGAATCTAAAAGGAAAATAATTTACAGAACTTCTATTCCTCCTCCTTAATGTTTCAGAATTACATTTCAACTATTTTTCTCTAAAGGACAAAACACACACCACACCACACCACTGTCACTGCTCTGCTCCATTCCATATTTATCTTTCCCAATGTGAAGGACTGACATTCTCCTCTATTTCTGGGATTTGAGCTTACCAAGATTATAGGTGGAAACTCCTAATTAATTATATGACAACTGTTTTGCATGGGACAACAAAACTCTTAAGGTTAAGACACATTTGTTTACCCTTCCCTTAATCCAACTTGTCTAGAACGTCAAGTTTGGAGTTTACAAACATGAAATGCCCATACAAAATGTTACATTTAAAAATGCTATTAGGTAGCATGAAATGTCTAAAAAACATATTAATGTCTTATGCATATTTATATTGTCTATGGGGGGCTCCTGCACCAATGTCCTTAGAACTTTATTTCCTTCTAGGGAAACCAAACACACTCCTACTCCCAATCTATTGGCACATATAGCACCATCAATGGATAGCTTCCATAATCCTAAGGAATCCTTATCTTCTCCTTTGACTAGTTTTTGAGGATCATTTACATTAAGGACAATTTGTTCATAATCATAAATTACATAAGTCCCTAATCTAGTTGAATCAAAGTTACTAAAATGGTCCCATTGTGCTACTTCATCTACCCATTCATCTAAAAATTGATCTAATACCATAATACTGCAATCATCTTCTCCCTCTAGTGTTGGGAATTAAGGTGTCTCAACCTTGGTAATTCCTTGTATTAATTCCTTGTATTTATTTATTTATTGCCTATTGCATAATTTGGATGCAAATCCTATGTTGTCATATTGTGGGAGTTGGCATGGTGATGTGTCATCCTACATGGTATATGACCACATGTAAATTTGTCCTCATATGAGAAGATAGGCGTCCCACTTAGTGGTAGGAATATTTTGCCATGTGTCAGTATCTTGGAATGTGTGTAAGAGAATATTGACCGAAATGGTCATGACAGATTCCTATGACAAAGTTACGACATGTAAGAGTCAGAAATAGAAGATCCTATTACAGGTGAAGATATGTGTCGAGAAGCATCTTTGAAAAAGGCATCTTTGGGGCCCAAGGTGGACTATGACATGTTGTAAGAGAATATGCTATTTATAGCCTGTCTATGATAGATTCTCTTACAACTATAAGTTATGATAGCTATGACAAATTCTATGACGATTGTAAGAGTTGTAAGAGCATCTATCATAGCCCATTTTGGAAATAGGCAACCTACAATGTCAGGAGCATCCTACAGTGTTGGACAAGTGTCCATAGGTGTGGGTTTTTGGGCCATGAGGCCATGTTGGATGCCCATCTCAATGTGGAGCCATTTTTTCCTTGTATTCTCTTTATAAATAGGTTCTTTGGAGAGGAGAAGTACTACATGTTTGACAGGTACTGTTATGCTTCCAGAACATCTCTAGATACGAGTGTCGAAGACTCCTGCAAGAGCATTGGCTCTATGATTGTATTGTAACCTTCTTTGTTTATGGGATACATTTGAGCTATGTTTTGGAGTGTGGGGTTTTTCACCTTTAAGGGTTTTCCCCACGTATATCTTGTGTCTCTCTTCTTTTGTCTTACATTCTTGTGCATGTGTTTGCTATAATTGTAAAGATAAAATTGAATTTGCACTCTCCTCCCCTCATTAGATTAGTGTAGGAAGCGATTTCCACACACCTAGCTTCCTTTCATCTAGAAGTTCTACATTCTCCTTTTCTTCTTTTTATAACTTGGTGTTAGCTAGTTCAAAATTTACTATTACTTCATGAGTAATGTTTTCTTTTTGTATCGGTTCCAATACTACTTTCATTTTCAAAACATATTTAGTTCTTAATATGAAATGGAACCAATCCAAGGAGAGGTATCATCCTATCTTGGCTATAAAATATCTAGACAAACAAAGACCAAATACTAGAGGCATGTCAATAATTACTACATCTTGCTAAACAATGACATTAGGGTAGGCATAAAGAGTGATGGGAATATTCTTTATAATCCCAATAGTTTCTATGGGAAGATTCTTGATAATCCCAATAGTTTGTACTTTTTCCCCATCTAACTGCATGATCCCTTTCTCCAGATACTTGTAAGTTAGCCCCATACTATAAAAAATATTCTTGGGCGTAACTTTGGTGCTTAAACCAGAATCTATCATAGAATTGTGCAATAATTTCTTAACAATCATTAATGTAAGATATAAGGTCATAGGCTTTGTTTACTTACCTTTGCACCTGCATTACAGAGGGAAGTAGGCTACTCAAGCAATATAGCCTTCCTTTGTTCTATTGTCTTTCCTTCAGTACCAATAATCTAAGAAACCACTTTAACCGGACCTTCCTACCTCTTTAGAACTTCTTGAGACAAACTTCTTTCTTAGGTATGGATAGAACATCCCACAACGACACACTTGCAACCATCTTCTTTAATTGATCCACCACATTGAGAGACCCATCTATTTGAGTCTTCAAAACATAAGCCAATTTATCTTAATGTCTTGGTCTATTAGGTACCATAATTGATGCTCCTATGAATAGTGCTCATGTAACCTCTAGTTATTGATTTGCATTTGTATTTTCTCACCTTGGAACTATAGGATTGTAATTTAGAGATCCAATATTTGTTTTGAATTATCTCATCATTATTTAGGAATTAGATTCTCCACTAGCCTTCTTTTTGATCTTGTAAAATAATCTAATTGTACTTGAGGT
Source organism: Cunninghamia lanceolata (assembly GCA_027924645.1). NCBI lineage: Eukaryota > Viridiplantae > Streptophyta > Pinopsida > Cupressales > Cupressaceae > Cunninghamia > Cunninghamia lanceolata. The sequence continues at coordinate 9,249,349 of BSBN01000389.1, forward strand.
TATTTTGATATGGATGGATTATTGGCAAAGATTTCTTCCTCTTCTTGAATCCATGATAAAATAGCCTTCTTTGAAGATATTTCTTTCTCTTGTTCAAGATACATACCTTGCATTTGAGTTGTTTGAATTACATTATAGACTCTTGTGGATTGATAAGGAAATTTATGTAGTGCCACTCCAATTCTAGAAGCAGCTTGTCTTTGCTCAATATATTTTTGTTGTAAATTTCTACTTGGGCAAGCCTTAGAAGGATGTACATTGTTACATGGGAAGCACCACATGTTTGAATAACCAATGAAATTATTTTGTCCAGGGACCAAATCCCTTACTAGATTGTGGGGAATTTTCTACAATGGCGTAGACATTAGAACAATGAGGGTTACACTTCATTCTACCCTTGGTTCTACTAATTTTGGAACCTATTTGGTTAGTGTAGAAGCCTCTGATCTTGATTTCCTTAATACATTGGTCTCAGATAGGCTATCACTATCTATTCAAATTAATAATTTGAAAAATAACACAACAAATGCTTCATATCATCCATTTTTGGATTTACCTGAGGAATAGGCAATTGACTAGGAGGATAGACATACATGGAGGGGAAGTCTATTGTGTACTTAATAAAGAATGGCTCAACTTTGGCAATTCTTCTTCCACCAGAAGGGAGAATTATGAGAACATGGGCATAGGTGGTCTAGGAGGGAGTCTTATGGTATCAATGAGGTTGTTCTCTACTCTAACCACTAGATCATAGGCCATGAGAATGCATTGACCTCTAAATGATTGAATCATCACTGATATATTAGAATTGAAGGCTTTCAAATAGAAGATAAATGCCATCTCCATTAGCGGGCTTGTAGTTGTAGGTATTCTTGTCTAGGTTATTTGGAAATGGGAATTGAAATCAATAATGGACTCTTGTGGAGATCTCTTTATGGTAATTAATTGTCAAAATAATAAAGATCGATCTCCTTTTTCTTTAAACCTTTCAAAAAATCCCAAGTTGATCCCATGAATCGATTGAATCGGGTGATAAAGACTAATACTAATTGAGTGCCTTCCCTTTTAAGGATGGTACGAGTAATCTCAAGGATATATTTTATTCTATAACAAAATGTAATACACAAATATCTACAACATCCCTGAGATGTTCTTTGGGAGTCTTGAAATCTTATTCAGGAGTCTAAGATGTTCTTTAGGAGAATTGGTAGGAATAGGATCCCAAGTTGCCAAAGGAACTAGGGAATCAAAGGATTATTAATATTCCAATTTACAAAATTCCTAGGGGCTATTGTGGCCATCAAAATGTGATCTGGTGGGTTAGGCTAGATAGGTCTTCTTTAGGGATTGATAACTAAGGGCAGAACCAATAAGTGAGGGTGCATGGTGACAAATTCTCTAGTTACATGCCTTTTTCTCATAAAATAATTTAGGATTCTAATATAGAATGGTAAGGGATTTTAAATTAGAAAAACATTTTTATGTCCCACTAGGCATGCCAAAACTGATGATATTCAGACTTTCACTCTCATGCAACTCTATACAGACATGGGAAATTTTGTAAATGTTGGACATGATTTACAAAATAACCTTCAAATTATGAAGTTGACTCTTCATATGATTTTCAATGAACCTTAGGTAATGTTGGTCATGATGTTAGTCACAAACAAACATAGAATAAGAGTACACATTAACCCTTATTCATCTTGAAAGATGCAGTGAATTCAGAGAATTCATGATCCCAAGTCTCTGGTGATTAGGTCTTAATCGACTGACGTTACTCAGTAGTTAATGTGAATTGCTGTTTCCATTTTGGGGCCTTACGCGAAAATGCACTATCATCATGACGTTCCTGCAGAAATTCTTTACAGAAAAGTCAAATTATGTAGTTATTTAATGAAAAGAAGTAAAATACCTCGATCTTTGCATGATATTTTCAATTGTGCATGCTTAGTGTTCAAATATGCTAAATATTTGCGATTATTTACGAGACGTCTGCATATTTTGGGTTGTTTGCTTAAGATTAGCAGTTATTTGTAATTATGACAGTGAGATGTTCTGAAATTGAAAGAATTTAAAAAAAAAAAAGAGAAATACTTCTAATTAAGTTGAACCTTTAGCTTTTGATCCACATACATGCTTGATACTGTCATGAGGAGAAGAAATCAAACCATATATTCACCAGGACATTCCACAGCTAGATATAGTTGATGCAAACTTCAGAGGATAATGAATGAAAACAATACATGCAGCATGATGAGCACTCCAAGGGACGCAGCTAATCAAAACACATATCCAGAATTCAAACACAGATTACTCAAGATTTACGAAGATTTGTAATCAAAATACTCTTCCCTTTCATTAAGTATGCAAAAGACATGTACATATACAGCAGCTTTGAAATGAGCCCTGAATATTTTAGCAAACAGATTTCAATTAAGTTTCGAATGAATATAACAAGGCATTCCACCACCTTTTATAGAATAAAGTGAGGAATCCATTACAAAAGATCTACGGATCTGATATGTCAATACAAATCAATGGTCATCATTTCATGACCTGTCAATTTTACAAAATGGCACAAGTTGCCAGCTGGCAACTATCTATATTGCTTATGCAAAATATTCTCCTTCATGATGTATCTCCATCATGCTCTTCAGCTGATGCATGTGGGTCATCATCATGTGCATCACTTTCTGAACCTTCGCTATCCTGATGATGATGCTGCTGCATATGGGGTTGCATGCTGCTCTGGATCTGTTCATATGACCGCACAACCTAATCTATTCCTCCACCATCTTGAGTCTTTGCCTTGATAATGGTGTGCTTGTGTGCCTCATACTTATCCCTGTTGTTATCCAGCTTATTTTCTCTGTCCTGCAATGTCTCATTGTAGGTCTCCATCTTGACCTTGATTCTCATCACCTTATTTATAATCTCCTCTATCAAGTGGATGAGTGGACCATCATCTTCCATTTGGAAGTTACTGCGCAGAGCCTTAAGGGCAGAATCTTCATCTTGATTCTCTATCTTCCCTTCCACTTTACCCTCTAGTGTTTCTAGCATGTCTGCCTCAATGCCCATTAAATCACGTAGCCTCATGCTGATCTCCCTCAGCTTATTATTGCATCTCTTGAGGACTCCGCATTCAAACTGCACATCCTTGTACCGGATGTCTATTAATAACGTAGTATTATTATTCAATACCTGCTTATTAATAAGCAGTTGTGGGTTTATCTTCCTTATTTCTCCCAACAGGCTGAGGACTTTCTCCAGTTTATAAGACCTTTTTCCGGTCTGCATCTGCAATTTGTCCACCTTGGTTTTGGAGTCACTTAATATGCTCCACCTCTTCAAAAAACCCTTCATTATTTCTATAGCATCATCCAATGTGGATGACATCTATTTTCTTATTACGGAAGCCTCATGTTTCATGAGGTCCAGTTTATTTACCTCCTCCTGAGAAATGGCAGTCAATGGGACCGCAGCTTCACTTGTAGTACCCTCAGGATTGGTCAAGCCTTTAATGTATGCATGCAACTGAGCAATGTGCTCTTTATGCTACTTATTCTTCTCTTTCTCTCTTTTCACTTTCTGAATTAGAGAGTCTATGATGTCCTTACCTTCTTGACCTTCCTGCTCTTCGTTGGCAAAACCCAAATCTACTGTGCTTATCTGGAATTCATCCACAGTGATTTTGCCTTTCTCCTTCTCTACCACGGGTACAACAATTTGTGCGGTCCTTCTCCCTGTCACCGGATCTCTTTTGATGGCCGAAGTCATTCTGGCCTTTCTCCTGGGCTTCATTATATCCGCAGAGAACAGGGTGGAGACGTCGAACTCTTGGATTTCAAGTTCCTCCTCAACATTTACCTCCTTTTCTAACCATGGAGGCACCTGATCATGCTTTTCAGCATCATGATGCTATTCACCCCTATCTCCCGTTTCTATCAACACGTGTTGTGGAGATGGTGATTTTTCCTTTTCTCTCTCTTGATGCTCGCCTTGCTGCTGATCCTGTGGTGCCTCCTCCTATTGAGGAACTTCCTTTTCTGGGGGAGCATCTTCTTTGTGTGGGGAACCCTGCGGTGTACCTGTATGTAGATCATGATGATCATGATCTTTCTCCATCATTTCTTCACCTGTCCCCAGTTCTTCCCCTTGTGGAGGTTGATCATCCTCCTTTTGTTTCTCAATTTCTGGTGGTATGTCCACCGTACCTGATATCATAGGATCTGCTTGAGGTGATGGCATCTGTTCTGCAGCCGCTATTTGTTCTATTCCTACACTATCCACCTTTTGTGCTTTAGCAGCTGGATCCTCTATTTCTTCCTTCTTCTCATCAGCCTTTATTCCTTGGGCCTCCACTATAGCAGGTCCTGCTAATGTATCCTGTGGGCTTTGCTGGCCTGATTCAAGAGCATGGCCTTCTGCTTCTGCCATCTCTATCCCCTCTGTTAGGTGGCCCTTATCAGGTGATCTTGTTGGCTGTTCAGGACTTGCATCCTGTTTCTCTGTCAAGTCTACCACTACAGGACTTGTCACCTCAGCAATCAGTGTGTCCAGCCCTATGTCCTGAGCTACCTGCTCTGGGTTCTTTTTTGGTTCCGGGCTCTTTTTTCGCCCCGCTTCTGCTTGTTTCATCTCCTCAAGCGCTGTTTGAACCGTTGGAGTCTTGTGAGGAGTCACACTTGCATCAGCAGCAAGTGTTTCCATTTCTTGTGCAGCCACATCCTGCACCACCTCATCATCAGACAAGTTTATTGTCTCGTCTAGTGAGACATGCCTTTCCGCTTGTGTCTGAGATGCTTCCTTTTGTTGTTCTTTAGCAAGTTCAGTCTTGAACTTGACAATGGTAGGAAGCGGAACATTGTGTTGAAGTTCCTTCAGCGCTTCACTACCTGCCCCTTGTAATTGTGCTGGGGGTTGACTTATTTCACCTCTCATGGAGGTTCTTGGTTTCTTAGGTGTGGTGGGAACCAACACTTGTGGAGCTCTCCTCTTTCTTCTGATTATTAGTGGAGCTTCCTCCTCTTCTTCAGGCTCCTCCTCCATGAGGATATCTTTGCCTGGTTGTTTGGATGACTGACCCACTTCTTGGGCCTTTGTGATTCCAGCCTCTGCTGTCTTGGTTTTCTTGGGCTTTGGAGGAGAATCTGATTCTGATCCTGATTTTGCTGCCTCCTCCGCTGTGAATACTGCCCTTTCAATCATGACCCCTTTGGGTCCTTTCTCCACCTTCTTGCCCCTTGGGGCCCTTTTGCTAGGCTGCTGTGGTGGAAGGATTCTCTCTCCCTAAGTCTTCCGCTTCTCCAACAGGAAGTCATCATATTCATCTGCAGGGATGTCCTGCCCCTTCTTCTTGTTGTCCACCGTGATGGCAACACCCTTCTTCTTCAATGCCTCCACCTGTGCATCTACCCAAGCTTGGGTCAAGTGTAAAGTTCTGGCAAAGAATGGGTCCAAGGACATATCCTCCTGCATGGTGAGGTCAGGTGCAGAGATGGTATCATTGTAAATCTTCTTCTACTCATATTCGTCTGCCATTATCCTGCCATCATCACTCTTCAGCTGCTGAGGGAGGGATATGCAATCAAATGTCCTGATCTGGTTCAGAGTCAACCTCTGATACCTCCTCCTCCTGGCTTCTGCCTCATCTTCGCAGTCAGCCCAAAAATCTTCTAGGTGCCTCTGGTGAATAGGCTTTCCTAGAATCTTCTGTATTCTACCGTAAGGATCATATGGTCTAGTTATTGGAAAGGGCTGTAGATTCATCTTGTTCAGAGTGACCATCACCTTCTTTATGTTATCAGAGTCAGGGCACATGTAGTTGCCAATGCTGACTGGGAACAAAATTGGTGGCAGCTTCTTGGCATCCTTATACATTTGTATCATGGTGGAGCCCTACCTGATAAATTCCATTAACACTACTGCATTCGTAGGATATCTTGGCAGCATCAGGGGATGCCCTTCAAAACCTTCTATCCTGATATACGAAAAGGTGGCAAATTGTATGTACCATGCCCCATGCCTGTATACTGCCTCTTGAGCTTCCATGCTCAACCTTTTGGTTCTGTCATCTTCCATGGTCCTTACCAGATGCATAGAGAATGCATCATTGACCAGTTTGTAGTCTTTGATATAGTTGGTTCTTTGCAGCTGGGGATGATGATCCCAGATATATGCTGCATTTGTGCCCGTCAGTTTTCCATCTGTCACCAGGGCATCAAAAGTGCCCCTATAAGCACAAGAATACACGATATAGGAGGTCATGTAGAATGTACAATCTGAACCTCCCAGGTTCATCGGCTGCTCATGCAGAGCATCGCTTATTATTTGGCCCCACAGTGGCTTGATGTCTGCATACAGACACATCATTATTATGCCGTACATCCAATCTCTAAATTCACCAGTATCAGGCTGGCCAGTCACCCTGTTCAGTAGGGCAATCACGTACTGATACTCCTCATTGAAATCAAACTTGAACATGTGCACGGGGAGCTTGGCCGCTGCATTGTATGTGCTATTCTCGGCCCGCCAAGCATACATGTTCTTTTTGGCCGCCTTCTTGTTGGCCTCGTATTCTCTTTCAGACTTCTTCAAGTCTACACTCTTTACCTTACTGCCCATTGGCAGTCCAAATGTCCGGGAGAGACCTTTGATGGATAGGTCTGCATATACCCTCCCATGCTTCACCACCTACCTCGTCTGAGGGTTATAATTCCGGGCGCACTCAATGACGAGCTCCGGAGACTCCATGGAGTATGGGAAGCCAGTAGCATTCCACATACCTGATACAAACACTACATCCAATACAGGACTCTTGTCCTGTCCATCATTCAGCTTGGCCGACCAGGCCTCTAGGTTAGTAATCCCCTAGTGGGTGTCTGTAATTGCCCCATATTTGAACAGGACCCCTCTCTGGGAAGAGAACATAGGCCTGCTGAATTCCTCCTGATTCTTGACTAAGCATTTTTTAGCCATGGGTACCTGCAATTAACAACATTTCTTCTCACAACAGGGATATGCATGCATACATATTGCAAATATCATGCCTATTGCATCAATTTCACATTACTTACTTACATGGATACATAACCAGAACTTTCAACATCATTTAGAAACAACATGATGAGGGGTTTCAGTTTACTTACCTGGTTATGCAGATTTTCCTTTATACCAGTATATCGTCAAGATGCTCTTAATTCAACTGCTGATCACTTCCTTCTATCTGTGAGCTTGAATTGCGCAACGGTAGTTGTTATGCGGATATGGAGGCTAGTGCTCTGTAAAACAATTTTAACGCAAGTAAATGTAACAATGGCGATTGAATTACCTTTTAACCTCGTAGTTAGGGTAAATTTAGGGCAACTCTGACAAGTTAGATTGCAATCTTTGATCATTCGTGTGAAAACTCAGGATCTCGCCAGATGTTTCATTGGGTTCCGGGGTCGGCGGGAATCACCTACCATATCTGCACGCATTTAATGATAATGGCGGCAAAGGGAGCGGGGGGATATCCATATGATGGGATATCATGAGGGCAGGATGATATTTCACAAATATCAGGTTGAGTTTCGATATCATCCTCCCCAGCATTAAAATTATTATCGCGACAAGATTCGTGTAACAATGCACCCTTTGTTTACGTTTTAGCACATCAGGAGGATATTTTGGTTTATCGGGTGATGTTTCAAAAAAATAAGGTGATGATGAGACAAGCTTGCTCATCCTCCTTTCAGAATATCAAGATGACGTCATCATGATATTCGTTCTTTGTATCAGAAATGCTTCATGACGTCATCGTCATATTGGGCGAACATGATCATGTTTGCAAAATATCCTGTCGAAATGTAAATATGATGATGATGTCATCAGGATGTTTGTTTCTTCATTTATCATATTCAGATGATGTCATCAGGATGTTTGTTAAGGGTGGTATTTCGCGTCAGGATGATATTAACGAATATCGGGTTACTTTTCAAAACATGATGTTCGCGGTATAAAAGACCGCTTGACGGGAAAGACTTACTACCATTAAAAGTTGACGTCCGGATATTTGAGCCGTAGGATATATCAGGGGATGTCTCAAATATGATGATGTTGTTCGAAACATGACTGAGGTTATAAAATATGACCCCTCCTCTTGCGAATATCAGGTTTGACCATGACTTTGACTGTTCATAACTCTCACATCCTGATGAATATCAAGGTGATGTAAAAGGCAAACCTGCATGAAATTTAATATTCTTTCAGAATATGAGGTCATAGATACGAAATGCGAATTTTGACAACCTAACCTCATATTGGGGACTTACCTCATCCTGACTCAACGTGATGATGCACTTGACTGATTTTTACCAAACCGCCAGAAAACAGACAACACAAGCCAAGCCAAAAGAAGTTGGGTCCCTGTTTTGCCAAGTCAAAATGGGGTGTGTTGTGTAACTACACAACAGGTAATAGGATAAAGAAAAGGGGAAGAGAAAACAAAACTAAAAAATGCTATATTAATTAGTTGGAAATTGAAATAAGATTAAAATTCTTCATCTAAGTATGCACAAAATTTGTACTCTCTATAATGTGCATCCTTAACCAAAATAATAAAGGGCTAGTTGACATGATTATCTCTTTCTTAAATATAATAGATATTCATATATACAAATTAAGGCCCAAAACAACTCAAAATGATATAACTACACACACACACACACACACACACACACACACACACACACATATATATGAACTTATTACAACTATGTGAGAGGCCAAGAATGCATAGTCACATTTGACAATGGATTGCAAAATATTGTAATGAATATTATAGTCTGCCTTGAAGGCGTGAGAAAAAAAATATTTTTCTAAAATTCTTGCTCCAAAAAAGATGCCCCTAAGAACACAACATGGATATACATATAGAATTTCATTGATTCAAATGGTAAGAGAGCATGCTCAAATATTAAATAATTGCATCCTAAAAAAATAGCACAGTTAATCAAAATGGCAACTCCAAATAGTGGTTTGGCATGTATTCCCTTCTTCAATGCCACTTAATCCTAACTAGAGAAGAACGACTGAATGCAAGTTCTCCTTAGTGTGCATTAGGGTAGAGGTCTTAGTAAACCATCACTAGAATGTCGACCCCCCATGTAAATATAGTGCCTTGCTTTATACCTTGAATGATAGGTGCCTAGTACCATCTAAGTTAAGCAAATCCCTTGTCTCATGACAATCTAGAATAAATCAAACTGATGAGGAATTTCCTAAAGGTGAAATAGGTAGATGAGGCACAAAAACAAGTTGGACCCCAATCTAGTCCTCAAAATGAGTCACTCCTATGATAGATGCCTCCACCTATTTCTCATGTAAGGACTCACTCTTTAGTAAGAAAAGTGGTTTCCCTCTCACAAAGACCCCTAGGATGTGATAAAAATCATATAAAATAATACTTCATTCCCTTGAGATGTATGAAATTTTGAAAGTGTTCCTATCAGAATCCCAATAGGTCAAGATATCATAGCAAATGCAAGAGGTGGGATGAACAATTAGAACATGACATATCCTGTCAAGTCCCTCTCTATTTAGAATAGCATGCTCACTAGGAGATAAAGCCTCGTAAGTGTTAGAAATCCATAACTACTCACAACCATCATTCGATCGAATCCATGAATCCTATCAAGCACAAAGAACCTTGAGTTAGATCTTGTTAAACTCATAAAATCCAAAAAAAGCATATATTCCTTAGACAATTCTAAACAAACGACAAATTTAGTGATAGAATTAGAGAATAAAGGAATGATAAAGACATCACAAAACTTCAAATTTCATTCAAAATTAGACTGATTGGGTCACCAGCTTTACTAGGTCAAATCCCCACTGGTGACCATATTATGCAATAGGATCTCCACCTAGCAACCCTATTGAACATCAAGATCTCCACCTAATGACTTGACCTGGTGAAGGTGGAAACCCATGGGTGACCCTATCCCACACCCCAATATGTAAATAACATCATAGAAACATCAATTTTTACCTAATTTTGATAAACAAAAAGATGCATACACACTAAAACAAAAAATCTAACCCAATGCGATAAAAAAAGACAAAAATGGACTCTTTTGAGAGAAATTCAAGAAAATGCAAACTAGGGTTTAGAGGGAGGTTTTTCACATGATTCATTCCTAATTCTCAGTGGGAGAAAGATTCATGGTCATCCTTGTGATCCCCTCAACAATAGCTTTTTGATGATTATTCACACACATGATTTCATCACCGAACGACTTCATTTGCTCAAATTTGTCCACTCTCTTCTTCTCTTAGCTTAGTTTTTTTTATGAATTGAGGAGTAATTTCTTATTTTTGTAGTTTCTTTGTACCCCTGTTTTGTGTGCTTTCATCCCTACATGTCTCCTAGGCAAAGCAATCAACTAGGCAAACTTGCAACATGATATATGGTATGTTCATTCATTTCAATTACATTGTTTATTTTAAATACATCAAATGTCAAACTAATGCTAGTTATTGTAGGTACAAATGTAGGAGATTGACAACATGTAAGGCCTATTTTAGGAATGGTACCTATCTTTCATGTAGACGACCACCATGAGGGGGCAAATATGTAAGCATTGAAAACACACATGAGCTTCCACAAGGACCCTATGATGATGTATAATCCTAATCACATACATGGAAGTGTGAGTATAATGCTCTCTTAATAGTTCTTCTCTTGGTGACATTTCAACATCAACATCTCATTCCATCAATTCTTCTCATTCGTAAATTTTCTTCACTTTCGCCTTTATCAACCATCCTTCTTATGTATTTTTGACCTTGCCTAAATAGCTATTTTTTTTTAATCTTAGTGAGATAATTTCATATTTCCTATGTTCATTTCAACTCACTCCACCCCCTAGAGGCCTTAAAGTGACCTCCTATACCAAACCCGTCTTTCAAAGTCGAGTCAACTTTTGTCAATTTTGGATCCCACCTATTATATCTAGATCCCCACATGAAAACCCTACTTGTGCAAGTGGAGATCTTATTTCACTCATCTATTTGGCTTAACTCTAGTGATAGATGGCCTTCTTTTCAATCCAAGACCCATTTACAACTCTTGATTTCCACCCAAACCCCTTCCTCTATGGGTCATCAGTGGGTTGCCACCTATTGAACCTGGGTCTCCACTTGGTGACCTGATCTAGTGAAACTGATGACCTAGTGGTGACTCTTTTGTGTTTTCATCTACAGATTCTCTTTTAGTTTGATCCCCAAAAAGATTTGATTTTTCTCGAATTTTCATGAGGATCCAACCTAAACATAAAGTGAACTATTCTTGGCTCATCTACCACCTCTAATCAGGCATATTTAGCTCATATGATCTATACTTTTAACCTCTCTAAGTCATGCTAACTCCATTTCTACGGCCTATGACAATATACCATAAACTATCACTCCTCTTTCAACTCAATCTTCTCTCCAATCTAATTAGTAAACTCTCCAATCAAGGGAGTTAACTCCTCAATCATCCCCACTCTTCATATGCTCTTCCAAGCTATAAATGCACCCCTTCCTCAAGTAATAAAGGAGGCAAATCCATTGTTGCAACCAATTCTCAAGATTCTCTTTGCTCTCCAATTAGCATTCTTATGCTCTTGCAAGATGTAGTTGCCTTTTTCTTTAGTGTTTTGTTGCCCAAGCCTTCAAAGGCTTCATACAGTGTTTTTAAAAGAGGAAATTCCCAATCCCAAGTGCTTCAAAGCTTTCAAAAGCTCTCCCCAATTTATAGCTTTCTCAAGTTCATTTTCTCTCCTCCCAATTACTACCAAGAGGAGGACCTTGCTATTGCAAGAAGATGAAGAGGTTTTCTAATCAAGGATTCTTTAGGGTAGTGCAGAGACTCATGCATCTTTCACAATCCAAGTTTTCCATGCTTTCATAGATAATTTGATCACAATTTTCTCTTGGGAATAGTAATCTTTTGTTGCAATTTCCTTGGTAGATTCATTTAAAAGTTGATTAGATTAGTTTACCTGAATAGTTTAAATTGCAATCCTAGAATTAATTTCTTGTTTCACACTTTCAATTCTGATATTAGTCCAAAAATCTCTTCAAAATACCAAAATCATAGTATAATTGCATAAGGTAAATCTCATACTAGTTTGCATTCATCTTTTCATTTCCTAGTTATATATTTCATTTTAAATCTCAATTCCAGAAAAGAACCAAAAAAATATTTTCATACATACTAGTAGCATATCTATTGAAAACCCAAAAATATAAAAACATTAGTGTTGCAAGTATGTGCCTAATCGGTGTTGTCATTGGTGTCAATTGTATCTTATTCTATTACTTGTTTAGAATACTTGTATGTTGAGGATATTAAGAAAATTAGCCTCTCTGGAAGAAACAAGTGAGTTACAGAGAAGTGCAGTATAGATAGTGAGTTGTATACTGAAGAACAATCTGGTAAACTGCTTTGCATTTATTCCTACTTGAAGATCATGGTCTGTGGATTGGAAGTAAGTTAGAAGTATGTCTGAGGATGCTACATTCCAGGTTTGAGCCATACACATGAAGATCTAAGTGAGTTGTATTCACTAGAGTGAAACCTACTTTTTTTGTAAGATAAGTTGAGACAGGAAGACAGTATTTGGCTCTGCATTCCTCCGCAATAAAGTATTTTGCTCTGCGGTTCTAGAGGGAAGTCTAGGATGATGATAAGTGCCTATAGTTGCAATGGTTCATGGTTTGGTGGTTTGCAAGCTATCTTTCTTTTATGACAGTTGAAGATAGTGAAGTTCATGTGTTCCAATGAGAAGATTCCTATGGATAAAGCGGTTAAGGTTCATGTAGTTGCTCCTAAAGATTATAACATGCTTGTGGATGTCTCCTAATCATGTTCCTATCTAGACTTTGGTTTGCATTAAGAAATTGTGATGGTGTGTGAATATTGTTCCCAGTTAATATAGCCTGTAACCAGTCTTGGCTGACCTGGTTGATCCCAGTGATTGCGGAGATCTTTGGAAGATTGTGGAAGCGTGTTGTGGTATAGAAGATCATGTTTGAGTCCTAGCTAAGGCATGAAATGATTTGCATTTTATTCCCTTTGCATGATATTGCAATAGGTAAGAACCTATTTTGTAAATGTTTGTAATACCAACCTTGGAGATTGTTCCAATGGTTGATGATTGTGTTGCCAACCTTGATGATCATTCCAAGGTTGATGTAGTGTATAAATACTTGTAGTGGAATTGTGGAGAAGGTGTCCTTGAGTGAAAATGAGAATATATTAAGAAAGGTCCAAAGGTAGAGCAGAGAAGGAGGTAGAGGAAAGAAGAGGAAGAGAAGAATAGAGGAAGTGCAAAGCAGAGGAAAGGAAGAGTAGGGAAATTATTATACTTTAGTCACAAGTAGAAAAAGGTGTTGATTGTAGCAGTGAATAGGGTTTAACAACCCTTATTGTAATCTTGCTAGGTTTAGGGTTGAAGCAGTGAGCCTGCTAGACCTAGTTGTTATTCATGGTAGTAAGCCAGTATGTTTAGGCCCATGGGGTGACCAAGCCTGAACATCACTATTTCAAGATTACAATATATATTGAGAGTTAATCCTCTCCATGGTTTTTCCCCACCTTGGGGTTTTCCACGTAAATCTAGTGTCTCTTGTGTTTGATGTTGTATCTGTGGTTAAGTTTATGATTTCATGCACTCATTGTTAAGTCATAATAATTGTGGATAAGTGATGAATGTTTAATTGTAGAAAGTGTTTAAGTTTTTGTGCAACTGATTCACCCCCCCTATCAGTTGTCCAGCACATATTAGAAAATTGGTATTAGAGCTAGGTTTCTCTGAAGAAAGTTTAACAGCTTGAGGAAGATCTAAAATGTCTTACAAGAAGGAAGCGCCACATTTTGATGGAACTAATTATGTTCTCTAGAAGGCTCAGATGAAAAGCCATCTTCTTTCTCTTGGTGTCAAAGTGTGGAAAGATGCAGAAACAAAATACACCATACCTCAAAATGGTCCGACGAATGAAAATGAAATCAAAGAATATGAGATAGATATCAAGGCAAGGGATGCTCTGCTAAGCTCATTAACCGACTCAATACTGACGAAAGTGGTGGATCTTGAAACTGTGAATCAGGTATGGGAAAAGTTGAAAAATCTATATGAAGGAGATGATTATGTGAAGGAAGCCAAGTTATAAAGACTGAAAGTGAAATATGAAAGCTTGAAGATGAACAATGATGAAAACATATCAGCTTTTATGCAAAGAGTTGATGAACTTGTTACATGGATAAAAGCCATAGGCGTAACTCTTGAAGAAAAGGAAATTGTTATGAAAATACTCAGATCTCTACCCAAGTCCTACTATCACAAGGTGACCGCAATTGAAGAATTCATGCAAGTAAAAATAGTTAACAGGGATCAGTTGCTTGGTAAGCTTACTGCTTTTGAAATGAGGGAGTTAGATGAAGCTCTACCAAAAGTTGAGACTGCCTTCAAAGCTAGTACTCCTGAAAGTACTTCCAGATCAGAAAAGTATAAGGTAGAATCAGATGATGAGATAGATGAAGTTAAAGCTAACTTTGTGGACAGGTTGCAAAGAGGATTCGATAAGTATAAATGCAAATTACCTTTCAAATGTTTTTCCTGTGGTAAAGTAGGTCATTTTGCTTTCCAAATGTCCTGAAAGAATTGAAAGAAATAGAAGAAGATATGAGAACAGGCCTAGGACCCAAAAGAAGTGTTATTATGTTGAATATTTTGATGATGATGGAGTATCAGATAATGGTGAACCAGATAATGCTAATCTCTCTATAAATGAATGCTTGTTCATTTCTATTAAGGAAGATCTTGTGTCTACTAATTCTTCTAGCTATATGAAGGAAGAAAAACTAGTGGAAAGTGCTTTGGCTGCTCAGGTCATTAAGGACAAATATGAATGGGTTATTGATAGTGCTTGCTCTCACCACATGATTGGTGACAAAAGTAAGTTTGTAAGTTTGAAAAGATATGATGGTGGACTAGTTAGGTTTGGAGATGATACAACTAGTAGGATTTGTGGAAAAGGATCTGTTTCTTTTGATGGCAAGCATAATACTGAAGATGTCTTGTATGTGAAAGGATTAAAGCACAATCTTCTAAGTGTGGGTTAGATGTGTGACAAGGGCTATGACTTAAGCTTCAATGATAATGGATGCAAGATCATGAAAAGTTCTGGAATAGTCATTGCAACTGGTAAGAAGACCATAGGTAATATCTATCACTTGAAAAGAATTGAGAACTATTGCTTGTTGACTCAGGATGATGAGAGTTGGTTATGGCATAGAAGGTTGTGTCACATAAATTTTGATAATATTATGAAGATAAGTACTACACAAATTGTTAGAGATTTGCCTAAGCTTGTGAAGCCTGCTAATCTGGTTTGTAAGGAGTGTCAATTTGGGAAACAAACAAGAACAAGTTTCAAAAGCAAGGATCAATCAGTTGGAGGACTACTTGAGCTAGTGCATACAGGTTTGTGTGGACCTACCAGAGTAAGAAGTTTGAAAGGAGACAAGTATTTCATGCTGCTCATTGATGATTATTCTAGAATGACTTGGGTCACCTTTTTGAAAGAGAAAGATGAAGCTCTAGATAAATTCAAGGCATTTAAAGAAAAGGTTGAAAATGAGATGGATTTGAAAATCAAATGTTTGAGGTCTGATAGAGGAGGAGAGTTCACATCAAATGAATTGAATTTCTTTTGTGAAGAGCATGGAATAAAGAGGTAGCTATATGCGCCCAGAACTCCACAATAAAATGGAGTTGTTGAAAGGAAAAATAGAACAATTCAAGAAGCTTGTAGAACCATGATGAAGGAAGCTCATCTTCTGGAAGCATATTGGAGAGAAGCAATTCACACCATAGTATATATCCTAAATAGAGTTCAAGTAAAAGGTAACAGTTCAAAAACTCCCTATGAATTGTGGCATGGTAGAATTCCTACTGTAAAATATTTCAAAGTTTTTGGTAGCAGATGTTATATCAAAAGAGAACAAGATTTAGGAAAGTTTGATGCTAGATGTGATGAAGGAATCTTCCTTGGTTACTCCACCAAGAGCAAGGCCTACCGGTGCTATAATAAGAGGCTGAATAAAATAATTGAAAGTATAAATGTTAAAGTTGATGAATGTAAGGAAATGTCTTCAAAATCAAGTGGATATGAGTCAGATGATCTAGATGTTTTAGAAGTGCTACAACATGAAGACAACATAGATGAAGAAGAACAAGCTTTGGTAAGTGCTACCAAAACTCCAAGATATGTAAGAATCAGTCAATCTAAAAATCAAATCATAGGAGATAAGAGCAAAGGGATCTTAACCAGAGGAAAAACTATAGAAGAACAAGTAAATTTCTATCTGATCTCTAAGATTGAACCTAAAATTGTGGATGAGGCTTGCAAAGATGAGAATTGGATAAAGGCCATGGAAGAAGAATTGATGCAGACTGAGAAGAATCAGACTTGGGATCTTGTTTCTAGACCAGCAAACAAGAATGTAATTGGTACAAAGTGCATCTTCAGAAACAAAATGAATGAGAATGGTGAAGTGGAAAGAAACAAAGCAAGATTAGTATGAAAAGGATACGCTCAGGTTGAACGAATAGACTTTGAATAAACTTTTGCTCCAGTAGAAAGGATTGAAGTAATAAGGATGTTTCTGGCTATTGTAGCAAACAAAGATTTCAAGGTTTATCAAATGGATGTGAATTCTGCCTTCTTAAATGGAGAGTTGGAAGAGGAAGTCTATATTGAACAACCAGAAGGATTCTAGTCATCAGAGCAAGGGGACATGGTATGCAGATTGAAGAAAGCATTGTATGGATTAAAACAAGCTCCCAGGGCATGGTTTACATGGTTGGATAGGTGCCTAATATAGATAGGGTTTAGTAAAGGTATGAAAAATAGTAATCTCTACTTCAAGATCAATGATGAACATACCCTGATTATTGTAGTTTTTGTTGATGACATTATTTTTTGAGGCAATGAAGTCTGTCTTTTGGAAAGATTTCAGGCAGAACCTAAGGAATCACATGTGATGGCATTCAAGAGTAGTCTAAGATATTTAGAAGGCATAATAGATTATTGTTTGTGGTACCCCAGGGACAGTGAATTTGTTCTTAGTGCATATACTGATGCAGATTGGGCCAGAGATGTGGATGACAGAAAAAGCACAAGTGGAGGTGCATTCTTCTTGGGAAAAAGATTAGTATCTTGGTTGAGCAAGAAACATGATTCAATATCCCTATTTAATGTAGAAGCAAAATTGATACAGGAGCATCCCTGGTTCAAGAGTAATCTTGCATAACCAAAAACATTTTACATTTCAGTTTGTTGGCATTTTAGTTCTTTCATTTTCCAGTTCAGTCAGTAGCAATTTTCATCTTGTGGTCCACTTTTGGCATTTCACATCTTGCAGATCTGGACTTAGCATCTACATTCATTCATCTACATCATAGAAAGAATTTAGAGCATTTGGATTAGTTACCGGAAAGATATCTCTATTAGAAGCTGATTGTTTTCTTAGAGCAGAACATTCTAACAGTTCCTGATAATTAGCTAAAGGAGAAGGCTTGCAGATCATTCCTTGACTTGTGGATCTCAATGACACATCATTCAATGTCCTATGGTTCATGATGACCTTCCCCAAGGGTCCGCACATTGTTCTATTCATTTGAGGAAATGTTCTATGCATTTAGGTCTAACCTATCTGTGAACACGTTACAACTCTTCATTGGAGTTTGTGACCTTCTTTGGCTGACATGGAGGAATCTATTGGTCTAGAAATGATATATATTGATGTAATAGATCCTTAGGAAAGAAGTTCTCATGATTTTAGAAGATAGATAGTGGGCTCTTTTGCGAGATGACTTCAAAGCTTTATCTTGTGCATGTATGTAATCAGGCTTGTGAGCCCTAATTGTAAGCCCGCATGTTGCCGGTAGATCTCTATTTTGAATTCTTTGATATACTGAATGACTGAATCTGTATTTGTTCCATTTATTTGAGTTGTTTCCATTATTTTTACTCTTGCTGCACAGTTTAGACAGTTCATTCTATGAACCCTCTTACCATGACTACACCAAGTTGTATTAGAGTGAAAGTTTGATTGTTTGGAGAAAATTAGTGAAGGGGATTCCGTAAGATCTTGTTGTAAGCAGATCACTAATCTGAGGTAGGTTACTTGTGCACAACTGATTGCCAATTGAGAGGCAGTTGTCACTTGTAGCCCGATCACCAAACTTGAGGTAGTTTGCACTTGATCCTAGGAAGAATGTCGCTATGAAGAGTTCCTCCTATTGGTACAATGGCTAATAGAATGGATGAGATGATGGAATTGATGAGAATAATGCAAATTCATTTGGATGCTATTGAAGAAGATAGGCGAAGAGGATTGACACCAAGACCTAATGTTGAAAGCAATGATGAGGAAGAATTTCAATCAGCTGACCAAATTAGCGAAACCCTACAAGGTAATGAAGAAGAAGAATCAGATTAGATAAAGATGTTGTGAGCTATTTCAAAGATTGGAAAGAGACCTAGAGTTGATGTTCTGAACTACACTGGTAATTTGAATCTAGAAGAGTTGATTGATTGGATAAATGATATGGAAGAATACTTTGAATATGAGGAAATTAAAGATCCGGAGAAGGTGAAATTTGTAAAGACAAAGTTGAAAGGACATGCTGCTATATGGTGGAAAGAAGTTCAGTTGGAAAGAAATAGAAGAGGGAAAGAAAAGATTACAAAGTGGGACCAGATGGTGACAAAGTTGAAGAATCAGTTCATACCTGCTAACTATGAGTTGGAGTTGTTGAAAAGATTGCAGAACCTGAGACAAAAGGAGAAATCTGTGAAGGAGTATACTGAAGAATTTCATAAGATGATCATAAGAATAGGACATAGTGAAGCAAGCAAGGAGAAAGTGGCAAGATACATCAATGGATTAAGATTGAACATTCAAGAAGAACTAAGTTTGGTAAGGATGACATCTTTGGAAGAAGCATATCAATTTGTCCTGAAAGTTGAAGAGAAGCTGAATAAGAAGCATGATCAAAGACAAAGAGGTAGAGGAGGTAAATTTTAGAGAGGTAGAGCATTTCTTAGATGTGATAGATCATTTGTGGAGTAGAACAAATTTGACACCCCAGTTAGAAAGGATGACAGAGATAATAATGCTTACCAAAGAGATGACATAAATTTTTTCTAGAGAGGAAACCCTAGTGCATACTGGAATGAAGGATACAAAAGAGAAGGAAGAGGATTTGATAAGAGGACATTTAGAGGTACTTGTTTCAAGTGTGGAGGTGAAGGACATAGAGAATTTGAATGTAATTAGGGTAGTACAAGCAAGAAGACAGAGAACGATGGAAGAGTAGCCTATGTTGAAGAAGAATCTATTGAATCACCTAGTTCTATTAGTAAACCTAAGAAAGGAGAATCATTGGTAATGAGGAGAGCACTATTTCAAGTGGAGACAAATGAGGAACTATCATAGAGGAAAAGTCTGTTCAGAACTAGATGCAAATCTAGAGGTAAGTGTTATAAAGTTGTAATTGATAGTGGTAGTTTAGATAACATAGTTTCGGAGGAGATGGTGACTAAGATGAAGTTGGAAAGATTGAAACACCCTAATCCCTATCAAATATCATGCATTCAGGATTATCATATGGTACTGGTGAGTGAACAATGTTTGGTGAAATTTCATATTGGATCTTATCATAATGAAGTCTTGTGTGATATTATGCCTATGGATGTTTGTCATATCTTGTTGGGTAGACCTTGGCAATGTGATAGAAAAGCTTTACATGATGAGAGAAAGAATACATATACTATAATAGAAAATGGGAAAAGAATTACTTTGATTCCTTTGGAAGATGATCCTAAAGATGTGTTATGTAGGAATGCTAGAATCTATTTGGTAGATGGAAGAAATTTTTTGGATGGTTTGAAACAGGAAAGTATGTGTTATGCCTTGATTCCTAAAACACCTGAAGTAGTAAAGAAAGAAACTGAATTGGAGGAGATAAGAGAATTATTGATAGAGTATGAAGACATCATATTAGATAATGTACCAGAAGCATTACCACCTATAAGGAGTATCAGTCATCACACGGATCTTATACCAGAAGCAAGTTTACCTAAGAAAGCAACACACCGGATGACACCGACAGAGAATGAAGAATTGAATAAATAGATACAAGAGTTGTTGAGGAAAGGTTTGATCAGTAAAAGTTTGATTCCTTGTACAGTACCTGCAGTGTTTGCACTGAAGAAGGATGGAGAATGGAGAATGTGTACTAATTCTAGAGCAATAAACAAGATCACAATTAAGTATAGATTTCCTTTACCTAGGATAAATGATATTATGGATTGTTTGAGTGGAGCAAGATATTTCACAAAAATAGACTTGAAGAGTGGATACCATCAAATCAGAATTAGAGAAGGTGATGAATGGAAGATTGCTTTTAAGACAAATGAAGGATTGTATGAGTGGTTAGTGATGCCTTTTGGATTGACAAATGCACCAAGTACTTTCATGAGGTTGATGAATGAAGTTATGAAGAAATTCTTGCGTAAGTTTGTGATTGTATACCTAGATGATATTCTAATTTTTGGTAATACAAAAGAAGAACATTTGTGGCATATTAGACAAGTTTTGCAAAGGTTGAGAGAAGAGAAATTGTTGATAAACATCAAGAAGTGTAGTTTCATGAAGGAAGAATTGGTATACTTGGGATTTGTAATTTCTACAGAAGGATTGAAAATGGACCTTGAGAAATTGAAAGCAATTGTTGAATGGCCTACACTGAAAAGTATTGGAGAAGTTAGATCATTTCATGGATTGGCTAGTTTCTACCAGAAGTTCATCAGAAATTTTAGTTCAGTTTGTAACCCTATGATAGAGACAATGAGAGGTGAAAGAAAAGATTTCAAGTGGACATCACAAGCAAATAAAATTTTTGAGTTGTTGAGGCAGAAAGTGACAGAGCAACCTATTTTGGCCTTACCATATTTCAATAAGGTATTTCAAGTTGATTGCGATGCTAGTGGAAGTGCAATTGGAGTAGTGTTAAGTCAAGAAGGTAGACCAGTAACATATTTCAGTGAGAAGTTGAATGATGCAAGGAAAAGATATTCAGTTTATGATCAAGATTTCTATGCCATAATTCAAGCCTTGAAGAAGTGGAGACATTACTTGTTGCCTAAAGAGTTTATGTTGTATATAGATCATCGAGCTTTACAATATTTGAATAGTCAAGGTAAGTTGAATCAGAGACATATGAGATGGGTAGAGTTGATGCAAAGTTATACTTTTGTGTTGAGGCATAGGAGTGGTAAATCAAAGTTGTTGATGCCTTAAGTAGAAGAAGAAACTTGTTGATAGAGATGAGAGTTGAAGTGTTGGGTTTTGATGAATTGAAGAACATGTATGATGGAGACATTGATTTTGTAGAACCTTGGAGAGCATGTAAGGAACTTGTTGTGAATGATAGAAATAAGTGGTTGGACTATTTCATTCAAGAAGATATGTTGTTCAAAGGAAGTCAGTTTGGCATACCTAGAAGTTCATTGAGGGATAATTTCATCAAGGAGAAACATGGTGGTGGATTGGTAGGACATTTTGGCATTGATAAGATAGTGGCTTTGGTAAGTGAAATTTTATTTTGGTCTCAGATACATAAGGATGTTTGGAGATTTGTATAGAGTTGTAGAGTTTATCAAGTTGCAAAAGGAAGTATTTAGAACATTGGATTGTATAAACCTATTTAGGGTAAAATTAGATTTCGTTAATCTTTTGTTGTTTAGATGTTAAAATCCTCCTTTCACCCTAACATTGAATGATCTAGGGTCTAGTGGAGAGCATTATCATACCCTAAGTCACTTGCAAATGAAGGGAAACTTGGATTAGGGAATTAATTATCAATTTCTTCTTCTCTTCTGTCTAATTAACCATTAAAACCCTAAGTATGCAAATACGGCAACCAATTGATGAAAGATGGAAACAATCAAGGACAATGTTGTGGGCGCCCAAGTCCAAGGTACCTTTCTTTTTAGGGAATCGGGACCTCCTTCTGACACTAATCAACCCTGTAACTTCTATTTCTTAAAATCTATCTGCGGAGGACATTGTTGCGAGTGCCCTAGTCTTGGAAGTGCTCCTTTGTTTGACTTTTCTTTAGATCCTGAATCCTTGATGACTGCCACTCCTTCCTGCAACTCCACTTTTCCTAAATGTGACACCTGTAACCTGCAATCACAAGACTTGGTTTGGGGGTTGTGGTGTTTAGAGGCTTGCCTCTATCAAGCCCCAGAGGACACTTAAGTCTCCAAACGCCATTGTCAACAAAAGAGTGCATGCCCTTGTGAAGCAGAGGCAAAAACCAAAGGAATCAATGATAAAAATACAATGATATGTCACCTTGTAGTGAAGCTCTCATAGAGGAAGATGCTCTTCATGCCATGAGGGGATTGTAGCTCAAATATGTAAATATCAACACACAAAACATACAAGTCTACTCTTGCAACACAATAGAAAGCCTTGAATCACCTTGAGAACATAATAGCTTGCTATTAATCATCTAGTTTACAAATGAATGCCTACACATGCTTATATATGCACCTACAAGCATTCCTGCCAAGATTTTAAAAATCAAACTTTACCGTGTTGGCAAAATAACCAACGGTCATAAACTAACATCTAGAAATTGGGGCTACTCCAAAATAGGATAGGACTAGGGCGCGGGTGCCCAAGTCCTATTTTGGGTAGGGTACAACTCAAGGGGTCCTCCTAGGTCCCATTTGCCATGAATCCCAGGTCTCATTCCATCGGGATGCTAAAATATGAACTAAAATGTCCTAAATGCACTCTAAAGACCTGGGAGCTAAACCTTATGAGGAAAAAGCTCCCAAGGGGACATTTTACGATGTTACAAAACCTTTGACAGTTTCAGAGAGACCTTGGGAAGACATAAGCATGGATTTTGTAATGGGAGATATAGCTGACCTATTTTTCAAGGAGATTGTGAGATTGCATGGATTACCTAAGAGTATAGTTTCAGACATGGATACAAATTTTGTTGGGTACTTTTGGAAGACCCCTTGGAAGAAGATGAAGATAGATTTGAAGTTTAGTTCAACTTTTCATCCATAGATAGATGGACAGATAGAGGTAGTGAATAAGAGTTTGGGAAATTTGTTGAGATGTTTGGTTGGAGACAAGACATGAAGTTGGGACTTGATTCTTTCACAAGAAGAGTTTGCATACAATAATTTGGTGAACAGGAGTACTAGAAGAACACCTTTTGAGATTGTTACCAGAGTGAATCCTAGAGGAGTTGTAGAATTAAGAGAGATTAGTACAAAGTAAAAGAGGAGTGCAAAAGCAGGAGAATTTTTAGATCACATGAAGATAGTGCATAATCAAGTGAAGAAGCATTTGGAGGACATGAATAGTAAGTACAAAGAGAAAGCAGATGAGAAGAGAAGACATAAGGAATTTGAAATTGGAGATGAAGTGATGGTGTACTTGAGGAAAGAAAGATTTCTAGTTGGGACTTATAACAAGTTGACGATGAAGAAGTTTGGACCTTGTAGGATACTCAAGAAATTTGATTCAGGAAATGCATATGAAGTGGAATTACCAGAGACATTGGGTATTTCAGCTATTTTCAATATTGTAGATCTTTATTAGTATCACGAAGTAGAGTTCAGTGATAGTATGGAAGAAGACTTTAAGAAGTAGTTACCACAACAGGCACCAGAATAGATAGAAGACATTTTGGACAGCAGAGTTGGATGTAGTACTAGAGGAAGACAATACAAAGAATATCTTGTGAAGTGGAAAGGTAGACCAGAAGAAGACTCATCATAGATTTCTCAAGCTGAGGTAGACCATCTTGGTTCTGCCCTAGCCCCAGCAAAGTGAAGGACTCACTTTTTTAATAACCCTGGATGTCTGATGCAGGAGCATCCTTGGTTCATGAGTAATCTTGCATCAACCAAAAACATTTTGCATTTCAATTTGTTGGCATTTCAGTTCTTTCATTTTCTAGTTCAATTCAGATAGTTCAGTCATTAGTAGTTTTCAACAAGTGTGGTCCGCTTTTGGCATTTCACATCTTATAGATCTAGACTTAGCATCTACATTCATTCATCTACATCATATCAAGAATTCAAGGCATTTGGATCAGTTATCGGAAAGATATCACTATCAGAAGTTGATTGTTTTCTCATAGCAAAGCATTCTAACAGTTCTTGATAATCAACTGAAAGAGAAGGCTTGTCGATCATTCCTTGACTTGCAGATCTCAATGACACATCATTCAATGTCCTATGGTTCTCCTAACCTTCCGCAAGGGTCCATACATTGTTCCATTCATTTGAGGAAGTGTTCTATGCATTTAGGTCTAAGCTATCTGTGAACACATTACAACTCTTCATTGGAGTTTGTGACATTCCTTGGCTGATGCAAAGGAATCTATTGGTCCAAAAATGATATATATTGATGTAATAGATCCTTAGGAAAGTAGTTCTCATGATTTTAGAAGATAGATAGTGGGATCTTTCATGAGAGGACTTCAAAGATTTATCTTGCACATGTATGTAATCAAGCCTGTGAGCCCTAATTATAAGCCTGCATGTTGTCGACGAATCTCTATTTTGAATTATTTGATATACTGAATGACTGAATCGACATTTGTTAGATTTCTTTGAGTTGTTTCCATTGTGTTTACTCTTGTTGCACGATCTAGACAATTCATTCTATGAACCTTCCTACCATGACTCCACCAAAAATACATTGCAGCATGTAATTGCACTCAACTGTTATGGATGAAGCAGATGTTGAAGGACATCAGAGCTATGTATGAACATCCAATTACAATATTTTGTGACAATACCAGCACCATCAACATATCAAAGAATCCAGTGATGCATTCAAGGACAAAGCACATATCCATTAGGTATCATTTTTTGAGAGAAAAGGTTACAGAGAATGAAGTGAAGTTGGAGTATGTTTCTACCAAGGATCAGATTACAGACATTTTTACCAAGCCTCTGCCTAAGGATACTTTTGAGTATCTTAAATAAACTTTAGGGGTTATCACCCCACCTTCTCCAAACTAAGATGCACAATAGTGCATCAATTTAGAGGTGCTTAGAGGTCTAGACTGATGCTTTGTAGGGCTACTTCTCAAGGGGAGTAGTCAGAGAGTTTAGAAGAGAGATTAGATCAGAGAAGATAAGTGCAAGTATATGCCCTTTTCCATTGATGTCAAAGGGGGAAAGAAGTCATGTGAAAAACTTAGATTGCAGAAGTGTAATAGAAAGGGGGAGAATTTTGGAGAAAGAAAGAGTGCAGGTGTGTAAAAAGAAAGGGGGAGAATCTTGTCTTGATGGTTGTTGCAGTTTTTCACA
Source organism: Cunninghamia lanceolata (assembly GCA_027924645.1). Classification (NCBI taxonomy): domain Eukaryota; kingdom Viridiplantae; phylum Streptophyta; class Pinopsida; order Cupressales; family Cupressaceae; genus Cunninghamia; species Cunninghamia lanceolata. Next base: position 9,274,810 of record BSBN01000389.1, read on the forward strand.
TCATATGTTGCCATCAATGACATAGGGGGAGTTTGTTGCAAGTATGTGCCTAATCGGTGTTGTCATTGATGTGAACATATTATTGTTTTCATTGGTCTCAACTATATCTTATTCTATTACTTGTTTTGAAGACTTGTATGTTGAGGATATTGAGAAAATTAGCCTCTCCAAAAGAAACAAGTGAGTTATAGAGAAGTGCAGTACAAATAGTGAGTTGTATGTTGAAGAACAGTCTGATAAACTGCTCTGATTTATTCCAGCTTGAAGATCATGGTCTATGGATTGGAAGTAAGTTAGAAGTATGTTTGAGGATGCTACACTCTAGGTTTGAGCCATACACATGAAGATATGAGTGAGTTATATTCACCAGAGTGAAAATTGCTTTTTCTGTAAGATCAATTAAGACAAGAAGATAGTATTTGGCTCCGTATTCCTCCGTAATAAAATATTTTGCTCTGCGGTTCTAGAGGGAAGTCTGGGATGATGATAAGTGCCTAAATTTGTAATGGTTCATGGTTTGGTGGTTCACAAGCTGTCTTTCTTTTATGACAGTTGAAGACAGTGAAGTTCATATGTTCCGGTGAGAAGATTCCTATGGATAAAGTGGTTAAGGTTTATGCGGTTGACCTTGATGATTATAATGTTCTTGTGGATGTCTCCTAATCATGTTCCTATCTAGACTTTGGTCCACATTAAGAAATTGTGATGGTGTGTGAAGGTTGTTCCTAGTTAATGTAGCGTGTAACCAATCTCGGCTGACCTGGTTGATCCTAGTGATTGCAGAGATCTCTGGAAGATTGTGGAAGCATGTTGTGGCGTGGAAGATCATGTTTGAGTCCTAGCTAAGGTATGATGTGATCAGCATTTTATTCCCTTTGCATGATATTGCAATAGGTTAGGACCTATTTTGTAAATGTTTGTAATACCGACCTTGGAGATTGTTCCAATTGTTGATGATTGTGTTGCTGACCTTGATGATCATTCCAAGGTTGATGTAGTGTATAAATACTTGTAGTTGAGTCATGGAAAAAGTGATGATCATCAAGGTCAGTAGGGAAATTATTATAATTTAGTCACAAGTAGAAAAAGGTGTTGATCATGATAGTGAATAGGGTTTAACAACCTTTATTGTAATCTTGCTAGGTTTAGGGTTGAGGTAGTGAGCCTTCTAGACCTAGTTGTTCTTCATGGCAGTAAGCCAGTATGTTTAGGCCCATGGGGTGACCAAGCCTGAACATCACTATTTCAAGATTGCAATATATATTAAGAGTTAATCCTCTCCATGGTTTTTCCCCACCTTCGGGTTTCCATGTAAATCTAGTGTCTCTTGTGCTTTATGTTGTATCTGTGGTTAAGTTTTTGATTTCATGCACTCATTAATAAATCATAATAATTGTGGATATGTGATGAATGTTTAATTGTAGAAAGTGTTTAAATTTTTGTGACAATTGATTCACCTCCCCCCTCTTAGTTCTCTGGCACATATCAACACTTAGAACTTAGAAAAGTCAAACCCTCGATTTGATCACAAGGTAGGATTCAACAAAACAAGCGTTGACAAATTTCTTGATTTCATCACGTGGTCAACAAAGTCAAGAGAACTCACACAAAGCCTTAGATAACACCACTAAGTCAAAGGTCAACTCTTGGTCAAATCAATTCTATTCTCTCTATCCAAGCATTCAAATGTGCCTTGGAATTAGAGGTGAGTGGGTGAGGGCAATCCTTGAGGAGATTGAATAATTACATCCTACACCACAACTAGCACAACAAACATGAGAAGAACAAGATCACCTTCTTAGGCTAATTCAACATAGAGAGAAAATACAACATGTCTAAGCCATAGAAGAAAGGTTACAAAAAAGTAGGTTTATCAACGACTATAACAGACGTCCATCTAGATGTTGGAACACTAGAAACCCAAAAAGGAGATTGATAACTAGTGACCCTTTGGGTCATATTATTATGTCCACCACAATGGTCATTGAACAACACATAGAAAACCAAGACAAGCCCTATGACCAGTCGACCACTCTTCACGATGTTCTGCTCCTGAGAGAACATAACTACCTCAGGGTTTTGCCTCCACTTGACTAGCTTCTACCACAAGAGCGAGAGTGACTTGGAGGTCAACCAAGGCAAGGAGAGGATCCATGTTCTTGCATCGAGGTTGACTCATCCACACTTGTGCCCTGAATCACATTTCAAAGAGTATAGTCCCAACTCTCCTAAGCCTAGCATGACATTTCTTCTATTCATTTATGATTTAGAGATGCTCTTATCTCCTTTTCTCATTTTGGATTATTTGTTGAATCAATTAATGTTAGTCAATGATGTGCTGGAAATGTTCTTACTCTCCAATGGTTTGTTCTACATCTTCTTGTTTTTGAATTAGATGGGGTAAGTTCTCCCCAATCTCATCAAGCATAGATCTTATCTAATCTTTTTATGTCTAGGAACATTGAATGCTTGGAAAGAGGGGGAAACATTTATGTTGACTTTGTTGAAAATGTTGACTATTTACCTCATGATGGTATCGAGGGTTTCTCTTTGCCTAAAAGTTTTGTTCTAGTTTTGTTTAATGGGAGATCAATGGTTGTGAATGCATGTGATATGGAGGGCCTAGATTTAATCTCTAAAAATGGAGGGTTGTAAATAAATATAAATTTTAAATTCATCTTGGGAAATGGGTGAATTAAATGAGGTTGGGTGATATGGATTAGATGTGAATTAAAAATTCACATGGGGAAGGGAAAATGAATTAAAAATTCATTTGGGGAAGAGTGTAAATAAATGAATTATGACATGTGTAAGGGGTGTAAGAGGTATTTCATGAAGATTATGACATGTGCATATAAAAAATTGATTTATGTGGCATATATTTCAATTTTTTATTTGGAGGATGTGGGGAAGGGTGTTATGCTAGGTTTGACCATCTTAATTAGAGTAATTATCCTAATTAATATGGCTGGAAAAATTAGGGAATGGGTTAATGAGGGGTTAGGATTAATTAAATAAGGTTTTATTTAATTAACCCTAGATTTATGGTCATGTAGGTTAGGCTAGGTAATTAAATAATTGATATTTAATTAACTAGGGTAGGGATAGGGTAATTAGTAGGTTAAATTAATTAAATAAACATGATTTATTTAATTAATTAGATTTAGGAGGAAAGGGAATTAATCAAATAAATATTTGCATATTTATTTGATTATTTGGTAATGTTAGACTATTGAATTAATCAAGTTAATTCAATTTTAAAGGATGAAATGATGAGAAACTAGGTGTTGGAAAGGATAATTAATTAAATAAAAATTTAATTAATTGTTTGGAAGGGGAATTGATGTGTTTAGTGATGTCAGAGATTGGTTAGATGGTGAAGACATTTTTAGGTGTCTACATATGCCTCTCTTTGACATGGCATCATGATCTAGCAGGGAAGTGGCATCAAGTCAAAGAAAAATGTGCCCTAGCTACTGGGAAGGAATGAAATGAATGAGGGATGCCCCCTTGAAAGGTCGGTTGAAAAAATTAAAAAAAATTGGGTGAGCTCTCAAAAGGAGGAAACAAAGGTGAAAAATGGATAAAGGACGGAAAAACAGGTTGACAAGAAGAAAAACAGGCAAAAAAGGTTACAATTTGCACCCTAGGGAAGAAAAAGTGTGTTTGTAGGATGACATGGCCACCTATAAATAGAAGAAGTGGGCCCTAAATGGCAAAAACTAACCCACTCTACCCATGGTTTGAGTACTTAGTAGAGCGAGTCTGAGCCTATGGGAGATCTCCAAAGGCTAGCACCTAGGTAGGCTGTTAATCCTGTCTTTGTACTTTTTTCAATTTTGGTAATTTTGCTAGGAAAATTAGGGTTTTTAGGGACTAGCACCATTCAGGGATGGTTTGGCGCATTTTTAGGTTGGACTGGCACCATCTGCTGAACTAGAAAAGTGGGTGAAGTGGCGCCAAAACCTAGCATTTTGGTGCCTTGTTTTAGTTTGGTGTGTCTTCGCATGGGTAGGGAATTTAGTGGATCAGTGCCAAACTAGGGATTAGTGGTACCATCCTGCATATGGGTGAAATTTGGAATCATGGAGCCATCCTATGGATAGGCACCATTTGGTAATGTGGCACCATCCTACTAATGGATGCCTTTAGGTGATGAAATGCCATCCTATGGATGGGTGCCTTTTGGTGGAGCAATGCCATCCTCTTGGTTGGCGCAAAAATGGGCTGGGAGTGGCTCCAATTTATGAAATGGCACAAAATGAGGGGTTAGCGGTGCCATGTTCTGTCATGGTGCCATCTATGCGTTGCCATTTTACGAAGTGGCACCAAAGGGATAATTAGTGGCATCAAAACTTATTTGGGCCTAAAATAAAGAAATATAAGTGGGAAATATTAACTTAGGTAAAATGTAAGTTTTTGACAAACATTGATGGTTGCAGGTGACCGAGTCCTTCATTGTGGGTTCCTGGGAGCAACACATTCCTTCGGTGATGGAGTTGTTAGCGGGATTTGATGGAGCTACAGAGGCATGACTATCAAGGTTGGGGTTAGCGACCATCGTGCATATACCCATCTTGCGAGAACATAGGGCATTGCTGATGGCAATTATGGAGCAGTGGTGATCAGAGACATGTTCGTTTCATCTTCCGACAAAAGAGATCATGATTACACTTGAGGATGTCCATCACATCCTCAAGCTACTGATTTATGATGAGCCAGTGGTCTATCATGTGAGGAGAGGACGAGTGGCTTTACACAGAGCATTTGCCCCAAGTGAGCCCGTGTTGTTAGGAGATGAGCTATGATGAGACGTTAGCAGTGGGTGAAAATTAGATTACCCTTTTTCTTTGTGCATTGATTGGAGGTGTGGTGATGTTGGACTGATAGACATGAGGTTTTTTAGTTAGGTGGGGGAGATGATAGAGGGGATGGCGAGGGATGAGACTATCTATGCCTGGAGGTTGTGCATGTTAGCGCAGTTGTACCATGAGATGCATACTATAGTTTATCTTTATGATTTAGTATTATTAGTAGGGGTTACACTTTTGCATGTGTGGTCATTTGAGAACATTGCTATTATGAGGCCATGGGGAGGATATTATGAATGACCCTTTGAGGCTTATGTGTTTTTATATCGGTAGCCTATGCAGTATTCTCACTCTGGACAGCTACAGTATTGGCGGCGAGCACTTAATGACTTGATTCACATTACTTGGTGGCCATATATTGGATGTGAACCATGGCTAGACGATGATGTCCATATGCCTTATACATTTCAGCCATAATATTTGATGGGTCAGGGTGTCCACACTATCAACATGTATCTACCATCTCGAGTTATGCGCCAGTTCAGGATCCAACAGGATATCCCCTACAGATGGTAGTGTTTGCTTAGACAGTGTGGGATGTGAGATGCCTACCAGCCATAGACCCAAGGGTTGCGAGAGTGGATCTTGTGGCATTGTAGATAGTATAGTGGGATTGGATGAGTGAGATAGTGGATGTGGGGACCACACTCACATACGACCAGTGGTGGCTGACATGGTGACTGACTCAGATGACAAATCTGATTGAGGAGCTAGATATGATAGTGGAGCCAGGGGAGGAGGGGGACATAGTGGAAGAGGAGATCATGATGGAGGAGGTTGAGGTGGATGATGATGACCCGATTGCGATACTGGCTACAACAGCATCTGAGCAGGTGGAGGCTAGGAGGGGACGAGGCAGGAGGAGAGGTAGATATGTGCAATTGGTGATCCCAGCATTAGAGGTGTCACTGCAAGCCAAGCAGAAGGGAGAGCAGCAGGTCAAGGCCCAGGGAGATCAAGAGGTAGTGGGGCCTATTCAAGAGGGAGGGCAGCAATAGCAAGTTCAGCTAGGGGAGGTGCTGAGATAGAGGGCACCTCGTTAGAGGGCATCAGGGTGCTAGAGAGAGAGGGTAGATAAGGAGCTTATGTCCCCTCCATAGGTAGTGCTAGAGAAGTAAAGAGTCATGGATGCCCCAGCTCAGGAGGCAGAGATGATCCCTAGGGTGCATACATTACATCAACACACCCATGTAGATTTGGAGGAGGATGCACAAACTCTACGAGGCCAGGTTGCCAATTTATAGGAGACTATAGAGAGGCAATAGCAGGAGGTGAGTGCAATACAGGTACAGCTAGCTTAGGTTCAGGCTCAGGTAGTCACACTGACTGGAGAGCGGGATGCTGCAGTGACCCAGGCTCAATAGGTGGAGGGGCAGGTGGTTGGACTACAAGGGATGGTGGAAGGCACAAGGATGGGATCTGTACTCTCACAGATGCGGAGTCAGATTACTCAGCTGTAGGGACAACTTGTACAGGCACAGAGTCAACTCCTAGATCAGAGAAGGCAGGCTAAGTTTTATCATGCGACCTATTATTTAGTTGTGCCTAAGGGTCAACAAATACCTAGCTACAGTCAGCAAAGCGGATCATGGATGTCTAGGTCTCACAGGTCTAGGCGGTCGATCCAGTCATGGCAACAACCTACCGCACCCCCACCACAAGTTTCCTAGCAGCCACCATAGCTACCATCACAACAGCAGCAGCGACACCCTAGGTTGCCTACTGATTTGGCTAAGGGATCATCAGCTTGCGACTAATAGATCTGATATATGTATTTTTGGTCGTTAGAGGCATTTTGTATCATGACTTGTATTATTTTGAGCGATGTACATTATTTTGTAGTGATGTATGATGACACTTGCTGATATATGGTGATCGTATATATATATATATATATATATATATATATATATATATATATATATATATATATATATATATATATATATATATATATATATATATATATATATATATATATATATATATATATATATATATATATATATATATATATATATATATATATATATGGATGCATATTATGATGTTATGGATTTTATTATGTGATGTGATGTATTATGGATCTTGTTGATGTATGCACTTATGATGTATGCGATGATTTATGACATGTGATGGATAAACTGATGATGCAGATGGTAACATGATGTTATGGTTTATGTATGATGATGATGTGATGGATTTTTTGTTTATTTTGCATTATGTGATGCTATGAGCAATGATTACATTGATGCTACTTAGCGGGCTTGTTGGCAAGCCCTTACTAATGGTAATTTAATTTGGATATTAATTGTTGTAAGGATTTTTTGATGTTGTTAATATCTGTTGTGATATTGTTGGCTTATGGATGGATGTTTTATTATAATATCATGATTTATGTAGGTGGTACTTGGCAGGTTGTTTCCCTCATGTCTTCATTATCATGCTATGATTTGATTTTATTTCATGGGTGAATGATGTTGTGAATGTGATGCTTATGATGATGATGGATTATGTATGTTATATGATGATGTTATGTTTTGCCTATATTATGTATGCATGTTTTGATTATGGATTATGATGTGGATGTGGACTGCAAATAAATGTTCAGATTAATAAACATTTATTATAGATGCAAAATGTAATGAAATGGGAATATATTCTCAATTTAATAAACATATATTGTGTATGCAAATGGAATGAAATGAAAATGCAATGGTTTAGGTGATTATGAAAATGCAACTAATAATCTAATGCAGTGATTTCTAAAGTGATCAAGTCATGACACATGTTATGTTCTTTTACAACCCTAGGTGATGGGACTTGGTGGTAGGGGGATAGGTAGGGAGGGGGGAATAGTTTATGGGTTGGGGGGGAAAGGAATATTGTGAGGATGGTTTTAGAGAATGATAGATCATTAGACACTACATCACTAGAGGGATGGGGTTTGGTTAGGGATGGTTGGGAGGATTAAAATTCTAGGCCCAGATAACATGGTTAGATGGATGGTGAAAGATGATTTGAGCTAGCTATAGTATTTTCATTAGACTAATTGAGAGAATTTATTGATTTATTATAGCAATGTAGGATACATTTCACGAAGGTATGAGATGACCTAGGTGATAATATTTATCCCACAATTGCATGGACTAGACCTACAAATAATAGGTTGATTTCATGCATGCCCAAGGTAGTATAACCTTGCCTAGCTGAGGGAAGGGGACTCATATCCATGAGTGCTCATAGTACATAGAAGGTATGAATACTTGTAAATGCAAATGAGATGCATCATGCTAGAACTAGCCCAAGCTTCAAGATATAAATACTATCCTTGGAGTAATGAAATCCACCCACAAGTACAGCATACAGAAACAAGCAAGAGAGCTAAATGATTGATGGTACTTAGTAATTATTTCGCCCATACAAACAAAAGTGAATTGCATGTTATTTGACAATCACTTATAATGATGGTGCAACCTATCTATTCAATGTGTGTATCATCATACTAGTTGACAAAAAGTTGCTAAATCCTATATTCAAAAGATAAAAAATCAATAATCAAAAGACCAACAAAAAGAAACAGATAGCCATTGTGTTCTCTTGCCAAGATAAGTGTTGATAGGATGATGAATTCTGTCCATTATAGGAACAATATATCCTAGGACATGAATCAGTTAGATTTTGATGGATAATTTTTTAAAGGTGGGCAAAAGGACAGTCTAGCCATGTGTGAGGATTATAGTTGGTATGTTAATTGATGATTTTTGCATGAGGTGCGATGTTTCGGGTGTATGCTTAGCATGTGTATCATTTGTTGAATCTAGCATGTTCAGTAAATAGGGACCATCCAAACTGGTTAGATGGGTGCATCTTATGTACCTAAGTACTGGATACTTCCTTTGTATTCTAGATTGCCTTCATACCCTATGTCCACAAGATCAAGGTACTTTCAATATGTGGGTGAGATGAATATGTAGTTCTAGCAAGACTTGATGATGTGGGAATGGTTTGGGATGGATGGATTGATGATGGTTTAGATGATTTTGGGTGATTGTGTTGGATGATTTGGGTGATCATGATGATGTTGTAGGATTGCTTTTGGGATTTTTGTAATTTTTTAATTTTTTTGGTGTTTTTGGACTTTGTATTATTTTTGAGATTTTTTGATTTTCTAATGTTTTTTTTGGATTTTTTGATTTTCCAATGTTTTTAGCATTTTCTAATTTTAGTTGTACAAGTGAAGCTTACAAGGATCCTTGTTCCACAGACTAGCCTTGGGTGGGATGATGCAGGGTGGGCAATTGATGTTTCATAATTCCAAGCCATGGGAAGTGTTTGGCGTGGGGTGTCATGATTGAGAGAGAACTTATCAGATGGTGGAATTGGCCACTACACATGGTGCTTGGAATAGGTTTTCACCATGGTATCTATCCAAGGTGTCACTAAAGTGATTTTCACCATTGGCTAGCTTTATTGCACTCGAGTTTTCTTGATTTTTTTATTTTTTTATTTTTTTTTCTATTTTTTCTTTGGGATACTTGATGGGTTATGCATAGAACCTCTTCAAATGCAAAATGTTCATGGGCTCCTCTAGAGGTTGCCCCTCAGGTGTTGGAAGCTGATATGCCCCTGATCCATAGCTAGATGTGATAACATAAGGTCCCAACCAATTGGGTGGTTCTTGCAGATTCTTTTGGCTTTCCATGAGGACAAGGTCGCCTAATTCAAATTTGTGGTTCTTGATTTTCTTTTTGTAGCTTCTTCATAGGTGATTTTGGTATGCCTACAGATGGTTGAGTGCATCCAGGCGTTTCTCATCCAATAGTTCTAGCTCATGCAGCCTTGCAACTCGGTACTCTTCATCAGTGATTATGTTCTATATGGATACTTTGAGTGATGGGAACTTGACCTCAATAGGTAAGATGGCTTCATATCCGAATACTAGGGAGTATTGGGTGGCTCCTATAGGTGTGTGGTTACTCGTGCAGTAGGCCCATAGGGAGGGATTGAATTGGAGGTGCCAATCATGGATAGCTTCATTAACCATCTTCTTTAGAATGTGTAGGATGGTTTTGTTTGAAGCTTTAACCTAACCATTACCTTGGGGGTAGTATGGAGCGGAGAAGTGGTGTTGGATTTGGAATTTCTCACATAGGGTGCGGACTTCCTAGTTTTTGAATGGTTTCCCATTATCTATGATGATGGAATGAGGGATGCCATAATGACATATTATTTAGTGAAGAATGAGCTTTCCTATTTGGATTCCGATGGTGAAAGTGAGTGGAATTACTTCAACTCAGTGAAGTATTCAGTGGCAGTGATGATGAACTTATGACCATTAGAAGATGATGGGTGAATCTTCCTACGAGGTCGAGTCCCCATTGTGAAAAGGGCCATGGAATTATTATTGACTGCAGTTCTTGTGATGGTGCATGGATGAGGTCCCCATGCTGTTGACATGGCAGACACTTTTTCACTAACCAGTAGGCATTTTGCTCCATGGTTGGCTAGTAGTATCCTATCCTCAAGATCTTTTTAGCTAGGGTAGGTCCACTTGAGTGTGCCCCGTAAATACCTTCACGTACCTCTTGTAAGGCCACTTCGGCTTCCCTAGAGTCTAAACATCGTAAAAGCGTACCATCAAGACTCCTTTTGTAGAGGTTATCTCCTATAAGGGTACAGTGGGAGGTTTGGGAGATGAAGCTTTTTTGTTGTGAGGATGAAAGGTTGGGGGGTATGATATTATCATGGAGGTATAAGTATGTCTCTTGATACCAGGGGATAGGGGTCCAATAATTTTACACACCAGTTCCGATTGGGGAATGTCATAAGCTGGTATAGGAAGTTCTTCGATCAGGAACTCACACTTCTTGCTATCTTTCTTCATGTCCACAAAGGATCCTATTATGGCCATGGCATCTACTACTTTGTTATTTAACCATGGAATTTGTTCAAAATGGATGTCATCAAAATAATCTTTAAAATCATCCATCATCCTCTTGTAGGGCAAGAGCTTATCATCCTTAGTCTTATACTCATTGGTCCCATGTTGGATGACCAGTTGGGAATCTCCATAGACCATGAGTTTCTCAATCATCCATTGGATCATCATATGGAGTCTTGTGATAAGAGCCTCATATTCTTCTATGTTGTTCATGCATGGAAATGTAATCTTGTATAACTTGGGGATGGTATCTCCTTGAGGGGTAACAAACAAAATGCTTGCCCCTGAGCCTTGATGCATAGAAGATCCATCAAAATACATCTTCCATGGTTTTGTTGTTGGTGCTACAATCAATGTAGACTCATCAGGAAAATCTACAAGTGTGGATTGCTCTATTGGGATGATGACTTGTCCTTTAATGGATTTTCTTTCTATGTACTCAATATCAAACTCACTTAAGACCATTACCCATTTAGCCATTCATCCTGTAAGGGCAGCCCTATTTAGCAGATACTTCAACGGATCACTCTTAGCAATGAGCTTAGTTTTATGATTAAGCATGTAGCATTTCAACTTCTATGAGGTGAAGATGACAGCTAAGCATGCTCGATCAATGTGAGTATAGTTCATCTCATAGGTCACCAAGGTGTGATTGAAATAATATATTGCTCTTTCTTTCCCTTGTTCATCATGCTATGCCAACAAGTCCCCTATAGCTATTTCTATGGTTGAGATGTATAAGAGGAGGAGTTCTCCTTGTTTTGGTCACACAAGGATAGGTGGGTTAGAGAGGTACTTCTTCAACTATTCAAAAGCTCCCTGACACTGATTGTCCTACACAAAGGTCGTGTTCTTGTGGAGGAGATGTTGGAAAGGTTGGCACTTATCTACAAGTTGTGCTAGGAACTGTCGGATAGATTAGAGCTTCACCTGTAAGCTTCGCAACTACTTCAGTGTCTTTGGAGGGGGCATCTCTGTTATAGCTTTGACTTTGGCAGGACCCACTTCTATTCCTCTCCTTGACACTATGTATCCTAGGAGTTTCCCAGAAGCGACCCCAAAGACACACTTCTTAGGATTTAGTCACACATTGTATTGTTCCAATCTGTCAAAGATCTTAGCTAACACATCCAGGTGTTCCTCTCTAGTCTTGGATTTTCCCAGCAAGTCATCTACATAGTCTTCCATGATGTGGTGGAAGAGGTCGTGCAAGATGACTGTCATTGCCTATTGATAAGTTGCTCCTACATTCTTTAGGCCAAAAGGCATTACAACCCAATAGTATATCCCCCATGGGCATATGAAGGATGTTTTATGTTGATCCTCTTCGACAATTCTAATCTGATTGTACCCCAAGAAACCATCCATTAGAGACAACATCTCACGTCCTGCTATGAGATCTACTATGATGTCAATGTTGGGTAGTGGGAATTCATCTTTCAGGTAGGCTTTGTTAAGATCCCTGAAGTCTGTATAGCACCAGATGCCCCTAGTGACTTTAGTGATAGGTACAATGTTAAATACCCATTTAGGGCAATCTATTGGATGAGTAAACCCCACATCCAGGTGTCTCTTTAGCTCTACTTTAACTAGGAGTACGACTTGAGGATTCATCTTCCTTAACTTTTGTTTGACCAGCTTCACATCAGGACAAATCGCAAGGTGATGAACAACTAATGCAGGATCCAGTCCCCACATTTCAGCATAGGTGCATGTGACATTGCTGCTTCTTTGCTTGAAGAAGGTTAGGAAGTTTTCCTATTCCACTATTGTAAGAGATTCTACTCTAAAAGTTATTTTTGGTGCTTCCTTAGTTCCAAGGTTCATTTCTTGTGATGGCTCCACTAGGATTGGTGATCTATCAGGATATACTTGATCTATATTGGGAAGGCCCATGCTCTCATCACGTAGCACCTTAGGGAGGTTTCAACTAGGTGATACATCATTTATTTTAATTTTTTCTTCACCTAAAAGTGCCACAAAGTGGTTTTCACTAGGGGGTGTTGTTTTTATTCTTATATTTTTGCAACTAAGAGTATGAGTGGTTTCACCAAAATAGGAAGAAGTGTCAAGTTCCATGATATACCTAGCTCTGTGGTCTCCAAGGGGGAAGTGATCTTTGGCCCCTATCATTTCTGCTATTGCTTCAGCATTTTGTGCCACATCAAGGATGGGAGGTCCTTGTTAGTCCCAATCTATAAGGTTGGGGTATATAAGAGGTAGGACATTAGAGGTGGAGGCTAGGGTAGTTACAGTATAAATGGTGCATATGGAAGACTCAAAGAATTTAGTGAAATCACTAAAGGAATCTTGATGGTCCACTTCGTTAATGTTATCGATTGTAGGGGAAATCTTAGTAACCTCACCTAAGAGACATTCACCATTAGTGAGGATAGACTCTTGTTTTCCGTATCGTAACCCTTGAGAATGAGGGTTCCTCATTGCTTGAATCAGCTCCACAATCCCTTGCTCATGTACGCCAATACCACCTTGTCCCCTATAGCCCATATACTTGACAATCTCTAGGCCTTTTCCATTTATCTCAGCCAGGATGGTAGGGGTTTGTTGTTCTACTTCTTCATCTTTGTATAGCCATGATGATATGTCCTCAAGCACATCTTGGTCAAGAAGGTGTTTCTTCTCGAAGGTGGGAGACGACTTACATTTGATAACCACTATGGAGATTTCTTCTTCCTTCAGAGTGCCAAATGTTTTGGGAGTGGGCAATGTCCCTACACAAAAAGTACCATGTAGTTCATATTCACCACACCCCATGTCACTTAACTTGATCTTGACCTCAGGTGGTAGAGTTGTTTGCAATGAAGTGGTGGTGATGTTAGCGGGGTCAACATATGAGGTAGATGATGTAGGTTTAGTTTGGGAGGTGGGCTTCTTGATGGTGTTGTTGTAAGGACATAAAGTATGGTCATGCCCTTCCAAGAAATTGTAGTATTGAAAGGGATAGGGATCGGCATAGATAGTTACTTCTGTGCCATTGTGGGGGAATTTTAAGCATTGATGAAATGTGGATGGTACAGCTTGCATGGCATGGATCCATGGTCAGTTGAGGAGAATGTTGTAAGGGAGGTCAAGATCAAGCACTTGGCACTTGGTCTCCAAGATTTTCTGCCCCACTTGGATGGGGAGTTTGATGGTGCCTTCAGAAAGTCTCTCTGTATCATCATACCCTTTAATAGTTATACATTCGCTGGTGTCCACAACCACATCGAATTATCCCAAGTGTTTTAATAATTTAAGAGTGCACAGGTTTAGGCCGGAGCCACCATCTCTTAAGGCTCTTTTTATGGTATGCTTATGGATGTGGATTTCGATGTGTAAGACATTATTGTGTAAGTTGTCAGAGGCAGGAAGGTCCTTCTTGGAGAAGGTGAGGTGATGAGGTGAAGCAATGTTGCCCACCATGGCTTGGAATTGATCAACATTTAGGTTGGTGGGAACTTGTGTCTCCATTAAGGCTTTGTCGAGCTCTTCTTTGTGAAGTGGTGACGTTTGGAGCAACTCAGGGATGGAGATTTGAGCAGAGGTTTTACATAGGTGATCTATGAGGTTTTATTTATGAGTGGATGGGGGGTTGGTATGTGCGGATGTGGAAGGTTGATCATTGGTGGGTGCCCCGTGGATGGAGACACGGCCATGACAGGTAGTAACAGCACAATCAGGTGTTTGTGCCCAAATAATAATAGTGTTGACATGGTTCAAAGATTCTTCTATTCAACCAACAATGGAGTCAAAAGAAGCAGGAACTGGAACAATATTGTAAGCTTGGTTTGATGACAAAGCTTTTCCTTTATTGTGGATGTGTAAAGGATCCTTGTAAGCTCCAAGGTTTGCATTTGGTGACTATTGTGGAGGATGCTCAATGTTGATAAGACGCTTATCTACAAGATCCTGTATGTAATGTTTAAATTTCATACAATCAGATGTTTTATGTTCATTAACACAATGGTATTTGCAATAGTCATTCTCATTAAACCATGCGAGTTTGAATTGATTCTCATCATAAGGCTTAATAGGGGGAGAGTAATCAAATTCCCCTTTACAATCTTGTTCAAAACATCTTCTATTGGTTCTCCCAAGGGTGGGAATTTCCTCCTAGGAGCGTTATTTTGTTTTGGCCGTCCTTTAGGAATATTTACATTGTTGGCGGTGGGTATGCTTGGTGGCGCTTGATTTTGTACATTTTGAATGGTCTTCACATCAGTGACGCCATCATTAAGGGTGTTCTTATTGTTGGCATGAGACACTGTGTGGCTTCATTGTTGTCATTGATGGCAACAAAGACCATTCCACACATCCGCAGGACATGGTGTATCTTTATCGGAAGTCAGATTGAAGGATACTTTGGTCTGGTAAGCAAGAACAGAGCATGCAGCAAGGTCTGACAATCAGGTCTGGATCTCGTAGAGGAAGTATCATTGAAAAGTGCAGACTTGGGAAAGTCAAGAGGAATACCTTGACTAATAGATTCCAAGGATTGAGCCTCCGATGATGAAAAAGTAAAGAGATATGAGCATCTAAGTATTGAGGTCTAGTTTGGCAAAGTAGACAGAGGAAGAACTAATCAACAAAGCATCAGAATTGTTTCGAATGAGATATTGATCGTGATCAAGGTCCTTAAGGTATCATCCATGATTGGCTGACATGTTAGATGACTTCTATAAGTATCTCCTTGATTCGCATCACTTGGTAAGCAAGGATTCAGTCGACAGACTAGAGTTTGGGAAAATATTGACTATTCCAAATGCCGACTAGAAAGAGGATGAAATCCTTTGTGCAGATATATATACCAGATAGATTTGGATGTGAAGTGTAGTTGTGTGTCATGGAGTGTGAAGAAAGGCAGAAGAGAAACAATACTAGTCTGGTATGTGACAGGACAACAGCTCCAAAGAAGAGGAAGAATGAAGTGCAATAGATCAGTATATTGAACCTAACCAAAACTGAACCTCAGCATATGTGTATGCTTCTCATCAGTTCAAGTATCCAGTTTCCTTGTATAAACTACTATAGGCAGTAAGCCTCTTGTGAGCAGTGTGCTCGGGAAGTAAGCCCTAATTGGCAAGTGCCATTTTGTACTATCTTATTCTTCTAACAAAGAATAGAATCTTTGGTTAGTCACCTCGTGGTTTTTTCCCTTAACAAGGTTTTCCCCATCAAAATCATTGTGTCATGTGTATTGATGTTATTTCCATTTCATGGTTATGTTTTCTTATTTGATTTGATGCTGCATTAATTGTCAAGGAAGTTCAGAAAGCTAAAATAATTAAGATAACTGATTCACTCCCCCCTCTCAGTTATCAACACTTATTCTTGCCCCAAAAGTGAGGTTTCTCGTTTGAATGTGCATTGTTATTATTTATGTTTGGGGCATTGATGTTGACTTTGTTGTTGTTATTGTTGTTGTTTTTGTTGTTGTAGGTTTTGTTATCATAGAGCTTGATCGAGCCCTAGGAAATAAGGGCTCTCTCAATGGTTGTGCCTTTGTCAATGACCTCTTCAAAGGTGAATGTACATAAGATTTACAAATGAAAACCCATTTCTTGATTAAGGTTAGCCACAAACATTGTGACTAATTATTTTTTGGGAATTGGCCAACGGAGTTTTCTTGCCAAGTCTCTCCATATTTGCAAGAAGGTGGTGAAGGATTCTCTGTTCTTCTATTTGGAGTTGCAAAGATCCATCATGGATACTTCGTGTTTGAATTTATAGGAGAAATGGTTAACAAACTTCTCTGCTAGTTTAGGAAAAGTCCTAATACCGGAAGGGAGGTGTGTAAACAATTTGGTGGCTTGACCACCGAGGCTTCTAGGGAAGAGTCTCATTAGGTACGTGTCATCATATGAGACTTCCAAGAAAGTGATGTAAAACTCTCTAAGGTGCTCCCTAGGGTCTCCCTTTCCTTTGTATTTGTCAAATTTTAGTGTTTTAAAATTTTTAGGAAAGAGGGGCATGTATAGTGTTCTATCGAATGGGTATGGGAAAATATCGAAAGAATGTTACTCGTGTTTGTTTCCATGTTGCATGCTATCCACATTTTGTATTAGGGTTTGCACAACACTTGTTAGATCCTGCATTGGGGCTGGTTGTGGGATGTACATTTGTTGGTTTTGGAGAATTTTTTGGATATGGGGTAGAATTTGGTATTGAGATGTTTGATTTAGGTTTTAGTGGATGAGGTTTTGATTTTACGAGATTAGGTTTTGATTTTGGTTGAGTTGGGCAAGGTATTGTTGGTAGGCATGGACTTGTAGAACATGGGGTGGTATTTGGTTTTGATTAGGGTTTTGTTGTGATGTTTGAGTGGAGGATGTAATGGGTGGAATGATATATGTGTGGGCAGATGAAGGGTTATTGATGGGGATGTTAGAAGTGTTGTGAGGTTGCCTAGAGAATAGTTGATTCATAAAGGCTACAGTGTTAGGGTTATATAGAGGCACACTTGTGGAAGCACTTGTGTGCATGGGGTTGTTAGGAATACCTAGGGTGATTTGCGGAATGGATATGTTTACGTTTGTGGTGGTGGTGAAAGTGACAACGAGGTTGGTGACAGTAGGATTAGTCATGGTTGAGACATTAGGGGTGATTGATACATTGGTGGGGATGTTGGATGTGGTAACATTAGAGTTTGTGGGAATCATATATCCTGTGGTGTTTGAGGTTTGAGATATGGTAGGGTTGGTGTTGGATGTGGATGGAGGTAGTGTTGTTGGGTATTTGTGCACCATTTTTGAGGAGAAAATCAAGATATCTACTAGGATCCAATTTTAGGACTCTATCAAGTATATCCATGTCATCGGGATCTTGTGTGAAGTTAAAAATGTCTTGATCTACTTGGTTGATGGCGGTGGTTTGTGTTGATTGTTGGTATCATATGTGGGTAGTTGTTGGATCGTGGGTATGTTTGATACTTGTTGGATGGTAGGCACATTGTTTTGATCGGTTAGAGGCATTCCTATGCCCATGTTGTTTCCAAGGTTGGCCGTTTCTTGCTTTTTCATGTGTTGGGATCTTGTTATGGGCATACAATGATGTGGATTTGATTGTGGGGTGGATGAAGGTTGAGACCTTAGAGAATTGGTTCAATTTGTTGGACCCAAAGGGTATATGGTGATGAAATGGAATAAAGATTTAGGTTCAAGAGAGTATGCTCCCTACAATCTAAATCTAAGGATGAAAAAGGTTATGGTGTGATTTTTGATTATAGGTTTTAACCTTTGGGAGATATGTCTCAAAAAGGTATCAACCGAAGGATAGTGAATACCAATTGATTTTCAAACAATTTTGGACCAAAAGGATGGAGGATGAAAAGATGATTTGGTGAGAGAGATTTAGGGATGGGTTGGATGATGTCTCAACTAAGGAAAACCTTAGGTGATTTAGATGTTTGATAGGATAGGTTTTGATGATGTTTTGGAAAAGGATGTTCAACTCAACAAATGAGCTCAAATAGGTTTAGATTTTGGATGTTGCAAAATGGATGTTTTCTCCTTGCTCAAAGTAGACTTATGACCTCAAGCAAAAAGGGATGATTATTCTACATGGACGTAGACTAATAACCAACAAGAAAAATAGGATGTAAATGGATAAAATTTAGATTCAATTTTTGCACAAAGATTGATTTTGGATATGATTTTTGGGTATTGGTTGATGTTTTCATTGTAAGATTTTTGGATGTGTTGGGCATACATGGATGGATTGGGGATGATGTATTAGGTCCAAAAGTAGGTAAAAATCAAAGGGGATGGAAAACTATGGAAGTGGATGGTTTATGGTTGGGCTCAATAGTATGATGAAGGGTCCAATAGTAGAAATGATTTATTCTCTAAGGTCAAAATGGGAATATGGATGAAAATTTTGGCTCAAAATGGTTGTAGTTTTGATGGATTTTGGCAAGGTGAATATGGATTATGGATATGTAGGTCTCAAAGGTCCCAAAATGATTTTATAAGGCCATGGGTAAGTTGATCTGCAAATAGTGCCAAAACTCAAGTATATGGCACCAAAATAGACATAAATGGCACCAGGGATTTGTGAAATGGCACCAAAACAAGTCAGTGGTTGATAATGCTTTGGCAAAGGTAGGTTTTGATGTCAAATTTTGATTTTGTGGAGGTTAAATGTTTGTCAAATGTTGGAATGATGGTTTAATGATGTTGTTTCTTGGAAAGTATTGAAAACAATTCAAACAAAGAGGACACAATAGCCAAAGGTTTTGTTTTTGAAAAATGTAAAAGATTTATCAAGCATGCACAACTTAAGGTGAAGCAAGGACAATACTTGTTGAATTCCCACTTGGATTTCTCTAGCCACACTTACATAAAGTGGATAACTTAGAAGCTTAGTGACATTGGCTCCCCCTTACATGGCACTCACTTCTCAGGTACACCAAGCTCCAAATCCCAAGAGGCATGTGGGCCTCAAGTGATTTTTTAATCTCTACTTTAAGTTATGAGTACGTGGGATAGTTTCAGAGGTCCAACCTTCTGTGCTAATAAGTAGAAGGATTTTGGCCTCTAAAACAATGGTTCATAGTGGGGGTACATCCAAGGGATCAGTATGTTACGAGTATTCAGCAAACCACTTGTTGTGATGTTCACAACACGCCCCATTTTTCTCCTTAGCAAAATGAGGACCCCTGCTGTTGCTTTGCTTTTTTTTGCTTCTGCTTGTGTGGTTCTGTTTGGTGGTAAAGGGAAAAGGGGAGTCAAATTTGCAAACCTTGTTGAAAATAGAGAAAATTGCATTTTTAGTACCAATGCATGATGTGGTTGGATTCTTTGTGAAAAATGAGCCAGGGTTGCTTTTTGAACCATCTTAAAATTCATCATATTTTGCAAGTTATGATCAATTTGGTAAAATGTACTATCAGGTTTTGCATGATAAATAGTCAGTTGTTTGCCTTTTTCCTTGTTGGCATTCGTTTAGAATTTTGAAATATTCATACTTGGTGGTTTCGAGTTAAAAGGGAATTCTGTCTGGGTTCCACTCTGTATCTCACATTTGTCTGTTTGGCAGGAAGTGCATCGGCACACTTTGTCACTTTGATCGCCATTATTTATTCATTAGCAATGTTTTTAAGGTTCGAACCTGCGCGTTGAACCATCCGATTGAACCTTTCTTTCAAAGGTTCAATGGTTCAGGGTTCGAATGGTTTGATTTGTCCAAAAAATATCCAAAGGGGTGAACTGTTGTTTTGAAAAATATCGATGAACCGCCGCGTTGAACCATCCGCTTGAACCTTTCTTTCAAAGGTTCAATGGTTCAAGGTTCGTGGGGTTCATTTTCTTCTAACATGTCGAGTCATGTGGTTGCCTTGTGTAGGTGATATTATCATTGAACCACCGCATTGAACCATCCACTCGTACTCTATGGTGGGGTTCAATGGTTCAAGTTCAAGGCTTTGCTGATGGATGGGAAGATGGCGAAGAGGCCATCGGCCAAACAAAAGTGGTCAGCGGAGTTTGAATATGTGCCACCGAAGTGAAGTCTCTCACCGATGGCCTTCTGCCATTGGTTTAACAAATGCCGTCGACATTATTTGGAAATGTTTCACCGAAAGGGGGGTCTCTCACCGATGATATAGGTCATCGGCATAACATTCAACGTCGGCCGAGTTTCAAAAGGTCACCCTGAAGCATGTGGTCTCGCTGATGGTATGCCATCGGCATAACTTACACCATCGGTGGAGTTTGGGAATGTCTGGGCGAAGAAGGGATCTCATGCCGACAGAACATGAGAGGGGCGACATCAGCAACACTCTCGCTGATATAAGGTATCGGCATAACCAATGCGATCGGTGAAGAAAATTTTGGGCTCACCGATAGGCAAGCCTCACGCCGATGGAAACAAACAAGGAGGAAATAACGAGAAAGGCCATCGGCCAAATAACGAGCATCGGCCAAGGAATTTTGGGTCTCGCCGATAGTATTTGTCATGCCGATGGGTGGGAAAGAACAAAGCAATGGAATTTTAAACGCATTTTTTGGCGCCCGTAGCATTTTTCTGGTCAGCGATGGTTGACTCGATGGTTTTGAGCAGCGTGTGTGCAGTCTTGAACATGTTTTGAGAGTTTTTTGGGCTAGATTTCCACATTTTTTTGCACAGTCACCTTGATTTAAACAAATATTTTAGTTTCCTGCTGTTCATTTGATAAATATGATACTTATTGCTTGTCTTGTTTTGCAGGCTTGCAGTTGAGGAAGTAGCTAGAATTTGACCACAGTGACATCATGGAGGAAGAAAATCTGATCTCAGGAGCAGGAGGATAAAGATCAAGTGCGAAGAAGTCAAGGCCATTCAAATGGAGGACAAGGTTGCAGCTAAGAACATTACTACAACAAACAAACATAAGTTATTGCTGAGCTGCTAAAGCTTCTCAGAAGGGGCAATATTTCGCCCAAATTTGACACTGCTCAGAGATATTTTGGAGAACTGGTTCACTTGCATTTATTGCTATAACCAGGGGTTTGAACCAGGGGTTTAGTTAGGTTTTTGCTGTAGTGAGGACAATCAGAAAGTCTTTATATTGTGCCTCTCTGCACTGTAATACTTCACAATAGGGATTTTTAGGAACATACAGGGATTTTAGCATTTTGCCAGAATTGTAGATTCTTTCTAGGCATTGTTTAGTTTAGAGGAGGTCACCTGTTGTCTGCAGTAAGGTGTGCATGGAATGTCTGGCTTCCTTACTGTATCTGTAAATCTTGTAAGTTCTCTGTAGTTTGATCAATGAAACTAAGAGTCATTCCAACATTATAAATCATGTATGACTGTTTGTTTCTAATACAATAGAATCTGGAGTTCTGGATCTATCTTCAGAGTGTTCTCCTGCTCTTCTTTGGGTTTTGAAATATTTTCTTTGAGAGCTTGCAATTTTAAATGTATGTTTGTGAAAATGCTCAGAACTTGCATTTAAGGTTTTTACTGTGGATTTGATCAAATTACTGTATGATTTACATAGTGCATAACAAAACAATTAGATCCTTTGGTAGATTTAAATGAGGTGTAGATTAGATCTTTCTAACTTTTCTCAACCCATCTGAAATATTTAGCTGAAAACGTAGAAATCTGAAGAAAGTTGTCTCAAATTTGAAGAAGCATGCACAATAGAGTTAAAGGTAGACAGTTTTCATAAATGTATAAAGGAAAAAGCTACAATAATTCAAGAAAGCCATCTAAAATTTGTAGCACAGTAACACTTGTATGCAAATGAATAAAATACTTGTGGATATCTATGACCTTTTGCATAATCTTAGTCCAGTAAACCACAAACAACTCTAAACTACGTAAGGCCCCTTGAACATTACAGCTTCACATTGACCAACTAAATTTGACCAACCGTACCATTGTAGACTTGGGATTAACTGAATCTTAAATGATTCCTTCTTATCTTTCAAGTATAGTTTCAGTTCATTATATGTGAATTTTAACTTATTGTTATGATTGCATCAAAACAATCACCAACAGTTTTTTGGCGCTAGAAGGAGGGCCTGATTTGGTTTAGAGTTAATTTTCTGAGTTTAAATGCTATATTCTGAGATATGTTAGATCTCATAAGATTTCAAAAGCCTAAAAGGGTGAAAAGAAGGTCCCATTGTCAATGGACTCATATGGGGACAGTTTTCAAGTTAACAGTTCTTTATTTCAGGGAGCTTTGAATGAACAATTTTATTCTCAAAGTTTATCTAATTTTGGTTTGTCTAGTTGTTTCAGGATACACCGGACTATTGAACACAGTGAACTTAAATGTTTAACATTCCTCACTAGGATAGATTCATATTTGAAAGGACTAATTATTTTTTTAGATGTGTTCAGGGCTGAAGACTGGCAGGAAAAAGAAATTTTGCAGCAATAAGCTAATACAGCACTAGGAACTAATAGGTGGTTAGAAAATACAATAGATAAATCAATTCTGGAAGGGAATGATAACAGAGCATCTTTTCTTAGGTCATATTATGGTGGGATTGATAGTAGGTCTCTACTTCCTAATACAGGAAAAGGGGAGTTCAAGTATAAATCTTTTAAATCTTGTAGAGAGGAAACCATTTGTCAGGATAAGGTTTTTATTGCTGATCTTGATGCTTTTGGTAAAGACAGTAAAACATCTTTCCTTGAGTCATTTTATGGAAAGGAGAAATGTGGGCAAATGAAAAAATTAAAGTGCACTAAAATTGATGAGATCCCTACTATAGAAACTAGTGAAGTCATAGAGGAGAAAGTAAATCTTAATCCCATGACTGACTTCTTTAAATTGAATGACCAAGTTCAAGATTGTTGTAGGTTAATAGAAGCAGACTCCACACTGGATGATAAATGTGAGTCAGTTGATGACCAATTCTTAAAAATTGAAAATACAGAAGATTTTGGAGCTGCTGTGCATAATCAGACATCACCCCAGCAGTATTTTGAAAATGAAACAGGGGGGTATTCCTGTCGATCAAAAGATGTTGTCCCACCTTTACTCTCAAGTGATTTAGAAATGATTAAATTCTGTATATCAGATTATGATGATGAAGATACTTACTTAAGTGCTGATGTGCAGGAAACTAATGAGAACATTGAGAGGTTTGTTGAATTTGAGGATAAACTGAACATCCGGAATGAAGGAACAAAAATAGATGAAGATGAAGAAATGATACATCTTGAGTTATTCAACTTTCAACTTGAAAAGGGACTAGACATAGAGCTGGGCAACGAAAATGCAGAGTTGAATGAAGAGCCAACTATCAATGAACAAGCATGTCCCACAGAGCTAAAAACACATCAGGTTGTCTCTTTCCTTTCCTTAGTAAACAATGATAAATGCTATTTTGATTATGGAAATTCAAGAGATAGGACATGCATGTGGATCAATCATAAACCTGATGAGCTGTCCCAATTGCTCATAGTTAGGAGCTATTCTGATAAACACAATGAATCTAGAATACCAGAATTTTTTTCAAAATTCAAAGATAAATCTGCTAGGATGAGAACCATGACTAGTACCTTGTTACTCCTGCACAATCTAAAGGAATATGCAAGTAGGGGTGTTCTTGGGTCTTTTCCTGGGTTTCTGTTTGCCTTGTAGAGGCTTGTATATAGTTTGGTAGGGTAGTTGTTTTTGTTTTCTTTTCTTCTTTTGTTGTTTTCTTTTCTGGGTTGGCTGTTTGTACAGTTTTTTCTACTTTTTTGCTTTTGTACTGCCTATTTGTTTGGTTTGTTTGTTGTCTCCTCAGTAGGGATCTTTATTTTACTTTAGAGTATTAAGGAGCAAACTAGCAACCATTCAAAACAATATAAAATTTAGGATATTCAAGTTAATCATTTGCAATTTACACATAACTTGTTACTGTCATGAATGTAGAGAGTTATTTATCTTCTGAAATTTCATATTCAATGAATGTGATTGAGAATTCGAAGCAAGTTTCTCACGATGACACACCTAAAATCCTTGGGTGTGTTGAACTTACCAGTGTAGATATTAGGTGAAAAATCTGAGGTCACCCTTGCTACCATTACAATTCTCAGCTTAATTTCAGCAAGTGTCCACTCCTTGCATCATGAAGTTACAAATTGCTATATCTTGTGAAATCTTTCAAAATTAGAAAATATAAAATATATGAAAAAATAAATAAATAAAGCGGATTATACTGAAAATCCAGATTAAGCCATCTAAGTATGATGCAGAGGTAAAACGCAACGGGAGCTTACAAATGGGAAGGAGGAGTCATTAACACAACCAACATGTTAAAAATCCTATCGGCTTATCATCATCATCATATTTCTTGCTAACACAGACAACATCATCATATTTCGAAGAGGCATGAAATATCCTCCTGCTGACTACTGTCCACTTCCTTATCGCCTTTTGCCTTTCGCCTATCAGCAGCATCATCATAATCGGTTGGCGCAAACATCCTCCTGATGTTCACTGTTCATCTTACCGCCAAACACTACCTTCATCATCATGATATTCAACAACACCTTCATCAGCATGATATAAAATATCCGGTTCCTCCAATATATCCTGATGACGACAACTTCAAGCACCTTTCCTTTGATGCTTACGTCACCCCGATATCCGACTACTCGAACAACAGCATCATGATATGACTTATCCGGTCATATTGAAACATCCTGATGATGTTAACCCAACTTTATGCCGATGACTTACGCCGAAGCCAAACCACTTAGCGACAGCAGGATAAACTTGCATAGGGTGATATTCACAATATCCTGATGACGATGACGTCACATGCACCTGATGATGATGTCACGCAATATCCTGATGATGACCTCTCCGGTCCTTAGCCAAAAAAATGATTTTTCCTTCCGCATACGATAGCGATATGCGGATGATGGGTACACACGAAAGATGATCCTGACGACGATATACACACTGAGTATATATCTAACTTATATCATCCTGATGCACTTGAAACATGCAATCTTCGTCAGCTTCATAACCCAATCCGGATAGCGATATACTCACAGATGACGATGCAATTCACTCCGTCTGGAAAAGCACATGCAGATCCCTGTATATCCGTCAGCTGCATGCAAACTCACAGAACCGTACAATTTCACAAAGACAATATGATGATCGGGCTGGATCACCTTTAGATCAAAACTTAACAGTTTATCTTCCTAAACCTAGCACATGAGGATGCTAGGTTGATTCACAGCATGCTACCAACTGATCTCTCAAACAATGAAATGCAGAAAACTAAAATGCAAACTAAACTATCATACATGACCATTCCATCGATTCACAGAATCAACCGGTGGAAGGGTTGAAAGAATCCATTAACCTGTAATCAGAACGGAAATCAAAACACAAACAACTGATAAAACCAGATAATGCAATTGATGAGATCTTATTCAGATGAAACACAAATGTCCTGTTTCACAATGTCTGGACTGATCTCTGGAACTCACTCGATCACCAGTACAACATAACTACTACTCTCCTTGTTATGATCTATCTGTCTGTTCTCAAACCCTAACTGATCTGAGTTATTTATAACAATATCCTACGAGTACTACCAACTCAATTCCCAGTGGCTGGGAGCTTCCAAGCGGCTGGGAGAAGACAGCTCATACTACCTGATCACGAGCTCTAACTGCCTGCACACTCTCCTAGGCTGATCTAATACATATGCATTGGTCCAATGGACCTTATTACATTATGAAGTCAAACATGCTAAAAATAGACTAATGTCCTGTCATGCGGACTATATCCTGTCTTGTAGGGGTGCTCCTGCACCAAAGTAACTCTACCGGGGCTATAGACGCTTGCTGGCAGTGGGGCTCTACTTAGGAGAATTGTAACGATAACCTTGCCGGGGCTATGAACGCTCGCTGGCAGCAAGGCTCTATCCGGTCAGCTATGAGGGAATATCCTCACCTACGTAGGCTAATGTAGGTCACTGGTTTGTTCAACCGATCTTCAAGATGAGGATAATTAATCACGTGCACACAATTAAACTAAAAATGGAAATTCATGCACCATTATTGAATACCTTAAGTCTCAAGCTAAATAGTAATTTGAAGGAAGGATAGTCAGAAGTTATGAATTTATTTCACCTAGTTTTCTTGAACACTTTGAATTTAATTGTTTTTGTTTGGTGGCTAGTTGTTGTGAGGTTCACAACATGCCCCATTTTGCTCCATAGCAAAATGAGGACCCCTGCTGTTGCTTTGCTTTTTTTGCTTCTGCTTGTGTGGTTCTGTTTGGTGGTAAAGGGAAAAGGGGAGTCAAATTTTCAAACCTTGTTGAAAATAGAGAAAATTGCATTTTTAGTACCAATGCATGATGTGGTTGGATTCTTTGTGAAAAATGAGCTAGGGTTGCTTTTTGAACCATCTTAAAATTCATCATATTTTGCAAGTTATGATCAATTTGGTAAAATGTACTATCATGTTTTGCATGATAAACAGTCAGTCGTTTGCCTTTTTCCTTGTTGGCATTCGTTTAGAATTTTGAAATATTCATACTTGGTGGTTTTGGGTTAAAAGGGAATTTTGTCTGGGTTCCACTCTATATCTCACATTTGTCTGTTTGGCAGGAAGTGCATCGGTGCACTTTGTCACTTTGATCGCCATTATTTATTCATTGGCAATGTTTTTAAGGTTCGAACTTGCGCGTTGAACCATCCGATTGAACCTTTCTTTCAAAGGTTCAATGGTTCGGGGTTCGAATGGTTTGATGTGTCCAAAAAATATCTCAAAGGGGTGAACTGTTGTTTTGAAAAATATCGATGAACCACCGCGTTGAACCATCCGCTTGAACCTTTCTTTCAAAGGTTCAATGGTTCAAGGTTCGCGGGGTTCATTTTCTTCTAACATGTCGAGTCATGCGGTTGCCTTGCGTATGTGATATTATCGTTGAACCACCACATTGAACCATCTACTCATACTCTATGGCGGGGTTCAATGGTTCAAGTTCAAGGCTTCGTTGATGGATGGGAAGATGGCAAAGAGGCCATCGACCAAACAAAAGTGGTCGGCGGAGTTTGAATATGTGCCACCGAAGTGAAGTCTCTCACCGATGGCCTTCTGCCATCGGTGTAACAAATGCTGTCGGCATTATTTGGAAATGTTTCACTGAAAGGGGGGTCTCTCACCGATGATATAGGTCATCGGCATAACATTCAACGTCAGCCGAGTTTCAAAAGGTCACCCCGAAGCATGTGGTCTCTCCGATGGTATGCCATCAGCATAACTTACACCATTGGTGGAGTTTGGGAATGTCTGGGCAAAGAAGGGATCTCATGCCGATAGAACATGAGAGGGGCGACATCGGCAACACTCTCGCCGATATAAGGTATCGGCATAACCAATGCGATCGGTGAAGAAAATTTTGGGCTCACCGATAGGCAAGCCTCACGCCGATGGAAAGTAACAAGGAGGAAATAACGAGAAAGGCCATCGGCCAAATAACGAGCATCGGCCAAGGAATTTTGGGGCTCGCCGATAGTATTTTTCATGCCGATGGGTGGGAAAAGAACAAAGTAATGGAATTTTAAACGCATTTTTTGGCGCCCGTAGCATTTTTCTGGTCAGCGATGGTTGACCCGATGGTTTTGAGCAGCGTGTGTGCAGTCTTGAACATGTTTTGAGAGTTTTTTGGGCTAGATTTCCACATTTTTTTGCACAGTCACCTTGATTTAAATAGATATTTTAGTTTCCTAGTGTTCATTTGATAAATATGATACTTATTGCTTGTCTTGTTTTGCAGGCTTGCAGTTGAGGAAGTAGCTAGAATTTGACCACAGTGACATCATGGAGGAAGAAAATCCGATCTCAGGAGCAGGAGGATAAAGATCAAGTGCGAAGAAGTCAAGGCCATTCAAATGGAGGACAAGGTTGCAGCTGAGAACATTACTACAATAGACAAATAGAAGTTATTGCTGAGCTGCTAAAGCTTCTCAGAAGGGGCAATATTTTGCCCAGATTTGACACTGCTCAGAGATATTTTGGAGAACTAGTTCACCTACATTTATTGCTGTAACTAGGGGTTTAGTTAGGTTTTTGCTGTAGTGAGGACAATCAGAAAGTCTTTATATTGTGCCTCTCTGCACTGTAATACTTTACAACAGGGATTTTAGTATTTTGCCAGAATTGTAGATTCTTTCTGGGCATAGTTTAGTTTAGAGGAGGTCACCTATTGTCTGCAGTAAGGTGTGCGTGGAATGTCTGGCTTCCTTACTGTATCTGTAAAGCTTGTAAGTTCTCTATAGTTTGATCAATGAAACTAAGAGTCATTCCAACATTGTAAATCATGTATGACTGTTTGTTTCTAATACAATAGAATCTGGAGTTCTGTAGCTATCTTCTGAGTGTTCTCCTGCTCTTCTTTGTGTTTTGAAATATTTTCTTTGAGAGCTTGCAATTTTAAATGTATGTTTGTGAAAATGCTCAGAACTTGCATTTAAGGTTTTTACTATGGATTTGATCAAATTACTGTATGATTTACATAGTGCATAACAGAACAATTAGATCCTTTGGTAGATTTAAATGAGGTGTAGATTAGATCTTTCTAACTTTTCTCAACCCATCTAAAATATTTAGCTGAAAATGTAGAAATCTGAAGAAAGTTGTCTCAAATTTGAAGAAGCATGCACAACAGAGTTAAAGGTAGACATTTTTCATAAATGTATAAAGGAAAAAGCTGCAATAATTCAAGAAAACCATCTAAAATTTGTAGCACAGTAACACTTGTATGCAAATGAATAAAATACTTGTTGATATCTATGACCTTTTGCATAATCTTAGTCCAGTAAACCACAAACAACTCTAAACTACGTAAGGCCCCTTGAACATTACAGCTTCACATTGACCAACTGAATTTGACCAACAGTACCATTGTAGACTTGGGATTAATTGAATCTTAAATGATTCCTTCTTATCTTTCAAGTATAGTTTCGGTTCATTATATGTGAATTTTAACTTATTGTTATGATTGCATCAAAACAATCACCAACACCACTTAAGGTTTTGACTAGCTCTACTAGGAGTTTCATATACACTAGGTATGACATCCTTTTGAGCTAGCACCATATAGTAAGAGCTTACACCAATTTGGACTTGGCTTTCACCTTATCCTATTTTATATAGTGGACCGAATGAAAGTACCGGTTGGGGTCGCAAATGAGTTCTCCTTGCGGATGTGTCTCAAGAGCAGGCCCACTTTCTAAAAAGAAAAAGAGAGTAGAACCATTTCTCTTCACCCAAGATCCTTTTGAAGGTGAGGGGAGAGGATACTTTGATTCTATCCCTTGGGTGACAAAGATGTGCAAGTGCACCAAACACAGCAAACAATTGCTAAAGTTCTTTTTAAGCCCAAATGAAAGGTTCCTAATGATTGTTTACAAATACTTATTAATTTTAATGCACCAACCTCAAATGTTGTCTATGCTAAGCAAACAAATGGTTCTTTTTAAGTGCACCAAAATGAAATGTTTTCTAATGATTGTTTGGTAAGCAAGTGTTAATTTTAGTGCACCAATTCCAAATGTTTGAGCTAAACAAAAACAAAGGTTCTTTTTAATTGTACTAAAATGAAATGTTTTCTAATGATTGTTTGGCAAGCAAGTGTTAATTTTAGTGCACCAATTCCAAATGTTTGAGATAAACAAAAACAAAGGTTCTTTTTAAGTGCACCAAATGAAGTGTTTTTCTATACTACTAAAAACCCCTGCAAGACTGTTAGTAGTTTTAAGATGTTGGTCTTGGACAAATAATTTTCACCTGTAGAACACAGTCAGCCATCTGCACAAACCCCAAAGTTAGTATAGAAAATAGTGCCACAACAGAAATATAAGGCTCCATAGAAAAATGAAATCACACTACAAAGCCTCTAAATGGTGCTACTATCAGAAGACTTTATTTCCTAACTATTACAAAATATGGTGCTTTAGAATAACAAGATAGTGCCACAATATAGAATGCACTATGATTTACAGAAATGGTACCACAATATTCTACTATTCTTTACATAGGAAAATAGCACCAATGTATGAAGAGATGGCGTCATAGGACTAAAAGGCACTACACGAGATGCAGATGGCAACATGTTGGGTTTAAATGTCGTTTCTTCTATTTGTAGGGTTAAAAGGCACCGATCTGGGTACAAATAGTGCTAATACGTCATAGTGCTTTGAAGGAGGCTATAAAAATACACTCTTAGTCTCAAAATGTTTGTTAGAACAAGATGAGTACCCACTTTCTAGTTCAATAACACTAAAGCACTAGAGTGAGTGAGACAAAAAGGTCTAAGCAAGCCTGCAAACAAAGAGTTAAAAGACAAAATGTTGGATATATTTTAAAGAAGTTTTACCATAGTGTCCTCTTGTCTACACATGTTTTCTACAAAAAACTGAAAGTGAAATATGCCAAAATAGTAGAAAACAAGCAAATGAACAAAAGATCTAAGTCTATGTGTGAATGAGATTGTCATGCGAAGATGGCATTGAAGCAGTCATAAATAGCGCCACAATACATAGAAATGGCACCGCTGCATAGGAAGATGGCACCAAACAGTGAGTGCTTAGTGCCAGGACCTACAAAACACTCCTTCAAGCACAAAAACTTACACAAAAAATGTTAGTTTTGGACCTTGTGGGTCCCACCGGGTGTGCCAATGTGATCTATGGAAATCAAAATAAAAGTGAAAACATGAAACAAATGCACAAAACAAGTTTTATACCTCCAAAATGACCCGCAAATCCAAGATAAGGTGGAGAGTGTTGCACCCAAACACTCTAGCTTTACCCAAGATGATCAAATGCAATGTGAAGTGCTCTCAATCTATGCAAATCACTAAGTATAGCTAGCTCAAGAGGAGAGATTTTAGCATGATAACTTTGCTCAATTTGTGGATGATAAAATGGCTTGAGAGATGGTGTATTTATAGGCTTTTTGAGAGAGAATTTGATCCAAGGGTGGAGATTGATTTGGGAGATCAATGGTTGTGAATGCATGTGATGTGGAGGGCCTAGATTTAATCTCTAAAAATGGAGGGTTGTAAATAAAGATGAATTTTAAATTCATCTTGGAAAAGGGGTGAATTAAATGAGGTTGGGTCAGATGGATTAGGTATGAATTAAAAATTCACATGGGGAAGGGAAAATGAATTAAAAATTCATTTGGGGAAGAGTGAAAATAAATGAGTTATGACGTGTAAGGGGTGTAAGAGGTATTTAATGAAGATTATGACGTGTATATAAAAAGTTGGTTTATGTGGCATATATTTCAATTTTTTATTTGGAGGATGTGGGGAAGGGTGTTAAGCTAGGTTTGACCATCTTAATTAGGGTAATTAGCCTAATTAATATGGCTGGAAAAAATTAGGGAATGGGTTAATGAGGGGTTAGGATTAATTAAATAAGGTTTTATTTAATTAACCCTAGGTCTATGGTCATGTAGGTTAGGCTAGGCAATTAAATAATTGATATTTAATTAACTAGGGTAGGGATAGGGTAATTAGTAGGTTAAATTAATTAAATAAACATGATTTATTTAATTAATTGGTAATGTTAGACTATTGAATTAATCAAATCAATTCAATTTTAAAGGATGAAATGATGGGAAACCAAGTGTTAGGATAATTAGTTAAATAAAAATTTAATTAATTGTTTGGAAGGGGAATTGATGTGTTTAGTGATGTCGGAGGTTGGTTAGATGGTGAAGACATTTTTAGGTGTCTACACTAATTATCTAGGAATTAATAATTGATGCAATATAAATAAATTTTCAAATGCAATCTAGACTATATTTTTTGTTCTTTTGTGGAAAAATTTTCAATTCTAATCTAATAAATTAGAGATAACAACTAATCTATAAACAATAGAACTAAAATTTAATCTAGGAATGTACAGAAAATCTAAGCTAAGAAATTAAAAGCAAATCTAATTTAATGCAATAAGTAAAGAAAGTCCTATCAAGAGGAAAGCAAACAAATTATTCACTTCCTCAAGAGCAAATATTTTTTCTAATTACTAATAAAAACATGAAAGGAACCTAGTATGAATTGGGTGTTAGTGTTTTGTGAGTCCTCAAAAGTCCTTCATGGTAACTCTCTATTCCTATATAGCAGTGGGGTACTCTTGGCAATAGGGATGAAGATGGGAGCAATTAAATTGAATTAATCTTTAAAGCTAAATGAATTAGAAAAAGGGGGTGATTGATACAAGCATTTGAATGCTAAAAGTGCAATTGGCGTGAGTAATTAATATAATAATAAAATAAAAAGGCACGCCAAGTCTTACATGAGCATGAGAATGTTATGTAGACAACTATATGCTAAGCAAAGCAAGAGCAAAGATATAATACAAAACTTGCCTCCCCAAATGCATAGATGAGGGGGTATTTATAGGTTAAAAATCAACATAAAATGTGGTGGTGATTAGAGAGTTAACAAATTTTGTTGGGGAGTGATCTGACTCTAGTTGAAAGTGAATAGTGGTTGGAGAGTAGATCATAGAAAAAGAAATAGAGATAACACATGCTTGATTGGAAGATGAGATTGGACTAATTGAGAGGGGTCATCCCACAATAATGGGTTACACTTTTTGGCCAAACTTGACATTGAAATCAACATTTTGAACTAAATCTTCACTTTCTGACACCTATAGCTACTAAACCGTTAGGAATTTGAAGGTGATGTGAACTAGTAATTTGTGAGATTTTCTTTGTAGATTCTAAATATATTTTTTTTAAATTGGAGTTAAATTGTAATTTTTTTTGCATCTCCTTTGATAACTAGTTTTTAATAGTAAACAACATTTTTTTAAAGTGATGTGTATTCTGTAGCACACAACTTTTCTTCTACAAATGAAAAAATTTTAATTTTTTTGAATTTAGATTGGTAACACCGATATATAGGGCATGCATTTGGATTTATAATGTTTTGTTGAATATTTTTTATTAATTTCTGAAGTCAAACCAATTATAATTTAGACATTGGTGCATTCCATAAAACATAACTTTTTTTATATGTATCGAAATTCAATTTTTTTTTTTGAAACAAGGACATCAATACCTAGGGCATAGATATTTTTTAGAATTTTTTTTCACTAATTTACTAATTTTCCATGCGTGTAGAACAGAGAACTTGATGTTTGGTGAAAAATCTACATTCACAAGAAATAAAAAATAAATATAATAATCAAATTAAATATATTTAAAATTATACTTTTTGGGAAGCTTATAATAAGGACTACATACTTACAAAACATAAATTTTAAATGAATTCATTTGATCCCCCAAAAGGTAAATCAAAAGTGGTTTTTTATCAGCATTTTGATAGGTGTAGAGGAGACTCCATTGTAGGTATGGTTTAAAACTAGTGGGGTTCTATCCAAGGGGATTTGAATCTAAGGGTGTTTGATCAAACCCTATTTAATTAAAATCCTTTAAATGGAACCTTTCAAGGCTTAAATCATCATATTTTCTAAAAATATGTGAATTTAGCAAAAATTAGGATGTCCCAGAAAGTGTAACCCATTATTGTGGCAGCACCTAGAGTCATGAATTAGTCAAGGGGAGTTGGCAATTAGTTAGCCATGAAGAATCTCGTAATCATGACTCAAATTAGAGAAAATTTGGTCTAGAACTAGAAGGAAACATGCATAGGGTCACCCCTTTTGAGAAGTAGATCACCTATTTTAGCAAGCTAGGCCACCCCTAGAGACCACACTTAAAATCCAGGGTCACCCTTGGAGACCCTAAAGACATAAGGGGCAGCCCATAGTGGGAGGTTTATATAGGTGGTTTCAAGGTTGGAAAATGGTCTAGAAGGTATAAAAATAGTTTTGAGGCCTTGAAATAAGTTAGTATGTCTGCAAAGTGGGCCACCCCTTTTACCAAGGTAAATAACCATTGGAAACCACACTTCAATGGTAGGGTCACCCAGGGTGGCCACGAAGACACAAGGGATGACCTAGAATAGAAGATTTGAACAAGCAAATTGAAGATACATAAAGCTTGGGAAGGTTAATTGGATGAATCTAGAAGGATGAAATGATGGAAAATCTCCCAAGGAAAGTGAATTTCTCCTCTTGTGAAGTGGATTGGTCATGTTGTCAAGGCTAGAAAGTGACAAGAATGATTTGTCAAACATGGGTTAGGTGACTAGGAAGATAGTATGTAGGACCTTAGAAGGTTAGTTTGGAGATTGGAGAAACACAAACAAAATGAAAAATTAATAAAAATGTGTCACAAAGAGGGAAGTTATTGATTTATTGTATATATTTCATGCTTACATATACATGATTAGGAATATAGCTTATCCTTGGATTACCATGTAGGCATGTGCATCTTTTTCATACTTACATATTTTCCCCATTAGGGATGGTAGTCTACATGAAAGGTAGGTACCATTCCTAAACTTGGCTTTACCTATTATCCTTATCCCACATTTGTACCTAAAGTAACAATCATTACTTCAACTTCATGATTTATTTTGAAATAAGCATTGAAATAGAATTGAAAAATGTACAATTGATGTGTGAGTTCTGAATATACTTGAGTCACCTCGCATCATCATGAAGACTTGTAAGAATGAAATACTGTTGATCATGATGTTAGTCATAAACAAACATGGAATAAAAATTGTACAACAACCTTTACTCATCTTGAAAGATATGATGAATTCAAAGAATTCATGATCTCAAGTCTCCGTGGATTAGTTCATAACCTATTGAAGTTACTCAGTGGTTGATGTGCATTGTTGTTTTCCATTTTGGGGCCTTACTATCATCAACAGGATCTGGTAAGATGCTACATAGACATGTTATTTCACAGTATATTTCTCTAGATGATATATTTATATTTAAATCTTTGCATGATATTTGTCAATTTGACATGCTTTAACTCAAATATGCTACTGATTTTCCATTATCTTCGAGATATCTGCATATTTGTTACTATTTGCTTTTGATTGTCATTTATTGCAATTGTGATGGTGAATTACTCTAAAATTGAAAGAAATTGAAAAAAATACTTCAAACAATGATGAACCTTCAGTTATTGAGCCACATACACATCAGATACAGTCATAAAGAGAAGAAATCAAACCATATGTTCACCAGGACATTCCATAGCTAGATACAATCGATGCTAACTTCAAAGGAAAGGTATGAAAACAACACATGTAAGTCAATATGCACTCCAAGGGACACAGCAAATCACAGCATGTATCAAGAATTCATACACTGATTACTCAATATTTATGATGTATTGTAATCAAAACAATCTTCTCATTCATTAAGTATGCAAGAACATATATGTATACAACAACTTTGAAATAAGCCCTGAATATTTCAGCAAACAGATTTCAATTAAGTTTTGAATGTTCAAAATAAGGCATCCCTGCACCTTTTATAGAACAAGGTGAGGGAGTGGTTACAAAATGATCTACGATTAAGATTTATCCATTAAGATCTATGGCAGATATTTATCTTTGACTTTGTCAAACTTTGATGTGGCACAGGTTGCTAGCTGGCAACCATCTAAATTGCTTATTTTCCTAAGTATCAGATGCTTATGTCTTTTCTTGGTATTGCATCTTCATCTACTCTTTATCCTTCAAGTTCCTCATCTTCATCATCAGGAACATCAAGATCATCACTTCTGAAATCTTCATCATTCTGATGACTTTCTCCTTGTATATGGACCTACATAGATGTCCAAATATTTTCATAAGATTGTACTTTCTTTTCTATTTCCCCGCCATCTTGAATTCTTACTTTGGTGATGGCGTACTTGTGTATCTGGTATTTGCCTTAGAGAGTCTCTAATTTACTCCTCCTGTTACTAGATGTTTCATTGTAGTTTTCTACTCTGACCTTGATCCTCATGATTTTGTCCATGACTTCTTCCGTCAGGTGATTTAGAGGGTCATCAGCTACTAGCTAGAAATTGTTGTGTAGAGCTTTAATAGCAAACTCTTCATCTTGATTTTCAATCTTTCCTTCTATTTCACCTTCCAAGGTCTCCAAGACTTCTACCTCATATGACATCATGTCATGCAACTTCATACTGATGTCTCTCAATTTGCTGTTGCATCTTTGGAGAACATCACACTCAAACCAGATGTCCTTATACCATATATCAATCAAAATGGTAGTATTATTATTTAATACTTGGTTACTTATGAGAACCTGAGGATTAATCCTCTTTATTTCATCTAAAGCACTGAGTGCTTTCTCTAACTAAAAGGACCTTTTTCTTGTCTCCATCTATATTTTGTCTACCTTCTTCCTTGAGATGTTTAAAGAATTACACCTCCTCAAAGAGGCTTTCACTATTTCCTCCGCTCCATCAAATGCGGATAACATCCATTTCCTCATTATTGATGACTCATGCTTCATGAGATCCAATTTATTCACCTCATCCTAGGAAATAGCAGTCAATGGGACTGCATGATCACTTGAAATATCATCAGGGTTAGTTAACCCTTCTATATAGGCATGCAGCTGAGCAATGTGCTCTTTATGCTGTTTATTTTTCTCTTTTTCTCTTTTCACCCTTTGGGTCAATGAATCAATTATATCTTTTCCTTCTTGGCCTTCTTGATCCTCATTGACAAATCCCAAATCTACTATACTAATCAAGAATTCATCCAGAGTGATCTTGCCTTTCTCTTTGTCAGCTATAGGAACGGCTACCTGGGCGGTCCTTCTGCCCATAGCAGGATCTCTTCTTATGGCCAAAGTCAATCTGGCCTTCCTCTTTGGCTTCATTAGAGTCTCCAAAAATAGAAACATCAAACTCCTGTATCTCAAATCCAGACTCTGTGTTTATCTCTTTCTCAAGCCATGGAGGAACTTGGTTTCTGGATCCTAGGTGTCCACCATCATCATGATGATCATCCTGACCTCCAACAACTGCATCTAGTTTTGATGGAGATGGTGACTTCGTTATTTCTTCCTCATGATGCTCTTCATCAAGAGGGTGATCTTGGGGTATTTCCTCCCATTGAGGAATTTCTTTTTTTGGAGGAGATTCTTTTTGAGATGGAGGATCTTGTGATGGTTCCACCTGATGATCATGCACTGCCTCCTTCTGTACCTCATCCACTTTGGTAATTTCCTCATCCTGAGGCATATTTGTATCCGTGGATGTTATTGTGTCTATCTTAGGTGCATTAACATGATCTGAAGCTACAATCTGCTCCGCAGCTATAGTAATTACTTCTTAAACTTTTTCGGTAGGATCAATTGATGTATCCTTTTCTTCTCCTCCCTTTTCTTGTACTTCTATTATTTTGGGTTCAACAGATATACCTTGTTGTTGTTGACCCATATCTGTAGTGTGGCTTTCCACTTCTATAAGCTTGACTTTCTCAATATTTTCTTCTTTATCAGGTGTTCCCACTAGATTTTTAGGATGTGCTACATCCTCCATGTGTGTTAAATCTATCACTACGGGGCTAGTTACCTGATCCACTAGTGCATCAAGTCCCATTTCTTGGGCTACCTTTTCTAGGCTCTTTTCTTCCTCTTGTTCTACTCGCTTTAGTTTTTTTAACACTGTCACATGTACTAATGGTGTTCCTTGTGGTGTTATGCGGGTGTTAGCAACAGGAGCCTCCATTCGTTGCGAGGCAACATTGTCCACCACTTCATCATCTGATAGGTCTACAGTCTCATCTAATGAGAAGTGACCTCCTTGACTTGCGCCAGTGGTTTCCTTCATTTGTTCTTCAGCCTGTTCAGTCTTAAACTGAACAATGGTAGGAAGTGGTATCTCATGTTGTAATTCCTTTCTTAACACTTCACTACCAGCTCCCCTCAACATTATGGGGTCATGTCTTATCTCATCTCTCATGGATGTTCTTGGTTTCTTAGGTGTGGAGGCCATCACCTGAGGTGCTTTTCTTTTTCTAATAAGGGGCATTGGGTCTTCTTCTACAGGCTCTTCATCAAGAGTGACATCCTCCTCCATTTGTGTTTGTGATGCCTGACCCTCCTCATATGTTTCCATAGTTTCAACAGCTGGCCTCTGGATCTTTTTAGCTTTTTGTTTGTCCTTAGGAGGTGGCACTGATGAGGTTGCCACTTGTCCTGATGCTGATGTATCTTCAGCTATTATAATGACTCTTTCAATTATCACCCTTTTAGGTTCATTATCAATCTTCTTACCTGTAGGGGGTCTTTTGCTCTATTGTTGCTAAGGTGGCAAGCTTTCTCTCTTAGATTTCCTCTTCTCTATCAGGAAATCATCATATTCCTCATTAGGAATATCTTGTCTCTTTTTCTTATTATCAATTGTAAGGGCTACACCCTTCTTCTTCAGTGCATTTATCTATTCATCTACCCAAGACTAGGTTAACTGTAGGGTCCTGCTTGTAAACTGATCCAATGAAATATCCTCAAGTTGAGTGAGATTAGGTGCTAAGATGGTGTCATTATATATCTTTTTCTCTTCATACTCATCCACCATGATCTTTCCATCATCTTTCTTTAATTGTGTAGGCACTGGGATGTAATCAAAGGTCCTGATCTGGTTGAGGGTTAGCCTTTGGTATTTTCTTCTTCTAGCTTCAGCTTCATCCTCACAATCCACCCAGAAATCTTCAAGATGTCTGTGATGGATGGGCTTCCCCATGATCTTCTGCATCCTGCCATATGGATCATATGATCTTGGTAGTGGGAATAGCTATAATTTCATCATACTCAAGCCAGCTACGGCTTTCTTTATGTTTTTAGAATCCTAGCATATATACCAGCCCATTGTTACTAGAAAGAATACTGGTGGAAGCTTACTGTTTGCTTTATATGCATCCAGTATTGTTGATACTTGCCTCATAAACTCCATTAACACTATTACATCAGTGGGATAACTGGGGAGCATGAGGGGCTGACCTTTAAAACCTCTATCCTAATATAGGAGGAAGTATCATACTGTATAAACCAAGCACCATGCCTAAAAATAAACTCCTGAGCTTCCATGCTCAGTCTTTTAGTCCTGTCTTCCTCCATTGTTCTAACCAGATGCATAGAAAATGCATCATTCACTAGTTTGTAATCAGGGAGGTAATTTACCCTTTATAGCTGAGGATAATGATGCCATATGTGGGCATCATTTGTAGTGCCACCAATCTTTCCTTCTGTTGCAAGTGCATCAAATGTACCCTTATAGGCACACAAATATACTACATATGAGGTCATGTAGAACGCACACTCCAGGCCCCCTAGGTTCATGAGCTGATCATGTAGGGCATCACTTATCATTTTTTGCCACAGTGGCTTGTTGTCTATATAAACACACATTAGGATGACCCCATACATCCAATCCTTAAAACTCCTAGCATCAGGCTAGCCCGTCACTCTGTTGAGTAGAGCTATTATATATTGGTATTCATCATCGAAATCAAACTTGTACAGATGCACTGGCAATTTGGCGGCTGCAGTATAAGGACTATTTTTTGCCCTCCATTGGTACATTCTCTTCCTAGCAGCCTTCTTGTTACTTTCATATTTAGTTTCCAACTTCTTCAAGTCCATGCTGGTAACCTTCTTTCCTAATGGCAAATTGAAAGTGGCTACAATCCCCTTGATGGATAGATTAGCATAAACCCTACCATGTTTCTCTACTTTTTGGTCTGTGGGTTGCAGTTCCTTGCACATTCAACAATTAATTTCAGAGCTTTCATAGAGTAAGGAAATCCTGCAACACTCCACATCTCTGACATGAAAACTACATCCAACAAGGTGCTGTTATACTTTTCATCACTCATCTTAGCTGACCATGCTGCCAAATCAGTGTTCCCTTGGTGTGTATATGTGATGGCACCATATTTAAATTGTACACCTTCAGGTTGAACAAACATGGGTTTATGAAATTTGGCCTCAGACCTGCTTAGTCTCTTGTCCGCCATGGTCTCCTGCAATAAACAGTACCAGTCTTACCATACCATATTTCTCATGCATGCATATAACAATATATTCTCATGGTGTGATGCACAGCATACTCAATTATCATTCTTTCATTATAACATGCATAATTCACAGCTTCAAACCAGTAGAGATCATACTTACCTGGACATGCAGAATTGATAGGAGGAGGGTTTCAATTACTTACTTGATTACGGTTGTTCTCCTGATTATGCTGATGATTATGTGAAAGGGACTCAAATACCAGTGAGGTTCAAGTGTCCTATTTTGTTGCAAGCCGTATGCATCCGCAGGTAGTCGTATGAGGGTTTGAAAGCTCGTTGCTCTATAAAAACTCTTTTTAATTGCATAGTGAGTGTAAAATGAGTTTGTAAATTCGCTTTTAACCTTCTCTTTTAGGCAAATTAGGGCAAATTATTAAAACCACTGATATTCTGTACGGAACTTCCGGATCTCACCAAGTGTATATATCACATTTGTAATCGGCAAGAACCACCTATTACATTTGCACGCATTTAATGTCATGGTGACAAAAGGAGCGGGGTGATCTCTGAAGATCAGATGATATTCAGAATATTGGGTGATATTCAAAATATGACCCTCTATGTGTATTATGATCATCCACTTTTGAGCAGAAAAAAAACCATGTCGAAACATCAGGTGATGTTGAAAATGTCAGGTGATGTCATCCAGATAATGACTTAGTTCATCGTTATTGCACTATGACATCATCGTCATGTTATGTAGAAAGGGTCACTGTTGGAAATATACCTCCGCGAGGTAAAAAGGATGATGACATCATCGCTATAGTAATCTTTATATTTCATCGAGGTTATATGACATCATCAGGATATTGTCTCTAGGGTGATATTTTGCGACAGGGTGATATTCAAAAGATAGGGTGATATTCAGAATATCGGGTGATATTCAGAATATGACCCCCGCAAAATATATAACGTTATTTGAAGGGTAAATACATCTATCACCTAAAATTGACGTCTGGATCTCTTGATAAATGATTTATCTGGTGATAAAATTAGATCAGGGTGATCTTTTATAAGATGACTGATGTTGAGAAATATGATCCTCCCCTCAGAATATCAGGTTTGACTAGGACTTTGACTCACCATAACTCTCATTTTCTAAGGAATATCAGGGTGATCCAAATGGCAAACCTGCATGAAATTTTGTAATCTATCCAACCATAAGGTTATTTTCATGAAATATTAACTTTAAAAAATTTGACCTCATCATGATGACTTACCCAGTCCCCTTTATGTAGGACCATCTGTATTGACTTACTTTTACCAGACTGCCAACAAGCAGAAAACACAAGCCAAGCCAAACAAAAGTTGGGTCCTTGTTTTGTCAAGTCAAGATGGGGCGTGTTGTGTAACCACACAACAACTTGCCACTAAAGAAAACACCAAAATTCTAATGATTCAAGTGATGTGAACACATTCTAACTCTCTTCAAGCATAAGCATCATAATCTTTCTAAATGATAAAATGTCCTCATGGTAACAATGCTAACAAA
Organism: Cunninghamia lanceolata; assembly: GCA_027924645.1. Classification (NCBI taxonomy): domain Eukaryota; kingdom Viridiplantae; phylum Streptophyta; class Pinopsida; order Cupressales; family Cupressaceae; genus Cunninghamia; species Cunninghamia lanceolata. The sequence goes on from BSBN01000389.1 coordinate 9,316,563, forward strand.
GGATCAGTAGTGTGCAAATGATTAATTATCCTCATCTTGAAAGCAAGTTGAAAACATGAGTAACTGATGTTAAGCTACATAGTTTGGGATCATCCCTCATAGCCAACCTGGATAGAGCCTTACTGCCAGTAGGCATCCATAGCCCTGGCAAGGTTATCTATACAATCCCCCTAAGTAGAGCCCCACTACCAGCAAGCATCTATAGCCCTGGTAGAGTTACTTAGATGGCCTAGTTTTATTATATTTTTGCATTTTCAACATTTATACTTCATATATTTGATGTCATCGTGTAAGCTCAGCATGCAAGGTATGATTACTTGTTGTTTTAGGTTGGAGATTGCATTGGTAGCAAGGGAGTCCCTTTATATTTTTCACTTAATACCTATACTTGTATTTTCAACAAACCCAAGGTTGTTAGGTGAGTCATTGTGAAAAAATCACTTTGGTTAAGAGAAGGCACCCTGATGAAAAGATATCACAGATTTGATCATAATTACTTTTCTTAAAATGAATCATAACCTATATATAAATGTGTTCTCATCACTTGAATCTTAACAATTTAGTTATTTTTTGGGGTGATGAGTTGCATCATCTTGACTAACCAAAACAAAACTCAACAAGCAAATAAAGCAAAAACAAAAACAAAACAACCTGTACAAACAACTATACAAATATATACTATGATACACACGACTGACATGAAGCTACTTAGGCTTGGAAATAATGTTTGAGGAACTATCCATTAATTGGTAATGGAACATCCTCACCTATCAAGTTCTTAAGCCTGAAAGTGTTGTCTCCTAATATCTCAAAAATTTGGAAGGGACCTATCCACAATTTATCAAACTTACCATGGTCTTCTTTCCTCTCATGGGCTTTATCCCACATCAGGACTAAATTAGATATCTTGAAGGCTTTAACTCTAGCTCTTTTGTCAAACCAACATTTGACAACAGCCTAATGTTTGGCAAATTGATCAATTGCCTGACTTCTTTTCTCTTCCAAGTGCATCAGCTGTAGCAACCTAACTTCTTGGTTATTGTCTATGCCTAGGTACTCTTGGGCAAACTACAGGGTAGGAATCTTCAGGTTAACAGGGAGGATGGGATCCACCCCATACACTAAATGATAAGGTGAGTTTCCTAATGCAGCCTTGTTTCTAGTTCTGTCTACCCATAAGGCATATTTTGGAAGTGTGTTCCACTCCCTAGGGTTCTTGCCTACTAACTTCTTTATGATATTCAGCAAATTTTTGTTAGTGGATTCTGTCAATCCATTCCCCTGGGGATAATAATAAGATGAGAACTTTAGTATGATCCCATAATCAAAGGCCCAACTTGACAATTTGGTTGAAGCAAAAGCAGAGCTGTTATCACTTACCAAAGCATAGGGAACCCCATACCTGGTGATTATATTACTTTCCATAAATCTGATGACATCTTCTGCATTGCAAGTCTTGCTGCTAGTGGCTTCAGTCCACCTGGTACAGTAGTCAGTAATCATTAAAACATACCTGTAGCCTAAAGATGATGGAGGATTAATTGGTCCTATGAAATCTATGCCCCATTGTGCAAATGGGCATGCTTCCATCACTAGCTACAGGGGTTGAGTAGCATACCTCTCTCTGTTGGCAACTACCTGACATGTATGGCAGTATTTGATATGTTCAGTAGTGTCTGTGAAAATTGTGGGCCAGTAGTATCCTGCTCTGAGGATTACATGTGTGGTGGCTAAGGATGACCCAAGTGTTGTTCCAAACTTGTCATGTAGCCCTGATAATACTTTATCTGCTTCATGCCTCTCTAGACATCTTAGGTATATTCCTTCATAATTTTTCTAGAAAAGTACTCCTGCTTTCATCATGTACTTCTGGGACTTTATTTTTAGGGCTCTTCTTTGTGAAGCCTGCAATCTGGGAGGACATCTTCCAGTAATCAGGATATGCCTAATGTCTGAGTACCACTCTCTACTGTCCTTCTCATTAATAACATATTGCTGACTTGTGATATTTGGATCAATCTCTGATATCATCTGGCTTAATGCCTATCCTCTTACTAGCTTCATGGGTGTGATATCCATGTCATATTCCTGTAGGACGGTGATCCACTTAGCCCTCTTCTCACCTAGCTCACTCTGCATCAATAACATCTTCACTGTTGCATCAGGTACCACGGCAATCACTTTACTTCTCAAGATATAGTGCCTGAATTTCTTCACTGCTCTGACCAAAGCAAGAGCTTGTCTTTCTACATCCATATACCTGAGTTTTGTATCCCTGAATGGACAGCTCATGAATGCTATAGGTTTCTCTTCTTTTTCTCCATTCCTTTGTGTCAGCACTACTGTAGAGGTATGCTCTGAAGCAAATGAGTAAATATAGAAGCCCTTGGTGTAGTCTAGACTAATCAGCACCAGAGCTTCAGATATAGCTTTCTTTATGTCTTCAAAAGCTACTCTAGCTTCTGATGTCCACTCAATCTTTGCATCCTTTTTTAGCATAGCATTTAAAGGTCTAACTATTTTAGCAAAGCTAGTGATGAACTTCCTGACAGAATTTATCTTACCAAAGTAAGATTTAAGTTCCTTCTTGCTTCCAGGAAGCTGTATTTTCATGATGGAATCCACCCTGTCAGGATCAATGATAATTTCATTTTTAGTTATCAGGTGGCCCAGCAACTTTCTTGTTGTTACCCCAAATATGCATTTCTTGGGGTTCAAGGATATCCCATACTGTTCACATTTTTTCAATACATTTCTGAGATCTGCTACATGGTTTCCTCTATCTTTAGAGAATATTATTAAGTCATCCATGTATATGACTATACACTTTCCCATTAAGCCTCTGAAGGCTATGTCCATGGTGCACTGGAATGTTGCTCCAGCATTTATCAGCCCAAATGGCATGCGTCTATAAGCAAATATCCCCCACTTTGTGGTGAAGGAAGTTTTCAGTCTGTCAATTTTGTCAACCATTACCTGATCATAACCAGAAAAACCATCCAAGAATGACATCATTTTTGCTCCATTTACAATTTGCAGAACTTCATCTATGGAGGGTAAAGGATAATAATCCTTCTTTGATGCTCTGTTCAGGTTCCTAAAGTCCACACATAACCTGATGTCTCCATTCTTCTTTCTCACAGGGACTAGATTAGCTACCCAGGTGGAGTGTCTCATAGGAAATATGATCCTGGCATTTAACAACTTTTTAACCTCCTCAAAAATTATAGGCTAGAGCAAGGTATTAAAAGGCCTTTGCTTTTGTCTGAAAGGCTTAGCATCTGGCTTGAGGGGTATGGTATGAGTTATGACTGATGTGTCATACATTTTCAACTCATCATAAGTCCATGCAATGACATGGATGTAATCTTTGAGTGCCTGAGTTATTCCTTCTAACTCTTCTTCTGTGCACACCTTTCTTATTAGAACATTTCTTTTGTCATCATTTTGTCCAATATACACTTGTGAATATTGTCCTCCATCAGCTTTTGGAAGATCCTTCTGTTTCAGCATGTTATCCAGATCAAAGGCTCTTTCTAACTTAATCATCCCTTTGGGAATCTTGTTGCCAAGCAACTCTAATATTTCTTCTTCTTCCCAAAGGTGATCTTCCACATTGTTCTCATCTATGATCTGAGCATCAAATATATCCCTGTTGGAGATGAAATCCAGGATATGTTGATCATCGTCGAATACTTGGAGATTATTAACATTATCAGGTACTGAAGGCACTGATACCAGTTCTACTAAAAACCTCTTTAAACCAGAAATAGATAGTGGCTCTAAGGTACTAGTAGCTTGGGTTAAAGCATCTGCCCTATGGTTCTGTTCTTTAGGTACGTGGGTGATATTAAATGCATCAAAGTCTTCAATCAGATCCCACACCTTGTGTCTATAATTAGATAGTTTCCTATAATTGCAAGAGTAAATTCCTCTCACCTGTCTTACCACTAATTCTGAGTCTCCATAGACATGCAGAATTCTTACTTTCTTCTTAAGGGCAAACAATATCCCATGTATTAGAGCTTCATACTCTATTACATTGTTGGTACAGGGAAATTGCAGTCTGTAGGCTGCTAGGTAGGACTTTCCTGATGGATCAATGAGATCAATCCCTACTCTAGCACCTTGTTTCGACTTGGATCCATCAAATCTAAGGATCCATGGTTTATCTTCAGTAGGGGGCTTACATGAGCCCTCCTTCTAGTGCCATAGTGCTGCAAGATTCCCTTACTCTATGGAAGCTTTGGAATTAATTGTTGAATGTGCAAGGAACTATAACCCACAGACCAGAAAATTAGAGAAAGATGGTAGAGTTTATGTTGATCTATCCATCAAGGGGATTGCAGCCACTTTCAATTTGCCGTTAGGAAAGAAGGTTGCCAGCATGGACTTGAAGAAGTTGGAAATTGAATATGAAAGTAACAAAAAGGCTGCCAGCAAGAGAATGTACCAATGGAGGGCGAAAAATAGTCCTTATACTGCAACCGCCAAATTGCCAGTGCATCTATACAAGTTTGATTTTGATGATGAATACTAATATATAATAGCTCTACTCAACAGAGTGACAGGCCAGCCTAATGCTGGGAGTTTTAAGGATTGGATGTATGGGGTCATCCTAATGTGTGTTTATAAAGACAACAAGCCACTGTGGCCAAAAATGATAAGTGATGCCCTACATGATCAGCTCATGAACCTAGGGGGCCTGGAGTGTGTGTTCTACATGACTTCATATGTGGTATATTCATGTGCCTATAAGGGTACATTTGATGCACTTGCAACAGAAGGAAAGATTGGTGGCACTACGAATGATGCCCACATATGGGATCATTACCCTCAGCTGCAAAGGGTAAATTACCTCCCTGATTACAAACTAGTGAATGTTCCATTTTCTATGCATCTGGTCAGGACAATGGAGGAAGACAGGACAAAAAGACTGAGCATGGAAGCTCAGGAGGTTATTTATAGGCATGGTGCCCGGTTTATACGGTATGCTACTTTCTCCTATATAAGGATAGAGGATGTTGAAGGTCAGCCCCTCATGCTCCCCAGTTATCCCACTGATGCAGTAGTGTTAATGGAGTTTATGAGGCAAGTATCAACAATACTAGATGCATATAAAGCAAACAATAAGCTTCCACCAGTATTGTTTCCAGTAACAATGGGCTACTATATATGCCAGGATTCTGAAAACATAAAGAAAGCCATAGCTAGCTTGAGTATGATTAAATTACATCTATTCCCACTGCCAAGATCATATGATCCATATGGTAGGATGCAGAAGATCATGGGGAAGCCAATCCATCATAGACATCTTGAAGATTTCTGGGCAGATTGTGCTGATGAAGCCGAAGCTAGAAGAAGAAAATACCAAAGGCTAACCCTCAACCAGATCAAGACCTTTGATTGTGTTGACATTTCTTCTGAATTAGCATTAGGGATTGCCAGTTCTAATGCACAGGCAGATTCAGCCAACTGAATACAGGAGGTTGCGTGAGCTCCTCCCCTTCACTTCTGGTTCTGCCGCACCAAGGGGGGTATCCCTATAACTCAAGATGTAACCTTGACTAGCTCAAAGATAGAAAGATCTAACTTGACAACAACAGGCAGAATACTCTCATGTATGGACCAAGATCTGCATGATAGATCACAAGGCTGGCAACATTCTTGGACATGATGTCTGGTTGGGTATGAGAGCATGCAGGGGGTTCCTAATCCTACTCCTACAACTAACAAGTGGAAGTATGAAATGTTTTAGTTTAAATTTTGGATGCAAAGCGGGACATGGTGTATAACACAAGAACACAGCATGATTGGTGCCTATCCAGGGCTTGGAGTCGGTAGACATACACCTGTGAATGATCAGCATGAATAGCTAAAATTGAATTTCAGGGGGATACACATGATATCTGCCTTACAGATATCTCCCAATGAAGAGTGTTAAGTTATCTCTACTTATGGCATCCCTACTGCAGTATACCCTTCCCAATGTTCAACCTGAAAATAGTTTAATCTACCCCTTGAGCAGAAGTTAAAAGATCAGACATTCAACATAGGAATTCTATGCTCTAGAATCTAAACATTACGCAAATATCCAGATCCAGAAGAAGAATACATGCAATACTGGAGACAGAATTAACACAACACATGCTAAGATAGCATTACTCATATAAGATCAACCATGAAATTAGTGGATTCATGCCAAAACGTACAACAGGAGATACATAAACTCACAAGTTAGACTGTACAGAGCAACCAGATCAGCTTGTTTTGGATTACAGAGCCAAAAATCCTCAACTTTCAACAACCTTGAATGAATAACACCATCTGCATTATATAGCAGGAGGGTGTATTCAGCATTAACTACCAGGTTGACCAAAAAACCCGCCAGATATACAGTATCATAAAAATGGCGCTCAAACATTAATGCAGCAGGTAGGGGAGGAGACAGGAAGATTTTTCGAGCCCTGCGCCACCGCCTAGGGATCCAGATCTTCAACCGGGTACTAGATCAGCCCACGCCATCGCCCATACCTCTGCAACAATCGCCATTAATGGCGCACCAACCCGCGGCCTTGGGAAGAACATCAGACAGTTAATCGCAACCATTTCCCGCCGAGATTCATCATCATGATATTTCGAATATGCAGGATACAATTATCCCACATGCACCCCGCAGCAACCTCATTAACACTTTATATACTAGGTCATGAGCATATATGATGTCGGTGCTTTTGCTCCTGACGACATTAGTATAAGACTTCATCATCATCATCCTCCAGCAGCATGATATCCTGTTGCCTGAAATATCACCCTGACGTCATCATCATATCGCAATACAACCGCATGATAATCGCCTTCATCGGCACAACCTGATCCATCGGAGAAACATCCTCCTGCTGAGCCTATACCAAAAGTCTGGCCGATGAACATCCTGATGACGTCATCATCATATCCTGCTGACGTCATCATCATATCTACCTACTGTGCACCTCCTCATATCCGGATGACGTCATCATCATGTTTGCAAATATCGGGAGATCTCCTCAAGATGATCAGTGTTAGAAATATGACCCCCCCGGGACCTTGATGACGTCATCATCATATCGACATCAGGATGATATTCGGAAGACAACCGGATATTTGGAAATATCATCCTGATGCACGAAAATCATGTTGCACTGTAGCTCCACTATAAGATCGGGGCGATTGATGAATATGATGATGCTTGAAAAGATCACCCCCCACTAGATAATGCGCGAAGCCGTCAGGCGGATATCTCCTTGATATCAGCATCATCATGACGCTGGAACGAACATACGCCCGGGTGATATGAAAATATCACCCCCTCCTTCGGAAATATCATGATGCAGATAGGCAGAGAAAAAGATATCACCCTGATATAAGGATGACGTCAGCATCATCAGGATGACAAAACAACGAACAAGAAGTGATACAACATCATCAGGATGATATTGACTAAGATCATCCTGACGTTCAAAATATGATGACCCCAGTGAATAACGGGTCGCACTTAGAACTCTTCAACAACATCATCAGGATGATCATAACCAAGATCACCCGATGATAAAGATATCACCCCAGTGAAATATCATGAAGGCAGAAAATATGATGACCCTCGCAAGCAACACGGTGATAACTAGAAATATGATGATGATGATGACGACCCTTAAGAAAAAGCAAGTCAGGTCGAAACAACTCAAAGAATAACCCCTTCAGAAAATCGGGGCAACATCATCATCATCATGTTTGGGCAAGGTGATAACTGGAAGATCACCGGATACTTGAAAAATCACCCCCGCAAGCAAATCAGGGTGCACTGTAGCTCATCAGCATCATCAGGATAATAACCAAACATCACCCGATAATAAAATATGATGATGACGATGAGAAACCGGTCGACGGAGAACATGATGATGCCGACCACCATCAAAGGAAATATGATGATGATGACCTCCTCCTCAAGAAAATATGATGATGCAGCTGAAAACTGCTGAGGAGGTCCAACACTTAGAACATTTTTTGGATACTTAGGGAAAGTGCCTGCATGAAAATTGCTCAAAAAACTGCCAGTCAATTCAGGCACTAACAGATTGCATCCCAGTGCCTACACAATTAAAGAAAGATGATGGCAAGATCATGGCTTATGAGTATGAAGAGAAAAATATATATAATGACACTATCTCAGCACCTGATCTCACTCAACTTGAGGATATTTCATTGGATCAGTTTACAAGAAGGACCATACAGTTAACCCAGTCTTGGGTAGATGAACAAATAAATGCACTGAAGAAGAAGGGTGTAGCCCTTATAGTTGATAATAAGAAAAAGAGACAAGATATTCCTGATGAGGAATATGATGATTTCCTGACATAGAAGAGGAAATCTAAGGGAGAAAGGTTGCCACCTCAGCATCAACAGAGCAAAAGACCCCCTAGAGGTAAGAAGATTGATAATGAACCTAAAGGGGTGATAATTGAAAGAGTCATTATAACAGCTGAAGATGCATCAGCACCGTCTCCTAAGGACAAACAAAAAGCTAAAAAGATCCAGAGGCTAGCTATTGAAACTATGGAAACATATGAGGAGGGTCAGGCATCACAAACACAAATGGAGGAGGATGTCACTATTGATGAAGAGCCTGCAGAAGAAGACCCAATGCCCCTTATTAGAAAAAGAAAAGCACCTCAGGTGATGGCCTCCACACCTAAGAAACCAAGAACATCCATGAGAGGTGAGATAAGACATGAACCCATAATGTTGAGGGGAGCAGGTAGTGAAGTGTTCAAAAAGGAATTCCAGCATGAGATACCACTTCCTACCATTGTTCAGTTTAAGATTGAACAGGCTAAAGAACAAATGAAGGAAACCACTGGCACAAGTCAAGGAGGTCACTTCTCATTAGATGAGATCGTAGACCTATCAGATGATGAAGTGGTGGACAATGTTGCTTCGCAATGAATGGAGACTCTTGTTGCTAACACCCACATAACACCACAAGGAACACCATCAGTACAGGTGGCAGTGTTAAAAGAACTGAAGCGAGTAGAACAGGAGGAAGAAAAGAGCCCAGAAAAGGTAGCCCAAGAAATGGGACTTGATGCACTAGTGGATCAGGTAACTAGCCCTGAAGTGATAGATTTAACACACAGGGAGGATGTAGCACATCCTGAAAATCCAGTGGGAACACCTTATAAAGAAGAAAATATTGAGAAAGTCAAGCTTATAGAAGTGGAAATCCACACTGCAGATATGGGCCAACAAAAACAAGGTACATCTACTGAACCTAAAATAATAGAAGTACAAGAAAAGGGAGGAGAAGAAAAGGATACATCAATTGATCCTGGCCTAAAAGTTCAAGAATTAATTACTATCGCTACAGAGTAGATTGCAGCTTCAGATCAGGTTAATGCACCTAAGATAGACACAATAACATCCACTGATACAAATATGCCTCAGGATGAGGAAATTACCAAAGTGGATGAGGTACAGAAGGAGGCAGTGCATGATCATCAGGTGGAAGCATCACAAGATCCTCCATCTCAAAAAGAGGCTCCTCCAGAAAAAGAAATTCCTCAACGGGAGGAAATACCCCAAGATCACCCTCTTGATGAAGAGCATCATGAGGAAGAAATAAGGAAGTCACCATCTCCATAAAAAGTATATGTAGTTGCTGGAGGTCAGGTTGATCATCATGATGATGGTGGACACCCAGGATCCGAAAACCAAGTTCCTCCATGGCTTGAGAAAGAGATAAAGACAGAGTCCAGATTTGAGATATAGGAGTTTGATGTTTCAACGCTATTTTCAGAGACTCTAATGAAGCCAAAGAGGAAGGCTAGATTGACTTTGGCCATAAGAAGAGATCCTGCTATGGGCAGAAGGACTGCCCAGGTAGCCGTTCCTAAAGCTGACAAAGAGAAATGCAAGATCACTCTAGATGAATTCCAGATTAGTACAGTAGATTTGGGATTTACCAATGAGGATCAAGAAGACCAAGAAGGAAAAGATATAATTGATTCATTGACCCAAAGGGTGAAAAGAGAAAAAGAGGAAAATAAACAGCATAAAGAGCACATTGCTCAACTGCATGCCTATATAAAGTGGTTAACTAACCCTGATGATATTTCAAGTGATCATGTAGTCCCATTGACTGCTATTTCCCAGGATGAGGTGAATAAATTGGATCTCATGAAGCATGAGTCATCACTAATGAGGAAATGGGTGTTATTCGCATTTGATGGAGCAGAGGAAATAGTGAAAGCCTCTTTGAGGAGGTGGAATTCTTTAAGCATCTCAATGAAGAAGGTAGACAAATTACAGATGGAGACAAAAAAAAATCCTTTCAGTTAGAGAAAGCATTGAGTGCTTTAGATGAAATAAAGAGGATTAATCCTTAGGTTCTCATAAGTAACCAAGTATTAAATAATAATACTGCCATTTTGATTGATATATGGTATAAGGACATCTGGTTTGAGTGTGATGTGCTCCAAAGATGCAACAACAAATTGAGAGACATCAGTATGAAGTTGCATGACATGATGTCATATGAGGCAGAAGTCTTGGAGACCTTGGAAGGTAAAATAGAAGGAAAGATTGAAAATCAAGATGAAGAGTTTGCTATTAAAGCTCTACACAATAATTTCCAGCTAGTAGCTGATGACCCTCTAAATCACCTGACAGAAGAAGTCATGGACAAAATCATGAGGATCAAGGTCAGAGTAGAAAACTACAATGAAACATCTAGCAACAGGAGGAGTAAATTAGAGACTCTCTGAAGAAAATACCAAATACACAAGCATGCCATCACCAAAGCAAGAATTCAAGATGGCGGGGAAATAGAAAAGATAGTACAATCTTATGAAAATATCCAGACATCTATGCAAGTCCATATACAATGAGAAAGTCATCAGGATGATGAAGATTTGGGAAGTGATAATCCTGATGCTCCTAATGATGAAGATGAGGAACTTGAAGGATAAAGAGTAGATGAAGATTCAATACCAAGAAAAGACATAAGCATTTGATACTTAGGAAAATAAGCAATTCAGATGGTTGCCAGCTGGCAACCTGTGCCGCATCAAAGGTTGACAAAGTCAAAGATAAATATCCGCTGTAGATCTTAATGGATAAATATTGATTGTAGATCATTTTGTAACCACTCCCTCACTTTGTTCTATAAAAGGTGCAGGGATGCCTTATTTTGAACATTCGAAACTTAATTGAAATCTATTTGCTAAAATATTCAGGACTTATTTCAAAGTTTTTGTATACATATATGTTCTTCCATACTTAATGAATGAGAAGACTATTTTGATTACAATACATCATATATCTTGAGTAATTAGTGTATGAATTCTTGATACATGTTGTGATTTGCTGCGTCCCTTGGAGTGCCTATCGACTTACATGTGTTGTTTTCATACCTTTCCTTTAAAGTTAGCATCGACTGTATCTAGCTGTGGAATGTCTTGGTGAACATATGGTTTGATTTCTTCTCTTCATGACTGTATCTGATGTGTATGTGGCTCAATAACTGAAGGTTCATCATTGTTTGAAGTATTCTTTTCAATTTCTTTCAATTTCAGAGTAATTCACCATCACAATTACAATAAATGACAATCAAAAGCAAATAGTAACAAATAGGCAGATATCTCGAAGATAATAGAAAATCAGTAGCATATTTGAGTTAAAGAATGTCAAATTGACAAATATCATGCAAAGATTTAAGTATAAATATATCATCTAGAGAAATATACTGTTAAATAACATGTCTATGTAGCATCTTACCAAATAATATTGATGATAGTAAGGCCCCAAAATGGAAAAGAACAATGCACATCAACCACTGAGTAACGTCAGTAGGTTATGAACTAATCCACGGAGACTTGGGATCATGAATTCTTTGAATTCATCGTATCTTTCAAGATGAGTAAAGGTTGTTGTGTAATTTTTATTCTATGTATGCTTATGACTAACATCATGATCAACAAATACATACAAAACAAGGACATAGAAAGCACTACAAGAGTTAAAACAAAATGAATTCATTAATAGAAACTAAGCAAACCGAATAAGAGGCAAATCTAGAGGTGGAGAGATTAAATGGCGACAAAATCATGTAGTGGATAGTCAATGGAAAGAGATTGATGAGGAGATCAAGAATATGGCCACTAATCTCCCTCATTTGGATCACCAAGTACGAGAAATGAGAAAACCCTCTCTTGAAATCATATGTTTTATTTTGTCGATTCCTCTTGAATGAATTCATTATTTTCATGTTTTGTCATTGCACTCATCTAGGTTTTTGTCATTTATCATTTTATGATCTTCCATTTGTCTAATTTTGGTCATTTTCCTTATTTTTTAAGAATTTTGGAGCATGCTAGGGCATGGGATAGGGTCTCCCCTTTTACCAAGGTTGGTCACCCTTGGAGACCTACCCTAACATTCTATGTTGGTCCTAGAGATCAACCCTGGTAAAAGGGGTGACCAAGCTAAAATTTTTTCAAATAGAAATTCAAGAAATTTAACACTTTCAATACTTAGTTATCTTTTTTCTTCAACACTAACTTCATTTATTACAATTTTCTAGACAATGTGTGATTTTTTGTGGGGAGATTTTGATTTTTTATGAGTTTTTTGTGGTTTTTCTAAGTTTTTGATGATTTAACATATTACTCTCTTGTGTTTGACAATATATGTTTATTTAATAGAATGTAACTCTTGAGTAGTTTTGGTTCATGGAGCCAGGTTGAGACTTTATCAGCCATAGATCATGCTACCTTGAAGAAGATAGGATTGGATAAAGTGGTTCAAGTTCCTATAGTACACCCTTCATCTCATATATGTTGTGACATATTGACGTATTGGGATGTCGATTGGAGCACATTCTAATTACCTCATGTCTCTAGAGAGTGGACCATTACCTTTTATGTTGTGTACCATATCCTAGGAGTCCATGTTATAGGTGAGAGACTTGTGCTCTCTAAGAGTGAATCTAAGATGGTGAGACTATCTTGGGCTACTATCATGGGAGTTAGTAATCTTGGGGATCATCTTGGTGTTTAACTTTCTTTAGTTCCTAGTCTCGTCATTCTTCCCCTACAAAAGGTATTGATTGTATTGATTGCCTCTCACTTGTCAGGAGACAAGGGTGCTTCTAAACTCAGGTGGTGTTGGGTACCAATCATTCAGTGACTTGAGAGAGGGACATTTTTTTCTTGGGGGACCGACATCCTTGCCTTCGTATATTGATATTTGTATCATATTTCATGATCAGTGGCACTTACTTTCAGTCATCCTTTAATTGCCATGACTTGGATTCTTGAGCATGTTGTACTATTTCAGAAGAATGTGCATCTTTTAGATCCCATATTTCTAAGAGCTATGTGATGGGGATGCCTTGGTCATCATGATACTACTACTCAAGCTATGGCTTCACTTATAGATGTAGATCTGGTTTTTGAACCCTATGTTGACATGGAGGGATTATGGCTAGGTGACATAACAATGTGAGATTACTATCAAGAGGTGAGCCATTTGACTGACATAAATGGATTGGTTGAGGCTCAACATGTCACTCAAGTACTTTAATAGTTTGGAGAGCACTTTCTAGAGGACATTTCCCTAATACCTACTTTTTATAGATCTATTCAAAAGATGGTGGATACTCCACATAGTGCACTTTTTGGGGTTCCATTAGTTCCTAGGATCCAAATCATAAGACTAGTTTGTGAGGTTGGTCATAGATGGGTGAGGGTACATCACTCTCAAAGACTTGTCATTGTTGAGGAAGAGGTTGACGATTCCATTCATGAGGACTATGGTCTTGATGAAGATGAGGGGGTGAGGTGGATTCTAGAGAAGATGTAGAGATTCTTGTGAATGAGGAGATAGTGTGAAAGGCAACTCCACCTATACATGGGTAGGCCCATCCCTTATGACTATCAGAAGAGGATATGAGACTTAGTGATCCCTCATGGAAGCTAGGCAATCCTTGTGAGAACCTCCTAATGGTGTTATCATGGATGGAGGGTCCAAGAATAGGACTATCCAACCATGTAGCCTTAGAGTGAACATAACAAAAAACACAAAGAATGGAACAACAAATGGAAATATATTGATTCAATATCATGAAAAACTACAATCTTCATATGTTGGCAATATGTGGACTACAATGGGCTCATAGGGCTATCCTCCAGATTATTATAGTTTACATGAAAGATATATCTTTAAAGCGCTACTCTGCAATCCACTATCTTAACTTTCTAATTCATACTACTCCCCTACTACCTTCTAATGCATCTTTTGAATAATTATATAGCAATTATGGTTTCAAGGAATGATCCACACTGGCCTTAAGAGATTTCAAAATTTAATGATTGATGAAACGTGTAGGTCTGCCTTATTCCAATGGTGAAGCCTCTAATGTTGATGGATCATGTTGTGGTTCTAGTTAAATGTGCCTCTCATCCCATAATGCCTTGTGAGATGTTCCATTAGGTGCCACAAAGTCCATATGCTACGTTGAATGTTGAATGCTTTGAACAGTGAACCCTGGTGAAGTTTCTAACAATGATATCTTCCTGTAAATGGTTGCAAATCTCCTAAATTCCAAATATGATGTAGATGAACTATTGTAGAGTCTTAATCTTGTGTTGTAAACTGTGAAGTGATCATGCATTAAAATGTGGTCCAATCCTCTGAGACTGAACTGACTAAAATTCAAGAAAAGAAAAGAAACACATGTTTTTGGTTGATGCAAGATAGTATTTCAAATTGGGATGCTCCTACATCACCTAACCTAATCCTTTCTTTGTTATTCTTTATATTTTAAAAAAGTGATGTGGATTTAATTCTCAGATTAATGTTCTCTTGTCTTCATTGTTTTCTTGTAGGTACTTTCAATAGATGGAGAGACCTTTTTTGTAATACTTCCCTAGAAGTATCTCTCTCTATTACTAGTGGATCAAGAGAGGCTTTTCTTATTAATGCTCACATCCCTTCTTTAGCAAATCTTCATACAGATATCATAGCTCCCACTTATCATGCAAGTCAAAAGATTGACTCCTTGAGAGCTAGGCTTGGTATAGTAGAGGTTGAGAATTCTTTTCTTTGGAAAATGGCTCACCTAGGAGTTCATAGGTAGTCCTCATGGACCCAAATAGTAGATTCATATCATTCATGGGTTCCTAGCTAGATTTCTTCTCATTCCCACAAAACACATAGAGCTTCTAATGTTGTGGATAGTCAAAGGAGACCTTAGAGTAGGAGCCCCAAAGGTTTCATTGGTCAGAATCATCCTTGGGGTCCTAACTGAGTTGAGTTTTGGATTTTTCCCCTTGCATGGGGAGATTTGCATGCTTGAGTGCACTATGTTTATCCCTTTGAGCTCTGATAGTGGATTGGCATGTACTTAGACATTTGATATGCACTATGTATATGATGACTTTGTTTAAGTTCCACTTATGATCATAGTTGACATCTCATGCTTTTTATCTTTTGTGCACATGGATAGTTTTGAACTTTTATTTGTTTGAATTATAAGATTCACACATAGATGAAAACACAATGATTATGCTATTTTTAATTTTTTTTTAATGAATAAGATGTAACACAAGTGTATGGATGCAAGTGTAACAAAACTTCCTACTTCCTATTTCTATGCATGCCATTAGCTATGACATTAGTTATTTATTTGATTTTTCATGATGGTATGTATGCAAATGGAACAAAAAGTGTGATCATTCTTTAGTAGGATTTTTGACCTAGGGGATTGCAGGTTGACCTAGTATAGAATGACCTAGTAAACCTTTAGGATATAATTTTAGTTAAGGAATCAAGTGGAAATGGGAGGGAGATGAAATACATTCTAAATTTAGTTTTGTAAAAGGCTAAATACTAATCCTTATCTAGACAAAACATTCTGATGAGTTTTCAACTTAAAAAAGAAACAAATTTTATCGGTAACTTCTAGACTTAGATCAAAGACAACTAATAAGATAGACCTAGGGTAAAGGAAGGGATCTAGAGAAAAAGATGGCCCAAAATACAATTAGACTCTTGGCTTTACCTAGCTAGTGCATGTGTGTGCTTTGTGCCTCTCTTTTCTTATTTCCTCTAATAGATGCCACCCTCATAGTTTCAAGATTGGACTTATCTCCACCTGAGAGTATAGACATTAGTAATCCTCTCTTTCCATGTTTTTCTTTATTTTTTTGTTTCCTTCTTTGTTTTCTTTTTTTTTATATTTTGTAGTATCCTTTCCTATTTCTCTCATTTTTTTGTATTCTCTTTTTTGTACTTTTTTTTATTTTGATCTTTTATGATCTCTCTTCTCTCTATTTTTTTGCACTCTTTTTGTTTATTGCTTCCTGTAGAGTTATGATCCCCCTAGCATTTTTGGCAAGGAAAGATAAGGAGTTGGGTGCCACTAAGAGTTTTCACTATCCCATCAAACTCCGCTTTCACTAAGGAGGAATGGGGAAGGTCTACTTGCAAGCTTCTATTTGGTACTATAGGTTTGAATACTGAATTCACTTAGACTTGACATCATGGTTCATTAAGATTAGCATCAGTATAAAGATAAGAGATTGACATTATTTTGAATTTGTTGGGAAATCCAAAGGGGAAATAATTCATGGTGTAGATGATTTTTGGGAATCTCAAAGGATCAAAGGGTCAACCTATACTTAGGCAACCTTAAACTCCTTACCAAGCCAAAAATTGAACAAGAGCATATCGCTCATAAATGCATGGTAGACAGAATAAAGAATGCATATTTTGTGTTTTGTTTTGGAATTTTACAATTTTTAAAGATTTTTGAGTTTATTTGATTTTTGTGATTTTTGAAATTTTTAGGATTTTTTAGACATAATAATTTTTGAGGTGAGGCGTTAATCGTTTCATTGTGTTCCTAACCCTCCATTGTGCACAAAAGATAGGAACTTTTTCTAACATCTTTTTTAATCATGTATGGACCTTTCTAGTCTTCTCAAAATTTCCTTTTTCATCCTATGATTCTTATTTTTAGTTCTACCTTTCATAAGGACTATCCCTGGTACTCTATAAGGTCCTATCATATTTTCTTATTCATGTGGTCTTTCCATGGTTTCTCAGGGTAAAGTAAGATGGGCTAAGGATTTGTAATCTTGTTGATGAGAAGGGGTCCAATACAAAAATCCATTGCAATTCAATAATTCCACAAGAAAATCAAACTCATCTTGCATGTAAACATTGACTTTGACACATTATTGGATACTCTATAAGAATTGAAATAGCTCGAAGGGTGTTTGAGGCTCCCTTTTCTCCTGTAGGGGAACAAAACTTATACTCATCTTACCATTTGGTTTTCTAGTCACAAGTCCATGGAGTATCCTATGTATTCTTTTGGTAGCTCAAGAATCACAAAGTCCTCTATCTCTATAGTTATTTGCAACCTGCATTCTTTACAAAACTCTCCTTCACAAACCTCATATTCATTGGAAAACCTTTCAATTGTCTCGATATAAACCCATGGTGCTTACCATGTTTCATTAGATTATATCAAGGTTGAAGCATAATGAAGTTCATGGGTACTAAGAGCTATGAAGATTTCAAATGAGGCTCCTAGAGTGTTTGTAGACTCATTGTCAATTAAATAATCTTTCTCATAATCATTAGCTTGCACTTGTGTCGACAGTGTCCAAGGTGTGTAAGTTTATTTAGGTGGTGAAAGTAGTACATAAAAATTGTTCACTGCCTAAGTTAGAGGTGTGTACGATTCTCTTGATGAAGTATCCTTTGGTGGTGTTAGAGGAGTATAAGTCTCTCACGATTATTCTTTAGCATTAAAAAATGCACCTAGATCCACCTCCCTTAAATTTATTGTTTTAGTCTAAAATTGTTCTTCAAATCTAGGTCACTTCGTTACAGGAGGAACTTCACCTGTACTTTGTTTTATCGAGACAAGCTGACTAGTCTTTCCTTGCTTAGTATCAAAAAAATGTTGATGGTACAGACATCCAAGGGAAATATTATGGGGCCATCTCTTTCCAATAACTCCATAATTTTAGCCATACTTTCCTTTGGAACCACTTGTCTTTGTTTTGATGATTCTCCCTTCTCAAACATTCTTACTTATGTGTTTTTAACCATCTCACTAGGTTATTCTATCTTTTTCAAGTGTATAACTGAGGAGTTCGATCTAATGTAGCTATTTTGATCATAGACAACTCATAGTCAATAAGGATGCCTATCTTCTTCTTGGTTGTATTAGTTTTGATCATGCTAAACGGTTCAAGATCTCCTTTCACAACATAAATCTTTCCAAGATGTGAGAATCAAACTTTCTAAAAGAAAGTGGAAGGCTGATGCAGGAGCATCCAGTGGTGTAAGGCTAATCTTGCATCACCCAAAAAAAGATGTGTTTCAAAACTATTGATGTTCCATTTCTTTTCAAAATTTGTGGTTCTGGTTCCATAATCGCTTGAATAATAATGTAGAACTTTCAGTTTTTCCAAACTGCTAAATATAGTAGCTTGCTGTTTTTAGAAAGTTTGCATTTGGGCATGGATTGAAGTTAAAATTTATAGGAAGTTACATAACGGAGATATAAGACCTAAAAATTATTCAAACTCAGGTTTGAGACACTAAACAGCCCCGTATGGGCCTGAAAATGGCTAGATCTGATAGAGCTAGTTCTTAGCACATAGCACACTCCGCGAGCTTTCCAACGCATAAAACAGTTTGTTAATCAGACTCCCAGATCAAAAGTTATGGCTCCTAGAAGTTGACCTTTTTTTGGAGGGAGATGCAAATTTTGAAATTAGGTTGTTGGCCACTAAAAAGGCTATTAATAACCCTTTTTGGGAACCCTAGGCAGTAGTAGAGTTAAGGGGGCAAGTGTGTGTTGGTGCCTGAATTGGCTCTCAGTTTTGGAGCAATTTTCATGCAGGCACCTTCCCAAAAAATCCAAAAAAGTTTAAGTTTTGGCACCCCTTTAGTGCTTTTCAGCATCTGCATCATAGTTTTTAAGGAGGTGGTCTTCGTGTTTTCTCCATCGGCATGAATTCATTCTTGTGTCTTCGACATTTCAATTTGAACTTGAACCCCTTTTCTCAAAGTTCAATAGTTCACCCGTTCAAGGTTCAATGGTTCAAAGCTTTGTTGCCAATGGAGTATTGTTTTGGAGGTTTGAACCTCACTGGCGTACCTCAGTATTGAACTTCTCAGTTGAACCTCTCATTTGAACCATCGGGTTGAACCGGTTTAAGGTTCAATGGTTCAAAGCTTTATGTTTTTGGTCTTATCGGAGGCATCAGCATCATCGGTGAAGGATTTTTAAGTTGGCCGACAGTTGGGAGTCTGGCTGATGGTGGAGTTGATGTTTGGCATATCGGGGTGACGAGGGAGTGTGTCTTGGCGACAGGAGGACCGTCAGTGAGACTATTGCTATCGGCAGAGGTGTTTTGGTCTCTGCCGATATCGTTACTTAGGCCGATGGGGATTTGGGCATGTGTGTGGTCGCCAAGACCTTGATCTATCGGTGAAAGTATTTGTGGTCTTCCTGATAGTTTTGGTCATACCGACAGAGGAGGAAGGTGGACTGGTAGCCGCTAAGGAGAATGTGGAGTTTGCAGTCGGCGAGACCATTGAGATTGGCAGGAGGAATTTCATGTTGGCCGATGGTGTCGGTCACACTGACAGGGTAGTTTGGAGTAGCGATCGGAGAGACTCATGCTATCGATGGAGGTCTGGAGAGTTGGCCCGATGGTTCATCTCTAGCCAATGATGGGGTATGCGATGTAGGTGTCGGTGAGACAACGGAGGTCGGCAAGAGTTTTTTGGGGTTGGCCGATGGCTTAGGTCATAGCGATGGGCTTTTGGAGAAGGAGCATGCGTCGAGCGCGGCAAAAGGCGCTCGACACTTATTATGCATATGGCCATGTTTATAAAGTGCTAAAGTGGTCTCGACAGCATGCATGTGGGACTATTCTTCCTGCATATTTTAAACCTGCAGCGAAACACGTTTTGGTGGGAGGCTTCATTTTGAATACTGCGTCAATTTTCAAGTAGGCCGCGGGTGGTTGAGCCATCAATGGCGACAGTGCTGAGGCGTGGGCGAGTTGTTGAACAGTCATGTACCTGATTGTGAATGAAGACTCCCAGATGGCGGTGTAGGGCTCGAGGTCTCTCTTGTCTGTTGCAGCAATAAATTTTGAGCGCCATTCCTTTGTGGGATCTGTATCTGACGTTTTTTGATGTCCATCATGTAATTAATTTTTTTGGGTACACTTTCTAGCCAATATAGGCAGACTGTGTTACCATTTTTGTTGTTGTTGAAAGTTGAACGTTTGGCTCTGTAATACAATACAGTTGGTTTTGGTTGCTCTATGCAGCAAAACTTGTGAGTTTATGTATCTCCTGTTGTATGTTTTTGCATGAATCCACTAATTTCATGGTTAATCCTATATGAGTAATGCTATGTTTGCATGTGTTTTGTTAATTCTCTCTCCAGTATTGCATGTATCTTTCTTCTGAGTCTGGATATTTAAGGAATGTCTAAGATTCTAGAACATAGAATTCCTATGTTGAATGTTTGATCTCTTAACTTCTGCTCAAGGTGTAGATTAAATTGTTCTCAGATTGAATATTGGGAAGGATATACTGCAATAGGGATACCATAAGTATAGATAGCTTAACACTTTGTATTGGGAGATATCTGTAAGGCAGGTATCATATGTATCCCCCTGAAATCCAGTTTTAGTTGTTCATGCATATCATTCACAGGTGTATGTCTACTGACTCCAAGCCCTGGATAGGCACTGATCTAGCTTTGTGTTTGTGTTATATACCATGTCCAGCTTTACATCCAAATATAAAATTAAAATCAAACTCCAAAACAACCATTGGGACAGTAGAATTAGTTTTAGGATCCAAGTCCTCTGTCTACAACTGCAAATAGGCCCAAAGCTAGCCCCTTTGCTCTTATCTTACAGTTTTGGTCTACTTACAGGAGGACTTATCTACTTTTTGTCAGCATCCTAGCCTTTATATGCATATCCTCATGGATGTTGAGTAGGGAATACCCCCTAGGTTTTGCAAAGCCTGAAGAAGAAGAGGAGATAAAATATAGAGTCTATCTCCTACACTGTTGGCCCCTAGCCCAGAGATCCTGTTGATCATTGATGGCTACCTTGTAGGGAAATCTAGGAGTAAGCATCCAGTCTGGGAAAAAACCAACAGTGTGGAGTCAAGAATGAATGGGAAAATAGAAACCCTAGCTGATTTGGGGTTATAGAAGGTAGGTGATTCTAGAGTTTGGGAATAGGAAGCTGTAATGTGTTGCAGCCCGTGGAGGGTTGATTCCTCTGATTGTATTTGAGCTTCTGTAATGTAATAAGTTGTCCAAATCAATAAAGAAAGTTCTATTTTTTATGTACAATTTTTGTTGTTGTGTGTTTTATGATTTACCCCCTTCATCAAGTGGTATTAGAGCAAGGTTTCCTGAGTGTGTAGACAGATCGCCAACCATGAGGTAGTTTGCACCAGGACCTGAGGTTGTGGGTTTGCTGTAGAGACTAAGATGCCTCCACGAAGGAATCATGTTCGGAGGAATGCTTTGATGGAAGAGGGTTTTAGAGCCCTACAAAGGCAAATCGATGCATTGCAAGAGGAGCTATGAAGAGGGTTTGTTCTGAGGATGAGAGAAGAAAGTGAAGATGAAGTTGAAGAAGAGCTATCTGAGGAAGAACAAGAAGTTGCCGGAGATCCTGTAGAAGTTAGGTTGTTGAGGGCCATTTCAAAAATTGGAAAGAGGCCCAGGATCGAAGTTTCTACATATTCTACAGATTTGAATCCAAAATAACTTATTGATTAGATCAATGATATGGAGGAGTATTTTGAGTATGAAGATGTGGAGGACCCAGATCGGGTTAAGTTTGCAAAAATGAAGTTGAAGGGCCACGCCAATATTTGGTGGAAGGAGGTCCAATTAGAGAGGAACAGAAGAGGAAAAGGAAAGATCACCAGATGGGATCAGATGGTGGAGAAACTAAAGAAGCAGTTCATTCCTATGGACTATGAGATGGAGTTGCTGAAGAAGCTGCAAGGACTGAAGCAAGGTAACAAGTCTATTAAGGAGTATACATAAGAGTTATATAAAATTACTATCAGGACAGGTCATGCAGAGACCAACAAGGAGAAGGTAGCCCATTACATTAATGGGTTGAGGCTGAGTATTCAAGAGGAGTTGAGCCTAGTTAGAATGACCACCATAGAAGATGCGTACCAGTTTTCCATGAAGGTGGAAGAGAAGCTGAATAAAAGATTTGATAGCAAGTAAAGGGGAAGAGGTCAAGGTGGAAGGACTGGTGGAAGACCCTATGGAGGCCGTAATGAAGATCAAAAGAAAAGTGAAGAAGCAGGCACCAGTCAAAATCAAAGAGGGGATGATACCTACCACCCTCGTGACCAGAACAATGGTGAGCAAAGAGGAAGAGGAAGAGGCAAACCTGGGCAATGATTTGGAAGAGAAGGTTTCAGAGGAACCTGTTTCTAATGTGGAGAAGAAGGGCATCGAGCATATGAGTGTCCATAACATCAAGGAAGGACAAATAAAAGAATTGAAGGTAATGCACAAGTTGCACATGTAGATGAAGATGCACATTCTAAGAATTCTAAAGATACTGAAAGGGGAGAAACCCTAGTTGTCACAAGAACCTTGCTAAATGAGGAGAAAGAACCCAATCATAGGAAGAGTTTATTCCGCACAAGGTGCAAATGTGAAGGTAAGTGTTGTGATATTATTATTGATAGTGGAAGCACTAATAATCTTATTTCAGAGGATATGGTTGACAAGTTGAAGTTGACAAGAAGAAAGCATCCACATCCATATCAGATTGCATGGTTGCAAAAGGACCATAGAGCTTTGGTCAATGAGTAGTGTTTAGTGAAGTTCAAGATTGGTGACTACCATGATGAGGTGCTGTGTGATATCATACCGATGGATGCATGTCATATGTTGTTGGAGAGGTCATGGTGGTATGATAGGAGCAATGTCCATGATGGTTGTGCAAACACATATTCCCTAATAAAGGATGGAGTTTGTCATAAGTTGAAGCCCTTGAAAAAGGTGGAAGAAAAGGTATGTAGTACTGCCAGAATTTGTTTGGTAGATGGTAGGAAATTTTTGGAAGGTAAGAAGCATGAGCGTCATTGCTTTACATTGATACCTAAGATCAGTCAAGAGAAATGTGAAGATGTGCCCGCAGAAGTCTCAGATATGTTGGAAGAATTTTAGGACATTATCTCTGATAATGTACTAGAAGTTTTACCACCAGTAAGGAAGATAAGTCATCAAATGGATTTGATACCAGGAGCTAGTTTTCCAAACAAGGTAGCCCATAGAATGACTGCAGCAAAGAGTGAAGAGTTGAACAAACAAGTTCAGGAGTTATTGAGGAAGGGATTGATAAGAGAAAGCCTAAGTCCATGTGCAGTACCTGCAGTACTAGCACCAAAGAAAGATGGAGAGTGGAGAATGTGTATAGACTTTTGAGCCATCAATAAGATCATGATCAATTACAGATTTTCATTGCCCATAATGGATGACATAATGGACTGTTTAAGTGGAGCCAAGTACTTCACAAAAATTGACTTGAAGAGTGGGTATCACCAGATCCATATCAGAGAAGGAGACGAGTGGAAGACAGCCTTCAAAACCAAAGAAGGTTTGTATGAGTGGTTAGTCATGCCATTTGGGCTAACCAATGCACCGAGCACATTCATGCGGCTCATGAACAAGGTACTAAAAGAATTTTTAAGAAGTTTTGTTATTGTTTATTTCGATGATATTTTGATTTTCAGTAAGACTTGGGTTGAGCATTTGATGCATATCAGAAGAGTTCTAGAGAAGTTGAGGGAGGAGAAGTTACTGATTAATCTGAAGAAATATAGTTTTACAAAGAAGGAGTTGGTATACTTGGGATTTTTTGTCTCAAAGGAAGGTCTTAAGATGGACCTAGAAAAAGTAAGGCCTATCATTGAATGGCCTACGCCAAGGAGTGCAATAGAGATAGGATCTTTTCATGGTTTGGTAAGTTTTTACAGAAAGTTTATCAGGAATTTTAGTAGCATTTGTGCACCCCTAACTGAGACAATGAGAGGGGATAGAAAAGAGTTTAGATGGACTAAAGGAGCAGACAAGAGCTTTGATACATTGAAGTATAAAGTTGTAGAAAAACCTGTTTTGGCACTTCCAGATTTCAATAAGATATTTCAGGTAGATTGTGATGCTAGTGGTAGTGGTATAGGAGCTGTTTTGAGCCAAGAAGGTAAGCCCATTGCCTATTTTAGTGAGAAGCTTAATGATGCCAAGAAAAAGTATTTTGTTTATGATTAGGAATTTTATGCAATAGTTCAAGCTTTGAAGAAATGGAGACATTATTTGTTACCAAAAGAGTTTGTTTTATATACTGATCATCAAGCTTTGCAGTATCTTAATAGTCAAGGGAAGTTGAACCAAAGGCACTTAAAATAGGTTGAGTTTTTGTAGATTTATACCTTTGTTTTGAAGCAAAGGAGTGGGAAGTCCAACAGAGTTGCAGATGCCTTGAGCAGAAGGCAAAATTTGTTGACAGAAATGAAGATAGAGGTTGTTGGGTTCGATGAGCTCAAAAGTTTGTATCTTGACGATCTAGATTTTGCAGAGGCTTGGAAAGCTTGTTTGGAGCTTGTTACTTTGGATAGGACAAAATGGTTGGATTTCATAATCCAAGATGGCATGTTGTTTAGAGGAAGCCAGTTGGGTATTCCGAGGAGTTCCATGAGAGAGAACCTGATTAAGGAGAAGCATAGTGGAGGATTGGCTGGACACTTTGGTCAAGATAAGACCATTTCTATTATTTGTGAAAATTATTATTGGCCACAGTTGCAGCAGGATGTGAGGAAGTTTGTGTAGAGTTGTAGAGTATGTTAGATGGCAAAAGGAACAAGTCAAAATATAGGGTTGTATCAACCATTACCTGTACTAGAGAAGCCATGGGATGATATTAGTATGGATTTTGTTCTTGGTTTACCAAGGACACAGAGAGGGCATGATTCTATTTTTGTGGTGGTGGACAGATTCTAAAAGATGGCACATTTTATTCCTTGTAAGAAGACTACTGATGCTGTTCATATTGTAGAGTTATTTTTCAAGGAAGTGGTGAGACTACCTGGTCTACCAAAGAGCATAGTTTCAGATCGAGATACTAAGTTTGTTGGTTATTTCTAGAGGACATTGTCGAAGAAGTTGAAGACAGATTTGAAGTTTAGTTCTATACACCATCCATAGACTGATGGACAAACTGAATTGGTGAATAGGAGTTTGGGTAACCTACTATGATGCTTAGTAGGAGATAAGCCCAAGGGATGGGATTTGATTTTACCACAGGCAGAATTTGCTTACAACAATTCTATCAATAGGAGTACTGGTAAATCACCATTCTAGATTGTATATGGGAATAGTCCAAGAAATGATTCAGAGTTAATGAACTTAGACAAAGGAGAAAATACAAGTGCTGAGGCTGAAGACTTTGTCAAACACATGAAGAATTTGCATGAAGAGATGAAAAACACATTAATAAGATCAATATTCAATACAAGGCTGAGGCAGATCAGAAGAGGAGATATAAGGAATACCAGGTAGGAGATGAAGTCATGGTTCACTTGAGAAAAGAAAGGTTCCCAATTAGAACATATAATAAGCTGAAAATGAAGAAATTTGGACCATGCAAAATTTTGAAGAAACATGATTCAGGAAAAGCTACCAAGTGGGATCAACATTTTGCCTATTTTCAACATTTTTGATTTATCAGAATATCATGAAGGTGGAACAGAGGATGGACCAACAAAAGAACAGTGGAGTATTCTAGCATCTACTTCAACAGAGGAGATAGAAGAGATCTTGGATAGCTGTGTAGGAAGAAGTACTTAGAACAAGTAATATGAAGAATATCTAGTGAAATGGAAAGGAAGACCTATTGAAGATTCTTCTTGGTTGTCTAAGGCAGAGGTTGACCGTTTGCATTTTCCTCACACAAACACCTAAGACGTGATAGGGTCACTTCTCGAATTACCCTGGGTGTCTGATGCAGGAGCATCCAGTGGTGTAAGGGTAATCTTGCATCACCCAAAAAAAGATGTGTTTCAAAACTATTGATGTTCTTTCCATTTCTTTTCAAAATTTGTGGTTCTAGTTCCATAATCGCTTGAATAATAATGTAGAACTTTCAGTTTTTCCAAATTGCTAAAAATAGTAACCTGCTATTTTTAGAAAGTTTGCATTTGGGCACGAATTGAAGTCAAAATTTATAGGAAGTTACATAACAGAAATATAAGACCTTTGGTGAAAGAATCACACAAAGATCATTTGCAAGATGAAAGATATTAAAGTTTTCGTTTCCTGAAAAATGCCTAAAAATTATTCAAACTCAGGTTTGAGGCACTAAACAGCCCTGTACGAGCCTGAAAATGGCCAAAACTAGCAAAGTTTGTTCTTAGCATGTAGAGCACTCTGCGAGCTTTTCAATGCATAAAATAGTTCGTCAATAGGACTCCCGGATCAAAAGTTATGGCTCCTGAAAGTTGACCTATTTTTGGAGGGACATGCTAATTTTGAAATTAGGTTGTTGGCTGCCAAAAAGGTTATTAATAACCGTTTTTGGGAACCCTGGGTAGTAGTAGAGTTAAGGGGGCAAGTGTGGAGTCAAGAATAGGTGGGAAAACAGAAACCCTAGTTGATTTGGGGTTACAGAAGGCAGGTGATTCTAGAGTCTGGGAATAGGAATTTGTAATGTGTTGTAGCCCATGGAGGGTTGATTCCTCTGATTGTATTTGAGCTTCTGTAATGTAATAAGTTGTCCAAATCAATAAATAAAGTTCTATTTTCTATGTACAATTTATGTTGTTGTGTGTTTTATGATTTACCCCCTTCATCAAAGGCACTGCCTTCATCATATGGATCCACATCCTCCCCAACAATAGTTTGTAACTAGTATCATTATCAATGACATAAAATAACTATGGGGACTATCTTGGATCAATAGGAAACTGGAAGTGTCATTTTTCTAATTTTCACCACTTTTAAATTGTCATAACCTCTTAATGTATCTCAACACATTGCTATGTTGGTGTGCCCATGTCCCATCCTTTTGAAAAGGGAAAATAGGACTATGTTCACAGCTGATCCATCGTTGATTAGCATCCTCTTGATACAAGTATCATAGATCACAACTTGTAAATAAAGATTTGGATCTTTTATTTTAGTTAATTCACTCTCTGAAGGAATCTTCTTTAAGTTTAAAAAAATCCATGATCTTAAAGTTCTACATTAGGTGGGTTCATGTCAAGGTCAACTTGGTTGATTTGTTTGTCTGTAGGAGTGATCCAATACAAGTACTTCAATCGTATCGCTTGTAAGAGGGCGGACCAATCTAATGGAAATTTTTCTAAGAAGATCTATGAAATAAATTTTAGCATAGGTCTTCTTGAGATATTCTATTAAGTCATAAGGTCCAATTGGGGATGGTTTGGGTTCTATTATTGAGATCATTTTTCATGAAACTCAATTTCTTGTGCAATACTCGATTTGATGTTCTCATCATGCACTATTTATACTAATCCTAGCATTGTTGTTTCTCATTTCAGTCCTCGTTAAGTGGGGATGTTTGACTCAAAAAAATTTAGGATGTTGGTTGATTATGAAGTTGTTTTCCCTTGATTTCTTGTTTCACCACCTTGATGGGCTAGGCAGCGATCTTGGAATATCTTCATGTCCATATTCTATAGTGCAATAAGTGCTTACATAGCATTGTTGTTATTGTTCATCATTACCTCTTGTGGATTAAGAAACATTAAAATGAACAATCATTGTTGATCTTTTGGCAGCCTTGTTATGAATCTATTGTATTCTCAACACAACTTGGTGCTATATCCCCTTGTCTAATGGAAAGAACAAAACTGATTATACTCATAGGGTGGACAATACGATTCATATCAGTTATCATTCCAATTTTAGTTCCACAATTGCTAATTGTTTCTCTCACAATAATTATTATTTCAGGGACAATCCATAATGTTAACATTCTGGGTGAAATAATCCCTCCCATTATAGTTGTCCCTTACTTTGTTCCTTATCGAGGGTTGATCTGTCACCCCATTAGTGGTTGTGTTTCAATGTTTTTTCATAATTTTAACCATGGAAGGGTTGCTTTAATTTTTTCAACCATGGAAGGGTTGATGTAACCTTGTAAAATTTTCCAGGTTCTTGCATTTCCTATTCTATCTGTCACTATCATGATAGAAAGATCTCTGGCCTAGGGTTTTTGCATAATGAAAATACTCTGAGCAATACCCTTTAACCCTAAACCTGAGTGACATTTCATTAGGGGCGATCAAAATAAACTTTTTTTATATTTGTAGGTTGACTGCTTATCACCTGTTGCTTAAATTCTTATGTTGCCTCATTATGTCCTAAGATATGTTGTTTGTCGGTCCCTTCTTCCAGGTTACAACCTCCAACCCGTGCCCAATATTTCCCAAAGGTGTCAAATTATTTTTACATATTAACCCTTTAGTGGTCTTGTGGTCCCTTCTTTCCTAGTAGATAAGGTAGTTTTAAAAGATGTATCCTGAGGGTCAGGTCCCACTAACTCTCTTGACAGGTGGCACATGTTTATTCATTTCCACTACTCTGCCTATGTTAAAATTTTGATAAAACAATTATCTGCAGAACTGTAGAAGGATGCCATCTAGCAAGAATTCTTTCATCAACTGCAACAAGAAGAAGTGGTGGGTACTAAATACTACATGGATACTCTTCAATGGCCTGTACCATTTCACTGAGCTTCACCAGGAGATCCCACCAAGTGTCCGCAGAAAGGCAAAAAAGTAACATATGGCATCCATGTTACAAATTTAAGTCCAGGTGGAGAAAGGCATGCTAAATTGAGTGCACTTACATCTTTCTATCATTCCACTAGGTCATTAATTTGTATGTCCCACTGGATTACAAAATGACAGAAAGTTGGCATGTGGCAAGAATGATAGAATTTTGACATTGTCTCCTTTCTGGTAATTATCAAGGAATAATGAGGAGCCTCCTGATTGGCCTAATAAATGTTACTTGACATGTCAAGTAGAGTCAAATCTTTGAGACTGATCATGGTCGTCCAGTCTCTGCCAGTGCTACATGATCTGATGGTTGATATTCAAATCTTGGAAAAATAAATGATTCTGCATATCTAGTTCACGCAAGATGAAGTGATGGTAAACATGATTGATTCTAGCCCCATTGTTAAATTTCCTTATACCTACAATAAGGACACCTGCTTTAGACATTAAGCACAATTGGGGAGACTTCTTCCTCCATGAGAAGGGCACAACTTTAGGAGTCTATGGTACCCCTCTTGGTCCTCATATTTTACCTAAGTATGTGTCATTGAGGGTTGGTTTCTTGGAGGTCATTTCCTAGTTGGTTGAGTCAGAAAGAATTCACCTAGCAGGACAGAAGAAAGGATCTTTGTTCATTTACCTAATTGTTTTTTTCTGATTTCCAAATGAATGGGGAAGGATTTGCTAAGCTAAATGACAAATTACTTGTTTTTAAGATGAAGCAAGAGCATGTCAAATTCTTTGACCCTGAAGGTTACATAAATAACATTAGGTAGGGTATCAAAGCTTCTTATGTTGCCCATCAAGTGTTTTCTCCTAAGGATGTTATCAGGAATTCTACTATTGATGAGGAAGTTAAGGTGAAAAGAGTGAAGTGTTGTATGTTCATGAAATATGATGAAGTAATGAGAAAGAAGAAGCCTTCTTACAAGGGAATTTTCCTAGATGTTGCTGACCCCATCATCAGGATAAAAAATATTTTATCACATATTGATGAATTAGTTGACATACAGGATGGCAAATCTATTGAGCCCACTCAAGAAGAAAGGCCCTCATGCCCACCCTTGCTAGAAATCAAGTGAGGTATACTTTCAAGAGAAAAGCCAAAAAAGAAGAAGTCAAAGAATAAGCTCCACAATTCACTCCACAGACTCATTTAACTTTGTCTCTTTTACCAGTAACACAAGTATCTCCTCCTCCCATGCCAGTGATTGAATTGGATTCTCCTCATAGGGAGTCATCTCAAAAGAGGAGGAAAGTTGAACAGGACCCCTTAGTTGATTATCTGGATGATGAAGACGAGATGGAAATAATTGAGGAGGAAGTATAGTGTGAGATGTCATCCCCTAGTAGAAGTGAGCCTGAGGAGTTGCCTTTAAACAAGATCACTGACATTGTCATTCACGGAAAGGATATTTCAAATGACATAAGAGTTGTAGACTATAAAAATTTCATAAGCGATGATGATTTTGTTAATTCTAAAGAATTTTCTAAGTTCTTGTGGAAGAGTAGGAGTGAGTATACAAAAAGATTGGAGGAAGAAATGTCTCAATTTCCTGAAGAGACTCGGGAGCAAGTATCCATCAGGATACTTATACAGATGAAGGAGGGAGTTAAAGATATCACTCCAAAACAAGGTGGAAAGATGATTAGAGACAGTGGAATATTATTACTCCCTAAGTAGGATATAGCTTCTTCTATTGTTTTGGATACTGTAAGAAGGCAAGATCAGGAGGTTTTCTCAATAGGGGAAGAGGTTGAGGCTGCATTAATAGGAGTTGGGTTCAATCCAAAATGGGAAACCTTAGCTATCTAGGCTTTGGGCCCTAATACTGATAAACCTTTGGTTGTAGAACCTGATAGAGATTTAAAAGGTGGCTTGATAATTAAAAGAGTATATGATACCTCTGTTGTAGACACATCCAAGTTGGTAGCGGAAGTTGCAAGGTTTAGTAAGGAAGCCATTGATGCCCTTCAAAATAAATATGATGAATTATAAGAAGAGCATGTGCATGTACTACATGAATATAATAAGTTAAAGGAGAGGGAAATCTAGTGGCAACAACAAGCCTCAACATCAGCATCACCACATACAACTTTGGTAATAAAAGATTCAGGTCTTCTCTTTTCTAACCCTTCTTCCTCATCAAAATCTATACTTAAAAGAGAAAATGAAGAATTAAGGCAACAAATCAATTATTTTGAAGAAATTTTTGCAATGTCTATTGATAGTTAGTAGAAGGATAATTGGTTTATTGTTTCAATTATTTTGGAGTTATTAATGGAGAAGATTTCAGACAAGGTAGTTAATATCCACAAGTGCTACTCTGACTTGTCACAAGTCATTAAGAGAATAGCTAAATATAAAGAGCAGATAATGCTTTTGTTCAAAAAATGGATCCTGAGGATTGCTTCTTTATTACGTATTTACAAAGGATCAAATCATGAACCTAATGCTCCCAAAGAAATCAAACAAATCTACATGGAAGAAAAATAAGTAGGGGAGTCACATGCATTTATAAATCATCTCGACGAGAAGGCATTGAGGTTGGTTCAAAATTTTGATAGTGAAGAAAGTGGAATGATCCCTGGAATCAAGCTGGCTAATGGTGATATTAAGCCTTGCCAATCTTGGATCCTTCAATTCAATAATATCATTCCAATTATTTATTTCTTTATCTGTCAAGATGATAAGTTTGGCATTCCCCTATTTAGAGGAAGTATCAGCAAACTATGGGATTCCTATCAACTTGTGGCATATTTTATAAGGGAATTTGAATCAACTGTAGCCAAGTACAACAACAAGTATGCATCTTGTGTGAATAACCTCATCACCTTTCAATGGCCAATAGAGGATAAATATCAGGCCTGGGATGAAAAATATAATAACTTGCCTGACATTTGAAGTTTTGAGTATTGTGAAAATTCATGAAATTGAATAATACTGTTTATTCCTTTCTCAATTTTAGATTATACTTCTACAAGTCTTTTCTTGTTAAGTAAGGGGACATTCTTATTTCCAAATCTTGATGATGTTTGTCCTATAGTGGTTTCCTTTTCTTCTTCTTGCGAACCATTAGGTTTTTTAAAAGGGAAGGAATCAGAATGTAGATAGTGGACAAAGGTCGGAAGAGTTTGTTAAACCTCTTTCAATACACATTTTCCAAGAACAACTCATTTTTTGGCCACGTATGTAACAAAATCAACTCCTGTGAAAATATCTGATCATAATCAGTTATCTTTGTTTCTATTTGATGTATCTTTGTCAAGTGAAAAAGTGACATTTGTCTCTAGGTCTAAGGCTTGTTTTGCTCCCTTGTTTCTATAAAAGGGAATTTAGGACCTATTGACAAGGATCTTGGAGAAATGTTTGTAACACAGTACATAGTCATAATAGGGAATTTTCTACTTCTGGGTGTTTTTCAAGAATAGATTCATTTGTACTTGTAGTTATTAGTGTAAACTATATTAGCTCATCATTTTGAATATATTGTCAAAGTTTGAACTTCATTGTCTTCTATGGTTGTATCTTTTTCTATATTTCTGAATAATAAATTTATCAAGTATCAATCTTATTCATCTTCACAATCTTTCCTATGCAAGGATATCTTTTCTAAATGGCTTTTGCTCAAATATAAAACTTAATGCTTTAAGGAAGATATCAAACATAGTAAATGTATGCAGGGATTAGCAAGTATAATTAGTTTTGCACTGATTTCAAGGTGTAACAGTGTAATGCATCATTGTAGTATTCTTATATGAGTTGGGAATGCATTATTATGCTAAGTTTCATTTATATTTGTTTTGACTCTATGACCCTGGATTTAGGCACTGATCTCTTAGGATTTGTTGTGTGGTTACACAACACGCCCCATTTTGACTTGACAAAACAGGGACCCAACTTCTTTTTGCTTGGTTTGTGTTTCTTGCTTTCTGGCGGTTTGGTAAAAATCAGTCAAGTGCATCATCACATTGAGTCAGGATGAGGTAAGTCATCAATATGAGGTCATTTTTGTCAAAATTTGTATTTCCTGTTGATGACCTCATATTCTGAAAGGATATTAAAATTCATGCAGGTTTGCCTTTTACATCACCCTGGTATTCACCAGGATGTGAGAGTTATGAACAGTCAAAGTCTTGGTCAAACCTGATATTCGCCAGAGGGCGGGTCATATTTTATAACCTCAGTCATGTTTCGAACAACATCATCATATTTGAGACATCCCCTGATATATCCTACGGCTCAAGTATCCTGACGTCAACTTTAAATGGTAGTAAGTCTTTCCTGTCACGCGGTCTTTTATACCGCGAACATCATGTTTTGAAAAGTAACCCGATATTCGTTAATATCATCCTGACGCGGAATATCACCCTTAACAAACATCCTGATGACATCATCTGAATACGATAAATGAAGAAACAAACATCATGATGACATCATCATCATATTTACATTTCGACAGGATATTTTGTAAACATGATCATGTTCGCCCAATATGACGATGACGTCATGAAGCATTTCTGATACAAAGAGCGAATATCATGACGACGTCATCCTGATATTCCGAAAGGAAGATGAGCAAGCTTGTCTCATCATCATCTTTTTTTTGAAACATCACCCGATAAACTGAAATATCCTCCTGATGTGCTAAAACGTAAACAAAGGCTGCATTGTTACACGAATCTTGTCGCGATAATAATTTCAATGCTGGGGGAGGATGATATCGAAACTCAACCTGATATTTGTGAAATATCATCCTGCCCTCATGATATCTTGTCATATGGATATCCCCCCGCTCCCTTTGCCGCCATTATCATTAAATGCGCGCAGATATGGTAGGTGATTCCCGCCGATCTCGGAACCCAATGAAATACCTGGCGAGATCCTGAGTTTTCACACGAATGATCAAAGATTGCAATCTAACTTGTCAGAGTTGCCCTAAATTTACCCTAACTGTGAGGTTAAAAGGTAATTCAACTGCCATTGTTACGTTTACCTGCATTAAAATTGTTTTACAGAGCACCAGCCTCCATATCCTCATAACAGCTACCGTTGCGCAATTCGAGTTCACAGATAGAAGGAAGGAAGCGATCAACAATTGAATCAAGAGCATCTTGACGATATACTGGTATAAAGAAAAATCTGCATAACCAGGTAAGTAAACTGAAAACCTCATCATGTTGTTTCTAAATAATGTTGAAAGTTTTGGTTATGTATCCATGTAAGTAAGTAATGTGAAATGGATGCAATAGGCATGATATTTGCAATATGTATGCATGCATATCCCTGTTGTGAAAAGAAATGTTGTTAATTGCAGGTACCCATGGCTGAAAAATGCTTAGTCAAGAATCAGGAAGAATTCAGCAGGCCTATGTTCTCTTCTTAGAGAGGGGTCCTGTTCAAATATGGGGCAATTACAGATACCCATCAGGGGATTACCAACCTGGAGGCTTGGTCAGCCAAGCTGAATGATGGACAAGATAAGAGTCCGGTATTGGACGCAGTGTTTGTATCAGGTATGTGGAACACTACTGGCTTCCCATACTCCATGGAGTCTCCGGAGCTAGTCATTGAATGCGCCCGGAATTATAACCCTCAGACGAGGCAGGTGGTGAAGCATGGGAGAGTGTATGCAGACCTATCCATCAAAGGTCTCTCCCGGACATTTGGACTGCCAATGGGCAGTAAGGTAAAGAGTGTAGACTTGAAGAAGTCTGAAAGAGAATACGAGGCCAACAAGAAGGTGGCCAGAAAGAACATGTATGCTTGGCGGGCCGAGAACAGCACATACAATGCAGCGGCCAAGCTTCCTGTGCACATGTTCAAGTTTGACTTCAATGAGGAATATCAGTATGTGATTGCCCTACTGAACAAGGTGACTGGACAGCCTGATACTGGAGAATTTAGAGATTGGATGTATGGCATAATAATGATGTGCCTGTATGCAGACATCAAGCCACTGTGGGGCCAAATAATAAGCGATGCTCTGCATGAGTAGCTGATGAACCTGGGAGGTTCAGATTGTGCATTCTACATGACTTCTTATATTGTTTATTCCTGTGCTTATAGAGGCACTTTTGATGCCTGGTCACAGATGGAAAACTGACGGGCACAAATGCAGCATATATCTGGGATCATCATCCCCAGCTGCAAAGAACCAACTATATCAAAGATTACAAACTGGTCAATGATGCATTTTCTATGCATCTGGTAAGGACCATGGAAGATGACAGAACTAAAAGACTGAGCATGGAGGCTCAGGAGGTAGTATACAGGCATGGGGTATGGTACATACAATTTGCCACCTTTTCCTACATCAGGATAGAAGGTTTTGAAGGACATCCCCTGATGCTGCCGAGATATCCTACTGATGCAGTAGTGTTAATGGAATTTATCAGGCAGGGCTCCACCATGATACAGATGTATAAGGATGCCAAGAAGCTGCCACCAATTTTGTTCCCAGTCAGCATTGGCAACTACATGTGCCCTGACTCCGACAATATAAAGAAGGTGATGGTCACCCTGAATAAGATGAATTTACTGCCCTTCCCAGTAACAAGACCATATGATCCTTACGGCCGAATGCAGAAGATCCTAGGAAAGCCTATTCAACAGAGGCACCTAGAAGATTTTTGGGCTGACTGCGAAGATGAGGCAGAAGCTAGGAGGAGGAGGTATCAGAGGTTGACTCTGAACCAGATCAGGACATTTGATTGCGTGTCCCTCCCTCAGCAGCTGAAGAGTGATGATGGCAGGATAATGGTAGATGAATACAAGCAGAAGAAGATTTACAATGATACCATCTCTGCACCTGACCTCACCATGCAGGAGGATATGTCCTTGGACCCATTCTTTGCCAGAACCCTACACTTGACCCAAGCTTGGGTAGATGCACAGGTAGAGGCATTGAAGAAGAAGGGTGTTGCCATCACGGTGGACAACAAAAAGAAGGGGCAGGACATCCCTGCAGATGAATATGATGATGAATATGATGATGAGGGGAAAGGCATGTCTCGCTAGACGAGACAATAAACTTGTCTGATGATGAGGTGGTGCAGGATGTGGCTGCACAAGAAATGGACACACTTGCTGCTGATGCAAGTGTGACTCCTCACAAGCCTCCATCTGTCCAATCAGTGCTTGAGGAGATGAAACAAGCAGAAGCGGAGTGAGAAAAGAGCTCGGAGCAGGTAGCTCAGGACATAGGGCTGGACACACTGATCGCTGAGGTGACAAGTCCTGTAGTGGTAGACTTGACAGAGAAACAGGATGCAAGTCCTGAGAAGCCAGCAGGATCACCTGATAAGGGCCACCTAACAGAGGAGATAGAGATGGCCGAAGTAGAGGGCCATGCTCTTGAATCAGGCCAGCAAAGCCCACAAGATACATCAGCAGGACCTGCTATAGTAGAGGTCCAAGAAGCAAGGGCTGACGAAGAGAAGAAAGAAGAAATAGAGGATCCAGCTGCTAAGGCACAAGAGGTGGATAGTGCAGGAATAGAACAAATAGCGGCTGCAGAACAAATGCCATCACCTCAGGCGGATCCTATGATATCCGGTACGGTGGACATACCACCAGAAATTGAGAAACAAAAGGAGGATGATCAACCTCCACAAGGGGAAGAACTAAGAACAGGTGAAGTAATAATGGAGAAAGATCATGATCATCATGATCTACATACAGGTACACCGCAGGGTTCCCCACACAAAGAAGATGCTGCCCCAGAAAAGGAAGTTCCTCAACAGGAGGAGGCACCTCAGGATCAGCAGCAAGGCGAGCATCAAGAGGGAGAAAAGGAAAAATCACCATATCCACAACACGTGTTGATAGAAACGGGAGATAGGGGTGAACAGCATCATGATGCTGAAAAGCATGATCAGGTGCCTCCATGGTTAGAAAAGGAGGTAAATGTTGAGGAGGAACTTGAAATCCAAGAGTTCGACGTCTCCACCCTGTTCTCCGCGGATATAATGAAGCCCAGGAGAAAGGCCAGAATGACTTCGGCCATCAAAAGAGATCCGGCGACAGGGAGAAGGATGGGACAAATTGTTGTACCTACGGTAGAGAAGGAGAAAGGCAAAATCACTGTGGATGAATTCTAGATAAGCACAGTTGATTTGGGTTTTGCCAATGAAGAGCAGGAAGGTCAGGAGGGAAAAGACATCATAGACTCTCTAATTTAGAAAGTGAAAAGAGAGAAGGAGAAGAATAAGCAACATAAAGAGCACATTGCTCAGTTGCATGCTTACATTAAAGGCTTGACCAATCCTGAGGATACTGCAAGTGAAGCTGTAGTCCCATTGACTTCCATTTCTCAGGAAGAAGTAAATAAACTGGACCTCATGAAACATGAGGCTTCCGTAATAAGAAAATGAATGTCATCCACATTGGATGATGCTATAGAAATAATGAAGGGTTCTTTGAAGAGATGGAGCATGTTAAGTGACTCCAAAACCAAGGTGGACAAATTGCAGATGCAGACCGGGAAAAGGTCTTATAAATTGGAGAAAGTCCTCAGCCTGTTGGGAGAAATAAGGAAGATAAACCCACAACTGCTTATTAGTAAGCAAGTATTGAATAATAATACTGCATTGTTAGTGGATATCTGGTACAAAGATGTACAGTTTGAATGCAGAGTCCTCAAGAGATGTAATAGTAAGTTGAGGGAGATCAGCATGAGGCTACGTGATTTAATGGGCATTGAGGCAGACATGCTAGAAACATTAGAGGGCAAAGTGGAAGGGAAGATAGAGAATCAAGATGAAGATTTTGCCCTTAAGGCTCTGCGCAGTAACTTCCAGATGGAAGATGACGGTCCACTCATCCACTTGACAGAGGAGATTATAAATAAGGTGATGAGGATCAAGGTCAAGATGGAGACCTACAGTGAGACATTGCAGGACAGAGAAAATAAGCTGGATAATAGCAGGAATAAGTATGAGGCACACAAGCATGCCATTATCAAGGCAAAGACTCAAGATGGCGGAGGAATAGATCAGGTTGTGCAGTCATATGAACAAATCCAGAGCAGCATGCAACCCCATATGCAGCAGCATCATCATCAGGATAGTGAAGGTTCAGAAAGCGATGCACATGATGATGATCCGCATGAATCAGCTGAAGAGCATGATGAAGATACATCATGAAGGGGAAATTTTTGCATAGGTAATATAGATAGTTGCCAGCTGGCAACTTGTGCTATTTTGTAAAATTGACGGGTCATGAAATGATGACCGTTGATTTGTATTGACATATCAGATCCGTAGATCTCTTGTAATGGATTCCTCACCTTATTCTATAAAAGGTGGTGGAATGCCTTGTTATATTCATTCGAAACTTAATTGAAATCTGTTTGCTGAAATATTCAGGGCTCATTTCAAAGCTGCTGTATATGTATATGTCTTTTGCATACTTAATGAAAGAGAAGAGTATTTTGATTACAAAATCTTCGTAAATCTTGAGTAATCTGTGTTTGAATTTTGGATATGTGTTTTGATTAGCTGCGTCCCTTAGAGTGCTCATCATGTTGCATGTATTGTTTTCATTCATTATCCTCTGAAGTTTGCATCAACTATATCTAGCTGTGGAATGTCCTGGTGAACATATGGTTGATTTCTTCTCCTCATGACAGTATCAAGCATGTATGTGGATCAAAAGCTAAAGGTTCAACTTAATTAGAAGTATTTCCTTTAATTTCTTTCAATTTCAGAACATCTCACCATCACAATTGTAAATAATTGATAATCTTAAGCAAATAACGCAAATATGCAGACATCTCATAGGTAATCACAAATATTTAGCATATTTGAACTCTAAGCGTGCACAATTGAAAATATCATGCAAAGATCTAGGTATTTTACTTCTTTTCATCAAATAACCGCATAATTTGACTTCTCTATAAAGAATTTCTGTAGGAACGTCATGATGATAGTACATTTTCACGTAAGGCCCCAAAATGGAAACAGCAATTCACATTAACTACTGAGTAACGTCAGTCGATTAAGACCTAATCACCGGAGACTTGGGATCATGAATTCTCTGAATTCACTATATCTTTCAAGATGAATAAAGGTTAATGTGTACTTTTATTCTATGTTTGTTTGTGACTAACATCATGACCAACATAAATTAGCGCTAGAAGGAGGGCCGGTCCAGAAAACCACGCTCATCATCATTATTTTTAGGTTTGATGACGCATAGAGTAAGGTAACCTCAGATCGCCTGTGAATTTCAGTAAATTACGTAAATATTTGCTGTGAGAAGTTTGTACGTGTTCATTCTATGTAAAGATTTCCAGATCTCACGTAAATATTGCAAGCTTTACAGTAAATCGTCTTGAATTCACTAAATATTGGCCAAAGATACGTAAATTTGTTCAAGTCTTGCAGAATTTAAGCCTTAAACACTTGAGATCTCGTGCTACGATCAATATACCCCAATATCCTTTCATATTTACAGTATCTTCGCAAATATGTCATAAATATCCAGTCTGATTTGCCATCTAACCGCAAATATCACCTTATCCGGTGGAATCCAGCCAATATTTGCAAAGTTTCAGCCAATTTGCCTCCAAATCGAGAAATCCTGGCTCACAAGATAAATACCAGGTCTAGACCTAGTGAATTTTTTGAAGAATTGCCTGTTAGAGGTTTCAGACCTAGGACTGTAGACATTCATCATACTCCAGGGTCTAGTGCGTCTAGAGCTTCACTGGGACCTCCTCCTGTAACTCCTGTTGGTTTGCAAATACCTTCCGGTATATCCGCGACACCTCCTGTTCAAACTCAGGGTATACCTTTAGTTCAACCTTAGCCAGCTGCACCACCAGTTCAGCCCCCTCAGGTTGCAATGTCTTTCTTTGCAGCAGAGTCACCTTTGACCTTTAATGCATATCACGAGTTACCAAAGAATCCGGATAAACTTTGTCCAAAATACCATCCATATCAAGATGCTAATGATCATATCAGGACATTTAAGGAAGCTTGCTGCAGAGCCAGAATAGAGCATCAGGATGTGGTGTGCAGATTGTTTCCTTTTTCCTTAGGGGAAGAGGCTTATAATTGGTTCATCAGTCTGGGCCAAGCCTCTGTTGGTTCATGGGCTGTCTTAGAGAAAGCTTTTCTTGACAGGTTTAAGGTCCCTATTGATCCATCCTTGAATTATCACATGTTTGCTACAATCAAAAGATTTGAGAATGAGCCTATTGCTAATTTCAATGCTAGGTTCCAGAAAATGTTGTCCAAGCTAGTTGCCCCATATGTAGTAACTAACGTTGCGGCTAGGAGTATCTATTATTCAGCCCTGGATCCATTAACTTCCATGTTCATCAGGAGAACACATCCAGAGATCACTACATTGACAGGAGCTTTTCAAGAAGCTATCAAGGTAAATCAGCAGTTGATACCTGCTCCTACTCTGAATATAGTATTCCCTACTTTGCCTGGCATGCAGTCACAATATCCTGCATAGTATCCTGCACAATATCCAAATGGAGCAGTGATACCTCCAGTGGTCATGCCTGCACCTTTGCAAGTACCTCTATTGAGCATTATGCCTCCTCCTAATGGAAATAGCCAACTACCACAATATCCTGCACATGCTCAGACACCTCAGGGTACTGATCTATCCAACAGTAACCATGGATCTTCTTTTTTCAAGCCTCAGACTGAAAATGTAGTTGCCAAAGCTCAAGAAGAAAAGGAAGAAATCAAAGAAATTTCTGCTCAGTTGAGAAAACTCACCACCGAAGTAACACATTTGAGAAATCAAGGGTTTTATGCATAGTCTGGTCAGAATAGGAATTATTCTAATGACAGACCAAACTACCCTGATAGAGGATATAACAACAATAACTTCAACAATAATGGTGGAACCAACAATAATCCTCCTAGACAGCCTAGAATATGGAACTCCAGGCCAAATAATGGTTCATTACCATCACCCCTGGACAATCAGCCTCCGGGTGAAGCTAAACAGACTACTAGAGTCAATCTTGCTGAGGCAGCCCTTACCAATTACTGTAGGATCCACAATACAAATGCACATGCAGAATTAGATTGTCCACAATTTAGGATTGCTGCCAGCATCTTTCAGACTGAAGTGTCTAACACTTCTGGAAATCCACCTCAGGCAGAAGGAAATGAGATAGTTCCTTGTGGATATGACTCAGCTTTTGTGCTGGAAACGTACACTAATCAGCCTCATCCGAGTTATGATCAGGCATGTGAAGAATCTGCCTTAACCTTTGAAACAAACTATGTTTTTCCCTTTGAGGATGAAAATGAACCTGCAAGAGAGCATGAGGAAGTACATACATATCAGCAGCAATATCCTGGTAAGCACAATTATAACCTGAGGAGCAATGCCAACAGACCTGCTGGACCATTGACATCATCTCTACCTCCAAACAACTTCAACACACCTCCTGATCCTAAGGCTAGCAATAACCCTGGGTTCCCTAAGGTGAATGCTCAGTACTTGTCTCCTCAAAACACGGTAACAAAAGTCGTAAATGCACCTCAGGAGTCTGACAAGTTAGTCAGCTATTTGGCTGATGAAATGAAGAAAATCAAGATCAGCCTGTCCTTATCGGAGTTACTGAAAACTCCTGCCATCAAAAAGGCATTCATGAAGTCACTAGATGATCCTGCTCCTAAAGAGGATAGTCATCTTTCAAGTCAATCCAATGGCAAAGATCATGCTGCTAAGGATAACATTATCAAGCCTAAAGTGTCAGCTACAGTCCAAGCCGCTGAAACCTCCCACATGACCTTGTATAGAGATAAAACTGAATCACCTCCGTTTCTCCTCACCATAAGAATGTTCAGCAAGAACTTGCACAACTGTCTGGTGGATTCCGGAGCCTCAACGAATGTTATGCCTTTGTTAATATGCAACACATTAGGACTACATCCTGCTAAATCCTTAAAGAAGGTCACTCAACTAGACAAGACCGAAGTAAGTGTAGTAGGAGAACTAACTCACATTCACATGCAGCTAGCATCTGATCCTAGGATCCAATATTACATTGACATTCAGGTAGTCGACATACCTGATACTTATGGGATGTTACTTAGCTGAGATTGGTCCAAAACGCTTAACGGATATATGTCCATAGATTTCAGTCACATGTGGTTGCCATGGAAAGGTATACCTAATCAGATCAGGATTGATGCTGAACCTAGGATGAAACATATGATCACGGAATATAACAAAACAAATGAGATCATGTACGTAAATGTAGAACCTGGAGTTTATTGCATCAGGCCGCAGACTGTTAAAATAGAGGAGACCCTGATGCTTGATGTTCATCATCATCATGATGATGATTATCATGAGGACATGTCAAGTATGGAATTTGATAATGATCCAGATAATGAGAACAAAATGAATCACTTCAGAGATTTTGAGATGCATCTATCTACTCAGGTAAAACATTGTCAATTACTAAACATACCTGCTAATGATATTTTGATTGATGGATGGTGCAGATTACACGGCAAAGCACACTCAGAAAAGACTTGCGAAACATGCTTAGACATGATGATGCTGGAGCAGACATTTAGTGAGGCATCATCATCACATTCCGAGGTAAGTGCTACATTTGATGATGATGACGATACTAATTCTTATCTGTCTTCTGCAGGAACAAGAGAGTTAACAGATCATGATGAAGATCGTGTCCTGAAAGCAGAAGAGATCCTGGTTTCCAACCAGATAAATGATGCAGAAAAAGAAAAGATTACCCCTGGTAGTGATTGCTTCATGGAACTAGATTATGAGTTGTCTGATGAAGACAAAGGTAGTGACCTGACGAAGTTCGAAGAATTTTTGGTAAAAGAAATAGAAAAGATGATGCGACAATGTAAATCTCCCCAGGAGGTTTTAATTAAAGGTTGGTGTAGGCTGCATGAGGTGCCTCAATCAGAAACAACTTGCTCACTATGTTTACACATTTTGAAGAGGCATGCAACTGTAAATCTTAAACATCATCCTCTGGCTGACATAGAAGAGAAAACAGAAAAGTCATCAGGCTCACAAAATAGAGGAGAGAAGAAACTTGAGGATGATGACATCCCTAAGTTAAAGTGGATATCAGGCGGAGTAGCAGCCAGAGCTGCAAAGAAGAAAGGAGGACCAAATAGATATCCCGCTGAGGATAAGTGTCCTGCTGAAGATAAACCTTGGATCCTGAGGTTTGATGGATCCAAATCTAAGCAAGGTGTTGGGGTAGGAATAGATCTCATTGATCCATCAGGAAAATCCTATTTAACAGCTTATAGATTACAGTTCCCCTGTACCAACAATGTAGCAGAGTATGAAGCTCTGATTCATGGAATGTTGTTTGCTCATAAGAAAAAAGTAAGGATCCTGCATGTCTTTGGGGATTCAGAATTAGTTGTGAGGCAAGTAAGAGGAATTTACTCCTGTAACTACAGAAAATTATCAAATTATAGACATCGTGTGTGGGACCTGATTGAAGACTTTGATGCCTTTAATATCATTCACGTACCAAGAGAACAGAACCAGAGGGCAGATGCACTCGCCCAGGCCACCAGTACGTTGGAACCGCTGTCTATATCTGGTCTAAAGAGATTTTCAGTAGAATTGGTGTCAGTGCCTTCAGTACCTGACAATGTGACTAATCTCCAGGTGTTTGATGATGATCAACACATTCTGGACTTCATATCAAACAGAGACATATTTGAAGCTCAGATCATAGATGAGAATGGTATGGAAGATCATGTCTGGGAAGAAGATGAGATATTAGAGTTGCCTAGCAACAGAATTCCCAAAGGTATGATTGAATTAGAAAGAGCTTTTGATCTAGATAATATGCTTAAACATAAGGATCTGCCTAAGGCAGATGGAGGTCAATATTCACAAGTGAATATTGGACAAGCTGATGACAAGATAAACGTCTTATTGGGTAAGG
Source organism: Cunninghamia lanceolata (assembly GCA_027924645.1). Classification (NCBI taxonomy): domain Eukaryota; kingdom Viridiplantae; phylum Streptophyta; class Pinopsida; order Cupressales; family Cupressaceae; genus Cunninghamia; species Cunninghamia lanceolata. Next base: position 9,360,437 of record BSBN01000389.1, read on the forward strand.
TTTGTACACCAGAAGAGTTAGAAGGAATAACTCAGGCCCTTAAGGATTACATACATGTAATTGCATGGACTTATGATGAGCTAAAGACATATGACACTTCTGTCATAACTCATACTATACCTCTCAAGCCAGATGCAAAACCTTTCAGACAGAAGCAGAGGCCACTCAATGCTCTGCTTGAGCCAATCATCCTTGAAGAAGTTAAGAAATTGTTAAATGCCCGGATAATATTTCCTATAAGGCACTCCACTTGGGTGGCAAATCTTGTGCCAGTCAGAAAGAAGAATGGAGACATCAGGTTATGTGTAGATTTCAGGAACCTGAACAGAGCATCAGAAAAGGATAATTATCCTTTGCCCTCCTTAGATGAAGTTCTACAGATTGTAAATGGAGCCAAAATGATGTCCTTCTTAGATGGTTTCTCAGGATACAACCAAGTGATGGTAGATAAAATTGACAGATTGAAAACTGCCTTCACCACAAAGTGGGGTATATTTGCATATAGACGTATGCCATTTGGACTCATAAATGCTGGAGCTACATTCCAGTGAGCAATGGACATAGCCTTCAGAGGCTTGATAGGAAAATGTATAGTCATCTACATGGATGACCTGATGGTTTTCTCCAAGGAAAGGGGAAATCATGTTGCTGATCTCAGAAGTGTACTGAAGAAATGTGAAGAATATGGAATATCTTTGAATCCTAAGAAGTGCATATTCGGAGTCACAACAGGAAAGTTACTAGGCCACCTGATCACAAAAGATGGAATTATCATTGATCCTGACAGGGTGGAGTCTATTATGAAGTTACAACTTCCAGGAAGCAAAAAGGAACTCAACTCTTACTTTGGTAAGATAAATTTTGTGAGGAAGTTCATCACCGGCTTTGCTGAAATTGTCAGACCACTAAATGCCATGTTGAAAAAGGATGCACAAATTGAGTGGACACCAGAAGCCAAGGCTGCTTTTGAAAATATAAAGAAGGCCATTTCAGATGCTCCTGTCCTCATTAGTCCAGATTATACAAGAGATTTCTACATCTACTCATTTGCCTCAGAACATACTTCTGCAGCAGTGTTAACTCAAAGAAATGAAGAGAAAGAAGAGAAACTAATTGCTTTCATGAGCTGTCCTTTCAGGGATGCTGAATTGAGATATGTAGATGTTGAGAGACAGGCACTTGCATTAGTCAGAGCAGTAAAGAAATTCAGACATTATATACTAAGAAGCAAAGTGATTGCTGTGGTACCAGATGCAGCAGTGAAGATGCTGCTGATGCAAAGTGAACCTGGTGAAAAAAGAGCCAAATGGATTACTGTATTATAGGAATATGACATGGAGATCACACCAATGAAGCTGGTGAGAGGACAAGCTTTGAGCCAGATGATATCTGAAATGGATCCAAACATCATCAGTCAACAGTATGTGATCAATGAGAAAGACAATAGAGAATGGTATTCAGATATCAGGAACCTCTTGATCACTGGAAGATGTCCTTCAAAAATGCAAGCTTCACAGAGAAGAGCCTTGAAGATAAGATCCCAAAAGTATATGATGAAGGGAGGAACCTTGTTTAAGAAGAATTATGAAGGAATATACCTGAGATGCTTAGAGAAACCAGAAGCAAATAAAGTTTTGACAGAGTTACATGACAAGTTTGGAACGGCACACGGATCAGCATTGGCCACAACACATGCAATCCTCAGAGCAGGATATTACTGGCCTACAATTTTTAAAGACACGGCTGATCATGTTAAATGTTGTCATGTTTTCCAGGTTGCTGCCAACAGAGAGAAATATGCTACGCAACCGTTGCAGCCAGTGGTGGAAGAGCGCCCATTTGCACAGTGGGGCATGGATTTCATAGGACCGATCAATCCTCCGTCTTCCTCAGGCCATAGGTATGTCTTAATGATTACTAACTATTGTACTAGATGGACTGAGGCTACCAACAACAAAACTTGCACTGCAGATGATGTCATTAAGTTTCTGGAAAGCAACATTGTCACCAGGTATGGAATTCCTTATGCATTGGTAAGTGATAATGGTTTTGCCTTCATTTCCACCAAATTGTCAAGTTGGGCTTTTGATCATGGGATCATACTTAAGTTTTCGTCCAACTACTATCCCCAGGGAAATGGATTAGTAGAATCCACCAACAAGAATTTACTGAGTATCATAAGAAAATTGATAGAGAAAAATCCCAGGGAATGGAACTCATTTCTGAAATATGCCTTATGGGTAGACAGAACTGGAATGAAAATTGCATTAGGAAACTCGCCCTTCCAACTAGTATATGGGGTATATCCTATCCTCCCTGTAAACTTGAAAATTCCTACTCTACAGTTTGCCCAAGAATATCTAGGCATAGATAATAAGCAGGAAGTCTGGTTGCTTCTGTTGATGCACCTGGAAGAAAAACGGAGTCAAGCGATTGACCAATTTGCGAAACATCAGGCTGTTGTCAAACGCTGGTTTGACAAGAGAGCCAGAATTAAAGCTTTCAGGATATCGGATTTAGTCCTGATGTGGGATAAAGCCCATGAAAAGAAAGGTGATCATGGTAAGTTTGATAGATTATGGATAGGTCCCTTTCAGATTTCTAAGATCTTAGAAGACAGCACTTATAGGCTTAAGAACCTGACAGGCGAGGATGTTCTGTTGCCAGTTAATGGACAATTCCTCAAACATTATTTCCAGGCCTGAATGACTTCACAACAGTCAGTATGTATCATAATGTATATTTGTATAGTTGTTTGTACAGTTTGTTTGTTGTGCTTGTTTTGTTTTGCTGGTTGGGACCTTTGTTCTGGTAAGTCAGGATGATGCACTTCATCACCCTAGAAAATAATTAAGTTGTTGAGATTCAGATGATGAGATCACATTTAAACATAGGTTATGATTCATTCTAAGAAGTGTTCGTGATCAGGTTTATGATGTCTTTTCATCAGGGTGCTTTTTCTTGGTCAAAGTGAATCCATCACAATGAAACACCTAACAGCCTTGGGTTTGTTGAACACACTAGTATAGGTGTTAAGTGAAAAATCTAAAGGGACTCCCTTGCTACCAGTGCAATCTCCAACCTAAAGCTGCAAGTGACTATACCTTGTACAAATGAGCTGACATGATGATATCAGATATAAATTTTAAAGAGAAAATCAGAAAAGAAATAAAATTAGGCCATCTAAGTAACTCTACCGGGGCTATGGACGCCTGCTGGCAGTGGGGCTCTACTTAGGGAGATTGTATAGATAACCTTGCCGAGGCTATAGACGCCTGCTGGCAGCAAGGCTCTATCTAGGTTGGCTAAGAGGGATGATCTCCAATTATGTAGTTTAACACCAGTTACTTATGTTTTCAACTTACTTTCAAGATGAGGATAATTAATCATATGCACACACCTGATCCTTTGTTAGCATTATCACCATAATGAAATTTTATGATTCAAAGGACCATGATGCTTCCCCTTAGAAAGAATTAGAGCACTATAGATAAATGTGATCACATCACTTGAATCATTGGAATTTGTTCCTTTTCTTTGGTGGCAAGTTGTTGTGTGGTTACACAACATGCCCCATTTTGACTTGACAAAACAAGGACCCAACTTCTTTTTGCTTGGTTTGTGTTTCTTGCTTTCTGGCGGTTTGGTAAAAATCAGTCAAGTGCATCATCACGTTGAGTCAGGATGAGGTAAGTCATCAATATGAGGTCAGTTTTGTCAAAATTCGCATTTCCTATTGATGACCTCATATTCTGAAAGGATATTAAAATTCATGCAGGTTTGCCTTTTACATCACCCTGGTATTCACCAGGATGTGAGAGTTATGAACAGTCAAAGTCTTGGTCAAACCTGATATTCGCCAGAGGGCGGGTCATATTTTATAACCTCAGTCATGTTTTGAACAACATCATCATATTTGAGACATCCCCTGATATATCCTACGGCTCAAGTATCATGACGTCAACTTTAAATGGTAGTAAGTCTTTCCTGTCATGCGATCTTTTATACCGCGAACATCATGTTTTGAAAAGTAACCCGATATTCGTTAATATCATCCTGACGCGGAATATCACCCTTAACAAACATCCTGATGACATCATCTGAATATGATAAATGAAGAAACAAACATCATGATGACATCATCATCCTATTTACATTTCGACAGGATATTTTGTAAACATGATCATGTTAGCCCAATATGACGATGACATCATGAAGCATTTCCGATACAAAGAGCGAATATCATGACGACGTCATCCTGATATTCCGAAAGGAAGATGAGCAAGCTTGTCTCATCATCATCTTATTTTTTTGAAACATCACCCGATAAACCGAAATATCCTCCTGATGTGCTAAAACGTAAACAAAGGGTGCATTGTTACACGAATCTTGTCGCGATAATAATTTCAATGCTGGGGGAGGATGATATCGAAACTCAACCCGATATTTGTGAAATATCATCCTGCCCTCATGATATCTTGTCATATGGATATCCCCCCGCTCCCTTTGCCGCCATTATCATTAAATGCACGCAGATATGGTAGGTGATTCCCGCCGATCCCGGAACCCAATGAAATACCTGGCGAGATCCTGAGTTTTCGCACGAATGATCAAAGATTGCAATCTAACTTGTCAGAGTTGCCCTAAATTTACCCTAACTGTGAGGTTAAAAGGTAATTAAACCGCCATTATTACGTTTACCTGCGTTAAAATTGTTTTACAGAGCACCAGCCTCCATATCCTCATAACAGCTACCGTTGCGCAATTCGAGTTCACAGATAGAAGGAAGGAAGTGATTAGCAGTTGAATCAAGAGCGTCTTGATGATATACTGGTATAAAGAAAAATCTGTATAACCAGGTAAGTAAACTGAAACCCTCATCATGTTGTTTCTAAATAATGTTGAAAGTTCTGGTTATGTATCCATGTAAGTAAGTAATGTGAAATGGATGCAATAGGCATGATATTTGCAATATGTATGCATGCATATCCCTGTTGTGAGAAGAAATGTTGTTAATTGCAGGTACCCATGGCTGAAAAATGCTTAGTCAAGAATTAGGAAGAATTCAGCAGGCCTATGTTCTCTTCTCAGAGAGGGGTCCTGTTCAAATATGGAGCAATTACAGATACCCATCAGGGGATTACCAACCTGGAGGCTTGGTCAGCCAAGCTGAATGATGGACAAGATAAGAGTCCGGTATTGGACGCAGTGTTTGTATCAGGTATGTGGAACGCTGCTGGCTTCCCATACTCCATGGAGTCTCCGGAGCTAGTCATTGAATGCGCCCGGAATTATAACCCTCAGACGAGGCAGGTGGTGAAGCATGGGAGAGTGTATGCAGACCTATCCATCAAAGGTCTCTCCCAGACATTTGGACTGCCAATGGGCAGTAAGGTAAAGAGTGTAGACTTGAAGAAGTCTGAAAGAGAATACGAGGCCAACAAGAAGGCGGCCAGAAAGAACATGTATGCTTGGCGGGCCGAGAACAGCACATACAATGCAGCGGCCAAGCTTCCTGTGCACATGTTCAAGTTTGACTTCAATGAGGAATATCAGTATGTGATTGCCCTACTGAACAGGGTGACTGGACAGCCTGATACTAGAGAATTTAGAGATTGGATGTATGGCATAATAATGATGTGCCTGTATGCAGACATCAAGCCACTGTGGGGCCAAATAATAAGCAATGCTCTACATGAGTAGCTGATGAACCTGGGAGGTTCAGATTGTGCATTCTACATGACTTCTTATATTGTTTATTCATGTGCTTATAGAGGCACTTTTGATGCCCTGGTCACGGATGGAAAACTGACGGGCACAAATGTAGCATATATCTGGGATCATCATCCCCAGCTGCAAAGAACCAACTATATCAAAGATTACAAACTGGTCAATGATGCATTTTCTATGCATCTGGTAAGGACCATGGAAGATGACAGAACTAAAAGACTGAGCATGGAGGCTCAGGAGGCAGTATACAGGCATGGGGTATGGTACATACAATTTGCCACCTTTTCCTACATCAGGATAGAAGGTTTTGAAGGACATCCCCTGATGCTGCCGAGATATCCTACTGATGCAGTAGTGTTAATGTAATTTATCAGGCAGGGCTCCACCATGATACAGATGTATAAGGATGCCAAGAAGCTGCCACCAATTTTGTTCCCAGTCAGCATTGGCAAATACATGTGCCCTGACTCCGACAATATAAAGAAGGTGATGGTCACCATGAATAAGATGAATTTACTGCCCTTCCCAGTAACGAGACCATATGATCCTTACGGCTGAATGCAGAAGATCCTAGGAAAGCCTATTCACCAGAGGCACCTAGAAGATTTTTGGACTGACTGCGAAGATGAGGCAAAAGCCAGGAGGAGGAGGTATCAGAGGTTGACTCTGAACCAGATCAGGACATTTGATTGCGTGTCCCTCCCTCAGCAGCTGAAGAGTGATGACGGCAGGATAATGGAAGATGAATACGAGTAGAAGAAGATTTACAATGATACCATCTCTGCACCTGACCTCACCATGCAGGAGGATATGTCCTTGGACCCATTCTTTGCCAGAACCCTACACTTGACCCAAGCTTGGGTAGATGCACAGGTAGAGGCATTGAAGAAGAAGGGTGTTGCCATCACAGTGGACAACAAAAAGAAGGGGCAGGACATCCCTGCAGATGAATATGATGACTTCCTGCTGGAGAAGAGGAAGACTAAGGGAGAGAGAATCCCTCCAAAACAGCAGCCTAGCAAAAGGGCCCCAAGGGGCAAGAAGGTGGAGAAAGGACCCAAAGGGGTCATGATTGAAAGGGCAGTATTCACAGCGGAGGAGTCAGCCAAATCAGGATCAGAATCAGATTCTCCTCCAAAGCCCAAGAAAACCAAGACAGCAGAGGCTGGAATCACAGAGACCCAAGAGGTGGGTCAGTCATCCAAACAACCAGGCAAAGCTATCCTCATGGAAGAGGAGCCTGAAGAAGAGGAGGAAGCTCCACTAATCATAAGAAGAAAGAGGAGAGCTCCGCAGGTGTTGGTTCCCACCACACTTAAGAGACCAAGAACCTCCATGAGAGGTGAGATAAGTCAACCCCCTGCACCGGTACAAGGGGCAGGTAGTGAAGTGCAGAAAGAACTTCAGCATAACGTTCCACTTCCTACCATTGTCAAGTTCAAAACTAAACTTGCTGAAGAGCAACAAAAGGAAGCATCTCAGACACAAGCGGAAAGGCATGTCTCGCTAGACGAGACAATAAACTTGTCTGATGATGAGGTGGTGCAGGATGTGGCTGCACAAGAAATGGACACACTTGCTGCTGATGCAAGTGTGACTCCTCACAAGCCTCCATCTGTCTAATCAGTGCTTGAGGAGATGAAACAAGCAGAAGCGGAGCGAGAAAAGAGCCCAGAGCAGGTAGCTCAGGACATAGGGCTGGACACACTGATCGCTGAGGTGACAAGTCCTGTAGTGGTAGACTTGACAGAGAAACAGGATGCAAGTCCTGAGAAGCCAGCAGGATCACCTGATAAGGGCCAACTAACAGAGGAGATAGAGATGGCCGAAGCAGAGGGCCATGCTCTTGAATCAGGCCAGCAAAGCCCACAAGATACATCAGCAGGACCTGCTATAGTAGAGGTCCAAGAAGCAAGAGCTGATGAAGAGAAGAAAGAAGAAATAGAGGATCCAGCTGCTAAGGCACAAGAGGTGGATAGTGCAGGAATAGAACAAATAGCGGCTGCAGAACAAATGCCATCACCTCAGGTGGATCCTATGATATCCAGTACGGTGGACATACCACCAGAAATTGAGAAACAAAAGGAGGATGATCAACCTCCACAAGGGGAAGAACTGGGAACAGGTGAAGTAATAATGGAGAAAGATCATGATCATCATGATCTACATACAGGTACACCGCAGGGTTCCCCACACAAAGAAGATGCTGCCCTAGAAAAGGAAGTTCCTCAACAGGAGGAGGCACCTCAGGATCAACAGCAAGGCGAGCATCAAGAGGGAGAAAAGGAAAAATCACCATCTCCACAACACGTGTTGATAGAAACGGGAGATAGGGGTGAACAGCATCATGATGCTGAAAAGCATGATCAGGTGCCTCCATGGCTAGAAAAGGAGGTAAATGTTGAGGAGGAACTTGAAATCCAAGAGTTCGACGTCTCCACCCTATTCTCCGCGGATATAATGAAGCCCAGGAGAAAGGCCAGAATGACTTCGGCCATCAAAAGAGATCCGGCGACAGGGAGAAGGACCGCACAAATTGTTGTACCTGCGGTAGAGAAGGAGAAAGGCAAAATCACTGTGGATGAATTCCAGATAAGCACAGTTGATTTGGGTTTTGCCAACGAAGAGCAGGAAGGTCAGGAGGGAAAAGACATCATAGACTCTCTAATTCAGAAACTAAAAAGAGAGAAGGAGAAGAATAAGCAACATAAAGAGCACATTGCTCAGTTGCATGCTTACATTAAAGGCTTGACCAATCCTGAGGATACTGCAAGTGAAGCTGCAGTCCCATTGACTACCATTTCTCAGGAAGAAGTAAATAAACTGGACCTCATGAAACATGAGGCTTCCGTAATAAGAAAATGAATGTCATCCACATTGGATGATGCTATAGAAATAATGAAGGGTTCTTTGAAGAGATGGAGCATGTTAAGTGACTCCAAAACCAAGGTGGACAAATTGCAGATGCAGACCGAGAAAAGGTCTTATAAATTGGAGAAAGTCCTCAGCCTGTTGGGAGAAATAAGGAAGATAAACCCACAACTGCTTATTAGTAAGTAGGTATTGAATAATAATACTGCATTGTTAGTGGATATCTGGTACAAAGATGTACAGTTTGAATGCAGAGTCCTCAAGAGATGTAATAGTAAGTTGAGGGAGATCAGCATGAGGCTACGTGATTTAATGGGCATTGAGGCAGACATGCTAGAAACATTAGAGGGCAAAGTGGAAGGGAAGATAGAGAATCAAGATCAAGATTCTGCCCTTAAGGCTCTGCGCAGTAACTTCCAGATGGAAGATGACGGTCCACTCTGTTGGTGCCTACATGAGCAGTTAGTTTTCAAGCATATAAACATGCAGGCACCTTCCCAAAAAATCCAAAATGTTCTAAGTCTTTGGGCCTCCTCAGCATGTTTTAACATCAGCATCATATTTTCTTTGGAGGAGGTCATCATCATCATGTTTCCAGACATCACCCTGATGTTGCTTACGAGGGTCATCATATTTTCTGTCAGCATGATCTTTCGCTGGGGTGATATTCTAACATCGGGTGATCTTGCTTAAGATCATCCTGATGATGTTGCTGCAAAGTCCTAAGTATGATCCGATCTTCATCGAGGTCATCATATTTGAACATCGGATGATCTTAGTCAAGATCATCCTGATGTTGTTTTATCACTTCATGTTCGTTGTTTTATGACCCTGATGATGCTGACGTCATTCTTATGTCAGGGTGATATCTATTTCTCTGCCTATCTGCATCATGATATTTCTGAAGGAGGGGGTGATATTTTCATATTTGAATATCACCCGGATGTATGTTTGTTCCAGCATCATGATGATGCTGATATCAGGGAGATATCCGCCTGTCGGCTTCATGCATTATCCAGTGGGGGGTGATCATTTCAAATATCTGTCATATTCATATATCACCCCGATCTTATAGCGGAGCTACAGTGCAGCATGATATTTGTGCATCAGGATGATATTTCCAAATATCTGGTTATCTTCCGAATATCATCCTGATGCCGACATGTGGTGGTGACGTCATCAAGGTCTGGGGGGTCATATTTCTAACATTACTCATCTTATGAAGATCCCCCAATGTTGCGAATATGACGATGACGTCATCCGGATATGAGGAGGTGCGCAGTAGGCAGATATGCTGATGACGTCAGCAGGATATGACAGTGACGTCATCAGGATGTTCATCGGCCAGACATTTGGTATCGGCTAAGCAGGAGGATCTTCCTCCGATGGATCAGGTTGTGTCGATGAAGGCATTTATCATGCAGGTGATATTGCGATATGATGCTGACGTCAAGGTGATATTTCAAGTAACAGGATATCATGCTGCTGGAGGATGATGATGAAAGTTTATACTAGTGTCGTCGGGAGCAAAAGCACCGACATCATATATGCTCGCGACCTAGTATATAAGGTGATGAGGAGGTTGCTGTGGGGTGCATGTGGGATAATTCGACCCTGCATATTTTCAAATATCATGACGATGTATCTTGGCAGGAAACGGTTGCGACACACAGTATTCTGCATTTCCCAAGGCCGCGGGTTGGTGCGCCATTAATGGCGATTGTTGCAGAGGTATGGGCGATGGTGTGGACGGATCTAGTACCCAATTGAAGATGTGGATCCGTAGGCGGCAGCGCAAGGCTTGAGATTTCTTCCTGTCTCCTCTCCCACCTGCTGCATTGAATGTTTGAGCGCCAATCTGATGATACTGTGTATCTGGCGGGTTTTTTTTGGTCAACTATGTAATTAAGGCTGAGCACCTCCTTGCTGTATATAGCAGGTTGTGTTGCTCATTTGAAGGGGGTTGAAAACTGGACATTTTGGCTCTGTAATAAGATACAACTGGTTTTGGTTGCTCTGTGTAGCTGAACTTGTGAGTTTATGTATCTCTTGTTGTACGATTTGGCATGAATCCACTGATTTCATGGTTAATCTTATATGAATAATGCTATGTTTGCATGTGTTATGCTGATTCTGTCTCCAGTATTGCATATACTCTTCTTCTGAATCTGGATATTTGGGTAATGTTTAGATTCTAGAGCATAGAATTCCTATGTTGAATGTCTGATCTTTTAACTTCTGCTCAAGGGGTAGATTAAACTGTTTTCAGATTGAACATTGGGAAGGGTATACTGCAGTAGGGATGCCATAAGTAGAGATAACTTAACACTCTGTATTGGGAGATATCTGTAAGGCAGATATCATGTGTATCCCCCTGAAATCCAGTTTTAGCTATTCATGCTGATCATTCACAGGTGTATGTCTACCGACTCCAAGCCCTAGATAGGCACCAATCTAGCTCTGTGTTGAGGTTATACACCAGGTCCAGGTTTGCATCCAAACACCATTTCAAACCATCTCATCCTTCCACCTGTTAGTTGTAGGATTAGAAGTAGGAACCCCTGCATGCTCTCATACCTAACCAGACATATATGTCCAAGAACGTTGCCCACCTTGTGATCTATCATACAGATCTTGGTCCATACATGAGAGTATTCTACCTGTTGTTGTCAAGTTAGATCTTTCTATCTTTGAACTAGTCAAGGTTACATCTTGAGTTATAGGGATACCCCCCTTGGTGCGGCAGAACCAGAAGTGAAGGGGAGGAGCTCACGCAACCTCCTGTATTAGTTGGCTGAATCTACTTGTGCATTAGAAGTGGCAAACCCTAATGCTGATTCAGAAGAAAAACCAACACACTCATCCACTTGACAGAGGAGATTATAAATAAGGTGATGAGGATCAAGGTCAAGATGGAGACCTACAGTGAGACATTGCAGGATAGAGAAAATAAGCTCGATAACAGCAGGGATAAGTATGAGGCACACAAGCACACCATTATCAAGGCAAAGACTCAAGATGGCGGAGGAATAGATCAGGTTGTGCAGTCATATGAACAAATCCAGAGTAGCATGCAACCCCATATGCAGCAGCATCATCATCAGGATAGCGAAGGTTTAGAAAGCGATGCACATGATGATGATCCGCATGAATCAGCTGAAGAGCATGATGAAGATACATCATGAAGGGGAAATTTTTGCATAGGTAATATAGATAGTTGCCAGCTGGCAACTTGTGCTATTTTGTAAAATTGACGGGTCATGAAATGATGACCGTTGATTTGTATTGACATATCAGATCCGTAGATCTCTTGTAACGGATTCCTCACCTTATTCTATAAAAGGTGGTGGAATGCCTTGTTATATTCATTCGAAACTTAATTGAAATCTGTTTGCTGAAATATTTAGGGCTCATTTCAAAGCTGTTGTATATGTATATGTCTTTTGCATACTTAATGAAAGAGAAGAGTATTTTGATTACAAAATCTTCGTAAATCTTGAGTAATCTGTGTTTAAATTCTGGATATGTGTTTTGATTAGCTGCATCCCTTGGAGTGCTCATCATGTTGCATGTATTGTTTTCATTCATTATCCTCTGAAGTTTGCATCAACTGTATCTAGCTGTGGAATGTCCTGGTGAACATATGGTTGATTTCTTCTCTTCATGACAGTATCAAGCATGTATGTGGATCAAAAGCTAAAGGTTCAACTTAATTAGAAGTATTTCCTTTAATTTCTTTCAATTTCAGAACATCTCACCATCACAATTGCAAATAATTGATAATCTTAAGCAAATAACGCAAATATGCAGACATCTCGTAGGTAATCGTAAATATTTAGCATATTTGAACTCTAAGCGTGCACAATTGAAAATATCATGCAAAGATCTAGGTATTTTACTTCTTTTCATCAAATAACCACATAATTTGACTTCTCTGTAAAGAATTTCTGCAGGAACGTCATGATGATAGTACATTTTCACGTAAGGCCCCAAAATGGAAACAGCAATTCACATTAACTACTGAGTAACGTCAGTCGATTAAGACCTAATCACTGGAGACTTGGGATCATGAATTCTCTGAATTCACTATATCTTTCAAGATGAATAAAGGTTAATGTGTACTTTTATTCTATGTTTGTTTGTGACTAACATCATGACCAACAGGATTCTTGTCCTCATTTAATCTCCCTGATCATTTATAAAATCAAAGAACATTTTCATTTATGTATTCATGTTAATGTTAAGTTTACTTACATGTTCTTCTATAAAGAATTGTGTTAAAGCTTAAGAATCTAGCCCATTACTTTACTATTTCAGTAATTCTTTAAGTAATATAAGAAGAACATATATGTTCAGAACAATGTTTTGAGCAAGTATTTAGAAACCCCATTCAATAAACACTAGTTAATAAATGGAACACCCTCCTTGGTCTTACAGAGCCTAAAGTGCAGAGGAAAAGGATTGAAAACCCCTTTCATGTTCATTGGCCAATCCCTTGAGATAGACCAGTTATTAGAAATGGCTATTTTATAGATCTATATTTCTTGAGATTAGGTTGGGAATTTAAAACAACCAATAGATTGGCGACTGTACTGGGGACTTTATCTATAAAGTTCTAACATTAGTGTAATAGTTTGTCATGGGTTTTTTAGAGTTTGCATAAAATGTATTTTCATTATTATCCCTTGAAAAGGGAGGCAACTCTGATAAGTTTTTCCTTACCCATAGTGATAAGGAAAATACTCTTAAAGAAAGACTTGTGTCTATATGTTATTCTGAAAATTATCATATGGTTGTAGTTAGTTGAGAAGGACAAATCCATTTTTTGACTAACAATCTTCCTTGGCTGTATCATTTCTCTAACATGACTAATAATTTTTGTTGAGATTTCTAACCCCTTGCAAGCTAAAATGTATGGAAGAAGATCACAGCAATAGGGGCATCCTATAAATCCATAACTCAAGAGCCTGTTGCTCAAAGGTGGAGAACCAAGGAGTCAAGTGAGTACACTCCCCCTCCTATTTGTGATCTCATGACATTTGTTGTGCCTCTCTTGAGTGATAATACTAATAATCTACAAACTAGGGAAGAAAGAAGAGAGTACGGTATTATATATGCCAGTAAAAATGTTCTGAAGGGTCAGGTTGATTCTGAAGGTGATGAGATATTTTATGTAGAACCACCTCCTGGATCACAAAATAATAAGGTCACCCCCTTGAGAGAATCCCAAGCAATCCCTATGCAAAACCCCCATGAGTCTAAAATGGCAACACCCTATGTAAGATAGCACTCTCCCAAAATGGGAAAGGCTAAATCCATCAGTGCAACTGAATGCCCAAATGCTAACGTAGCCTCTAGCAAAAAATAGACGGATGAAGAATTAGATAAAGAAGTTAGGAAGTTGACCCTTCGATGAAGGGGGTAAATCACAAAACACACAACAATAGAAATTCTACATAGAAAATACAATGATATTTTATTGATTTGGACAACTCATTACATTATAGAAGCTCAAATACAATCAGAGGAATCAATCCTCCACAGGCTGTAACACATTACAGCTTCCTATAAGAAGACTCTAGAATCTTCAGCCTTCTGTAACCCCAAATCAACTAGGGCTTTTGTTTTCCCACCTATTCTTGACTCTACACTTTCCCCCTTATCTCTACTACTACCCCAAATTCCCAAATATAGTCATAAATAGCCATTTTAGCGGCCTCTAGCCAAAATTTCAAATTTGCAACTCCGTCCAATAGTAGGTCAACTTCTGGGAAGCATAACTTTGATCCGGGTGTCCAATTGACAAACCATTTTAAGCACTGGAAAGCTCATAAAGTGAAATATCACACTAGAAATAAGTAAATGGATTTCCATTAACTTTTTGGGATGTTTTAGTGCCTCATATCTAGTTTTGGAAATTTTTAGGGGCTCTTCAGAAAATGGAAACTTTAATATCTTTCAACTCACACATGATCTTTGCCTGATTCCTTCACCGAAGGTCTTATATTTCATTTATGAAGCTTCCTATAAATTTTCATTTCAATCCATGCCCAAATGCAAACTTTCCTGAAATGGCAGTTAAACTTTCCAAAAATAGCAGTTTGGAAAAACTGAAGGTCCTACATCTTTATTCAAGAGATTATGGAACCAAAAATACTAATTATGGAAAGAAATGAAAACAACTTCAATGATTTTGAATCAACATCTTTTTGGGTGATACAAAATTGCCTTTATACCACTGGATGCTCCTGCATCAGACACCCAGGGTAATTTGGGAAGTGACCCTATCACGTCTCAGGTGTTTATTTGAGGAAAACCCAAATGGTCAACCTCTGCCTTAGAAAACTAAGAAGAATCTTCAATAGGCCTTCTTTTCCATTTCACCAAATATTCTACATATTGCCTGTTCTGAGTACTTCTTCCCACATGGCTATCCAAGATCTCTTCTATCTCCTTCATTGAAGTAGATGACAGAATACTCCACTGTTCTACTGTTGGTCCATCCTTTGTGCCACCTTCATGATATTCTGTTAAATCCACAATGTTGAACACATGTGAAATGTTGATCCCACTCAACAACTCTACCTCATATGCATTTCTTGAATCATGCTTCTTTAGGATTCTACATGGTCAAAATTTCTTCATTTTCAGCTTATTATATGTTCCAATTCAGAATCTTTCTTTTCTCAAGTGAACAATGACTTCATCTCTGACCTAGAACTCCTTATATCTCCTCTTCTGTCTGCCTTAGCCTTGTACTAAATATTCATATTATTAATGTGCTTTAACTCTTCATGCAAATTCTTTAAGTGTTTTGTAAAGTCTTTGGCTCTAGCACTTGTCTTTTCTCCTTTGTCCATCTTCCTTAACTCTGAAGCATTTCTTGGGCTATTTCCATATACAATCTAGAATGGTGATTTACTAGTACTCCTATTGACATAATTGTTGTAAGAAAATGTTGTCTGTGGTAAAATCAAATCCCATCCCTTGGGCTTATCTCCTACTAAGCATTGTAGCAGGTTACCCAAACTCCTATTCACCACTTCAGTCTGCCCATCAGTCTGTGGATGGTGTATAGAACTGAACTTCAAATCTGTTTTCAATTTCTTCCACAATGTCCTCCAGAAATAACCAACAAACTTGGTATTGCGATCTAAAACTATGGTCTTAGGTAGACCATGTAGTCTCACCACCTCCCTAAAAAATAATTCAACAATATGAATAGAATCATTGGTCTTCTTACAAGGAATAAATGTGCCATCTTCAAGAATCTATCCACCACCAGAAAAATGGAATCATGTCCCCGCTGTGTCCTTGGTAAACCAAGAACAAAATCCATACTAATATCATCCCATGGCTTCTTTGGTACAGGTAATGGTTGATATAGTCCTTTATTCTGACTTGTTTCTTTTGCCATCTGACACACTCTGCAACTTTGCACAAATTTTCTCACATCCTACTACAAATGTGGCCAATAATAATGCTCACCAACAATAGCAATCATCTTATCTTGACCAAAGTGTCCAGCCAATCCCCCATTGTGTTTCTCCTTAATTAGGTTCTCTTTCATGTACCTCCTTGGAATGCACAATTGGATTCCTCTAAACAACATGCCATCTTAGATTATGAAATCCAACCATTTTGTTCTGTCCAAAGTAAAAGGCTCCAAACAATCTTTCCAAGCCTCTCCAAAATCTAGATCTTTAGGATACAAACTTTTGAGCTCATCGAACCCAACAACCTCTATCTTCATTTTTGTCAACAAATTTTGCCTTCTGCTCAAGGCATCTACAACTCTGTTGGACTTCCCACTCCTGTGCTTCAAAACAAAAGTATAGCTCTGCAAAAACTCAACCCATTTTAAGTGCCTCTGGTTCAACTTTCCTTGACTATTAAGATATTGTAAAGCCTGATGATCAGTATATAAAACAAACTCTTTTGGCAACAAATAATATCTCCATTTCTTCAAATCCTAAACTATTGCATAAAACTCCTGATCATAAACATAATACTTTTTCTTGGCATCGTTAAGCTTCTCACTGAAATAGGCAATGGGCTTACCTTCTTGGCTCAAAATAGCTCCTATAGCACTACCACTAGCATCACAATCTACCTAAAATACCTTCTTGAAATCTAGTAGTACCAAAATAGGTTGCTCTATGACTTTTTGCTTCAATGTATCAGAACTCTTGTTTGCTCTTGTAGTCTATTTAAACTCTTTTCTATCCCCTCTTATTGTCTCAGTTAGGGGTGCACAAATGCTACTAAAATTCTTGATAAACTTTCTTTAAAAGCTTGCCAAACCATGAAAATATCATACCTCTATAGCACTCCTTGGCATAGGCCATTCAATGATAGCCCTTACTTTGTCAAGGTCCATCTTAAGACCTTCCTCTGAGACAACAAATCCTAGGTATACCAACTGCTTCTTTGCAAAACTACATTTCTTCAAATTAATTAGTAACTTCTCCTTCCTCAGCTTCTCTAAAACTATTCTAATATGGATCAGATGCTCATCCCAAGTCTTACTAAAAATCAAAATATCATCTAAATAAACAATAACAAAAATTCCCAAAAATTCCTTCAATACCTAATTCATGAGCCGCATGAATGTGCTCGGTGCATTGGTTAGCCCAAATGGCATGACTAACCAATCATACAAACCTTCCTTTATCTTAAAGGTTGTCTTCCATTCATCTCCTTTAATGTGGATCTAGTGATACCCACTCTTTAGGTCAATCTTCGTGATGTACTTGGCTCCACTCAAACAATCCATTATGTCATCCATTCTTGGCAATGGAAATATGTACTTGATCGTGATCTTATTAATGGCCTAAGAATATGTACACATTCTCCACTCTCCATATTTCTTCAATGCTAGTACTGCAAGTACCACACATGGACTTAGGCTCTCCCTTATTAGTTTCATCTTTAATAGTTCGTGAACTTATCTGTTTAGCTCTTCATTCTCTACAGGAGTCATTCTGTGGGCTGGCTTATTCGACAAACTAGCTCCTAGTATCAAATCCATTTGATGACTTATCTTTCTCACTAATGGAAAACCTTCTGGTACATTATCAGAGACAATGTCCTAAAACTCTTCCAATAATTCTACAACTTCTACTGGTACATCTTCACATTTCTCTTGACTAATCTTAGGAATTAATGCAAAGTAATGATGCTCATGCTTATACCCTCCAAAAATTTCCTACCATCTACCAAGAAAATTCTGGCAGTACTACATACATTTTCTTCCACCTCCTTCAAGGGCTTCAACTTATGATGAACCCCATCGTTTGTTAGGGAATATGTGTTTGCATGGCCATCATGGACATTGCACCTATCATACTGCCATGGCCTCCCCAATAGCATATGACTTCCATCCATCAGAATGATATCACAAAACACCTCATCATGGTTGTCCCCAATATTGAACTTCACTAAACACTATTTATTGACCAAAGCTCTATGGTCCTTCTACAACCATGCAATCCGGTATGGATGCAGATGTTTTCTTCTTGTCAACTTCAACTTGTCAACCATCTCCTTTGAAACAAGATTGTCAGTGCTTCCACTATCAATAATAATATCACAACACTTACCTTCACATTTGCACCTTGTGTAGAATAGACTCTTCCTTTGATTGGGTTCTTTCTCCTCATTCAGCAAAGTTCTTCTGACAACTAGGGTTTCTCCCCTTTCAACATCTTCAGAACACTCAAACTGTGCATCTTCATCTACATGTGCAACTCATGCATTACCTTCAAGTGTTCTATTTGTCCTTCCTTGATGCTGCAGACACTCGTATGCTTGATGCCATTCTTCTCCACATTGGAAACAAGTTCCCCTAAAACCTCCTCTTCTAGGTCCTTGCCCGGGTCTGCCTCTTCCTCTTTCTCTTTGTTCACCATTATTCTAGTCATAAGGGTAGTAGGTATTATCTCCTCTCTGATTTCGACTAGTGCCAGCTTCTTCAATTTTCTTTAGATCTTCATTTTGGACTCCATGGGGTCATCCACCATTCCTTTTGCCTTGACCTCTTCCCCTTTGCTTGCTATCAAATCTTTTATTTAGCTTCTCTTCCACCTTCAAGGAAAATTGGTATACATCTTCTATAGTGGTCATTCTGACCAGGCTCAGCTCTTCTTGAATACTTGTCCGCAACCCATTAATGTAATGGGTTACCTTCTCCTTGTTGGCCTCTGCATGACATGTCCTGATAGTAATCTTATAAAACTCTTCTGTATACTCCTAACAAACTTGTTACCTTCCTTCAATCCTTGCAACTTCTTTAGCAACTCCATCTCATAGTCCAAAAGTATGAAATACTTCTTCAGTTTCTCCACCATCTGATCCCATCTGGTGATCTTTCCTTTTCCTCTTTTGTTCCTCTCTAACTGGACCTCCTTCCACCAAATACTTGCATGGCCCTTCAACTTTGTTTTTGCAAACTTGACCCGATCTGGGTCCGCCACATCTTCATACTTGAAATACTCCTCCATGTCATTGATCTAATAAATTAGTTGTTCCAGATTCAAATCTCCAAAATATGTAGAAACTTTGATCTTAGGCCTCTTTCCAATCTTAGAAATGGTCCTCAACAACCTAACTTCTGTAGGATCTCCTACAACTTCTTGTTCTTCCTCAGATAGCTCTTCTTTAGCTTCATCCTCACTTTCTTCTCCTGTTCTCAGCTCAAAGCCTCTTTGCAGCTCCTCTTGCAATGCATCAATTTACCTTTGTAGGGCTCTGAAACCCTCTTTTGTCAAAGCATTCCTCCCAATACGATTTCTTTGTGGAGGCATCTTAATCTCCGCAGCAAACCCACAACCTCAGTTCCTGGTGCAAACTGCCTCATGGTCGACAATCTATCTACACATTCATGAACCCTTGCTCTGATACCACTTGATGAAGGGGGTAAATCAAAAAACACACAACACTAGAAATTGCACATAGAAATAGAATGATATTTTATTGATTTTAACAACTCATTACATTACAGAAGCTCAAATACAATTAGAGGAATCAATTCTCCACAGGCTGCAACACATTACTGCTTCATATCACAAGAGTCTAGAATCTTTAGCATTCTGTAACCCAAAATCAACTAGGGCTTCTATTTTCCTGCCGATTCTTGACTCTATCCCCTTATCTCTACTAATGCCCCAAGTTCTGAAAAATAGTCATAAATAACCATTTTGGCGGCCTCCAGCCAAAATTTTGAATTTGCAACTCCCTCCAAAAGTAGGTCAACTTCAGGGAAGCATAACTTTTGATCCATGTGTCTGATTGATGAATTGTTTTAAGCACTAGAAAGTTTTGTGAAGTGAACTATCATGCTGGAAATACATAAATAGATTTTCATCAAATTTTTGTGACATTATGGATGTTTTAGTGCCTCATATCAAGTTTCAGAAATTTTTAGGGGCTTTTCAGAAAACAGAAACTTTAATATATTTTAGCTCACAAATGATCTTTGTCTAATTCCTTTTCCAAAGGTCTTATATTTCATTTACAAAGCTTCCTATAAATTTTCACTTCAATCCATACCCAAATGCAAACTTTCCTGAAATAGTAGTTAAACTTTCCAAACATAGTAGTTTGCTATTATTAGTATGGAAAAATTGAAATCCCTACATCATTATTCAAGCGATTATGAAACCAGAAATACTATCTATGAAAAGAAATGAAAGCAACTTCAATGATTTTGAATCAACATCTTTTTGGGTGATGCATGATTGCCTTTACACCACTGGATGCTCCTACATCACCCTTAGGGTAGCCAGGATGGAAACATTAAAAAGAAAAGAGGAGTTACTGCTAAGATTGCAAACCATGAATAAACCAAGTGTTGTTGACAATAGTGGCACTCTTGGTGCATCCACAGTGAATAGGCAACAAATAAGAAGCCCAATACCTAATACCCAACAGGATCCTCTGATCCAACTCCAAATGAACAACCCTCTGTCTTCTATACCCATGAGTCATTTTCAGGCTGCTCCTCAAAATCCATATGCTAGAGTGGCTGGATAGGGTTCTCATACAAGACAGGGGGGGATATAACCAAAACCCTCATGTAGTGCCTAATATGAATCCCCAACCAAGTATTCAAGACCTATACATACCACAGCAACCAAAGTTGCTAAATCCTCCAAATCCCCCAATAAATCTGGGTAACCAGGGAGGGAAGCCCTTAATAAATCCTTTTTGTCAGAAGACCAATGCAATTAGCTAGATATAGGTAGATTGATTTTACTGGTATACCAGGATATCCAAACCCTATTGAAAACATAGTAAGAAATGCTGTCCCAAAGTTTGCAGTAAATAATGCCATATCTGGTGAGGATCACCTAAGGGCATTCATGAATATGATGGATGACTTTGAGGTTGAATGTGAAGATGTAACAATGAAATTATTCATATAGTCCTTGACAGAAGATGCAAGGGAATGGTATAGAAACCTACCAGACGCTGGTATTGATTCTTGGATAGAATTTAAGAGGATCTTCAAGGAACAATATGGGGATAATATTGACTCATGATTTGTTGTGAATGAATTTATAGGCATTCAAAAGGGACTCAATGAGAATGTCCATGATTTCAATGCAAGGTTCTTAAAGGTGAGTAATAAGATCCCTCCTTATTTAAGACCAAATGAGCCTGTGTGCTTGGTAATTTACCAAAATGCATATGATCCCAAGATGAGATATGAATTAAGAAATAGAGAGCCTCAAACTCTTAGGGATGCTTTCAAAGCAACCTTACACATTGAAAATAACATAAGGGCATATGGAAAAACTTCTAAGAGATGTGATGTAAGAATCACCCCACAAGATAGAGGACAAAGTAGTAAGGTTCCTATTGCTACTGAGTATGATAGATTGTGGAAGGAGGTCAAGGAAATAAAGAATTCTATGGTAAGGAATGATAAAAGGATCCCTAGTGATATGCCTCTTTTTGTTAGACAAGAGAAGATGCCAAGATTAGTAGATCAACCCTATAACACAAATTAGCGTGATGGAAAGCTAATCCCTCCTAATGATAGGGAAGTTTGTCTAAACAAACCCCTGACCCTTTGAGAAAAGGGGTACATGCTTTAAATGAAGACCTATAGTGTCTGCTATGCCAAGATCCCCACTCTTCTGCTTCGTGTGTTGTTGCAATATCTATGACTGACAACACAACCCCATATGAAGAGTATGAGGAAGGGGATGATTATGAAAAACACAATGTAAATATGGTTTTTAACCATGAGTGTATTATTAAGGATTATGTCACTTGTGACAGTGGATGCTCAGAAAATGAGGTGACAATAGGAAAGGAAAATTTGACTAAGCAACAGTCTATCCCAAGTGCAAGTAGAGATGATGACTGTGTTCTTCAGTTGAATAATAAGGACACTGACATGTGATTAAGAAGACCCTCTGCTAAGGAGATCAAGACTTTAACTACTTCCAAGATTGCTCAAATTAAAAGTGATTACAACCTCAGGAGTAAGAAGAACCAAGGAGAAAGTAGTATGAGGGGAAATATAGGAAGCATCTTTATAAAAGAAAGGCAGAATGTGCCCAATCCCAAGAGAGAAGTGGAATCTCTAGGAAAACTTAAGGAGGTTGGGGGAAAGTGTAATCCACCCCCTAGACTAAAAATACCAATAGAAAAGGACAATGCTAAGAAGGTCCCTACTAAACAAAAATCTGGTAAAATTAGCACACCTCAAGCCCCTGTAACAAATACTGATACAACTTGCACGAGTCTAGTGCCCAAATATGTTCCATTAGACATGGCCCACATATTTATCTAGATAAGAGTGACAGTTCCTTTGTTAGAAATAATGAGGATAACTGAGCATAAGAGTAGGGTTATGGCTGCAATAAATGATGCGATCCCTGATACACCGGGGGTGGCCAATGAACATACTAAGCTACCTAAAGAAAAGAAAGTACTCTCCAAAGATGTTAAGAAGTGGAGTACTAAGATACTAGAGGTCTATCTAGGAACCACTTTGCAAAAATGTCCTTCTCAAGTAGATCCTTTATTTGTCACTCTAATGATAAAAGGAAGATTTGTAAAAAAATGTATGATTGACTCAGGTGCCTCTGCAAACATAATGCCATTAGGAGTCATGGTAATCTTAGGCTTATAAGTAACCAAGACCTATGGGAAATGCTTTTCTATGGATTCCCAAGAAGTATCCATCATTGGAATTATTAAGGATATCAGTTTCAGACTTGTAGCATTCCCACATAAGGAATATAAAATGAATATTACTGTGGTGGACATTCCTCCTATGTATGGGATGATGTTGTCAAGAAAGTGGGATTCTACTGTGGGTGGTGTTGGTCATGATGTTAGTCATTCACAAACATAGAATAAAAGTTACACAACAACCTTTACTCATCTTGAAAGATACAATGAATTCAGAGAATTCATGATCCCAAGTCTCCGTTGATTAGGTCTTAATCTAGTGACGTTACTCAGTGGTTGATGTGTGTTGCTATTTTCCATTCAGGGGCCTTACGTGTTTCTGCAAAGTTCATCATCATTATCTTCAAATATCCTGCTCTGGATGTTTGCTCTGCATAAATCTCCAACAATTCTACCTCTGCACTGTGAATTTAGTCAAATAATGTGCCTACAGGCTGATATTTGCATGATTTCTATCATTATTTATGATTCTTTGCATGATATTTTCAATAATACATGCATTTAACTCAAATATGCTAATGATTTTTAGTTACCTACGGGATTTCAGCATATTTCTCTGTTCTGCTTGTTATTTTATCCTGATTTGCAGTTATGGTGATGAATTTATGAAATTGAAAAAAGGAAAAGGGTTAAGGAATGAGATTCCCAAAACTACTTGACTTAGATCACTGATCCACATACAAGCTCCCATACATGCAATGAAAAGAAGGAAACTAGAATCATACTTCACCAGGACATTCCACAAATCCGCATGATCCAGTGCAAATCTTCAAAGGAAAAGTTGATAACAACATGTAATGAAATGAAAGTGCTTCTAGTTGAACACAGCATTCACCAGTACATATCCAGAAATCAACAGGAAGATTACGTAAAATTTACAATCAGGATGTAATCTGAAGCTTCATATCCATTCAGTATGCTCAAGAACAGGTACATTTACAGTGATCTGAAGAAAGAACCTTGACATTTCAACAATTCTATCCTCATTAGTCTCAGTAATCCGATCTCCTAATTGATTCTACAGTAATTAGCTTTTATGCGCCAGATGCGTCTGTGTATTCTAATGTATATATCTCTTTATTTTTGACAAGCTCTGGCTCTTATATAGAACAAATGCCAAAAAATGGTTACAACGATCCAAGGATCAGGATCCTCTCATAATAATCAACGATCCAGATGAAAAGCACATGCTTCGCCAGTTGGCAAATGTACAGCTGGCACAGAATATTCCAGCATCTTTAACTTGATTCGGTCTCCAGCTGGCAAACAGCATATTTGACAATATCCTCCTCATTTCTGGCTCATGTTGCCTCCATGCGCAACTTTGTAATGCTCAGCTTCAGCAACAGCTCTAACAGCATCATGACTTCAATGCTCAGCTTCAGCAGCAGCATCATGACTTCCTGTAAATAAACAGACAAACACTAAGTTCATCATCATGTGGATAAACAATAGGAAGTAAACATTTTGTTAAACATACCTCCCAATGTGCAGCCACAGGTAGTCAGGTTTTATACCTGTGGAAAATATGCACCAAATGTATAAACAGCATCAAAACAATCAGGTCAACCACCATTGACCCAAAATTAGGCAGTCGGGCTTTCAAATTTCTAATCGCTTCATGTTTTCCCGCCCATTTCCATGTGTATCGGGTTCAAATATGATCATGTATGTCAAAATATACAAGGAAATAACCGCCTTTAACAAATTATTTCAAATCCGGCCTTGCATGCTCTGTTTGTATGTTTCGGGTCATCATCATATTCGCATCGGCGTGACCACATATGATCAGGGTGACAAATTTAGGCTTGGCCGATGGCAGCAGTTATACCTACGCCAAAAATCATGATGATGCCCAACTCTATGTCTTCTATCTAGCTGCAGGATATCATGAAATATGATGCTCCTCCTTTCCTAATGCTCCGATGAAAATCACATCAGGATGTTTCACTTCTGCATATTGGGGAAAGAAAGACATCATCGTCATCATCATGATGAAGACAAATAGGAGGATTTGGAATATGATCCTGCTGCTGAGGAAAGGAATATGATGGTGACGTCATCGTCATATTCGGGCTGCATTAAAATGCAAAAGATGACGTCACCGTCATGTTTCGTTAAAATCAGGGGATAAATGTAATATCGGGTCACCTTAGGAAGATGATCAGGTGATGAATGTAAAATGACCCTTTTTCGGCCAAGGTAACCCACTCGAAAGATCAGGATGATGATGATGATCATCATCATATCCGCACTAGGTGATTTAAAATATGATCCTGCTGAAAGTCCAGATGATGTCATCAGGATATCCGGGGCCTTTGTTAATCTTAGAACATGACGTCATCGTCATATTCGCGAACCGGATCATGCCTTGGAAAATATCCTGCCGAAGGAGAAAGGTGATGGTGACGTCATCCTGATATTTGCTTCTTCGTTTATCAGGTCGGGATGACGTCATCAGGATATTTACAAAAGGTTATATTTCTCGGCAGGAGGATATTACGAAATGTCGGGTAGACAAACAAGATCATGATGATCTTGACATCATGACTTAGGAATGGAATATCACCCTCCCCCTTTGAAAGATAAGGTGATCATCATGATCACGCAAAAGGAGATCAGGAGGATATTACGAAATGTGATCCTGCCTTGAAAGATCATGATGATGATGATCACCAGGACTTTGACGTGTGCATGCAAATTATGTAGATGGTGTATTTTCTAAGTAGGGTGATATTATAATATCAGCATGATATTATAATATCGGGTAATGTTAGAATATCATGATGCTCGCGATGTTTCCAAGGTCGCTTGACGGGTAAAACACATGATCACTTAAGATTGATGTCCGGATGTTGGGACTGCATGATTTTTATCGGGTGATAGACCAAGATCATGATGATGACCTTTCGCGATACAAAAGACCGCTCGACGGGAAAAGCTTACTATGACTTAAAGTTGACGTCCGGATGTTTCGACCTTAGGATATTATCGGGGGGCTTTTCAAATATGATGATGATGTTCTTCATACAGCAAAACTGAGTTTATAACATATGACCCTCTTCATGCGAATATCAGGTTTGACCAAAACTTTGACTGTGCATAACTCCCTCATATGGACGAATTTTCAAGTGATGTAAAAGGCAAACCTGCATGGAATTTCAAGCTCTTTTAAACCATGAGGTCATAGGAACAAACTATGAACTTTGACAAACAGACCTCATGATGATGACCTACCTCATCCTGACCTTCATGATGATGATGCACCTGACCTATTCTTACCAAACCGCCAGAAAGCAGACAACACAAACCAGAACAAAAGTTGGGTCCCTGTTTTGCCAAGTCAAAATGGGGCGTGTTGTGTAACCACACAACAACTTGCCACCAAAGAAAATAAACAAATTCCAATGATTCAAGTGATGTGATCACATTTATCTATAGTGTTCTAATTCTGTCTATGTGTCAGCATCATAATCCTCTGAATGATAAAATTTCATTATGGTGATAAAGCTAACAAAGGATCAGGTGTGTGCATATGATTAATTATCCTCATCTTGAAAGTAAGTTGAAAACATAAGTAACTGGTGTTAAACTACATAGTTGGAGATCATCCCTCATAGCCAACCTGGATAGAGCCTTGCTGCCAGCAGGCGTCCATAGCCCCGGCAAGGTTATCTATACAATCTCCCTAAGTAGAGCCCCACTGCCAGCAGGCGTCCATAGCCCCGGTAGAGTTACTTAGATGGCCTAGGTTTATTGTTTATCTGATTTTCCTTTAAAAATTTATATTTGATATCATCATGTCAGCTCATTTGTACAAGGTGTAGTCACTTGCAGCTTTAGGTTGGAGATTGTATTAGTAGCAAGGGAGTCCCTTTAGATTTTTCACTTAACACCTATACTCATATCTTCAACAAACCCAAGGTTGTTAGGTGTTTCATTGTGTTTGATTCACTTTGGACAAGAAAAAGCACCCTGATGAAAAGACATCATAAACCTGATCATGAACACTTCTTAGAATGAATCATAACCTATATTTAAATGTGATCTCATCACTTGAATCCTAACAATTTAGTTATTTTCTTAGGGTGATGAAGTGCATCATCCTGACTTACCAGAACAAGGTCCCAACCAACAAAACAACAACAACAACAAGCAAACTGTACAAACAACTATACAAATATACAATATGATACATGAGACTGTCATGAAGTCATTCAGGCCTGGAAATAATGTTTGAGGAATTGTCCATTAACTGGCAACGGGACATCCTCACCTATCAGGTTCTTAAGCCTATAAGTGCTGTCTCCTAAAATTTTAGAAATCTGAAAGGGACCTATCCATAGTCTATCAAACTTACCATGATCACCTTTCCTTTCATGGGCTTTATCCCACATCAGGACTAAATCTGATATCCTGAAAGCTTTAATTCTGGCTCTCTTGTCAAACCAGCGTTTGACAACAGCCTGATGTTTTGCAAATTGGTCAATCGCTTGACTTCGTTTTTCTTCCAGATGCATCAACTGAAGCAACCTGACTTCCTGTTTATTATCTATGCCTAGATAGTCTTGGGCAAACCGCAGAGTAGGAATTTTCAAGTTTACAGGGAGGATAGGATCTACCCCATATACTAGTTGGAAGGGTGAGTTTCCTAATGCAATTTTCATTCTAGTTCTGTCTACCCATAAGGCATATTTCAGAAATGAGTTCCATTCCCTGGGATTTTTCTCTATCAATTTTCTTATGATACTCAGTAAATTCTTGTTGGTGGATTCTACTAATCCATTTCCCTGGGGATAGTAATTGGATGAGAACTTAAGTATGATCCCATGATCAAAAGCCCAACTTGACAATTTAGTGGAAATGAAGGCAGAACCATTATCACTTACCAATGCATAAGGAATTCCATACATGGTGACAATGTTGCTTTCCAGAAATTTAATGACATCATCAGCAGTACAAGTTTTGCTGCTAATAGCCTCAGTCCATCTGGTACAATAATCAGTAATCGTTAGGACATACCTCTGACCTGAGGAAGACGGAGGATTGATTGGTCCTATGAAATCCATGCCCCACTGTGCAAATGGGCGCTCTTCCATCACTGGCTGCAATGGTTGTGCAGCATATTTTTCTCTGTTGGCAGCAACCTGGCAAACATGACAACATTTAACATGATCAGCTGTGTCTTTAAAAATTGTAGGCCAGTAATATCCTGCTCTGAGGATTGCATGTGTTGTGGCTAATGCTGATCCGTGTGCAGTACCAAACTTGTCATGTAACTCTGTTAAAACTTTATTTGCTTCTGGTTTCTCTAAGCATCTCAGGTATATTCCTTCATAATTCTTCTTGAACAAGGTTCCTCCCTTCATCATATACTTCTGGGATCTTATCTTTAAGGCTCTTCTCTGTGAGGCTTGCATTCTTGAAGGACATCTTCCCATGATCAGGATGTGCCTGATGTCTGAATACCATTCCCCATTGTCTTTCTCATTGATCACATACTGCTGACTGATGATATTTGGATCAGTTTCAGATATCATCTGGCTCAGAGCTTGTCCTCTTACTAGCGTCATTGGTGTGATCTCCATGTCATATTCTTGTAATACAGTAATCCATTTGGCTCTTTTTTCACCAGGTTCACTCTGCATCAGCAGCATCTTTACTGCTGCATCTGGTACCACAGCAATCACTTTGCTTCTCAGTATATAATGTCTAAACTTTTTTACTGCTCTGACTAATGCAAGTGCCTGTCTTTCAACATCTACATATCTCAACTCAGCATCCCTGAAAGGACAGCTCATGAAAGCAATTGGTTTCTCTTCTTTCTCTTCATTTCTTTGAGTTAACACTGCTGCAGAAGTATGTTCTGAGGCAAATGAGTAGATGTAGAAATCTCTTGTATAATCTGGACTAATGAGGACAGGAGCATCTGAAATGGCCTTCTTTATATCCTCAAAGGCAGCCTTGGCTTCTGGTGTCCACTCAATTTGTGCATCTTTTTTCAACATGGCATTTAGTGGTCTGACAATTTCAGCAAAGCCTGTGATGAACTTCCTTACAAAATTTATCTTACCAAAATAAGATTTAAGTTCCTTTTTGCTTCCTGGAAGTTGTAACTTCATAATAGATTCCACCCTATCAGGATCAATGATAATTCCATTTTCTGTGATCAGGTGGCCTAGTAACTTTCCTGTTGTGACTCCAAATATGCACTTCTTAGGGTTCAAAGATATTCCATATTCTTCACATTTCTTCAGTACACTTCTGAGGTCAGCAACATGATCTCCTCTTTCCTTGGAGAATACTGTCAGGTCATCCATGTAGATGACTATACATTTTCCTATTAAGCCTCTGAAGGCTATGTCCATTGCTCGCTGGAATGTAGCTCCAGCATTTATGAGTCCAAATGGCATACGTCTATATGCAAATATCCCCCACTTTGTGGTGAAGGCAGTTTTTAATCTGTCAATTTTATCAACCATCACTTGGTTGTATCCTGAAAAACCATCCAGGAAGGACATCATCTTGTCTCCATTCACAATTTGTAGAACTTCATCCAAAGAAGGCAGAGGATAATTATCTTTTTCTGATGCTCTGTTCAGGTTCCTGAAATCTACACATAATCTGATGTCTCCATTCTTCTTTCTGACTAGCACAAGATTCGCCACCCAAGTGGAGTGCCTTACAGGAAATATTATCTGGGCATTTAACAATTTCTTGACTTCTTCAAGGATGATTGGTTCAAGCAGAGCATTGACTGGCCTCTGCTTCTGTCTGAAAGGTTTTGCATCTGGCTTGAGAGGTATAGTATGAGTTATGACAGAAGTGTCATATGTCTTTAGCTCATCATAAGTCCATGCAATTACATGTATGTAATCCTTAAGGGCCTGAGTTATTCCTTCTAACTCTTCTGGTGTACAAACCTTACCCAATAAGACATTTCTCTTGTCATCAGCTTGTCCAATATTCACCTGTGAATATTGACCTCCATCTGCCTTAGGCAGATCTTTATGTTTAAGCATATTATCTAGATCAAAGGCTCTTTCTAATTCAATCATACCTTTGGGAATTCTGTTGCTAGGCAACTCTAATATCTCATCTTCTTCCCAGACATGATCTTCCATATCATTCTCATCTATAATCTGGGCTTCAAATATGTCTCTATTTGATATGAAGTCCAGGATGTGCCGATCATCATCAAACACCTGGAGATTAGTCACATTGTCAGGTACTGAAGGTACTGACACCAATTCTACTAAAAATCTCTTCAGACCAGATATAGACAGTGGTTCCAACGTATTGGTGGCCTGGGCAAGTGCATCTGCCCTCTGGTTCTGTTCTCTTGGTACGTGAACGATATTAAAGGCATAAAAATCTTCAATCAGGTCCCACACACGATGCCTGTAATTTGATAGCTTTCTATAATTACAAGAGTAAATTCCTCTTACTTGTCTCACAATCAGTTCTGAATCTCCAAAGACATGCAAGATCTTCACTTTCTTCTTATGGGCAAACAACATTCCATGAATCAGAGCTTCATACTCTGCGACATTATTGGTGCAGGGGAACTGTAGTCTGTAAGCTGCTAAGTAGGATTTCCCTGATGGATCAATAAGGTCAATTCCTACCCCAGCACCTTGCTTGGATTTGGATCCATCAAACCTCAGGATCCAAGGCTTATCTTCAGCAGGACATTTGTCTTCAGCAGGATATTTACTTGAGCTTCCTTTCTTCTTTGCAGCTCTGGCTGCTGCTCCTCCTGATATCCACTTTAACTTGGGGATGTCATCCTCAAGTCTCTTCTTTCCTTTATTTGATGAGCCTGATGGCTTTTCTGTTTTCTCTTCCATCTCAGCAGGAGGATGATGTTCAGCACATACAGCTGCATGCTTCTTCAAAATATGTAAGCATAGTGAGCAAGTTGTTTCTGAGTGAGGTGCCTCATGCAGCCTACACCAACCTCTAATTAAAACCTCCTGGGGAGATTTACGCTGTTGTGTCATCTTTTCTATTTCTTTTACTAGAAATTCTTCGAACTTCGTCAGGTCACTGCCTTTATCTTCATCAGACAACTCATAATCTGATTCCATGAAGCAATCACTACCAGGAGTGATCTTTTCTTTTCTTATATGATTTATCAGATCCGACACCAGGACCTCTTTTGTTTTCTGGATATGATCTTCATCATGATCTGTCAACTCTTCTGTTCCTGCAGGAGACAAATAAGAATTAATATCATCATCATCATCAGATGTAGCACTCACCTCGGAATATGATGATGATGCTTCACTATACGTTTGCTCCAGTATCATCATGTCTAAGCATGGTTCACAAGTCTTTTCTGAGTGTGCTTCGCCGTGTAATCTGCACCATCCATCAATCAAAATATCATTAGCAGATATATTCAATAATTGGCAACGTTTTACCTGAGTAGATAAATGCATCTCAAAATCTCTGAAGCGATCTATTTCATTCACATTATCTGGATTATTACCAAACTCCAGACTCGGCATGTCCTCATGATAATCATCATCATGATGATAATGAACATCCAGCATCAGGATCTCTTCTATTTTAACAGTCTGTGGCCTAATGTGGTAAACTCCAGGTTCTACGTTTACATACATGATCTCATTTGTTTTGTTATATTCCGTGATCATATGTCTCATCCTAGGCTCAGCATCAATCCTGATCTGATTAGGTATACCTTTCCATGGTAACCACATGTGACTGAAGTCTGTGGACATATATCCGTTAAGCGTTTTAGACTAGTCTCGGCTAAGCAACATCCCATATGTATCAGGTATGTCCACCACCTGAATGTCAATGTAATACTGGATCTGAGGATCAGATGCTAGCTGCATGTGAATGTGAGTCAGTTCTCCTATGACACTTACTTCTGTTTTGTCCAGTTGAGTGACCTTCTTTAAGGATTTAGCAGGATGCAGTCCTAATGCGTTACATATTGACAAAGGCATAACATTCGTTGAGGCTCCTGAATCAACTAAACAGTTGTGCAAGTTCTTGCCGAACATTCTTATGGTGAGGAGAAACGGAGGTGATTCAGTTTTATCTCTATACAAGGTCATGTGGGAGGTTTCAACAGCTTGGACTGTAGCTGACACTTTGGGCTTGATAAAGTTATCTTTAGCAGCATGATCTTTGCCATTGGAGTGACTTGAAAGATGATTATCCTCTTTAGGAGCAGCATCATCTAGTGACTTCATGAATGCCCTTTTGATGGCAGGAGTTTTCAGTAACTCAGATAGGGACAGGCTGATCTTGATTTTCTTCATTTCATCAGCCAAATAGCTGACTAACTTGTCAGACTCCTAAGGTGCATTTATGACTTTTGTTACTGTGTTTTGAGGAGACAAGTATTGAGCATTCACCTTAGGGAATCCAGGGTTATTGCTAGCCTTAGGATCAGGAGGTGTGTTGAAGTTGTTTGGAGGTAGAGATGATGTCAATGGACCAGCAGGTCTGTTGGCATTGCTCCTCAGGTTATAATTGTGCTTACCAGGATATTGCTACTGGTATGCATGTACTTCCTCATGCTCTCTTGCAGGTTCATTTTCATCCTCAAAGGGGAAGACATAGTTTGTTTCAAAGGTTAAGGCAGATTCTTCACATGTCTGATTATAATCCTAATGAGGTTGATTTGTGTATGTTTCTAACACAAAAGCTGAGTCATATCCACAAGGAACTATTTCATTTCCTTCTGCCTGAGGTGGATTTCCAGAAGTATTAGACACTTCAGTCTGAAAGATGCTGGCAGCAATCCTAAATTGTGGACAATCTAATTCTGCATGTGCATTGGTATTGTGAATCCTGCACCAATTGGTAAGGGTTGCTTCAGCAAGATTGACTCTAGTAGTCTGTTTGGCTTCACCAGGAGGCTGATTGTCTAGGGGTGATGGTAATGAACCATTATTTGGCCTGGAGTTCCACACTCTGGGCTGTCTACGAGGATTATTATTGTTTCCACCATTATTGTTGAAGTTATTGTTGTTATATCCTCTGTCAGGGTAGTTTGGTCTGTCATTGGAATAACTCCTATTCTGACCTGACTGTGAATAAAACCCTTGATTTCTCAAATGTGTTACTTCTGTGGTGAGTTTTCTGAGTTGAGCAGAAATTTCTTTGATTTCCTCCTTCTCCTCTTGAGCTTTGGCCACTATATTTTCAGTCTGAGGCTTGAAAAAGGAAGATCCATGATTATTGTTGGATAGATTTGCACCCTGAGGTGTCTGAGCATGTGCAGGATATTGTGGCAATTGGCTATTTCCATTAGGAGGAGGCATAATACTCAATGGAGGCACTTGCAAAGGTGCAGGCATGACTGCTAGGGGCATCAATGATCCATTTGGATATTGTGCAGGATATTGTGAAGGATAAGCTGTAGGATATTGTGGTAGATATTGTGATTGCATGCCAGGCAAAGTAGGGAATGCTATATTTGGAGTAGGAGCAGGTATCAACTGCTGATTTACCTTGATAGCTTCTTGAAAAGCTCCTGTCAAAGTAGTGATCTCAGGATGTGTTCTCCTGATGAACATGGAAGTTAATGGATCCAGGGCTGAATAATATATACTCCTAGCAGCAGCATCAGTTACCACATATGGGGCAACTAGCTTGGACAACATTTTCTGGAACCTAGCATTGAAATTGGCAATAGGCTCATTCTCAAATCTTTTGATTGTGGCAAACATGTGGTAATTCATGGATGGATCAATAGGGACTTTGAACCTGTCAAGAAAAGCTTTCTCTAAGACAGCCCACGAACCGACAGAAGCTTGGCCAAGACTGATGAACCAATTATAAGCCTCTTCCCCTAGGGAAAAAGGAAATAATCTGCACACCACGTCCTGATGTTCTATTCTGGCTGTGCAGCATGCTTCTTTAAATGTCCTGATATGATCATCAGCATCTTGATAAGGATGATACCTTGGACAAAGTTTGTCCGGATTCTTTGGTAACTCATGATATGCAGTAAAAGTCAAAGGTGACTCCGTTGCAAAGAACGACATTGCAGCCTGAGGGGGCTGAACTGGTGGTGCAGTTGGCTGAGGTTGAACTAAAGGTATACCCTGGGTTTGAACAGGAGGTGTCACGGAAATACCGGAAGGTATTTGCAAACCGACAAGGGTTACAGGAGGCGGTCCCGGTGAAGTTCTGGATGCACTAGACCCTGGAGTATGGTGAATGTCCACGGTCCTAGGTCTGAAACCTCTAACAGGCAATTCTTCAAAAACTTCGCTAGGTCTAGACCTGGTATTTATCCTGTAAGCCAGGATTTCTCGATTTGGAGGCAAATTGGCTGAAACTTTGCAAATATTGGCTGGATTCCACCGGATGAGGTGATATTTGCGGTTAAACGATAAATCAGACTGGGTATTTACGAAATATTTGAGAAGATACTGCAAATATGACAAGATATTGGGATATCCTGACCCGTAGCACAAAATCTTAAGTGTTTAAGGCTCAAATTCTCAAAGCTTTAACAAATTTACGCATCTTTAGCCGATATTAGTGAATTCAGAGAGATCTACTGTAAAGCCTGCAATATTTATGTGAGATCTGGAAATCTTTACATAGAATGTGCATATACAATCTTGTCACAGCAAATATTTACGAAATTTACTGAAATTCACAAGTGATGTGAGGTTACCTTACTCTTATACGTCATCAAACCTGAAAATACTGATGATGATCGTGATCTTCCGGTCGGCCCTCCTTCTAGCGCCAATTTATGTTGGTCATGATGTTAGTCATTCACAAACATAGAATAAAAGTTACACAACAACCTTTACTCATCTTGAAAGATACGATGAATTCAGAGAATTCATGATCCCAAGTCTCCGTTGATTAGGTCTTAATCTAGTGACGTTACTCAGTGGTTGATGTGTGTTGATGTTTTCCATTCAGGGGCCTTACGTGTTTCTGCGAAGTTCATCATCATTATCTTCAAATATCCTACTCTGGATGTTTGCTCTGCATAAATCTCCAACAATTCTACCTCTGCACTGTGAATTTAGTCAAATAATGTGCCTACAGGCTGATATTTGCATGATTTCTATCATTATTTATGATTCTTTGCATAATATTTTCAATAATACATGCATTTAACTCAAATATGCTAATGATTTTCAGTTACCTACGGGATTTCAGCATATTTCTCTGTTCTGCTTGTTATTTTATCCTGATTTGCAGTTATGGTGATGAATTTATGAAATTGAAAAAAGGAAAAGGGTTAAGGAATGAGATTCCCAAAACTACTTGACTTAGATCACTGATCCACATACAAGCTCCCATACATGCAATGAAAAGAAGGAAACTAGAATCATACTTCACCAGGACATTCCACAAATCCGCATGATCCAGTGCAAATCTTCAAAGGAAAAGTTGATAACAACATGTAATGAAATGAAAGTGCTTCTAGTTGAACACAGCATTCACCAGTACATATCCAGAAATCAACAGGAAGATTACGTAAAATTTACAATCAGGATGTAATCTGAAGCTTCATATCCATTCAGTATGCTCAAGAACAGGTACATTTACAGTGATCTGAAGAAAGAACCTTGACATTTCAACAATTCTATCCTCATTAGTCTCAGTAATCCGATCTCCTAATTGATTCTACAGTAATTAGCTTTTATGCGCCAGATGCGTCTGTTGACGCCTGAATTGACTGGTAGTTTTTTGAAAAATTTTCATTCAGGCACTCTCCCTAAGTATCCAAAAAATGCTCTAAGTAAAGGACCTCCTCAGTATTTTTCAGCTGCATCATCATATTTTCTTGAGGAGGAGGTCATCATCATCATGTTTGTTTCCATGAGGGTCAGCATCATCATGTTCTCCTTCGACCGGTTTCTCATCGTCATCATCATATTTCGCTGTCGGGTGATGTTCAGGTTTTATCCTGATGATGCTGACGAGCTACAGTGCGCCCTTATCTGCTTGCGAGGGTGATTCTTCAAAGTCTCCGGTGATCTTCCATTTATCACCTTGCGTAGGCATGATGATGATGTTGCTTATTCTTTGAGTTGCTCGACCTAACTTGTTTTATCCTAAGGGTCGTCATCATCATCATATTTCCAGTTATCATCCTGCTGCTTGTGGAGGTCATCATATTTTCTGCCTTCATGATATTTCGCCGGGGTGATATTTCTATCATCGGGTGATCTTGGCTATGATCATCCTGATGATGTTGTTGAAGAGTTCTAATTGCGACCCGATATTCACTAGGGTCATCATATTTTGGAACGTCAGGATGATCTTAGTCAATATCATCCTGATGATGTTGTATCACTTCTTGTTCTTTGTTTCTCATCCTGATGATGCTGACGTCATCCGTATATCAGGGTGATATTTTTCTTTCTGCCTATCTGCATCATGATATTCGCGAAGGAGGGGGTGATATTTTCATATCACCCGGATATAGGTTTGCTCGAGCATCATGACGATGCTAATGTCAAGGAGATATCTGCCTGCTGGCTTCGTGCATTATCTAGTGGGGGTGATCTTTTCAAGCATCATCATATTCTTCTATCGCCCCGATCTTATAGTGGAGCTACAGTGCAACCTGATATTTGAACGTCAGGAGGATATTTCTGAATATCCGGTTGTCTTCCGAATATCATGATGATGTTAATATGATGATGACGTCATCAGGATGTCCATCGGCCAGACTTTTGTTATAAGCTCAGCAGGAGGACGTTCCTCCGAAGGATCAGGTTGTGCCGATTATCATGAAGGTTATGTTTCAAATATCATGATGACGTCAGGGTGATATTTCGAACAACAGGATATCATGCTGCTGGAGGATGATGATGATGAAGTCTATACTAGTGTCGTCAGGAGCAAAAGCGCCGACATGATATATGCTCATGACCTAGTATATAAAGTGCAAAGGAGGTTGCTGCGGGGTGCATGTGGGATAATGTTATCCTGCATTTTTGAAACATCATGATGATGAATCTCGGCGGGAAGCGGTTGTGACTGTCTGTTTGATGTTCTTCCCGAGGCCGCGGGTTGGTGCGCCATTGATGGCGATTGTTGCAGAGGTATGGGCGATGGCGTGGACGGATGTAGTACCTGATTGAAGATCTGAATCCCTAGGCGGCGGCGCAAGGCTCGAGATGTCTTCCTGTCTCCTCCCCTACCTGCTGCATTCAAGTTTGGGCGCCAATCTGGTTGTGTTTGAGCGCCATTTTCATGATACCGTGTATCTGGCGAGATTTTGGTCAACATTGTAATCAATGCTGAATACACCCTCCTGCTATATAATGCAGATGGTGTTATTCATTCAAGGTTGTTGAAAGTTGATGATTTTTGGCTCTGTAATTCAAAACCAGCTGATCTGGTTGCTCTGTACAGTTATCTTGTGAGTTTATGTATCTCCTGTTGTAGGACTTGGCATGAATCCACTGGTTTCATGGTTGATCTTATATGAGTAATGCTGTTTAGCATGTGTTGTGTTAATTCTGTCTCCAGTATTGCATGTATCCTTCTTCTGGATCTGGATGTTTGCCTATGTTTAGATTCTAGAGCATAGAATTCCTATGTTGAATGTCTGATCTTTTAACCTCTGCTCAAGGGGCAGATTAAACTGTTTTCAGGTTGAACATTGGGAAGGGTATACTGCAGTAGGGATACCATAAGTAGAGATAGCTCAACACTCTATATTGGGAGATGTCTGTAAGGCAGATATCATGTTTGTCCCCCTGAAATCCAGTTCTAGCTATTTATGCTGATCATTCACAGGTGTATGTCTACCGACTCCAAGCCCTGGATAGGCACCAATCATGCTGTGTTCTTGGTTATACCCCATGTCCAGCTTTGCATCCAAATTCATATCAAAACACTTCATACTTCCACTTGTTAGTTGTAGGAGTAGGAATAGGAACCCCCCTGCATACTCTCATACTCAACCAGACATCATGTCCAAGAATGTTGCCAGCCTTGTGATCTATCATGCAGATCTTGGTCCATACATGAGAGTATTCTGCCTGTTGTTGTCAAGTTAGATTTTTCTATCTTTGAGCTAGTCAAGGTTACATCTTGAGTTATAGGGATACCCCCCTTGGTGCGGCAGAACCAGAAGTGAAGGGGAGGAGCTCACGCAACCTCCTGTATTCAGTTGGCCTGAATCTGCCTGTGCATTAGAAGTGGCAAACCCTAATGCTGATTCAGAAGAAATGTCAACAAATTGGCGACTCTGCTGGGGAAGTTAATGTAAAGTGATATCCCGCAGTCTCTGATGAAGTTTTGCTCTGCTGGTGGAATGAACCTGGAGAAGTAGCTTTCAGCTGCTGTAAATTTTATCCTCTCTGGAGAGGTGGCGACTCTGCAAAAAAGATCCAAATGCACATGAATGATGGATGTATGTGATGTGACAGAAATGTGTTGTTCATATTTGTGCATCTGTATGAGAAAAGGTACCTTGTTCCTTCCCCTTTTATTTGCTATTTTACTGCATAGGTTAGATGCCAGGGGAAGCCTTAGGTCTTAGACAGACAAACAATGTCTAAGAGTAAGATTTTTGTGAATCCAAGTATGAGTTATCCCACACTCAGTGGTGAAATGTTGGATAAAGGGATTGAAGAGATAAGAAATAGGTTGATACTCTTAGAGGCTGAGCAGGCCCAGTTAAGAAGCAGTAACCCTGTTGTATCTGCCTGTCAGAAAGCTAAACCTCCTGTCAGCCCTTTTGATCCTTTGTATGACCAACTGGATTTGTCATGGGTGGATTATAAAGTAGAAACTATGCCTGCTAGGATATACTGTCAGATGCCTAGATTTAGTGGTCACAATGTATGTGATGGGAATGCACATATCCAAAATTTTCAAAGTTTTATGGGAAAATATTCATTCAGAGATGAGGATATGTGGATGAGGTTTCTTGTTAGGTCCTTTGATGCAAAAGCAAAAGACTGGTATTTGAGCTTTCCAAAGAGATCCTTTGCCTGTTGGGATGAGCTTGCTGACTGTTTCAAGGAAGAATTTGCAAAAGAACCGGCTGATCTTGTTGCAGAATTGATGAGAATCAGAAAACAAGATGAAGAGCCATGTGTTGATTTCAGTCATAGGTTTGCAGTAGCCCTTTCACATGTCCCTGAAAGTTTCAGACCTGATATTTCAGCCTGTGTTGGCATATTCTTTGAAGCTTTTGAGGAGGGCTCTAGTGCATTACTGAGGGATTTCAAGGTGACAAGTATGCAGATGGCATACAGGTTCATTGAGAATGTAGAAGAAATGAGAAATATGCACCTGCTAAAACCCTTCTCCCCAGGCCTTGGTGTGAAAAATGGTTATGAAGCTGTAAATGACCAAGTCATGAAGGCATCATGTGAAGATGAAAAGATGAATGTTGAGGATGCCAGTGAAAGGACTAATGAGGATTCCCATTGCAATCATGAGGCGTCTGACCATGAAGACAACAGTGAGGTTGTGGACAGCAATGAGCAATTTTTAGAATGGACCTGTGGAGAAAATTGTGAGTATTGTACTCAAGACAGAGAAGATATAAGCAAACAGAGAAGCAGTCCTATGTGTGACCCATTGCCTACCTTTCAAACACATGGAGATCATGAAGAGCAGTCAGAAATTGAAATAAGTGCTAGTTCAGAGCATGACTGTTTTTCATTTGATGGCTGTTTTGCTTATGATACACAGGCTGATACTCCTCTACAGAATGAATCCATTGGTGATGAAGAGGTATGCTCTACTGCCCATGAACAAATGGCATACTATGATGAAGCTGATGTACCTGGGCCACCCATTTATGACACATGTGGTGATGAGGATCTGTCTGAGTGTGGTGAAGATCTAGACACTATTTTTGGCTTGGATTCTGTTTCTCATCCTGATGAAAGAGGAAACAACATACATCAGGTAAGTGACTGTGAAGATGTGCCTGATTTGAAAGAGATGCCAGAGCCTGATCTTTTCCAGCCTGGTGTACCAGATGGTTGTGTACATGATGTACACAATTGTGATTTTGAAAGCTTTTCTTTTGATGAGCCAGCATATAACACAATGAGCCCTGATCTTCCTAGTTGTGTGGTGGACTCTGAGTGTTTCCTATTTGCAGTCCAACTAGGAGATCATTTTACAATGCATACTGCTGATGCAGATGATGATAAGTGTTACATACCATTTGAGCATGCATTGCCTGAAACATTCTGCACCCACATGTCACATGATGCTGAGGGTTATCTGCACAAGGATGATGACAAGCCAAATCAGAGGGTTGAATGTGCAGATGACAAGATTTGTTTGTGGGTGGATCTTTGTAGTATCTCCAAGCTTGACCCAGTGCATGCAGATGAAAACAAGATATTTGACAAAGGGAGATACATGCTTTTCTTTTCTTGGTGGCCTTAGGCCATCAAGTGTGTTGGGTGATGCAGGTCAGTGCAGTATTTGACTCTGTGCCCAATGGATAAGGGACTGGTCTGCATCCCAGAGATCTGGGGTTCTCGCTGCAGTCTTTCACCTGCACGTCCCCAGACAGAGCCACTGTTGACGCCTGAATTGACTGGTAGTTTTTTGAAAAATTTTCATTCAGGCACTCTCCCTAAGTATCCAAAAAATGCTCTAAGTAAAGGACCTCCTCAGTATTTTTCAGCTGCATCATCATATTTTCTTGAGGAGGAGGTCATCATCATCATGTTTGTTTCCATGAGGGTCAGCATCATCATGTTCTCCTTCGACCGGTTTCTCATCGTCATCATCATATTTCGCTGTCGGGTGATGTTCGGGTTTTATCCTGATGATGCTGACGAGCTACAGTGCGCCCTTATCTGCTTGCGAGGGTGATTCTTCAAAGTCTCCGGTGATCTTCCATTTATCACCTTGCGCAGGCATGATGATGATGTTGCTTATTCTTTGAGTTGCTCGACCTAACTTGTTTTATCCTAAGGGTCGTCATCATCATCATATTTCCAGTTATCATCCTGCTGCTTGTGGAGGTCATCATATTTTCTGCCTTCATGATATTTCGCCGGGGTGATATTTCTATCATCGGGTGATCTTGGCTATGATCATCCTGATGATGTTGTTGAAGAGTTCTAATTGCGACCCGATATTCACTAGGGTCATCATATTTTGGAACGTCAGGATGATCTTAGTCAATATCATCCTGATGATGTTGTATCACTTCTTGTTCTTTGTTTCTCATCCTGATGATGCTGACGTCATCCGTATATCAGGGTGATATTTTTCTTTCTGCCTATCTGCATCATGATATTCGCGAAGGAGGGGGTGATATTTTCATATCACCCGGATATAGGTTTGCTCGAGCATCATGACGATGCTAATGTCAAGGAGATATCTGCCTGCTGGCTTCGTGCATTATCTAGTGGGGTGATCTTTTCAAGCATCATCATATTCTTCTATCGCCCCGATCTTATAGTGGAGCTACAGTGCAACCTGATATTTGAACGTCAGGAGGATATTTCTGAATATCCGGTTGTCTTCCGAATATCATGATGATGTTAATATGATGATGACGTCATCAGGATGTCCATCGGCCAGACTTTTGTTATAAGCTCAGCAGGAGGACATTCCTCCGAAGGATCAGGTTGTGCCGATTATCATGAAGGTTATGTTTCAAATATCATGATGACGTCAGGGTGATATTTCGAACAACAGGATATCATGCTGCTGGAGGATGATGATGATGAAGTCTATACTAGTGTCGTCAGGAGCAAAAGTGCCGACATGATATATGCTCATGACCTAGTATATAAAGTGCAAAGGAGGTTGCTGCGGGGTGCATGTGGGATAATGTTATCCTGCATTTTCGAAACATCATGATGATGAATCTCGGCGGGAAGCGGTTGCGACTGTCTGTTTGATGTTCTTCCCGAGGCCGCGGGTTGGTGCGCCATTGATGGCGATTGTTGCAGAGGTATGGGCGATGGCGTGGACGGATGTAGTACCTGATTGAAGATCTGAATCCCTAGGCGGCGGCGCAAGGCTCGAGATGTCTTCCTGTCTCCTCCCCTACCTGCTGCATTCAAGTTTGGGCGCCAATCCGGTTGTGTTTGAGCGCCATTTTCATGATACCGTGTATCTGGCGAGATTTTGGTCAACATTGTAATCAATGCTGAATACACCCTCCTGCTATATAATGCAGATGGTGTTATTCATTCAAGGTTGTTGAAAGTTGATGATTTTTGGCTCTGTAATTCAAAACCAGCTGATCTGGTTGCTCTGTACAGTTATCTTGTGAGTTTATGTATCTCCTGTTGTAGGACTTGGCATGAATCCACTGGTTTCATGGTTGATCTTATATGAGTAATGCTGTTTAGCATGTGTTGTGTTAATTCTGTCTCCAGTATTGCATGTATCCTTCTTCTGGATCTGGATGTTTGCCTATGTTTAGATTCTAGAGCATAGAATTCCTATGTTGAATGTCTGATCTTTTAACCTCTGCTCAAGGGGCAGATTAAACTATTTTCAGGTTGAACATTGGGAAGGGTATACTGCAGTAGGGATACCATAAGTAGAGATAGCTCAACACTCTATATTGGGAGATGTCTGTAAGGCAGATATCATGTTTGTCCCCCTGAAATCCAGTTCTAGCTATTTATGCTGATCATTCACAGGTGTATGTCTACCGACTCCAAGCCCTGGATAGGCACCAATCATGCTGTGTTCTTGGTTATACCCCATGTCCAGCTTTGCATCCAAATTCATATCAAAACACTTCATACTTCCACTTGTTAGTTGTAGGAGTAGGAATAGGAACCCCCCTGCATACTCTCATACTCAACCAGACATCATGTCCAAGAATGTTGCCAGCCTTGTGATCTATCATGCAGATCTTGGTCCATACATGAGAGTATTCTGCCTGTTGTTGTCAAGTTAGATTTTTCTATCTTTGAGCTAGTCAAGGTTACATCTTGAGTTATAGGGATACCCCCCTTGGTGCGGCAGAACCAGAAGTGAAGGGGAGGAGCTCACGCAACCTCCTGTATTCAGTTGGCCTGAATCTGCCTATGCATTAGAAGTGGCAAACCCTAATGCTGATTCAGAAGAAATGTCAACAGCGTCTGTGTATTCTAATGTATATATCTCTTTATTTTTGACAAGCTCTGGCTCTTATATAGAACAAATGCCAAAAAATGGTTACAATGATCCAAGGATCAGGATCCTCTCATAATAATCAACGATCCAGATGAAAAGCACATGCTTTGCCAGTTGGCAAATGTACAGCTGGCACAGAATATTCCAGCATCTTTAACTTGATTCGGTCTCCAGCTGGCAAACAGCATATTTGACAATATCCTCCTCATTTCTGGCTCATGTTGCCTCCATGCGCAACTTTGTAATGCTCAGCTTCAGCAACAGCTCTAACAGCATCATGACTTCAATGCTCAGCTTCAGCAGCAGCATCATGACTTCCTGCAAATAAACAGACAAACACTAAGTTCATCATCATGTGGATAAACAATAGGAAGTAAACATTTTGTTAAACATACCTCCCAATGTGCAGCCACATGCAATCAGGTTTTATACCTGTGGAAAATATGCACCAAATGCATAAACAGCATCAAAACAATCAGGTCAACCACCATTGACCCAAAATCAGGCAGTCGGGCTTTCAAATTTCTAATCGCTTCATGTTTTCCCGCCCATTTCCATGTGTATCGGGTTCAAATATGATCATGTATGTCAAAATATACAAGGAAATAACCGCCTTTAACAAATTATTTCAAATCCGGCCTTGCATGCTCTGTTTGTATGTTTCGGGTCATCATCATATTCGCATCGGCGTGACCACATATGATCAGGGTGACAAATTTAGGCTTGGCCGATGGCAACAGTTATACCTACGCCAAAAATCATGATGATGCCCAACTCTATGTCTTCTATCTAGCTGCAGGATATCATGAAATATGATGCTCCTCCTTTCCTAATGCTCCAATGAAAAGCACATCAGGATGTTTCACTTCTGCATATTGGGGAAAGAAAGACATCATCGTCATCATCATGATGAAGACAAATAGGAGGATTTGGAATATGATCCTACTACTGAGGAAAGGAATATGATGGTGATGTCATCGTCATATTCGGGCTGCATTAAAATGCAAAAGATGACGTCACTGTCATGTTTCGTTAAAATCAGGGGATAAATGTAATATCGGGTCACCTTAGGAAGATGATCAGGTGATGAATGTAAAATGACCCTTTTTTGGCCAAGGTAACCCACTCGAAAGATCAGGATGATGATGATGATCATCATCATATCTGCACTAGGTGATTTAAAATATGATCCTGCTGAAAGTCCAGATGACGTCATCAGGATATCCAGGGCCTTTGTTAATCTTAGAACATGACGTCATCGTCATATTCGCGAACTGGATCATGCCTTGGAAAATATCCTGCTGAAGGAGAAAGGTGATGGTGACGTCATCCTGATATTTGCTTCTTCGTTTATCAGGTCGGGATGACGTCATCAGGATATTTGCAAAAGGTTATATTTCTCGGCAGGAGGATATTACGAAATGTCGGGTAGACAAACAAGATCATGATGATCTTGACATCATGACTTAGGAATGGAATATCACCCTCCCCCTTTGAAAGATAAGGTGATCATCATGATCACGCAAAAGGAGATCAGGAGGATATTACGAAATGTGATCCTGCCTTGAAAGATCATGATGATGATGATCACCAGGACTTTGACGTGCGCATGCAAATTATGCAGATGGTGTATTTTCTAAGTAGGGTGATATTATAATATCAGCATGATATTATAATATCGGGTGATGTTAGAATATCATGATGCTCGCGATGTTTCCAAGGTCGCTTGACGGGTAAAACACATGATCACTTAAGATTGACGTCCGGATGTTGGGACTGCATGATTTTTATCGGGTGATAGACCAAGA
The DNA here is from genome assembly GCA_027924645.1 of Cunninghamia lanceolata. Classification (NCBI taxonomy): domain Eukaryota; kingdom Viridiplantae; phylum Streptophyta; class Pinopsida; order Cupressales; family Cupressaceae; genus Cunninghamia; species Cunninghamia lanceolata. The sequence goes on from BSBN01000389.1 coordinate 9,405,154, forward strand.
TCATGATGATGACCTTTCGCGATACAAAAGACCGCTCGACGGGAAAAGCTTACTATGACTTAAAGTTGACGTCCGGATGTTTCGACCTCAAGATATTATCAGGGGGCTTTTCAAATATGATGATGATGTTCTTCATACAGCAAAACTGAGTTTATAACATATGACCCTCTTCATGCGAATATCAGGTTTGACCAAAACTTTGACTGTGCATAACTCCCTCATATGGACGAATTTTCAAGTGATGTAAAAGGCAAACCTGCATGGAATTTCAAGCTCTTTTAAACCATGAGGTCATAGCAACAAAATATGAACTTTGGCAAACAGACCTCATGATGATGACCTACCTCATCCTGACCTTCATGATGATGATGCACCTGATCTATTCTTACCAAACCGCCAGAAAGCAGACAACACAAACCAGAACAAAAGTTGGGTCCCTATTTTGCCAAGTCAAAATGGAGCGTGTTGTGTAACCACACAACAGGTGGTAGCATCTAGATGGATTCATCATATGTTATGATCCCTGTGGATGGTGAAGAAGTAAAACTTGATAGGGAAAAGAAATGTCACCAAATAATAGATGGGATCAATGAGGAAGGTGATCAAGTATACTTCCTGGATGTGGCTATAGACAATTTTAAAATTGAGGGTATTAAGAATGATCAAGATAATTTAGTGGATCAAGGCCTTGAATCAATTGCTAATAAGGAAGGACTATGGTCTATGCAGTTTGATGGGGCATGCTCCAAGGAAGGCTCTGGAGTAGGAGTGGTGCTTATTTCTCCTTTAAGCAAAGAATTCAGATCTTCCTTTAGATTTTGTTTTGCGTGTACTAGCAATGTTGCAGAGTATGAAGCCTTACTTACAAGCTTAAAAATGGCCCTTAAGCATGGTGTTAAAAAGCTTAGAGTTCTGGGAAATTCTGAATTGGTAGTCTCCCAGATTAGATCCAAGTATGCCTCCAAAAATAAAAGGCTCATACAATATAGAAATGCAGTCTGGGATACTATTGAAGAATTTGATGCTTTTTCTATTGATTGGGTGGAACGGAGTAAAAATTTTATGGCTGATTTATTTGCTAATATTGCAGTCAAATATGAAGATATCACATTAGTAAGAATCTCAAAGGTGGAGATACTAACAAGACCCTTTGTTTCTGATAATATTCATCACTGGCAGATTTTCAATGATGACCAGGATCTTTAAAAATTGATGAACTACATGGATGAATACCATGCACAAGAAATTGATTTTTAGGAGTTTGTGGAGATAATAGATGGGAAACAAACTATCTTTGGAAATGAAATCATCTAGTTGAAGACTAATAGAATTTCAAGAAGACTGGTGGCTCTAGAAAGAGTTTTTGATGGGAATGACAAGCAGATTGTAAGATTTTCTCCAATGCAACAAAATGAACTCAAAGAGGTGGACCTGGGAACTGAAGCCCATCCAAAGTTGGTCTATGTAGGTAAGCACCTCAACCCTAAAATTAAGACAATGTTAATTTGTTTGCTCAAAAAAGTACAAGAAAATTTTTGCATGGTCCTATGATGATTTGAAGGCATATAGAGAAGATTTATTTCAGCATGAAATTCCATTAAAACTAGATGCAAAACCTTTCAGGCAGAAGCAAAGGCCCATAAATTCTACTTTGAGGCCAAAAATGTAGCAAGAACTAGCCAAATTAAGTGAAGGGGGGATTATCAAACCTAGTTCCTGTTAGAAAAAAGAATGGAGATATCAAAGTCTATCTTCATTTTAGAAACCTGAATATAGCATCATTAAAAGATAAGTATCCCTTACCTAATATGGAGGCCATGCTACAAAAGGTAACTTGTTATGAGCTCTTATCTATGATAGATGGTTTCTTAGTGTATAACTAAGTGATGGTTAAAGAATCTGAGCAATATAAAACTAAATTCACTACTCCATGGGGAACATACATATACATTAGGATGCCCTTTGGGTTTACTAATGTAGGAGCTACATTTCAACGAGCTATGGATGTAGCTTTTTTTGACCTCATAAACATAATAATGGTGGTATATCAAGATGACCTGACTGAATATTCAAAGAAGGAACAAGATCACTACTCTCATTTGGAAAGAATTTTTGAGAGATGCATGAAATTTGGCATTTCTTTGAACCCCAAGAAATGTGTGTTTGGGGTAATAAATGGCAAGCTCTTAGGCCATATAGTGTCTGAGGAAGAAATTATGATTGATCCAGAGAGGGTTGTCTATATTGAAAAGATCCCAGTGCCCAAAAGTATTAAGGGAATCTAGTCTTTCTTCAGGCAAGTTAATTTTTTGAGGAGATTTGTTTAAAATTTTGTAGAAACCACTAGACCGATATCCAAGATGCTGAAGAAAGGGGAGGATATTGCATGGAATGATGAACCAATGAATACTTTCAAGAATATTAAGGAAGCCATCAAAGAAGCCCTGGTGTTGAAGTCCCCTGATTTTTCCAAACCCTTCCAGTTGTTTTCTTTTGCTTCCTTCCATACTATAGCAGTTGTTTTACTACAAAAAAAATAATGAGGGTTATGAGCAACCCATTTCATTTTTTAGTAAATCTCTCTAGGATGCTAAGTTAAAATATGATATAACTAAAAAATAGGCTTATGCTCTGGTAAAGTCTGTTAAGAATTTTAGACCTTATCTGGTAGGGGCAAGTATAATTGCTTATGTCCCAACAACTACTGTCAAAGATGTCTTTACCCAGCAAGAGGTAACTAGAAGAAGATGCAGATGGATCAATACAATCCAAGAATTCAATATTGATATTTAAATTACTAAGCTAGTAAAGGGACAAGGATTAGCAAAACTGATGGCTACACCAAACTTAGAGGTTAATCAAATAAACAGTGTTGAGATTCAAGAGATAATTTTTTATTATGACATGAAGAACTCTGAGTGGTATAGAAATGTTGTTCACTACTTCCAGAATGTGTCTTGCCCTATTGGAATGACTGAAAATCAAGAAAGGACACTAAGATTATAAGCTATAAAATATGTGATCATAGAAGGTGAACTCAGGTGGAGAAATTTTGAAGGCATTCTACTCAAGTGTGTAGACAGGAGACAAGCATCAGAAGTATTAAAGGATATGCACCATGGAGTGTGTGGAGGTCATTATATGGCCAAGACAACAGCCCATAAAGTCCTAAGAGCTGGATATTGGTGGCCTACTATTTTCAAGGATGCTCACAAAATGGTTTGAAGTTGTGATGCTTGTCAAAGATTCTTAGGGAAGTTGAAATTCTTTGGAAATTTTCCCCTCACGCCCATGATAGTAGAAGCTCCCTTCCAAATATGGGGATTAGATTTCATAGGGGAAATAAGTGAGAAGTCAAGTGGGGGACATAACTGGATTTTAGATGCCATTGATTACTTCACCAAGTGGGTCAAGGCTATCCCCACCAAAAGAGTAACTAGTAAAGTTGTGACTAATTTCTTAATGAATAATGTCATGACAAGATTGGGAGTGCCTGTAAAAATAATCTCAAACAATGCAATGTGCTTCAGATCTAAAGAATTTACAAATTTCTATAGCTAGTATGGGATTTCAATTTCTTATTCTTCCCCATACCATCCTCAAGGTAATGGATAGGCTGAATCAAGCAACAAGAGCTTGATGAAGCTCATAAAAAGAATCATTGAAAAGAACAAGAAAGCTTGGGATACCAAACTAAGACTTTTTGTTTGGGCTGATAGAGTGACTATAAAAAAAGGCCATTGGACAAGCCCCATTTGACTTAGTATATGGCTTAGATGCAAGAATGCCAATAAATAACTTACTACTTGTTTTCAAGTTTATTCAAGAGCATGATGATGACATTTCTGATGCAATGCAAAATAGAATCAGTCAGGTGACTCTGATAGATGAAACATGAAGGCTAGCTCAACTGAGAAACATCAATTGTAGCAGCAGGTGAAAAATTTGCATAATAAAAAAACATCTGAAAGGAACTTTCAGATAGGGGAAATGGTATTACTATGGAATGTCAGGTCTCAAGATAAAGGGAAACATGGAAAATTTGACACCCTATGGCTTGGACCATATTTGATCAGTAATACTCACAAAGAAGACTCCTATTTCTTACAAAATCTGGTTGGAGAATTACTTGAACTGCTAATGCATGGACAGTTCTTGAAATCATACTTTTCATAAGGTATGAGTGTTTTCCATGCATATTGTATTTTAGTTTTAAAGTAGTTCCCTGCTTTAGTTTTTGTCCCTTGGTTTGTTTTCTTTTTCTTTTTATGTTGTGGTCTGCTTCTCCAGAGTTCTATGATCTTGTTCTGTTCAAGCTAAATAGGCATCCCCAACTAGAGCCACTAATGGAACCTTGTAAAATTTTCCAAGTTCTTGCATTTCCTATTCTATCCATCACTATCATGTTAGAAAGGTCTCTAGCCTAGGGTTTTTGCATAATGAAAATACTCTGAGTAATACCCTTTAACCCTAAACCCTAGTGTCATTTCAGTATGGGTAATGAAAATCACTTTTGTTATATTTGTAGGTTGATTGCTTATCATCCATTGCTCAAATTCTTAAGTTGCCTCCTTATGTTCTCAGATACATTGTTTACTGGCCCCTTCTTCTAGTTTACCACCTCCAGCCCATGCCTAATATTTCCCAAAGGTGTCAAATTATTTTTACATATTAACCCTTTAGTAGTCCTATGGTCCCTTATTTCCTAGTAGATGAAGATTGTTTTAAAAGATGTATGCCAAGGGTTGGGTCCCACTAACTCTCTTGACAAGTAGAACATGTTGATTCATTTCTACCACACTACTTATGTTAAAAATTTGATAAAACAATTATCCACGGAACTACAGATGGTTGCCATCTGGCAAGAATTCTTTCATCGACTACAACAAGAAGAAGTGGTGGGTCCTAACTGCTATGTGGATACTCTTCAATGGCCTCCGCCTGCCAAGATTCACCAAGAGGTCCCACCAAGCATCCGCAGAAAGGTAGAAAACTGACATATGGCATCCATGTTATAAATTTAAGTCTAGGTGGAGAAAGGCATGAGCTAAATTAAGTGTGCTTATGTCTTTCCATCATTCCACTGGGCCATTAATTTGTGTGTCTTGTCAAATTGTGAAATGACAGAAAGTTGCCAAGTGGAAAGAATGACATAATTTTGATGGTGTGTCCTTTCTGGTAATTATCAAGGAATAATGAGAAGGAGCCTCCTGATTGGCCTAATAAACATTTCTTGACATGTCAAGTAGGGTCAAATCTTTGAGATCAATCATGGTTGTCCAGTCTCTGCTAGTGCTACATTATCTGATGGCTAATATTCAAATCTTGGAAAAAGAAATGATTCTACATATCTAGTTGGTTCAAGATGGAGTGATGGTGAACATGATTCATTCCAGCCCCATTGTTAAATTTCCTTAGACTTGCAATAAGGACACCTGTTTTAGACATTAAGCACAATTAGGGAGACTTCTTCCTCCATGCAGAGGGCACAATTTTAAGAGTCTATGGTACCCTTGTTGGTCCTCATATCTTACCTAAGTATGTGCCATTAAGGATTGGTTTCTTGGAGGTCATTTGGCAGTTGGCTGAGTCAAAAAGAATTCATCTGGTAAGACAAAAGAAGGGATCTTTCTTCCCTTACCTGACATCTTTTTCTAATTTCAGAATGAACATGGAAGGATTTGTTAAGCTAAATGACAAATTACTTTTTTTTAAGATGAAGCAAGAGCATGTCAGATTCTTTGACCCTGAAGGTTGCATAAAAAACATCAAATGGGGTATCAACAGGTCTTATGTTGCCCATCAAGTATTTTTCCCTAAGGATGTTATCAAGAATTCTACTATTGATGAGGAAGTTAAGGTGAAAAGAGTGATGTGGTCTATGTTCATGAAATATGATGAAGCAATGAGAAAGAAGAAACCTTCTTACAAGCAAATTTTCCTAAATGTTGTTGACCCCATCATTAGGATAAAAAACATTTTATCACATATTGATGAATTAGTTGACATACAGGATGACAAGTTTGTTGAGCCCACTCAAGAAGAAAGGCCCTCATGCCTACCCCCTGCTAGAAATCAAGTGAGATATACTTTCAAGAGAAAAGACAAAAAGAAGAAGTCAAAGAACAAGCTCCACAGGCCCCTCCACAAACTCATTTAACTTTGTCTCTTTTACCAGTTCCACAAGTATCTCCTCCTCCCATGCCATTGATTGAATTGGATTCTCCTCATAGGGAGTCATCTCCAAAGAGGAGGAAATTTGAACAAGTCCCCTTAGTTGATTATCCAGATGATGAAGAAGAGATGGAAATAACTAAGGAGGAAGTACAGCATGAGATGTCATCCCCTAGTAGAAGTGAGCCTAAGGAGTTGCTTTTGAATAGGATCACTGACATTGCCATTCAGGGAAAGGATATTTCAGATGACATAAGAGCTGTAGCTTATAAAAATTTCATAAGTGATGATGATTTTGTTAATTCTAAAGAATTTTCTGAGTTCTTGTGGAAGAGTAGGAGTGAGTATGAAAAAAGATTAGAGGAAGAAATGTCTCAATTTGCTCAAGAGGCTTGTGAACAAGTATCCATCAGGATACTTACACGGATGAAGGAGGAGGTTAAGGATATCACTCCAGAAAAAAGGTAGAAAGATGATCAAAGATAGTGGAATCTTATTACTCCCTAAGTGGGATAAAGCTTCTGCTATTGTTTTGGATACTATATGAAGGCAAGATCAGGAGGTTTTCTCAACAGAGGAAGAGGTCAAGGCTGCATTAATAGGAGCTGGGTGTAATCCAAAATGGGAAACCTTATCTATCTGGGCTTTGGCCCCTAATAATGATAAACCTTTGGTTGCAGAACCTGATAGAAATTTGAAAGGTGGCTTGATAATTAAAAGAGTATCGGATACCTCTACTCCAGAAGCATCGATGTTGGTAGTGGAAGTTACAAGGTTTAGTAAGGCAGCAACTGATGCCCTTCAGAAGAAATATGATGAATTAGAAGAAGAGCATATGCATGTACTGCATGAATATAATAAGTTAAAGGAGAGGAAAATCTAGTAGCAACAACAAGCCTCAATAGCAGCTTCACCACATATAGCTCTAGTAATAAAAGATTCAAATCTTCTCTTTTCTTTCTTGCTCATCAAAATCTATACTTAAAAGAGAAAATGAAGAATTAAGGCAACAAATCAATTCTTTTGAAGAAATTTTTACAATTTCTATTGATAGTCAGTAGAAGGATAATTGGTTTATTGTTTCAAGTATTTTAGAACTATTAATGGATAAGATTTTAGATAAGTTAGTTAATATCCACAAGTGCTACTCTGACTTATCAGAAGTCATTAAGAGAATAGCTGAAGATAAAGAGCAGACAATGCCTTTGTTCAATAAATGGACCCCAAGGATTGCTTCTTTATTAGGTATTTACAAAGGATCAAATCATGAAACTAATGCTCCCAAAGAAATCAAACAAATCTAGAAGGAAGCAAAAGAAGTAGGGGAGTCATAGGCATTTATAAATCGTCTCAAGGAGAAGGCATTGAGATTGGTTCAGAATTTTAACAGTGAAGAAATTAGAGTGATCCCTACAATCAAGATGGATAATGGTGATATTAAGCCTTTCCAAGCTTGGATCCTTCGATTCAGTAATATCATTCCAATTATTTGTTTCTTTATCTGTCAAGATGATAAGGTTGGCATTCCCCTATTTAGAAGAAGTATCAGCAAACTATGGAATTCCTATCAACTTGTAGTAAATTTTACAAGGGAAGCTGAATCAACTATAGCCAAGTACAACAACAAGTATGCATCTTGTGTGAATAATCTCATCACCTTTCAATGGCCAACAAAGGAGTAATATTAGGCCTGGGATAAAAAATATAATAACTTTCCTGGCATTTGAAGTTTTGAGTATTGTGAAAATTCATGAAATTGAATATTACTGTTTATTCCTTTCTCAATTTCAGAATATACTTCTACAAGTCTTCTCTTGTTAAGTAAGGGGACATTCTTATTTCCAAATCTTGAGGATGTTTGTCCCATAGTGGTTTCCTTTTGTCTTCTTGTGAACCATCAATTTTTTTAAAAGGGAGGGAATCAAAATGCAGATAGTGGACAAAGGTCAGTAGAGTTTGTTACAACTTTTAATACACATTTCCCAAGAACAACTCATTTTGTGGCCACGCATGTAACAACTTCAACTTCTATGAAAATATTTGATCATAATCAGTTATCTTTGTTTCTAATTGATGTAATTTTGTCAAATGAAAAATTGACATTTATCTCTAGGTCTGAGGTTTGTTTTTTTCCCTTGTTTCTATAAAAGGGAATTTAGGACCTATTGACAAGGATATTGGAGAATTTTTTGTAACACAGTACATAGTCATAATAGGGAATTTTCTACTCCTGGGTATTTTTCAAGAATAGATTCATTTGTACTTGCAGTTATAAGTGTAAACTGTATTAGCTCATCATTTTAAATATATTGTAAAATTTTGAACTACATTGTCTCCTACAGTTGTATATTTTGCTATATTTCTAAATAATAAATTGATCAAGTATTAATCTTATTCATTTTCATAGTCTTTCCTGTGCAAGGATATCTTTTCTAAATGGCTTTTGTTCAAAGAGAAAATTTAATGCTTTAAGGAAGATATCGAATATAGTAAATGTATGTAGGGATTAGCAAGTATAATTAGTTTTGGATTGATTTCAAGGTGAAACGGTGTAATGCATCATTGCAGTATTCTTATATGAGTTGGGAATGCATTATTATGCTAAGTTTCATTTATATTTGTTTTGACTCTATGACCTCATATTTATGAAATGATCTCTTAGGATTCTTGTCCTCCATCAATCTCCCTAATCATCTATAAAATCAAAGAATAGTTTCATTTCTGTATTCATGTTAATGGTAAGTTTACTTACATGTTTTTTTGCAAAGAATTGTGTGAAATCTTAAGAATCTATCGCATTACTTTACTATTTCAATAATTCTTTAAGCAATATAAGAAGAAAATATCTATTTAGAATAGTGTTTTGAGCAAGTATTTAGAAAACCCATTCAATAAACATTGTTCAATAAAGGGAACACCCTCCTTGGTCTGGCAGAGCCTAAAGTGTAGAGGAAAAGGATTGAAAACCCCTTTCTTGTTTGTTGGCCAATCCCACGAGACAAATCAGCTATTATAAATGGCTACTTTATAGATCTATTTTTCTTGAGATTGGGCTGGGAATTTAAAACAACCAACAGTTGTGTTTCAATGTTTTTTCATAAGTTTAACCATGGAAGGGTTGCTTTAAATTTTTCACTTACTTGAGTTATTAGTCGACCATTTGCACCATAAATCTTTCTCCCACTATCGATTGCATCTTGGTCAATTCTAAATACACTTTCTAAAGCTTCCTCATAAGACCAATATGGTAGTTTTTGTACTTCCTCTATCATATCCTTGTTAAGTGCATGAAAGAATAGGTCACACAATTCTTTTTGGTCCATGTTTGGGGCACTTATTGATGAGTATAACACCTATCTCCATCATGTGATAAAATGTGCTACCGATTCAATTATGTCTTATTTCATGGTCAAGAATTCATGTATTCCTATCTTGATTAACTTGTTCATGTTGAAATATATAACCAACTCTCCTATGAGTTGATGAAAGGAGTGAATTGAGCCTCAGGTAAGAAATAATACTAGTCCAAGGCAATCCCTTCAAGCGATTTAGGGAAAGTTCTTGCTATGACTCCATCCTAAGGAAGGACTTCTCTTATGGCCATAGTGTATGCTTTGATGTGTGAATTCAAGTCTCCCTCCCCTTCGAATTTTGGTAGATCTAGGAGAGATGAAGATAGAAACACATTGTGTATGTTATGATCTAGGGGCTAACTAGATATCAAGGTAAGTCCTTGAATAAACTTATTTGAGATGTTGGTGTTGAAAGCATGATCCTTGAAAATGAGATTTGTTAATTAGGCCCATGATATCCAAGCACATTTGTGTATGTCAATTGAACTTGTTGATAACCTTAAGGAGCTTGAAAGTTGTGGGTTGGATAGGCTCTACTTAATTGTAGAAGTTGTTGTATCATGTTGTTACTTTCATTGTGTCAGTAAAAGTTCAAGTAAGGGGGGTTTTGGGTTGCTCTCTAGTCTTGTTCAACCCTAACATTATGTGAGTTCACTTGTATTTTGTTTCTTTGGTCATTTTTGTCTTAACGAGGTTGTTCCACTTATATAGCCTCTAATGTCCTGATCTATTCGACCAAAGTGGCTATGAGGTCAACAAGGGTTACAACTCTTGTTCTCTGAGCTTCTCTAGTTTGTTGTCAACTTTCATGGTTTACTCCACTAATGTGTTCTCCTAAGGCATTTTCTAGTTTCTCATCTCAATATGTGATATGTAAGGTCTATCAGGCCTCTCTAGCCTCTTCCAAGTGTTTTTCTAAATGTTTCACTTCATTTTCTAATTGCGTTGTTGTTCCTACGTAGTTTGTTGAAGGTTGATCTATGTGGTGGATTTCCATTCCAAAAATCACTCAACATGCTCTACCTTGGTTAGAGTGAGTCATTTGAACCATTACTTCTTGTTTCTAAGTGGGATTGTCAAATATAAAAGAACAACAAGTTTCTTGCCTATCCTTCTTGTAATTTGAAACTTCATAGTTAAAGTAACTTGTGATAGGTGCCAATGGATCAAGTGGCACATACCATCAAATAAGGGAATTTCAAGTTCTCTTTAGGGGATATTCCTTAGGTTTCCTTCTAATTTCATCATATTTAGGGGTGTCATAGACACTAAAGAATAAATGGAATGTAGAGCAAGGAGGATGAAAATGATGAGTGATGAAAAAGAGAATGAAAAATGGACATAAAAGTGTTGATGGAAATGTGGGAATGGAAAAATATCACCTAAGAAGGATTTTCCCTTCATGTTGGGTTCACCAAAATAAGTGTTGTTTAGAATGTGACTTAGACCATTTGTGAGAAGTCAAACTCCAACGCAACACATGAACTATCTCTTTGCTAAGGGCAACCTCCTAGTCATTCCTGCTCTTGTGGAAAAAGCCAATCAAGAGGAGATGGAACTAGGGGGCTGTTATATTCTTGAGGGAGTAGAATGCCTTGGATGGCAATTGGGTTGTTTTCTCAATGTGTGTGTTGATAGTTGTTTTAATGAAAATGTTTGATTCCAGTTGTTGTGATAATAGTATGACCCAAAGGGTCACTTGTCCTAAGTCTCCTAACTCTAGCACAAAGTTTGTTCTATTCATTTATGATATAGAGACACTCCTGTTTCCTTTCCTCATTTTGGATTATCTATTGAATTAGTTCATGTTGGTCAATGATGCATTAGCGATGTTCTTGTTCTTCAATGGTTTGTTCTACATTTTGTTGGTTGTGAATTGAATGGGGAAAGTTCTCCCCAATCTCATCAAGGATGAATCTTATCCAATCGTCCATGATATCTAGGCACATTGAATGCTTGGAAAGAGGGGGAAATTTTATGTTAACTTTGTTGAAAATGTTGACTATTAACCTCATGATAGTATTGAGGGTTTCTCTTTGCCTAAATGTTTTATTTTGTTTTTATTTCATGCGTTGACCTCATGATGAAATTAAGGGTTTGATCACTTGTTTTATTTTTTATGTTTTCCTAATGTTTTTGTTCTTTTTTATGGATGCAAGGTATATGAAATGCATACAACTTTTAGTTCCCTTTCTCCAAATTTTAATGTGATCTAATTATCCAGGAATTAAAAATGGATGCAATCTAAACTATTTTTTTGTTGTTTTGTGGAATGATTTTTGATTCTAATTTATTGAATTTGAAATAACAACTAATCTATGAACAATGGAAATAAAATTTAACCTAGGAATGCAAATAAAATCTAAGCTAAGAAATTAAAAACATATGTAATCTAATGCAATAAGTAAAGAAAGTCCTATCAAGAGGAAAGAAAACAAATTATTCATTTCCTCGAGAGCAAGGATATATTATAATTACTAATAAAAACATGAAAGGAACCTAGTATGAATTGGGCATCAGGGCTTGGCAAGTCCTCATAAGTCCTTCATGGAAACCCTCTCTTCCTATGTAGCAACAAGGTCCTCCTCTTGGCAACAAAGATGAAGATGGGAGTAATTGAATTGAATTAAGCTTTGAAGCTAAAAAAATTGGCAAAAGGGGATGATTGATATGATCATTTGAATGCTAAGAAGCATAATGGGCTTGAGAAATTAAGCCAACAATAACATCAAAAGGCATGTGAAGTCCTACATAAGCATGAGAATGCTATGGGGACAACTATATGCAAAGCAAAACAAGAGAAAAGATGCAATATTAAATTTGCCTTCCCAAATTCATAGAGGAGGAGAATATTTATAGGTTTAAAATCAACACCAAAGGTAGTGGTGATTGAGGAGTTAACAAATTTGATTGGGGAGTGATCTAGCTCTGATCAAGAGTGAACAATGGTTGGAGAGTAGGTCATAGAAGAAGAAATGGAGATAACACATGACTGATTGGGAGATAACAAAGATTTATTGGTAGATGAGATTGGATTGATTGAGAGTAATGAATTAGTCAATGGGAGATTGAAATTAGTTATCATGAAGAATCCCACAATTTAGACTCAAATTGGAGCAAATTTCCAGGACTAGAACAAGAAGAAAACATGCATATCAAAAGATGACTAGGTTGCCCCTATCAAGAAGTTGGTCACCCCTTTAGCAAGACAATTCATCCTTAGAGACCACACTTAAAATGTAGGGTCACCCTTGAAGACCTTGAATACATAAAGGGCAACCCATAGGGGGAGGTTTGCATAGGTGGTTTCAAGGCTAGAAAATGGTCTACAAGGGATGAAATGGTCTTGGGACCTTGAAACAATTCATAGTACATTTGCAAAGTGGGATTCCCCTTTACTAGAGTAGGTTGCCCTTGGAGATCACACTTCAGTGGAAGGATCACCTAGTGAGACCATGAAGACATAAGGGGTGACCTAGAATAAAAGACTTGAAGAAGCAAATTGAGGTACAAAAAGCTTGGGAAGGTTAATTAGATGACTCTAGAAGGATGAAATGATGGAAAAGACCCCAAAGAAAGTGAATTTCCCCTCTTTTGAAGTGGATTGCTATAAAGTGATAGAAATGATTTCTTTAACATGGGTTAGGTGACTAGGAAGATATTTTGTAGGACCTTAGAAGGTTAGTTTAGAGATTGGAGAAACACAAACAAAATGAAAAACCAATGAAAATGTGTCACCGAGAGAGAAGTTGCTAAGAGGTTGTATATATTTCATGCTTACATGTACATGATTAGGACTATATCTTATCCTTAGACTACCATGTAGGCCTATGCATATTTTTCATACTTACAAGTTTAAGAGGAGGATGTGGTAGTATGACATTATGAATGTTGTAGTTAAGAGGATCCTTTAAATACTTGATGTATGTTCCTAAAAGGGGTTATGTGTAGATGTCTTTATTTCTCCAAACATTGGCCCTATAGGTGGAACTTGTTGTGCTTGTTGTACTTGAAAGGTTATGCTAGATTGTTGATATTTGGAGAGAGTTGGATAACTAAATGGTGTCATGTTTATGTTTTAAAAATTGGGTGGGATTTTTTTTAGTTAATTCTGCATCATAGGAATCCCACTTGTTTGATTAAAATTTGTCATGTTGGATGATGAGGGCAAGGGAGATATGAATACTTTATTACTTGTGTTGTGGGAATGGAAGTTTAGCTAATGGCAATTTTGGGTTGCCCTTGGCTTGATTTGATTTTTAGAGAAAAAATATTTTTGTGTACCCTAGTTCTTTCCTCAATTCTATTTTAGTGAGGTTGTCTAGCACCTCTAGCCTTAAGCATCCCAATCTGTTGGACCAAGGTTGCTATAAGTTCTATGGAGTGGCTTCCTCTATTCTTTGATTTTTTCCACCATGTGGTGGAGTATTTTGTATCAAGATTTTAGTGGCCTCATTTGTTCTTTCTAACAACACTTGATATGTCATAGATCTTTCATTTTGATGTGTTATGTGGAGGGCTTCTCATGCCTCCTAAGCTTCTTGTAATTTCTTTTCTAGACAGCCTACTTCATTGTCCATTTGGTTGTCTATTTCTCTATAAGTTTGGATGGGATGGTCATGTTGGTGAATTTTGGACCAAATTTTCACTTGGCATGCTTTGATTTGGTTGGGATGAATTATTTGTCTTTGTATGTTGGCTTGTTAAAAACCAAGAATTTGTGGAGCTTTTTTTGGATGCCCTCTAAATCTAAGTCCTCAAGGTCAACTTGATTTGAGACTAGAGCTATTAGATCAAAAGGTGTGATAGTTTCATTAGAGGGGAAGTTCCTCTGATCTCTCTATGATTTTATCCTAGTTTGGTGGTGTAGGAAACACCACAGAATAAATTAAATGAACATGGAAGTGAAACAGAAAGATGAAAGTGGAATGGAAGAAATCTGAAGAAATGTGAAAGAGCCCATCCCAAAAGGATTTGTTGTTTACACCAAGTTCACAAAAATATGTCATAACTAAAACATGACTCAAACACAATGAAGGTGAGTTAGACTCTAGATAGCACATGCATTGCACTCTTGCTAAAGGTGTCGGTTGAATCACTCCTACCTTGATAGGGGTGAATATGACCGATTACTCTCTTCATGTGGAAGAAGAGTGTGGTGAGTGATAGTGAAGTTGTTGTTTGTTTGAATGTTGAATTGTTATGTTTCATGATGAAACTAAGGGTTTCTTAGATGTTTGAAATGTTTAAAAGTTGAAGAGTTTGAATATATAAATATTTTTTGTATGCCTCATAATGAGATTGAGAGCTTGAAAGTTGTGGATTTCTTGAATGTTGAAAATGAATTTCTAAATGCAATTAAATTTAAATGAGTGCATGTACTCTTTGGTTCTTTTTCTAATTTTTTATAATGATCTAATTACTATTGAAGACAAGAAAAGATTAAAGGTAAATAGAATATAAGATAAATCAATACACACACAATATCTTCACCTAAAACCCTTATTTCTTCTCCAATAGAGCGACAATGGAGTGCACCCTAGCTCCACTATATATGCTCTTGATATTGATTTGATATGTTGATTTCTCACTCTAGCAGTAAAACTTTACTTGAAACCTCGTAATATTATGAAAATGGCTTGGTTGATGTTTTATAATTTAAAGATACATGGATAATAGGATGAATAGCTAGGATTAAGAGGTGTAATGGATGGTTGGGATTTGATGAGACAACATTAGGGCAAGGATGGAGGCTTCTAGGGCATATATTTATGTGAATGGTTGAGAAGTAAAGCTAGTTTAACTTTTGTGCAAGTATCCAGGTTCAACGAATCTGGCTAACTAACTTACGCTAGACATGTTACTCTCAATAATAAATTAAATAATAAAATTATTTATCTAACTATAGGAGAAGGATGATGTGGGAGG
This sequence comes from Cunninghamia lanceolata, assembly GCA_027924645.1. Classification (NCBI taxonomy): domain Eukaryota; kingdom Viridiplantae; phylum Streptophyta; class Pinopsida; order Cupressales; family Cupressaceae; genus Cunninghamia; species Cunninghamia lanceolata. The sequence continues at coordinate 9,420,609 of BSBN01000389.1, forward strand.
ATAAATTAATTAAATAAATAAGATTTAATTAATTAATTTTACTAGAAGGAAAAAGGGATTAAATTAAACAAATAAATATAATTTATTTAATTAGTTTGGGAATGGAGGAAAATGATTTAAATTAATTAAATAAAGATAATTTATTTAATTAATTTTGAAAATGGGATAATCCTGATTAATTAAATAAAATAATTTAATTAATCAAGGGGCAATGCTAAAGGGAAGTCCTAGAATGAAAGTGTCACAAGGTGATGTTAGAAGGGCATGGTCAATTTCAGGTGTCTACATTTTTCCCCTCTGAGATTATGTTGTGACTAAAATAAGTAACATCATTTCAAAGAATATAAGGTATGGATAAATGGAAATGGATGTATGGTTGAGGGATATGGGATACCCCTTTTAGAGGATAGGCAGGTTAGAAGAACATGGGTATGCTCTCAAAATGGATGAAACAGATTAGTTAAGGAGATGGAGGAAAGATAAGGAATGGATGAAATTGATGAATGATATGTTATGTTGCACTGGGTGAGAAACCATATAGTTTGATATAGCACTAGAAATTATGCACCAAGGTATAAATACTAGGGTGATTATGGGTCTCATGCATAAAGGAATGACTTAAAAAGATAAAGGTCACAAGAAAACATATGTCGTTGGGCACCATGATGTCATTGTGATAGTATGCTACCAAGACTAATGCAAATTCAAGATAAAATGATAACACACACAAGTAAGAAAGAAAGCATGCACAAATGATAAAAATATAAACAAGATTGTTGCCCCTATCAATCTGAAAACTAATGATTGATGGATTGATAAGGATAGTGTTGTTGGTCATAGAACAACACCAAGATTCATTGATTGATAAGGATGGGTCTCTATACTTAAGATACGATTATGTTCTTAAGAAAGATTTGATTGGGTTTGATTTCTATACTTAATATAGGCTTACATTCTTAATCAATTATTGATTGATTGGATTGATGATGATGATGTTGATCAGGTTTGCAGCAAGGCTTGGAACAAAACTAAGGTATGCTTTTGGATGATTGGCTAGATTGCATGGCTAAATTGGAATGTATTAAGGATGACTTGCACTTGAACTTATTGCTTGGATTTTTTGATAATATGTGTGCTTTGGATGATATTTTGATAGCCTTTTTGCTTGATACCAATGACAAGGGAAAACCAAGTCTAAGGACAAATATGAAGGTAGGATTGGATGGAAGGATAAAAGGATTGGAAATAGTGGATCAGATGGATGGGGGATACATGGTGGATGGATGGAGGGGTTCAGGATGTGATCTCCAAGAACTATGTCACATAGGAATAACATGCCCCACTCTAAGTATTATACTCAAGACTTTGTGTGACAATGCTTGTAATGATAAGGGTGATAGGATTGGTTGTAAGAGACTAGATATATCAAGAAATGTCCAAAGAATTTTTCAACATTCTACCCCTGTTCTTATCAAGATCAAAGTAGGAGGAGAGGATGGGGTGATGCAATGGGATATCTATACAAATAGAATGGATGGGGATGGTAGGATGGAGGGCAATGATAGGATGGGATAGATGAGAAAACTTTCCCCCAAGTGTAAGGTACATAGACAACCGATCTTCACATGATGCCTATAAATGGGTTTTCATCATGGTACTTATCCAAGGTGCCATGAAATGGTTTTCACCATTGGACAAATGATTTCTATTTATTGTTTTAGTACTTTCTTTTTTATTTTTCTAGATATTGATATGGGACAGGTGGATGGAGGGATTTGGAGAGAGTGGATACTCAAGCATCTGTTTCCATAGCAAGGTGATAGTGTCCCATTTTGGATAGGTGTCACACATGGACCATGTTAAGTAATATTGCATGCATGTATTTTGGTAGGTGTGGGGGAAGATGGAATGGATGGATGAAGGATGGATAGATGGATGGAGATGGATGGATAAATGGATGAATAGATAGATCTAGGAGGATTATGTGAAAGCATGGACCATAAGAATGTGATGGGGGATATATGCGGGATAGGGAATATATGATGGGGGTATGTGTGCATGAGGGAATGCCATGGGGTGGAGGGGAACCAAGACCAATGGTTGCACACATTGTAATGGATTTTGAAGCTTATATTTGTGAGGGAGGTGGGAGCAATGGGGATTTTTTATTATGAGATTAAGATGGGGGATTTTGGGGTTTTCGATTTGGGGATTTAGGGACCCAAATGGACTTAGGATTTTTGATTGGGTACAAGACTGTTGGGATTTGAGATTTTTGATAGAGTAGGAAGAATTCTCCATTTGGATTGATTATTTTTTTCTTGGGGACCCACACCATTTTTTTTTTGCTTGTGGGGGTGTGGGCATTTGTATCCTTTTGGATTTTTTATTTAGCTTGGTGTATCAATGCCCAATGGCATGATAATCTTGAGGATTTTGTGGAGTTTACTCTTTATGTAGGGATACATCCAAATTTTTATTTTTGAATCCCATGGGTTTTGTGGTACCTTCATGTTTACGAAATGTGTGCATTCATTGACCATGATTAGGAATTTTAGGGGATTTAAGGGAGTGGGATGTGTGGATGGAGGGATCAGGGGATTTGAGAATAGGAATATTGGGAGTTGGGAGGAGTGGAGGAAGAGATGATTTAGGGATGAGAGGACATTTTGGTTGATGGATGAAATAATATGGAGGATGGGGATGGTGGCATATGATTTGGAGGTGCAATGTGCGGCACCTAGCTTGGGATTGGAAGAAGATGCCTTATGAGGTGTGCAGGTGGTACCAACATGTTTGGATTGTTTTCCTTGGGATATATAGACAAGACCATGTGATCATGGATGGATTTTGACATGGATGGGCTCCAATATTCCTTGTTTGTGAAGGCCTATGCATTTACATTGGTAGGTCATGTTTTGGAGCATGAGTGTACAATGGGATGTTTGTTATTTTGGAAACAATATGTAAGTCCATTATTAGATAGGGAAGGAAGGGTGGTGGATAGAAGTTGTTCCTCTCTAATGAGATAACCACCATGGATGAAGGTGTTGGGTTTAAGGGAATAGGATGATGGATTTGGGATAGAGTCCATAGGGGATGGTGAAGGATCAATAGGAGAAAATGAGGGATCAATAGGAGATAGTGTGGGATCAGGAAAAGGATGAGTTAGGGTGCTTGGATCTTGATTAACACTATGCTTACTAAGATGTGGCATGATATGATCTAAGTTATTTGTGTTGATTGTCTATGTTTTCATGGGGGCCAAGTGTCTCATCATGGGAAGCGGATGTTGTTGGATGGTGGATAGGAGTAATGTGGATTTGTTGATCATGGATGATAGTGGGATCATGGATGGTAAGAGTGTTTTTCTCTTGATCATGGATGGTGGTGGCTTGAGTAGCTTAGATAAGTTGGTCTTGAGAATCCTAGATAGTTGGATAATGATTAGCATGAATAGTTTGATCTTGACTTGACTGGGTGCAAGGTTGATTGTTCTTTGGATTTGATTCTTGACATAGCTCTTGGGTTTGCATGGATGGTGCAATGGGAGAGGAGTGTTTAGTTTCTCTTGTGATTTGAATAGGCTCCTCTAATGAGGTGGATGGAGGAATGGAAGATTTTTTGGTAGATGTTTGGATAGAATGGAGGATGTGGCTTTTGTTGGTGTGAGGTCAATGACAACCTTGTCAATGATACATTTGGATGGTGTTTGGGAAGTGGGGTGGCATAATTCGAGAACTTTGTTTTTGTATTTTCATTCAAAGTGTCCTTGGAGCTCATCTAAGAGAGTGGATGTAGATGTAGTATGAGGATTTGATGGTGGATGATATGGTGGATTGGATTGAGGAGATGGTAAATGATGGGATGGTGGATTTGGTTGATATGGGGAGGATGAATTTGGATAAGAGAAACTAGGAGATGGGGAAATTGCATTTAAAAATGGTTGTTGGGACATGGATGGAGGTGAATATATAGATAGGGGATGAATTGGATTTCCCTTGTCAAGAGTACCATAGGAATGACCATAAGGTTTACAATTAGGTAAAAGAGTGTAGCTTGTGCTAACCAATGCTTGGTCATAAGAGGCTTGCATGTTCATGTATGTATTCATGACTTGATGACTTGGATTTTGGATGGACTTTTGGGATGGTGATGTTGATGTGATAGGGTCATGAGAAAAAGATTGACAGTCTCCAATGTTAAGATTTGCTAAGGAAATATAACTAATGATATTTCTATATTTTGCCTTAGCGAGAGGATCTAATCCTTCATACATACATTTAATTTCTTGTATTTGTGTATAAGGATCCATATTGTTCTTCTTTTAGGATGTGGGGGATGATATAGGATGATGGGTGATTGGGGATCAAATGTCAAGACCTTAAAATGATTTGGTTTTATGAGGGATGATTCTCTATACTTAAGATAGACCATTCTTAAGTAAGAGTTGATTGGATTTGCTGTATACTGAAGATAGGCAAAGTTCTCAAGGAGAAATTGACGGTATTTGATAACTATACTTAAGATAGACTAATGTTCTTAAGCAAGTTCAAATTGAGTATGATAGGATCAACTTAAGGTCTTAATTTTTTATTTGAATATTGAGTTTGAAATGGTTGATAGTGGATTAGTTCTAGGATCCTTGGGTAAAGGATTTTGATGATGACTTGGATGGATTCATGATTAGGTTTTGGATTAAATTTGGTGGGGTATGAAGGAGGTTAAGTCCTTAACCAAATTTTGATTTTCAAAGGATGATTATTGATTAAGGATTGAGGATTTGGATGCTTGATTAAAATGGATAGATGGATAATGGGTGATTGATTTTGGATGAGTGATAAATGGATTAGATTAGGATTTGGGTTGAAATGGGATTAGGTGGATCAAGGGATTGGACAAAGATGATGATGAAGGATTGGATTAAGCTCAGTAATTGGATTATGATGTGGATTAAGGATGATAATGGATAGATGATAATTAGGATAAGGTCTAGATAATGGAATTGGATTAGCATAATGGATTATGACGTGGATTATGGATGATAATAGATGGAGGATGATATACTAAGGATTGGATTAAGCTCAAATATAGTAATATGATTAGGAAGTGGATTAGGTGGATAGAAGGGATTAAGATTAGGACCTTGATTGGATTTGGATAACTTGATTAGGGTTACGGTCCTAAATGATGGATTACGATTGGATTGGTGTGGATAGGATGATAAGGATGATTAGTATGAGGTGGATAAGAGAGATGATTAGAATATGAGATGGATAAGAGGGATGGTTAGGATAATTTTGTTGAAAAGTGCAATATAACTGAGAGGGTGGGGAGTGAATCAGTTGTAACCAATATTTCAAAACCATTTACACATCAACCAATTAACACTGAATTGTATCTTAACCATGAAATCATGAAAATAAAAACTTAAACACATTCACACAGGAGACACCAATTTTTTACATAGAAAACCCCATAGGGAAAAAACCATGGTGAGTGTTAGCTCACAATATAATATGTTATAATAATACCAAAAATCAGAGGTTCACTACCTTAGGGCTCACTACCCAAAATACTCACTCTAAATGAAGAGGCTTACTGCTAATGGGGTGGCTCACTGCCAGTGGGTGGCTCAATATCAAATTGGTGAATTGATATAGTAGCATCTACATTATGCCAAGGTTCAATTCCACTGAAGCACAATAGGTATCCTTTGCTTTGCTCTACTTTTCTACTTCACACTTTTCTCTTCATTTTTGTACCTTGATCCTAATTCATGACTTCATTACAAGTATTGATACAATTCATCAACCTTAGAAAGATCATTAAGGTCAACAATACAATCATCAACCATTGGAACAATCTCCAAGGTCGACAAACATACATACATTAGAATAGGTCTAGACCTAAACAAATTTGTGGAGAAAAGGAATGAATGCAAATCACATAACTCCTTAGATAGGACTCAAATGTAATCTTCTATGTCACAACACACTTCCATAATCTCCAAAGCATAACTGCAAGTAGTGAGAATAACCGAGTCAGCTAGAACTAGTGTTAACACTAAGATGTTTGAGAACACACTTCATGCATGATCCAGATTACACTTTGCAGACCAATCAAAAGGTAGGAACACAATCTAGATACTCCCACAAGCATGTTACAATCACCAAGAACATCTGCATAACTTCTAAACACTTTATCCATAAGATTCTTCAAACTAGAGCACTTGAACATTACTGTCGGCCACTATCATAAAGGAAAGATCACTTGCGGAGCACCAAATCATGAACCATTTGAACTGAAGGCATATATCATCATCACAAACTTAATTCTAGAACCACAAATGGTAATATTTCAATGCAGAGGAATGTGGAGCAAAATACATTCTCCCTGTCACCACTAAATACACATAAAATAGTTTATACTGTAGTGAATAGAACTCACTCAAATCTTCACACCAGAGTTTGAAACTTGACACATAGCATCTTTAGACATCCCTTAACATTACTTTCAATCCATAGACAAAGATATTCAATCTACAGAAAATACAGAGAAAAACATGATACTGTTCTGGCAGACAGAACTATTATGCAATAGTACTTACTTCTCAACCAATTCCTTTGATGCTTACCTTAGGTGTTGACATCAATGACAATACTTACTGCTCATACTTGCAACGATCTCCCCCATTGTCATTGATGGCAACACATGATGTGAAAAACCATAAAGACATATATTCTTGCTTTGCTTCTTTGCTCCCCTCACTTGATGCTTTCTCTGTCTACAACTTTCTTCTTATGTTTTTCACATGAACTTCTCTCCCCCTTTGACATCAATGGAAAAAGGTGCCAGACCTTTTCTTTCACTTTATTGCACAACTCCCCCTTTCATGAACACTACAACACTTACTGCTTTTTATTAGGAACTCATATCAGCAACTTCTACCTACTCCCCCTGAGGGGTAGCCTTCAAAACATCAATCCAGATCAAAAGATGAAACTTTTAGTCACCACTGGACTGATGCATTCCTTATACATCTTAGTTTAGATCAGGAGGGGTAATAACCCCTAACTTTTCCCTGAGATACTCTAAACTATCCCTAGGCTAAGGATTAGTGAAAATGTCTGCAATGTGGTCCTTTGTAGACACATACTCCATCTTTACTTCATTTTTTTTTACCTTTTCTCTTAGAAAGTGATTGTTATCACTTAGGATTGCACCCTTGATGCAAATCTATGAGGCTCAGCAATCGTGTGTAACATGGGAATACCTTCTGGTTGTGGGTGCCCTATGGTGAAGGTAGACCTCCAGATTGTGGGATGGTTCCCTTATGATTTTCTAATGGTAAACTAACTTTGCAAGAAAATGGTAAAAAGACTTTCTAATGGATATACTAAAACTGGAATTTAAATGGGTGCTTATGCACCTAACCGATAGAAACATGCAGCCTTGATTCACAATGATTTTTAGAAAACCTATCCACACAGATTAATTTAGCAATTTGACCACAAAAATGATTCTAAGGAAGGCTTGAATAAACTTTCTTTTGAAGGAAAATTGGGTTCTCACAACATGGAAGAAAAGATTATTCCAATACACAACCTAAGACCTGTGATTTTTTTATTGCTTTGAATGCATGCAAGTATGAATGAGACAAAGATTTAAAGGTTATGTATTAAAACACAATAAAATTTCATCTAATCAGTCATAAAATAACACAATTGAGAAGGTAAATACTTGATTCTACTGAAAATGAAGGAAAATCTGCATAAAAGAAAAAAAAAATTGTAACTTGCTATATTGTATAAAATCTCTAGAAAGAGTTACAAAACACTTCTTCTCTCTACAATGCACATGAGAGCAAAAAGGCAAGAACTGAAAAAACACTAAGTTTTTCTCCAATATATCACAAGAATGAACTCACAAGTGCATAGAAAACACTACAGTTCAATTGCACTCTAAAAATATCTCCTCCAAGACTGATCCACAAGCAAGCATAAAAATCTCAAAAAAATAGGGTCATAACTGCAAGAAAAGGAGCAAAAATAGCTCCAAACTACTCCTCACACTTAGTTTGACCAAGTGGCACACCAAACTCCTCCAAGTTTGACCAAAAACATGCAAAAGCTCCCAAATACCTTAGTTAACTTGATCTCTTGATTTTACATGATTTTGGGATGAGAAAAATAATGTGGACAAATAATAAAGTAATCAACATGACTTACTTTACTATTCGTTATAAATTTGTCTATCTCTGACCTTTTTACAACTTTGTGACAAATAATAAAGTAATTTATAATTGCATTACTTTATTATTTTTTTACATTCATTTTATTAGTTTCTAAGACATGCAAGATGAGGGTATTATTTTCAAGTAGTTCAAAAAAATAAAAGTCCTTATAACTTCCCTTTGATTTACATAATCACCTCATGCATCCTATGATAATGCTAACAAAATATTCCTCCATACATGCCAAAGTCAAAAATACCTCTCATATGTGAGATATGATTAAAATAGAAATCATGATTTAATCCCTTATATCTCCCACGCCAACATGCATCACATTGCCTTAAGTCTCATTCAAAACACCTTATGACCATCACATACATTACCCTTACCTTTGCATTATTATCTTCATTAACTTTGAAGAAAATAAAAATAATAATCATAGTCCTCACCTCACGAGCTTCCTTCACTTGAGCACTAGGTTTGATGATACTCAAAGCCCTGACCACAAGCATATTTTAGATAACAATGATAACATAAAAAAGAAGTCAAAAACAAAAGAGAGCCCACAGTTGGGCTAGGGAATTTGACCCAAAAAGGAGATTAAAACCTACAAATGTTCATTTTACACTTTTTTTCTTCTTGCTACTCTGCCTGCCAACATGCAAGGGTTTCACTACTATTTTTGGAGCATTTTGGAGGTTTAACTTGCTATTTCTGAGCTATTCTTAACATCCTCGTGGCTCGAGTAAGTCTTCTTTCTATGTATTTTTGTTTGCCTGCAAGAAATGGTGGTGAAACTACATCATTTGTTGCTTCTATAGCTAAATCCATTCTAGTTTCTATATAGTAACATGATGATGAAAAATCTCCTCTTTTTTCTTCTATATCTGCTGCATATTTGCTCTATTTTGTTGTAATAGACAAGGGAAGAGGGAATGTTATTCACACTATTTTCTTTATCATGTTCACTGTATCTTTCTCTGAATACTCTTTTCTCCTTGCTCATCCTTCATGGCATAATGATTTAGCTTAGGTTTTGTGTATGACATGATGCAAGGGTTTCACTGTGCCCTCTTTACTTTCTTCTCTCTGAATTCGTTTGGCTTTTGAAGTGAAAAAAGTAAAAGGCAACCCTATGCTTACTGTAAGTAAACCCTAGTAGGGTTTGATGGGTATCTCTCTTTGTCCTTACTATTTTCTATCACAAAAGACATCACTTGGCTTTCATGTAATGAAGAGATGAAAGAGGCTTTTTCTATTTTTTACCATAAACCCTACTAGGGTTTCACCTACTCCTTCACTCTCTAAACAATGTAGTTATTTGATAGTGGTGACAGTCACCTTAAAAGAAATAATGTGACCTTACTCTTTGCCTATTGCTCCATATGGACTAACATATACACTTTAGACTTTGTACTTTATGATGAAGGCTATGGAATGAGTTTAAAATATATGCTATTCTTTGTATCTCCTATAGATAAACAAAAGATATATATGTATCTACTACTGCCTTGCATATTAGATTGTCCTTCCAATTTACCAAAGGTTGTCTTCTTTGTAGCAAAATGGTAGTTTATGTATGGTGATTGTCTCCTCTATACTTTGATTTGCACCTTTAGTGCCTTAGTTTATGCACATTCATATCTCTTTAACCCTATTGTCTCTTAAGTTGTTCCATGGTTCTTTCTTGATGATATTAATATGGAAGTTATCTTTGTACAACTCAGAATTATGATTCTCATGTTCAATCATGTAGACTTTGCAATTGTTTACAAGCATAACGTATAACATTCTAGCACTCTGTCATTTTTTTTATCACTATCATTAAGCAAAGAAAGCTTCACAAGTTCACTAACAACTAGTTCTACTAGCCTCTCTTCCTAATTGATTTTAGCTAGTTGATCTCTTTCATGCACTGTATCTTGATGTTCATGACTACTCCTTTTTACACTGTTCATTGCCTGATGACCACCATCTTATGTGACTACTATGCTTTGTTCTAATGCAAGTGACTGCATCTACATATGAGACTGTCTCCTTCAAAACTCAAGGTTACTCTATGATGCTTTGTTGTTCATACATGACTATCTTTTCCATGTTTTGGATGTTAGAGATAACTGATCCATGTAGTGTTTAAGGACTACTATAACTATAAAGTGACTGTCCTCTCATGATTTCAAAGTTAACACCTTCAATGATGTATGTTTGGTGTGGCATGATGTTGTTCCATTCTTATGAGGTTAATATACAATTTGACTGCTACCTCATATAATGAATGAAATCACTGTGCTCTTTGATCATCCTTCTTGGCTTGACTTGTATTTCTATCATTGTCTCTCTATCTAACATATATGTCTATATTTTACTCTTGGAATTATGTAGAGAAGGTCAGTTGAAGAAGGCACAATATGTTATCTCTTAATGTTGTTCATAGACCTGTAGCTTTGTTCTTTATCTCTTGACTGTCTTTATTGACTTTTACATTATTCTTCTTCATTGGTTGTGGACTCATTGCTCTCCTATACACTGATGATGTCATTTTGACATGTTCTCTACTATTTGGCATGGGCTATTACAATCTATATGTTTGTTCTTGACATGATAACTATTAAACACCTCCTGTGGCATATGCATAATCTCTAGTTTTGAATTCTTGACAAGGTAACTGATCTTATTGGAGTTATGACTATCCTTTGATCAAGACTGTTGTACTCGATATTGTTGCAAGCATGGGCTGAACCGGTGTTGTCATTGATGTCAACATAATCTTGTTGCATTGATGTTGAGGATTGGATGAGTTGTGTGCTGAGGATATTGAGAAAATTAGTCCTATCAGAAATAGAGAAGAACAGCGAAGATAGTGAAGCTCTATGAAGTGAAGATCCCAGTTAAGGTGAAGATCAGAGAATGCACATAAAAGGGTTTTTAGATATGTGTCTAAAGGTGATTTAGTAAATATTTGAGAGTCCCGCATGAAGATTTGAAGAAGTTATGGCTATTTGAGTAAAACCAATTCTGGTAGATGTTCAAAGCCGACAGAGTGACACAAATAGGTCTGGTGAGATCCAGAAATGTAATATCTTGTTCTATAGATTTGGCAAAGTGTTTAAGAAGTTAATTTGAATTGACAACTCAATTGGTTCATGGTCTGGAGGTCCACAAGAATCTATTCCAATATGACAGTGATGATAAACTATGTTCTTGAGGTTTCAGATGAAGAAGAGAATGATTTCAGCAAGAAGAAGTGGTGTGGATGTTCTTGGTGATTCAGGCAAGCTTGTGGGGGTCTCTAGATTGTGTCTAGTTTGTGTTGGTGGTCCACATTGAAGAATTACTTCTGGATGATGATGGTCTTGCTAAACTTGGCTGACTGGATGATTTACACATCTTGCAGATGATCTTGAAGATGTTTTGCAAAGGATGGTGTGTTCCTAAAAGTAGATTGAAGTCCCATATATGTGTGGTTGATAGTGTGGTGATTTGCATGAAGTCTTTTGTAATAAATCAAGTTGTATTTGTGTATTTGCTCTATAATAAAATAAAGTATGTATTGTGCCGACTTTGATGATTATTCCAAAGTTGATGTCTTGTCTAAATGAGAGTTGAGAAGTCATTTCAAAGCATCATGGTAGAGATGAGAGTGTGGTAGAAAGGAGAAGAGTGAAAAGCAAAGCAGAAGTATTAATCTTAAATGGGACTAACTCAAGCATGGTGAAGATGCTAATCTTCAGTTCAAGTATGTAATATTTATTATTCTGTAGACAGTGTGTCTCCTATAGGTAGTGGACTTCTTGTGAGCAGTGTGCTCGGGCAGTGAGCCCTAATTGGCACGTGCCATTTTGTTCTTCTTATTCTTTTAATAGAGAATACAATCTTGGGTTAGTCGTCTAGTATTTTTTCCCTTAACCAAATTTTCCACGTTAAAATCTTGGTGTCATATGTGTTAATGTGTCTCTGCTCTTGAATTATTGCATTGTACTTCCATGATTAATTTATTATTATGCTATTGAATTACAAGAAGGATTTAAGTGTTTAAAGAATAGAAAGTTTTGGGACAATTGATTCGCCCCCCCTCTCAATTGTCTATCCTAAAACTAACAATTGGTATCAGAGCTAAGTTCCTCTAAAAAGATCTTAACTGCTTGAGGAGATCTAGGATGTCTTCCTACAAGAAGGCTAGTCTGAGGTTTGATGGAACCAATTACACTCTTTGGAAAAGCTGCATGGAATGTCACTTGCAATGTATGGGAATGCAATATTGGACCATAACTTCAAAGAAGTATGTTCCTCCAAAGAATGGTCTGACAACTGTAGATGAAATCAAAGATGCTGAAGACAATCTTCAAGCTAATTAAACTTTATTAAGTGCCTTATCTAATTCAGAGCTGACAAATGTTATAGATTTAAAAACTACATATGAGATTTGGGAAAAAATGGAACTTCTGCATGAAGGAGACAAATATGCTAAATATGCCAAGATACAGAGTCTGAAAGGAAAATTTGAAAACCTAAAGATGAATGAAGATGAGAATATCACTACATTTATGCCAAAAGTAAATGAGCTTGTTTGTGGCATTAGGTGTGCTGGTGCAATCTTGGATGAAGATGAGATTGTTACCAAAGTTCTCAGATCCCTACCTCCTGCTTACAAACACAAGGTTGCTACTATTGAAGAATTCAAATCTTTTTCAAATATCACAAGAGATCAATTGGTTGGAAAATTAGCTGCATTTGAATTGGCTGAGTTTGGAGATGCACCCCCCAAGACTGAATCTGCATTCAAAGCTAGTGTCTCTGTAAAAGGCAAACAAAAGTTTGATCCAGGAGAGAACTCCTCAAAGAAACTATCATGGTATGAAAAAGCAAGAAAAGATCTAGAAGAAGATGAAGTAGAAGCTACTCAACTTGAAGCCCTTATTACAAAAAGACTGCTAAGAGGATCTAGTACGTATGAAGGAAAATTGCCCTTCAAATGTTTCTACTACAACAAGATTGGTCGTTTTGCCTCAAGGTGTCTAAAAATATTTTCAAGGGCAAATCCAAATAGATCAAAATTCCAAAAGAAATGTTACTATGTTCATGAAGATGATTGTGATGAAGGAGTAATAGATGATGAATCAGAGACAGGAAATAAATCTGAAAGTGACCAGGTGTTTATTGCCATCAAGGAAGAAGATTCAATGCCCTCTGAATCTGTCAATCATAAAATGATAGAAAAAGCTCTGGCTGCCCAAGTTGAAGAAAGGGATGATTAGGTTATTGACAGTGGATGCACCCACCATATGACTGGTGACAAAAATAAGTTCATAGATTTGGAAAGATATGAAGGAGTAGTAAAATTTGGTGATAATTCTACTAGCAGAATCAGAGGTAGAGGAACTATTTCTTTTGATGGAAAGAACAAAACTAGTGATGTATTGTATCTTGATGGTCTGAAGCACAATATTATTAGTGTTGAGAAGTTGGTGGACAAAGGCTATGATCTTTGATTCAAAAATGGAAAATGTAAGATCTTTGAAAGTTCTGGAATAGAGATTGCATCCAGTACTCAAATAAAAGGTAACATCTTCCACTTGGTTGGTACTGGAAAACATTGTTTATTTGTCTAAATTGATCAGAGTTGGCTATTGCATAGGAGAATGTGTCATGTGAATTTTGATAATATCATCAAGATAAGCAACACTCAGGCTACAAGAGATCTTCCTAGACTGGTGAAACCTACTAACAGTTTGTACAAAGAATGTGAGTTGGGTAAGCTGAGCAGAGTCACATTTAAAAGTAAGGAATAATCTTCTACCAAATTGTTGGACTTAATAAATACTAATCTATGTGGACCAACAAAAATCAAGAGTTTGCAAGGTGATAGATATTTTATGTTACTAATTGAATATCATTCCTAGATGACGTGGGTGACTTTTCTAAAAGAGAAATCTAAATCTCTTGAGAAATTCAAAATATTCAAGGCTATGGTAGAGAATGAAACCAGATTAAACATAAATTATCTTAGGTTTGATAGAGGTGGAGAATTCACATCTGAAGAGTTCATAGAATTCTGTGAGAAACATGGGATAAAAACATAGCTATCTACTCCAAGGACTCCACAGTAGAATGGAGTAGTGGAGAAAAAGAACCAGACCATCCAAGAAGCATCTAGAACCATGATGATGGAAGCAAATGTTCCTTAGATCTACTGGAGAGAAGCTATAAGCACTATTGTCCTTACTCTTACTCGAGTACAAATCAGAAGCAATTCTGGTAAGACCTCTTATGAACTCTGGTTTGGCATCACTCCCACTATAAAGTATTTCAGTCTTTGGTAGTAAATGTTACATTAAAAGAGATGAAGGCCTTGGCAAATTTGATGTTAGAAGTGATGAAGGAATATTCTTGGGTTATTCTACTCAAAGCAAAGCATACCAATGTTATAACAAGAGATTGAGAAAGATTATAGAAAGTACAAATGTGAAGGTTGATGAAGGCATTGAAAAACCCTCAAGGTTTTATGAATATGAAGAAGATGATCAGAATGATGTTTTGGTCCAAGAAGTCCAAGCCCCTTCTAAAATTTTGATCTAGACTGATCCAGAGAATCCTGAAATACAGGAAGAAAAGATAAGTTTGAATGAACCTGTCCAAAAATAGAAGTGCAAGAAATTCCCAAAACTCCTAGGTATGTAAGACTGAATCATTCTAAAGATCAGATTATAGGTGATAAAAACAAAGGTGTTCAAACAAGAAGAAAGATTGCTCAAGACTTAGAAAAATATTGTCTAATTTTAAAAATTGAACCAAAAATAGTAAGTGAAGCATGCAATGATGAAAGTTGGACTAAAGCAATGAAGGAAGAGTTGATGCAAATTGAGAAAAATCACACTTGGGATCTTATTCCTAGACCTAGAAACAAAAATGTGATTAGAATCAAATGGGTCTTCCGAAATAAACTGAATGAAGATGGTGAAGTAGTCATAAACAAAGCCAGATTGGTCTGCAAGGGTTATTCTCAAGTAGGAGTTAATTTTTAAGAAACTTTTGTTCCGTTGGAAAGAATTGATGCAGTCAGATTATTTCTTGCCTTTGTTGTATTCAAAAATTTTAAAGTATATCAGATGGATGCCAAGTCTACCTTCCTGAATGGTGACTTGGAAGAAGTATACATTGAGCAACCAAATGGATTTCAATTTTCTGATCATGGTGATATGGTCTGCAAGTTGAGGAAAGCACTATATGGACTCAAACAAGCCCCAAGAGCCTAGCATGAAAGATTGGATAAACATCTTTTGAAGATTGGTTTCAACAAAGGTACTGCTGACAATAACTTGTACTTCAAAATTAATAATGAAAATATCTTGATTATTGAAGTATTTGTTGATGATATCATTTTTAGAGAAAGAGATAATATGTGCAAAACTTTTGCAAATCAAATGAAAAGTGAATTTGAGATGTCCATGTTTGGGGAAATAAATTTCTCCTTGGGTCTGCAAATCACTCAAACAAAGAAAGGAATCTTCATTTCATAGACCAAATATGTGAAATAATTGTTGAAGAAATTTGGGATGGCAGACTCAAAACCAATAAATACTCCCATGGCAACTAGATGTAAACTGAGCAAAGATGATGACTCTCCTAAGGCTAATCAGAAAAAGTGCAGGTCAATGATTAGAGGACTACTATATCTTACTCAAACTAGACCTGACATTATGAATGTTGTTGGTCTTGTTGCCAGATTCCAAGCTAATCCCAGAGAATCTCATGTCATGTCAATCAAGAGGATTCTTAGATATCTAAAAGAAACAGTTGAGTATGGCTTATGGTATCCTAGAGATCATGATTTCTCTCTTCATGCATATACTAATGCAGATTGGGCAGGAGATGTGGATTACTGGAAGAGTGTCAGTGGTGGTACATTCTTTTTGGGGAAAAGATTGGTTTCTTGGCTGACCAAGAAATAAGAGGCAATATCTCTGTCCACTGCAGAAGTAGAATATATTGTAGCAACAGGTAGTTGTACTCAAGTATTATGGATGAAGCAAATGCTAAAAGACATGAGAGAGGAGTATGGGGAACCTATCACAATCTTCTATGGTAACTCAAGTGCAATAAATATATCAAAAAATCCAGTGTTGCATTCAAAGACAAAACATATATCCATCAAGTTTCACTTTTTGAGAGAGTAGGTGAACAAGAATGAAGTTAGATTGGAGTTTGTGCCCTCCAAGGATCATATAGCAGATATTTTTACTAAACCTCTACCTAAGGACTCTTTTGAGTATCTCAGGGAGAAGTTAGGGGTTATTACCCCTTTGGTTTTGAATTAAGGTGCACTAATGCGCATCAGTGTGGTGGATCTCACAGTCATATCTTGTGGTCTGGATTGATGATAGGAAGCTACTACTTAGGGGGAGTAGCCTATATGATTCATAAGATTGATGCAAGTATGTGCCCTTTGCCATTGATGTCAAAGGGGAAGAGAAGACATGTGAAAAATAAAAGTGGTTAATGATTGATGTAGGAGCATCCAGAGGTGTAAGGGCAATCTTGCATCACCCAAAAAGAAGTTAATTCAAAAACACTGTAGTTGTTCTCATTTCTTCCCATAATTAGTGTCTTTGGTTCTATAATATCTAGAATAATAATGTAGGAATTTTAGTTTTTCTAAAACTGCTAAAAATAGTGACCTGCCTATTTTGGAAAGTGTACCTGCTATTTTTAGAAAGTTTGCATTTGGGCACATAATGAAGCTAAAACTTCCAGAAAGTTACATAATAGAAATAAAAAACCTTTGGTGAAGGAATCAAGCAAAGATCATTTGTGAGCTGAAAGATATTAAAGTTTTTGTTTTATGAAAAGTCCCTAAAAATTTACGGAACGAGATATGAGGCACTAAAACTTCTCATAACATCTCAAAAAGTTAATAGAAATCCATTTATGAATTTTTAGTGTGATAGTTCACATCACGAGCTTTCCAGCGCTTAAAATGATTTGTCAATCGGACACCCGGATCAAAAGTTATGCTTCTCAGAAGTTGACCTACTTTTGGAGGGAGTTGCAAATTTTGAAATTTAGCTGGAGGCCGCCAAAAAGTGCTATTTATGACTATTTTGGGAACCCTGGGCAGTAGTAGAGTTAAGGGGGCTAGTGTAGAGTCAAGAATAGGGGGGAAAATAGAAACTCTAGCTGATTTGGGGTTACAGAAGGCTGAAGATTCTAGAGTCTGGAGGTTGGGAAAGTTGTATGTGTTGCATCCAATAGAGGATTCATCCTCTGATTATAATTGAGCTTCTATAATGTAATGAGTTGCCCAGTTCAATAAAAGAAAGTTCTATTTTCTGTGATCAATATCTATTATTGTGTGTTTTGTGATTTACCCCTTTCATCAAGTGGTATCAGAGCAAGGGTTCCTGAGTGTGTAGACAGATCGCCGACCGTGAGGCAGTTTGCACCAGGACCTGAGGTTGTGGGTTTGCTATGGAGACCAAGATGCCTCAATGAAAAAATTGTGTTGGGAGGAATGCTTTGACAGAAGAGGGTTTTAAAGCCCTACAAAGGCAAATTGATGCATTGCAAGAGGAGCTGAGAAGAGGGTTTGATTCGAGAACAAGAGAAGAAAGCGAAGATGAAGCTGAAGAGGAGCTATCTGAGGAAGAACAAGAAGCTGCAGGAGATCCTGCAGAAGTTAGGTTGTTGAGGGCCATTTCGAAGATCGGAAAGAGGCCCACAATCGAAGTTTCTACATATTCTGGAGATTTGAATCTAGAATAGCTTATTGATTGGATCAATGACGTGGAGGAATATTTCAAGTATGAAGATCTGGAGGACCTAGATTGGGTCAATTTTGCAAAAACAAAGTTGAAGGGCCATGCCAGTATTTGGTGGAAGGAGGTCCAATTAGAGAGGAATAGAAGAGGAAAAGGAAAGATCACTAGATGGGATCAGATGGTGGAGAAACTGAAGAAGCAGTTCATTCCTGTGGACTATGAGATGGAGTTGTTAAAGAAGCTACAAGGACTAAAGCAAGGTAACAAGTCTATCAAGGAGTATACAGAAGAGTTTTATAAGATTACTATCAGGATAGGCCATGCAGAGCCCAACAAGGAAAAGGTAGCCCATTACATTAATGGGTTGAGGCTAAGTATTCGAGAGGAGCTGAGCCTGGTCAGAATGACCACCATAGAAGATGCATACTAGTTTTCCTTGAAGGTGGAAGAGAAGCTGAATAAAAGATTTGATAGCAAGCAAAGGGGAAGAGGTCAAGGCAGAAGGACTGGTGGAAGACCCTATGCGGGTCAAAATGAAGATGCAAAGAAAAGTGAAGAAGTTGGCACCAGTTGAAATTAGAGAGGAGATAACACCTACCACCCTCGTGACCAGAACAATGGTGAGAAAAGAGGAAGAGGAAGAGGCAGACCTAGGCAAGGACCTGGAAGAGGAGGTTTCAGAGGAACCTATTTTCAATGTGGAGAAGAAGGGCATCGAGCATATGAGTGTCCGCAACATCAAGGAAGGACAAATAGAAGACCTGAGGTAGTGCACGAGTTGCACATGTAGATGAAGATGCATAGTCTAAGCATTCTAAAGATGCTGAAAGGGGAGAAACCCTAGTTGTCAGAAGAACCTTGTTGAATGAGGAGAAAGAACCAAATCAGAGGAAGAGTTTATTCTGCACAAGGTGCAAATGTGAAGGTAAGTGCTGTGATATTATTATTGACAGTGGAAGCACTAATAATCTTGTTTCAGAGGAGATGGTTGACAAGTTGAAATTGACAAGAAGAAAGCATCCACATCCATATCGGATTGCATGGTTGCAGAAAGACCATAGAGCTTTGGTCAATGAGCAGTGTTTAGTGAAGTTCAAGATTGGGGACTACCATGATGAGGTGCTGTGTGAAATCATACCGATGGATGCATGTCATATGTTGTTGGGGAGGCTGTGGTAGTATGATAGGAGCGCTATCCATGATGGCCATGCAAACACATATTCCCTAACAAAAGATGGAGTTCATCATAAATTGAAGCCCTTGAAGGAGGTGGAAGAAAAGGTATGTAGTACTGCCAGAATTTGCTTCGTAGATGGTAGGAAATTTTTAGAGGGTATGAAGCATGTGTGTCATTGCTTTGCATTGATTCCTAAGATTAGTCAAGAGAAATGTGAAGATGTACCAGTAGAAGTTTCAGATATGTTGGAAGAGTTCCAAGACATTGTCTCTGATAATGTACCAGAAGGTTTACCACTAGTAAGGAAGATAAGTGATCAAATGGATTTGATACCAGGAGCTAGTTTGCTAAACAAGGCAGCCCATAGAATGACCCCTACAAAGAATGAAGAGCTGAATAGACAAGTTCAGGAGTTGTTGAGGAATGGATTGATAAGGGAGAGCCTAAGTCCATGTGCGGTACCTGTAGTACTAGCACCAAAAAAGGATGGAGAATGGAGGATGTGTACAGACTCTCGAGCCATCAATAAGATAACGATCAAGTATAGATTTCCATTGCCAAGAATGGATGACATCATGGATTGTTTGAGTGGAGCCAATTACCTCACGAAGATTGACCTGAAGAGTGGGTATCAGTAGATCTATATCAGAGAAGGAGATGAGTGGAATATAGCCTTCAAGACAAAGGAAGGTTTGTATGAGTGGTTAGTCATGCCATTTGGGCTAACCAATGCACCGAGCACATTCATGCGGCTCATGAACGAGGTACTGAAAGAATTTTTGGAAAATTTTCTTATTGTTTATTTGGATGATATTTTGATTTTCAGTAAGACTTGGGATGAGCATCTGATGCATATCAAAAGAGTTCTAGAGAAGCTAAGGGAGGAGAAGTTGTTGATTAATCTGAAGAAATGTAGTTTTTCAAAGGAGTTGGTGTACCTAGGATTTGTTGTCTCAGAAGAAGGTCTTAAGATGGACCCAGAAAAAGTAAGGGCTATCATTGAATGGCCTACGCCAAGGAGTGTCACAGAGGTAAGATATTTTCATGGTTTGGCAAGTTTTTACAGAAAGTTTACCAGGAATTTCAGTAGCATTTGTGCACCCCTAACTGAGACAATGAGAGGGGATAGAAAAGAGTTTTGATACATTAAAATAGAAAGTCGTAGAACAACCTATTTTGGCACTTCCAGATTTTAATAAGGTATTTCAGGTAGATTGTGATGCTAGTGGTAGTGGTATAGGAGCTATTTTGAGCCAAGAAGGTAAGCCCATTGCCTATTTTAGTGAGAAGCTTAATGATTCCAAGAAAAAGTATTCTGTTTATGATCAGGAGTTTTATGCAATAGTTCAGGCTTTGAAGAAATGGAGACATTATTTGTTGCCAAAAGAGTTTGTTTTATATACTGATAATTAGGCTTTGCAGTATCTTAATAGTCAAGGAAAGTTGAATCAAAGGAACTTAAAATGGGTTGAGTTTTTGCAGAGCTATACTTTTATTTTGAAGCATAGGAGTGGGAAGTCCAACAGAGTTACAGATGCCTTGAGCAGAAGGCAAAATTTGTTGACAGAAATGAAGATAGAGGTTGTTGCGTTCGATGAGCGCAAAAGTTTGTATCCTAAAGATCCAGATTTTGTAGAGGCTTGGAAAGCTTGTTTGGAGCCTATTACTTTGGACAGGACAAAATGGTTGGATTTCATAATCCAAGATGGCATGTTGTTTAGAGGAAGCCAGTTGTGCATTCCAAGGAGTTCCATGAGAGAGAACCTGATCAAGATAAGGCCATTGCTATTGTTGGTGAAAATTATTATTGGCCACATTTGCAGCAAGATGTGAGGAAATTTGTACAGAGTTGTAGAGTATGTCAGATGGCAAAAGGAGCAAGTCAGAACATGGGTCTATGTCAGCCATTCCCTATACCAGAGAAGCCATGGGATGGTATCAGTATGGATTTTGTTCTTGGATTACCAAGGACACAGAGAGGGCATGATTCCATATTTGTGGTGGTGGACAGATTCTTGAAGATGGCACATTTTATTCCTTGCAGGAAGACTAATGATGTTGTTCATATTGTTGAATTATTTTTCAGAGAGGTGGTGAGATTACATGGCCTACCGAAGAGCATAGTTTTAGATCAAGATACCAAGTTTGTTGGTTATTTCTGGAGAACATTGTGGAAAAAGTTGAAGACAGATTTGAAGTTCAGTTATGCACACCATCCACAGACTGCTGGACAGATAGAAGTGGTGAATAGGAGTTTGGGTAACCTGCTACGATGCTTAGTAGGAGATAAGCCCAAGGGATGGGATTTGATTTTACCACAGGCAGAATTTGTCTACAATAATTTTGTCAATAGAAGTACTGGTAAATCACCATCCAGATTGTATATGGTAATAGCCTGAGAAATGCTTCTGAGTTAAGGAAGATGGACAATGGAGAAAAGACAAGTGCTGAAGCTGAAGACTTTGCAGAACATTTGAAGAAATGGCATGAAGAAGTGAGAAAGCACATTAATAAGATGAATATTTAGTACAAGGCTAAGGCAGATCAAAAGAGGAGGTATAAGGAGTTCCAAGTGGGAGATGAAGTCATGGCTCACTTGAGAAAAGAAAGGTTCCCAGTTGGAACATACAATAAATTGAAAATGAAGAAATTTGGACCATGCAGAATCATGAAGAAGCATGATTCAGGAAATGCATATGAGGTAGAGCTGCCGAGTGGGATCAATATTTCCCCTATTTTCAACATTGCTAATTTATCAGAATATCATGAAGGTGGAATAGAGGATGGACCAACAGAAGTGCAGTGGAGTATTCTGGCATCTACTTCAATAGAGGAGATAGAAGAGATTTTGGATAGCCGTGTGGGAAGGAGCACTCGAAACAGGCAATACGAAGAATATCTAGTGAAATGGAAATGAAGGCCTGTTGAAGATTCTTCTTGGTTGTCTAAGGCAGAGGTTGACCGTTTGGGTTTTCCTCACACAAACACATGAGATGTGACAGGGTCACTTCTCAAATTACCCTGGGTGTCTGATGTAGGAGCATCCAGAGGTGTAAGGTCAATCTTGCATCACCCAAAAAGAAGATAATTCAAAACCATTATAGTTGTTCTCATTTCTTCTCATAATTAGTGTTTTTGGTTCCATAATATCCAGAATAATAATGTAGGACTTTCAGTTTTTCCAAAACTGCTAAAAATAGTGACCTGCCTATTTTGGAAAGTGTACCTACTATTTTTAAAAAGTTTGCATTTGGGTACGTAATGAAGCAAAACCATCGAGAAAGTTACATAATGGAAATATAAGACCTTTGGTGAAGGAATCAGGCAAAGATCATTTGTGAGCTGAAAGATATAAAAGTTTTTATTTTCTGAAAAGTCCCTAAAAATTTATGGAATGAGATATGAGGCACTAAAACTTCTCATAACAACTCAAAAAGTTGATGGAAATCTATTTATGATTTTCCAGCGTGATAGTTCACATCACGAGCTTTCCAGTGCTTAAAACGGTTCGTCAATCTAACACCCAGATCAAAAGTTATGCTTCTTAGAAGTTGACCTACTTTTGGAGGGAGTTGCAAATTTTGAAATTTAGCTGGAGGCCACCAAAAAGTCCTATTTATGACTATTTTGGGAACCTGGGCAGTAGTAGAGTTAAGGGGGCCAGTGTAGAGTCAAGAATAGGGGGGAAAACAGAAACCCTAGCTGATTTGGGGTTACAGAAGGTTGAAGATTCTAGAGTCTGGAGGTTGGAAAAGCTGTAATGTGTTGCAGCCAATAGAGGATTCATCCTTTGATTGTAATTGAGCTTCTATAATGTAATGGGTTGCCCAGTTCAATAAAAGAAAGTTCTATTTGCTATGATCAATATCTATTATTGTGTGTTTTGTGATTTACCCCCTTCATCACTGATCAAAAGGGTAGTAGTAAAGGAAGAGAAGACATGTGATTGGTTGTTGTTGATAGGGAGAGCTATGTCAGTCAGTAAGGAGAAGTTCTTGTCTTGATGGTTAAAATAGTTTTTCACATCATATGTTTCCATCAATAACAAAGGGGGAGATTGTTGCAAGTATGGGCCCAACCAATGTTGTCATTGATGTCAACATACTCTTGTTGCATTGATGTCAAGGATTGGATGAGTTGTGTGCTGAGGATATTGAGAAAATTAGTCCTATCAGAAACAAAGAAGAATAGTGAAGATAGTGAAGCTCTATGAAGTGAAGATCCCAGCTAAGGTGAAGATAAGAGAATGTGCATCAAAGGGTTTGTAGATATGTCTAAAGGTGATTTAGTAAAGATTTAAGAGGTCTGCATGAAGATTTGAAGAAGTTATGGCCATATGAGTAAAACTAGTTCTGGCAGATGTTCAAAGGTGACAAAGTGACACAAATAGGTCTGCTGAGATATAGAAATACAATATCTTGTTCTATGGATTTGGTGGAGTGTTTAGGAAGTCAATGTGAATTGACAACTTAATTGGTTCGTGGTCTGGAGGTCCGCAAGCATCTATTCCAATATGATAGTGATGACAGACTCTGTTCTTAAGGTTCTGGATGAAGAAGAGAATGATTTCAATAAGTAGAAGTGGTGTGGATGTTCTTGGTGATTTAAGCAAGCTTGTGGGGGTCTCTAGATTGTGTCTAGTTTGTGTTGGTGGTCCGCATTGAAGATTGAGCTTGTAATTGAAGAATTACTTCCATATGATGATGTTCTTCCTAAACTTGGCTGACTGGATGATCTTGAAGATGTTCTGCAAAGGATGGCATGTTTCTTAAAGTAGATTGAAGTCCCAGATATGTGTTCCTGATAGTGTGGTGATTCACAAGAATTATTTTGTAATAAATCAAGTTGTATTTGTGTATTTTCTCTGTAATAAAATAAAGTATGTATTGTGTCGACTTTGATGATTATCCCAAAGTCGATGTCTTGTATAAATGAGAGTTGAGAAGTCATTTCAAAGCATCGTGGCAAAGATGAGACTGTGGTAGAAAGGAGAAGAGTGAAAAGTAGAGTAGAAGTATTGAGCTTAAATGGAACTGACTCAAGCATGGTGAAGATGCTAATCAATTCAAATATGTAATATTTATTATTCTGTAAGCAGTGTGTCTCCTGTAGGCAATGGGCCTCTTGTGAGTAGTGTGCTCGGGCAGTGAGCCCTAATTGGCATGTGCCATTTTGTTCTTCTTATTCTTTTAAAAGAGAATACAATCTTGGGTTAGTCACCCCATGGTTCTTCCCTTAACCAGGTTTTCCATGTTAAAATCTTGGTGTCATACGTGTTAATGTGTCTGTTCTCTTGAATTATTGCATTATGCTTCCATGATTAATTTATTATTATGCTGTTGAATTACAAGAAGGATTTAAGTGTTTAAAGAATAGAAAGTTTTGGGACAATTGATTCACCCCCCCTCTCAGTTGTCTATCCTAAAACTAATAGATATATCTCCCTATCTCTCTTTGATGGCATTATGAGTTTCTCTCATGGCTCCTAAAGCATATGATTATATCTTCATTTGGCAGAGGTATATGGTGATTACATGATGAATCGACTATCCCTAAGGTGATTGTGCCATGTTTTGAAACATTACAAAATCTTTTCTACCTCTCTCTAACAATTTGTTGTTCCATATGATTCTCAAGGCAGTTAGGCATTTTCTTCTTATGATTTCTCTTGCATACCAGAAAGTTGCCATGGAACTTATACTATTGTATCAATCATGACTGTCAAGTTGTTCCTGTCTATTACAGATATAGGACTATTTCATGCATTCAATATCAACTTTACACTTCATTCACAACAAAAGGTGGTAAATACGTGTTCTACTATTGTCCATCTGCTACTCCATGATGGTTGTAATGCTCTTGATATTGCTCTAAATGTTGTTCATAATGACAAAGTAGGCATTTATTTTCAAGATGACTATATCCAAGATGATCGTGGTATCCATTGTTTATATTCTTGTAGATCATATGCATCCATGCACTGTGTGTTCACTTGATGGCGTCAGTATGTCTTTGCATGATGTAAATATAGTAAAGAGACTTCATTTTGTACTTTGTCATTATGAATGGTATTTATGACTGCTCTACTTAATCAATTGTTCATGATGTATCGGTGCTGTCATTGACTTTCAATCAAGATATGCTCTTATTTATTGATCTGAAAGTCTCTTTGTTTATCTTATATTCCCCTTAAGATTAAGGGGTAGCTTGTTGGACTCAACCCTTGTGGGAGCCTATTTTTTACCATGTGCTGAAATGTCCTACATAATGATGGATGTACCTATACCTACACATTGCACAAACAAGTTAGATAAAGTAATGAATACAATACTCATGTGATGATTTGATCTTTCTGGCTCTCTTTCTTATTGATCCAATGCTTCATGATATGTGTTATGTTTCTGTTGGTAGGGCACATAGGGAGATCCATATCTGGAGCTCTAACCAATTGTTTACCATGATGCAAGCTCACTCGGTGATCAAAAGAGGAGGAGCAAGACAATGGAGATCCACCCAAAATCTATCTCAAGCAATAATGGATTTGCATTTTCCTTTATGCTTCTTTTCATTTCTTTTATCTTTAGATGCATAGAATATATTATGTTGCATTGGTTAAACTACTCACACGGCTTGTGTGGGACCATTGATTACTCTTTTCTTTCCAATGAATACAAATGAAACACTTGTGCAATTCTGTGTATACTTCATTTGCAACATGAATGAATCATTGTGAAATTAATGAAACATGACTGAAATGAATGAAAGCACTACCTTGTGTTTAATATATACTTTCCTTTATGTTTCTTTACTCTGAACAACAAAACTGAAATCAATATTTTCTTAAACACTTAAAATATGCCATAGTTAAGCATTGCAGGAATGTGTTAAAAAAATTTCTTCACCTCAAATGTAATGAATTGTTTCAACTCTGCCAATTTAAGTTGTAGGTGAAAAATTGGTAACATTTCTAGAAATTTCTGTTGAATGCTGGTCAGCTAAGCATATAACTAGTATCCTTAGCAATCCATTGGGCATGGAGTCAACTTCTGTCCTCAATAACGTTGAAACTCCTTTGTAACTCAGGTGTTAAGAACTATACAGTAGCAAAAACCAAACTAAAAACAACTATCATGGCTCTGTTTAGGACAGGACTAGCTAACTGTGCAACTACACTTCTTGGAAAATGAAAACTTAACCTAACCTATACTAACCTACTCTAACCAGCCAAAGAAGTTGGTCAAACAAACCCATTAACTGGCTTTGTAAAATAACTCCCCCTTCTAACCAACATAGGATGTTTTGCAAGGTTATGATTTATTACTGATAAGATGAGTCATAAGAATATACCCTACAGAATATTGCAAAACTCTTT
Organism: Cunninghamia lanceolata; assembly: GCA_027924645.1. Taxonomy (NCBI): domain Eukaryota; kingdom Viridiplantae; phylum Streptophyta; class Pinopsida; order Cupressales; family Cupressaceae; genus Cunninghamia; species Cunninghamia lanceolata. Next base: position 9,447,149 of record BSBN01000389.1, read on the forward strand.
GAAGAACAAAAACAAACCCACTCACCATCTGAACTTGATCATAGATACTATTGTTATGGGGTGAATAGATGATCTAGTTTTGTTGTTCTAAGGCTACAATCTCCTCTTTGGGTACAATAGTAACCTGTATCTCCTTATTTATCTCTCTATCAGCTAAATCCCTGATTAGGCACCCTCTTGCAATGATGAACCTTTGGCTAATACCCCTGGTTTCTTTATTGAGATCTACTATTACATCCTTTATCACATTTTCAACCTAATTTGAAGGAGATGTTGATCTATCATCAAGTAACGAAGATATAACTACTTTTTTCACCTGAATAGGTTGATCACATACTACTGATTGACATGGCATCAAATTATTATCAATGTTAGAGTGAAAAACTTCTATGATACTAGAGAAAATGTTCTCATCAAACTCATAAAGTTGCACTGAATCTAGATGAGTTTCCTCACTTTGCTCACGGAAGCTCTCATCAAACCTTCCCTCTTGTTGTTCATTACTTTCACCTTGCATGATAACCTGCCATGTCAATTCCTCCTCCTTGGTTAATGAATCATCTTCTTCCATTATGACAGCCAATAATTCATCAAAGCTATCAGCTCTTTGAAGGTTCCTAGGAACAACAATCTCTTCATCTTCCAAAACAAGACTGTCCTCATTTTGTTCTCTATAGGCCAACACATTATCACAATTATTTGCATCCTCCTATTGTCCCTTTGTTTTTGCCTTTGGTATGAGCATGCTTTCCTCATCTAGATCAACAAAACTAGGTAGCTAATCAAACAAAGAAACCAATTCTTCCTCCTCATCCAGTGCTTTATCCATTGAAACTTGGGCATTCTGTCTTTGAAACTAAAGACTTTCACCTTGTGACCTTTGTACTCTGCTTTCATTAATCTTATAAACAACATTAGAAAACTTTTCAAATGAATCAAAATGCAAAGGATTTAGTGTCAAGATTGAACCAACATCTTCTTCATATGCATCATGCTCATATTCAGCCTAGAATGTAGCACAAATAGTAGCAACCTCTTGCTCCACATCTAATTTTTCTGATTTGGTGGCACAATAAGGACTGCAAGAACCTTCAACTTCTAGATTGAAACTTGAAATTTTGATTGGCTTGGGCTCTAAAACCTTTTTCTCATGTTCACCAAACCAACTTGGAATCTTGATTGGTTCAAATTTTACTACCTTTTCCTCTTCCTAATTTTGGATTAGTATGGGAGGGGTAGCCTTAACAAGATTTGGCATTTTATAATCAGGATACTTAGTCCAAGAAGGCTACCATGGTTGTTAAAAACTTTGATGATTTGGTTTAGGTTCTTAATATGATTGAAACTGAGGATTAATGGATTGGTTTTGATTGCAAACAGACTCCTGAGTAAAATCAAAACTTCTGAAAGTTGGAATTTGGAGACTTTGGGGAGTTTCTTGAGTTTCTTGGAGGAAAAAAGGCTCTTTAAGTGGTTGGTTTTGAAGCATAACAAATTCAGATTGTGCTAACTTAGGCTCTTGAAATGGTAAAGGATTTCTAAAACTAGGAATCCTGACCTTAGAAGGGTTAGGAGACTCACTTTACTTGAAACTTGGAATTTCATACCTACTAACCTCATCTTGAACAAGTTGATCTAAAATGAATGTAGTGGTCTAGACCTCATACCTCTGTGTTTGAGCAAACAAAAGTTTCATCTACTCCTCTTTTGCAAGAATCTCCCTCTCAAACTGTAATCTTTGTGCCTCCAACTCCTACTCATGAAGATATGCTTGATAATCTAGTTCCTCGTGTTGCATGTTATATTCATTCTCTCTTTCAATCTCTAACATCTATCTCTAATAATCCAAAGCAATCTCCCTAATGCTCATGCTTGTTTTGTATTGAGGTTGATCAACAGAAAAAGTATGTTGATTGGGAACAAAATTGTCATTTTAGGACTGGTTATGAGCATAGGTAGGATGCCAAGAAGGCTGAGCAAGGGTTAGTGGGAGGTAAGAGTACTGAACATACTTGTTTTCTTGAAAACCATAGAATTTGGGCTAAAACCAGCTGCATGCTCAGCTTGATATGGCTGATAAGGATGTGGATGACCAGGATTTTCATGAAATGGAGGTGGAAACATGCTTTTTTTATGAAAACTTGACATGTTAAAGCATTTGAAACCTAGAAAGCTTCTTGAAATCAATGTGAATTAGCTTTCTTTTGTAAAGATGAAACATACCAGCACTTCAACTGCTTGGAACCAGTAGATTTGCACCCTGAGTCGCCAAGTGTGTGTATAGATCCTACCTCCAAAGGCTGTAAATACTGATTTTCACACCAAAAATTAGAATTATGTGGAAAATTTTTAGACTATGAGAGTCCAAACTATCCCACTGGGCATGCCAAAATCTGTTATCACCTAGGATTGAACTCGTGATGCAAAATTGTGAGGCTCAACAATCCTGTGTAACATGGGAATACCCTCAGGTTGTGGGTGCCGTATCGGAAGGTAGACCTCCAGATTGTGGATTGGTTCCCTTATGATTTTCTAATGGTAATGATGACTTTGCAGGAAACGGGTAAAAAGGCTTTCTAATGGATATACTAAAATTAGAATTTAAATGGCTGGTGATGCACCTAAATGATAGAAACATGTACCCTTGATTCACAATGATTTTCATAAAACCTATCCACATAGATCAATTTAGCAATTTGACTACAAAAATGATTCTAAGGAAGGTATGAATAAACTTTCTTTTGAAGGAAATTTGGGTTCTCACAACATGGAAGAAAAGATTATTCCAATACACAACCTAAGACCTGTGATTTTTTTTATTGCTTTGAATGCATGCAAGTATGAATGATACAAAGATTTAAAGGTTCTGATATTAATACATAATAAAATTTCATCTAATCACTCATAAAACAACACAATTGAGAAGGTAAATACTTGATTCTACTAAAAATGAAGGAAATTTTGCATAAAAGACAAAAAAAAATAACATGTAACCTATTGTACTGTATAAAATTTGTAGAATGAGTTACAAAACACTTCTTCTCTCTATAATGCACAAGAGAGAAAAAAGGAAAGAACTGAAAAAAAACTAAGTTTTTCTCCAATATATCACAAGAATGAACTCACAAGTATTTGGAAAACACTACAGTTCAATTGCACTCTAAAAATATCTCCTCGAAGACTGATCTATGAGCAAGCATAAAAATCCCTAAAAAATAGGGTCATAACTACAAGAAAAGGAGCAAAAATAGCTCCAAACTACCCCTCACACTTAGTTTGACCAAGTGGCACACCAAACTTTGACCAAGTGGCACACCAAACTCTGCCAAGTTTGACCAAAAACATGCAAAAGCTCCCAAAATACCTCAGTTAACTACATCTCCTAATTTTGCATGATTTTGGGATGAGGAAAATAATGTGGACAAACAATAAAGTAATCAACATGACTTACTTTACTATTCATTATAAATTTGTCTATCTCTGACCTTTTTACAACTTTGTGCCAAATAATAAAGTAATTTATAATTGCATTACTTTATTATTTGTTTACATTTATTTTATCAGTTTCTAAGTCATGCAAGATGAGAGTAATTATTTTCAAACAGTAGAAAAAAAAAAGTCCTTATAACTTCCCTTTCATTTACATAATCACCTCATGCATCCTATGATGATTCAAAAAAAATATTCCTCCATACATGCCAAAGTCAAAAATACCTCTCATATGTGAGATATGATTAAAATAGAAATCATGATTTAATCCCTTATATCTCCCATGCCAACATCCATCACATTGCCTCAAGTCTCATTTAAAACACCTTATGACCATCACATACATTACCCTTACCTTTGCATTATTATCTTCATTGGCTTTGAAGAAAATAAAAATAATAATCACAGCCCTCACCTCACAAGCTTCCTTCACTTGAGCACTAGGTTTGATGATACTCAAAGTCTTTACCACAAGAATATTTTGGATAACAATGATAACATAAAAAAGAAGTCAAAAACAAAAGAGAGCCCATAGTCGTGCTAGGGCATTCGACCCTAAAAGGAGATGAAAACCTAAAAATCTTCATTTTACACTTTGTTTTTTCTTCTTGCTACTCTGCCCGCTGACATGCAAGGGTTTCACTGCTATTTTTGGAGCATTCTGGAGGTTTAACTTGTTGTTTCTAAGCTATCCTTAACATCCTCATGGCTCAGGTAAGTCTTCTTTCTATGTATTTTTGTTTGCCTGCAAGAAATGGTGGTGAAACTACATTGTTTTTTGCTCCTATAGCTACTTCCATTCTAGTTTCTGTATAGTAACATGATGATCAAAAATATCCTCTTTTGTCTTCTATATATGTTAAATATTTGCTCTATTTTGTTGTAACAGACAAGGGAAGAGGGAATGCTATTCACACTATTTTTTTTATCATGTTCACTATATCTTGCTATACATACTCTTTTCTCCTTGCTCAGCCTTCATGGCATAATGATTTAGCTTAGGTTTTGTGTATGACATGATGCAAGGGTTTCACTGTGCCCTCTTTACTTTCTTCTCTCTAAATTCATTTGGATTTTGAAGTGAAAAAAGTAAAAGGCAACCCTATGCTTACTGTAAGTAAACCCTAGTAGGGTTTGATGGGTATCTCTCTTTGTCCTTACTATTTTCTATCACAAAAGACATCACTTGGCTTTCATGTAATGAAGAGATGAAAGAGGCTTTTTCTATTTTTAACCATAAACTCTACTAGGGTTTCACCTACTCCTTCACTCTCTAAACAGTGTATTGTTTTGATAGTGGTAATAGTCACCCCAAAAGAAAGACGGTGACCTTACTCTTTGCCTGTTGCTCCATATGAACTCACATATACACTGTAGACTTTGCACTTTATGATGAAGGCTATGGAATGAGTTTAAAATATATGTTATTCTTTGTATCTCTTGTAGATAAACAAAAGATAGATATGTCTCTACTACTCCCTTGCATATTAGACTGTCCTTCAAATTTACCAAAGGTTGTCTTCTTTGTAGAAAAATGGTAGTTTCTTTATGGTGACTATCTCCTCTATACTTTGATTTGCACCTTTAGTGCCTTGGTTTCTATGCATTCATATCTCTTTAATCCTCCTATCTCTTAAGTTGTTCCATGGTTCTTTCTTGATGATATTGATATGGAAGTTATCTTTGTACAACTCAGAATTATGATTATCCTGTTCATTCATGCAGACTTTACAACTATTTACATGCATAATGTATAACATTCTAGCACTTTGTCATTTTTTTTATCATTATAATTAAGTAGAGAAAGCTTCACAAGTTTATTAACAGCTGGTTCTACTAGCTTCTCTTCCTGATTGATTTGAACTACTGATCTCTATCATGCACTATATCTTGATGTTCATGACTACTCCTTTTTGCACTATTCATTTCCTGATGACCACCATCTTATGTGACTGCTATGCTTTGTTCTAATGCAAGTGACTGCATCTACATATGATACTGTCTCCTTCAAAACTCAAGCTTACTCTATGATGCTTTGGTGTTCATACATGACTATCTTTTCCTTATTTTGGATGACAAAGACAGCTGATCCATGTAGTGTTTAAGGATTTCTAGAACTGTAAAGTGACTATCCTCTCATGATTTCAAAGATAACACCTTCAATGATGTTTGTTTGGTGTGGCATGATGTTGCTCCATTCTTATGAGGTTAATACTACAATTTGACTACTACCTCCTATAATGAATGGAATCACTATGCTCTTTGATCATCCTTCTTGGCTTCACTTGTATTTCTATCATTGTCTCTCTATCTCACATATATGTTTGTCTTTTACTCATGGCATTATGTAGAGAAGGTCAATTGAAGAAGGCACCATATGTTATCTCTTAATGTTGTTACTAGACTTGTAGCTTTTTTCTTTGTCTCTTGACTGTCTCTATTGACTTTTGCATTATTCTTCTTCATTGGTTGTGGACTCATTGCTATCCTATGCACTGATGATGTCATGTTGACATGTTCTCTTCTATTTGGCATGGACTATTACACTCTATATGTTTGTTCCTAACATGATAACTGTCAAACACCTTCTGTGGTATATGCATATTCTCTAGTTTTTAATCCTTGACATGGTAACTAATCTTATTGGAGTTATGATTGCCCTTTGATCAAGACTAATGTACTTGATATATCTCACTATCTCTCTTTTATGGCATTATGAATTTCTCTTATGACTCATGTAGCATATGATTATATCTTCATTTGGCAAAGGTATATGGTGATTACATGATGAATGGACTGTCCCTAAGGTAATTGTTCCATGTTTTGAAACATTACAAATTCCTCTCTACCTCTCTCTAACAAAATTGTTGTTCCATATGATTCTCAATGCAATTAGGCATTTTATTCTTATGATTTCTCTTGCATACCAAAAAGTTGCCATGGCACTTATACTACTGTATCAATCATGATTGTCAAATTATTCCTCTCTATTATAGATATAGGACTGTTTCATACATTCAATAGCAAATTTACACTTCATTCACAACAAAAGGTGGTAATACATTTTTTATTGTTGTCCATCTAATGCTCCATGATGTTTGTAATGATCTTGATATTGCTCTAAATGTTGTTCATAATGACAAAGTAGGCATTTATTGTCAAGATGATTGTATCTAAGATGATCATGGCATACAATGTTTATATTCTTGTAGATCATATACATCCATGCACTGTGTGTTCACTTGATGGCATCAGTATGTCTTTGCATGATGTATAGATAGTAAAGAGACTCACTTTTGTACTTTTTCATTACGAATGATATTTATGAATACTCTACTTCATCAGTTGTTCATGATGTATTGGTGTTATCATTGACTTTCAATCAGGATATGCTCTTATTTATTGATCTAAAAGTCTCTTTGCTTATCTTATATTCCCCTTAAGAAACATTGTGAAATAAATGAAACATCACTAAAATGAATGAAAGCACTGCCTTGTGTTCAATATGTACTTTCCTTTATGTTTCTTTACTCTAAACAACAAAACTGAAATCAATCTTTTCTTAAACACTTAAAATATGCCATGGTTAAGCATAGCAGGTATGTGTTAAAAAAAATTCTTCACCTCAAGTGTAATGAACTATTTTAGCTCTGCCAATTTGAGTTGTAGGTGAAAAATTGGTAATAGTGATACCTTATTGATATATGCTTTGTCCTTGAGTGCATCATTGGATTCCTTGAAATGTTTATAGCACTTGTATTGTCACAAAAGATTGAAATTGGTTTTTCATACACAACTCTTATATCCTTTAATGTTTGCTTCATCCAAATAACTTGAGTGCAACAACATGCTGCACCAATATATTCTACTTCTGCATTAGACAAAGAAACTAATGCTTGTTTCTTTCTTAGCCATGAAACCAATCTGCTACAGATGCAGGAGCATCCAATGGTGTAAGGGCAATCTTGCATCACCCAAAAAGAAGTTGATTCAAAATAATTGTAGTTGTTTTCATTTCTTTCCATGATTAGTGTTTCTAGTTCCATAATCTCTTGAATAATGATGTAGGACTTTCAGTTTTTTCCAAATTACTAAAAATAGCAACCTACCAATTTTAGAAAGTTTAACTGCCATTTTAGGAAAGTTTGCATTTGGGCACGGATTGAAGTGAAAACTTACAGAAAGCTTCATAACTGAAATATAAGACCTTTGGCAAAGGAATTAGGCAAAGATCATTTGTGACCTATGTATACACCTATCCATGCTATCTGGGTAAAAATTGAACACACTATTGCTATCTAGGTAAAACTGAACCATTGTATCTTGTTATCACTTCAAAGTTAACAAATTCATGCTATCTGGGGAAAAATTAAACACATCATTTCTATCTAGGTAAAACTAAACCATTTCTAACTCATTATCACTTCAAAGTTAACAAATCCATGCTATTTGGGTAAAATTGAACCATTGCTATGTTGTTATCACTTCAAAATTAACAAATTTCTATGCTTGCCCAAGTAGATAGCTCATCTAGTTTTTCTCATTTTAACTAGGGGAAAAGAACCACTATCTTCTGTGTTTTGGGAATGATACCAAGCCTATGCTCTCCCCTATCTTGGGTGACCAAAATGCCAGACATATCATTTTTGCATGTGTTTTTCCTTTAGAGGGGCCTCCTCTTGGATACTGTTCATCCAAGGAGGAATGACCCTAAGTGGTAATAGGGTAGACGCCAAGCCCTACCAAGCCACTATAAATAAATTGTGTTTGGAGTGAAAGCTTCAAACAATGAGTGTAGTTGTGTTATACCGACAGCCAACCTCCCCCAAAACCCTCCAAGGCGCAACCCTTGCAGGCTAGGAGACTCCATAACAGAGAGTAGTGCTGCCACATGTATAACCACTTGAACGGTTGCCTTTATTACTCATACTTTGTTCTTAGTGGCCAAAAACCCCTATAATCTGGTGCAACATAAGGCAATTATCACCTCCTGAAGATGCTTCACTAGAGAAAGTGAGAATTTGGTTTTATACTGTCCTTTGAAACCTATGTTTGTACTTGCTTTCTTTTAGTCCAAAAAGAGTAAAAAAACAAAAAAATAAAAAACCATAAAAATATTCTTTGTGTTTGTTGTGTCTTCTTGCCATAATTTCATAAAATCAGATAAAAAAGACCTTCTTGCAACCAAAGAAACCAAAAACATCATAAAATTGCCAAAAACTTGCAAAAATCACTAAAAAACTAAAGCGGCGCATTTGTCCTCTTTTGCTATGTGTCTGCATCGACTTGCTGCACATATGCACTGACTTGCAGCGCTTTTACACCTTGTTATGGCGCATTTGAAATTTACCAGTGCTGTGCTTAGATGCAGACTTTCTACACATTTACCAGTTTTTGCAGTGCATCTGTTCTAGTGCATGCGTGATAGTGAGCACTTCCACAGTCTTTGAGAGAAAACTTTTATCATTTTTGGGTACCCATTTCAGCCTAGTTCCAAGTTTCAAGATCAGGTCTTACCATATAGTCACTTTTTCATCTATTTCATGTCAAAGTCTCTCTTTTGTTGGTCATCTCATTCACCTTCTATCAGGTTCCCCTAGTCCAAAGTCAAAAGTATCCCATATCAGATTAGCATAGGCTCCTTTTTCGGATCATTTTGGATTCAAAGTAACCCTAGTAAGTCATAGAACTTTGCTAGTGGTCTTGGTGCACGACTAGTCCCTACACAGTAAGACAGGTATCAAGTACCCTTACTAGTGGCTATCATCTTGTATCGGTCATCTTACTTGGAATCATTGATCGAGAAAGTCCCTTGTCCAAATCTTGTCATAAGTATCTTATTCTCAGCAGTCTCCATCGGCATCTTGCCAAAATCTCTAGTTTCATCCCACTGCATCCCATGTCACCTTGCATGGTTCTTACTAGATCTCAATACCAAAAGCAACTTGAAATGGTCGGGTCATCTGATTGTATTGTCACCCCTCATGATAGTGATGAGGAAATCTCTCATGAAGATTATCAAGGACACCTCCAAGATCAAAAATTCCAACACTTGCTAGAGAAAGTGCTCCATGAGGACCCTCACAAGTATTTTTATCATCTTGCAAATCTTGGAATTAAGCTCCCCGCTGATTTCGATCTAAGCAAACTTAAAGAGACCATAGAGGATAATCATGAACACCACAACAGTGAAGACAAAGAAAGAAAGTCATAGAACCAAACACACCTATGGAAAAAATTAGGAAACAAATCAAGGGTCTAACGTAGCAAATGACGGATCTTAAGATGGGTATAAACACTAAAACATACTCCTTGGAAGATATTGCATGATACCATTCCCTTTTCGATTCAAAGTTCCTCAGTTTGACAAGTACAAAGGAAAAGGGGACCCTAGAGATCACATTAGGGAATTCAACACTGCATGCATGGAAGTAGCTCATGATGAGACTTTCTTAATGAGACTATTCCCTAGATCTCTATGTAGTCAAGCCATGGAGTGGTTCTCACGAATTCCACCGGGCATCAAAACTTTTGATGAGTTAGTCAACAAATTCATCACACACTTCTCGTACAATATTGAACACGAAGTATCCATGCTTGACCTATGCAATACCATGCAAAAGAGTGGTGAATCATTCACCTCCATCTTACAAAGGTGAAGACAACTAGCAAGTAAATGCTCATATGATGTACTTGAGAAGCAATTAATGGAGATGTTTGTCCACAACCTCAACTCAGATCTTAGCTACCAAATAGAAGTTCAATGCCCTACTTCATTTTCAAAAGTCATTGAAATAGGATTGTATCATGCCCATATTTCCCATGTGGTCACGACATCCATCACATGTGTCATATCCACATTTTTCATGTGGTCATGACACGAAATATCAAAAAAAATCCACGCTTCCCTAGGAACCCCCTCACACACATAAGAGTGCTAGGTGGCATTACGCTTAAGGCGTAAACAATACAATTGAATGCGGGGTAATGCTTTCACGTGTACATACCAATCGCAATGAAGGCCAACTAGGGGGTTGACGCGACATAGTTAACGTCGCCAATAGGGTTAGGATCAACAATCGAAACCCTAAGTTAACCTATGTGAATGAAGGGATTTTGACGTAAGTCAAAATCAATGGCCAAAAGTCAAATGCATGAGAGGATGATAAAACACAAAAATCAAATGACGATACTCGACAAAAAACATATTATATTCCCAAATAGGATTAAACTTCACTAACCTAACTAAACCCTAAATTCCAAAAAAATTTGGCAGCATAACGCCTCACGGGCATGAGTAGGGTTTATTGTACTAAAACTAATTTTGATCACAAGGTTTACTGATTTGGTTTATATTACCTAAGTCTCACTAGTTGAAATGGTAGATTAGTTAAATAAGTTAATTGAATATTTTTCAACAAAGTCTGATCAATTTGTTCTCCTTCACATTTTCTATAATTTAAAACATTTTTCAACAAAGCTCGATCAATCTATTCTCCTTCATGTTTTCTATAATTTAAAACATTTTTCAACAAAGCTCGATCAATCTATTCTCCTTCATGTTTTTGATCAATCAGAGTTATCTTTACATCATTTACATTATTCCTAATTTCTTGGTAGATCAGATCTCGTAAACAGGTTTAACTACTTCATTTTCAATGGTTTACTAGTTTTCCAAGTCGGATTTAAAACATCTAATTTAATTTTGTTAATTAAATTGCCCCAAAAGGAATATTAAATTTTAATTAATAATGGTGTAGGTTTAAATCGTCCTCGTCAAGTTAGGTTATATAATCTAAGATTTAACTGATTGTTTAAATTAAATACCTCTCAATATTTAAATTGTGTAAAATTTAGTTGAATCAAATAAATCCTTCTATCGTGATTTAATCGATTTATTAACACCCACTAACAAATAAAAATAATAATATTCCAAAAAAGAATCTAGTTTTACCCATTTAATTAATCACACTAACCCATTCAATAAATAAATGTTAAAACAATAATAAGGAAAATAAAGAGAATGGGAAAAGAATATAAGGGCAATTTTAAAATGCAAAGCCCTAAAATTCCCCTCAATTAAAAATTAATTTCCTTATGAGTAAAAACCCTAACCCTATTCTTCTCATTTCTCATGTTCTCCTCTTTGTTTTCTCTTCTCCTTTCTTTCTCTTTCTCTCATTTTGTCTTTATTTCTTTTGGTTGCAGGTTTAATAGTGGCCACATATGAAATGCATATGATGGTATTCATATATATGTGTGTGTGTGTGTGTGTGTGTGTGTGTGTGTGTGTGTGTGTGTGTGTGTGTGTGTGTGTTTGTGTGTGTGTGTGTGTGTGTGTATCAATGTTTTTTAAGGGTTTTGTTTTGTTTTGTTGACTGTCCAAAGGGGAGGGACTGTGGAGAAGAGGTCGGTGGTAGTGGTGTGTCGGGCCTGAGTAGTGGTGGAGGAAGGGACCAGTGGAGGTGTGAGGAAAGGCAGCATTGGAGGGAGCCACGGAATGTGCAGGCAGAGGGGGTTGTTGGTAGTAGGAGGCACTGCGAGCGGTTGTGAGGTCTGCGCGGGAAAGAAAAGGCCCACGGGGTTTTGAGAGGAGTGGGGAGTGTGGGGAGGGGGGCGGAGCCCCCCTCCCCACACCCTTAAACAAGAACGGCATCGACAGTGGGGGGTTCAAAACCCCCCACCACTTCATATATATATTTTTTTGTATTAAAACAACACTGCGATTTGTCAAAAAATACAGTCGCTTCCTCATTTTTGCACAGCGAATATTAAACGATCTTTATATATATATACTATTGTATATATATAATGTAATCTTTAAGTTTATTTGACAACTTAATAAATTTAGTTTTTTATTTAATACATATAAAAATACATTCATTCCCTACACATAATATATATAATTATATATATATATATATATATATATATATATATATATTTGTATATATATATATATAATTTATATTTTCAACTATATTTTTTTTTCTTCTACACTCACAAATTTATTTATAAGAACAATGAATAAAAGATATATATATTATTTTTCTTTTTATCAAATTTTATAAGGCAAGGAACTCATTCTTTTATCAAAATATATTCATTGTATTTCTAATATGTTTATTTTTAAAGAAAAGAAATAAATACAATTAAGTAAATACTTCTATTACTTAACATCGACTAATTTTCTCTATTCATAATAACAAAATACAAATTTCTTGTTTGTCTCAAAATTAAAACCACAACTTTCCTATTTGATATATTTAAAATTTACATACAAATGAATTAACTTTTAAAACAAATTTTCTTCCTTCAACTTTTCTTAAATGATAAGAATTAAATCAACAAATTTTAACTTTCTATTACAAATGAAAATAGCTTACACACAACATAAAAAGATATAATTTTACAACAAGAGAGAGAACAATGCTCTTCTCTTGGACAACTAACAAATGATACAATCTCCTAAGTAGGCCAAGCTCTCTCTCAAGAGCAAAAGGAAATAAAATATCAACTCCAAGAACAAGGTGTTTTCTCCAACTTCACAACTTAGCTCCAATGAACCTGCATTAACACAATAAGGGGAAAGAAGCCACACATCTTGCTCTTCTCCCTACCATAGACCTGCAAGAGGGTCACCCCCAAGCTAGGGAGGTCATCCACACACTTGGGAACTCATTCCACATCACAACAAGGCATTCAATCAACCAAACATAATTTTACTCCCATGGTTAACATAACACAAGAACTCAATCAGGATGAGTTCAAAGGAGTAGGGGAGTGGACAACACTCAACTCAAAAGTGTCACTCCTACAAATATCCCAATACATATATCTCTTAAGGCCTCAAGCCAACACTTTCAAACACAATTTCCACAAAGCTTCCATTTTGGCTCTCAAGTCATTTCACATATTGCTCAAAATGTCATATTGCCCTCAAGGCTACAACACCACAAAATCAAGGAAATGACCCCAAGGAGGTTCACTCCTCCCCCACCCCACACTCGTTGAGCATCTTCTTCCAAGTGGGAGAGGCTCTTACAACACCCTTACAATTTTCCCCACAACAACAAATAAAAACCCAAACATAGATCTCACCCAAAGCATCACACAAGAAAATAAAAATACATAAGGGAAGGCCTTAGCCTTGAAACCAACCTTAAAAAGCCCAATTTGGTAGATGGTTGATGTAGAACTTCCCCAAATCCTCCTCCAACATAAGCCACAAAACACTCTCTAACGTTTTCCCCAAAGTAAATTCCAAACAATAAAATTTTCCAAAAATTCAACAACCCATACCCTTCTCCAAGTGGGATTAAAATAAGCTCTACCTATGAGCTTTGAGGAATGGGAAGGTGACACTTGTCACCTCCTCACTCTTCCTCTCAACTACAAGCAAGGCCTATGGGATGGGTGGTGACACATGTCATTCACCCATCCCCAAGTCTCTCTCTCCCTTCCATTTGTCCTCTCTCAAACATGTTGGAGAGAAAAGTGGAGCTTAAGAGGGAATGGGTGACACATGTGTCCCATTCCTTTCCTCCCAAGAGGGACCACACAACTCCAAGGTACCCTCACCAATTTTGAGAGAGACTTGAAGTAAAGTCCTCCACAATTGGGGGGTCTTGGAGGCATCCCCAACCTAGGGAAGAGGTAAGGATGAGGTTGAGTGTTTGACTCACTCATCCTCTCCCTCCCATGCCTCCAATTTCGTCACTTTACTTCAGGGTGAAGTTAAAGTGACCATATAGAGGTTTACCTAGGGTTACCCAAGCCAAAGAGGTCCCTAGACCCAAGGGGTACAACCCAGGGTCAAGTTTAGCTCATTTTGAGCACCAAGGGTTAAGTTAAAGCACATGAAAAGGGGTCTCAAAATTTATAACTTAAAAAAATGAAATTCAAAGGACAATACTCTTACAACACCAATTAGAGTTAAAAATAAAAGAGGGGGTAGACTAAGCCCGACTAACAACATGAAATCAACATTATAGAATTTCATCATGCATAGAGTTGATCTTGGTTCCTCGTGGAACCAGATTGGCTTCACAAGGGATAACAACATCGTGTGTGGGATGATCTCTAATTTTTGTGGCTTGTTAGAAATACCTATGCACTCAATTGAAAAGTTAATTCCACATATATATAATAGCCGAAGCAAATTAAAACATACACTCGCATAAAATATCACAAGTTCATATAAGCATCAAGGAAGTCACATTACAATTTAGATTTTAAATTCTGCATTTCAAACATCCATTTGCAAGATTGAATCACAGAACAAATTTCTATCTAACATCACCCAATTAGTTTTCCCATAACTTCATAATATAAACCATCTATCTAACATCATCAATAAAGCAATATCTAGGTCTAAACACTTTGTAAACATACTAGGCATAACAAATCCACATATAGCATAAAGTCTAATAGTTTGGAAATTCGGGATCAACAGTCCCACAAGTCTAAATGTATCCTCAATAGTAAAATAAATAGTCAAATGTATGGGAATGAAAAAGGTAGGCCTCACAGATTGTTCATCGAGAAAGCTATGATCGCCAAGGGGCAAATCAAGTTATACAAGGACACACCTACCTCAACTACACGACTGACATATCAAAGTTTTGGACTAAGAATAAAAATGCCATCAATGATGGAGTAGTTGATGCCAATATGGTGGCTCCCAAACAACAACCAATATTCACTCTCTCAGGAGCCAAGACCATGGTTCAACTCAAATCCAAGGTAAAAGTTCACACCGCTAAGTGAGTCCCAAGAATCTGCATTAAGGAAGCTATTGGCCAACAATGACATCACTCTACTGCTAACAAGTGATTATGAACCTTAAATAAAACCTCACTATTGGAAAGACACTGACTATTGTGAGTATCATAGAGGAAGAGGACATACAACTAACAATTGTATCCATCTCAAACATGTTATTCAAGACGTGCTTGATCAAAATCAAGGAAGCACTCAACAACATACTTCTAATGAGACGCATGTGGCTTACAAAGATCCACTTCTCAATCACGACAGGTCGTACAACAACAACAACAACCATCGCAATAGGAAAAATTAGAATAATGGGAATAATAATGCTAATTATGCAAGTGTTCCATTTGATTATACCATCAATTGCATAACAGAGCACATACAACAAATCAATGTGGTCACGCCCAACCAACAATCAGAATCCAACAGAACTGATTGCAGTATCATCACCCATAGTGGTAAGGTCACATTGAATACCATTCCTCCAAGGTCATCTCCTCGGTCCAACTTCCATCAGTATAGCATCATAGACCAACTATGGAAGACCCCTGCCCACATTTCTATCTTAGAGTTGTTGCGTCTATCTCCTTCCCACAAGGAGATTCTCGATAAAGCCTTAGTGGAAACCACTGTACCCACTAACTTGGCCCAAGAGAAGTTTCAATCCATGGTAGATAATATGACCTCCTCAAGTACCATATCATTTACCAAATGGGATGAGCTCTCAGTGTCTCAACCTCATAACACCCCTCTGCATATTGTCACCTTCATCCACAAGCATTGCATCAAGAGGGTTCTCATTGATGGGGAAGTCAATTTAAATATTTGCACATTGAAGGTAGTCCTTACATTGGGGTTCTTTAAAAATGTAGTTGATCCAAGGAAGAAGATTACTATCAAAGCCTATGATGAAGAGGAGATAACTACCAAAGGAATAGTGGTATTACCGTTTTACAAGTGGGACCAATGATAAAGGACGTTGTGTGCCAAGTCCTAGATAGGGAGCTAGCCTATACTATTCTTCTAGGTAGACCATGGATTCATGCCATGAAAGTTGTACCCTCCACCTATCACCAATGCATAAAATTCCCTCATAATAGCAAGCAAGTCACCATCCAAGGTGACCCCGATCCCTTTCAGCATTGCAACTCTGTCCTCTCAAAACCTGATTACATCATACCCAACAATAGAGCATCTACATCCCCTACCCCATAGCATGATCCTACCTCTGAAGCTTCCTCATCCAAGCCCAAAGAGAAAAAAATTACTATCAAAGAAATGGGAGTAGGGGAATACTCCGTCAAGCACGGCCTCAATCTAGCCAAATTGCCTCTATCTCCTAGATCCTTTGGGCAACCCAAGCATTTTCCAAAGCCATATGCTCCCCCTACACCTCCCATAGATCCCTTTGTAAAATGGGGGGCCCTATCAGATGAAACAAAGGAAAGTGATATCTTACAATGGTTCTATATGGAAGAAGAGAACACACAACAAGAACCACCTAAGCTCCCAATAGAAATCTATGGGCGAGGTGAGTCTATCCTACATAGAATAGGTTATGAAGGAAAAGGCCCCATCGACCTAAGAAAAGAAAGAATTATAAAACCCATTCAACCTTCTTCATCCTCATTAGCTAGAACTACAAAAGGTCTAGGATATAAAGATAAGTGCAAAGCAAAAGCAAATGCTTGTCCGGTGGAAATGATCCATACACTTCAAGAGGATAGTGACACAGATTCCAATGAATATGAGTGGGATGAGCTGACAGAGCATTCCTATGACAACAAAGAGGTTGATACCATTCAAACTTATATCCCCTACCATGAGGGACAAATGCTACCAAATAGGTTGTTAGAGTGTGATTCGCCTATCCCTAAGAATATGACTTTGAAGGAAGGTTCGAGTTCTATCGCAATAAACAATTTGGAGGAAAGTACCATCCTGAACACTCCCCCTACCAATACTCCTAGCATATCCATTCAAACTATCAACAAATCAGATCTATCCTCCAAATCCCTCCCCCTTGTGCATCCTTAGCTTATTGACTAGGATCTACAAGGAACCCCATAACGAGATATATTCCAAAATGATGATGCCTATATTGACTACATGGAACTTAGGGATTACCTACCTAAAGGAGATCATAAAACTGGCTTTGCCATTGAACTTAATACTATGGCTTATTTTGGAGAGGGTGCCAATCCTTCTAGTCACAAAAATATCAAAATAAAAACTGGATCTGATGGTGAAAACCGCTCCGCGGCAGTGTCAGATCCCAAAATAGTAAAAAGAAAGGATGCATCCAATGGTGAAAACCTAACTGTGGCCCCTGATAATGGAAGGCTTGAAACTCTCCTTGATGACATGCACCGGGAGAAGTCTCAGATTGTTCTGGAACCCACAGAGCTTGTTAACATTGGAACAAAGGAACAGCCTAAGATCATTCACTTTGCTAAGTCTCTAACCCCACCAGAAAAATACTAAGTTTGTACCATTCTTCAAGAAAAAGCAAGTCAATTTGCTTGGTCATACACAGATATGCCAGGGTTAGATCCAGACTTGATTCTACATCATCTTCCATTAGATCCAGGAGTGAAACCAATGAAACAGAAGCTTAGAAAGATGCATCCACACATTGCACTACTTGTAAAAGAAGAACTCAAGAAACTATTGGATGTAGGGTTCATCAGAGCTATAGACTATCTAGAATGGGTCTCCAACATAGTATTAGTGTCCAAACCTAATGGCCAAGTCAGACTATACAATGATTTCAGAGATCTAAACAAAGCTTGCCGCAAGGATGATTTTCTGTCACCAAATATAGATATCATAGTCGACTTAACAGCAGGGCATACCATGTTATCTCTCATGGATGGCTTCTCGGGATACAATTAGATCAAGATAGCACCAGAAGACCAACATAAGATAGCTTTTACTTGTCCATGGGGTACTTTTTGTTGGAATGTCATGCCATTTGGGCTAAAGTACGCAGGAGCCACATATCAACATGCTATGACCATTATATCCCATGATATGATGCACGTCACCATGGAAGATTATATAGATGATATCCTTGCAAAGTCACTCACAAGAGAATCACACCTGGATGTGTTAGAGAAGGTCTTTCAGAGACTAGAACAATTCAAAGTTAGGTTGAACCCAAAGAAATGTGTTTTTGGAGTCACCTCAGGCAAGCTCCTAGGTTTTATTATATTGGCACATGGAATAGAGGTGGACCCCACCAAAGTCAAGGCCATTATGGACATGCCACCACCCAAGAATCTTACTCAACTAAGATCTCTACAGGGAAAGCTACAAGCAATCCATAGGTTCATATCACAACCGGCAGACAAGTGTCAAACCTTCAGTCATCTCCTACATAAGAACATTCCATTTAGGTGGGATGAGAAATACGAAGAGGCATTCGACAAACTGAAAGAGTATCTTATGAATCCACCCATTCTCATGCCTCCTATCCAAGGGAAGCCATTGTTACTATACATATCTGCAATGCCAACAGCTCTTAGGGCCCTTCTAGCACAACAAGATTATGAAAATAAATAAAGAGTCATCTACTACATCAGTGGCACATTGGTGGGCTATGAGTTGCAATACTCTTAGATAGAAAGATCATGTCTTGCAGTAGTTTTTGCTTCCCAAAAACTCTGACATTATATGCTTGTACATCTAGTCAAACTTATTGCAAAAATAGATCCACTAAAGTACCTACTAAGCAAAGCAGCTCTAGTAGGTTGCCTAGCCAAATGGGTAATGCTCCTAAGTGAATACAACATTGAGTATGTAGACATAAAGGCTATCAAAGGGCAAGTCATTGCTGATTAGTTAGCAGATGCACCACTACAGGACACCACACCAATGCAATTTGAGTTTCCAGATGAATCCTTATTCAATATATCAACACATTCTTGGAAACTCTACTTTAATGGATCCTACAAAAACCATGGATCAAGGGCAGGAATCTTGTTTGTAACTCCACATGGAGAAACCATACCGAAGTCTTATCGCCTGTTATTTCCATGCACAAACAACATAGCAGAATATGAAGCCTTAGTCATTGGTCTCAAGATGGAAACAGAGTGGAAAATCAAAGAACTACATGTCTATGGTGATTCTCAACTAGGAATCAATCAGGTCAATGACAACTACCAAATGAAAGATGAGAAGCTTGTCCCATACAAGTGGATGGTCGAGGACTTCAAGAAATACTTTGTGATCATCTCTTTTGAGCAGATACCTCACATTGAAAACAAAGTAACAGATGTCATGGCAACCATTGCCTCTCTTCTTGAAATCCCAGAGAATGAGTCACGGTACAAGCTCTTAGTGGAATCAATTCAGTAACTAGCTTATTATCTTCTTGAAACCCATTCCATATGCCTATTAGTCAAATCTAATTCACCTTGGTATGGTAAGGTTTACACTTACCTCAAGGACAACACCCTCCCACCTAACTTATCTTCAAACCAACGATGAACCTTTATATGCCAAACCTCTCGTTATACCATTATTGCCAACACCTTATACCGACATGGTCTAGATGGTACTTTACTCCATTGTTTAGAACGAGAAGAATCCTAAACTACCTTATAAGACATAGACGAAGGAATTTGTGGAACACACTCTAGCGGTCCTTCCTTAGCTAAGAAACTCATGCATTTGGGTTATTATTAGCCGAACATGGAAATAGATTCATATTAATTTGTGAAGAAGTGCAAATAGTGCCAAATACACGAGAACCTGATATATGCACCAGCTCAAGAGATGAGACCTCTTAGCCCTTTTGTCAATGCGGACTCGACCTTGTAGGCAAAATCTATCCACCCTCATCCAATGGCCATAAATTCATAATAACCGCCACGGAGTACTTTACCAAGTGGATTGAAGTCATCCCCCTCACCACCATCATAGGTAAACAAATATCCTCATTCATCCTCAATTACCTCATCTACAGATACGAAATTCCCTCATCCATTATCACAGATAACAGAAGACCCTTCAAAAACCAAGATGTCCAAGAACTCTGTGACTGATTCAAAATCCACCACCAT
The DNA here is from genome assembly GCA_027924645.1 of Cunninghamia lanceolata. Taxonomy (NCBI): domain Eukaryota; kingdom Viridiplantae; phylum Streptophyta; class Pinopsida; order Cupressales; family Cupressaceae; genus Cunninghamia; species Cunninghamia lanceolata. The sequence goes on from BSBN01000389.1 coordinate 9,467,482, forward strand.
TTCTCCACACCCTATTACCCCCAAGGCAACGGCCAAGCAAAAGCATCCAACAATACCATCTTAAAACTCCTCAAGAAGACAGTGAATGATATTGGCCGTGATTGGCACATCCAACTCAATCCTACTTTGTGTGCCTACAGAACTAGTATACGCACTCCCACAGGTGCTACCCCTTACGCCCTTGTCTATGGCTCAGAAGATATCCTCCCCATTGAGGTCGAGTTACCATCTCTCAGGGTGTCATTAAAAGGTCTTATAACAAATGAAGAGTACAAAGTTTCCAGATTGCAAGAACTAGAATTGCTAGAGGAAAAGAGATAGAGAGCCTTCAATCATCTCAAGGCATATCAGCAAATGATGTCATGAAGCTACAACCACATAGTCCGCCCAAGAGTCTTTAAAGTGGGAGATCTAGTACTTAAAGAGAACCCCCGCAATCAATAGGATCGAGAAAGGAAAGGCAAGTTCGAACCCAGCTAGCTTGGGCCTTATGTGATCGTAGTTGCTTATGGATCAGGGGAATATCAGTTAGTAACATCAAAGGGTGACCTATTCGATGACCCAATCAATAGCATGCACCTTCACTGGTTCTATACCTAAGAGATCCCTAATGTAAGTGGGGCACAAAATACAAAAAAAAATTAAAAAATCAAAAAAATGTAAAAAATACAAAAAAATTGTCTTTTGGTGAAAACCTAGCAAACAGGCGCCTTGGATAGGTATAATGATGAAAACCTAGCAAACATGCGTCATGTTTACTTTCTAGCTTTCGTGCAAATAAAAGCAAGTGGTGAAAACTTGGTAAACAGGCATTACTAGTGATAAATTGCTTCATCCATCTTTGGTAAACCAATCACCTTGTGTCTATTCTTCCTTCACTCATGTCCCATTTGGTCCATATATGTTCCATAATAAAATTCTAACAATAACCTATCATGGCTTGATACTCTATCTCTTTGTTGCCTTGTCAACCAAGGTTTTATCCCATATCCTATCCGCAGTGTTAGCCTAGCATATTGTCTGTCGTTAGTATCCACATGGTCTAGGTTGATGAACTACGTTGCCTCTGCATCATCACATAGGCAAGGCCATTTTCAATGTGCCCCTGAGGCTTCCCCATCCATCCCATATCTAGTTGTCTTTCCTCTAGTCCATCCATGGTCCAAGTCCCTGAACTACGTCGCCTCTACGTTGTCAAGTAGCCAAGGCCATTATTCAATGCACCCCAAGGCTCCACTGTCCCATCCATCACATGTCTAGTCCTTCTATCTACTGAGTCCACACCACTTTCTATCGCCTATGTCTTAGGTCCATTAGGGTTCACTCCAAACTACGTTGCCTTTGCATCGTCACGTAGGCAAGGCCATTTAGTAATGAGCCCCCGAGGCACTAGGTCAGTCCCTTAGGGTTCGTCTCACCAATAAAGATTGTGGAATCTTTCACCAGGCAAGCAAGCACAAACAAAACCTACTCTTTTCAAGTAGAAATCTTGATCCAAGGCATTAACCTATCCAAAGAAAAGAAAACAAATACCTAAGGCATTGTAAATGATTTTACCTATATTATGGCAAGAAATAAACACATCTAAATGCAAAAAAATGTTTTGTGGTTGTGATCAGGGTTAGGTTGCAACATCTTGATTTCTATTATCATGTCTTTCTATGCTACTCGAGGATGCCAAAATCTAGAGATGCTATGATGGGGGTATGATTCTATTCTTTTTTTGTTGTTTATGGATTAAAATTTAATAATGTGACGCCTTGTCTAAAGACATGATCGGCAAATATCATTGAGGACATCAAAGGTCTAACATGAACAGGGGCAATCCTTGTCTGCTGATACACAAGAAATACTTAGGTCATCTTGGTTTAATTATACCTTGATGCTTGTATTAACTTGCTAAAGCAAAATCCATGTAAGCAATACTTAGGTCATCTCTATTCAATTATACCTAGATGGTTGTATTAACTTACAACATTCGGAAAAAGTACCAAAAAAATTGCCCAATGATGAAATAGGCACTTCAAAATACTTGTACCATCAAGATGCCAAAAGAAAAGCATCCATCATACATCCATTATACATCCATACATCCATATTCCATGTAATAAAAGATCCAAACAATGCAGAGTATCAATACAAATTAAAGCTTGTGAGTCTTTTATATCAAGTCATTCTTTCAATCAATCTTCTATTACCATTATGACATTTCTGTGTTGATAGAGTACATTTGGACATCACAAAAATATAGCATATAGTTGCATATCATATCACATGAGATAGTCATTTACATGATTAAATCAATTGCATACATAATAAGTGCCTCAGGTCATCCATATACATTTTTGCAATCATCACATAGTGTCAATAGAAAAAAATCAAAAACATAGATAAGTGCATCACATAAACTACATAATCATATAAATACCATTTGCATTTACACGTTAGAGGCATATCAAGTAAAACATCTAACTCTACATTAGGTCATATAGCATCACATAACATAATATAAAAGTCTGCATTAGATAATATCACATAGCATCATATAGACATAGTCAAAATATGCATCACATGAGTACCATCATACAAATAGAAATGCATCCATAACATAGAATGAACAAATTTCATATAGAGAGCATCAAATAGCTGCATCATCATATAAATATCATAAACGTGTCCAAATGTACAATATCAAAAGGTCCATCTCTGAGTCAATGTCATATACAATGTATACATCTCAAAGATAATGATACATGTCTCAAAATACAACAGTGGTACATATACATATCCGACTATCTGAGCCATCAAAAAGTGTACGTAGGAGCCTAAATCTATGCAAGTGTCTGCTAACCCTGCTATGGTGAACTGCTGCTCCCAGCAGTGTCTCCTGAGTCCCCTCCTCCGCTGGCCCCAGACTACTGTGGGCCCATCACAGAGGCTCCCGACCTTGATCCACCTGCTCTCTGAGAGGCCATAGACTGGCTCTTGTAGCTCGGAGCCCTCTGACTAACTAGTATAGCACCATGGTATAAACCCCAATAGTACTATGTCTAAGCCTACGCTCTGGCAAGCTCACCTTGCACCTGCGCTAACTGCCCCTACACCTGTACCAATTGTGCCTGTGCCTGTGCTAGTTCTGCCTATGCCTATGCTAGCTATGCCTGGGCTTGGTGCACCTATCCAACCAAAAAGCTGCTAGTGGCATCTGTCCCAAGGGCTGCCACTAGTGTATCCCTCTCTACTCGGATAACTCATATCCTCACCTCTATCATATCTCGCTCTTTATTGAGACCTGAGATAACCTCTGCATCTGTCTCCCGCCGAGCCTCAGCCATCCTAAGCTATGCTTGTAGCTGCCAAACCTATCCTCTCAACATCACGATATCTCTCTCCTAGACATCCAACTATGTTGGACCCTGAGAGGCCTATGCCTGTCCCTACCCCTATGGCTAAGGTACCTCCTACTACGCCACCTGTTGAGGTGGCGGCATCTATGCATGTTGTGCAACCTGCAGTGGCACTACCTGTTGAGAGTGGTAAGGTCCCTCCCTAGCTCTCCTCCTCTGCCTAGGTCTGTCTCCATCTCCACCACCTCCCTGTCCTCCTCTCCTCCTCCTCCTCCTACCAACCTAGCCCTTGTCATCTGAATCTACCTCATCTATATGAGGAACCAGCTCTCCAGGCCTAGAGTATCTTAGAAATAGATGGGCAACAAACCACTCCTCGTAGTCTGGTGTCATCCTTGCATTTGCGATCTCTCTCCTCATCGGCCAGGCAGCATAAGGAATCTACCGAAACTCTACCACTGCCTCCTCATAGGATGCCATTGGCCCCCATCTAAATCTCTCAGCATGCGTTCGTGCAAACAGAGCCTACCCCTGTGGCATGCTCTGTCTCCTCCCAAACTACCTTCAAACTTGGCTGACAATCTATCTCTCTAGAATAAACAACATCTGACCTATAAGCCACTGAGTCTGATAATAGTACGGTAGCTCATTTGCCTCATCCTCCCAAGGCTCGCAGTCTAGATATGGTTGCTAGATGACCACATCTACTCAATCTAGTGCATGCCTCCAATACTCAAGCTTCTCCAACCTATGCTAGGAAATCACTCCTGCATAGCCATAACTGCAAGGCTCTCCTCTCTATCTCTGAAAAACACATGTCAGCCTAGTGATGGCAATGTGCTCCCATAGCCAAAACTGCAACAGTAAGACACTTGCTGATAGACTAGTACCCCTCTGGTATATCACCTAATGAATGTCGTGGTATAGGTGTGCTAAGACACAGACACCCCAAGCATAACGGATTCCCTCTGTGACCATACTCTCCATGATTCGTCCCCATCCAATTAGGAACCCATGCAATCTCCTATCAGGGCATACAACATCTCTAATCAATCCTGCCACTATCCTAGGGAAGTAGTCATAGTAATCATGAATGTCCTGCCAGGAGATGACCTGTCCTACCAGCTCAGTGTCATCAAAAACCTGCCTGTACTCTACGAATCTTGGCTCCTACTGTGGATCATACTCCATGAGATCTCCTTGAATCGGCAAGTGGAGTATCCTGTATACATCCTCCAAGGTCACCGTCATCTCACCTGTCAGGAAGTGAAATGTCCCATCCTCACTGTGAAACCTCTCTACTGCTGCAGTCAGTAGGCCATGGTTCACTCAAACCTTAGGCATAAAACACATGTAATCTAAACCCATCGCGCTAAGCACCTCTTGATCTATCTCTATCAACATATGTCGCTACAACATCAGCATGGGAAACTGCTCCCTCGACATCAATGTATCTCGTATGTCCTCCTACAAGCATGCAAAGCAAGGCAACCTAAAGCTGCAAGTACCATGCTCAACACATCTATAGAATCATATCAACTAACTTCACATATCAAATTGATTAAAACAGCACACTACATCTCTTGATTAGATTCCTGTAATCTTGGAGATAGCTTATCGATTGATGCGTCAAACAGGATGCCAATTGAGTGAATTCTATTAAGTAAATTGACTATCCTATATCATATGCAACATAATAGAAGGTACATGCACCATTTCTTATCAAATGCGCCACTTCTGACACATGCACCGCAACATTTCATACATGCGCCATCCCATACTGTAAATGCACCGCCCAGTTGCATGCACTAACTCATACTGTAAAAGTGTCACCAAATGACACATTCACCAACCTTACTCATGCATGTGCAGCTTTCATGCATGTACCATTCTATACCCTAAATGCACCAAAGTTTGACAAATGCGCAGTTTTGCATGCCAGATGTGTCGAACTATGATCTACCGCATTTGTCTAGCCTAATTTTGCCTAGCATTTATTTCACTCAAACTCAACCCTAGGTGAAATTTTTCAAGATACATACCAGTGGTCCTACCTCTGTTGGTCGGTTGAACCATCGGACTCACTCAAAGCAGTGCTCCTCGCGTGGAATATCCATCCTAATGCTGACTACTCTATGCTTTGTACTCTCCTAAGCTCTCAAAAGTAAATCAAACAAAGCCAAGTGTGCAAATGATTTGTCTTGTGGACCCAGCTCCTATATATAGCATGCAAACCCTAAATTGAATATGTGGTGACTATGACTACTTCCCCCACCCGTTTCTTCCCATTTTTGAGAAACACATCTTGTTTCCTTCAATCCTAACCAAGTTTTCCCTTCGTCTTCGTGAGATTGTCCATCTCACGCCTTCTGCCTTCTTCCCGTCCAATCTCTCGAGGGGGCATCCTATCGTCATAACCTATACCAGGGGCAAAATGGGGCATGTATCATTATCAGAAATCTATTCTTTGAAACAATGTGATAAAACACATTGCTTCAAAGAGGGGCAAAATGTATATGCCTAAAAATGACACGACTCGGTCTAAATAAATATTCTTAATATTTATTTCATTCTAATTCTTCTATCAATAAATAAATAAATGAATTTATTTATTCAATTCATATTCCTCTAAATTAATTAAATATCGAAATATTTAATTACCTCTTCTAAAGTCAAAATTAAATAAAATCCTTTATTTAATTATCTTCCAAACAATTAAATAATTCTTAATTATTTAATTATGTCAATTCTTCTTCCAAATTTGAATAAATCAAATCAAATTTATTTAAATCCTCTCAATCTCTGAAAAACAAAATACAATCAAATATTTTATTTATTCTTCCAAATCATGCACAAACAATTAAATAAATTTATTTATTTAATTTGCTTTCTTATCTTCTAACTCTTCTAAATATCTTCCAAATCTTCTAAAAATAAGTCTTCTTCTTCAGGCACACAAAATTAAATAATTTATTATTTAATTTCTCTCAAATCATGCAAAAGAAAATCTCAAGTTGAGTTAATTGACTCAATCAACCTTGTTTTTATCAATATCTCTTAAATTAGAAAAAAGCTTTCTAATTTATGAAAAGCCTGTCTTATCTTTAGAAAAGAAAGTAGTTAACTCAAATAAAACAGTTTTTGGGTGACACTTTTCTTCTTATTCGCACACGTTCCTCAACTATTCTCAACCATTGATCTTCTCATTCTTTCTATACCATTGATCTCTTCTCTTTCTCAAGTCTATAAATTGAATCCTCTTCTTCCATTTCAATCATCCAAGCTTTAAGTATTGTTACTCTGTAGAAATTTCAGCACGCCTTTGGCACCAATTCCTTCATTGCTTGTGATCACACTCATTACTACGTACTAATACCAATTGTTGGGAAGCTTCTCTTCATTACAAATAATTATCATAGTCATTCTCCTTTGACAATCTTGGAATAGCAAGGTAGTGCACTCTCTGAGGGCCTTATTCATACATGCAAGATTGATTGAGATAGGCAACCAACGGAAGCTACAAAGTATTGAGGTTTACAAACATTTTGTCTTTGTTTGTTTGATCTTGATTATTTCCCTTTTTGTTGAGTTTTAGGTATTTTGATATCAATTATATTGATTATTCATTTAGATCCAATTTTCCCTTAACAAAATGAAATATATTAAAGTTTTTGTTTTCTGAAAAGCCCCTAAAATTTTTTGAAATGAGATATGAGGCACAAAAATATCTCATAATGTCCTAAAAAGTTGATAGAAATCTATGTATGCATTTACAGCATGATAGTTCACATCACAAGCTTTCCGGTGCTTAAAACGGTTCGTCAATCAAACACTTGGATCAAAAGTTATGCTTCTCGGAAGTTGACCTACTTTTGGAGGGAGTTGCAAAATTTGAAATTTAGCTGGAGGCCACCAGAAAGTGATATTTATGACTATTTTGGGAACCCTAGGCAATAGTAGAGTTAAGCGAGAAAGTGTAGAGTCAAGAGTAGGTTGGAAAATAGAAACCCTAGCAAATATGGGTTTACAAAAGGCAAAAGAATCTAGAGCCTGGTGATGTGTAGCTGTATTCTGTTGCAGCCTATGGAGGATTGATTCCTCTAATTGTAATTGAGCTTCTGTAATGTAATAAGTTGTCTAAATCAATAAAGAAATATTCTATTTTCTATGTGCTATTTCTATTGTTGTGTGTTTTATGATTTAGCCCCCTTCATCAGTTACCCAAAAGAAAAGCACCTTCACTTGTACTTTTTCTATCATCAGCATCTCCAGCCCAATCTACATCTGTATAAGCACTGAGAGTGAAATCAGTATCTTTGGGATACTACAATCCATAATCTAAAGTTCCTTTTAAATATCTCATGATCCTTTTAACTGCCATTATATATGACTCTTTGGGATCTTCTTGAAATCTTTCCACAAGACAAATGCATGCATTATGTCTGGTCTAGTATGTATTAGGTAGAGCAGTCCTCCAATCATAGACCTATATTTTTTCTGATTAGTCTTAGGTGATTCATCATTCTTTCTCAACTTGCATCTAGTTACCATGGGAGTGCATACTGGCTTAGATTCCTCCATTCCAAACTTCAACAATTCTTTCACATACTTGGACTGAATGAAAATTCCTTTTTTTGATTGAGTAATCTACAACTTCCTAAAAAGAAATTCATTTCACCAAACATAGACATCTCAAATTCTTTATGCATTTCTTCTATAAATCTCTTACACATTCCTTCATTGCCTCCAAAGATAATATCATCAACAAAGACTACAACAATCAGAATTTGATCATCATTGATTTTGAAATAGAGATTTTTGTTAGCAGTACCTTTACTAAACCCTAATTGCATCAAATACTTGTCCAACCTTGCATACCATGCTCTGGGAGCTTGCTTGAGTCCACATGGAGATTTCTTCAATTTGTACACCATGTCACCTTGGTCTAGTGACTGAAATCCTTCTAGTTGTTCAATGTACACCTCTTCTTCCAGCTCTTCATTCAAGAATGTAGGCTTCACATCCATCTGATACACTTTAAAATATTTGTGAGTAGAAAAAGCCAAAAACATTCTTATTGCTTCAATCCTTGCCACAGGAGTAAAGGTCTCTTCAAAATCTATGCCTTTAACTTGAGAATATTCTTTGCATACTAGTCTTGCTTTGTTTCTTACTACTCCATTTTCATTCATCTTGTTTGTGAAAAGCCATTTGGTTCCAATCACATTCTTATCAGTAGGTCTAGGGACCAATTCCCAAGTTTGATTCTTCTCTATCAGCTCTTCTTCCATAGTTTTTACCCAACTTTCATCTTTGCAGGCTTCACTTACAGTTTTAGGTTTAATTTGTGAAAGCAAATAGTAGTTCACATGTTTCTCTGTAGCTCTTTTCCTTATCAATACTCCTTTGCTTTTGTCACCAATGATTTGATCTTCAAAATGATTGATCCTTACATACCTGGGAGTCTTAACAGCACTTTTTAGAGCCTTTTCTTCTTTAACTTGACTGTCCTTTTGTTTCACCTTCTCTTAATGGATTTTAGCAGTAGGTTCATCTAATTCATAGCCACTTAGATATGATGCTATCTCCCTATCTTCATCAACCTTCACATTAGCACTTTCAATCATCTTTATCAATCTCTTATTGTAGCACCAATATGTCTTGCTCTTAGTGGAGTATCCAAGGAAAATTCCTTCATCACACCTAGCATCAAACTTACCTAACTCTTCATTTCTTCTAATATAACATTTGCTTCCAAAAACTTTGAAATATTTCACTGTGGGAACTCTTCCATACGACAATTCATAAGGAGTTTTAGTACTATTACCTTTGACTTGAACTCTTTTTTGAATGTAGAGAACAGTATGTATAGCTTCTCTCCAATACACTTCCGGTAAGTTGGCATCCATCATCATTGACCTAACAGCCTTTTGAATTGACTTGTTCTTTCTTTCAACAACTCCATTCTACTCAGGAGTCCTAGGAGCAGACAACTATCTCTTTATCCCATGTTCTTCACAAAATATATTGAATTCCTTTAATGTAAACTCACCACCTCCATCAGACCTTAAGCATTTAATCCTCAATTCCAATTCATTCTCAACCATTTCCTTGAAAACTTTAAACTTGTCTAGGGCTTCTGATTTGTCTTTTAGAAAGGTGACCCAAGTCATTCTAGAATAATCATCAATAAGCAACATAAAGTACTTGTCTCCTTGCAAGCTTCTTGTTCTTGTAGGACCACATAAATTTGTATGCCCCATCTCAAGCAATCTAGTAGAAAATTATTCTTTACTCTTGAAACTTGTCCTTGTTTGTTTTCCCATTTGGCATTCCTTGCAAATAGTGTTAGTGGGCTTCACAATCCTGGGCAGATCTCTCATAGCTTGTACTAAGCTTATCTTTACCAAGTTGTCAAAATTGATATGAAACATCCTTCTATGCCACAACTAACTCTTATATGTCTATGCTATCAAATAATAATTATCAGTTCCCCTTAGGTGATAAATATTACCTCTGGTCTTTTTACCAGTTGCAATCACTATTCCGGAGCTTTCCATGATCTTGCATGCATTGTCCTTGAATCTCAGATCATACTCTTTATCACACATCTAACCAACACTTCAAAGATTATACTTTAGACCTTTGACATAGAGAACATCATTTATATTATGCTTGCCATCAAAAGAAATAGATCCTTTTCCACATATCTTACCAGTTGCATTATCTCCAAACCTAACCAATCCACCATCATACTTTTCCAAACTTACAAACTTACTCTTATCACTGGTCATGTGATGTGAGCATCCACTATCAATGATCCATTCATCCTTATCTTTCTCAACCTGGATAGAAAGAGCACTTTCTTCCACTAGTTTTTCTTCCTTCACACAGCTAGTAGGATTAGTAGATGCAGGTTCTTCTTTAATAGAAATAAACAAGCATTCATTTGCACTAGTACTATTATCATTAGACTCATCATCCGTTACACCATCATCATCAAGATATCTAACATAATAGCATTTCTTGACAATTCTAGCCTACTTTCAAAATTCTTCTTACCTCTTTCAACTCTTTCTGGACATCTGGATGTGTAATGACCAATCTTACCACAAGAAAAGCATTTGAATGGTAATTTTCCTCTTAACTTATCGGTAGCTCTTTGCATTCTATCCACAAAGTTGGCTTCAGCCTCATCAAGGTCATCATCTGACTCCATAGCATACTTTTGGGCTCTTGAAATCTTTTCTGAAGTGCTGGCTTTGAAAGTAGTCTCAGTCTTCAATAGAGCATCACCAAATTCCCTCATCTCAAAAGCTATAAGCTTCCCAAGCAACTGATCCTTTGAAATCTTTTTCATAGTCATAACCTCTTCAATTGTTTCCACCTTGTGACTATAGGATTTGGGCAAAGACCTAAGAATCTTCAGCATAACCTCACCTTCATCAATAGATCCTCCTAGACCTTTGATTCTATTAACAATTTCATCAACTTTTTGCATGTAGATTGTTATGTTCTCATCTTTAGGGCTTTATACCTTGCCTTCAGGTTCTATAATTTAGCATTTTTCACAAAATCATCTCCCTCATACAGATTTTTTAACTTATCCCAGATAACATGAGTAGTTTCCAAATCCATAACTTTTATCAACTCAGCATTAGATAAAGCATTAAGAAAAGTATCTCTAGCCCTTCCATTCAACTCATACTTCTTGACTTCATCATCGGATGATGGACCATTCAGAGGGAGAGTATACTCTATTTCTACCATCTTCCAAACATTATAACCAAGAGAAATAAGATGACTTTTCATTCATACCTTCCAGAAAGCATAGTTTGTTCTATCAAACTATGGAGACTCTTTCTTGTGTGCCATCCCAAATCTACCTTGAACTGTTAGGATTTTTACCAATGAACCCTCGCTCTGATACCAATTATTGAAAAGCACAATAAAAGTAAGAGTGGGGGGGTGAATCTATTGTAACCAATATTTCAAAACCATTAACACATCAACCAATTAACACTGAATGTGTATCTTAACCATGAAAGTATGAAAACAAAAACTTAAACACATTCACACAAGAGACAAAAGAGACACTAAATTTTTACATGGAAAACCCCATAGGGGAAAAACCACGATGAGTGTTAGCTCACAATATAATATGTTATAACAATACTAAAAAATTAGAGGCTCACTACCCAAAATGCTCACTGATCCTCTGCTCCACTCTACTTTTCTACTTCACACTTATCTCTTCATTTTCACACATTGATCCTAATTCATGACTTCACTACAAGTATTTATACAATTCATCAACCTTGGAAAGATCATCAAGGTCAGCATTACAATCATCAACTATTAGAACAATCTCCAAGGTCGGTAAACATACATACATTAGAATAGGTATAGACCTAAATAGATTTGTGGAGGAAAAGAATGAATGTGAATCACATAACTCCTTAGATGGGACTCAAATGTAATCTTCTATGCCGCAACACGCTTCCACAATCTCCAAAGCATAACCGCAAGTAGTGAGAACAACTAAGTCAGCTAGAACTAGTGTTAACAATAAGATGTTTGAGAACATGCTTCATGCATGATCTAGATTACACTTTGTGGACCAATCAAAAAGTAGGAACATATCTAGATACTCCCACAAGCACGTTACAATCACCAAGAACATTCGCACAACCTCTAAACACTTTATCCATAAGATTCTTCAAACCAAAGCACTTGAACATTATTCTTGGCCACTATCATAAAGGAAAGATCGCTTGTGGAGCACCAAATCATGAACCATTTGAACTAAAGGCACATATCATTATCACAAACTTAATTCCAAAACCGTAGATTGTAATACTTTAATGCAAAGGAATGTGAAGCAAAATACATTCTCCCTATCACCACTAAATACAGAGAAAATAGTTTATACTCTGGTGAATAGAACTCACTCAAATCTTCACACCAGAGGCTAAAACTTGAAACATAGCATCTTTAGACATCCCTTAACATTACTTCTAATCTGTAGACAAAGATATTCAATCTATAGAAAATACGGAGCAAAACATGATGTTGTTCTGGGAGATAGAACTATTCTGCAATAGTACTTCTCAACAAATTCCTTTGATGCTTACCTTCGGTGTTGACATCAATGACAACACTTACTACTCATAATTGCAATAGATTTTGGATGTGGACTTGAATTAGGATGAAGAGGAGGTAAGGTGCCTATTGGTTCCCAAATTTGTACACATCAAACTCTAAAGATTTGTCAATTCTTATGATAAGATTTGATGGAAGACTTGTCCAACAAAGTAGGAGATTATCTATACTTATCTCCCCTACACTTTAGACTTTGTTAAACCTAGGGGGTATCCATTATAGAAATCAACATATTTATCCTTTATCTTCCAGGAAGAAATGTTCTCACAAACATGCACCAAGACTTGTAAAACTATCACAAAACTAGAAAGGTTCTTGGAGATTTTCACATTGCTGGACTTGAGAACATACATTAAAACCTACTCAAACTACAACAAAACAAATTGAAAGAGTTCAATTGATTAATCTTCAGATTTTTTATTCTCTCTGGACTCTTGGGTAAATAGGTTCCAGGATTGGTGTTTTATCAAGGGCAATAGAGTCAAAACTTTACACCGCAAACATTTCCTTTCTGAAATTAAAACTTCATACCCAAAGGACTAATAATAATATTACTACATTATAGCAATTGTCAAGGAAGATTATTTTATACAATTCTACTTCAATAATCTTGAATGTAACACACTAGTTCCTATTTCTTATTCAAAGCATATTTAACACATTCCTTAAAGAGAAGCAGTAAATAAGACATTCAATGCAACAAATGTGCATAGATGAAATTCAAAACCCTTGATTCCTTCATTCACAAAAGCAATGCATACATTCAAGGAGACAATTGTAAAAAATACACACATGGTGTTATTCATATATTGCAATCTAGATTGAAAATTGTCATACAAGAATTTATTCATATGCAGGAACAATTCTATTCTACAATCTTGGCAGTGCACCTATTCTACTACAGAAAGTACTCCCCAAGAATGTGGATATCTTGCATCCAAATCCCAAAGATGAATCCCTTTCCCAAAAACTAACTCCACCCTCCAAGAATATGGATCAGTGGATCTGTGGACCCCTTATTATGACTTTTGAAACCCTATATATAGGCAAACTATGTTGGCCAGGATTTCCTTAGTACAACTTTTTAAGTTACATTTAATTTATTATTTGTGACTTAGGAAACTGCATCCTTTCTCTGATTGGTAGACACTATCTTTTAACCAATTCCTTTACAAAGATTTATAGCAATATTCCAGAATGTTCTAATTAGTCAAAAGTCCTCCTAGGCAATTAGAAACAGATGCCCCCTCTTTATCCCATATTCAGGTTCAGAACATAGGATGCTGGGAAGGAAACATAACTCTCCATCTTCCAATATTCATTCATTGGATGTCTAATCTCTAGAATCATTAAGGTGGCTCTCAACAGTCAAACTAGAAAATGTTATCCTTACTAGGGCAAGGACTTGTTTGACTGTGTCAACAAAGTCCCACTTCTGCACTATGGCCTTGGGCATCCAAACATAATGTCCTCCCTCTATTGTTGTTCTTGATGAAAGTCATCAAATAGAGGGATGGCGTGAGAGAAAACTAGTATCTCTCCTCTTGCACTCTTGGATCCCAGTTCTGGTCAAGGTTGTTGCAATCCTACCCAGTTGGTCCACCCTCGAGGAACAACTACATGCAGTTGGAGCATTTGGATGATCTGACCAGTTCCCCACCAAAATGACATTATTTAGCTATGGTTTTAGAAACTGGCAAGACTGTTGTAGCTAAATACTCCTATCTTTTCCAATACCTCCCATTTCTTTTACCAATACTCGCTCTTTCTTTAATTCAAAATAAGCAAACCTGCAACTAGGTGAACTGAGACATACTCCTTCAGGAAACAAAGTATAAAAATTGTAGGGAAGTATTATGCACAGTACTCATGAAAATAATTGATGTGAACAATTCATGGAAGCATTCCTATTTATAACAAGAATGAACGGAGGTCCTTTACCCAAGAAATTTCTATTTTCCAACACCCTTCTTAATTCCAATCCAGGTGTTCGCAAGCTTAACACACTTGAATTCATATCTAGAAACTTTCACTAATCTGTTCACACCCTTCAAAGCATAAAATGGAGGTGCAGGTTAATGTCACCTGACTATGAATGCCTCTCACACAAACAACAAAGGTTTGGTTCATGTCCCAAGATCAAATTGAAATAAGGAAATACTAGAGAGATGTGTTAATTGTCAAATCACCATCTTGCATACTTGAGTAGTACCTCTAATTCATAGCCAATAAGTTTAAAAATCTAGGTAAAATGTATCGTGCCATACCTATTTTGGCGTTCATGCCAGCATGCTCGAATAAAATCTAGAATTTGAACTTGAACCATAGATTCAGGACACATCAAAATAAGATAAGTGGATGGAAATGAAAAAGAATCCACTGAGATCATTGAAAAGTCATCATCCAATCAGGAGATACCAACAAAGAATGTCTTTCTAGTCAAAAAGCCACAACCCTGCCACATGTCATCTCATCACAGCAGCACAAGTCTGGTGAGGACCCACACTACTACCTCTGCACTTGCACGCTAGGTGCTAGCTTCATCTCTTTTAAGAAAAAATTAGGTCTCACCCTCTAGTTGGCATATTATCACAACAATGCAAGGGATATTCCATGACACATCTTTGTAGCATGTTACCGTGATCCAATAGGGAACAAGCACGTACTAGTTGAATTAGCAGTCAAGACCTCGGACCTACCAACTCAAAATCAATGGTCATTGCATTAGCACAATAATGACAAATCTGACAAATCTAAAGCCTGTGATATCATGATAGCCATCCATCTGCCTCTAAAGAGCATGTGCTTGTACTTAGGAAATATTTGCATAAATAAGGGAAATTGTTGACTAGGCTCAAGGGGCTAGTTTATGAATGAAGCTAAGGACATTAAATTGTAACTTAACCATGGGGTGACTACCTATCACAAGTCAACATAAAATTATAACATGGGCTTTGGAAAAGGCTCAAGCGCTTAGGGTTTAATCTTCTCGAACATAAACTTAGCCAATTTTAGGGTTCAAGGCTAGGGAAATTACATGGAGGGTTCCACCAGTGGCTCTAGTTGGGAACACATGGCTCTTATAGATATGGCGAGGACTACAGAACTCTGGGGTGCAGACCATGTGTCAAATCCACTAGGCTATTGAGTAACTACCTCAATTAGGAGTTGAGGACTGATTGAAAGGTGACTCAAATATGAACTCCAACCTAGTGGCCCTAGGCCACCAAAAATAAGAAATTAATGCTTGCCTCTATCAAATACCCTATTTTCAGCAGACTACTTTATGCTCAATCTAGGAGTATTGTGCTTACTACTACCAACAAGAGACCATATCATCACATTGTTAATCACATCAACCTGCACAAAATAAATAATGTCAACAAATGATAAGCACAAATAAAACATATCATTTCCACGCTCATATTGCCCTTAACCAACCAAATTGCCACTATGATCCCTTAGATATTTGTCATCCTAATCTGACAAATAGAATATTTCATAGCCTACCAGATGATTGTCATCATTAAGTTTAACCCCATCTTTGTTTTCCATATCAATCTTGAAACATTCATAAGATCTCTAATGATCCTTGTTGTAAATTATATTTACCACATGCTAACTCTTAATCAGGAAAAGTGAAAGATTCATATTCAACCATGCTTCCACCTTGATCTGCATCAAATTTGAAGTGATCATATACCTTAGAGTCTTCTAGGGGAATCTCAACCAGATTTAAATCATGATCTTCACAAGGCTAGATATTCCTATCAAACTTTTGAGCATATGGGACCCAATTAGCCCTTATCAACTCATAAGTAGGTCCACCTACTTTAGGTTGATCCTTCTCAATCTCATAATACTCTTCATCATCTACAAAGATAGGATTATCCCTACACCAACAAGGATTATCATTTCTCATCTTTGGTGAGGCTAAAGGCTCATCATAAAGGACATTCATCCATGTCATAAAAGTTTCTTCTTTCTCAATGTGAAGATTTAAGCTTTTCTCAACATCGTCATACTCAGATTCATCAGAACAAGACATACATTCATCATTATAATCAATAATAACCTCCTCTTCACCTACAAGTTACCCATTCCCATTAGAGTAGGATCCTTCATTAGTGCATCTAACACTAAAATTGAATATTTCCAACTCTTCTTCATGCAAATTATCATCCCCATTTGTAAGACAATCATCAATATTTTAATTGTATTTGGGAGTATCAGACATGATACCCATATGTTCATGTGGTTCCTTAGTAACAACATTTTTGCAATAAATGACCTCATGTATATCTTTGCAATTATTACCTTCAAATTCATCTCCTATAGATTGATCATAAACCTTACTATTCTTGTGGCAGACTTGGTTGTTTTGTCGTATCATGAGTTCTTTATTTCTATTCACCATACCAAATCCTTCCTTATTCTTGTCAATTAAATAATCATGACTACCACTGTTATGAGATGGAATAACATTCTGAGGCAAGGAAAACACATGCATACCTATTAGAAAGCTTTGGTGATACCCTTGATTGGTAGTTACTTTTACCCTTATCATCCCATACTTCTAATTATTTTCTATGTCCATTACACCTGCAAAAGCTTGACAAAGAGTAGTAGGTTCCTTATCCCTCAGCATATAACTCATTTCCTTCTCTAATGCATCCAAATATACAACTAGATAGAATGCATCATTTGGCCTTATATATTTAATGATATTTTTGATTGCTTTTGAAAACCTTAAATTGAAAGCTGGAAGCAATTCATTCTTCTTCTTTTGAATTTTCATAAAATTAGTCATTAATGAAACCATATCAAATCTTTCACCAAATTGTTCTACAAATGCAACTTTGAACTCAGGCCATGAAGAAATAGAACATTCAGGTAAGAAAGGAAACCAATCCCTGGCATCATTTTGTAAAGCCTAGACAAAGAGTTTCATAACATCTTCATTCTCAATCTCATAATCAAACACTAGATCATAGAAATTTTGCAAGTGTCTGTTTGTTGATTCAGAATCATTTCCATCATACCTTGGAAAACATTCTCTAACTTCACTAGGAAAAACATATGGATATCCATAAATGCCACTAAAAT
Organism: Cunninghamia lanceolata; assembly: GCA_027924645.1. NCBI lineage: Eukaryota > Viridiplantae > Streptophyta > Pinopsida > Cupressales > Cupressaceae > Cunninghamia > Cunninghamia lanceolata. The sequence continues at coordinate 9,485,097 of BSBN01000389.1, forward strand.
TTAAAGCCTTATATCTTTCAGTAATTAAACAATTTATTTTTGACATCTCATTTGAAAATGTTGACAAGATACAGTATCTGGGAGTGTATTGTAGCCTCAAACAAGTTCAAAGTCACCACCTCAAAAGATGACAAAATATCAATCAAACCTTCTGGGTTAATCCTTTCAACAAAGCCCCCTTTTCAAAATTATTTCCAAATACTACAACACATTCCACATTAAAAATCTTCAATATTTAACCCTAATGATTAGGTCAAACTATCTTTTGAGACTCTAACTGGATAACGAAGTTTTATCACTAGCAGAGTCACCAATTTTGTTGGTTTCCAAATCTGCACACATCAAACTCTAAAGATTTGCTAATTATTGTGATAAAATCTGATGGAAGACCTAGCCAACAGAGTGGAAGATTATCTATACTTATCTCCCCTTCACTTTAGGCTTTACCAAACCTAGGGGGTATCCCTTATAGAAATCAATAGATTTATCCTTTATCTACTAGGCAGAAAGGTTCTCACAAACATGCATCAAGACTTGTAAAATTATCCCAAAACTGGCAAGGTTCTTGGAGATTTTCACATTTCTGGACTTGAGAACATACATTAAAGCCTACTCAAACTATGACAAAACAAATTGAAAGACTTCAATTGATTAATATTTAGATTTTCTATTCTTTCTGGACTGTTGGGCAAATAAGTTCCAAGATTAGTGTTTTATCAAGGGCAACTGAGTCAAAACTTTACACTGTAGACATTTCCTTTCTGACATTAAAACTTCATACCTAGAGGACTAATAATAACATTACTACATTACAGTAATTGTCAAGGAAGAGTATTTTATGCAATTCTACTTCAATAATCCTGAATGTAACACACTACTTCCTATGTCTTACTCAAAGCATATTTAATCCATTCATTAAACATGAAAGGAAGCCAGGTGTGCAAAAATCGCTTCCTACACTAATCTAATGAGGAGAGATTAGTGCAAATTCATTTTAATCTTTACAGTTACAGCCATGTTAATCCAACAATAAAGATATTGTAGCAATACACATACACATAGAAAGTAGACAGAAGAGAGAGAGAGAGAGAGATAAGATATACATGGGGAAAACCCTTATAAGGTGAAAAACTCCACACTCCAAAACATAGCTCAAATGTATTACAGTAAACAATCAAGGTTACAATATAGTTTCAGAGCCAATGCTCTTGCAGGAGTCTTTGACACTTGTATCTGGAGACAATCCAGCAGCATAACAGTACCTGTCAATCACATAATACATCTCCTCTCCAAAGCACCTATTTATATAGAAGATACAAGGCAAAAATGGCTCTATCTTGAGATGGGCATCAAACATGGCCTCATGGCCCAAAATCCATGCCTATGGACACTTGTCCAACACTGTAGGATGTTTACGACACTTTTCATATCACCCCATCCCAAAGAGGTTGCCTATTCCCAAGTTCGGCAATGACAGATACTCTTACGACACGACTATCATAGAATCCATCATAGCTGTCATATCTTACAGTTGTAAGAGAATCTATCATACATAGGCCAAAAATAGCATATTCTCTTACTTGTCATAACCCTCCTTGGGATGCCCAAAGATGCCTTCTTCCAAGATGCCCTATGACACATGTCTTCACCCGTCATAGAATCTTCCATTTACGACTCTTATGCATCATAGATTTGTCATAGGAATCTGTCATAACCATTTTGGTCAATATTCCCTTACACACTATCCAAGATGCCAACACATGGAAAAATATTACTACCAATAAGTGGGATGCCTATCTCCTCATGTTAGGACAAATTTACATGTGGTCACCTTCCACGTAGGATGACACATCACCATGCCAACTCCCACAGGACAACAATAAGGATTTGCATCCTAATTACAACAATAGGCAATAAATAAATAAATACAATGAAATAATACAAGGAATTACCAAGGTTGAGATACCTTAATTCCCAAATTCTCCCACTTGTTGAACACCTTGTAAGAGCTAATGGAAATAACAGGATTTAATTGCTATAGGCCAAGAGACCCATAGACTCCAAACACTATCTGAGCTTCTCTATGCCGACTGGTTTCGTTAATACATCCACAACTTTATTCAAATGTCTACCTTCTCTAAATTCACCTTCCCATCCTCTACAATGTCTCACACGAAGTGAAACTGTACATCAATATGCTTTGTTCTAGCATGGAAAGTTGGATTCTTTGCTAGGCAAATCGCACTCTAACTATCACAACAAATTGTAATCTATCCTACATCAACACCAATATATGAACACAATCTCTTAAGCCAAATGGCTTCCTTACAAGCATGAGTTGTTGCCATGTACTTAGCTTCTGTTGTGGACAAAGCAACCACACATTGTCTCTTACTCATCCAACTAATTGCACCACCAAACATAGTGAACACATAAGCACTGGTGGATCTCCTACTGTCAATGTCACCCGCCCAATCAGAATCCACAAATCCACAAATATAAATAAAATGTGGAGGTCCTGTAGCATTACCATGATAACATATGGAATACTCAAAAGTACCCCTCAAATAGATGAACACTCTCTTAACTACATCCCAATGTACCCGTCAGGATTAGCCATAAATCGACTAAGGACTCCCACTGCTTGGGTAATGTCTAGTCTTGTGCAGACCATAGCATACATCAAACTGCCAACAGTACTAGCATAAGGTACTCTACTCATGTCCTCCACCTCACTAGGAGATTTTGGACAATTATTAAAAGACAATTTTGTCCCCAAAGAAATAGGAACACACAATGGTCTACAATCTGCCATGCTGAACCTATCCAACACGGTCTTCACATACTTACTCTGGCTTAACTAAAGTTTTTTGTTAGCTCTGTCTCTTCTAATTTCCATTCCTAGAATGTACCTAGCTGTCTCTAGATTTTTCATCTCAAACTGTGCTGACAACTGAGACTTCAAATCAAAAATCATATTTTTACCATTCCCAATTAACAACATATCATCAACATACAATGCAACAATGAGAATGCGATCATTATCAAATTTATAATACACACAATGATCTGATTTCTATCTCAGAAATCTAACTGACAACACAAAGGCATAAAACTTCAAGTACCACATCCTAGGAGACTACTTCAAACCATACAAAGATTTTTTCAACTTGCAAACAAATTTTCTTTACCTTTCTCTATGTAATGCTCTGGCTGTGACATGTAAATCTCTTCCTCCAAATCACCATGAAGGAATGTTGTCTTCACATCCATCTGCTCTACCTCTAAGGCATAGGTTGTTGCAAGAGATAACAAGAACCAAATAGATGTCAGCTTTGCAATGGGAGAGAAAATTTCACCATAATCAATTCCCTCCACTTATGAATACCCCTTCGCAACCAGTCTAGCCTTGTACTTTTCAACACTGCCATCTACACCAAATTTCTTCTTGAACACCCATTTGCATCAAACAAGTTTCTGTCCTTCAAGCAAAGACACCAAGTTTGATGTTTTATTCTTTTCCAAAGAATCCATCTCATTTTCCATGACCTCCTTCTAGGAACCTGCATCTTTCATGACCATAGCCTTTGTCACAGTTCTAGGCTCATCAGTGTTAGTAAGCAAGGCAAAAGCACAACCAGAATCAAGTAATGAATAACCAAACCTATCAGGTTGCTTCCTTGTTCTTGTAGACCTCCTCAATGGCTGAGGTTGAGGCTTTGCTTCTTCTTCTGAGCTTTTAGAGCTGCTAGAGCTCTCCTCATCATCAGGTCTCACAAGGTCTGTCAGTTCAGTCTTCTTAGGGGTAGAAGGAAACTAAACCACATCCTCTTTATTTTCTATTTCTTCTGGCTGTAGAACAATGGAAGAAGGTGTTAGCTCTCTGAAAATAACACTTCTTCTATACAACACTTTTTCAGCCATAGGATCTCAAAGCTTGTATCCTTTCACACTGACACCATAGCCAATAAAAATACACTTAATAGCCTTGTTCTCCATTTAGACTGTTTCTCCCTAGGCACATGTGCATATGCCTCACAACCAAAAACATGAAGATGTCTAACTGAAGGCTTCTTACTAGACCACACCTCTATAGGTGTCTTACCAACAAGAGCTGATGTAGGAGAATTGTTTACTAGGTAGCAAGCAGTGGCTACAGCTTCAGCCCAAAACTTTTGTTTGAGGCTTGCTCCACTAAGCATACTCCTACATGATTCTCTTACAATATGTCATAACCCTCCTTGGGGCACCCAAAGATTCCTTCTTCCAAGATGCCCTATGACACATGTCTTCACCTATCATAGAATATTCTATTTATGACTCTTACGCATTATAGATTTGTCATAGGAATCTGTCACAACCGTTTTAGTCAATATTCCCTTACACACTATCCAAGATGTCGACACATGGAAAAATATTCCTACCACTAAGTGGGATGCCTAGCTCCTCATGTGAGGACAAATTTACATGTGGTCACCTTCCATGTAGGATGAAACATCACCATGCCAACTCCCACAAGATGACAATAAGGATTTGCATCCTAATTACAACAATAGGTAATAAATAAATAAATACAATGAAATAATACAAGGAATTACCATGTTTGAGACACCTTAATTCCCAACAAAATAGAAGTAGTAAATAAGACATTCAATACAACAAATGTGCATAGATGAAATCCAAGACCTTTGATTCCTTCATTCACAAAAGCAACGCATACATTCAAGGAGACAATTGCAAAAAATACAAACTTTGTTATTCATAAATTGCAATCTAGATTGAAAATTATCATACAAGAATTTATTCATATGTAGGCAAAATTTTGTTCTGCAATCTTGGCAGTGCACCTATTCTGTTACAAAAAGTATTCCCCAAGAATGTGGATATCTTGCATCCAAAGCCCAAAGAAGAATCCCTTTCCTAGAAACTAACTCCACCCTCCAAGAATATGGATCAGTGGATCTATGGACCCCTTATTATGACTTTTAAAACCCTATATATAGGCAAACTATGTCGGCCATGATTTCCTTAGTACAACATTTTAAGTTACATTTCATTTAATATTTGTGACTTAGAAAACTACATCCTTGCTCTGATTGGCAGACACTTTCTTTTAACAAATTCCTTTGCAAAGATTTATAGTGATATTCTTGAATGTTCTAATTGGTCAAAAGTCCTCTCAGGCAGTTAGAAATAGATGCCCCCTCTTTATCCTATATTCAAGTTCAGAACATAGGTTATTAGGAATGCAACACAACTCCCCATCTTTCAATCTTCATTCACTAGATGTCTGAGCTCTGGAATCATTGAGGTGGCTCTCAAAAGTTGAACCAAAAACTGTTATCCTTACTAGGGCAAGGACTTTTTTGACTTTGTCAATAGAATCCCACTTCTACACTATGGACTTGGGCATCTGAACATAATTCCCTCCCTCTTTTGTTGTTCTTAATGAGAGTCATCAAATAGAGTGATGGTGCAAGAGAAAACTAGTATCTTTCCTCCTACGATCTTGGATCCCAGTTCTGGTCGAGGCTGTAGCAATCCCACTTAGTTGGTCCACCCCCAAGGAACAACTACATGTAGTTGGGAATTTAGATGATCTAACCAGTTCCCCACTAGAATGACATTATTCATCTATGGTTATGGGAAACTAGAAAGACTTATGTAGCCAAAGATTCCTATTTTTTCCAATACCTCCCATTCCTTTGGCCAATACTCACTCTTTACTTAATTTGGAATGAGTAGACTTGTAACTAGGAGAATAGGGACATACTCCTTCGAGAAATAAAGGATAAAAATTGCAAGGAAGTATTCTATACAATACTCATGACAATAATTGATGTGAACAATTATGGAAGCATTCTTATTTATAACAAGAATGAACAAAGGTCCTTTACCCAAGTAATTTCCATTTTCTAACACCATTCTTAATTCCAATCAAGGTGTTCATAGGCTTAACACACTTGAATTCATATCTAGAAACTTTCATTGATCTATTCACACCCTTCAAAGCATAAAATGGAGGCACAAGTTAATGTCACCTGACTATGAATGCCTCTCACATGGACAACAAAGGTCTGATTCATGTACCAAGATCCAACTAAAGACCAAGAAATACTAGAGAAATGTGTTAATTGTCAAATCACCATCTTGCATACTTGAGCAGCACCTCTAATTCATAGCTAATAATTTCAAAAGTACAGGTAAAACATGTCATGCCATAGTTGTTTTGACATTCATGCCATCACACTCAAATGAAATCTAGAATTTGAACTTGGACCATAGATTCAGGACACATCAGAACAAGATGATCGGCTGGAAATGAAAAATAATCCATTGGAATCATTGAAAAGTTATCATCCAATCAGGAGATACCAACAAAGAATGCCTTTCTATTCAGAAAGCCACAATCCTACCACATGTCATCTCATTGCAGTAACACAAATCTAGTGGGGACCCACACTACTACCTTTGCACTCACACACTAGGTGCTAGCTTCATTTCTTTTAAGAAAAAATTGGGTCCCACCCTCTAGTTGGCATATTATCGCAACAACGCAAGGGATATTATATGATACCTCTTCGCAGTATGCTACTGCGATCCATCAAGGAACAAGCATGTAGTGGTTGAATCAGTAGTCAAGTCTTCAAACCTGCCAACTCAAAATCAATGATCCTTGCATAATCATAATCCTGACAAATCTAAAGCATGCGATATTGTGATAGCTGTCCATTTGCCTCTAAAGAGCATGTGCTCGTACTTAGGAAATATTTGCATAAATAGGAGGGAACTGGTGACTAGGCTCAAGGGGTCAGTTTATGAATGAAGCTAAGGACATTAAATCATAACATAACCCTAGGGTGATCATCTATCAAAAGTCAACATAAAATTATAACATAGGTTTTGGAAAAGGCCCAAGGGCTTAGGGTTTAAGCTTCTCATACATAAACTTAGCCAATTTTAGAGTTCAAGACCAGGGAAATTAGATGGGGGTTCCACCATTGGCTAAAATGGATGAGTATTGGATTAGGATATTATATGGATGATTAGGATGATTAGGATAGTTAGGATGAGGTGATTAGGCTGATTAGGGATGATTAGGTAGTTATTGGGATAAAGGTTATTAGGATTATTAGGGGGATAATTAGGAGGAAGTTGGATTGGATTGTATTTGGATGAAAATGAATGATTAGAAGGGCGTGTGCAAAAAGATGGGGGACCAAAAAGTGGCTAAAACCACTTTTTGGTCCCAACAAGATATAATGCAAGCACATTATAATGTGCTAGCATTATAACATGCTTGAATTAAGGCTTGGTAGTTATCGAGCCTAGGCATAGTCACTACCAAGCCATAATGCACTCGCATTAAGGCTCGGCAGTTACCAAGCCATAATGTGCTCACATTATTTCTTTATGGAAATAAAAACCAAATGTTAAATTTTATTTCTCCTTTATTTCAAATCTATTATAATTTTTATAATAGAATACAATTGAGTAACCAATAATGAAGAGTTTTAAGGTATTACTATGGTCAAGCAACAAGATAGTGTAGAATTTATGTCCATGTTATACATACACTAATACTGTATACCAGAAGGAAAAACAATAAATAGAGAGATAGAGAGATAGAAAAGGGGAGAGAGACAAGGAAAGATAGAGATAGAGATATGGAGAAATAGAGAGATAGAGGAGGAGAGTGAGGGAGAGAGGGAGAGGGACACAATGAGATAGAGAGAGATAGAGAGAAAGGGATTGATAGAGGGAGAGAGAAGGAGAGATAGAGGGAGGGGGAGATAAATATAGAGAGAGGGAGAGATAAAGATAGAGAAGGATATGGAGATAGAGAGGGAGAGATAGAGATAGAAATATATAGAGAGAGGGACATATAGAGAGATAGAGAGGGCAAGAAAGAGAAAGGGGAAAAGGGATATTTAGAGATATAGATAGAGAGAGAGGGAGGGAGAGATAGAGAGAGGTGGGGAGATAGAGATGGAAAGATAGATAGATAGAGAGAGAGGGAAAGGGAGAGATAAAGATAGTGAGGGAGAGGGAGAGGGAGAGATAGAGATAGAGAGATAGAGAAAGGGAGGATAGAGATATATAGGGAGAGTCTCTATCTACCTATCATCTTTCTCTCTATCTCTCTATCCTCCCTCCATCTATATATCCTTCCTCTATCTAGCTATCTAATTTTATCTCTCTCCCTCTCTCTCTATCTGTATGTCTCTCTCTATTTCTCCTTCTCTATCTCTCTCTCTCTTTCCCTCTATATCTCTACCTCTCAATATCTCTCTCCCCATCTCTCTATCTCTATCTCTCCCTTTCTATCTCTCTCTATCTGTATATTTTCCCTCTCTATCTCTCCCTCACTCTGTATCTCCCTATCTCTCCACTCTCTATCTCTATCACTATCTCCTTCTCTATCTATCTCTCTCCCTCTATCTATCCATTTCTTTATCTGAACCTTCCTCTCTCTATTGGAAAGAGACACTACTACACATGACAGGTGTTGTCATTGATGGCAACTAAGTCTATCCTACACATCCGCATTACATGATTTATTCATACCGGAAGTCAAAGTGGGGATTTGTCTAAGTCTAGGAGCTAGAAACAAAGCATGTGACAGGGTGTAGTATCTTAGTCCAGATCTCTCTGGTAGCAAATCACAGTGTGCGACAAATCTAAGGGAGTTATAAGGATTTCCAAACTATCTAAATCCAAGATTTTAGCCTTCGGTGGTGAAGGATTCAAAATTTTTAAGCATTTGAGTATGCATTTGAGTATTAGGTTCCAGTTAGTCTGCACAGTCAAAAGAAGAACAAGCCAACCTAGTATCTAATCTTAGTCTAAATGAATAAAAGTTGTTGCTTAAGCAGTTTGTGATAATCAGTGGTATTGGCCAACATGATTGATGGTTTGAGAACATAGGTTTTTAGTCCGCATTGTTATTTGTGCATGGATCCAGTTGATAGAGTAGAGTCCTTAATAAAAGTTCTAAGTCTTCTGGAAGCCGACTACAGTTGATTGAATTTCTTAATGTGGATATATATAGCCGATGGATTCAAGTATTGTGGTGTGAAAAAATATGAGGTGGTGATGGATTAAGTGCAAAAAGAGCAAAAGAAGTGCAAAAGAAAAGATCTAAGCCTGGATTATGGTAGAAGAGTGAAACAGGGTAGAATAAGGATGAAGTGTGTAAGATCAGTATTTTGTACTTAACTAGAACTTAATTTTTGCATTGATAGATTCTATTCATCAGTTCAAACATTCTTTTATCATCTTGTAATCATTTCTATAGGCAATGAACCTCTTGGAGCAGTGAGCTCTGGGCAGTGAGCCCTGAAGGCATGTGCCTTCCCCATTTGTAATATTTTAACAGAGTATAATTTCTTGTGGGTTGACCCCCATCGTGGTTTTTCCCTTAACCGAGTTTCCACATCAAAAATCTTTGTGTCAAGTGTGTTAATTGTGCTTCATTCTTTCATTATACCTTTAATCTGTTAAAGAAGAATTAATTGCAGCAAGTATTAAAGTTTTTAAGACAACTGATTCACCCCCCCTCTCAATTGTCAACCCTTATTTAAATAATTGGTATCAGAGCCAAGTTCCTTGGAAGAAGCCTAACAGCCTGAGGAAGATCTAGGAAGGAGTTTTAATGGGTTCACTTAGAGAACAACTTCAATTAGCTTTAGAATATCTTGATCAGTCCAAAGCAGAAATAAATGAACTAAAAGCAAACCTTAAAGATGCTGATGATTGCATTGAGATGTTAAAGTAAAAGCTAAAGAAATGTATGGAAAAGAGGAAGGAGCTACTTTAGCAGCTAGCTAATTTCACTGAAGAAAATGGCATGAATGAATCCTTGAAAGAAAACACAAAGGAATGTGAGAAGCTGACAAAAGAAGTTTATGTTCTAAAACATAAGATGGAATCTGGGGTGATGAGGCTAACTAAAGAAATTAAGGAAAGAAAGAAGACTGAAGAAAACCTGAATCAAACTCTAAAGGAAAGAACAGAAGAATACTATAGAATGGACAAAGCAATTAGTCACCTAAAATCTGATCTACAAGAATGTAGCTATAATGAGGAGGAACTTGAGAGGCAAATTGTCATTCTCAGACATGACCTAGAAGTTGCAAATGAATGCAAGGACAAGTTCAAGATAAGCTCAACTAAACTTGAAGTGCTTCTTGAGTCAGAAGAAGTCTGATGATAAGCATGGTCTTGGGTATGAGAAAGGTGAAAGCTCCAAATCTGGACAAAGAAATTCTCAATCAAGGAATGGGAGAAACAAACCTAGAAGACCTCTGGTAAGACAGCCAAATGCTCAAAGGTATCCATCTTTCAATGGAAATTGCTTCAATTGCAATAAATTTGGTCATAGAGCTACTCAGTGTAGAAGTAGAGTAAATCAAAGTGGTACATCCTTCTCCGGTCAATACTTCAAATGTAAGAGGTATGGTCATAGATCCAATGAATGTAGAAGTATGATAATGAATAACTCTAACAATAGAGGAAATGGTAATTCTTTCAATGAAAAATGCTTTGCATGCAATAGATTTGGACATATGGCTAATCAGTGCAGATCAAGAGGAAATTAGTCAAATGGGCAAAGAAATCTTATGTGCTGCAATTGTAACCGATCTGGTCATATTGCAAGATTCTGCAGAAGTAGGAACAATAAGAGAAGAGGTCCAGTAAATAGAAAACTGGATGAGCAGAAATAAGACAAAGGCAATAGCAAAATTGATGTAAATAAGATCCAAAATGAAATGAAAAAAACATGGGTAAAGAAAAGTGAAATGAATGTTGACAATGGGTCCACACTAGAATCTAGTGTTGATAATTCCTCCAGGAATTAAATCAGGAGCTCTGGCTCAGGGGGAGCTGCATTGAAAATCAAATTCCCCCAGCCAATAAGTGGGTACTTGAATCTAGGACGATGAGAGGAGATAATTTGGGTTACTGCAAATTTGTTGAAACAAATTCTAGAAGAAAAGAAGCAAATGTGATTGATTGCGGAGCAACTGAAGATTGATTGCATGCAGAAATAGTGTAACTGGATGTACTAGGGAAGAGCATTTATTACAATGACAAATTAGGTTTTGTAGAGGATAAAAAGTCACTTGTTCAAAGCATTTGAATCACCTTGCATTCTAAGAGAACAAGAAGAAGAGCATCTGAGCTGAAAATCTAGATATTTGAAGCACGAAGAATGAATTCAACTGGAAAAATCATCAACTAACCCTAACTCCACAAAAGAAAAAGGTATTTTTCTGCAAATCTTTGAACTCGTATTCTTTTGAGATGGCTACTCCTCTTATTGTTGATATTACTGAAAGGCCCCAGCCAAAATTTAAGAAGCATCCATACAAGTCAATTGAAGTCAAACCATTAGGAGCTTTTTCTGGTGTCCCGTATGGAGTGCTGCATGTTGAGGATATTAAGGCATACATTCATTGTAGCATAGATGAATTTGGAAACCTGAGATTGCTGGATTTGTTTGAGAACTTCCTTAAGGATGAAAATCATGATTTGAAATTGGAATACAAAGCCCTAGAAAGCAAACATTTCCTACAGGTCATTGACTTTTTGACATTTGATGAGAGTGAGTGGGTTCAACACATCTTGAGTCAGATGCATGATGAGTTCATATGGCTGTCGAAACCATTCAAGATTACAAAGGATGTTATCAGGATTGTAATTGGGTTAAATTCAACCGGTGGTTTACCCATGTTGAAATCTGTGAAAAACCAGACCGTTACTGATGCAACTGGTGACAAATTCGACAAGAGGGCAATGACCATCAATGACATTATTGATCCGGATGTTAAGTTTGCCTCTATGGTAATTGGTTACAAGATTTATCACTCCAGCAAGAAGAATTATGTGTCTAGAATGACCATATATGTTGCATACCAAATGTTGAAAGAAAATGTAGATTATGACCTATGTGAGTTGTTACAGAACCAACTAATTGAGAACTTGAGAAAAATCAAGAAGGACAAGAAAAATACCTTCAAATATGGTTCCTTGGTTATATGTTTATTCTTCTGCTTCATGAATGAAGTGCCTGGAGTAAAAAGTGTGCACTGGACTAGTGAATGGCTAGTTGCTACTCGGATAAGGGATCATCTACATAGCATTGGAGACTCTAATGCACAGAAAACTGCAATCTGGGGATACTTCAAAAGTTTTTAGAATATGATGCATTCTAGGGAAAGGATCCCTAAATAAATTGTTGAGAAATACAAGAATGACATCTATTTCATGGTGGACATTGATCAATGCCTAATGGAAGCTGTAGAACCCAAAACTATTTGGAATATGCCTATGGGTTATGAGGTTGAGAAGATTTTGGAAATGTATGCTCAACGTCTCCTAAGCAAACCCAAGGATGAATCTATTTAGAGGTTTGGGACTTTTAAAGAGCTTGATTAAAAGCTACATGTTGAACTCTAGAAACTAGAGATTAAGAGAAAAGTTCATAAGCAAGTAGAAATGTATGCTAAAAGTATTGGGATAACAAAGGAAGTTGTGAAGCAGAATAGAGAAAGAATAGAAAAAGCTAAGAAGGAGAAGCAAGATAAGAAATAAGGAAGCACTTTGGTCGAATCCTCCTCCACTCCAAGGACTACTAGGAGCTCTGTTGCTACCCCTATTCCCCCAAAACCTACCAAATCTGAGAAACTAGAAGACATATCATTCGGTAAAGAAAAGAAGAAAACTAAAGTAAAGGCAAACAGGTCATATGACAGTTTTCAAAAAGAGGATGAAGAAAAGACAAATTCTAATGATGGTCTTAAAGAGCTAAAGGCAATGTAGAGTATAATACTCTACATTTTGTTTTCAGCAGTGCTCCCACGAGTTTCAGTTTTGTGTCCAAGAATGTGTTTGAGAATGGTCGCGAGGGTTTACCAGGGTTTCATTTTACTATTGCTATAGGTTTCTTTTTGCCAGTGCCATGGAATTCGCCAAGTGTCGAGTCCCTTTTTCAAGCCACTTTTGTGACGGTGCCACGTGTCATCAACGGAGGCACTCCCTAAAAGTTTCATAGTGAATGCGGATGAAGCCATGTGTCTTTTGTAATAGCTGTGGAGCTTGCCAAGTGTCAGCTTCCACAGGTTGGTTCTTATATGTTTTAATGATAAGTGAAGGATAAGGGTGGGCCCCAGTATAGAGTCTCAGAGTAAAGTGGATCATGCCATATGGAGTAAATGTCTCTAATATATTCTAAGTTGAGACCCTGGGGAAGATGCCACGTGTCACCTACAGAGACATGGTTATAAAGTTTCATAGTGCCTGCGGAAGGAGCCATGTGCATTCTATGATAGCCATGGAGTTTACCAAGTGTCAGCTTCCGCGTATCTATTTCTATATCCTTCGACGCAAAGTAATAAATGGAGGTGGGTCACAGTTGTAAAGGTTCAGTGTTGCGGAGAATGCCACGTGGTGGATGCAGTGCCCAAGTAAAAGTTGTTGCCCCTTTTTCTCTGATAACATAAATGTTTCTCAAATGACGCAGAGCCTGCCATGTGTCAACCTCCGCATGAATCTCAAATGGGTTTCTAATGTTTCAAGAAGGCTGCGAAAGCTGCCATGTACCAGATAGTTGTTGTTGCGGACGCTACCACTTGTCCCTGTTTGAAAGTAAGCAGAGAGTCATGGGTCCCATTTCTAATATGTCTTTAAGTTTTAGAGCCATAGATTGCGACAGATGTCACAAGCAAGGGCCACTCGGATATAAAAGACATAGTTAAGTAAAATCTTGTGGAGTGAGACTCATATTGTTTCTAAGAGTTGGGGACGCTGCCATGTGTCAGTTTCCTATTTCTCCCAAGAGGTTAAGAGGTTTCAAGTTCTATGCACGCGGATGCTTCCATGTGTCTCAGAGTTCATTGTTTAAAGAGTGCGGATGCCACCAAGTGTCTTTTCCCTACAGGAAGGAATGCACCACATATGTTTTGCCACAGCCAATGGACTTGCAGTTGTTGTAACTATTTGCGGATCCAAAATATTTCAAGTGTCAGACACTTCCAGTTAGCTCCAGTTTGGTTAGGTCATTGGGATTTGATCGTGTAGACAATCTAGAGTCATTCCTGTGCTATAAATATGTAACAATTCATAGATCAAGAATATAGAAGGATAGATTCATAAATAGTTTTGCTAGAGATATTTTCTATCAGAGAAGTTTGAGACTTTCTGCTGTGACCAGTGAATATCATTTTCCTTTATTTTGTTATTTGTGATTCAGAAAGTAAATGTAATTGTGCATGTATCTGTGCCTCTTATGTTGCTGGAAAATTAATGAGAAAGACAGAGTTCTGTGCCTTGGTTGATATTTTCTGTGTCATTGTAAATGGTCTGTTTGTAAGCCTTTGAGTTTATTCATTATATCTGTTTATGTTAATCATGCAACATTTTCTCTTTAGCGTAACTAAATCTTGAGAGTAGCTTCACTATGCTTAAGTTAAGAGAAACACTTTATTCAGGTGCATCACCATAGATAGATTTGTTTTACTTATATCTGTAATTCTGTTTAATTTCTACCCCTTTTTCCCAAAAACCCATACAAAATAGAGAAGAGCCAGCTTCTTTAAAATCTAGAGGTTGTTTCAAGTCGTAAGTCCCACATTCCTAAAACTTCCCATGTTGGTGTTGGAACCCGCACAATTTTACACATCAACAGTTTTTGGTACGCCCAGTGGGACCATTCTTAAAGTTCTGTCAAGATTGTATGAGCTAGAGAGCTACAAGGAGTCAGAGCTGTGGACCTATAATAAGAGCTCGATCTACTGTTAATCCAGGCATTCTTGTGCCACCACTAGTAGCTAATCCAAGAAGAAGAGTGAATCAATTTATAGCACCACCAAGAGCAAATATGGGAGCACCTATAGCCCCAAGGAATTATGCAAATTGGAACACTGGTAGTCCTCTGATTCTTCCAATACCACCAGCTACTTGGGATGCTATTCCTGCCAATGCTCTGAAGGCTCTGTCTAAGTTTAGTGGAGAAGATTTCAAGACACCAGAAGAGCACTTGCAAGATGTATCTGATGTCTGTGCAGTGCATGTGATCACTCAACAAAATGTGGCCATAAGGTTGTTGGCAGCTTCTTTTAAAGGGAAGGCTCTGGACTGGTATAGATCTTTAACCCCAAATACAATATCCACATGGGATCAGCTAGGTGATGCTTTCTTTGAAAGATTTAAAGAGAAGGGTGATAAATCTTCTTTGCTGCAACAATTGATCACCATCAAAAGGGCACCACAAGAAGCTATGACTAATTTCAATTCAAGATTTCAAAAGACTTGGGAGAGGATCCCTACCATAGCAAGACCATTACCAAGTATGGCTATTGTGTTTTATCTTAAGGCTCTAAACTCAGATATATCAGTAATGATTCAGTCCCTTGGATGTTAGACACTACCAGAAGCTTATGAGTTGGCAGTTAAGGTAGAAAATAACTTAATAGATGCTGGAAAGTTGCCCCCAAGGCCTCCTATGCCCATGTTGCTAGAAATTACCTTACCTCTACCTCAAGAAGTCCCTAATCCTACAACCCCACCTGTGTCTATGTATGCGTTTCCTCAACAATCTGCTAAGGCAACCTCCCCTATTCAATCATCTGAAATAGATGATGTCAAGAACATTTTAAGAACCTTTTCAAATGAAATAATCAATCTAAAGAGACAACAGAATCCTTATCTAAAACCCCCTTATCAAGGTTATCAAGGAAATAGACCTCCCTTTCAGCCAAATCAATATCAAGGCTCTCAGAGGCAAGCTAATCCTCAGCCATCAAACCAATTAGTCATAGTCCCTACACCTCTACAGACTGCTCCTCCTAATCCCAACAGAGAAATTGTTCTAGGGCAAAATAATTTTGCAGATGGCACAAATGCTTGGTGTTTCCCTTGCAACAATGCCCATATGCCTAGAGATTGCCCCAGAGGAAATTTGCAACAAAAGATAGCAGAACAGAGAGGATTAGAAGGACAATTTGCAGCTTCTAACGCTCCACAATATTAGTCTCCTGGTGTGCAAAATGTAGTCCTGGTGGCCCAAATGCAAGGGATGTCCTTACAACAAGAAGACAAAACAGCCCCTGAGCATGCTTTATTTTCATGTATTGAAGAAGAAGATTTTGTGTTCTTGAATGAAGCATCTACTTCCAACAAGCTGTTGGTACAATTAGATTACTATACTAGAGCAAAAAAGAGAATGATGGAGCAGCCTAAAGTCACTAATAATGAGATCATGGGAAAACCTCCTTTTCAAAGTCATTAGAACACAATTTCTAGACAAGAAATGCCCCAGCCCATGAAGAATCAAGTAACCTTAGGACAAGCTCAAGAAAAGGCAAGGTACCCTTATTACTCAAAGGCCCAAGCATTAGGACCTGTCAATATAGTAGATCAGCTAAAAAGGACGCCAGCACATGTATCAATCTGGGACATGATAGCTATTCCTGAGTAGAAGACACTGTTGCAAGAAGCTCTACAGGGCCAAGAAGTGCCTAAACATACTGGTGCCAAAGAAGGACCTACTCATAAAGAAAAGCTGCAGCTCAAAGACACTGTACCTTTACAGACAATAGCCCTGTTGAATAATACATCTGAGGTGGGCAAATCTAAGCCAGATCCCTTTTATTTAACTCTAATTGTTGGGAAGAAATTACTACATAATGCAATGATAGACTCTGGGGCCAGTACTACAGTAATGCCAAAACAAATAGTAGATGCTTTGAAGATAAAGTTTGAGCCACTTACTAGAGGAGTTATGCAGTTGGATGGGAAATCAGTACAAACAATAGAGAAAATTAAACAACTCCCATTGCAATTATACACTTGCCCTAATATAATTGTGCATCAGGATGTGGTAGTCATAGATAGTCCTCCTATGTTTGGTCTATGTCTATCCAGAGATTTTATAGCCAAGATAGGAGGTTACATGTCATTAGATTGGTCACACCTCATTCTAAGAACCAAATATGGGACAAAGATTAAGATACTGTCTGAGCCATTATCAAAAGACCATATCACAAATGAACCAACCCCAAAATTAGAAGCAGCTCATGCTATGCTGAATAAAGAAGAGAGAATCTTTGTTGAAGAGTTAGAAGACTGGACTGAATATGACCAACAAGAGGAAGAGAATAATCAGTTGTTAACCATGATGCAAAGTGACCCCTATGGAAATTATGACTCTACTGGTTTAGGCACTTATGTCATAGTTGAAGAAGACCAAGAGATCTTGAATGTTTTAAGGAAAGAAACACCACAGACTCAAGAATCTGAAAAGGACTCAAAAATGTGGACTCCAAATTTTGATGGGGCTAGAAGTAAGAATGGAGCTGGAGTAGGGATTTACCTTACTACCTCAAATGGTGAGAAAATTTTAAGAGCTATCCATTTTCAATTTGCCTGTACCAATAATGATGCTGAGTATGAATCCTTGGTGCATGGACTCATGTTAGCCATGAAAAAAGGAGTAAAAAATCTGATAGTAAAAAGAGATTCAAAACTAGTGGTGAAGCAGATCAAAGAAAAGGCAGTGGCTAAAAATATAAGGATGAGATCCTATAGGCACAGGATTTGGGATCTAATAGATGATTTTGAAGCTTTCAATATTGTAGTCCCTAGAGCCCAAAATTCTGAGGCTAATAGAATGGCACAGATTGGTTCACAATTTGATCTAGCAACTGATCTACTAGTCAACAACGAATCAGTCAAAATTATAGTGAGGCCAACTATCCCAAACAATGACCAAAATTGGCAAGTTTTTGAAAATGATTTTCAAGTGCTTTCATTTATTCAACAGTCAGGAGAGTTTGCTGATTAGTTGCAACCTAAGATTGAAGAAGCATATGGTGACCAAATTATTCAACTGAAGTCAAATAAGCTCCCTAAAGGATTGATTACCTTAGAAAATTTATTTGACCTAGAAGATGTAAGTCTTGAAAAGAAAAGGTTTCAAGAAAATAAAGAGGATTATTCTAAAATTCAGGTTAGCGAAGGAAGAAAATTGAAAATTGGCAATTCTACAACCCAACAAGAAAAGGAAAGATTGATTGATTTGTGTGAAAGATATGATACCTATGAAGATCTCCATGGCTATGATAGAGATATCATCCAGCACACTATAGAGCTGGCTGAAGGATCTAAACCAGTCAGACAGAAGCAAAGGCCAGTGAATCCAAGGATTGAACCTTTAATGGTGGATGAGTTACAGAAGCTCTTAGAATCAAAAATAATTTTTCCAATGAAGCACTCAACCTGGGTATCAAACTTAGTACCAGTAAGGAAAAAGAATGGTGACATAAGACTCTGTGTAGATTTCAGAGAACTAAACAGAGCATCTCTGAAAGATCACTATCCCCTGCCCTCTATGGAAAAAATTTCACAGACTATGGCTGGATCAGAAAGATTTTCTTTACTGGATGGTTTCTCTAGATATAACCAGATTTGGTTAGCTAATGAAGACCAACATAAGACTGCATTTACTACAAAATGGGGGACATTTGCATATGCTAAGATGCCCTTTGGCCTTTCAAATACTGGAGCCACTTTTCAAAGGGCAATGGATGTAGCATTTGGAGAGCTCATAAACAAAATCATCCTGATTTATCTGGATGACCTCACTATTTTCTCCAAAAATGTTGTAGATCATTTTGATCATTTAGAGGTTGTCTTTAAAAAGTGTCAAGAGTTCAGAATATCCCTCAACCCCAAGAAGTGCATCTTTGTAGTACCTCAGGGAAAACTATTGGGACATATAGTGTCAAAGGATGGAGTCTCTATTGATCCAAAGAGAGTCACTGCCATAATGAATCTATCTCTGCCAATCAATAAGAAGGCAGTCCAGTCCTTTTTGGGAAAGATCAACTTTGTCAGTCGGTTCATATCTAACTTTGCAGGCCTAATTAGACCTATGACACTGTTGCTAAAGAAGGACCTTGTTTTTAAATGGATTGCAGAAGGAAGACAGTCTTTTGATGATATCAAAAGAGCCATTTCAACAACTCCAGTACTTAGAAACCCATACTTTTCTAAGTCTTTTATAATGTATGTGTATGGAGGTGAGTTCAGTGTTGCTGCTGTCTTGACTCAGAAAGATGACCAACAAGAAGGAGAGCACCCAATAGCCTTTTTCTCTAGGACACTCAGGGAATATGAAGCCAGATACAATTTTGTGGAGAAACAGGCATATGCCATGGTCAAAGCCCTTAAGAAATTCAGAAACATGGTGACGGGAAATAAAATTTTGATATTAGTAGCTCACCCTAGTGTAAGAGAATACATTATGGAGGGACAGATCACTGAGAAAAGGGCAAACTGGATAACAAAGATTCTTGAATATGATGTGGAGGTTAGACCCACTAAGCTGGTCAGAGGCAAAGGATTGTGCCAATATATGGCCCAAGACATGGAGAGAATGGTGACTACAGAAACAGAAAGTGAGAATGTGTTGAGAATCTAAGAGATTGATCAGAATTACTGGGTCACAAATAAGATTCAATTTATGAAACATGGGATTTTCCCAAATGAGCTCTCCCATGATAAGAGAAGGTATTATAGACAGCAAGGGTCCTACTTTGTATTAATTGACCATATTCTGTTCAGAAGAAATACTGATGGCATACTTTTAAGATGCATAAAGAAAGATGAAGCCCAAAGAATACTACATGAACTGCATCATGGAGCCTCAGGGGGACACTTTTTAGTAAGGACAACTACAATAAAAATAACTCAAGCAGGATACTTCTAGCCCACTTTATTTGCAGACTATTATCAGTTGGTCAAAGAGTACCAAGCCTATCAGTTCCATACAAGAAAAAGAAGAAATGCAGCAATGCCCCTAAGCCCCATAATTATAGATGAGCCATTTGCCCAATGGGGTCTTGATTTCATTGGTATGATCAATCCAGTGTCAAGTATGAGACACAAATGGATTCTTACAGCTACTGTTTACTTTACCAGATGGAGTGAAGCAGTACCACTCAAGGAAGCAACAGAAAAGGTAATACTAGACTTTCTAGAAAGCATTACTACTCATTTTGGTCCTCCTCGTACCATAATATCAGATAATGCTAAGGCCTTTTTGGGAACAAAAATATCAGAGTTTGTAGTAAGGTATGGAAAATATTTGAAAACATCCTCAAATTATTATCCTCAGGGTAATGGTCTGGCAAAGTCTACTAACAAAAACCTAATTAGACTCATTAAGAGGATTGTGTTGTGTGGTTACACAACATGCCCCATTTTAACTTATCAAAACAGGGACCCAACTTTTGGCTTGGCTTGTGTTGTCTGCTTTCTGGCGGTTTGGTAAAAATAAGTCAGGTGCATCATCATCATGAAGGGCAGGATGAGGTTGATCATCATCATGAGGTCAGTTTGTCAAAGTTCATATTTTGTTTCTATGACCTCATGGTTAGAAAGAGCTTGAAATTCCATGCAGGTTTGCCTTTTACATCACCCGAAAATTCGTCCATATGAGGGAGTTATGCACAGTCAAAGTTTTGGGCAAACCTGATAATTGCTGTATGAAGATCATCATCATCATATTTGAAATGCCCCCCGATAATATCCTGAGGTCGAAACATCCGGACGTCAACTTTAAGTCGTAGTAAGATTGTCCCCGTCGAGCGGTCTTTTGTATCGCGAAAGGTCATCATCATGATCTTGTTCTATCACCCGATAAAAATCATGCAGTCCCAATATCCGGACGTCAATCTTAAGTGATAGTGTGTTTTACCCGTCAAGCGACCTTGGGCACATTGCGAGCATCATGATATTCTAACATCACCTGATATTATAATATCATGCTGATATTATAATATCACCCTACTTAAGAAACCAACCATCTGCAAAATTTGCATGCGCACGACAAAGTCCTGGTGATCATCATCATCCTGATCTTTCAAGGCAGGATCACATTTCGTAATATCCTCCTGATCTCCTTTTGCATGATCATGATGATCACCTTATCTTTCAAAGGGAGGGTGATATTTCATTCCTAAGTCATGTTGTCAAGATCATCATGATCTTGTTTGTCTACCCGACATTTCGCAATATCCTCCTGCCGAGAAATATAACATTTTGCAAATATCCTGATGACGTCATCCCGACCTGATAAACGAAGAAGCAAATATCAGGATGACGTCACCATCACCTTTCTCCTTCGGCAGGATATTTTCCAAGGCATGATCCGGTTCGCAAATATGACGATGACGTCATGTTCTAAGTTTAACGAAGGCCCCGGATATCCTGATGACGTCATCTGGACATTCAGCAGGATCATTTTTTAAATCACCTAGTGCGGATATGATGATGATCATCATCATCATCTTGATCTTTCGAGAGGGTTACCTTGGCCGCAAAAGGGGGGTCATACTGCATTCATCATCCTGATCATCTTCCTTAGGTGACCCAATATTACATTTATCTCCTGATTTTAACGAAACATGACGGTGATGTCATCTTTTGCATTTTAATGCAGCCCGAATATGACGATGACGTCACCATGATATTCCTTTCCTCAGCAGTAGGATCATATTCCAAATCCTCCTATTCTCCTTCGACATGATGATGATGATGATGTCTTTCTTTCCCCAATATGCAGAAACGAAACATCCTGATGTGCTTTTCATCAGAGCATTCGGAGGGGAGGAGCATCATATTTCATGATATCCTGCAGCTAGATAGAAGACATAGGGTTGGGCATCATCATGATTTTTGGCGTCGGTATAACTGTTGCCATCGGCCAAGTCTAAATTTGTCACCCTGATCATATGTGGTCACACCGATGCGAATATGATGATGATGACCCGAAACATACAAACAGAGCATGCAAAGCCGGATTTGAAATAATTTGTTAAAGGCGGTTATTTCCTTGTATATTTTGAGATCATCATGATCATATTTTGAACCCGATATACAAGAAAATGGGCAGGAACATGAAGCGATGGAAATTTGAAAGCCCGACTGCCTATTTTTGGTCAACGATGGTTGACCCGGGTGTTTTGAAGATGTTTATGCATTTAGTGCATAATTTTCCACTGATTTGGAGCTCGATTGCCTGTAGCTGCACATTTTTGGGGGCTTGTTTAATAAAACGTTTTACTTCCTGTTGTTTATCCACATGATGATGAACTTAATGTTTGTCTGTTTACTTGCAGGAAGTCATGATGATGCTGCTGAAGCTGAGCATTGAAGTCATGATGCTGTCAGAGCTGCTGCTGAAGCTGATAATTACAAAGTTGCACATGGAGGCAACATGAACCAGAAATAAGGAGGATATTGTCAAATATGCTGTTCGCCAGCTGGAGACCGAATCAAGTTAAAGATGCTGGAATATTCTGTGCCAGCTATACATTTGCCAACTGATGAAGCATGTGCTTTTCATCTGGACCGTTGATTGTTGTGAGAGGATCCTGATCCTTGGATCACTGTAACCATTTTCTGGCATTTGATCTATATAAAGGCCAGAGCTTGTCAAAGGAAAGGGGAGATATACATTAGAATACACAGACGCATCTGGCGCATTAAGGCTAATTACTGTAGAATCAATTAGGAGATCGGATTACTGAGACTAATGAGGATAGAATTGTTGAAATGTCAAGGTTCTTTCTTCAGATCACTGTAAATGTACCTGTTCTTGAGCATACTGAATGGATATGAAGTTTCAGATTACATCCTGATTGTAAATTTTACGTAATCTTCTTGTTGATTTCTGGATATGTACTGGTGAATGCTGTGTTCAACTGGAAGCGCTTTCATTTCATTACATGTTGTTGTCAACTTTTCCTTTGAAGATTTGCACTAGATCATGCGGATTTGTGGAATGTCCTGGTGAAGTATGATTTTAGTTTCCTTCTTTTCATTGCATGTATGGGAGCTTGTATGTGGATCAGTGATCTAAGTCAAGTAGTTTTGGGAATCTCATTCTTTAACCTTTTTCCTTTTTTCAATTTCATAAATTCATCATCATAACTGCAAATCATGATAAATAACAAGCAGAACAGAGAAATATGCTTAAATCCCGCAGGTAACTGAAAATCTTTAGCATATTTGAGTTAAGTGCATGTATTATTAAAAATATCATGCAAAGAATCATAAATAATGGTAGAAATCATGCAAATATCAGCCTGTAGGCACATTATTTGACTAAATTCACAGTGCAGAGGTAGAATTGTTGGAGATTTATGCAGAGCAAACATCCAGAGTAGGATATTTGATGATAATGATGATGAACTTTGCATAAACACGTAAGGCCCCTAAATGGAAAACAGCAGCACACATCAACCACTGAGTAACGTCAGTAGATTAAGACCTAATCAACGGAGACTTGGGATCATGAATTCTCTGAATTCATCGTATCTTTCAAGATGAGTAAAGGTTGTTGTGTAACTTTTATTCTATGTTTGTGAATGACTAACATCATGACCAACAGATTGGAACCAATTATCAAAGAGAGTGGCACAAATTTCTCAATACTGCACTGTGGGCTGATAGAATTACACCTAAGAAAGTGACAAAAATGTCTCCATATGAATTAGTCTATGGCAAACTAGCAGTAATGCCACTGAGCCTAGAGATCCCTGCTTTACAGTTATTGAAGCAGATAGAGATTGAAGAAAATGGCCCAATGCAAGTTAGACTTGCTAAACTGCTGGAGGTATAAGAGAAAAGAGAGAAAGCACATGAGTCACTAATGAGACACCAGAAAATAATCAAGGATTGTTTTGACAAGAAAACTTCAAATCCACATTTTGAAGTTGGCTCAGTGGTTTTGAAGTGGGATGAAAGAGCTGCCAAGCCAAGCTGACACAGCAAGTTTGCATCACTATGGACTAGCCCTTACAAAATCCGTTCCTGTAAGCAGTAAAATTCTTTTGAGCTCGAAACCATGGACGGTGAACCTGAAGAGATTCCTATAAATGGGATCTATCTAAAGCATTTTAATTGAGCAAGGGTCTTTTCTGTATCATAGTTAGTTAGTTTCTTTTATTGTTTTCCTATTTTCCCGCCTTGTTTTCCCGCTTTCCTTTTCAATAAGTGTTCTGTGAACATGTGGCATCAGTGTAAGCCCCTTCTCTTTTCAAAAATCTCGCATTCATTAAGGTTATCTCCAATCCCCAAAATCCTCGAAAGTACACACTTTCGCAGCCACTATCATAATGTTTCTGACACTTAGTACTATACTGATTTGGAAAGATGCATT
Source organism: Cunninghamia lanceolata (assembly GCA_027924645.1). NCBI lineage: Eukaryota > Viridiplantae > Streptophyta > Pinopsida > Cupressales > Cupressaceae > Cunninghamia > Cunninghamia lanceolata. Next base: position 9,509,326 of record BSBN01000389.1, read on the forward strand.
AACGGTTTCTTGGCGTTAATGCCATTTATAAGGCATGATGTGTCATTAAAGCCCCATTAATAGGAGTTAAACCTTAACTGTCACTCTCATTTGCTTCTGTCTCTCTATTATGAACCACTATTGTCTGCAGTCCAATCCCTAGCGAGCGCTTCACAGCTGAGTGTCATTTCTATTTCGCAGTTCTTGTTTGTGTCAAAGCTTCTCACTTTCCCCTTGCAGAATACAGTCATGGCCAAGGCATAGTCCTCTTAGGAGGGACTTGGAATATATGAATCAATTGACAGGCTTTTAAGAAGCAAATCTTATGCCTCGGCTCCTGTACAACCTAAGAGACCCTACCCTAGAATGATAGTCCCTGAAGTAGGTTACTCCGACGACTCGGCGAAAGTAAAGGATTTCACAGATGGTATCTTCGACCCAGCCCTTTAAAAATCTACCAGGGCTCTCTGCGAAGGGGCGGACCAGAGATGCATTCAAAAAGCTAGGAGTGGATAGTCTGAGACCTTTGGAATGAGGATTTGGACCTCACTGTTGGCACAGTTTCTAGTCCCTAGTGTGCACCTCTACCCTAACCTAATTGATATATGCACAGAACTGTTCAATGCCCCTTCAAGCACCATACAATAGGGTCCCTTTATGGTGCAGATTACACCCAAAGCTATAAGAGACATGCTGGCCCTGTATCATAATAAAATGGCCACATTCCCACTCTTGCTAAAATGCAGAAGACATGGTCAAATGTCAACAACCAGCTTAGGTTTCTCAACTCAGAGTTGCAATTGCCAGAGGAGAACACACAAATGCCCACATTGCCAACAGGCAGGGCACAATTCAGCCAAGCCAGTCAGGAGGCACTATCAATGATGGCTTTTATTTTTGGGATGAAGGAAGATATTACAGTCTACGACTGGCAAATTGCTATTCTATTTAGATTAAAGACTATTGACAAGACACAGTAATACCAGCTAGACCTTTCAAAACAAATCACCTATTCCATGGTTGATCAACTCGCCAATTTCAAAGCCATGGGAGTATTTAGGTATTCTGCTTATCTGTTTCATTTGATGTTATATCAGAACCACAATATTTTTGCACAAAATATATAATTGAATATGTACGACCAAGATTTTGGGCAAAATCGAACCATTCATGTGTCTGCATGGACACATGTGCTATCTGAGGCATCAGACCCTTATGAGTTCTGGGAACTTTTTGTTGCCCCTGCGTTTTGCCATCTAAGCTCTGAGCCTGTAGAACATAGGCTGATACCAAGCATTAGGGGTTTTATGACTAATTGCCCAATTCCATGTGACTATTTCTTTGGGTCTCAACATACTATCATTAGGGTCCATGGCTTCAATGAAGAACCATTGCTGCTACCTAAAGTTTTGACTCCTAGGTTAGCATTTCTAGAGGTCACCCGGCAAGTGTCTGTGGTCGACAATGAGTATGGTACCAAGAGGAAGAAGAAGAAAATGTATGATATTCCCTAGGTCAGAAAGATTATGGCCCTAGAAGTCAGGGATGCTGAACACTTGTTGCTACGAAAGTTAGCTATCTTAGGATTCCTCATTATTGAAGATAAGTGGAGGTATGACCCAAATAGTTTTATAGCCTCTTGGGTTAGAACCAACAAAGTTGGAGCCAAAATAGTGTATGAGGGTCATCCTTTTTGGGAGGATAGAAGAAACCCTAAAGAAGATACCCCTGATTTGTGTGTGGAACTGGCAAATTTACCATATGAGGGTCCCAGGCCATGGGAGACCTTTTATGTTAAACAAAGGGCCTATGACCCTAAGATTAGAATGGGCACTGGATTGAAGAAAACTTTGTTGAAAAGTAAGGAATGGAAACCAGAGAAAATAGAGGCCTATTGGAAATACAAGCAGGAAATTTTTGAGTTGACTCACTCTTTTGGCAAGGTTGACACAGATGAAAGATGGGAGTCTATCTAGGATGAGTGGCATCCATCCCCAATTTCTAGTCCCGATACAAGTAGAATCCACAAGAAGGGTGAGGAGTTTGAAGAGGAGGCTAAGTCAACTCATTCAGTGCAAGCAACAGGACAAGCCTCATTGACTGCCCCTGTATCTTCTTGGCCCAAATCTCTCAGTACTTTAGAGAAACAAAAGGGTGTGATATCATCACCAACTAGAAGCACTCCATCAGTTTTATCTACTGGAGCTTCTAGTTTTGTATCGTTACCACCATCAATAGTGGTCAACATTGCAGAGAAGGAATCAGCAAAAGAAGAAACAGGAGAAAGGCTGAGGAAGCATAGAAAGTTGAACCTATCACCAGAGTTAAATGAAGAAGCAGGACCTCTACAATAGCAACTACCAACTACATCTGTTGCTGCTCAGGTAAGTGTTTCTTCTCCTTCTTCCTCTCAGTCTCTTTCTTATACTTTAGGGGTGGCAATCCCAACTGGCCAGACATTACTATCCCCTGCCACCTCTGTTGTGCCTATATCATTACTTGCCCCACCTGCTAGTCCTTAGGCCATGTCTTCACAAGTCCCCTCATTGCCATTCTTTTCCCCTTCAGTTCCAAAATGAGCCCCTCCCCAAATTTCTCCTAGCCAACATTTGGCTATTCCTTATGGTTTACCTCAGGGTCATCCCTTTGCTGGTGGTTATATTGCATCTCCTCCCACTTTTCAGGCTCAAGAAGACACTGCAAAGAAAGCTAGAGAAGCCAGGATGGATAAGAAAAGAAAGAAAGAAAATAAAAGTTTGGTTGTGCCACACATGAGGTCTCTTTTTTACCCTATTCAATAGCAGCTAACTGTCACACATTTGTCCCCAAATGTGATAAAGCCAAATGAGCAGATGTAGCCACAGGACTTTGCCATGAATGCAGTAGCCATGGATATGTCACTATTCAGACCACAAGATAGGGTCGAGCTGCTTAATGAAACCACTTCTGCTATTGCAACTAATTATTTAAAAGTGTCTAGGAAGTTGTAGAAGATTGAAAATGACTTAGCTCAAGAGAAGATTAATAGTGGCAACCTTGCTGGAGAGTTACAGACTAAGAAGGAAGAAATAGAGAATCTAAATAAGCAGTTGCAAAATACTGTTTCCTGTCAAATCCATCAAGTGACAGTGGAACAAAATGCTTCTCTGAAGGTAAAGCTTGCTCAGGAAAAAGCTATAGTAAATGTTTTAAAGCAAGAAAAAGCCACCTTAGAGAAGAGATATCAAGAAAAGATGCAACAAGCCACACAGTTTTAGCAGAAGCTGTTGAGTGAACAAAATGCTGCTGCAGCAATATAGGCACAACTCCTAGCTAAGCAACAAATGACAAAACAACTAACATTGGAATTAGCTAACAGACCACTTAATGTTAGAGTTCTGAATCTAGTCAAGGAGCTATATTTTTCAGTATGGAATAGGATCTCTGATGAGATTGTTCAACTAAAGCCCTCCTTAACCTTCCTATTAAATGCACAACTGTTGTGCGAAAAGGTGAAAACTTTAGTACAAGCCACTCTGTCTACCATTTCTTTGAGAGTTTCTGACTCTCAACTATTGCTGAAGAAACTATATGACACAACAGATGAAATATTGTCAGCAGCAGGGATTAGTGACAGGATGGTAGCTGCAAAGAGAGTGAATGAAGTTTTAAGTTGCAATTCATTTGCTACAATCTGCCAGGAGCTCTTGGATATTGTCAAAGAAGGAGTAAAGGACATGAAGAGACACATTGAAGGTTTAATGCAGCTAGGTCTTCCCTCACCTTTTCCAGATGATAGTATTGTTCTGATGATAGATGATATCAAGACCCTGCTTTTGACAAAGCAAAATTATCAATCTATTTTCAAGGTTTAAGTGATTCCTCATCAGTATAGGAGGTAGAAGCTATCTTAATCCCAATGGCCCAATTAGAGTTTCAACTGAAAACCACAGTTCAGATTTTGCAGAGTTTCTCACAAAAAGACATAATAAATCTTGATTTTGCTTTTCAAGATTTATAGAGCAAGCAGGGACTTTTTGATTTAGAATGGTCCGTCTATCAGACAGCTTTGCATAATTTATGACCCTGTATTTTATTTTAAATACATATTTTTGCCAATTTTGGGCTCTTTTTGAGCAGGTTCAAAATCCCTTCTGGTCGCCAAGAACTGTAGAGTATAATACTCTACATTTTGTTTTCAACAGTGCTCCCGTGAGTTTCAGTTTTGTGTCCAAGAATGTGTCTGATAATGGTTGCGAGAGTTTACCAGGTTTCATTTTACTGTTGCTATAGGTTTCTTTTTGCCAGTGCCATGGAATTCACCAAGTGTCGAGTCCCTTTTTCAAGCTACTTTTGTGTCTAAGTTATAATTTTAATGTGGAGTGTGCCACATAGTGGAAGATGTTCCTATTCATTTTAAGTTACTAGCTATGGATGGTGCCACATTTCATCAGCGGAGGCACTCCCTAAAAGTTTCATAGTGAATGCAGATGAAGCCATGTGTCTTTTGTAATAGCTACGGAGCTTGCCAAGTGTCAGATTCCGCAGGTTGGTTCTTATATGTTTTAATGATAAGTGAAGGATAAGGGTGGGCCCTAGTATAGAGTCTCAGAGTAAAGCGGATCATGCCATATGGAGTAAATGTCTCTAATATATTCTAAGTTGAGACCCTGCGGAAGATACCACATGTCACCTATGAAGACATGGTTATAAAGTTTCATAGTGCCTGTGGAAGGAGCCATGTGTACTCTATGATAGCCGTGAAGTTTGCCAAGTGTCATCTTCTGCGTATCTGTTTCTATATCCTTCGACACAAAGTAATAAATTGAGGTGGGTCACAGTTGTAAAGGTTCAGTGTTGCGGAGAACGCCACGTGGTGGATGTGGCACCCAAGTAAAAGTTGTTGCCCCTTTTTCTCTGAGAACATAAATGTTTCTCAAATGACGCAGAGCCTGCCATGTGTCAACCTCCACGTGAGTCTCAAATGGGTTTCTAATGTTTCAAGAAGGCTGCGGAAGCCGCCACATACCAAATAGTTGTTGCTGCGGACACTGCCACCTGTCCTTATTTGAAAGTAAGCGGAGAGTCATGGGTCCCATTTCTAATATGTCTTTAAGTTTTAGAGCCGTGGATTGCAAAAGATGTCACAAGCAGGGGCCACCTGAATATAAAAGACACAGTTAAGTAAAATCTTGTGGAGCGAGACTCATATTGTTTCTAAGAGCTACAGATGCTACCATGTGTCAGTTTCCTATTTCTCCCGAGAGGTTAAAAGGTTTCAAGTTCTATGCACGCAGACACTGCCATGTGTCTCAGAGTTCATTGTTTAAAGAGTGCAGATGCCACCAAGTATCTTTTCCCTACAGGAAGGAATGCGCCACATATGTTTTGCCACAGCCAATGGACTTGTAGTTGTTGTAACTATTTGCGGATCCAAAAGATTTCAAGTGTCAAACACTTCCAGTTAGCTCCAGTTTAGTTAGGCCGTTGGGATTCGATTGTGTAGACAATCTAGAGTCGTTCCTATGCTATAAATATGTAACAATTCATAGATTGAGAATATAGAAGGATAGATTCATAAATAGTTTTGCTAGAGATATTTTCTATCATAGAAGTTTGAGACTTTCTGTTGTGACCAGTGAATATCATTTTCCTTTATTTTGTTATTTGTGATTCAGAAAGTAAATGTAATTGTGCATGTATTTGTGCCTCTTATGTTGCTGGAAAATTAATGAGAAAGATAGAGTTCTGTGCCTTGGTTGATATTTTCTGTGTCATTGTAAATGGTCTGTTTGTAAGCCTTTGAGTTTATTCATTATATATGTTTATGTTAATCATGCAACATTTGCTCTTTAACATAACTGAATCTTGAGAGTAGCTTCATTGTACTTAAGTTGAGAGAAACACTTTATTCAAGTGCATTGCCATAGATAGATTTGTTTTACTTATATCTATAATTCTGTTTAATTTCTACCCCTTTTTCCCAAAAACCCATACAAAATAGAGAAGAGCTAGCTTCTTTAAAATCTGGAGGTTGTTTCAGGTCGTAAGTCCCACATTCCTGAAACTTCCCATGTTGGTGTTGTAACCCGCACAATTTTACACATCAATAGGCAACAAGCACTAAAGTAGTCAAAGTGTCTAAGGAGAAGCAAAGCAGGATGGCAAATAAGAGGTAGAAATTAGAGGCTAATGTTGAGAAGCCAATTCCCTCTGTGAAAAATATTGTCAAGACAATCACTGTTGATGGGAATTTAAAACCATTGACTAAATTCTATAATCTTTACAATGACATTGACAAAAGACTTTTGGAAGAATCCACTATCAAGTACTTGAATGTATTCAATCAAGCACTAGTATAAATTTTGTCAGAAGTTCCAAAAGGTTTAAGAAACATCTTGGAAATAAGAAAAGAAGCTGCCAAGTCAAAAGATATGGAGCTGAGGGAACATGTGTTAACCACTCTATCTCCGGTAATCTCCAGTAGAGAAGTAGATACAATTTTTAAAGAAGTCAAAAATGAGTTCAGAAGCAAGACAAGAATGAACAAACTAATGATTGGAGAGATAGAAGTAGTCTGAGAAACTGAACAAATTCTGAGGAAAGCATTGGACAAAAACAAGTTCTTTGTAGTTTCAGATGAACCTGCTTATGACACATTAGTTCTGGATGAAGAAGAGCAGCAAAAAGATGAGCAACAATTTGGAATATATGACTCCTCTGTCCCGGAAGAGGAAGCAATAAATAAGGAAGATGAAAAGATAATAGATGAAACTGTTGATGTAGAAGGTATTCTGACCCCTCTGGATCATACTGACAAAGAAGACACAGAGAAAAATATAAAAATAGATGATCAAATTGAAGATGATTCATTGAAGATTGGAGAGCATGAAACAGAAAAGGCTAAAGACCAAGAAGCAGAAGAAGTCAAGGAGAAAAATGATAAAGTTGAAGAGATTGCAAAGGATGATGAAGAGCCCAGGCAAGACAATTCGGTTGACAGTACCGGTAAGAATCAGATAGACACATCATCATTTTGGGCAAGAGACACTACGGAGGCAATGAAGGAAATCTTAGAAAGAGACAAACAAATTGAAGAAGATCATGATATTATACAAGGTCCAATAAATTTTGATACGTTATCTCCAGTGCAGAAAATAAAGTTGGCTTCTATAGCTCAAGCCAAAGCAAGAGAAGAACTTTTGAAGTCTCACATAGAAGACAGTGAGCTACTTGGTCTGGCATCAGGGATTTTAAAGAAAATCATGCCAACTCACCAGAAATATTCTTTGGCATCCCCCTTCAGACAGTTAAAGAACCTAATAAACTCCGTAAGTACACATTTTGAATCCCTAGAGAAGTCTACAAAGATCAAGGTCCAAAAGGAATTCAATAATAAAAGATTTGATGCTCTTAAAGGTTTGATTACAGTTGATAGAATGGTGTTGGATACCAATATAAAGAGTATTCAAAATGTTCTTACAGAAGGAGGAAATGTATATAAATTTTGCTTATATTGTCCTAAAGTTTTAGAGGATCTTGAAGATAAAATAAAAGTGTCTAAGAAAAAATTATCTAGTGTATCAAATTTTTTTGATCTAGTGACAACATCAGTGGCAAGCAAGGAGGGTCAAGTGATCAGCCTAATTGAGGATATAAAGAAATTGACAAAAGAAAAGGAGAGTATAGAGGCCAGAATGAGTGAGCTCCAGGGACTAATTCCCCCAAAATGGAAGCAATGATCAATACCTTAACTAAAGCCCAAGTTACAGCTCAATCAAGTGACCCCATTGATCTGCGGATAGCCAAATCTCAAGTATTTCTTTTCAATGGCCACATCTTAATTTTGAACACTATAAAGAAGAGCTAGGATAGTGAGTTGGCATAGTTAAAGAGCATATTTGGTGATGTACTTAAATTCATGTAAATAAGACTTAAGGACTGTTTGTACATATGTAACTTGGTATGTAGAATTTTTGTACAAATTTTGGTTTACGGACCCCACCCTTTGCCATTGATGTCAAAGGGGGAGTGAAGAGCAGTGAAAAATAAGGAATCCAACAAAGGGGGAGCATTGGAGAACAAAGAAAAGCATAAGTGCACATAGAAAGGGGGAGTTGTTCCGACACAGTCATTTTTCACTAAGTGTTGTCATCAATGCCAAAGGGGGAGATTGTTGGCAAGAGACACTGCTACAAATGATAGGTGTTGTCATTGTTGGCAACTAAGTCTATCCTACACATCCGCATTACGTGATTTATTCATACCAGAAGTTAGAGTGAGGATTTGTCTAAGTACAGGAGTCAGAAATAGAGCATGTGACAGGGTCTAGTATCTTAGTCCAGATATCTCTGGTAGCAAATCACAGTGTGTTGTGGATCTGAGGGAGTGATAAGGATTGTCCAAACTATCAAAATCTAGGATTTTAGCCTTCGGTGGTGAAGCATTCAAAAGTTATAAGCATCTAAGTATTGGGTTCCAGTTAGTCTGCACAGTCAGAAGAAGAACATGCCAACCTAGTATCTGATCTTGGTCCAGATGAATAAAAGTTATTGGTTAAGTAGTTTGTCATAATCAGTGGTATTGGCCCACATGAGTGATGATTTGAGAATAGAGGTTTTTGGTTAGTGTTGTTATATGTGCATGGATCCAGCCAATAGAGCAGAGTCCTTAATAAAAGTTCTAAATCTTCTTGAAGTCGACTGTAGTTGATTGAATTTCTTAATGCGGATATATATAGCTGATGGATTCAAGTCTTGTGGTGTGAAAAAGTATGAGGTGGTGATGGATTAAGTGCAAAAGAAAAGATCTAAGCCTGGATTATGGCAGAAGAGTGAAACATGACAGAATAAGGATAAAGTGTGTAAGATAATTATTCTGTGCTTAACTGGAACTAAATTTTTGCATTGATAGATGTTATTCATCAGTTCAAACATTCTTTTGTCTTCTTGTAATCATTTCTATAGGCAGTGAGCCTCTTGGAGTAGTGAGCTCTAGGCAGTGAGCCCTGAAGGCATGTGCCTTCCCCATTTGTAATACTTTTAACATAGTATAATTTCTTGTGGGTTAACCCCCACCATGGTTTTTCCCTTAACTGGGTTTCCATGTCAAAAATCTTTGTGTCAAGTGTGTTAATTATGCTTCTACTTATGAGTCTTTGATTCATGCTTTCATGGTTATATCTTTAATCTATTAAAGAAGCATTAATTGCAGCAAGTATTCAAGTTTTTAAGACAACTGATTCACCTCCCCCCTCTTAGTTGTCAGCCCTTATTTCAACACTCTCTCCCTCTCCCTCTCTCAATCTCTCTATCTTTATCTCTCCCTCAATCTCTCTCTCTTCCTCTCCCTCTCTCTCTCTATCTCTCTACTTCCCTCTCTCTAGATCATTTGGATATAGGTGTCTAAAATTGGTTGAAAGACAAACCCCAATTACATAAATTACATTTGTGTATATATAAACCTTTGTGTCTCAATTCAATTCATATAGTACTAAGGGCATAGATCTTTAGTCAAATCATGCCACATACATCTTGACCAAGCATAATAGATTAGAATTAAACGCATATCTTGATTGGCACAAAATTATAGAAAAATATTGCACTTGCAAGAATATGAATTCCACTTAGGATCAATGAATAGGTATATGAATATGGGAGAAGATTTCATGGTGGATATACAAGTTAATCAAATTAAGACCAAGGATACAAATCATGTGTCCTTAGTTTACTTTTAGTTGATGCTTGTAGGTTGCAATAATGATAGTCCATGCTCATAAATGGAAGTAGGTCAACCTAAGGAGAATCTAGAATCTTCTCCCACTCTTTGTCTAAGGGCAAATTGATCTTCTATAAGAGTCTAAAGTGGCACTCTAGTTCAATGGTGCATTCATAGGATACCTCCTATGCTTGAGCCATAATTTTTTGTATAAGGACCTCTAGCTCTATCAATGTCTTGAAAACTAATTGAACCTCTTTGATAAAAGGAGCTAAGGACCACATGTTGAATATAGTTTCTTCTTGGCTCTTCTCATTCACTAGTTCTATAAATTTGGCTCTTCTCATTCACAAGGCTTAGATGATGTGGCCTCCATTTTCTCCTTGTAATATGATCTGCACAAGACCTTGATGTGGTCAAGGGAAGCCACTACTATTTGAGCTCTTTAATTTGGTCCTTTAACCTCCTAATCTCCTCCTTTGATTCTACTATTATACTCTTTAGGTCAACCTCTTTTTCTCTTAGGCCCTTGAGTGTCTAGGCCTAGGTGTCCACTTGATTATTTAGTTTTGCTAGCTCATAATCTTAGATAGAGGCATTTTCCTTTAGTGATCCTATTTCAATACCCTTGGCACTAGTTTTAGCCTTTTCATGGATAAATTATACCTCCAAGTTTTCCACTTGCTTTGATAATGCATCCTTGGTGATTGTCTTAGTTACCATCTAGCTTTTCCCTACTACCAACTCTATTCTTGCTTTAGTCAATTTTGTTTTAACCTCTAGGAGTTGTTTTTTAGTTGATTCTACCTATGTATATTTAGATTCAATGGCTTGCTCTACAACTATGGTGACCTATCCTTCTAATGCCTTTATTTTCACTTCAAATGCTTTAAGTATGTATAGATTTTCAAAGTCCGAAGCACTTTCTATATATATTTTCTCTCTATCTCTCCATCTCTCCCTCTATATCTTTCTATCTCTCCCCCTCTCTCCATCTCCCTCTCCCTATCTATCTCTCTAAGTCTCCCTCTCTCTATCCCCATTTCTCCCTCTATCTCTTTTTATCTCTCTGCTAGATCTCCCTCTCCCTCTCCCTCTCCCTCTCTATCTTTTTATGTATTCCTCTCTCTCTCTCTCTCTCTCTCTCTCTCTCTCTCTCTCTCTCTCTCTCTCTCTCTCTCTCTCTCTCTCTCTCTCTCTCTCTCTCTCTCTCTCTCTCTCTCTCTCTCTCTCTCTCTCTCTCTCTCTCTCTCTCTCTCTCTCTCTCTCTCTCTCTCTCTCTCTCTCTCTCTCTCTCTCTCTCTCTCTCTCTCTCTCTCTCTCTCTCCTCTCTCTCTCTCTCTCTCTCTCTCTCTCTCTCTCTCTCTCTCTCTCTCTCTCTCTCTCTCTCTCTCTCTCTCTCTCTCTCTCTCTCTCTCTCTCTCTCTCTCTCTCTCCTCTCTCTCTCTCTCTCTCTCTCTCTCTCTCTCTCTCTCTCTCTCTCTCTCTCTCTCTCTCTCTCTCTCTCTCTCTCTCTCTCTCTCTCTCTCTCTCTCTCTCTCCCTCCCTCTAAATCCTTTTCAACAAATCCATTTTGTGTATATCCTACAATCATGGCATTCTGTGAGACCACATTTCTTTGCGGTGGTCTATCAAACAGTTCATGTTCATTGTTTATGCTTCCACATTTTGCATACATGTCTCATAGGGCAATTGCAACTACAACATATGACAAAATTCCCATATTCTTGATGTTTTGATGGATGTCCATACCCTATTCCAAAGATCTCATTTTTGGCACAAGAAGGGAGGATGTTGGAAAAGGTTGAGGAATTTGTCTTTACAATAGCTAATTGCATTTTCTTGAAAGTTTTGAAATCCTTTTCAACAAATCCACTTTGTGCATATCCTGCAATCAGGGCATTTCCATGAGACCATGTTTCTTTGAGGCATTATGTCATGTGCCTTTTCTATGCTTCTACATTTTGTATTCATGTCCTTTAGGGAAGCTACAACTACAACATCTAAAAAAATCCCCATTTCCTTGATGCTTTGATGGATGCCCATACCCTATTCCAAAGATCCCACTTTGGCACAGGCAAGGAGGATATTGGAAAAGGTTGTGGAATTTAGCTTTACACCCACCAATTGCATTTTCTTGAAAGTTTTTAAATCCTTTTCAACAAATCCATTTTGTGCATATCCTACAATCATAACATTCCATGAGATGGCATCTCTTTGAGGTGCTTTTATGAACAGTGCATTTTCCTTGTCTATTCTTCCACATTTTGCATTCATGTCTCCTAGGGCAATTGCAAATACAACATTTTACAAAATTCCCATATCCTTCATGCTTTGATGGATGTCTATACCTTATTCCAAAGATCTCATTTTGGCACAGGCAGGGAAGGTGCTAGCAAAGATTGAGGAATTTGGCTTTACACCCACCAATTGCATTTATTTGAAAGTTTCTAAAGCCTTTTCAAAATAGTAACAAATAGTAATACCACGATAAAATGAGAATGTACATAAGGAATTTAAAAATATACCATGAATAAATATGATAAAATTTACTTTTTATTGGGTCAACATGAGAAAGGTAAGGACTGTGTTAGTACTTTGCATTGCCCCTAAAATGTCAAGAAGAGGAAAATACAAAGAGTGATAGTGACATAGAGAAGATGGAACATGGGAGGTAACATACAAATAGATGAAGTGGAAACACAAAGAAAACTAAAAATTTCATGATTGAGATAGAGCATGCATGGTTGTTTCATAGTATTACAATGGTTGGCATTTTGTCACTTATTATTGCATTTACTTTATGATTTTGAGTGAGAAAAAAGTGTTAGACATGTGTGAATGATCATAGATCATTCCTAAATTTCAAGATGTCTAGAGGGGATCATTCCTAAATTTCAACAAGTACTCTAATCTTCAACAACTAGTTGAAGTAGAAATTGATGCAAGTGACTACATGCCATGGAGGTATGCTTAGTATGTTTAGTATGTAGGAATGTTTAGGAATTAGGAACAAATAGTAACACCATGATAAAATGAGCATGAGTATCTATAGAGAGGGGGAAAAAGATAGGGGAGAGAGACAGGGAGAGAGGGGGAAGATTGAGAGATATAGAGAGAGGGAGAGTTAGAGAGAGGGAGAGATGGAGAGGGGAGATAGAGAGATAGGGATAGAGAGGGAGAGATATAAGGAGAGAGAGGGGGAGATTGAGATATATATATAGAGAGAGGGGGGGCAAAGGGAGAGAGATATATAGAGAGAGGGAGAGATAGAGAGAAGAAGATATGGGTGGAAGGGGAGATAGAGAGATAGGGATGGAGAGGGAGAGATAGCTAGGGGAAAGAGATAGGGAGAGAGAGAGAGAGAGGGAGAGAGAGGGGGATATATATATACAGAGAGAGATAGGGATATAGAGGGAGATATATAGAGGGGGGAAGAGATAAGGGGGAGAGAGACATGGAGAGAGAGGGGAGATTGAGATATATAGAGAGGGAGAAATAGAGAGGGAGAGAGAGGGAGAGATAAAGATGGGTAGAGAGAGGGGAGAGGGGAGATAGAGAGATAGGGATAGAGAAGGAGAGATTGAGAGGGTGAAAGAGACGAGGGAGAGATAGAGAGAGAGGGGGGAGATTGAGAGATATAGAGAGATGAAGGGATAAAGAGAGATAGAGGGGAGTGAGGTGGGGATTTATAGAGGGAGAGATGGATATAGATAGAGAGGGGGAAAGAGGGATAAGGGAGAGAGATAGAGAGATGGGGGAGAGGGGAGATAGAGACTTGGGGATAAAGAGGGAGACATAGAGAGAGCGAAAGAGATAGGGGAGAGAGATGGTGAGAGAGGGGGTGAGATTGAGAGATATAGATAGAGGGACGGATAGAGAGAGATAGAGGGGGGAGGTGGGGGAGATGGGAGATAAAGAGAGGAAGAGATGGGGAAGAGAGGAGATAGAGAGATAGGGATAGAGAGGGAGAGATATAGAGGGGGAAAGAGATAGGACAAAAGAGACAGGGAGAGAGGGAGAGGGGGAGATTGAGAGATATAGAGAGAGGGAGAGAGGGAGAGATGGGGGAGAGGGGAGACAGAGAGATAGGGATAGAGAGGGAGAGGTAGATAGGGGGAAAGATATAAGGGGAGAGAGATAGAGATAAGTGGAGGTTGAGAGATATTGAGAGAGGGATAGAGAGAGAGGAGAGAGAGAGAGAGGTGTGGATATAGAAAAGGAGAGATATATATAGAGAGAGGGGGAGAGAGGGATAGGGGGAGAGAGAGGAGAGAGATATAGAGAGGGGAGATAAAGAGATAGAGAGATGAGGGAGATGGGAGATAGAGAGATAGGGATAGAGAGGGAGAGATAGAGAGGGCGAAAGAGATAGAGGAGAGAGGGAGGGGGGAGAGGGAAGGGAGACCAATATATATATAGAGAGAGAGGGGGGAGATGGAGTGAGGGAGAGATGGGGGAGAGGGGAGATATAGAGACAAGGATAGAGAGGGAGAGATAGAGAGGGGGGAGAGAGAGGGAGAGATGAGGGAGAGGATAGATAGAGAGGGGAGATAGAGAGATAGGAATAGAAAGGGAGAGACAGAGAGAGGGGGAGAGAGGGAGGGAGAGATGGGGGAGAGGGGAGATAGAGAAATAGTAATAGAGAGGAAGAGATAGAGAGAAGGGGAGAGAGGGGAGATAGGGATAGAGAGGGAGAGGGAGAGAGGGAGAAGGAGAGATGGAGGAGAGAGGAGATAGAGAGATAGGGATAAAGATGGAGAGATAGAGGGGGGAAGAGACAAGGGGAGAGAGACAGGGAGAGAGAGGGGGGATTGAGAGATAGAGAGAGAGGGAGAGATAAAGAGAGATAGAGGAGAGAGAGAGAGAGGTGGGGATATAGAGAGGGAGAGATAGAGATAGAGAGGGGGGGAGAGGGAAAGGGAGAGATATGGAGAGAGGTGTAGAGGGATGGAGAGGAAGATAGAGAGATAGAGATAGAGGAGTATATAGAGATATCTAGAGAGGATGAGAGCAAGGGAGAGAAAGAGAGGGAGATAGAGATATATTACTCCTCATCATCACCTAATAATATAACAGTTGTTTCTTCTTAGACATGAGGCTACTATAGAGGGAAGGAAGATGGAGTGACATTAGTTTTGTAAAGCATATTAACTAAACATCCAAAGGATTTCAACAAATAAAAATCACACTCACATTATAATGTGAGCATGTTATAACATGAGTGCATTTTTGCTTTCTTTGGGAAATTCCAATCCTAAGGGTTAGATTTTCCTTGGGCATCCAACCCAAAGGGTTGGACCTACCTTTTGGATGACAAAGACGTGTTTTTAACAAAACATAGAAAATTAACAAAATCATGAGTGTGCTTTCCATCAGGTTTACACATTTTTCAATGTTAAAATGAAAAAAAATCATAATGACTTCAAGTCTTTTATTAGCTTTCTAACCATGTATTTTTTCTAAAAATTGATAACATTAAGGTTTCCATCTTTAATTTCTTTTTCTAATGTATTTTTTTTGCAAAAAACCTATGTGTAGTATTTCTGGTGTCATTTCTTATGCATTTGTCAAAATTTGAAAAAAAAATACATTTTTAGATTCTAGACTCTATTCTATACACATTGAAAAAATATATATTTTTGATTGGTTTACAAAAAATTAGGGGGGAGAACGCTCAAATTTTCATTTTTCAGGATGTGTCCACTTTGAAAATTCATAAAAAATCATATATTCATTAAAAATTAATAGAAAAAGAAGGCATAAACCACATGATGTTAGCTAATTTTCCACCAAAGCGATTTGTGAAATACTTAACAAAATTCAACATTTTAGGGGGAGCACACTAGATGCTATGTTATATTTTTCTGACAAAAATAGGAGCACTTTGTGTGCTCCCCTTATTTGAACCTCTTAATCTCCACTATTTTTAGAAAAAAAATAGTAGTTTAGAAACTAGATTATGAGTACTACAAATCTTGTTCTTATCACATCTTCTAATTTTAAGTGTGGCTATCTTCAATTTCTCATCCAAGATTAGTTTTTACTAATTTTAGAAAAAAAGTGGCCACTTATGACCCCCTTTTGGTTCCGCATTTCCATGCACATACCCAAAAGGTGATTAGTGATGGTTTGAAGCTTGACCTTGGGTAAATTTTCAAGCAATAGATTTCACACATACATGCACAAGCTTGCAAAGTATTTGGATTTTGGATTAGGGAAGTGTACGGGATTTGACAAATGAACACACACACCAAATATAATAACACCCTAGATTATTCAAGTAGGTGTGTCAAATCTTGTGGACTCACAATGGCAACATCCATCCCATTAATACCATCTACCATGGAATAGATAGCTAGGGATAGCCCGCATACATGAGAAAT
Source organism: Cunninghamia lanceolata (assembly GCA_027924645.1). Taxonomy (NCBI): domain Eukaryota; kingdom Viridiplantae; phylum Streptophyta; class Pinopsida; order Cupressales; family Cupressaceae; genus Cunninghamia; species Cunninghamia lanceolata. The sequence continues at coordinate 9,525,387 of BSBN01000389.1, forward strand.
CCCTTACCTTGGAGGCAAAAAGCTTTTCCCAAAGTTAGCTTTAACTCACCCATAGATGTACATGTGAGCACTTCTCCTGCCCAACAGTGATGCACCACAAGATATGATGGCTAAAAGGTCTTAAACTAGGATGAATAAGACTCTAAGAGAGTCCCCTATATACACAAGGTACGTGGGGTCCAATCCCTAAACACTAGCCCATCTACAAGCATGGGACTGGGGCAAAGGCTCGAATAGTCTCTTCACCTTGTGTCCTCAATCACTAGGGCCTCCAAGGTTGTACTATACATGATGATGACTAGATTGGGTACAAATTTCATTCTCCCCCTTTGATATACACATACTGAAACACGTGGTTGAGGTCATTCCTTGGGGTGATGAAATCCCCAAGTAGTTCTCTTAATGGGAAAGGTTAATGTTAGGTGTTTTTGATCTCCAAGCTCACACAAAGTGCAAGGAGAGAAAATACACATACACTAACACACCTTATGTGACAAAAGTGAACCAAGAGGTGTTTTTGATCCCCAAGATTACCTTGTGGTGTGAGGGGAGAGCATACACACACACTTGATCCACTCAAACAAGATTAATTGGACCTTAGAAATAAATGTGTGTTGTGAAAATGAATGTGGTTAAAGAGTGATTTTGATTTCCAAGATCATTTTTCAACACGAGGGAAGAGCACACACACACCTAAAGTCACAACCAAGATCACCAAACAAAGAAAACACAAGGTTTCAAATCATAAGTCTTTGATCAATGAACCTATAACCAACTTGTTAGTAGTTTGAAAGATGGTCATGGACAAATTATTTTGCTGCAAGAAAATGTATTACAAAAGATATAAAACTCTTGCCAAGATTAGAAAGTAATGTTATGATGTAGCAAAATAGATGTATATAAAATATATGCTCATCACAAGATTACGGTTTCAATTTTTTTTACATAGTCAAACTAAACTTGATTATTTTGTAGCATTTTTTACCTCAAAAATAAAAATGTAAAGAATAGACCCCTACTAAATTTCTAAGAGATTTTCATAAATGTAAAAATATCCAAAAATTCATTGATTTATGGCCTAAAAAGTAGATTTAAGAAAAATCCATAGTCGACTTAGATTTGATTGTTTTGTAACTTTTTGACTTTAAACATAAAAATGAAAACAACATATCTCTACTAAATTTCTAAGAACTTTCTAGAAATGTAAAAAATCTAAAATATTTGTTGATTTGCAACCTAAAAACAAATTTATGAAAAATCATAAAATCATCATAACTCGCCCAATATTGATGATTTAAACTTGATTTTTTTATTGTAGCTTCCTTAGATGATCTACAAACTTGAGTTAAAAAATTGTAGAAAAATTCCCAACCGTTTGAAAGATATGAGGAAATCTCTAAAAACTAGGGTTTTGTCTTTAGTTTTACCTAAATCATGACTCCCTATAACAGTTAGCCTCAATGTTTTGCACAAAAGAATAAAAAACCAGCAAGATTGGGTTAGTAAAATCTTCAAAAACAAAGATTAAAGAGGGATGGGGGTCCCACTAGGCGTGCCAAAATGAAGACAAGAAAAGATTAAAAGTAAATAACATAGAAGATAAAGTAATACACACACAATACCTTCACCTAAAATTTCTCCTCTGATAGAGTGAGAATGGAGTGCACCCTACCTCTACTAGATATGCTCTTGATATTGATTTAATATGTTGATTTCTCACTCCAGTAGCATAACTTTACTTGAAAACTCTCGATATTATCAATATGACTTGGTTGATGTTTCATTTTTAGATACTTAGATGATATCATGAATAACTAGGATTAAGAGGTGTAATGGATGGTTAGGATTTGATGAGATGACATTAGGACAATGTTGGAGACTTCTAGGGCATATCTTTATGTGAACGGTTGAGATTTGGAGATGTAGTATGAAGTGGATGGTTGAGATGTAAAGCTAGTTTAACTTGTGTACAAGTGTCTAGGTTTAATGAATCTAGCTAACTAACTTTAGCTAGACATGTGTGTTGAACACAAGGAATACTGAGAGGGGGGTGAATCAGTATTCTATAAAACCTTTCTTTCACATATTCATTAATCCATTTACCAAATTCAATAACAAGAAAGCAAAACAAACATAAGAAGAGCTCACTGCCTGAGGGCTCACTACCCAGGGACTCACTATCTAAAGAAGTCCTCACTATAATAGGCTCACTAGCATAGAGAAGAGAGAGAAAGGTTGGCTCACTACCAAGAAAGGACTGCTACAAATGCATCTACAAAATTCTAAAATGCAGTTCCATGGAAAGCTCAATATATAGATTCAAAGGTCTTCATTATATCTGCCCTGCTTTTCTACTCTACTTCACATATACTCTGTTCTTCTATCCTTACTATTCTTTTCTGATCACAAAATTGCCTCAGATCACATACACATCAAATTCGCACCACATTCACACAATCTCATCACTCTAATACAGAAATCTATCAAGTATATATATTTGTAACATGAGTTATCCCAAAACTAGGTCGGCATGCAAAATATGAAACTTGTATACCAAAGTTGTACCTTATCGGCTTGATCCTTTGGACAAACAACAATGCGAACCCATACAATCATTCGAGAATCTTCATATAGGTCTGGACCTATTATCTAACCACTTAGAATAATGATCTAAACATTATCTCCTTACCGCACATCGATCCAACTGTGTGTCGGCGTTATCCCAAAGTACACACTTAAACCTTATTGTCTTTCATATCATAACTTCTAGTGCGGACCTCTTGAAAATTCAAAATTCACATCAAACATTCATTATACATCACCAATCATACCTTCATAATTTCAGGTCATAATATTCTTATGTGGTGATATGCAGATCTCAGAACTGTTACCTCTGTCTTAGTTAAACATTGTCAAGGTGTATGTACAACTGTCAAAATTGTGTCAAAGCTTCAAAATTGTCTTACTCTGTCGCATATGTACAAATACAATCTTTCAATTTAGTTAGTTGTGGGTAGGGTAAGTGTAAGAAATTAGGTCCACATAGAGGGGAAGTCGCAAGCAAAAAAAGAATCCCAACAAAAACGGGTACCCATTTAGGAATGGGTGCCCTAGCCTAAACAGGTACCCACTTAAAAATAGGTACCCATTTAGGAATGGGTGCCCGATCCTAAATGAGTACCTGTTTAGGAATGGGTACCCGTTTCTATAAAGATATTTGAATTTAAAAAAAAATCCTGAGCACTTTTTTTCCCATACAAAAGGAATGGGTACCCATTCCTAAAAGATTAGGCTTGGGAAAGGCATGGTAAGCCAACCCCTTGCCTTAGACTTGCAAGTTTTTTTCTAAGTACAGAACAAGAGAAAAGACTAAGTTTACCTATATGGCTGACAACCATTTTTTCTAAATTTTTTTACGAAATTAGAACTCATTACAGATGACAGTGTCTAGTTTTCAAATAAGTAATTTTTTTAATTGGACTTGTTTTTCTATTTATTATTTAATTTATGAGCAAACTAGTCCAAAAACTTAAAATGATAGGTGTTTGTATTTTTTTAATAACTTTTAATTTTAAAAAAAAAATTAAAAAAAATTGTCATCAATCTACACATCATTTTTTACACAATGAAAAAAAAATCATTTTATGATTAGTTTTGTGCAAATTATGTTGGTCGTACATGAGGGTTTTTGAAAACAACAATTAGGGCCAATAAAAAATTAATTAAAAAAATATTTGGAAAAAAAATTATAAAAAAATATCCTCATCAAACTTCACTGTACTACACATCTTTCCTCAAAAGGGTTTAGAAAAATACTTTTATTTAGGTCAAATTATGTTGGTCGTACACATGCTTTGTATGATAAAAAAAAGTGACTTTTAAACAATGGTTTTTAGAAATGCCTATTGAAAATCAATTTGTATCATATGTGTATTAAAATAAATTACATATTTGGAAACTAGACTCTGAGTACTACATTTCATATTACTAACTTTTTTTAAGATTCAAATTTTAAGTGCCTCAAATGTTCAGGTCAAATGTGACAAATTCTGAAAATTAGGGAAAACACTTCCACTTTTTGGCCAAAAAGTGGACCCAACTTCTTGCACTAACCCGGTGAAAGGATATCATTGTAAATAATCTTTAATTGTGCTAGTTCTCCATCCCACCTATTCTTAGCACTATACAAGATTTGAATGTTACCATTAATCTAAAAAACTAAATCTTCTGCCTTTTGCACATTAGTAGGTATATCAGTTATTGCCTTAACCTTTAAGGCTTCAGTAGCTAGACTTATCATTGAATCAATTTTAGGGCATATTAACCCTCTTAATTGGCACATTCTTCTTTTCATTTCTTCCTTTTTTCTCAGTAGACTACTTATGTTATAATGAATATTTACAACTTGTATTTTTTTATTGCTTATGGAATCGACTGTCAGATCATAAGACTTTTGAAGTTCCATAGCTTTGATCTTTTCTTCCATTTCCTTAGTAGTCTCAAGCCATGATAATCAAGATTTGTATATGTCACATGCTGCCTTAATAGAACACTCTATATTCTTGATGCTATTATCTAACAAGATTACAGTTTCAATTTTTTTACATAGTCAAACTAAACCTGATTATCTTGTAGCATTTTTTACCTCAAAAATAAAAATGCAAAGAATAGACCTCTACTAAATTTCTGAGAGATTTCCATAAATGTAAAAATATCCAAAAAAATCATTGATATATGGCCTAAAAAGTAGATTTATGAAAAATCCATAGTCAACTTAGATTTGATTATTTTGTAACTTTTTGACCTTAAAAATAAAAATGAAAAGAACATATCTCTACTAAATTTCTGAGAACTTTCTAGAAATGTAAAAAATCTAAAATATTTGTTGATTTGCAACCTAAAAACAAATTTATGAAAAATCATAAAATAATCATAACTCGCCCAATATTGATGATTTAAACTTGATTTTACTATTGTAGCTTCCTTAGATGATCTACAAACTTGAGTTAAAATTTTGTAGAAAAATTCCCAAGTGTTTGAAAGATATGAGGAAATCTCTAAAAACTAGGGTTTTGTCTTTAGTTTTACCTAAATCATGACTCCCTATAATAGTTAGCCTCAATGTTTTGCACAAAAGAATAAAAAACTAGCAAGATTGGGTTAGCAAAATCTTCAAAAACAAAGATTAAAGAGGGACGGGGGTCCCACTAGGTGTGCCAAAATGAAGACAAGAAAAGATTCAAAGTAAATAACATAGAAGATAAAGTAATACACACACAATACCTTCACCTAGAACCCTCATTTCTCCTCTAATAGAGTGAGAATGGAGTGCACCCTAGCTCCACTAAATATGCTCTTGATATTGATTTGATATGTTAATTGCTCACCCAGTAGTGTAACTTTACTTGAAAGCTCTTGATATTATCAATATGACTTGGTTGATGTTTCATTTTTAGATACTTGGATGATATGATGAATAGATAGGATTAAGAGGTGCAATGGATGATTAGGATTTGATCAGACAACATTAGGACAAGGATGGAGGCTTCTAGGGCATATCTTTATGTGAATAGTTGAGATTTGGAGATGTAGTATGAAGTGGATGGTTGAGATGTAAATCTAGTTTGACTTTTGTGCAAGTGTCTAGGTTTAATGAATCTAGCTAACCAACTTTAGCTAGACATGTGTGTTGAACACAAGGAATACTGAGAGGGGGGTGAATCAGTATTCTATAAAACTTTTCTTTCACATATTCATTAATCCATTTACCAAATTCAATAACATGAAAGCAAAACAAACCTAAGAAGAGCAACCGCAAAGTCCTAACATAGACACTAGGATTTTTACGTGGAAAACCCAAAAAGGGAAAAACCACAGTGAGTGTTAGCTCACAATATATTATGATATCAAAACTGGATTACAAAAGGCTCAATGCCTGAGGGCTCACTACCCAAGGACTCACTATCTAAAGAAGTGCTCACAGCAATAGGCTCACTTCCATAGAGAAAAGAGATAAAGGGTGGCTCACTACCAAGAAAGGACTACTACGAATGCATCTATAAAATGCTGAAATGCAGTTCCATGGAAAGATCAATATAGAGATTCAAAGGTCTTCATTATATCTTCCTTGCTTTTCTACTCTGCTTCACATATACTTTGTTCTTATGTCCTTACTATTCTTTTCTGATCACAAAATTGCCTCAGATCAAATACACATCAAATTCGCACCACATTCACACAATCTCATCAATCCACTACATAAATCTATCAAACATATATATCTACAACATGAATTATCCCAAAATTGGGTTGGCATGCAAAATATTAAACTTGTAAACCAAAGTTGTACCTTGTCAGCTTGATCCTTTGCACAAACAACAATGTGAACCCATACAATCATTCAAGAATCTTCATATAGGTCTAGACCTATTATCGAACCACTTAGAATAATGATCTAAACATAATTTCCTTATGGCACTTCGATCCAACTATGTATCGGCCTTATCCCAAAGTACACACTTAAACCTTATTGTCTGTCATATCATAACTTCTAGTGTAGACCTCTTGAAAATTCAAAATGCACATCAAACATTCATTAGAAATCACCAATCATACCTTCATAACTGCAGGTCATAATATTCTTATGTGGTGATATGTGGATCTCAGAACTGTTACCTCTGTCTTAGTTAAACACTGTTAAGGTGTATGTACAACTGTCAAAATTGTGTCAAAGCTTCAAAATTGTCATACTCTGTCGCATATGTACAAATACAATCTTTCAATTTAGTTAGTTGTGGGAGAAAGGATATCATTGTAAATAATCTTTAATTGTGCTAGTTCTCTATCCCACCTATTCTTAGCACTATTCAAGATTTGTCTTCTGCCTTCTGCACATTAGTAGGTATATCAATTATTGCCTTAACCTTTAAGGCTTTAGTAGCTAGACTTATCATTGAATCAATTTTAGGGCTTATTAACCCTCTTAATTGGCACATTCTACTTTTCATGTCTTCCTTTTTGCTCAGCAGACTACTTATGTTATAATGAATATTTACAACTTGTATTTCTTTATTGCTTATGGAATCAACTGTCGAATCATAAGACTTTGAAATATTCACTAATTGAAGTTCCATAGATTTGATCTTTTCTTCCATTTCCTTAGTAGTCTTAGGCCATGATAATCAAAATTTGTATATGTCACATGCTTCCTTAATAGAACACTATATATTCTTGATGCTATTATCTAACAAGATTACAGTTTCAATTTTTTTTACATAGTCAAATCAAACCTGATTATCTTGTAGCATTTTTTACCTCAAAAATAAATATGCAAAGAATAGACCTCTACTACATTTCTGAGAGATTTCCATAAATGTAAAAATATCCAAAAAAATCATTGATTTATGGCCTAAAATGTAGATTTACGAAAAATCCATAGTCAACTTAGATTTGATTGTTTTGTAACTTTTTGACTTTAAAAATAAAAATGAAAAGAACATATCTCTACTAAATTTCTGAGAACTTTCTAGAAATGTAAAAAATCTAAAATATTTGTTGATTTGTGACCTAAAAACAAATTTATGAAAAATCATAAAATCATCATAATTCACCCAATATTGATGATTTAAACTTGATTTTTCTATTGTAGCTTCCTTAGATGGTCTGCAAACTTGAGTTAAAAAATTGTAGAAAAATTCCCAACCATTTGAAAGATATGAGGAAATCTCTAAAAACTAGGGTTTGTCTTTAGTTTTACCTAAATCATGACTCCCTATAACAGTTATCCTCAATGTTTTGCACAAAAGAACAAAAAACCAGCAAGATTGGGTTAGCAAAATCCTTAAAAACAAAGATTAAAGAGGGAGGGGGGTCCCACTGGGCATGCCAAAATGAAGACAAGAAAAGATTAAAAGTAAATAACATAGAAGATAAAGTAATACACACAAAATACCTTCACCTCACCCTAGCTCCACTAGATATGCTCTTAATATTGATTTGATATGTTGATTGCTCACTCTAGTAGCATAACTTTACTTGAAAGCTCTTGATATTATCAATATGACTTGGTTGATTTTTTATTTTTAGATACTTGGATGATATGATGAATAGCTAGGATTAAAAGGTGCAATGGATGGTTAGGAATTGATGAGCCAACATTTGGACAAGGATGGAGGCTTCTAGGGCATATCTTTATGTGAACAGTTGAGATTTGGAGATGCAGTATGAAGTGGATGGTTGAGATGTAAAGCTAGTTTGACTTTTGTACTAGTGTCTAGGTTTAATGAATTTAGCTAACTAACTTTAGCTAGATATGTGTATTGAACAAAAGGAATACTGAGAGGGGGGGTGAATCAATATTCTATAAAACCTTTCTTTCACATATTCATTAATTCATTTACCAAATTCAATAACATGAAAGAAAAACAAACATAAGAAGAGCAACTGCAAAGTCCTAACACATAGACACTAGGATTTTTACATGGAAAACTGAAAAAGGGAAAAACCACGATGAGTGTTAGCTCACAATATATTATGATATCAAAATTGGATTACAAAAGGCTCACTACCCAAGGACTCACTATCCATAAAAGTGCTCACTGCAATAGGCTCACTGGCATAGAGAAGAGAGAGAAAGGGTGGCTCACTACCAAGAAAGGACTACTACAAATGCATCTACAAAATGTTGAAATATAGTTCCATGGAAAGCTCAATATACAGATTCAAAGGTCTTCATTATATCTGCTCTGCTTCACATATACTTTGTTCTTCTGTCCTTACTATTCTTTTATGATCACAAAATTGCCTTAGATCACATACACATCAAATTCACACCACATTCACATAATCTGATCGCTCCAATACTGAAATCTATCAAGTATATATATCTGCAACATCAATTATCCCAAAATTGGGTTGGCATACAAAATATGAAACTTGTATACCAATGTTGTACCTTGTCAGCTTGATCCTTTGCACAAACAATAATGTGAACCCATACAATCATTCGAGAATCTTTATATAGGTTTGGACCTATTATCAAACCACTTAGAATAATGATCTAAACATTAGCTTCTTACCGCACATCAATCCAACTGTGTGTCGGCCTTATCCCAAAGTACACACTTAAACCTTATTGTCTATCATATCATAACTTCTAGTGTGGACCTCTTGAAAATTCAAAATTCACATCAAACATTCATTAGACATCAATAGTCATACCTTCATAACTGCAAGTCATAATATTCTTATGTGGTGATATGTGGATCTCAAAACTATTACCTCAGTCTTAGTTAAACACTATCAAGGTGTATGTAGAACTGTCAAAATTGTGTCAAAGCTTCAAAACTGTCATACTCTATCCCATATGTACAAATACAATCTTCCAATTTAGTTAGTTGTGGGTGAAAGGATATCATTGTAAATAATCTTTAACTATGCTAGTTGGGTATGTGCAGGATCATGATGGGCCAAACTATACCTCTAAATGGCAATAAAAATACAAAAAATCAAACTTAATCAAGTTCATGTGAAAATTTGAATGGATTATCTACACATTTGAAAAATATGTAAGAATGAAATTTATAGAGAATAGAATCTAGTTTATGAGCTACTAATTTTTTTAAAAAAAACTAAATTTACTTAGTGAAAAATGAACATTTCAATGAACAGCTATTAAAGTTTTTAGAAAAAAAAGGGGGTGTTTGTCCAGACAACCTAACTATGAGAAAAAAAAAAAATTTAACTTTCAAAATAAGTAGAGGACTCATGCCCGGATGTGACGCATATTTTTTTGAAATTTTTTCCAATAAAATAATTAGTTATGATTTTTTTATTGTGACTTTTTTAAAAACTAAAGAGTAATTGTCCATCCAACCTAACTCGATAATATAAAATTAGAATTCAATTTTTTTTTAACCTGTAGCCAATGGAGCATAGAGTGTGTGGCATCTTTCAGATCTGAAAAAGGTGAAATGGTTTGAAAGTTATTGATGTTTTTCAATTAGTGTATCCATCAGGATTTCAGACACACACTATATAAAAAATTATTAATAATTATTTAACAAAATGATAATCAAGAAAATCGTATATTTTTAGAAAGATAACAATTTCCTCTATAAAACCTTTTCATTTTATCAATTTTGCATAAAAAAAAATTGTCAGCACAAAGGGTGAAGTTTGAAGAAGAGAGTGAAACCTGTAAAAATGTTAGAATTGAGGGAAAGTCAACTATGACAACCCCAAGCCTACATACAAGGCAAAAACGAAGCAAAACGAATATCTGTTATTAACAGATATCCATTTTGCTTTGGTAAAATACCATTTTTCCTTTTTTATGTTTTACAAAACGGATATCCGTTTTAGATTGCCCAAAACAGATATCCATTTTTGGTTTCCCAAAACGGATATCTGTTTTTCTTTACCCTATATGTTACTCTCTCTCTCCCTCTTTCTCTCTCTAAAGGTGGTCTATCGATATCCCGCAATGGTCATAAGTATTCATCTTTAGCTTTGTGTAAAATGCTAAAAAGGTGGTATATCAATATCCCGCCATATTCTTATGACCATTGCATCTAATTTCATCTATGATCGAAAAGGCTTGTCTATTTTCTAAGTTTTGTAAAGAGCATTGATAACAAAATTGTAATGTCCATTTTTAGATTTATTTTTTGCATTTCCTATAATCATGGTAATCTATGAAATCACATTTTTTTGAGGCATTCTATCAAATAGTTAGCAATGCCTTGTTTATGTTTCCATAGTTTTTATAAATATTTACTAGAAAGTTACCAAATATAATATTTGATAAGAATCCCCCTATCATTATTCTTTTGATGGATGCCCATGTACCATTCCTTTGGTGTAAGTAAATAAGATAGTAGAAAAGATCGTGGAGCTTGGCTATATACGAGTCAACTACATTTGTTTGAAGATTTTTTTAACTTTTTCAACAAATTTCATTATGTTATGCATTGTAATGTTGGCACTTTGTAAGTTCTTTTTTGAAATGTATGTAAACATAAGAAAAGTCTACACATAATAGTTGGTCTTTTGGTAAATGAACATTGTGGAACTTTATGAGGCATGGGGATGTTGGACTTCACTGCAATTTACAAGTTTGTGGATGAGTGCGTTAGGATTATTCATTGATGATACATAATTATTTTCAAAATCTTCATTTATATACTCACGAGATTTTGGGAAGTGGAGTCATGTTTTCCATCTATAACTTTGCAAAGGTTCCACTTTTCCACCAAATAGATTAACATTACTTTTAATCATGTAAGACTTTGGGAATGTTAAGATAAAATTAAGTTGGCAAAAGTGCACCTTGACTCTACACTTCTACTTTTTCAGATCTCTCTCTCTCTCTCTCTCTAACCTATCTACCTCCTAATTAAATCCTATTCCTAGCTTTCCTAGTTTTCCTTTTCCTTTCCAATTTGCTTAGGAGAGAGAGAGTTAGATAGATAGATAGAAAGAGAGTCCTAGTTTTCTTGTTTTCATTTCCTTTGTCAATAAGGGAGAGGGAGAGATAGAGGGGAGAGATAGGGAGATAAAGGAATGATAGGGGAGAGAGAGAGGCAAGAGATAGAGAGATAGCTAGATAGAGAGAGAGAGAGAGGGGAGATAGAGGGGAGAGATAGGGAGATAGAGAGCGAGCGAGATGTCCAGAGAGATAGGGAGAAGGATTGAGAGGTAGAGGGATGATAGAGATAGGGAGGTAAGGGAGAGATAGGGATATAGAGGTTTAGGGTTGCTCAGGTTTAAGGTTTAGGGTTTAGGGGTTAGGGGCATTGTTTAGGGTTTTGGGAGAGAGAGAGAGGGGGGGGGTTGCTTGGGGTTAGGGGTCAGGGTTTAGGGAAATTATTTAGGGGTTAGGTGTTTAGAGCTACTCAGGAGACATAGGGAGAGAGATTGAGAGGTAGAGGAATGATAGAGATAGGGAGATAGTGAGATAGAGGTTTAGGGTTGCTTGGGTTTAGTGTTTAGGGTTTAGGGGTTTGGGGTTTAGGATTTAGGGGTTTATGGTTTCTCAGGTTGAGGGTTTAGGGGTTAGGGCTTAGGTGCATTATTTAGAGTTTATGGTTTAGGGGTTAGGGGTTAGGGTTTTGGGGCATTATTTAAGGTTTAGAGGTTTCTAGTTGCTCGAGTTTAGGGTTTAGGGGCATTATTTAGGGTTTACAGTTGCATGTCAAAAAAAGTCTCTCTCTCTCTAAATCCCTCAACCCTAAATAATGCCCCTAATCCCTAACCCCTAACCTATAACCCCTAAACTCTAAACCTAAGCAACCCTAAACCTCTATCTCCCTATCTCTCCCTTATCTCCCTTTCTCTATCATCCCTCTACTTCCCAATCTCTCTTAGACATCTCTCTCTCTCTCTCTCTCTCTCTCTCTCTCTCTCTCTCTCTCTCTCTCTCTCTCTCTCTCTCTCTCTCTCTCTCTCTCTCTCTCTCTCTCTCTCTCTCTCTCTCTCTCTCTCTCTCTCTCTCTCTCTCTCTCTCGCCTCTCTCTCCCCTATCATTCCTATATATCCTTATATCTTTGGACATCTCGCTCACTCTCTATCTCCCTATCTCTCCCTATTTGTTGTAGGACCCAAGGATTCATGTTGATGAATTTGCAAAAGGTCTCAGATTCCCTAATGTATGTAACTAAATCTTCCATTGAATAACAAGAGGAATCCATGAAATATGCAAGCAATCAAATGCTCGAAATATGAATGTAAATGAACTAAAGATGCTAAATTTTTATGCTTTTTTTTCAATGCGAATTATGTAAAGCAAAGGTGTTGTGATCAAATTTATGAGGTATAGAAGTAAATAACAGAAATATTAGTCCTTTCAATCAGATATATGCTTCACAACACACTTTTGAATGCAATCATAAATGATTGTAAGTCTAAAAACTAGTGAAATTATGCAAAAATATGCAATTTTTTCACAAAATGTAAATGTAAATGTCTAAATAAAGAGTGTTGTAATGAAATTTAAGATGTGAAACAGAGTATGTTAGGGGTATAATTCAATTAGATCAATAATATCATTCACAACATGCATTCCATGCAAGTTTAATAAGTTTGCAATCAAACCCTAGTAAAAATCAAGCAAAATATGCAATGTTTCACAATAAAAGCATGCAAACAACTGATAGAAAGGGTGTTGTGTGAAATTTTATGATGTATATCAGATAATAACCATGTAATTAGTCATATTGTGACATAAAATAAGACACAACACACCTTTAGAGTGTTTTGTAGGGAGTTGACTAGTCAAACCTAGTGAAAAAGCCTAAAAACATGCAATTGTTTTATCAAATTTCAATGCAAAAGTGTCAAACAAAAGGTTTTGTAAAGGATGTGACTGAATGAAACAGTAAATAGGTCTGATATAAGTCTGATAAAGTCACAAATTCTGTTACAACATGCTTGTAGAGTAGTCTTGTGAAGATAAGCAATGAAAAGCTAGTGAAAAACCCTTAAATCATGCAATTTTCATCAAATTTTCAATGCAATCATGAAATGAAAAGGTGTTGTAAGGAATTTATCAAAGGGAAGAAAGGAATATGTCTGATAAAAATCCAATAAGGCCAAAAAATCCACTACAACACCCCTAGAATGCAACCCTAGAGAGGAATCTAGTGCAAACCCTAATGAAAATGCAAGTTTCAAACCCTAGGTATGAGATCTAAATGAAATTATGCAATGAAATGGAATGATACAGGTCAAAATCAGAATTGAAAGAGTGTAAAGGATAGTAGTAAAATATGAAACCAAATTTTAGCTACCAACCCTAGCTCATGCATAAACTAGGTCTCATAAAAACACATAATTTCAAGCAATTTTGACCAAATGGACAATGAAAATGCAATACAAATTAGCAATTGATGATGAATTTTTGAATTTTATATCAGATGTTACAAACCAAAAACCCTAAACCTCTAAAACCAAACACCTAACCCCTAAACAATAAACCCTAAACACTAAATAAACCCGAACCCCTAAACAATAAACAATAAACCCTAAACCCTAAATAAACAATGTAAATGTCCAAATAAAGAGTGTTGTAATGAAATTTAAGATGTGAAGAAGATTATTTCAGGGATATCAGTCAATTAGATCAATAATATCCTTCACAACATGCATGCCATGCAAGTTTAACAAGTTTGCAAGTCAAACCCTAGTAAAAATCAAGCAAAATATACAATTTTTTCACAATAAAAGCATGCAAACAACTAATAGAAATGGTGTTGTGTGAAATTTTATGATGGATATCAGATAATAACCATGTAATTAGTCACATTGTGATAAAAAATCAGACACAACATGCCTTTAGAGTGTTTGTAGAGAGTTGACTAGTCAAACCTAGTGAAAAAGCCTAAAAACATGTAATTTTTGATCAAATTTCAATGCAAAAGTGTCAAACAAAAGGTGTTGTAAAGGATGTGACTGAGGGAAGAAGTAAATAGGTCTTATATAAGTCTGATAAAGTCACAAATTCTGTTACAACATACTTGTAGAGTAGTCTTGTGAAGATAAGCAATGAAAAGCTAGTGAAAAATCCTTAAATCATGCAATTTTCATCAAATTTTCAATACAATCATGAAATCAAAAGGTGTTGTAAGGAATTTATCAGATTAAATTGATCAATATGTCTGATAAAAATCCTCTAAGGCCACAAAATCCACTACAACACCCCTAGAATGCAACCCTAGAGAGGAATCTAGTGCAAAACCTAGTGAAAATGCAAGTTTCAAACCCTAGGTATGAGATCTAAATGAAATTATGAAATGAAATGAGATGCTACAGGTAAAAATCAGACTTGAAAGAGTGTAAAAGATAGTAGTAAAATATGAAACCAAATTTTAGCTACCAACCCTAGCTCATGCACAAACTAGGTCTCATAAAAACACACAATTTCAAGCAATTTTGACCAAATGGACAATGAAAATGCAATACAAATTAGCAATTGATGATGAATTTTGAATTATATATCATACATTACAAACCATAAACCCTAAACCTCTAAACCTGAACCCCTAACCCCTAAACAATAAACCCTAAACACTAAATAAACCCGAACCCCTAAACAATAAACCCTAAACCCTAAATAAACAATGTAAATGTCCAAATAAAGAGTGTTGTAATGAAATTTAAGATGTGAAGAAGAGTATTTTAGGGATATCAGTAAATTATATAAATAATATACTTCACAACATGCATGCCATGCAAGTTTAACAAGTTTGCAAGTCAAACCCTAGTAAAAATCAAGCAAAATATACAATTTTTTCACAATAAAAGCATGCAAACAACTAATAGAAATGGTGTTGTGTGAAATTTTATGATGGATATCAGATGATAACCATTTAATTAGTCACATTGTGATAAAAAATAAGACACAACATGCCTTTAGAGTGTTTGTAGAGAGTTGACTAGTCAAACCTAGTGAAAAAGCCTAAAAACATGCAATTTTCGATCAAATTTCAATGCAAAAGTGTCAAACAAAAGGTGTTGTAAAGGATGTGACTGAGGGAAGAAGTAAATATGTCTTATATAAGTCTGATAAAGTCACAAATTCTGTTACAACACACTTGTAGAGTAGTCTTGTGAAGATAAGCAATGAAAAGCTAGTGAAAAACCCTTAAATCATGCAATTTTCATCAAATTTTCAATACAATCATGAAATCAAAAGGTGTTGTAAGGAATTTATCAGAGGAAAGTGAGTAATATGAATGATAAAAAATCCTCTAAGGCCACAAAATCCACTACAACACCCCTAGAATGCAACCCTAGAGAGGAATCTAGTGCAAAACCTAGTGAAAATGCAAGTTTCAAACCCTAGGTATGAGATCTAAATGAAATTATGCAATGAAATGAAATGATACAGGTAAAAATCAGACTTGAAAGAGTGTAAAGGATAGTATTAAAATATGAAACCAAAGTTTAGCTACCAACCCTAGCTCATGCACAAACTAGGTCTCATAAAAATACACAATTTCAAGCAATTTTGACCAAATGGACAATGAAAATGTAATACAAATTAGCAATTGATGATGAATTTTTGAATTCTATATCATACGTTACAAAACCTAAACCCTAAACCTCTAAACCTGAACCCCTAACCCCTAAACAATAAACCCTAACACACTAAATAAACCCATACCCCTAAACAATAAACAATAAACAATAAACCCTAAATAAACAATATAAATGTCCAAATAAAGAGTGTTGTAATGAAATTTAAGATGTGAAGAATATTATTTCAGGGATACCAATCAATTATATCAATAATATCCTTCACAACATGCATGCCATGCAAGTTTAACAAGTTTGCAAGTCAAACCCTAGTAAAAATCAAGTAAAATATGCAATTGTTTCACAATAAAAGCATGCAAACAACTGAGAGAATGGGTGTTGTGTTAAATTTTAGGATGGATATAAGATAATAACCATGTAATCAGTCACCTTGTGAGAAAAAATAAGACACAACACGCCTTTAGAGTGTTTGTAGAGAGTTGACCAGTCAAACCTAGTGAAAAAGCCTAAAAACATGCAATTTTTGATCAAATTTCAATGCAAAAGTGTCAAACAAAAGGTGTTGTAAAATATGTGACTGAGGGAAGAAGTAAATAGGTCTTATATAAGTCTTATAGAGTCACAAATTCTGTTACAACACGCTTGTAGAGTAGTCTTGTGAAGATAAGCAATGAAAAGCTAGTGAAAAACCCTTAAATCATGCAATTTTCATCAAATTTTCAATACAATCATGATGAAAAGGTGTTGTAAAGAATTTATCAGAGGGAAGAAAGGAATATGTCTGATAAAAATCCTCTAAGGCCACAAAATCCACTACAACAGCCCTAAAATGCAACCCTAGAGAGGAATCTAGTGCAAAACCTAGTGAAAATGCAAGTTTCAAACCCTAGGTATGAGATCTAAATGAAATTATGCAATGAAATGGAATGCTACAGGTAAAAATAAGACTTGAAAGAGTGTAGAGGATAGTAGTAAAATATGAAACCAAATTTTAGCTACCAACCCTAGCTCATGTACAAACTAGGTCTCATAAAAACACACAATTTCAAGCAATTTTGACCAAATGGACAATGAAAATGCAATACAAATTAGAAATTAATGACGATTTTTTTAATTTTATATCAGATGTTATAAACCCTAAATTCTTACTTTACAAACCCTAAACCCTAAACCTCTAAACCCTAAACCCTAAATAAACAATATAAATGTCGAAATAAGGAGTGTTGTAATGAAATTTAAGATGTGAAGAAGAGTATGTCAAGGATATCATTAAATTAGATCAATAATATCCTTCACAACATGCATGCCATGCAATTTTAACAAGTTTGCAAGGCAAACCCTAGTAAAAATCAAGCAAAATATCTAATTTTTTCACAATAAAAGCATGCAAACAACTAATAGAAAGGGTGTTGTGTGAAATATTATGATGGATATCAGATAATAACCATGTAATCAGTCACCTTGTGATAAAAAATTAGACACAACACACCTTTAGAGTGTTTGTAGAGAGTTGACTAGTCAAACCTAGTGAAAAAGCCAAAAAACATGCAATTTTCAATCAAATTTCAATGCAAAAGTGTCAAACAAAAGGTGTTGTAAAGGATGTGACTGAGTGAAATAGTAAATAGGTTTGATACAAGTCTAATAAATTCACAAATTCTGTTACAACATGCTTGTAGAGTAGTCTTGTGAAGATAAGCAATGAAAAGCTAGTGAAACCCCCTTAAATCATGCAATTTTCATCAAATTTTCAATGCAATCATGAAATGAAAAGGTGTTGTAAGGAATTTAGGGTTTAGGTTTTAGGGTTAGGGGTTAGGGTTTAGGGGTTAGGGCTTAGGGTCATTATTTAATGTTTATGGTTTATGGTTTATAGGTTAGGGGTTAGGGTTTAGGGTTTAGGGGCATTATTCAGGGTTTACGATTACATGTCAAAAGAAGTCTCTCTCTCTCTAAATCCCTCAACCCTAAATAATTCCCCTAATCCCTAACCCATAACCCCTAAACCCTAAACCTGAGAAACCCTAAATCCCTATCTCCAAGTATCTCTCCCTCATCTCCCTCTCTTTATCATCCCTCTACCTCTCAATCTCTCTCCCTATCTCTCTAAACATCTCACTCACTCTCTATATCTCTATTTCTCCCTCTGTCTCCTCTATCTCTCCCAATCTATCTCCTCTCTCTACCTATCTCTCCCTATCTCTTGCCTCTCTCTCTCCCCTATCATTCCTCTACCTCCCTATTTCTCTAGACATCTCTCTCACTCTCTATCTCCCTATCTCTCCCCTATGTCTCCTATATCTCTCCCTATATGTCTCCTCTCTATCTCTTTCTACCTAGCTATCTCTCCATATCTCTCTCTTTCCTCTCTCCCCCTATCATTCCTATATCTCCCTATATCTCCCCTCTATCTCTCCCTCTCCCTTATTGATGAAGGAAATGAAAAAAAGAAAACTAGGACTCTCTCTCTCTCTCTCTCTCTCTCTCTCTCTCTCTCTCTCTCTCTCTCTCTCTCTCTCTCTCTCTCTCTCTCTCTCTCTCTCTCTCTCTCTCTCTCTCTCTCTCTCTCCTAGTACATACCCATTAGGTAGGCTATTTTGCATATGGTGGTCATATCCTTTAGGTCCAATCACCTTCAAACTTAACAAATAGATATAGAGCACAATTCTAAGCATCTTTCATAAAGACCACTTCTCTACATAGGTGCAACTAATACCAATTTTTCATTGTTTTCCACATTTAATACTTATTCTTTTCCATTTTCAAATTCCTACATGTGTCCAAGTTGTATTGTTTGTCAAGTTTTTAGTCTAATTGTTAGTCCTAACTCTCATGGATATTAAAATGTTAGTTTAGTTAGATTTATCCTTAGGTAACATTAATTTACACATTGTTGCACAAACAACCACACTAAAAAAAACCTTACCTAATTAAGATTAACCTTTAAGGTTCTTTCATTTGGTGAGCCTAACAGATCCAACTAGTTCAATCTTCTTATAGTCCATGCTTAGCCTTCCAAGAGAGCTCATGCCATGTTAACTTTGCATTATGTCCTCACTTTCCTCTTGCTAGTTGTAGTACTCTTTTTTTTTATAATCCTATCCCTATATCATACTATTGTTATTAACTTTTCTTTCCATCTTCATCATCATAGTGCTAGTTATCCTATTTTGAGCCTACCATTTATCCTTAGTCATGTCTTGTACTTCTTCTATTCATGTCAATTTTAATGACCTCTAAATTTTCCATAAATTCTTCTCCACCAAACCCAAGACCCTCACCCAAATCCTTACTTTCCTAAGAAAAACCCTTCCCCAAACATCATTTGATCATGTGGCTCCTTCCATCACTAGACAGGTGCCCCTACTGTCTATTATTCATCCAATACAATCCCAATGTCATAGCTCACATTCCCACACCTACATTCATAGACTCCATTCTCCCTATTGACACCATCATTAATAATAATTTCAAGGAGTCTCCCTTGAATAATCATTAAACCATGGGTTATCCCATATCCCCATCTTACACTTTCCTCACCTTAGAACCCTTAGAAGATGACATTTAGCTATCCCCACCATTACCAATCACACTTTCTAGCAATCCCACATAAGACACCTTACCCATCACTTCACCTAGGTCATCACTAATTAAATCACCTCATTACTCCATTCAACCATACCCATACCACCCCTTTCTCACTCCACAACTTGTATTAACACATGATTCACACCATGACATGCTACAGTTAACACAATGCCAATTCACTCTACCATCATTCTTCATATTATCTTATGAATCACCATCCTTTCTTCCCATTCCTTGAGACATCATACCATGACACGCACCAATTAAAAGAATTTTAAAAAAAACCATTTTTAGAGTTCTAGGAAATGGATATCCATTTCCAGAATATTCCCAAAATAGATATCTATTTTGGGAATATTTCATAAATGGATATCCATTTCCTGGAACTATAAAAATGGTTTTTTAAACCACAAAATGGATATTTTTAACATGCCTATGAAAGTCAAAGTTAGCCAATTCGCGAATTTGGCTAAGTAAAGACGCGATTTTTTTTCCATTGCCACTATTTGGCCTATGATGATCCTGCACATACCCAGTTCTCCATCCCACCTATTCTTATCACTATTCAAGATTTGAATGTTACCATTAATCTAAAAAACTAAGTCTTCTACATTCTGCACATTAGTAGGTATATCAGTTATTGCCTTAACCTTTAAGGCTTCAATAGCTAGACTTATCATTGAATCAATTTTAGGGCTTATTAACCCTCTTAATTGAAACATTTTGCTTTTCATTTCTTCCTTTTTTGCTCAGCAGACTACTTATGTTATAATAAATATTTACAACTTGTATTTCTTTATTGCTTATAGAATCGACTATCGGCTCATAAGACAGAGAAATATTCACTAAATGAAGTTCCATAGCTTTGATCTTTTCTTCCATTTCCTTAGTGGTCTCAGGCCATGATAATCAAAATTTGTATATGTCACATGCTTCCTTAATAGCACACTCTATATTATTGATGCTATAATCTAACAAGATTACAGTTTCAATTTTTTTTACATAGTCAAACTAAAACTGATTATTTTGTAGCAATTTTTACCTCAAAAATAAAAATGCAAATAATAGACCCCTGCTAAATTTCTAAGAGATTTCCATCAATGTAAAAATATCCAAAAAATTCATTGATTTATGGCCTAAAAAGTAGATTTATGAAAAATCCATAGTCAACTTAGATTTGATTATTTTGTAACTTTTTGACTTTAAAAATAAAAATGAAAAGAACATATCTCTACTAAATTCTTGAGAACTTTCTAGAAATGTAAAAAATCTAAAATATTTGTTGATTTGCGACCTAAAAATAAATTTATGAAAAATCATAAAATCATCATAACTCACCCAATATTGATGATTTAAACTTGATTTTTCTATTGTAGCTTCCTTTAATGATCTGCAAACTTGAGTTAAAAATTTGTAGAAAAATTCCCAACTGTTTGAAAGATATGAGGAAATTTCTAAAAACTAGAGTTTTGTCTTTAGTTTTACCTAAATCATGACTCCCTATAAAATTTAGCCTCAATATTTTGCACAAAAGAATAAAAAACTAGCAAGATTGGGTTAGCAAAATCTTCAAAAACAAAGATTAAAGAGGGACAAGGGTCCCACTGGGCATGCCAAAATGAAGACAAGAAAAGATTAAAAGTAAATAACATAGAAGATAAAGTAATACACACACAATACCTCACCTAAAACCCTCATTTCTTCTCTGATAGAGTGAGAATGGAGTGCACCCTAGCTCCACTAGATATGCTCTTGATATTGATTTGATATGTTAATTCCTCACTCTAGTAGCATAACTTTACTTGAAAGCTCTTGATATTATCAATATGACTTGGTTGATGTTTCATTTTTAGATACTTGGATGATATGATGAATAGCTAGGATTAAGAGGTGCAATGGATGGTTAGGATTTGATCAGACAACATTAGGACAAGGATGGAGGCTTCTAGGGAATATCTTTATGTGAACAGTTGAGATTTGGAGATGTAGTATGAAGTGGATGGTTGAGATGTAAAGCTAGTTTGATTTTTGTGCAAGTGTCTAGGTTTAATGAATCTAGCTAACTAACTTTAGTTCGACATGTGTGTTGAACACAAGGAAAACTAAGAGGGGGGGTGAATCAATATTCTATAAAACCTTTCTTTCATGTATTCATTAATCCATTTACCAAATTCAATAACATGAAAGCAAAACAAACATTAGAAGAGCAACCACAAAGTCCTAACACATAGACACTATGATTTTTACATGGAAAACCTAAAAAGGGAAAAACAACGGTGAGTGTTAGCTCACAATATATTATGATATCAAAACTGAATTACAAAAGGCTCACTGTCTAAGGGCTCACTACCCAAGGACTCATTGTTCAAAGAAGTGCTCACTGCAATAGACTTACTACCATAGAGAAGAGAGAGAAAGGGTGGCTCACTACCAAGAAAGGACTACTACAAATGCATCTACAAAATGCTGAAATGCAGTTCCATGGAAAGCTCAATATACAGATTCAAAGGTCTTCATTATATCTACCCTACTTTTCCACTCTGCTTCACATATACTCTATTCTTTTGCACTTACTATTCTTTTCTGATCACAAAATTGCCTTAGATCACATACACATCAAATTCGCACCACATTCACACAATTTCATCACTCCAATAATGAAATCTATCAAGTATATATATTTGCAACATGAATTATCCCAAAATTGGGTCGGCATGCAAAATATGAAACTTGTATACCAAAGTTGTACCTTGTCGGCTTGATCCTTTGAACAAACAACAATGCAAACCCATACAATCATTTGAGAATCTTCATATAGGTCTAGACTTATTATCCAACCACTTAGAATAATGATCTAAACATTATATCGATACCGCACATCAATCTAACTGTGTGTCGACCTTATCTCAAATTACACACTTAAACCTTATTGTCTGTCATATCATAACTTCTAGTTTGGACCTCTTGAAAATTCAAAATTCACATCAAACATTCATTAGACATCACCAATCATACCTTCATAAGTGCAGGTCATAATATTCTTATGTGGTGATATGCGGATCTCAGAACTATTACCTCTATCTTAGTTAAACACTATCAAGGTGTATGTACAACTGTCAAAATTATGTCAAAGATTCAAAACTGTCATACTCTGTCACATATGTACAAATACAATCTTTCAATTTAGTTAGTTGTGGGTGAAAGGATATCATTGTAAATAGTCTTTAATTGTGCTAATTCTCCATCCCACCTATTCTTAGCACGATTCAAGATTTGAGTGTTACCATTAATCTAAAAAACTAAGTCTTCTGCCTTCTGCACATTAGTAGGTATATCAGTTATTGCCTTAACCTTTAAGGCTTCAGTAGCTAGACTTATCATTGAATCAATTTTAGGGCTTATTAACCCTCTTAATTAGTACATTCTCCTTTTCATTTCTTCTTTTTTGCATAGCAGACTACTTATGTTATAATGAATATTTACAACTTGTATTTCTTTATTGCTTATGGAATCGACTATCGGATCATAAGACTTAGAAATATTCACTAATTGAAGTTCCATAGCTTTGATCTTTTCTTCCATTTCTTTAGTGGTCTCAGGCCATGATAATCAAAATTTGTATATGTCACATGCTTCCTTAATAGCACACTCTATATTCTTGATGATATTATCGAACAAGATTACAGTTTCAATTATTTTTACATAGTCAAACTAAACCTGATTATTTTGTAGCATTTTTTACCTCAAAAATAAAAATGCAAATAATAGACCCCTGCTAAATTTCTGAGAGATTTTCATAAATGTAAAAATATCTAAAAATTCATTGATTTATGGCCTAAAAAGTAGATTTATGAAAAATCCATAGTCAACTTAGATTTGATTATTTTGTAACTTTTTGACTTTAAAAATAAAAATGAAAAGAACATATCTCTACTAAATTTATGAGAACTTTCTAGAAATGTAAAAAATTTAAAATATTTGTTGATTTGCAACCTAAAAACAAATTTATGAAAAATCATAAAATCATCATAACTCGCCCAATATTGATGATTTAAACTTGATTTTTCTATTGTAGCTTCCTTAGATGATCTGCAAACTTGAGTTAAAAAATTGTAGAAAAATTTCCAACCATTTGAAAGATATGAGGAAATCTCTAAAAACTAGGGTTTTGTCTTTAGTTTTAACTAAATCATGACTCCCTATAACAGTTAGCCTCAATGTTTTGGACAAAAGAATTAAAAACCAGCAAGATTGGGTTAGTAAAATCTTTAAAAACAAAGATTAAAGAGGGACAGGGGTCCCACTGGGCATGCCAAAATGAAGACAAGAAAATATTAAAAGTAAATAACATAGAAGATAAAGTAATACACACACAATACCTTCACCTAAAACCCTCATTTCTCCTCTAATAGGGTGAGAATGGAGTACACCCTAGCTCCACTAAATATGCTCTTGATATTGATTTGATATGTGGATTGCTCACTCCAGTAGCATAACTTTACTTGAAAGCTCTTGATATTATCAATATGACTTGGTTGATGTTTCATTTTTAGATACTTGGATGATATGATGAATAGCTAGGATTAAGATGTGCAATGGATGGTTAGGATTTGATTAGACAACATTAGGACAAGGATGGAGGCTTCTAGGGCATATCTTTATGTGAACGGTTGAGATTTGGAGATGTAGTATGAAGTGGATGGTTGAGATGTAAAGCTAGTTTGACTTTTGTGCAAGTGTCTAGGTTTAATTAATCTAGCTAACTAACTTTAGCTAGACATGTGTATTGAAAACAAGGAATACTGAGAGGAGGGGTGAATAAGTATTCTATAAAACCTTTCTTTCACATATTCATTAATCCATTTACCAAATTCAATAACATGAAAGAAAAACAAACATAAGAAGAGCAACCGCAAAGTCCTAACACATAAACACTAGGATTTTTACATGGTAAACCCAAAAAGGGAAAAACCACGGTGAGTGTTAGCTCACAATATATTATGATATCAAAACTCGATTACAAAAGGCTCACTAACTAAGGGCTCACTACCCAAGGACTCACTGTCCAAAGAAGTGCTCACTGCAATAGGCTCATTGGCATAGAGAAGAGAGAGAAAGAGTGACTCACTACCAAGAAAGGACCTCTACAAATGCATCTACAAAATGCTGAAATGCACTTCCATGGAACGCTCAATATACAGATTCAAAGGTCTTCATTATATCTACCCTACTTTTCTGCTCTGCTTCACATATACTCTGTTGTTTTGCCCTTACTATTCTTTTCTGATCACAAAATTGCCTCAGATCACATACACATCAAATTCACACCACATTCACACAATCTCATCACTCTAATACCAAAATCTATCAAATATATATATCTGCAACATGAATTATACAAAAATTGGGTCGACATGCAAAATATGAAACTTGTAAACCAAAGTTGTACCTTGTCAGCTTGATCCTTTGCACAAACAACAATGTGAACCCATACAATCATTCAAGAATCTTCATATAGGTCTGGACCTATTATCGAACCACTTAGAATAATTATCTAAACATAATCTCCTTACCGTACATCGATCCAACTATGTGTTGGCTTTATCCCAAAGTACACACTTAAACCTTATTGTCTATCATATCATAACTTCTAGTGCGGACCTCTTGAAAATTCAAAATTCACATCAAAAATTCATTAGACATCACCAATCATACCTTCATAATTGCAGGTCATAATATTCTTATGTGGTGATATGCGGATCTCAAAACTGTCACCTCTGTCTTAGTTAAACACTGTCAAGGTGTATGTACAACTGTCAAAATTATGTCAAAGCTTCAAAATTGTCATACTTTGTCGCATATGTACAAATACAATATTTCAATTTATTTAGTTGTGGGTGAAAGGATTTCATTGTAAATAATCTTTAATTGTGCTAGTTCTCCATCCCACCTATTCTTAGCACTATACAAGATTTGAATGTTACCATTAATCAGCAAAGCTAAGTCTTCTGCCTTTTGCACATTAGTAGATATATCGGTTATTGCCTTAACCTTTAAGGCTTCAGTAGCTAGACTTATCATTGAATCAATTTTAGGGCTTATTAACCCTCCTAATTGGCACATTCTATTTTTCATTTATTCCTTTTTGCTCAGCAGACTACTTATGTTATAATGAATATTTACAACTTGTATTTCTTTATTGCTTATGGAATTGACTGTCGGATCATAAGACTTAGAAATATCCACTAATTGAAGTTCCATAGCTTTGATCTTTTCTTCTATTTCCTTAGTGGTCTCATGCCATGATAATCAAAATTTATATATGCCACATGCTTCCTTAATAGCACACTCTATATTCTTGATGCTATTATCTAACAAGATTATAGTTTCAATTTTTTTTACATAGTCAAACTAAACCTGATTATTTTGTAGTATTTTTTACCTCAAAAATAAAAATACAAAGAATAGACACCTGCTAAATTTCTGAGAGATTTCCATAAATGTAAAAATATCCAAAAAATTCATTGATTTATGGCCTAAAAAGTAGATTTATAAAAAATCCATAGTCAACTGAGATTTGATTATTTTGTAACTTTTTGACTTTAAAAATAAAAATGAAAAGAACATATCTCTACTAAATATTTGAGAACTTTCTAGAAATGTAAAAAATCTAAAATATTTGTTGATTTGCAACCTAAAAACAAATTTATGAAACATCATAAAATCATCTTAACTTGCCCAATATTGATGATTTAAACTTGATTTTTCTATTGTAGCTTCCTTAGATGATCTACAAACTTGAGTTAAAAAATTGTAGAAAATTTCCCAACCATTTGAAAGATATGAGGAAATCTCTAAAAACTAGGGTTTTGCCTTTAGTTTTACCTAAATCGTGACTCCCTATAACAATTAGACTTAATGTTTTGCACAAAAGAATAAAAAACCAGCAAGATTGGGTTAGTAAAATCTTCAAAAACAAAGATTAAAGAGGGACAGGGGTCCCACTAGGTGTGCCAAAATGAAGACAAGAAAAGATTAAAAGTAAATAACATAGAAGATAAAGTAATACACACACAATACCTTCACCTAAAACCCTCATTTCTCCTTTGATAGAGTGAGAATGGAGTGCACCCTAGCTCCACTAGATATGCTCTTGATATTGATTTGATATGTTAATTCCTCACTCTAGTAGCATAACTTTACTTGAAAGCTCTTGATATTATCAATATGACTTGGTTGATGTTTCATTTTTAGATACTTGAATGATATGATGAATAGCTAGGATTAAGAGGTGCAATGGATGGTTAGGATTTGATCAGACAACATTAGGACAAGGATGGAGGCTTCTAGGGAATATCTTTATGTGAACAGTTGAGATTTGGAGATGTAGTATGAAGTGGATGGTTGAGATGTAAAGCTAGTTTGACTTTTGTGCAAGTGTCTAGGTTTAATGAATCTAGCTAACTAACTTTAGTTCGACATGTGTGTTGAACACAAGGAAAACTAAGAGGGGGGGTGAATCAATATTCTATAAAACCTTTCTTTCATGTATTCATTAATCCATTTACCAAATTCAATAACATGAAAGCAAAACAAACATTAGAAGAGCAACCACAAAGTCCTAACACATAGACACTAGGATTTTTACATGGAAAAACCAAAAAGGGAAAAACCACGATGAGTGTTAGCTCACAATATATTATGATATCAAAACTAGATTACAAAAGGTTCACTGCCTGATGGCTCACTACCCAAGGACTCATTGTCCAAAGAAGTGCTCACTGCAATAGAGAAGAGAGAGAAAGGGTGGCTCACTACCAAGAAAGGACTACTACAAATGCATCTACAAAATGCTAAATGTAGTTCCATGGAAAGCTCAATATACAGATTCAAAGATCTTCATTATATTTGCCCTGCTTTTCTGCTCTGCTTCACATATACTCTTTTCTTCTACCCTTACTATTCTTTTCTGATCACAAAATTGCCTCAGATCACATACACATCAAACTCGCACCACATTCACACAATCTCATCACTCCAATACCAAAATCTATCAAGTATATATATCTACAACATGAATTATCCCAAAACTGGGTCGACATGTAAAATATGAAACTTGTATACCAAAGTTGTACCTTGTCAGCTTGATCCTTTGCACAAACAACAATGTGAACCCATACAATCATTCAAGAATCTTCATATAGGTCTAAACCTATTATCGAACAACTTAGAATAATGATCTAAACATTATCTCCTTACTGCACATCGATCCAAATGTGTGTCAGCCTTATCCCAAAGTACACAGTTAAACCTTATTGTATGTCATATCATAACTTCTAGTGCGGACCTCTTGAAAATTCAAAATTCACATCAAACATTCATTAGACATCACCAATCATACTTTCATAACCATAGGTCATAATATTCTTATGTGGTGATATGCGGATCTCAGAACTGTTACCTCTGTCTTAGTTAAACACTGTCAAGGTGTATGTACAAGTGTCAAAATTGTGTCAAAGCTTCAAAACTGTCAGACTCTGTCGCATATGTACAAATACAATCTTTCAATTTAGTTAGTTGTGGGTGAAAGGATATCATTGTAAATAATCTTTAATTGTTCTAGTTCTCCATCCCACCTATTCTTAGCACTATTCAGGATTTGAATGTTACCATTAATCTAAAAAACTAAGTCTTTCACCTTCTATACATTAGTAGGTATATCAATTATTGTCTTAACCTTTAAGGCTTTAGTAGCTAGACTTATCGTTGAATCAATTTTAGGGCTTAGTAACCCTCTTAATTGGCACATTCTACTTTTCATTTCTTCCCTTTTCCTCAGCAGACTACTTATGTTATAATGAATATTTACAACTTGTATTTCTTCATTGCTTATGGAATCGACTATCGGATCATAAGACTTAGAAATATTCACTAATTGAATTTCCATATCTTTGTTCTTTTCTTCCATTTCCTTAGTGATCTCAGGCCATAATATTCAAAATTTGGACATGTCACATGCTTCCTTAATAGCACACTCTATATTCTTGATGCTATTATCTAACAAGATTACAGTTTCAATTTTTTTTACATAGTCAAACTAAACCTAATTATTTTGTAGCATTTTTTACCTCAAAAATAAAAATGCAAAGAATAGACCCCTGCTAAATTTCTGAGAGATTTCCATAAATGTAAAAATATCCAAAAAATTCATTGATTTATGACCTAAAAAGTAGATTTATGAAAAATCCATAGTCAACTTAGATTTGATTATTTTGTAACTTTTTGACTTTAAAATAAAAATGAAAAGAACATATGTCTACTAAATTTCTGAGAACTTTCTAGAAATGTAAAAAATCTAAAATATTTATTGATTTACGACCCTAAAACAAATTTATGAAAAATCATAAAATCATTGTAGCTCGCCCAATATTGATGATTTAAACTTGATTTTTCTATTGTGGCTTCCTTAGATGATTTGCAAACTTGAGTTAAAAAATTCTAGAAAAATTCCCAACTGTTTGAAAGATATGAGGAAATTTCTAAAAACTAGGGTTTTGTCTTTAGTTTTACCTAAATAGTTACTCCCTATAACAGTCAGCCTCAATGTTTTGCACAAAAGAATAAAAAACCAGCAAGATTGGGTTAGTAAAATCTTCAAAAACAAAGATTAAAGAGGGACGGCGGTCCCAGTGGGCATGCCAAAATGAAGACAATAAAAGATTAAAAGTAAATAACATAGAAGATAAAGTAATACACACACAATACCTTCACCTAAAACCCTCATTTCTCCTCTGATAGAGTGAGAATGGAGTGCGCCCTAGCTCCACTAGATATGCTCTTGATATTGATTTGATATGTTGATTGCTCACTCCAGTTGCTTAACTTGAGAGCTTTTGATATTATCAATATGACTTGGTTGATGTTTGACTTTTAGATACTTGGATGATATGATGAATGGCTAGGATTAAGAGGTGCAATGGATGGTTGGGATTTGATGATACAAGGATGGAGGCTTCTAGGGAATATCTTTATGTGAACAGTTGAGAGTTGGAGATGTAGTATGAAGTGGATGGTTGAGATGTAAAGCTAGTTTGACTTTTGTGCAAGTGCCTAGGTTTAATAAATCTAGAGCTAACTAACTTTAGCTAGATATGTGTGTTCAAAACAAGGAATATTGAGAGAGGGGGTGAATCAGTATTCTATAAAACCTTTCTTTCACATATTCATTAATCCATTTACCAAATTCAATAACATGAAAGCAAAACAAACATAAGAAGAGAAACCACAAAGTCATAACACATTGACATTAGGATTTTTACGTGGAAAACCTAAAAAGGGAAAAACCACGGTGAGTGTTAGCTCACAATATATTTTGATATCGAAACTGGATTACAAAAGGCTCACTCCTTGAGGTCTCACTACACAAGGACTCACTGCAATAGGCTCACTGCCATAGAGAAGAGAGAGAAAGGGTGGCTCACTACTAAGAAAGAACTGCTACAAATGCATCTACAGAATGCTAAAATGTAGTTCCATGGAAAGCTCAATATACAGATTCAAAGGTCTTCATTATATATGCCTTGCTTTTCTGCTCTGCTTCACATATACTCTGTTCTTCTGCCCTTACTATTCTTTTATGTTCACAAAATTTCCTTAGATCGCATACACATCAAATTCACACCACATTCACACAATCTCATCACTCCAATACTGAAAGCTATCAAGTATATATATCTGCAACATGAATTATCCCAAAACTGGGTTGGCATGCAAAATATGAAACTTGTATACCAAAGTTGTACCTTGTCAGCTTGATCCTTTGCACAAACAACAATGCAAACCCGTACAATCATTCAAGAATCTTCATATATGTCTGGACCTATTATTGAACCACTTAGAATAAGATTCTAAATATTATCTCCTTACTGCACATCAATCCAACTGTGTGTCAGCCTTATCCCAAAGTACACACTTAAACCTTATTATCTGTCATATCATAACTTCTAGTGCGGACCTCTTGAATATTCAAAATTCACATCAAACATTCAATAGACATCAACAATCATACCTTCATAACCGTAGGTCATAATATTCTTATGTGATGATATGCGGATCTCAAAACTATTACCTCTGTCTTAGTTAAACACTATCAAACTAACTGCCGAAACTTGAAAGCTTGTAGATGATCTTCCTGTGGACTTCAGATACTGGAAATCTGGAATTAGATAGTTATCATATGTGTTTACAACACCTTCAAATGGCACATCGAGATAACCAATAGCGGAGGAATACGGAGTGAATTACTCAAGTGTTCTGCATTGTTCCTCACTGTACTCTACTTACTGGACTTAGGCAATTTACAATATGACTTGCGAAGATTGTCAAGACTTGAATACTGGAACATAACATCATAAAAGGATTGTGTACAACATACCAGAACTACATATCATGATCTTCAACTGCAAAAGCATGCCATCCCAATCTCTGTCACTCACTTTGTATATTGTCCATACTTAGTCATTTTGACTAAGTTTTCCGGACCAAAATCCCTTTACCAAACTTAACTCAAGAGAAAACTTAATTGCTTCCATGTCATCCCTATTTGTTACCATGCCTTGTTGCCATCAATGACAATATTTAACATTCTACCTTAATCATCAGAGAAGTGTCTCTTGACTATGTTGCCAACAATGTCTCCCTTTGGCATCAATGGCAACACTTAGTGAAAAATGATTAAGTTGCTCCCCCTTACTGTGTACACTCTAATTTTCTTCTCCCCTTTAGATGTTTGGCTATTTTTCACTATTTTTTCTTCTCCCCCTTTGACATGAATGGCAAAGGTGTAGGTACAAGTGTCAAAATTGTGTCAAAGCTTCAAAACTGTCATACTCTGTCGCATATGTACAAATACAATCTTTCAATTTAGTTAGTTGTGGGTGAAAGGATATCATTGTAAATAATCTTTAATTGTGCTAGTTCTCCATCCCACCTATTCTTAGCACTATTAAAGATTTGAATGTTACCATTAATATGAAAAACTAAGTCTTTTGCCTTCTGCACATTAGTACGTATATTAGCTATTGCCTTAAGCTTTAAGGCTTCAGTAGCTAGACTTATCCTTGAATAAATTTTAGGGCCTATTAACCCTCTCAATTGGCACATTCTGCTTTTCATTTGTTCCTTTTTTCTCAGCAGACTGCTTATGTTATAATGAATATTTACAACTTATATTTCTGTATTGCTTATGGAATCGACTGCCAGATCATAAGACTTAGAAATATTCACTAATTGAAGTTCCATTTTTTTGATCTTTTCTTCCATTTCCTTAGTGGTCTCAGGCCATGATAATCAAAATTTGTACATGTCACATGATTCCTTAATAGCACACTCTATATTCTTGATGCTATCATCTAACAAAATTGCATCTTTAGCTAACTTATCCTTTAGCTCAACTAGCCTCTTATCATTGATTTTTGCTCTAACCTTAGTATCTGCCGCTATTTCAAAGGATTCAAAATAAGTACTTACAGAGTTTATGAGCCTTTAAGTTGCTCGGATGGTGCAAGTGTAGTTTCTTTCTACAGTCCATGCATCAATTTCTCTAATATGTTAGATGCCTTATCAATGAGCTCATAGACCTGAATATGAGACCTCAAGATTTCTTCCTGAGCTTTGGCTTGGACAATTGACACTAATTTAAATTTATGTAGAGGTGACATTGAGGTTAAGTTGATTGGACCTTGCAGAAACTCAGGTGCATCCAAAAATTGTGTTCCTTGTTGCTTCTCCAAAAATTCCTTGATAGTATTTACCGGATCTTGTGTGGCAGCAGTGTCTCTTGCCATATCATCATACACTTCTTCTTGATTCTACTCTAGTGGTTCTAGGTCCATAGCCTCTTGTTTATCAATGTTTTGTTTTGGAGGAGGGCTCTTCTCAGCTTGTTCATCCTTTTGATCATCAGCTTTATTTTGCTCCGTAGGGGTTTCAACATTCTCGTGGGATTTTTCCTCTTCTTGCTCTTTCATTTCTTCACCTTTTCCTGGGCTTATCGGAGGAGTCTTTGTTTGATTTAAACCTTGATTAGGACTGACTTCCAGTAAAGAACTATCATCACCAACATTTTGTTCTTCTTTGTCATAAATGTTTGGGATGTTAAGATCTCTTAGGATATCAAGTATTATTTGTTCTGTGTCCTTCACAAATTTTTTTGTATCCCCAGACATTAGAGTGTTGATCCTCTTCTTTATTTTAATTTGACCTCCAAGGATCTTGAAGACTTTGGATTTTCCTCAAGAGTTACATCTAGACATAGTTTCAACAATGTATTTTCTATTGTCTC
The DNA here is from genome assembly GCA_027924645.1 of Cunninghamia lanceolata. Taxonomy (NCBI): domain Eukaryota; kingdom Viridiplantae; phylum Streptophyta; class Pinopsida; order Cupressales; family Cupressaceae; genus Cunninghamia; species Cunninghamia lanceolata. The sequence continues at coordinate 9,558,352 of BSBN01000389.1, forward strand.
CAAGTATTTTGCCATTACTGCTTCCTTCTTGGTAGACATTATACTTGCAAGGCTGTCAAGGAGATCTGTAATCACCTCAATACGAGCTATATTGTACATCCCCAAATATCTGATTATAGTAGTCTCAATGAAGTCTTTATCTGCATCATCATAATTATCATATAGTTGTGCTATGGGTTTTAGGTTTCCATTGATTGTCATAGAATTCAAGACATCTTCCAAATTTATTGTTGCTTCTCCTTTCTCAAGCTCATCTTGCCTTGGCTTTTTACTGATTCTGCCCTTACCAAAGGGCTTCTCCTTTTTGCTCCTAGAGGCTTTAGTAGCCTCAGCTTTCATTTTCTTCACTTCTTCATCTATCTCAGTTTCCTCATCATCAACCCCTATACTCACATGCATCCTTTTGGCTTTGGTCTTCTTTATTTTGTGCTTTTCATCAGTAGGTTTCTTTGTAGGTGCTTCCGTAGAGAGTGTGGGACTATAGATGCAAATTATGAAGTTGAGGCTCTTGTTCTCTTCTTTGTTGCTATAGGCTCCTTTTCTCTTTTTTTAGGTTCTTCTGGAGCCTTGACTGGTTCGTCTTGTTGTTTCTCTCTTGCTTCCCTTTCTACTTCATCCCTTGTCCTTGTTTCTGTACTCTATTCTTTTGTAAACCCATGGCTCTTGGCATATTCCTCGACCATTTTCTTCACCTTTTTCTAAGTTTTTGGCTTTCTCAATTCAACATGAACTTTTACAGATAATTCCTCATAGGTACCAAACCTTGCCTCATTGGTGTCCCTAGGTTTGCTCAACATGAGCTCAACATAACCATCCAATATATTTTCAGCTACTTCATAACCCATTGGAAGGACTCAGATTGTCCTAGGCTCAACAACCTTCATCCTGCATTGATCATTATTTACAATAAAACATATATCATTCTTGTATTTCTCAACTATTTTCTCTAGTATTCTTTGCCTAGATTGCATTGTCTTTTGAAAATTCTTGAAGTAACCCCATAGGGCTGCATTCTGTGCATCCTAGCTTCCTATGCTATTCAAGTGGTTTCTAATTTATATAGCAACCGGTTGACTACTAGACCAAAACAAGTTTTTCATTCCTGGCAATTCTTGCATGAAATAGAAAAATAAGCAAATGATCAATGTACCAAACTTGAAGGGATATTTATGCTCTCTTGTCTTCTTCAAATTTTCCATTAATTGTTGCTGGAGCAACTCACAAAGGTCATAATCTACATTCTCCTTAACCATCTCATAAGTAGTGTAGATGGCTATACCGAAGATAGAGTTCTTCCATTTTGTGAAGTATATCTTGTAACTAATTACCATGGATGCAAACCTAACTGCATGGTCTACAATTGTATTTATAGTTAAAGCTCTTTTATCAAATTGAGCACCAATAGCTTCCATCATGATGCTGTTCTTCATAGCCTTCAACACATGCACTGCATCGGTAGAGTTCAACCCTGTAACAACCCTTATAGCATCTTTTGTGATCATGAATGGTGTGTTAAGCCACATAAACTCATTGTGAATTCTACTCAATACATATTAGACCCATGAGTCCTCTGCAAATGATGGAAAGTCTATGTATTGCATGAATTTCTTCTCTTCTAGGGCTTTGTATTCCTCCTTCAATTTGTATCCCTCGCCACACATATGATTCATATACAATTCCCCAAGTTTTATATTGTTCTGTTCATCTAGGGCAACGTGGATGTAAGCTCTAATGTCTTCCTCATGCATCAGACCATAGGGCACTTCCAAAAATGCACCGTCAGGATCAACTTCCATAGATTTGTATATATGTTTCTTAAATTTTGGTCATGGTCTCTCAATGATATCAATAACTTGTGGTGTCGCCATTTCCACAAGAATTCAAACAAGTTCATGGTAGGGTTTCAAACTGTAAATAGCACTTTTGTTGAATTAGGGTTTTCTTCATTGGAAATCACTCTAAGTTGCTTTGAATCACTGGAAATCATTGAAGTTGCTTAGAATTCTGCTTCAGTTCCCCTTGGACACTTGATAGCTTGAATGCAAAGTGATTAGTCTTTTGAATGTGCCCCTTTTTAACCCTTGTTATGAAAAAACCTAGTCGTCATAAATGTTATTCTCAAAAAGCTGTCAAACACTTCACTGTTAGGCACAATCTATTACGATTGCTTCGTAATGTGTCGCATTAGGTCTTTTTCTGCTGGTTTCTTCTCCAAATGATTCATCCAATACTGCTTTAACTCACATTTTAGTGTTAGATCTCAGCACCCACTATCTGGCTAGGGGGTTAGGATATTCAATAAAAGCTCCCCCTGAGCCAAAGATCCCAATTTACTTCCCGGAGGAAGTATCTGCGCCAGAAGTTGGTGCAAATCCATCCTTGACCTCTTTAACATCCTTCTTAATCCAGATCTTGCTCATTTCCTTCTTGGTTTCTATCAGATCAACTTTGTTCTTTCCCTTATCTTCCCTCTGCTATGTTTTCTTCTCTTCTGCAGAATAATTTCTTTTCACATTCTTGCTTCTACAAAATTTTGCAACATGTCCAGGTCTATTGCAATTGTAGAAAATAATATTCCTCTATACTTGATTCCTTCCATTGATTGGATTCATTCTTGATCTGCATTGGTTAGCCATATGCCTAAATCTATTGCATGTAAAGCATTTTCCATTGAAGGACTGAGTATCCCTTACATTGTTAAGACCATTCCTTATCACACTCCTACATTCACTTGCTTTATGACCAATTCTTTTGCAATTAAAACACTAACTAGAGAATGATGGGACATTTTGATTTATTCTACTCCTACACTGAGTAGCCCTATGACCAAACTTATTGCATTTGAAACAATAGCCATTGAAAGATGGGTACCTTTGAGCATTTGGTTGCCTGACTGGAGGTCTTCTAGGTCTGTTTCTCTTATTCCAGACCTAGTTTCCTTTGACTCTCTTCATCTTAGAGTTATCTTGTCTTGATTTAGAACTTTCTCCTCTTTCAAAACCCAAACCTTGCTTGCCATCTGGATTTTTTTGGCTGTTAATCAACTCATCAAGCTTTGCATAACTTAGTTTGAACTTTTCTTTATATCTATTAGCTACTTCCAGATCAAATTTTAGAAGCACATCTTTTGCCAAATTTTCATATTCTTTAGACTTGTCTTTCAAAACTTGATTTAAATGCTCCTCAGTCTTTGAACTTTCTCTTCAACCAGCATTGATAAATCATTTAAGGTTTCATTTTCTACTTTCAATTATTCACTTGGTTCTCTACTCATATCCTTTGATCTCTTAACTTTCTCTCTTAGCTTTAGGATGCATTCTTCAGCTTCTTTGACATTTTCCTTCAAATCCTGGATATTTGCTTCATACTTATCAAGATCTTCAAGAGTAGTTTTTAGTTCTTGATTATTGACATATGTGCAATCATCAATTGTAACACTGCCTGGAGCATGATACCTTCTAGCTATGATGTGTACACTTTCCTAGATCTTCCTTAAGCTGTTAAGCTTCTTCCAAGGAACCTTGCTCCGATACCAATTGTTGAACATAAGGAATACTGAGAGGGGGGGTGAATTAGTATTCTATAAAACCTTTCTTTCACATATTCATTAATCCATTTACCAAATTCAATAACATGAAAGCAAAACAAACATAAGAAGAGCAACCGCAAAGTCCTAACACATAAACACTAGGATTTTTACATGGTAAACCCAAAAAGGGAAAAACCACGGTGAGTGTTAGCTCACAATATATTATGATATCAAAACTGGATTACAAAAGGCTCACTAACTAAGGGCTCACTACCCAAGGACTCACTGTCCAAAGAAGTGCTCACTGCAATAGGCTCACTATCATAGAGAAGAGAGAGAAAGGGTGGCTCACTACCAAGAAAGGACTACTACAAATGCATCTACAAAATGTTGAAATGCAGTTCCATGGAAAGCTCAATTTACAGATTCAAAGGTCTTCATTATATCTTCCTTGCTTTTCTGCTCTGCTTCACATATACTCTTTTCTTCTGCCCTTACTATTCTTTTCTGATCACAAAATTGCCTCAAATTGCATGCACATCGAATTCACACCACATTCACACAATCTCATCACTCCAATACCAAAATCTATCAAGTATATATATCCGCAACATGAATTATCCCAAAACTGGGTCGACATGCAAAATATGAAACTTGTATACCAAAGTTGTACCTTGTCGGCTTGATCCTTTGCACAAACAACAATGCGAACCCATACAATCATTTGGGAATCTTCATATAGGTCTGGACCTATTATCGAACCATTTAGAATAATGATCTAAACATTATCTCCTTATCGCACATCGATCCAAATGTGTGTCAGCCTTATCCCAAAGTACACACTTAAACCTTATTGTTTGTCATATCATAACTTCTAGTGCGGACCTCTTGAAACTTCAAAATTCACATCAAACATTCATTAGACATCACCAATCATACCTTCATAACTGCATGTCATAATATTCTTATGTGGCGATATGCGGATCTCAGAACTATTACCTCTATCTTAGTTAAACACTGTCAAACTGACTGCTGAAACTTGAAAGCTTGTAGATGATCTTCTAGTGGACTTTAGATATTGGAAATTTCAAATTAGATAGTTATCATATGTGTTTACAACACCTTCAAATCACACATCGAGATAATCAATAGCGAAGGAATGCGAAGTGAATTACTAAGTGTTCTGCACTATTCCTCACTATACTCTGCTTACCGGACTTAGGCAATTTACAATATGACTTTCGAAGATTATCAAGACTTGAATACTGGAACATAACATCATCAAAGGATTATGTACAACATACCATAACTGCATATCATGATCTTCAACTGTGGAGGCATACCATCCCAATCTTTGTCACTCACTTTGTATATTGTCCATACTTAGTCATTTTGATTAAGTTAGTCTTCCGGACCAAAATCCCTTTACCAAACTTAACTCAAGAGCAAACTTAACTACTTCCATGTCATCCCTATCTGCTACCATGCCTTGTTGCCATCAATGATAATATTTAACATTCTACCTTAACCATAAGAGCAATGTCTCTTGACTATGTTGCCAACAATGTGACTCGTAATAATTAATTAAATAATATAATTATTTAGTTAATTATTGGAGAATGATGATGTGGGAGGATAAATTAATTAAATAAATAAGAGGGAAAAATGGATTAAAGTATTTGTTTAATTAATTTGGAATGGAGGAAAAGGATTAAAAGTAATTAAATAAAGGTAATTTATTTAATTAATTTGGAAAATGGGATAATCGTGATTAATTAAAATAAAATAATTTAATTAATCAATGGGGAATGCTAAAGGGAAGTCCTAGGATGAAAGTGTTGCAAGGTGACACAAGGTGATGTCGAAAGTGATGTTAGAAGGACATGGTCAAGTTTAGTTGTCTACAACTATAAAAGGGAAATATGTGTGCATGATATATGGCTTTTCCTAATGAATCAAAATATTTTAAAAAGTCAGTTGTATTATCTTTTAATCTATTTTGATTCAATTATATAGTTTTTAAGTCAATCTTTATCAACTCATTGAGTAGTGATTCACAAGATTTGATCTTTCATGAGTATGAATGGTCCACTTAGTACTCATTGCATCTAAGTGATGCTTCACCCTTGTGAAGCATCAAGACTTCCTAGGGGGTCACCCATCTAATTACTACTCCAACTCAAGTGTGCTTAACTATGGAGTTTCCCCCAAGATCAAGCTCACTTAGCTTGTTATTGCATTTGCAAAAGATTTAACAAATATTGTAGCTTAATAACTGTTCATTATTAAACTCCTTAACTCATTCATTTTCAAGTGATATTTTTAGTGTGTCAAATTATATGATTTTTTTTAGGAATCAATTATATAATTTTTGAGTTTGAGCTACTATCTAAATTGATAAAAGAGCTACACATTTAATAATAATAATTTTGAAGCTTGAGATAAAGCTTTTTACTTGAATAATATAAGTGTTATTAGCCATCTTAGGTGTGAAGAAAGATAATGTGATCTATAGTCATTTGTATTATAACTATCTATATTATGTACTCAACCTTTAGATTGACATAGGAGGGCACCTTGCTTGACCATTACGTTTGCATCTACCTTGACTTCTACATTGCATTTGACATAAAGGTTAGCCTACTTAGTGGTGGGGTGGGGTTGGTTTTGTTATCAAAAGATGAAAATACATATAATATTTTTCCAAAAATAAATGGTTGTAGCATCCTAACTTTGCACCTCTCAAGCTCTTCAATAGTATATTAAATTTCTATGAAAATTTTAGCTTAAAGTTGTTGTTTGGGGTTTTGGGCATCGATGATGTAGCCACATCAACTACGTATTTGTTGAGACTAAATCTTTGTTGAGGTGTCTAGAAACACCCCAAATGAAGTTAGATTGAAACACGTGCATCAAGGAATGTACCACTGATCATCCCTAATCCTATAGTGTGTATATGGTTATGACTAGTCAGCTTGTGGCTATATATAGATAGTTAGGCCAGTTTGGGTGGCATCCATGGCATAAGTATGGTATATATACTAGCACTTGCACCCATAGGAGGTTCAAGGAATATGCCGATAGGAACAAATGACGAGTTTAGAGAATTTTTCAGCGTGAATTTTGTTTACGACATGACACAATTTTTTGAGCACTATAATGCTCACATATACAAGCCTATCGGCTAAAGAGGTAGAGATTAGTTATTATCATCATATTAAGTATTGTGTTCTTATTGAAGACTATTGGAGCTATCCCCTTTGAAGTGGATTAGGAGGTTGGCCCCTCGAAGTGACATATTATTATCAAGTATTTGCATCATATTTACTATTATATTATTATATTGTGCAAGTTGTTTTTATTACATCTTTTTGAGACTATATCTTTGTTGAGGTGTCCACAAGCACCCTAAATGAAGTTAGATTGAAACATGTGCATCAAGGAATCTATTATTGATCACCTTAAGTGCCACCATATGATTGGTTATTTCTTTGATGTGACTTGTGAAAAATAGATACTTTTTGTCTTTTTTAAGTATGAACATAATGACTACTAATGCAATAATAGATAAAAGTAATAAAAAAGAACCACTGGGACCCAACACGATAACAACTATTAGAATATACTCTCTTCTTGAATCATCTCCCCCATTAATTATGTAATGTGTGACTAGGGTAGATTCACTTTAAATTGTGTTAGGGTTTGGGAGTTGCCTACCCTGGTCATTTGGGTAGATTCTTTCTAATTGTTTTAGGGTTTGGGAGTTCCGTACCCTAGTCATTTTGGGCCGTTTTGGTGTTCGCTCATGGGGAAGAGTCGGCTAAATGGATTTGGCTCACCAAAATGAAAGTGTATAACCTTGGTATTTGGTGACCAAATAGGACTACGAAGCATCTCTCCTATAAGAAGTTGCCGGCAGTTTGGTATAATTCGTTAGCGTTTTAGTTCTGTGACTTTGCTATGTGTTGGGCATGGAATAGACCGGTCCAACACATGTAGATTGTCGTTTGTCAGTAAAGTCCAAAGGTACTTACCGAACGGGGGGACCTCTAGATTGTAGACTGGATCCTTTCTAGTCCATGTTGTAGGTCTTTCATTACTCCACGTACTCTCAACTGTTCACTACCCAATTATATCGGGTGATTGCTTCGCGTTTTACGTTTGCTGCAGCCTAGGATTATGAAAACTCAAGTCCAGACCCGTGGGAACTGGGTCTGTTATAGAAAAAGCATTCCTCCATTCATCATTCGTTGCCTTCATCAAATATCCATTTGCCTTGTCTCGTGACTTCTTAAGCTCAGAGCAGCTGCAAAAAGAAATTGAGCCTTCCAGGAATGTTGCAGTTTCAAGGGCGGTGATTATTCTGTATACTTGATAAGGTAAGGAAGGATTGTTGCTGTATGAAGAATGAACCAAGACAAGAATTGTAAGCAAGCACACTGGTTGCCATCAGTGTGAACAACATATGCATATATAATTGTGTTTCTGTTTGGCCCAATTGTAAATGCTGATCTAGTTAGTCATTTTTTCTTATGATGGGTTATGGAGTGTGATCTGAAAGGTTGATTTGAAAAATATATGCACAGATAAGCTTTTCAATCTCACAAAAAAATTCTTTCTTGTTGAAGTGAAAAATGATTACTGCGAAGGACCTGTACAATGTACTCAGTGCTGTGGTACCACTGTATGTGGCCATGATTCTGGCATATGGGTCTGTAAAATGGTGGAAGATTTTTACTCCTGATCAGTGCTCTGGAATAAACCGTTTTGTGGCCATTTTTGCAGTCCCACTGCTGTCTTTCCATTTTATCTCCACCAACAATATATATGCCATGAATTACAGATTCATTGCTGCAGATTCCTTGCAGAAGGTTATTATATTGCTAGTCCTTGGCACTTGGATGCAGTTTGGGAAGAGCGGGAGCTTGGAGTGGATGATTACATTGTTTTCATTGTCTACCCTGCCTAATACATTGGTGATGGGGATTCCTCTGCTTAAGGGCATGTATGGGGACTCTTCTGGGAGTTTAATGGTACAGGTGGTGGTTATGCAGAGTGTTATCTGGTATACCCTCATGCTCATCTTGTTTGAGTACAGAGGGGCTAAAATGCTTATCATGGAACAGTTTCCTGATACTGCTGCTGAAATTGTTTCTTTAAGGGTGGACTCGGATATTGTTTCTTTGGATGGGAGAGAGCCTCTTCAGACAGATGCTGAGGTTGGGGAAGATGGGAAGCTTCATGTGACCGTTCGCAGATCCACTTCTTCCAGGTCTGTTATCTCATCACATAGAAACAACTTATGTAAACTAACTGCAACATCTTCTGCTACAATAGTTTCAATCATACACCATTTTCACTATTAAACTGACATATGCAGAACATCAATAAAGTATAGGTAGGAATGCATTCCTTTAATTGGCTTACAGAGCTAACAATTACACTGGAAAGTCTGTTATTTCCTTTTATCTTACAGAAAGAATTTCCTAAGTAAGCTCAGACACCAAACCCTTTTGGTGACGAGGAGCCTTAAAATAAATGTCTCTTACTGTTGGAAGTACAATCCACACTGGACTGTAAGGGCTGGTAGTTTTCAGTGGTAGAGCAGCCCCTTGCCCGGGCATAAAGGTAGGTCTTAGATTTTAGTTCTTTTTAAGAACAATCCACATTGCAGACTGTAAGGGCCGGTAGTTTTAAGCAGTAGAGCAGGCATATAGGTAAGTCTTAGATTTGAGTTCTTGTAGAACAATCCACACTGCAGACTGTAGGGGCTGGTAGTTTTTAGAGGTAGATCAGCCCTTAGCCCAGTCATATAGGCAGGTCTTAGGTTTGAGTGAACCATCCAATTTTAACATGGTATTATAGTCATGTTAGGAACCCTATAGTAAAGTGTGGCTTTAGTACAGATGTGATAAAACAATTCATTCTGGAATTGTAAGGGACTAATGGTTTAATTGTAAAGCAGCCCTGCAACTAATAAAAGATCTTAGGTTCAAAGTTCAAACCCCAGTTGGTCCATAGAAATTTAACACATAGGTTGAAGCCCTACATGCCAAAGGATGTGCAAATGTATATCAAATTTGATCATGGAGATCATGAAATAGACAGTATTCAGGGAACCTTCCCCACCATGGAAACCATGAATTAGTACACTGGGAGTCTTCCCCCTGCCAATTCCATGGGTAAGTACATCACCTGATGCAAACGAATGCTAAGTAAGAAAATTCAATCTAAAAAATGTGTTCCTGCGCATAAGACATAAGTCAGTCGGAATGATTGTAAAATTCCAGTTAACCAAGAAATGATATTTGATGTTTTTTGTTCCCTTCTATTAACTTTTTTATTGGTTAAGTCCTACATACCAATTTCGCAGTCATCTCATTGCATTGGTATTTTTGGCTACAGATCACAGGGGTTAGGGTCTCTTCCTTCTCTTACTCCCAGGCCTTCAAATCTGACAGGTGCAGAGATCTATTCTCTTCAGTCCTCTCGCAATCCTACTCCCAGAGGATCCAGCTTCAATCATTCTGATTTCTACTCAATGCTATCTGGAAATCACCGAGGAGCAACCAATCTCAGTCCCAGGCAGTCCAATTTTCAGTCAGCAGATATGTATTCTATGAATTCGTCCAGGGGGCCAACACCCAGAACTTCCAACTTTGATGAAGAAGTACCCAAGGACGTCAAGGGATCGAATCACGGGCGTTTTGGGTCTCATGGGTATACTGCCAGTTCCATGTCTCATTATGGGCTGAGGCCACAGGGAAGTCTTGGTAGAAGTATAAGCGGTGGAATAGAATCATATCCTGCTCCTAACCCTGGCATTCTGTCCCCAAATGATACCAGGACAGCCAAAAAGGATGGAATTAATCGGTCACCAAATCGAAACCCTGGCGATCCTAACAAGGAATTGCATATGTTTGTGTGGAGCTCCAGCGCTTCACCCGTTTCAGAAGCAAACCAGCTTGGAGTCCATGGAGATAACAACATTGTTAAAAATGATCCCAAATCCCAAATTCCAGATCATCATGTCAATGAAGGGAAAGGTAGAGTTCAATTTTTTTTTTTTTACTAAAGTAATAACCACTTGTCATTGGTCACATTACACATTTAGCTTTCTCACTATTGTAGGATTTTTATCTTTATCTTAGTTTGTAACATGATTGAAAAAATAGTTTTCTCACACAGTTACAAGAGATTCATTTATTTTTCAGTCTTTTTCTTATTTTTTTCCCCTTAAGTTCTCCAGCATTGGTGGGAAAGTGATCAATGCAGAGAAATGTTATTAAATGAGAAAACCTTTAGTATAGGCAAGAAAAATCTGCAACTCAAAGCTGAAACTTCTGTCGTACAATAATTCTAAATTGCAAAAAGCAAAAGTGTAGAGTGTTGTCAAGGAATGGTCCACAGGCCTTCTTTATGGTGAGATTTTGACAATGTTGTAGTTTTTTTATTGAATGAATTGTGGAGGCCACAACCAAAGGACCCTATTCTCATCTCCAAAGGAATTTGAATACAGTATTTACAGATGTCCCAATTATTGTGGAACATGACACTAATCAACAGTTGATTATAATCTTCCTCCAAATATCCAAAGCATAAAACTATGTTCAACTTTACTTTTAAAATGAAAATGAAAGATTTGAGATGATTTAAAATTTCAAAGTAAAAAAGTAAAAGTGATTCTAATGGCTGTTTATGTGGAGCAGGCTTGCAACAAGACCCAAGTGAATCATATGAAGAATTTGGTCGTGGGCATTCTAGTCCAGCAAAGAAGGCGATAGGAGAGGATGTGGAAATGGCTGGCCCTAACCCCAAATTAGATCCAGGCTGTTCTGTAGACTTCAATGAGAAAAACCAGATTGAAACATCAAGACATAGAACAAACATGCCTCCTGCTAGTGTGATGACCAGGCTTATCCTTATCATGGTATGGAGAAAACTCATTAGAAATCCCAACACCTATTCCAGTGTATTAGGCCTCATATGGTCACTTGTGGCTTACAGGTACTTCTTTATTTTTTATATCCTCATCCATTTTCCATTCATCCTTTGCAATATCTCTATACCATATCACTGTCACTTGTCCCATAGAAAAAAAATCAAATTAAAGAACTCTTTTAACATTATCCCTTTGTTACTGCATAGACTAACATTGCTATTAATGATGGACATTGTCACTTGAAGGTGGAACATTAAAATGCCAAAACTGGTGTACGGTTCAATAGCCATTTTGTCTGATGCCGGTCTTGGCATGGCCATGTTTAGCTTGGGTATGATTTCTTCTCGTCTCTTTATTTATTTATGTTTCACCATTTTTTTTTTAAATTAGGAGGATAAATGTTTTGAAACATTTTTAGCATCTTCTAAATATTGGGCATACAAATTATCTACTTCTTTCTGTTTAGTGTTAAAGAAATGTACTAACTAATTTTCAGTGGACTCTTTATAAGCCATTCAACTTCACTAACAGACCAAGAGCCACTTAATCTTTTACCATTTTTAAACTGACAACCAGATAAAATAACAGGGCTGTTCATGGCACTGCAACCACGAATCATAGCATGTGGAAAATCCGTTGCCACTTTTGCAATGACTGTTAGATTTCTTACTGGACCTGCTGTTATGGCGGCTGCGTCCATTGCGATTGGCCTTAGGGGAACATTGCTACACGTGGCCATCGTTCAGGTACTCTTTATCGGTTGGGTTTAACTATCATGCATGTTTGCAGTTAAATGTTGTTACTAATCCATTATAAATCTGTACAATTTTGTAAAAAAATGTGTAGAAAGCATACAATACAATTCATAGATAACAACCCACTGCATATAATGTAATAACACATTATTACCTTTTTAAACTGATGCAAACAAAAATGTATTTGTCTGCTCTATTTCAGGCAGCGCTTCCTCAGGGCATCGTTCCATTTGTTTTTGCCAAGGAGTACAACATACATCCTGAAATACTAAGCACAGCGTAAGTTGACATATTTCAAGGCCAGGTTTTGCCATGCTGATTAAGCTTTCAAAATTGTGAACAAAGCACCTGATCAGTCTGCATTACTTATTTATAATTTCAGGGTGATATTTGGTATGTTGATTGCATTACCAATAACTTTGCTCTACTATGTCCTCCTGGGCCTATGACAAACTGAGGTATTTACATTCTTTAAGGTTCAATTTGTGCTTCTGGATTGAAACCGTGTAAGAAATTTTTAGCATCAACGTTTTGGATCATACTCTGTGATCCATCATCACAATACTATGGACCGTAGAAATCTATCTTATGTCTTTGATTCTCTATGGTTTTAATTCTTAAAAGCAGCTCATAAATTTTTTCATTGGTAGACATTAATCTGCTGTCTTGTATCATTGCAGCACATATCTCGACACAGAGCAACAGTCAGTCAGCCATAAAGCTTGAAGACAACGTCGAGATAAAACTTAATGGAGAATTTCCATCCACAAAGATGTACCTTTATGACTGTAGCTGCAGGCAATATATGACAATAATAACTGCTACTTTGTCCTGTTACACCATCACCATACTCAATGCTCAATGTTTGAACCAGCCTACTACTTGTACTATAGATTAACAAATATTATTTATATAGTACAGACATTAAGGACTGGCTGCCTATAAGCTATGGAGCAAGTCTGGTAAATTCAGAAGTGCTTTTGGAAAGAAATTTGTATAGTACTCTCATATAAAAAATGTAATAAAAATTGTTGCACGCAGTGCATGGTGACTTTAAAAATTGTATCGAGATATCAGATTTCCACAGTCCATTATATTGTTCATTAGTGTTTCTAGATTTAATTGTGTAGCGTTGGCATGCTTGGGATGACTATACCATTAAAATTCCCACAACAGAAGAATTCACTGTATACATATAAAAAGAAAGAAGGCTCAAATAACCCGACGTAAGCTGTAGATTTATTCTGGAGATATCATATTTTCCACAGTCCATTATATTGTTCATTGGTGTTTCTAGATTTAACTGTGTAGTGTTGGTATGTTTGGGATGGCAGTACCATTAAAATTCCCACAGTACGTACTTCTCTTTGGCGTGGAAATTGTTCATTAGTGTTTCTAGATTTAACTGTGTAGTGTTAGTATGTTTGGGATGGCAGTACCATTAAAATTCCCACAGTACGTACTTCTCTTTGCCGTGGAATTCACTGTCTACGTATAAAAAGAAAGGCTCAAATAAACTGATATAAACTGTAGATTTAGTCCCGAGATATCATATTTCCACAATCCATTATATTGTTCATTAGTGTTTCTAGATTTAACTGTGTAGTGTTGGCATGTTTGGGATGACAGTACCATTAAAATTCCCACAGTACTTACTTCTCTTCGGCATGAACTGAAGAATCACTGTATACTTATAAAAAGAAAGAGGGCCCAAATAATCCGACCATTTTAGAGAGGTCTGAGTGTCTGATCATTATTTCGGAGGAGTTTAAGGAGTCATGTACGTTGTAGGTAGTCAATATATATTTTTTTACACTGAACTGTCCCATTCAACATTGATTTAAATCTCTTTAATGCATTTTAAAGAAAAAACACACCTCGTAAACTTCAAATGAAAATATTCTAGCTCACACGTGTGTTCCACCTCACACGTGCGGCCAAAATAATTATTGTCGCGGATGCGATGGCCAGGACAAACATAATTATTTAGTGCGGCGACCAATTTTTGTGCCGAACAAAACGGAAGTGCGCAAACAAAAATGCATTAAAATCTCACCCGATAAAAACAAAAAATCTAAATAATTTTAGATTATGCAAACCTTCTTTTATTTACCAAAAAAAATCGTAAGAGTATAGAAAATTCTTCATTAATAATAATTGGAGTTAAAAGTATCGAAGTCTTGTTAATTAGTATAATTTTGAGGCTTAAGTGCCTCGTTATTTAGTCTAGACATCCAATAAATGTATAAACTAGTTCTCTTATTTATCTAGCTCAAAAAAATTATTGACTATGGAAAACTTTTTACTTACATGGTTAGTTGTAAAGTTGTTGGTACTTACAAATCAACATACTGTTTCAATAGACATTCCTATTCATTGACATCCTCATATATATACATTTGTGTGGAAGGCGATTAATAATGTTATGGAAGAGGACATTTGTCTATAAGACACTAGTCTCTTTGTTCTAACCACTTCACCTTGGAATAGCTTTATATACAAATCATTCCTTTTGTCTTATTGATAGAATTATTATACAACATCTTATCTATTGTTTTATTGGTCTTACAAATTAAGAATTCTCTTTTAGTCAATCAAGGGTTTGTTCTTGCTTTATTGGTGTTATAGATTAAGGATTCTCCTTAATTAATCAAGAGATTGTTATCACTGTGGTGCTATTTTTATATGGAAATTGACCATCAAATTCCTCACAATAATAAGATTTTCTATTTATAAAGCTTTATATGCAAACCATTTCTTTTATCTTATTGATGGAATTATTATATAACCATTTTATCTCTTGCTTTATTGGTACTATAGATTAAGGATTCTCCTTAGCCAATCAAGGATTTATTCTTACCATTGTACCATCCTTATGTGGAAATTGACCATCAAATCCCTCACAATAATAAGATTTTCCATTTATAAGGCTTTATATACAAACCATTTCCTTTGTCTTATTGATGGAATTATTATACAACCATTTTATCTCTTGCTTTATTGGTCTTGTAGATTAAGGATTCTCCTTAGCCAATCAAAGACTCGTTCTTACCATTGTACCATCTTTATGTGGAAATTGACCATCAAATCCCTCAAAATAATGAGATTTTCCATCTATAAGGCTTTATATACAAACCATTTATTTTGTCTTATTGATGGAATTATTATACAACCATTTTATCTCTTGCTTTATTGGTCATATGATTCTCCTTACCCAACGAAGGGTTTGGTCTCACCATCATACCATCTTTATATGGAAATTGACCATCAAATCCCTCACAATAATAAGATTTTCTATTTATAAGGCTTTATATACAAATAATTTCCTTTGTCTTATTGATGGAATTATTATACAACCATTTTAGCTCTTACTTTATTGATCACGGGATTCTCCTTAGCCAATGAAAGGTTTGTTCTCACCATTATACTATCTTTATATGGAAATTGACCATCAAATCACTCACAATAATAGGATTTTCCATTTGCACTTTTTACATAAGGTTTTAGAGAATGAACAATTTTATCTTAAATTGCTCAATCTATTATGAAATTATAAAAAGATGTTATTATCTTTATATAGATTATGGTATTGTTTTCAACCTTATTTTATCCCATCAACTAGAAATGCTCCACAATTTTTTAAAACCACTCTCTAAGTACAAGACTTGAATGGAGATTTCTCAGCATATATCTTAGACTATTGATTTGATCACCTCCTTTCAACCCTTTAAGCACCCTTTGGATACAAGATTTACAAACATTGATAGATGTAGGATAGTGAGATGGTGTTGCTCTTTATTAACTACCACAAAGTTGAACCATCTCCCACTTTCTTAATTGATTTGTGAATTATACACTACAGCTTTATTTCTCTCTAACATCAAAAACCTATAAAATTTTTTTCCACACTTTAAAATCAACATACATTCACCAATTTCCTCATTATTTCAAAAGATCCATTAACATGAGATAAACAAAATTTTAATGGAATCTCCATAGTCACCTCCTTTTCCTACCCCTAACCCTACTCTTCCTCTCTCCCTCCCCCAAATCATTCTACACTATTTGATATATATATATATATATATATATATATATATATATATATATATATATATATATATATATATATATATATATATATATATATATATATATATATATATATATATTATTATCTCAAACTTATGTCCATTGTGAATCATAAAACCATTTTTTATTAACTTCAATTTTTATACATATTACTTTTTTTTAGTTGGATATTCAACATTAATATCCATTAAAATGTTGCCTTCATATTTTAAATCTACCCCTCACAAACATTTTTTATATAAATAATTTCAAGTTTAATTTTCTTTCTTAAAAATATATTTATTTTATTATTTATTAAGCTCTTTTATTATATTGTTTTCTTAATATGATACTATATAAGATAAAAAAAAAAGTCATGTCACTCTTCTAAGTTGAACTTATATTTATTATTTACTAAACTCTTTTATTCTATTATTTTCTATTACAATATGTTACTATGTAAGATATAAAAAAAGTCATGGAACTCTTCCAAGTTGAACCAATAAAACTAATTTGATAATTAACCCTACAATATTAATATTATGAGTCATTAGAAAAATTGAGAAAGTATATATATATATATATATATATATATATATATATATATATATATATATATATATATATATATATATATAAAGTTAACAACTATTACAAAACTTCTTAAATTCCCATACATATCTTTCAAGTAGTTGGAAAAAAGTTTCAAAGGGCAAAGTAGGAGTGTTGCAAATAAATTTTAATTTTTGTGGGGCTATAATTTTTGGTCGAAGCTACTTTTTTCTTATATTTTTATTAATGAAAATTTATAAATTTATTTAAGAAAATTAGATGAGAGTTATTTTCTAGAAAAATTTAAGAAAAAACTTAATATTAGAATAATGGATTAATTCTTCCCCTTCACAGTTTTTTAGACAAATTAATATAGAAAATAAAAATATAAGTATGCTATTCCAAGTAGGGATTAATAATCCACTCTTAGTTTTGTCATAAAAATTTTAATGATATTTTCAAAATTTATTTTAAGAAAATGAATTTTTTTATGTTTATTTTTATGTTTATTTATTTATTTATTTGGAGATCATCCACAAGATCATTTTTGCAATGAAATATAACATGTATTGTTTTATAAAAAATAATACAGGAGAGGATTTAATAGCCATTCATCTAAACTTCATACTTCTCAAGTTCCTAAGTAGTAATTTAAATTTCACAAAAAATTCAATAAGTTTCTATAAGTGAGTTAAAAGCTTAAAACTATATTGTTTAAGGTTTTGGGCATCAACAATGTAACCACATCATTTGTGCCTTCGTTGAAAACACCAAAAAAAGACCAAAACATGTACATCAACACATATATTCCTCCTCACTTTATGTCCCACCATATAAATGATTATTTCTTTGATATATGACTTGTAAAAATAAATATTTTTTATACATTTTTAAACACAAACATAATGACCACTAATATTGAACTAAATATAAATAATAGATAAAGATTACAAATCTTTATGCACAACAGCATAACAAATATGAAAATACAAATGACTATTGAACCCAAGGTCAAAGTTTGACACTCGACCCTACCTATAAAGCAATTTTTTTATGATAGTTATCCATTTGAAGTTGTCCTTCAAACACTAACAAATATTGCAATATAAATGACTATTGAACCCAAGGTCAAAGTTTGACACTTGATCCTACCTATAAAGCAATTTCTTTTATGATAGTTATCCATTTGGAGTTGCCCTTCAAACACTAACAAATATTGACATATAAATGACTAATAACTATTGAACCCAAGGGTAAAGTTTGACATTGGACCCTACCTATAAAACAATTTTTTTAATGATAGTTTTTCATTTGTAGTTGCCCTTCAAACACTAACAAATATTGACATATAAATGACTATTGAACCCAAGGTCAAAGTTTGACACTAGACTAATACCAATAAAGCAATTTTTTTAAATCCCGAGAGGCATTCTACACTCAAGATGAGAGCACTCATTTTCCGTGTAAATATATAGCATAAATAAATAAATGAAAAATGAAAACAAAAAATAAAAAATTGGAAAAAATAAAAAATAAAAACAAAAAAAAGAAATTGGAAAGGGTTGAAAGAAAAAAGGTGGAGAAAACTACAAAAACTATGGAACCAAAAAAGAAATTGGAAATAGTTGAAAGAAAAAAATGGAGAAAATTACAAAAACCATGGAAAATGCAAAAAAACATGGAAAATAAAAATAAAAACAAAAAAAGATATTAGAAAAAAAATGTGGAGAAAATCACAAAAGCTATGGAAAATAAAAAAACATGGACCAAACAAGAACATATCTCTAGGTAGACTAGTTTAATGATAGTTATCTATTTGAAGTTGCCCTTCAAACACTAACAAATATTGACATATAAATGACTATTGAACCCAAGGTCAAAGTTCAACACTAGACCCTACTTATAAAGCAATTTTAAAGCAATTTTTTTTTAACGATAGTTTATTGTATATAGCTTCTGGAAGTGACTGTGTTGCTTTTTTGGATCATAGCTTCTGGAAGTGATATGTGTTGCTTTTTTGGATCATAGCTTCTGGAAGTGACTGTGTGTTGCTTTTTTGGATCATAGCTTCTTGCCCTTCGAACACTAAGCACTAAGATGAATCTTTCTATAAACTAAATATATATCAGAATTATTCTATATAAATGCTGATAGGAACAACGGATGAGTTTAAAAAAATTTCTGGGATGAATTTTTTTTACATATAAAAACCTATGGACTAAATATTGACATATAAATGACTACGGACCCTAACTATAAAACAATTTTTTTTATGATAGTTATCTATTTGAAATTGCCCTTTAAACACTAAGACGAATCTTCCTATAAACTAAATACATATCAGAATTATTCTATATAAATGTCAAAATGGAGGCCCTGAAATTTGAACCTCTCTAGTCTCCCTTATAATACCTACACAAAAGTTTTTGATTGTATTGTAGCACAAAAAATAGAGAATACATTAATCTTAACGCTGAATGCCAGACTGGTTTTTCAGGGTAAAGTACCCGTTTGGACGGTGGCCCTCTATTTGGTAAGGCTCTAGATGCCCAGGCACATGTAGTGTTGTAATAAAAATAGAAAGGGTAGAGTAGAGTTGAACATGCAAATTGACATTCATCGGAGAACGGGTCCCACCAAAAGTCGCGGTGCATTTTGCAAGTTGCAAATCGATGCACGATTCGATTTGAGAGCAGGACGAGACAACGTTAATAGGGATGTCTGTAACAGAGCAAACACAGTGTACAAAAGGAGAGAGATTCCACACAGGCTTTCTCGTGCAGTGGGGGAAACCCACGTGCAAAACTTTTTAACGCCCACGACTTACAATGTAAGCACAGTATAAGTTGAGAACTACACTACACAGAATTAGCTTACCCAACATCCAGTTGTTTCTACTTTCCCAAGAGTTTTTTCCCTTTTTTTCTTTTCCACAGCTCGAATATTTAGACAGAAAACGACGCCTCAAACGATAAATAAATGGGAGTTGGAAATGGTTACCGTTGGGAGAAAGGGATGTGGGAAGTTTTAGTCTAGACACTGCCACCTGCTGCCTGCTTGCACTTTGGTAAACTAACTTATCTCATCATTTCGCTTAAATAATTTCTGTTACATGGAAACCCTAATTAACAAAAATCAATCAAACCATAATTTAAAAAAATAAAAAAAAAATCTTAATTAAAATATTTAATCAAACCTTAATTCACCATTAGGAAATAATCCATATTTAGTGTCTTAATTAAAATATTCAATCTGCCGATAAGGGCGTGGTTCGATGGTTAAGTCACTCGATTGTAGTGGCGGCCACCAGAATTCAAACCCTCGCTGGGCCAACGAGCTCGCAGGCGTTACGCCTTCGCTGGGCCAATGAGCTCACGGGTTTGAAGTGTTATTTCTTAGAGATGAGGCCCCCCGTGTTGTGGCCTCACTGGTTCATAGCTTCGGGCAAAAGCGTTGTGTGGAACCGGAGGGCGCGTCGCACCAGCGTCACTGGTCACGTTAAAAAGTTTACCAGGGGCATTAAAAAATAAAATAAAATAAAATATTCAATCAAACCTTAATTCACCATTAGGAAATAATCCATATTTAGCGTTGTAATAATGAAAATTTGGTTATTCTTAAACCTAATCTAGTTGAATAGTTAAAGGTTAATTTTGGCCAATAAAAATAGGACAAATATTTAAGTGGGAATGAGATGTAAAATTACTATTGACTTTTGACCATTGAATTGGATGATGTTTTATTTCTTTTTTCCTTATGTTGGAGCCGTGGGGTTTCATTTTCATTATACTAATTAGTTTATATGTGGTATATTCTTGAATTCCGTTTTTTCCCTTATGTTGGGGTTTCATTTTCATTATAATAATTAGTTTATATGTGGCATATTCTTGGATGAATTCATTTAGGACATTATAATTTCACTTTTTTGTTATAATTAGTTTTTGAAATTTTGATTGTTTTATTCCTTTTTTCCTTAAGTTGGGGCCCCCGGGTTTCATTTTCATTATACTAATTAGTTTATATGTGGTATATTCTTGAATTCCTTTTTTCCCTTATGTTGGGGTTCATTTTCATTATAATAATTAGTTTATATGTGGCATATTCATTTAGGACATTATAATTTCACCTTTTTTTGTTATAATTGATTTTTGAAATTTTGATTGTTTTATTCTTTTTTTCCTTATGTTGGGCCCTGGGGTTTCATTTTCATTATACTAATTAGTTTATATGTGGTATATTCTTGAATTCCTTTTTTCCCTTATGTTGGGGTTCATTTTCATTTTCATTATAATAATTAGTTTATATGTGGCATATTCTTGGATGAATTCATTTAGGACATTATAATTTCACTTTTTTGTTATAATTGATTTTTGAAATTTTGATTGTGTATCAAATATTATTATTTGTCGTCTTTGATAAGATTTGCAAGTGCGGGTTTGACTTAGGTCACTTTTGTAGTTATAATAATTAGTTTATATGTGGTATATTCTTGTATGAATTCAATTTACTACATTACAATTTCACTTCTTGTTATAATTGATTTTTGAAATTTTGATCATGATATCAAACATTATTGTTTCTCGTCTTAAATAATATTTGCAAGTGCGGGTTTGACTTAGCTCAGTTTTGTAGTTACGAAATTGGTCCTTGAATTTTTAAAAATTCAAATTCCTACCTCACGATCACTTTACTAGCCATTTTGAGTCGACCTAGCACACATTTTGTTGATTTGCGGGCTTGGTTGTTGCACTTAAAGACATTCATTAACTCATTTGAGAATATGAAGGACTATCATCTAGGAGTTATCAAGGAGCATGCTAGGGTCAATTTTGGCTAATAAAAATAGGATAAATTATATTTACCATATTTTGGTGTGGATGAAATGTAAACTTACTATTGATTGTTTAACCATGCCCTGGGCGATGTTTGAGTAGAGTGTGAAAATTGCATGCATATTCCTTTTTTTCTTATGTTGGGGTTTCATTTTCATTATAATAATTAGTTTATATGTGGTATATTTTTGCATGAATTTGGTTTACGACATTATAATTTCTTTTTTTTTTGTTATAATTGATTTTTGAAAATGTGATTGTGATATCAAACATTATTGTTTGTCGTCTTAGATAAGATTTGCAAGTGCGGATTTGACTTAGGTCACTTTTGTAGTTAGGAAATTGACCCTTAAATTTAAAGTCCTACCTTGTGATCACTTCAAAACCCATCGTGAGTCGACCTAGCACATGTTTTGTTGATTTGTAGTCTTGGTTGTTGCATTTAAATACATTCATTTACTCATTTGAGAATATCAAGCACTATCATCTAAGACTTATAAAGGAGCATGCTAGGGTCAATTTTGGCTAATAAAAATAGGATAAATATTTACCATATTTTGGTGTGGATGAGATGTAAAATTACTATTTGACTATTTGACAATTGAATTGGATGATGTTTGAGTAGAGTGTGAAAATTGCATGCATATTCTCCCCCCTTTTTCTTATGTTGTGGTTTCATTTTCATTATAATAATTAGTTTATATGTGGTATATTCTTGCATGAATTCGGCCTACGACATTATAATTTCACTTTTTTTGTTATAATTGACTTTTAGAATTTTGATTGTGATATCAAACATTATTGTTTGTCATCTTAGATAAGATTTGCAAGTGTGGGTTTGACTTAGGTCACTTCTGTAGTTACAAAATTAACCCTTGAATTTTTAAAAATTCAAATCCCTACCTTGTGATCACTTCAATAGCAATCGTGAGTTGACCTAGCACATGTTTTGTTGATTTGTGGGCTTGGTTGTTGCATTTAAAGACATTCATTTACTCATTTGAGAATATCAAACACTATCATCTAAGACTTATCAAGCAGTATGCTAGGGTTTTACCAATAGAACATTTATGAGATCATTCTAGCACCTATCAAAGCACATCATCTTAGGTTTGTTGCATGCTTGCTTGACATCTTTGAATCTTTTGTTGTAAAGTCAGTTTGCTTGGAGTCTGACCGAGTAGAAATTGACCCTCACAATCTAGTAGATTCCCCAAATGTGTTTGAAAACATTGTTTGTCCTCATGCATATTCAAATAACAAAAATAAGTGCATGTGAATCTCCAATAATCCACATTCATGGCACAATCCTGAAGATTATGATCTGCCACATATTGGATTTATTGCTCTTGTTGCTTAACTTTATTACTCTGTTTGTGATTAATATACATTTAAATACTTACTTACAATGTTGTTGTAGGCTTTTGTCTCATCTAGACTTTGCCTGCAATTCCATACCACCCTTTTTTTTGTGAATATGGTGCACACTATATCTTTTATAAATTAATATAATTGAACCTCATTCATCTAAAAAAAAGTCCACATTCTACCAAATCATGTCCACGAGTCTCAAATAGGTCCACGTGTAGACTTTGATATCTGCACCCATGTAGATTAGTTTCACATTCACGGACAAAAAACAATCATTTTAAATAATATGAAATCTTTTAACTCATCCACATGTAGGTTTATATCTGCACTCACAAAGATTAGTTCCACATTCACGAACAAAAACAATCATTTTACATAGTATGAGATCTTCTAACTCATCACAATCATTTTACATAATATGAGATCTTCTAACTCATCCACATGTAGGTTTATATCTGCACTCACAAAGATTAGTTCCACATTCACGGACAAAAAACAATCATTTTACATAATATGAGATCTTCTAACTCATCCACATGTAGGATTATATCTGCACTCACAAAGATTAGTTCCACATTCACGGACAAAAAACAATCATTTTGCATAATATGAGATCTTCTAACTCATCCACATGTAGGTTTATATCTGCACTCACAAAGATTAGTTCCACATTCACGGACCAAAAACTATCATTTTGCATAATATGAGATCTTCTAACTCATCCACATGTAGGTTTATATCTACACTCACAAAGATTAGTTTCACATTCACGGACAAAAAACAATCAATTTGCATAATATGAGATCTTCTAACTCATCCACATGTAGGTTTATATCTGCACGTACAAAGATTAGTTCCACATTCACGGACAAAAAACAATCATTTTACATAAAATGAGATCTTCTAACTCATCACAATCATTTTACATAATATGAGATCTTCTAACTCATCCACATGTAGGTTTATATCTGCACTCACAAAGATTAGTTCCACATTCACGAACAAAAAAATCATTTTACATAATATGAGATCTACTAACTCATCACAGAATTTCTTAACATTAATTTCTGACATCTCTCATAACACTTGGCCATCATTAAATTCCAAACTAAACACCTCTTTCAATCTAATTCCAATTCCACATTTAATTTCAATTATCAATGCCAGCTCTACAATCCAAGTCAATTATTGCTAAATTGAATTCATTTATTTAGTTCAAAAAGTCATTCTACTTTCTCCACAAGTGTAAAAATAGAATAATACATCATTGGGTACTGCGTTACACTTGCCGAATATCTTTCCGTTTGCTCTCAGGCAAATTCAATTCGTTGACGTCGTAAGCTTCGCTGACACATACAGCGAGAAATCTACCGTATCTTATCCCTTCGATATTTGAGAAAATCCGTTGCCGGATAATCGACAGGCTTTCCCGTCTACAACGCCGGGAAATTGCCGGAAACGGACAGTACGGTATTACCAGTTTCCGACATTAATGCACCTTACGTTGACTTTCATTATTTTAGTCAGAACTCAGAATCCCTGTTTGATTCAGATTTTTACCGGTAGCTGGCGACTAATAGCGCAGTGACACGCCTTATTTCTAAGCTGAACAAAGTCGATTTGACGTACAAACGTAGCTCTCGTAGAAAGCAACTTTACTTGTGTGCCCACGAGGGAGACAAACAAGTTAGCAAGTGGATTTAAACACTGTTCGGCCCATGGAAAACTACTCCACTTGTATGCCAACCAGGTGTAACTTTCATGGTTATATGAGCGTTTTTCTGATTTTTCAGAATAAATATAATTAGATTGATTTGGGTTTTTAGTTTTTTAATTCATTTTGGGATTTGATCATTGACCAAAGATCACCAAAATCAATAGTTATTATTATTATATTAAAGAAAATGCATGTCTTTATTTTATTTTTATTTCTTATAAAGTTATATATGAAATGTATTAACCCTTAGGGAACAAGAATAAATAAATTGGGGTGAGTGAGTTTTAAATTGTGGTGGAAAGATGGTTTATTTTGCAATTACAAATCTTATAAAGGATATGTTTGGCTTTCTTTGCATTTGTATATGGTACAAAAACTCAATGACAGATGGGCTCTATAGTCCTTGGTTGGATTGTGGTAGTGCAGATTTCAGATTAATTAGTTGGCTTTTCTTGAACCGAAGCTTGTTCACTTTGCTTGGTGTATTCTCTATCAATTATAGATTCATTTATCTAGAAATTGTAAATCCTTGGTATCCTTTTTCTAGACACATAGAGACTTGCAAGATTATTTTTATATTAAAGAAAATGTATGCCTTTATTTTATTTTACTTTCTTATAAAGTTATATACGAAATGTATTAACCTTTAGCGAGCAAGAATATATAAATTGGGGTGAGGAGTTTTAAATTGTGGTGGGAAGATTGTATTTTTATACTTTATTTTGCAATTACAAATCTTATAAAGGATATGTTTGCTTCTCTCTTTTGTATATGGTACAAAAACTCAATGACAAATGGGCTCTACAGTCTTTGGTTTGATTGTGGTAGTGTAGATTTCAGATTAATTGGTTGGCTTATTCACTTTGCTTGGTGTATTCTCTATCATTGTTTTCCTATTAGTTATAGATTCATTTATCTAGAAGTTGTAAATCCTTGTTGTCCATTTTCTAGACACTTGAGATTTTCAAGATTATTTTTATATTAAAGAAAATGTATGTCTTTATTTTATTTTTCTTTCTTATAAAGTTATATATGAAATGTATTAAGCTTTAGTGAACAAGAATATATAAATTGGGGTGAGGAGTTTTAATTGTGGTGGAAAGATGGTATTTTTATACTTTATTTTACAATTACAAATCTTATAAAGGATATGTTTGGTTCTCTCTGCATTTGTATATGGTACAAATGTAATGTCGTAGTGATTTGTGCCTTTTGACTGTAGACTTATATTTCGGCTTTTTTTTCTACTGTTATTAGTGATGACATTTTATTTTGACATCGAGGTGATCTCAATGAGATTTTGTTTGGAATCTAGACTTTATTATGGGTGCATATGTTATGATCTTCTAGCATTAAAATGTGATTGCTTCTAGATATTAACTATGTAGTGAACAAGAATATATAAATTGGGCTAAGGAGTTTTAAATTATGGTGGAAAGATGGTATTTTTATACTTTATTTTGCAATTACAAATCTTATAAAGGATATGTTTGGTTCTCTCTACATTTGTATATGGTACAAATGTAATGTCACAAGGATTTGTGCCTTTTGTCTGTAGACTTATATTTCATTTTTTTTTTGCTACTCTTATTAGCTATGACACTTTATTTTGACATTGAGGTGATCTCGATGAGGTTTTGTTTGGCATCTAGACTTTATTATGGGTGCATATGTTATGACTTTATTCGATGATTTTCTAGCATGTTAGTTCACTACTTACGCTCATGTCATATATGTATATATGATCTTCATGTTATTGACTGATTATTGATCTTGCAGATGATTCTTGTTTATGAGATGTTTATGGATTGCATAGTTATCATGCCACATTGGGTGTTATGCTATGCTTCGGCTATATTGTATTGAGCAGGTATGCCTAATGTTTCATCTAAGTGGGTACCAATGTTCCCCAACAGTAGTTATATTGGAGATGTTGCATTGGGTTATTTACTTATTTAGCCTTATTATCTCACTCGTATCGAGTATGAGATGTATCTTGCATAACCCTATGTATTTTCGGATCTGAATTGGTGGCGATTCGGGATTCCGCTTATCTTGTGCAAACCCATAACTTGGTGATTGTTTATGTGTGTTTGCATGATTTTGACGTTTTGCATATGATATATGTTAAATATGCTTTATTTAAATTAGGAATATTTAATATTCTGTAATGCCTGAATAAACTGATTATTTTTGGAAAAATATTCACTTTACTTTATTTTCCACACAAAAAGGAATTAGCATAGTGGAAATTGGAATATTGTTCAATCAATTTTCAATAATCATTAGCATTTTATTAAACTAAGTTAGTAGAAATGAAATGAATAAGATGTTTAAGTAGTATTTTACAAATAAAATATCTTTTGATCTCATTTTGAGGAAAAATATACTTGTTCCTATGCATTCTATTTTTCTTGGCTCTCTCTCAAAAACCTCTTCTTGCTTAAGGAAGAAAGGAATTTTTCTCCATGGATTGAAGGAAGGAATTGCTTGCTTGTTGGAAGGGAGATTGGTTGTGAATGCTTGGTGGATGTTTGGAGTTTGTTTGTTAAAAGATTGCTTGCTTAATTCTTGGATTTCAAAGCATAGTTGAAAGGTAAAATTCTCAACTTAAATATGTTTAAATTCTTATGCTTTTGCCTTGCCATGCCACCATGAGTGGATTGTGATGGCTTCATTTAATAGAAATGAGAGTTAAAAGGAATTTGTAGTTTGTATTTATTTATTTTCTTGAGTTCTTAAGTTGGAAAGTTACAAAAACAAATTTAAGGTTAAATGGCAAAATTTATTTAGAAATTCCCAACTCAATTGTATTGCATAAGTAGAGTGTTGTTCACACTTACAACAATGGGTTGTCCATTTTTTTTATTGAGCTTGAAATATGTAAGTTAAAAAAAACCCAAGGTAGCAAAGCAACCTTTAATGGTGAAATTGAGGGTTTATGGTTATTTTGCATATGGAAAAAAAAATTACTTTTGAAACCCTTCCTTGATGCATTTAATTGTGGGATGAGTAATCTCCCTTTTGAAATGAAATTTTACAACTTTTAAAATTATGTTGTGATTTTTATCAGCTTGTTTTGCGTGCCATGCCCAATTTGTAAAATCAGTGAAATGGACACGTAGGAAGAGGTATAGGGTAAGAAAGGAGTGGCTCTTGTTGTGTACCAAGATACTAAGTGATCGTTGGAATTAGCAAGTGGAGAGTTTAATTAAGATTAACATTAAACACATTTGGGTAATTAAAACGTAATTGCAAGATCTATGCCAAATAGGTGAAGCTTTCCTAGATCTGGTTTCAGCATAAAGAGTATGCCATGACTTGTAGAGTTGGTGAATACTAGAGTAGACCCCTTGATAGGGAGACTGACTACTCATATTCTACAAGGTTGTAAATCCCTCATAATGACACCCCTTGTCTTGACCACTATGTCTCTCTTCTTTTTCCTTACCATCTGAGTTGTTCTTGATGTGTGATTTGATCCTTGTATTTACTTGTGAATTGAGATGCTTGATCCATGCTTACAAATGTCTTGTGTGATAAGCATGTTGTTTGGCGTATGTGAATCCTTCTCTCCCTTGCTTGGCATGAGTGTGTATTCAACCCATGCGATTATCTCCTAGGATAGTGGGGTGGGCCTGAGGGCACCACATTGTTGGGTGGCATTGAACCTCCATTGGGGACTTGTAGGATCCTCAGGAGTGTCTTGGAATCACATGCAAGGCATGGATCCTTATATTGTTAACTTCTCTCATTATATTGGTTTGGAAGAAAATGTATAATTTAAGGACATTGGTGTCCTAGCTTTGTATTATTTATTGTAATTGATCCTCCATGGTTGAGGAATTGTAATCCATCCATGTAAGTGGTGATGGTCTATTCATTGGTTTACTGCTATTAACATTGGTGTTGAAGTGTATTATCTATCATTATGAAATTTTCCTTCATTAGCTTGTTGACAAATGAAGTAGCACACCTCAATCATCTATTGGTTAAAAAGGTACTTAATTTTTGTTAAATGAACTTAGTTTTGGTGCCAAA
This sequence comes from Cunninghamia lanceolata, assembly GCA_027924645.1. Classification (NCBI taxonomy): domain Eukaryota; kingdom Viridiplantae; phylum Streptophyta; class Pinopsida; order Cupressales; family Cupressaceae; genus Cunninghamia; species Cunninghamia lanceolata. The sequence goes on from BSBN01000389.1 coordinate 9,587,162, forward strand.
TCATGTTAGAGGCATTAGGGAAACTTGTAGAAAAATATGGGTTGACCTTGTTGTTTTTGGGTCAAATTCTGGACACTGCCAGGACTACAATGCCCAGAGTCCAAGGACCACAGCACCAGGTGCTAGTGTCCTAGACTATTGTGCCTAGACAAGGACCACAACACCAGGTGCTAGTGTCCAGGACTACAGAGCCTAGCACTGGTGTCCAAGACAATGGGGCCTAGCTCTAGTGTCTAGGATTAGTTTCAATGTCCTGTTCCAACATTTTAATCCTTCAGGGAAACTTGTTTCCAAAATATGGTCTTTTGTTCCCCTGAGTCTATCCATGTATTCATTTTCATGACGTGTTTCGTATTCTTGAATTATTCCCTTTCCTGTGTTGGGAAGCATGTCAGAGCGCTGAGCAACCTAGTTAGTCTTCCATTGACACCATCTTGTATAGTGCAAATGGCTTTGATGTCTTGTGAGTCTTGTACCAATCATGTGTAATGCATGGTTGTGTGTGTAAGTGTGCTGACACATGTGGAATCTTTAAACAGAAAAAAAATTGGTTTGTCTTTGGTTGTCTTGAGTTGATGCCTTGGGTGAAAGCTCGAGGCATTACATTTGGTATCAGAGCCCATGTTGCAACATTGGGATCTCTGACATGTGTGCTTTCTCTTGTGAGTAATCGAAGTGCTTGTTTTATCGTTGCTTATGTGCTTATGGATGTATTCTTAATTCTATAATGGTTGAAAAGAGGGTTTATGGGATTGATGGATAGTTTAGTTAGATCCTCCTTTCACTCAATACATTCAAGGACATCTAACCGAGTTGAATCACAACTTATGCAAGAGGATTCAACTATCAAGTTGGCTGTCACTTGGAATGATAAGGAAATTTGGAATTTGTTAAGTCATAAACAAACAGACGAAACCTAATAAATCCTTCTATAGAAATAGACTAAATACGGATCAAATACATACTAGATTTTGAGTTTTGGAATATGAAAAAGTCAAGGGTGAAAGAGTGGGCGCCCAAGCCCAAGGTGCTGCTTTTTCTAAGGGCTTTAGGATCTTTTTTGATACTGACTGCAACCAATTTAGAGATTCTCTGTGTTGTGAAACTAAGGGTTAAGGTGCGGGTGCCCAAGCCCTTTTTGAGCTATTTCCTACCTTTCTCTTCAATCATGATTCCTTACACTCTGCAATAGTCCTTTGCAACTCCACTCTTTGAGATCCAATACCTGTCACCTGTAATCACAACAGAGGGGTTAGGGGTTGTGGTGTTTAGGAGCTTGCCTCAGTCAAGCCCTGGAATGGCATTCAAGCCTTCCAACACTGTTGTTAGATAGAGAGTGTGTGTCCTTACAGGACATAGGCAAAAACAATGATAAAAATGATAGATTGAATCATAAATAGATATCACCTCAGAGGTGTAGCTCTCACGGAGATGAAGCTCTTTCATGCCATGAGAAGATGAAGCCAAATCTGCAATAACAAACACAACAACAACACAAATTTGCTCTACAACATAATGAATTCCTTGAATGCTCCAAAATCATAAGTTCACCAAAATCTCAAAATCATATTCTAGTTTACAAATGAAGTCCTAAACATGATTATATATGCATTCCCGCTACAAATTTCATAATTCAAACTCAAGATGTCAACAACAAACACCTTTAACGATAACTTTGTCGACATTGAAATTTGGGACCCCGCCAAAATAGGGCAGGGCAAGGGCATGAGCGCCCAAGCCCAGGGGCCTATTTTGGGTCAGGGTTAAGCTCAGAGATGTCCCCTAAGTCCCATTTTTCATGAGTTTTGGGGCATTTTGTCTCAGGATTCACTTCTAACATGCATCATTAAAATTAAGAGACCTGAGAGCTAAACTTAGGAGTAAAAGTCCTAGGGGGATATTTTACAACATAACATTTAGGCCCCACTTTAATGTATGTATGATCTTATGACCCATACATGCATTAAAGTATAGTAAAAAACACAGTAAACATGCCATACACTTGAAGCTAATGCATACGCAAAGATTGAGGAACTATTTCTAGCCCCCAGTCTTAGGTAAGCATTAGAAAAGACACATCATAGACACACAAAACACAATAAAGACAGTAGCATACACGCAAGACATGAAGAAGACAGTAATAGGCATGCAAGACACAGAAAAGACAATATTGAAGACATGCAAAACACGATGAATATAATGATATAACATTTTCATATATATAAATGCATGGAAATAAAATTTGCAACACCCCAAGAATGTAGGGGAGACTCATCGCCACACCCTTTACACTACACCAAGGGGAGAAAACATGCCATACAAAACCCAAGCATAGGGGAGACTCATCGCCACACCCTTTACACTACGCGAGGGGGAAAACACGCCATACAAAACCCAAGCGTAGGGGAGACTCATCGCCACACCCTTTACACTATGTGAGGGGGAAAGCACATGGAAGACGCCAAAGACCTACTATACGTCTTAAACATGACAAATAAGGTGATGGAAGGAGCTTATTTCTAAGTTCCCACCATCTCAAACATGCTACAAACACACCTGATGGTTGGGCTTATGCCACAACAACCGCCAAAGACATGCTTAAGGGAGGATAGTCTCAAGATCCAACCCCACCTCCGTAAAGGACTTTTGATGTGCACTAGCTCAAGAGATACACCATCCTGCCTCCACAGAGGGCTATGGAATACAAGGATACACACCAGCTCAAGAGATACATTATCCTGCCTCTGCAGAGGGCTTCTTTGATTGTAATATAAATAAAGATGTGCACTCGTGCTGGAGATACAACATTCCACCTTTGCAGAGGGCTTACAAACATGCTTCGTTAGTACCAAAATCATTAGACAACTTACCTTATATATGCCCCCACCTTAATGTGGTTGATGTCATGTATTGATATCAAGCACGTTAAGGTAGAGATAAAACACACAAAGGAACAAGAGCTTTCACAAAGCCCATGCCCCCAAAGGTGACATGTGCTTACGATCATCGAATGTTCCCACAAACACATCTTAATCTAAGAAAAACATGCAATCTATGCATGAAAACAAAGAAGCCAAGGCTACACATACGGGTTTGACTCTGAGTATAGCCGTTGGGCTTATACTGCAGGCATCTCAGAACCGAGTGTAACAATAAGGCGAGATACAAAACAATCAAAGTGCACAGAGCAAATGTATTATTATGATTTGTTAGAAAGATAATACAACATCAAATATCACATGGATTGATTCTACTAGCCAAGCATCATATATATAAATCAACCCCATCTTCATGTATGGACTAGGTCCATTTTTGCTTTCTTGCTAAAGGGACACGCAGTCCATATCAGTTAGTTGTTTGTTTTTTCGTCATCCACCAACTAGATAGAATCACTAGAAGAAGGTAAACAATAAAATGAGAGAGGAGAACAAGTGCCTTAAGAACAATCACGTAGGAGGATGCCCCCAGGTCATCAATCGCAACACTATGCCCCTAAAGCACGACACACAACAATAAAATAGAGGAGAGACAAGATAGAAGAATGATGATACAAATAAAAGAATGGTCACAACAGAGGCGGTCTCCTAGTATCCTTGACATTACAAGAGTATCAAGGGTCATCCTAGGAGGCCTAAACAACATATAACATATCACGGGGGAACACAACACAAGAGGGGAGGTCACATAAACGAGCAAAGTATGCTACAACAAAGGTGACCACTAGGGTTAGAAATACTTACCTGTAGCACAACCAAACTAGCAGTTGTCGACAAGCAAATCATTGTCTTCTCAATCTTGAATGTTAGAGGAAAGATGTACAAAGGTACAATAGCCCAACTTTTTGTCTTTATCCGTGATCTCTTTTTCTTTAAGTTTTTCTTTGTTTGGTTCAATGTTAGGTAGTGGAATGTTTTCTTGTTGAGGTGCATTTTGTTGGGCAAAAGTTTGTCTTCTCTTCCTCCTTTCTCTTGCTTGTCTATTTCTTTGTTGTTTATTGGTGACGTTTTCAAAAGGATTCTCATGATTTCCCATAGTTTTTGACATTTTAGAGGAGGAAGTTGGTACAAACTTAATTTGTTTTGATGAAGTGCTTTGTTCTCCATGAGAACCTCCCGATCCCCGCAAGGATGATGGAGGAGGAACCTCGACATAGGGTCCCTTACCTTTCAATCTAGGAAGTTCTTCTAATGTGGGTTTTTTTTCGTTTGTCTCTTGTTGAATAGAAGGTTCGACCACTCTAGATAGTACTTTTTCTTTATATCATCTATATCCCAAGAAAAGTTGATCTTTTCATGGCTCAGGTTCTATGGTAGGTCCAGGCCAAAATTAATCAAGAGTAAAGTTCTTATGAGTAACCATGGGTTGCCATGTATTACAATGAACATTGTGCACTTGTCCATGTAAAGGAAATTTTATACATTTGTGATTTGTTGAGGGGACAACCTTCATAGCTTTTAGCCATGGATGTCCTAATTTTATGCAGAAGAGGTCGGATGTAGGGATGACATCAAATAATTGTTCCACAGCTTTCTCAAATACCGTAACCAATAAAGATATCTTCCCATAGGTAGGAATAAAAGAACCAATATGTGTCTTAATCATTATGTCCATAGGTTAATAAGAATCTTGTATCAAATCATGTGAATAAAGGAACTCTTCCGTTGCTACATTTGTCATGCAATTAGGATCTATAAGTGTTCCATGTACAAGAGTCTCCATTACCTTCATTGTGATGTAAAGAGGTCCTTCAATGTCTCCAATTGTTCTATCATGAGGTGTGAATACTATTTCAAGTTCAAGAGTCTTTCTTTTGATATAAGGTCCAGGAGGGAACCTAACATTATTGTTGCAATGAGAAGCCATGTATATGAGACTATTTCACCCTTTAAGCACTTGTTTGAGGGAAATAGGTACTAAAAGACACACAGGGTCCACAACAAACAAAGTGGTAGAATGAAATAATGCAACACAACAAGGCAATTTGAGTGATTTGTAAGTTTTTTTAAAGAAAGTGTATACAACCCTTAGCGTTGAAATACACAATGTGTAATTAAAAACATGCAAATTTTCAAGCAAGAGTGTGAAATGATGCCAAATTTTCAAATGATAGATGAATATATGTTTGAAAATGAGTACAAGATCTGAAATGAATGATACTAATGACTAATGCAATGAAACAAAGATAAACTATGCTTGTTTATGCATCTAAAATGCTCAATTTTTTCACTTTTTCCAATGCAAATGTAAATGCAAAAACGTGAAATGAAGCAACACTATAGTCTAAAATCAGATTTGAAAGAGTGTTCAAAGGAGTAGTAAAATCTGAAACAAGATTTTAACCACAAACCCTAGCTTTTGCAAAGACTAGGTTATATGAAAAATGCACAATTTCAAGCAAACCCTAACAAATAGAGTATGTAAATGCAAGGTAAATGATTGTGTAATGATGTAATGCTGCAATTTATATCACATATGATGTAAATATTAGAGATTTAAATGATTTAGATGAGATAAAATGCAAATAATGTAAACTATGTCTAAATGCAAGCCTAGGATGCTTGATTTTTTCAAAATTTTCAATTTTTTTTAATAGATTTTCAAATGTATGATGATGAAAATGAAATGTATGAATGCAAATCTGATGTAAAACACTCAGCAAGGTGAAAATTTAGAATAAACATGGGTTCAAAAAAATGTAATGGTTGAAAAGAGGGTTGATGGGATTGATGGATAGTTTAGTTAGGCCCTCCTTTCACTCAATACATTCAAGGACATCTAACTGAGTTGAATCACAACTTATGCAATAGGATTCAACTATCAGGTTGGCTATCACTTGGAATGATAAATAAAATTTGGAAAATGTTAAGTGATTTGTTGATTCTTAGCCTGATTTAGCTTAAAACCCTAATTATGTAAAATCGTAAACAAACAGACAAAACCTAATAAATCCTTCTACAGAAATAGATTAAAAGTAGATCAGATACATTCCAGATTTTGAGTTTTGGAATATGAAAAATTTGGGGGCAAAAGAGCAGATGCCCAAGCCCAGGGTGCTACTTTTTCTAAGGGCTTTGGGATCTTTTCCGCTACTGATTGCAACCAATTCAGAGATTCTCTGTGCTGTGAAATTGAGGGTCAAGGGTGCGGGTGCCCAAGTCCTTTTTGAGCTATTTCCTACCTTTTCCTTCAGATCCTATTTCCTTACACTCTGCAATAGTCCTTTGCAACTCTAATCTTTGAGATTCGATACCTGTCACTGTAATCACAAGAGAGGGGTTGGGGGTTGTGGTGTTTAGGAGCTTGCCTCGGTCAAGCCCTAGAACGGCATTCAAGCCTTCCAACATCGTTGTTAGATAGAGAGTGCATGTTCTTGCAGGACAAAGGAACAAACAATAATAAAAATGATAGATTGAATCACAAATAGATATCACCTTGGAGGTGTAGCTCTCATGGAGATGAATCTCTTTCATGCCATGAGAAGATGAAGCTAAATCTGCAATAAAAAATACAACAACAACACAACAACAACACAAATCTGCTCTACAACACAATGAATGCCTTGAATGCTTCAAAATCATAAGTTCACCAAAATCTCAAAATCATCTTCTAGTTTACAAATGAAGTCCTAAACATGATTATATATGCATTCCCGCTATGAATTTCGTAATTCAAACTCAAGATGTTGACAATGGACAACTTTAATGGTAACTTTGTAGACATTGAAATTTGGGACCCCGCCAAAATAGGACAGGGCAAGGGCGTGGGTGCCCAAGACTAGGGGCCTATTTTGGGTCAGGGTTAAGGTCAGAGATGTCCCCTAAGTCCCATTTGTCATGGGTTTTAGGGCATTTTGTCTCAGGATTCATTTCTAACATGCATGATTAAAATTAAGGGACCCGGGAGCTAAACTTAGGAGGTAAAAGTCCTAGGAGGACTTTTTACGACATAACAATTCTATGTTTTCTATGCTCCTTGTATCTAATATTAGCATGGTGATATGGTATTGTTGCTTATGCTAACCCATGCTATATGTTTAGGGAAGGATGCCTACTAGACCCTACTATAACCGTCAAGGGGACCATGACAACCCTAAGCGAGAATCCCTAGAGATTCAGAGTGACAACTCACCTGTGATTAGGCATGCACCACCAGATGAGAATTTGGGTGCACCACAGGTAGTGACTCTTCTTCAAGAGATTTTGGATAGATTGTGACCTTGTCAGGAGGTAGCACACTTGGGAAGTTCTCACCCTTCCCATGCTAGGGTTGAGAGGAAGAATAGTGATGGTGAGAGGGAGTGCTCTAGAAGCCTACACCGATCTAGAGTGGGGGATATATCCCTAAGGGATCAACCTCATCAGGATAGGTAGGGAGTGGATGAGGTTAGCATGTTATCAACTCATATGAAAGATCTGTTGTGATTTTATCCACCTAATTTTGAGGGATCTTCATAGGGGTCAAAGGCAGAGAACTAGCTTTTGGCTTTAGACATGTGTTTTGTGATGCACCCCTATGGTAGAAATACTAAGGCTCGGTGCACTATTATGCATTTACATAGGTCTTCTTCCATCTGGTGGCACAAGGAGGAGAAAAAGCATCATTTGGATATTGTGACAGTTTTTGGGAGACATTTTTGGAGAGGTTTCGTTCATGATACCTTTCAGATCATTATAGGCAGCATCATGCAGATGAGTTCTATGATCCACGATAGTTGGGAATGACAGTGGACTAGTATGAGAATTGGTTCTTTGAAATGAAGCACTGTGCGATCTTAGTAGATGATGATGGTTTTCTAGTGGAGAGCTTTGTGCGAGGCTTGAATTCATGCATCAGTGGTGGTGTTTGAGTGCTAGAGCCAAAAAATTTAAAGGTTATCGTTGAGAAGGCAAGGATGATAGAGGAGAACCTAGATAGAGGCTATGGTGGTCAGGTAGGAATACAACCAGTGGTTCATTCTCAGGTAGAATCATGGGCTCAGAGTTTTCAAACTCATAACTGAGGACCTTTTAGGTCACATTCAACACCCCCCAAGATACCTCAACAGTCACAACAACAAAGCCAGAAGCCACCATAGGCCCCTTAGATTTGACAGAGTTTCGAGAAACCTAATTATTGGAATAGGAACACACAATGTAGGGAAAACTCTTAGGCTAAATAGCAGGTCCAAGAAGGAAAACCCAGCTACAGTCACTTGAGTTTCCAATAGTCAAGTGTACCTCAGTCAGCACCTCCTCGAGGGGTTGGACTGTGCTTCACTTGTGGTTAGGAGGGTCACGTTGTGAGAGCTTTCCCTCAGGGACCCATGGTGACTGGTAGGAGTGTGGCAGTGTTAGAACCTACCATGGGTAATGTTGGTAGATCACATAAAGTGTTTGCAACAGTAGACAATTGCTAGGTAGAGCATCGGGGTATAGTTGTGGAGACATCAAGTTTGTTGGATGGTATATGTGCTTTTATCTTGTTTGATTATGGTGCTTCAAATTCATTTATTTCTCCATCCTTGGTTGAGTGATGTAGGCTTGTGGAAGCAAGGCAAGGTGAGGCATGGTAGGTTGAGTTAGGTACTGGTGCTAAGGTGCCAATGGAGTCACTTGTGAGTGGTTGTGTGGACTTTGGAATCTTTACCATCATGGTTGATTTGTGAGTCCTACCCTTGGGATCCTATGGGATTGTTCTTAGCATGGATTGGCTAGATGCTCATCATGCAAGCATTGATTATTACCACAAGGCGGTTGAGTATCTTGATGACCATGGTCAACAAGTGGTAGTATTGGAGGTGTAGAGACCTGTATCTCTTCACATTATTTTATCCATGCAACTGAAATGGAGCATGTGAAAGGGATGCCAAATGTTTTCCATTTTAGTGAATGACCTTTTCGAGAGTGATTTCCATGAGGCATCTCTTGATGATCATCCCCTTCTAAGGGAATTTGATTATGTTTTCTCTGAGACCATTCCTGGTATGCTGCCTAAGTGGGACATAGACTTTCGTATTGATCTCATCTTGGGAGTAGAGCCTGTTTCATGTGCACCATACCATATGATTACTCAAGAGCTCAATGAGCTTCGATTGTAGATAGAGGAGTTGCTCGAGAAAGGACAAATTCATCCTAGTGTATCCCCTTGGGGAACACCTATTATTTTTGTGAAGAAGGACGGTTCCCTTTGATTGTGCATTGACTATCAACAGTTGAATAAGGTGATAGTGAGGAATCGATGTCTCTTGCCAGAGATTGATGATTTGTTTGACCAGATGAAGGGAGTGAGAGTTTTCTCTAAAAGTGATCTAAAATCTAGGTACCATCAACTATGTATTCATGAGGTTGACATTCATCATACTGCATTTCATACTCGATATGGACACTATGAGTTCGCTCTAGTTTCATTTGGGTTGATGAATGCTCTCTCGGTATTCATGAGTTTGATGAATGGAGTTTTATATTCTTACCTTGATTGATTTGTCCTTGTGTTCCTTGATGAAATTTTGATTTATTCAAGGACAATGGAAGAGCATGAGCTCCACTTGTGCCAGGTCCTTCAATGTTTGCATGAGAACCAACTTTTTGGTAACTTGGCGAAGTGTGAGTTCTTTTAGGAAGAGGTGAAGTGCTTGGGACATATTATTTTTGGAGAGGGAATCGTAGTAGATCCCTCAAAGATTTAGGCCATAGTGGATTGGCCAGCACCCACGAACATGTTTGAGGTTTGTAGTTTCATGGGATTGGCAGGTTATTACTGTTGATTTGTCATGGATTTCTCTAGAGTGGTGCATCTGATTACTTCTCTTCAAAGGAAAGGGAAGAAGTTTGTTTGGTTAGATCAATGTGAGAGAGCATTCTAGATACTCAAGGAGTGGCTAACTAGTGCACCAACCCTTACAGTACATGACCCTGTAGTGGATTTTGTGGTTTACACTGATGCTTTGTTGGATGGTTTGGGTGCGGTCCTTATGCGAGAAGGTCGATTGATTGCCTATGAGTCATGAAAGCTCAAAGGTCATGAGTTGAACTACCCTACCCATGATTTAGAGTTGACAGTGATTGTCCATGCACTAGTACGATGGAGACATTTTTGTTTGGGTCATCCGTTTGAGCTTCATACCAACCACCACAGTTTGCAGTACATCTTTACATAGCCTAATTTGAATGTTCCTTAGCATTGCTAGATGTAATTCCTTTATGAGTATGACTTTGGTGTTTAGTGCATCAAAGGGAAAGAGAATGTGGTTGTAGATGCTTTAAGTAGAAGGCACCATGAGGTCTTATTTTTGTCCCTAAGCATGGATTTGTGGAGTCATATTTTGGAGAAACTTCCAGATGATTCCTTATATTAGGAGGTTAGAGTTGAGATATAATCTCAAAGGGCCCTAGTAGGTAGATTTTTTGGTTATTTTTTAGAGTTTGATGGGCTATTGCAACATCTTGGTCATATTTATGTTCTTGTTTCTAGTGGCCTTCACATAGTTGTGTTGTTTGAGGCACACCATGCTCCTTATGTAGGGCATCCAGGTGTGAAGAAGATGCATTTCAATCTTCGTTAGTTGTTTCATTGGGCAAGGATGAGGCATGATATTACTAATTTTGTGGCTAAGTGCCTTGAGTGCCAGAGAGTGAAGGCAGAACATCAACACCCAATAGGTCTTCTTCAACCGCATGCCATTCTTGAGTGGAAATGGGACATGATATTTATTAACTTTATTGTTGGTCTACATGTGTCTTCTCACCATCATGATGCTATCATGGGGACAGTAGACAAGCTAACCAAGGTTGCCCATTTTTCACCCATGAGGACATCTTATAGTGCAACATTTGTGGCACACAACTTAATGGAGGAGGTAGTACGCTTGCATGAAGTACCTCATATGATCATTTCTGACTGAGATCCTATATTCACTTCATTGTTATGGACATCCTTGCAACATGCTTTAGGGGCTCAGCTTAATTTTAGCTTAGCCTATCACCCTAAGATAGATAGACAAACAGAAAGGGTGAACCAAGTATTGGAGGATATGCTCTGAATGTACATTATGGATCGACATGTTATGTGGAATAAGAGATCTAGACTAATTGATGAACTAACCTAGATCAATCTTTCTCTACACAACATTGGAACACAAGCTGATGAAGACTTTACGCTTGGGTACTATCCTCAAGGGAGAGTCAAGATGTTTGGGCTCTGTTCCTTTGTTGGAGAGATGAAGGATTGGTAAATAAATGAATTAATTAAACTAAATAATGTGAGGACAAGGTTGATTAAATGAGCAAATGTACAGGTAAGTCTCACTATTTCCTAAAACTAAGTACATGTTTGAATTAAGCAGAATAAGTGGAACCTGACATCAAAGATTGGAGCTCACTACCCAAAATGCTGGCATGCCACGCGGGAAGAATAAAATTATTTGCTTATATGGATCTGACATGATTTGAATGTTTGGGATGTCAAATCATCCTTCCATAACGATCTAGAAATCTGCAAAATGAAAGGGAAAAGGGGGTTGTACTGTATAGGGGCTTGCCTTAGTCAAACCCCATGTTGGTGTTCCCACCTCTACAACAATAATGATGATGATGATAGAGAGTGCATGTTCGTGATGAATAGAGGCAAAACAAATGATAAAGATTGCAACAAACAAATACAATGAAACATACTTACCACAAGTATAAAAGCCTTATTGGATTGATGTCGCAACACAAATCACACACAAGGAGTTGATGGAGGAGGAGGAAGCTTCCTTAAATACCTACAAGTGTTAGTGCATATAACAATAATAATCTTCACAAGTAGAGAGCTTCACTAGATATAATAGTTCCTATCTTAGAAGTTGAAAAGCTTGTCAAGATGGTAGAGAGTGATCATTGTTTCTTCATGTTGTGTCCCTAAATTAGGGAGAGAGGGTTGTTTATATATGAATCCAAATATGTTTTTGAGGAGCCTTTTAGGCTAGGCCGACAAGAAAGGTAGGTCACTCAATGCAACAAGGCCAACATTTAAATTCAAATTTCTTTTGCGCGTACGAATAGGATGCTAGCATTTCGTACTAGGGTTTGAGTAGAAATTACTCTTAAAAGGCCTATTGACAAGGGACTTAACCAAGTTTCTCAGCAAAGTGATGAAACAAGCACATTACAAGCAGAGATAGACACACATGCTAAACTAAACACCAAAATTAGGATGAAATTGTAAGCGGTGACAATTAACGATGCTACATTTAGCCACCACTTTAGAAGGGGTATGAACTTACGTTCATACACATACTAGGTTACAGAGAAGCCAAATCTCTTAACCAAAATGCTGAATATGTAGAATGCCACTAAGTTGAGAGACATGATAACCCCCAAGCTTAGGATTCTGCTAGTCTATAATGCTTAGACAAAGAGGTTACACATACACATGACATATGACATAAATCATACATATACATATATATTTGTAAGTTATCAAACACATGAGACCAAATAATTGTGTCAAAGCAACTATGGTTGGAAAAGTAATATGGTCAAATCTAAACATATATGGAGCATACATGGAGCATACACGAAGCATACACATAACATACATGAAAAAAAACATACAAGATATGATTCTTAGGCTAGCAAGGCCCACAGATTTGCTAGTAATCAGACCAAAAACACATGTCATGAGTCATAGGCTAGTAAAATCCATTGTTTACTAGGTGGCTCATGAACAAGTAGCAAACAAAAACATCACAGGCTAGTAAGATTCGTAGATTTACTAGGTGAGTTCCATGTCAACAATATCAAAAATTACAGGCCAAGGAAAATGCACTTTCTTGTTGGGTAACTCTGGAAGAGTGCTACAAATATGATCAAAATATGGTTTAATAGCAAAGCCAACAAAGTGAAATTTATAGAAAAATATTTGCCCCCACCTTAAAGTAATTCCTAACACCATCAAGGAGCAATTGCCTTTAAGGTAGAAATAGAAATTTATGCAAAATAGGCATGAGAGCTTTGCAGAGGCATATGCCCAAACGATATGTCCCTAAAATCTACATCGCGAGAAAGGGTTGTCCCTAGGATAGGAAAACTGAGGCAATGCTGTGGGCATGATACTTAATGGCCTATGTAAGCAAAGTATGACACTGAGCATTGCAACAAGGTACCACATAAAACAAGCAACATCACCTAATATCACAAAGGGATCTACTTGACTGGATTCAGTATATGAATGGTTGTATAAAGGGACACTTATTTTTGGAACTTTCGTCATCCTCTAGTCAATAGAACTACGAAGAGGGAGGAAGAAATATCACATGAAAGAAAAACAAAAAGTTTGGGTCAACATGGAAGGATGCTAAATCATCCAACGCTTTGCATCATCCCCAAAAGGCATAAAATTGCATTTATGATAGATGGAAGAATGAAAGGTGCATAAAGAGGAATGTCACGACGGATGCGTTTCCCTTGTATCCTTGTGCCAACAAGAGCATCAAGGGTCATCCAAAGGGAATGTCATGTCCCTGTATTAATCGATTATCTGTCATTCAAATTAAAGATATGGATGACTGATTTAATATAGATATAATATATAATATATTTATTTAAATAATTAAATATATTATTATATATAAATAATATATAATAAACAATAGATAATAATAAATAAAGTATAACAATAAATAATATTATTTAAACTAAGGAGATTGACCTCTTGAAAGGAGTCACATCTCCTCACCAATGAACCATCATAGAAGGTAAAACATCCCTATATTATAGGGAATGAATAAGCAATGGGGGGGGTCATTACGGAGAGGGATTGGAGATTGATGTCCCAGCATTGTTGAAGACATGCGATTACACATATTCCTCTAGGTGTCAGTTTCAGATCAACAACCATTGAAGATATCGATTGGCATCCTTGTTCATCATTCGCCACCTTCATAGTAGCACATAACATTGAGGTTTGGCCTTGCTTCATCTTCCATCTTGCATCCTTCCTAGGCAGCGATTCAACATCGAGGATCAATGATTAGCATCAAAGGAGATCAGAATGACACTTTTCATCATTGGAAGATTACACTGGCCTGAGTTCATTGATTAATTCAACCCTAAGTTTGGTAGAAGACTTTGGAGGAATTCTCTAAGTTCAACGGCTTGCATTTTACTTCATAGTCCTTGGCGTCAATTTATAGAGTTTAATTATTGGAAATGCCGAAGTTCTGAGAATATCCTCGAAAGTTTTCTTGAGTGCACATCCTAGAATATGGTTGGCGAATCCATTGAAGATATAGTGAACTATTGATCTGAGTGTAACATTCTAGTGTTTAGCAAACTACATCATGGAGGCCGGTGATAAACATCATAAGGAATGAAGAATAGAAGTTGAAGACATTGCATCATATTGAGAGGCCATCGAAGACTCTAAACACCCAGACATCAATCCTAGAATACTCATAGCCGCAACATTGCAATTATGGTTGATATCATTGAAGTTAGCCGTTTCAAGAGTAGTCAGTTCATTAATCAAACAGAGATATAGAAAGTAAAACAAAACATCAAAGGTATTTCTTGGATCATACTTGGCGATATAGGAGAAAAAACATTGTAACTCAGAGGTAGCAAGTGTCATCTGAAATCATCCAAATATATGTGGTTGCTACAGTCAACGACTAAGGGATGGCAAAAATAATAAACTTGCAAGCAATTCAGAAACAATAAAGCATGTAATCAGCAACAAGCCATCCATCGAACAATATTACTAACTCATCTCTTCATCAATGAAAGTATCCTTTTTTAGCAATTAACATATAAGTTCTCCAAGGATCGAACAATCAGAACTAATCATCATAGGATCGACCAACCATACAATACAATATATCATCAATCAAGGAATAGAATAAAATCATTGATTATGGGCAGCGAAGCATTTAGAGACAATGCAGATTAGTATAAAGAACAAGTAGAGGGCAGGGAATAATACAGATTAATATTTGTCGAGGCAATGATCTGCCATTGATATGTCCATTTGATAATTGTAAAATATTATCCACATAGTTCCTATTGGAAGGAACAATCTTGCAAAGAGAATTATGAGATTATAGCAGCCTTGGAAAGGAGTTAAATCAAGTCCAGGTACTCTCTAAAATGTTTTTTTACGTGGAAATTGATTTAATTTAGAAAAAAATAGTGCGGTCCCAAAAAGGGGACATTACAGGGAACTAACAAACAAAATACACACCAAGTAGCACATATGGGGATGACAATACATACAAGCATATCACAAATATTACACATGAGATGGAGGTACTGCCCCTATGAGTCAGACTATAGCAAGTTGTCCGCATCTCAATATTGCTCATCATAAAGAGATGGGGGATAAGATACTAGAGGGATTATGGCAAGCATGATAGATAGAGTAGCACTTGGTTCATCACATAAAGGATCGATCACTAGAGAAGGATCCTCACACAAGCCCCCAGAGGCCAAGTCCATCAATTGTGTGAAAATCAAGGATAGTTCTGAAAGATTTTCCAATGGTTTGAGGGTGTCATTTGAATCACTATCAGAATATACCACGATTGGTGATATGATAGTGCTAACTATGGGGTTGCGAGCACTCTCAATCACAAAAGAAATAGAAATTCCAAGTGGTGGAATAGAAGGATTCCATGGACTCGACAATGGTGAAGGCAGTGAGCACTTAACTATTTGGAATGGTTGGTAAGGGTATGGCTCACACTTACACTAGGGTAACGAACATGGAATGTCTATGTCAATGGTGGCAGGACGGAACTCTAGTTCTGGCATTTCCACTAACCGACCTGTCGACAGTTCTATGATAGGGGCCCACCCACCCAGATTAAGATAGGGGGCCCTTCAGGTGTGAGCGATAGCAAACAGAATAGATATAGGGGTATGAGGGCAACTGTTTATGCGACCTTTAGGCTAGGCACTCGGCCGGCTCGACCCACCCGTATATATCTAGATGGCGACGACCCCCCGCCCCCCCATATAGTTGTAACTACAGGTGGCCAACATTTATGCTCTGATCGAGGGGGAAGAGAATCAATGAGTTAACGACAACCGGAAACAGGGCAACTGGATCAAGCTCATGCTGTCCCATTGAAAATAAAGCATGCTCAGGTAGGCAATGCCATTGAATAGTAGGGGGGGAGTTCCATCCGGAAGGAATTCAAACAAATTGATTTCAAAACAACTGGCTGGTTGGAAGGCAAGCTGGATGTATTGCCCCATTCCTGTATCTTGAGGAGCTACCCGGAGCTACCCCTAAACTCCCATCCATTTGATTTTCTTAGTCCACTATAACCTCCTGCCCACCCCGGAGCTTCATTTCATGATCAAGGGCCTGAACTCTATTAGAGAGGGGGGGCTGCTGGGTCTCAATCAGGAAATGGAAGGGATGCCATGGGCATGCTCCTGCCCTTGCCTTTGCTAGGAATGTGCATAAAGTCAGAACAACCTTTAAGTAGGGATGCCCATCCTCCTCCCACCCACCCCGGGATGCTACTCATGCTACTTCGACAAGATCAACTTAGTCAACAACTGAAACCACTGCGATGTAGAGAGGGAGAGAGGTGTTCTACGTACTGCTCCATGAACAGAATAATCTACTAAAGGCTGTTGGACCTGTAACTGGTAGCTTAGCTCCTTTAGCTGCAACTACTTTAGCTGCAATAATTATGGTGCTTAAACGGACGCTTCCACAGGTACTTAAACTGGATCAAAGACTGATGCTAGTTATCGATCTCGAACTGCTTCTTCTGCTGCTGGATATGCTACCGTATATGTATGTTACCGGGTCTCGATCTCCAACTGGTCAGGATGCTACTGGACCTTTAACTGCTACAATAATAGGTTGCTTCAATGGATGGATCTTATCCTGGTACTGGATCTTTCTCTTTATCCGGATCTTTGGCTCGCTTACGAAGGCCTGGATCTCGATCTAGAACATCCGGAGCATATGGAACATCATCCGACTCTTCCTTTAAAGAATCTAAATCTTTAGGGCATATAGAATAGAGAGAGAGATCTCCCATCGGATCTATCTCATACATAATTTTGGATCCACATTACCGGGTTACAGACATTCAAGATGGATTATTGTAGCACTTATCCATTTATTGTAGCCCCGCTTATCTGATCTCCCCTCCCTCGATTATCAACATTCTTGCTGAACCGGACCCTATAGAATCTATAGCGGTAGGGCCCGATTGATTATCAACATTTCTGAATCCCGCCGATTATCAACATTTGCCGGAATGATTAGAACAACTTGGATACCGGAAGATTATAGAATGCTCCCCTGGCCCTACTATCTAGCCGGGTGCCCTCACCTCATAGCAATATGTTGCAACATGCATGAATTAGAGAACAACGAGAACCATTCCGGGCAGAACAAGATTGTCAGTCTCTACCGGCCCATTCCTATTTGAGTCGTTCCACCAGCCAGAAATCGATAACAGCGGCCCCCCGGTGGGGCCCCTTTCTAAACTATAGTCGAGGGGGTTCAATAGGGAACTATAGAAGAGGGGGGGCTCGCTCGAAGTAACACAATTTGGTTGGTCCGTCACTTCTTCCAGCTATATAGGTAGGGCGTTCGTTCGTTTCGTCTACTATCTGATACAATGTGTGTGAAGCACACTTCTATCATACCCGTTCCGCTTCAATAATTAGACTCGGCTAGTTCAGCCGAGGGTTCACTCCGTATCGTACAAGCTAGGCACTAATATGTGAAGATGTGTTCCCTCCGCTAACGGTGAACAGATGTTTGTTCCAAACGGCCCCTAGGGGCCCCCCTATCTACTTTCTTATATATATAGGGGGGTGGATAGGGGCGCATGACATAAATGTGGTGAGCGGAGGGTGGAGTCCCCAATCTTAGATGAATGCAACTGGGACGGATTGATTGGCGGGAAGGCAGTATTGGAAAAGTAGGGGCCGGGATCAAGTTCCTCAAGACCCCCGACTTCCTCTCCAGCTATGTAGGTAGGGCGGTCGATGCCTCCGGCTGAATTGGAAAGGGCTTGTGCGATAATAACATAAC
Source organism: Cunninghamia lanceolata (assembly GCA_027924645.1). Lineage (NCBI taxonomy): Eukaryota > Viridiplantae > Streptophyta > Pinopsida > Cupressales > Cupressaceae > Cunninghamia > Cunninghamia lanceolata. The sequence goes on from BSBN01000389.1 coordinate 9,605,186, forward strand.
CGGGGTGAGCCCCCCTATCTATAGAAAGAACAAGTGCTCTCCCCCAGTTATATGGATAGGGGCTCCCGGTCGAGCACCGCGATCGGTCGAGCGTGACTAAGGCGCTAGGGGGAGAATCAATCACCTACATTCCCAGCCCGAACGGCTAGTTCCGCACTAACGGAACAGGAAGGGACAATGACTGGAGCAACCACTCAACTAAACAGTTTGGGAGGGATTCAGAAAGATGCCAGTTATATAGAGACGGGGGCACCGGCGTACTCCCAAGGAGAACTATTCCTATTCGAGCAAATACGAATCTGGTTTAGACGGGGGATTCGTACCCATAGCATACACGATTGTCCCAGTAGGTTGCAAGACATCAAGGAACACCTAGTGTTAGGTATGTTGGAGTGGAAGCATTTATGATAGAGCACTATTCGAAACAAATCTAATGTTGGGTAGGTTCAAGGGTTCAACAAATGGTGGGATATCTAGAATGGATGGAAAGATAGGACTCTCCATAGAAGGAGCCAAGAATACTTGGACCATAAGAACAGTCTTTTTAGCCTACTCGGTCTCTGAAGAGATGGGAAATTATGGGTCAGAGGGTGGGACCAAGTCAAGGGCTAGCCACATAGGAGGATGAGGAGGAAGGGGTTCATCCCCTATAGCATGTCGATGGGCCATAGTGCGACATCTTCTCTTGTGTTGTTTTATATTTTGATTCCGTCTTGTATGATTCAGAGCATTTGTAAGGGGAACTGAGGTGTTTTGCCAACATGGGTTCCTTTTCTTCCTCTGCTTGAGGAGCAGGAGGAGGAACGAAAGAGATTGCTGAAGGTTGGGAGACAATGAGAGGAGGGTTCCTCAAGGTGGGGTGTTGTTCTCTCATATCTTGTGGAATAGGTGGATGTACTAAGACATCCACAGATGGTTGAGAAACCAAAGGAAAAATCATTTGCATAATGGACTGCTTTCCTTTAGACTTCAAAGTAGTAGGAGGAACAAAAGCAATCCTCAAAGTGTGGGGAGGTATAGGCTCTGTAGGGCATTTACCTCTTGGTCCTGAGTAGGATGGTGGAGGCAGAACCTCAGCATTGACACCAGACACTAAGGGTTAGGGAGGACTCTCAATTCGGGCTATGGTTTGTCCACCATCCACCACCTATGGAACAGGGGGAACTACTATCATAGCTGTAGAAGACCAAGGGGCCTCAAAGGTAGAAGTCAGGATAGCACACAAGGAGACACTGATACACAACTGAGCAATTCAGCTTTCTTTGAATTTATGATAAGAAAGAAATAAAAAATCATTGTGAGGGTGAATAGGATCGACTAGTTGTGGCTAAAAGTAATCAAGTGAAAACTTTTCATAGAGGGACAAGGGTTGGAACCCATTGTGATATATTGTATGCACCTATCCCTGAAATGAAAATCTTAGACACTTATGGATTACGGATAGGAGTGCCCTCATGGAAGTGAACCATGAATGATCCAACTTCACATGAAATTGGTCCAAAGTTGGAATGATGGTAAAAGATATATCCAGGACTTTTGGTCTAACCTAGACAGAAAGGGTCAAGGCACCAAGAGTAGGGTGGGTGGAACCGTCATGTGCTCTAACTGAGAATTTTGATTTATTGTACTTGTCTTCATACAAATCATGCACATAGAGAAACTCTTTCGTAACTACATTTTCCAAGCATATAGGATCAACGAGTACTCCCCTTGTGGGTTTGTTGTTAATCCTGGTGGTAATGTAAAGAGGACTATTAGGTGCATGAATAGAGGCATCAATGTGGGTGAAGGAGATAGTTTGTTTGGGTTCAACTTATTCTTGGGAGGGTGAGCATCCACCATGGAACTAGGTTGTCCAGGGTTTTGTCTTGGTGATCATAGGTTATAGAAGTAGGTACTCTTGTAGACACCTAAAAATGATGATTACATTATTCACCTTACATACATCAAATTCGTTTAACACACTTTCATCCAACATTAATTAAATAACTTAATTATTTAATTAATTTCACCAATTTCTTCTAATTCACCTAAATCCAATATTAATTGAATAAATCTAATTTATTTAATTAATTTCATCATTTCACCACCTTTATTCTTCTATTTTCCCATTAATTAAATAAACCAATTATTTAATTAATTCAACATCTTAATTCCTCTCATCCACAACAATTAAATAATTTTAATTATTTAATTGACTAATTATTCTTCTAAAATTAAATAAATTCTTCAAATTTATTTAATGTTGACTTTTCCGTATCTTCTAAATCAATAGAATCAATATTTTATTTATTTTCCTTTATTCTTCCATCGTGCACAATAAATTAAATAAATTAATTTATTTAATTTCTAATTATTCTCTCAAATCTTCTAAAAATATCTTTTTCTTCTATGCACACAAATTAAATAATTTATTATTTAATTTTATTCAAAGCAAACCAAAATTTGAGTTAATTGGATTTAAAATATTTGTTTTTATCAATCAACTCAAAATAGAAAAAAACATTCTATTTTTTTGAAAATCAATCCTATCTTTAGCCAATAAAGCAATTAACTCAATAAAACAACTTTTTGCATGGACACTTGTCGTGTGCACATTCCTTCATGTCTTCTCAATTTATCTCAACCATTGATTTCATTGAATTTCCACCATCGTTGATCAATCTTCCCTGAAAGCTATAAATACACCTATTCACCTCTTCACAAACCCTCCGCGATCATTACGCTTTGGGCATCCATGGAGCATTTTGAGCTTTCATATCATTGAGCACATTACATCCTTTGAGCACACATCATCCTATTATATATGAAAATGGGGATGAAGGAGATAAGCATGCACACTAAATCAAACCCTCTTCCACAATAACATTCAAGGACAAGACTGAGCCAAATCACTACCAAATGGAGGTGGACTCAGCTACAAATCTTGTGCTCAAGAGTGGTATGGAAAGATCATATTTAATCAGGCCTTTTATCAAACCCTAGGTCAACTAATGCACAAAACCCTAGATTTGTAAAGATCTGATCACAACAGGAGATTAACAACAAATATTTAGAAACCAATTTCACAAGAGTTATTAGAGAGATATCAAAACTCGTGCCCCAGAAGTTGGAAAATTAGAGGACTATTTTACGGGCACCCAAGTCTTGGAAGTCAGGATCTTCAGGTACTAAAAACTAGAGAAATGTCACAGAGAGTATCCTGATGCCAGATTCAGTGCTTGTTTCAATAGGAAGACTATTTTGTAGGCACCCAAGTCTTTCATAGAGGAATATTCTATGAATACCTTCGAATTCTGAAACCCTTTCCCTTACACAATCTTCTTGTACCTTCACCTCTTCAGATTTTGCACATGTAACCTACACACAAGAAGAAATGGGGTTTGGGGTTGTGGTGTTTAGGGATTTGCCTTGAAGTCAAATCGTAGGATAGCATTCAAACTTCCCAACACCGTTGTTAGAGAGTGTGTGCTCATAAGGAGATGGATGATTCCAAATCTGCAACACACACAATACAAACACAAATCTGCTCTAGAAACACAATGAATGCCTTCAATGCTCTTTGCTCCAAGATCATAAGTTTTGTATATCCATCTAGGTTATGAATGAATTCAAAAACACACTTATATATGTTTTCCCGCTAACATTCATAAATTAAATCAAAAGAGCTAACAAAGGGAAACCTTTTTAAAGGTCCTACACCGACATCCTTTTAAATTTTCCCTAACCAATCAGGGAGGACTTGGGTGTGGGTGCCCATGTCCCAAGGCACCTTTTTGGTCTAGGCTAAGGCATAAATGGACCCTTAGTTCCCAATTCACATGGGTTTCAGGGGATTTTGCATCGGGATGAATATTTTGTATGTATAATGTAATCACGAGGACCTAGGAGCTAAACTAGGAGGTAAAAAGGCATGTGTCCACTTTTTACTCCATAACATTTAGCCCCCATTTTAATGTGTGTATGATCTTATGATTCAATACATGCATTAAAGTATGACCAAAGCATATCAAACACATCAACCCCAAGAATGAAGACACACCCTAAGTGTGAAGGACCATTTCTAGCCCCAAGCTTAGGCAAACATAAGAAAACACTTAATAGTCACACAAGACACAATGAATATAGTAAGGAAGCATGTAATACATGGAGAAAATAGTGAAACACACAATACACGGAGAAGACATGAATACAGTCACACAATACACATAGAAGACATGATTAAACAATTATATATATAATCCTAACACAAAACACATAGCATGGAGGGAGCTCATTGCTACGCACCTTTAGACCATGAAAAAACACACAAAACACATGGCGTGAAGGGAGCTCATCGCTACTCACCTTTAGACCATACAAAAACACACAAGACACACAAGGAAGACACATAAAACACATGGAAAACACACAGAATACATGAGCTCCATATAGTATGTCATCGACACACTACATGTCTTATACACATCAAACACAACAATAGGGAGGAGCTCATTGCTACACTCCACTATCTAAGGCATGCTAAACACACTTGACGATTGACCTACTCTACCACAACCGCTAAAGACACACTTAAGGGTGAATAACTCAAGATCTAGCCTCGTCTCCACAGAGGACTTCTTAAAAGGATGTGCAATCACTCAAGGAAAGACACAATCCCACCTTCTACAGAAGGGATTTCATAATGCAACCCCACCCGCATCCGCAGATGCCTTATGGAGAAAAGGAAGCACAAAGTATACAACCCCACATTTATCTGCAGATGCCTCAAAGTGAAAAGAAGGTATACACATAGAAAAACAAAGTACACAACCCCACATGCATCCGCATACATTCACAAACATGCTTTATCATCAATATCTAAAATAATCAACCACAATATATGCCCCCACCTTAAAGTGGTCGATCCTACTTATCGGTATCAAACACATTTAAGGTAAGGTGACAACATGCAAGGGAACAAGAGTTTTTGCAAAGCCCATGCCCCAAAGTGACATGTGCTGACGATCGCTGAATGTTCCCAAAAAACACATGTGTTAGTATCAAATTCTAATCACCAACAAGATTCATGCATAGAAATAAGGTAACATACCACATAAACAAACCAAGGCTACACTTATAGGTGCGAAACTGAGTATAGCCATTAGGGTATACTTCAACTATCTTAGAACTGAGTGTAGCTACAAGATGAGACACAAAACATATCAAAGGTGCATAGAAGTAGATTAGAGTATTGAAAAGGTTTGTTACAAGAATCTCCACAACACGAATCACAACACTATTGGAATAAGGTGTCATTAACCTTGTAAATTCCAATATTGTATTTTATCCCATTTATTATTTGTAATTTGTAATTACCCATAAGGGAATGAGGTAGTTTCATTAGCAGTGGTAATTCTAGAGTTACCGACGGTAGTTACGAAGTGATATTTGTTGTTTGTAAATTTAAAACTCAGAGGTAAATGAGGGTAGAAATTTCCCTTGAGGAATCTACTATTTTTGGAATGTATGACAACTTGTCATAATGTGGTGTAAGTGGATTTATGGCATCTGCAAGTTGTCATAAGATTCCATGCATGTATGACACATATGACACCCATTATTAGTTGTAAATTGCTATTATTAGCTCGAGGTGCCCATAGTGGGAAGATTTATTGTTGGTGGTATCTATGATGGTTATGACACATCATAAGATGCTTTTACATGCTATTCTTGGACCTAGGCACCTAACTTTGGCTGGGTAAGTTTTTGCCACTTGGTGGTTGCATGTATGGTGACATTTAATGCTTGCATGTGGGGTTATTGGAGAGATAAAGTGGACACCTAGCATGGAGGGAAAACTCTTCTATAAATATTTTCCATTATATTTGTTGCTACAATATAGATTTTAGGTACTCAGGTGCTGCTAGAATGCTATCAAGTTGAAGACTGGTGGAGAGAGTTGTTGAAGTTGTTGTATTGTACAATCTTTTTCAGATTAATACAAACTTGTGCCTCTTTCCTGGTGGAGTTTTTTACCTCAAGGGTTTTCTCCACGTAAACACTGTGTTGTGTGTTCAGTTTTATGTTTTTATGTTTCTGTTTTGCATAGTTTCAATTTCATGTTACAATCTCCATTGATAATACACAGTTAAAGATTGCAGAAATTTATATTTGAATTAGATTTCTGTTGAGTAGTTGTACTTTCATTTCTAACATTTGGTATCAGAGCTTGGCCAGCTTTGCATCTTGGGTGGTAGTGTGGAAGTTATAGTTGCAATGGGAGATTTGGTTGTGTTTGTTTTGTAGATCTTGAATGGCTGCATCCACCGTTGCATCAACATCTCATTTGGACATTGAGAAGTTCAACAGAATGTGGTATGAGTTGTGGAAGCTGGAAATAGAGGATTTGCTGGAATAAAGAAACTAGTGGTTGACTATTCAAAAAGAGAATAAACTTGATGATGTCTCTCTGGATGAGTGGGATAGACTGGATAAAAAGACACGGGGAACCATCCGTTTGTGTCTTTCAGATTATGTCTTGTGGAATGTCGCAAAGGAAGAGACCACAGATAAATTATAGAATCAGTTGGGTGAGATCTATCAAGCCAAGAGTATGGTAAATAAAATCTATTTAAAAATAAAGATGTTTTCCTTGAAAATGAAAGTCTAGGGCGAATCTATCATAGAGCATTTAAATACATTTAATTTGTTGTTGAGTCAACTTGCATCTGTAGGTGTTGAGGTTAATAAGGAAGATAAATGTATCTTATTGCTTTGTTCTTTACCTATGTCTTGAGAGAATCTTATCCTTGCTATCATTGCTAACCTCGCGGATCCAAAGTTGGATGCTCTTGTTTCAGTTCTGTTGTCACAAGAATTGAGGAAGAAGAATTTGGATAGTTTAGGGGATGCTCCCAGTGTCAGGGGAAGGTCTAAGGAAAGAGGATTGAAAGGAGATCAGAAGGGGCTAAGAACAAGTCCAAGGGCTATTCTAAGACTCTCGGGAAGAAGAACAAAATTAAGTGTTGGAACTGCGGTAAAAGGGGACATGTGAAGGAGTACAAAAACCTAAAGAAACAATGGGAGAGTGCTTCAGATAAGTCCTTGAATGCAGGTGAAGATGTTTTACTTTCTACATGTAATGTTGTTTCCAATGATCACTAGTTGGTTGACTTAGGATGCTCATTTCATATGACCCCACATAAGGAATGGTTCTCCACATATGAAGAATATGATGGAGGTAATGTGTACCTTGGGGACAACTCTACATATCTGATAGTTGGGAAAGGAAAGGTACTATTGTGTTTCAGTGATGGGAGGATTAAAACCCTCCTTGGTGTTTATCATGTTCCTAGATTAGCTAAAAATTTGATTTCTATTTCAAAGTTGAATGATTTGGGAATGCATGTGACTTTTGACAAGCATGGTTGCATATTGGTGAGAGGGAACTTGGTGGCAGTGAAGGGGAAGAGACTGGGAAACCTATTCAAGCTTGAAGCCACTACAGTTTGTAATGCCTCCTATGTATCTAAGGCTAGTACTGAAAATACATGTATTTTGTGGCACCGTAGATTGGGTCACACAAGTAATAATGTTTTGAAAACTATTAAGAATAAAGATTTGTTGGACGATTTCTCTTATTCTAATGAGCACTTTGATTTCTATGAGTGTTGTGTGTTTGGTAAACAAAATAGAAAATCATTTCTTTTAGGAAGCAATAGAGCAAAAGAGAAGTTAGAAATTATTCATACGGATGTGTTTGGACCTGTGGATAATGAATCTATCAGAAAATCTCATTATTTTGTCACCTTCATTGATGATGTGTCCAGATGTACATGGATTTATTTTATGAAACACAAATATGAAGTTTTCACTAAGTTTAAGGAATTCAAAGTCTTAGTAGAGAACCAATCAAGTTTGAAGATAAAAATATTAAGATCTGAAAATGGAGGGGAATATTTCTCTAAGGAATTTGATGAGTTTTGCAAGCATGTAGGTATTATCAGACAAAAGACAACTCCATATACACCATAGTAGAATGGTGTTGCAGAAAGGATGAACCAAACAATCATGGAAAGGGCCAGAAGTATGCCGAGTGATGTATAGTTGGATAAATGCTTTTAGGCAGAGGCTATGTGTACTGCTTGCTACTTGATAAATATATCTCCTTGTAAGTCTCTTGATTCGATGCCTTATGAAGTGTGGACAAGTAAGATACCTTCTATTTCACATTTAAGGGTTTTTGGTTGTGAGGCTTTTGTTCATGTGACTAAGGAAAAGTGATCTAAGTTGGACCCAAAAGATGAAAATTGTATATTCATTGGATATGGTGATAATGTCAAAGGTTATAAGCTTTGGAATCCACTAACCCATAAGATTATATTTTCTAGAGATGTTATTTTCAGGGAACTTAGAGCTATTTTTGAACCTAAGCAGCCAAAAGAAAAAGATGAAAAGGTAAAGAGAGTTCACTTTGAATTAGAGAAACAAGATGCACCTCAGGAAGAATAGAATGATGGATTGGGGGTGAAGAAGAAGAAGAAGATTCAAGTAGTTCTGATGAAGATGAATCTATTGTTATAGAAGAAGTTGGTACAATGATCATGCAGAAGAACAAGTTGAGACTCTTACTCCACCCTTGAGGAGATCCATAAGACAACGAAATCCAATTGACAGGTATAGCCCACCATATTTCTATTGTGTATTTGCTTTATTAAGTACTAACAATGAGCCTAGATCCTACAAGGAAGCTATTCTTTCAGATGATAGTGAGTCTTGGTAGTTAGCCATGCAAGAGGAGATGATGGCTTTAGACTCTTGTAACACCTAGGATCTTGTTCATTTGCCCAAAGGAAGAAAGGCCATAGGTTGTAAATGGGTCTTCAAGAAGAAGTTTGGAGTAGAAAGGACATTGGAGAAGTACAAGGCTAGAATGGTAGCCAAGGGCTACTCCTAGAGAGAGGGAGTTGATTTTGGTGAGATTTTCTCTCCTATTTCTAAATTGTCTTCTATTAGATTTCTTTTATCCATTGATGTAGCTTATGATTGGGAGATTCAGAAAATGGATGTTAAGACTAGGTTCTTGCATGGAGATCTTGAGGAAGAAATTTATATGCAACAACCTATAGGTTTTGAGATAAAAGGAAAAGAACATTGGGTTTGTAGGTTGAAGAGGTCACTTTATGGTTTGAAATAGTCACCCAGAATGTCGTATCAAAAGTTTGATTCATTTGTGTTGAAATTGGGTTTTGTTCGAAGCGAGGAGGATCATTGTGTTTACATTCATTGTATTGATAATTCTATACTGGTTATTGCATTGTATATTGATGACATGTTATTTTTCAGCAATACTATAGGTATGATCAGTGAGCTTAAAGCCTAACTTTTAGGTGCTTTTAAGATGAAGGATCTTGGAGCTACCAGGTATATTCTAGGAATGGAGATTAGAAGGGACAAAGGTAACATAAAGCTTTGGTTGTCACAAAGTAACTATGTGAATACTATTTTGCAAAGGTTTAGTATGCAGGACTGTAACCCAGTTAGAGTTCCTTTACCCATTGGTACTAAGCTTTTATTAGATATGTGTCCAAAGACTAAGGATGATCTTGAGGATATGTCTAATGTGCCATATTGTGAGGCCTACCTTTTTCATTCCCGTACATTTGACTATTTACTTTATTGTTGCTGATACATTTAGACTAGTGGGACTGTTGATCTTGAATTTCCAGACTAGTAGACTTTATGATGCATGTGGATTGTTATGCTTAGTATGTTTACGATGTGTTAGACTTGGATATTGCTTAACTGATGATGTTAGATAGATGCTTTATATTATGATGTTAAAGGAAAACTAATTGGGTGATGTTAGATAGAAATTGGTTTTGTGATTTAATCTTAGGAATGGATGTTTGAAATGCAGAAATTAGGGTCTAAATTGTAATGTGATTTCCTTAATGCTTAAGTGAACTCGTGATATTTTATGTGAGTGTATGTTTTTAATTTGCCTCAGCTATTATTATATATATGTGGAAATTAACTTTGCAACTAAGTGCGTAGGTATTTCTAACAAGCCACAGAAATTAGAGATTAGTCCACACACAATGTTGTAATCCCTTGTGAAGCCAATCTAGTTCCACGAGAAACCAAGATCAACTCTATGTATGATGAAATTCTGTAATGTTGTTTTGTATGTGGTTAATTGGGCTAAGTCTACCCCTCTTTTAAATTGAATTATAATTTGTGTTGTAAGAATTTTGTCTTTGAATTTTATTTTTTTAGAATTTTATATTTGGAGACCCTTTTCATGTGTTTTAACTTGACCCTGGGTGCTCTAACTAAGCTAAACTTGACCCTGGGTTGTACCCCATAGGTCTAGGGACCTTTCTGACATGGGTAACCCTTGGTAAACCTCCATATGGTCACCTTAACTTCACACTAAAGTTAAGTGACGAAATTGGAGGCATGGGAGGGGGAGGATGAGTGGTACCAACACTCAATCCCATCCCTTTTCACTTCCCAAGGTTGGAGATGACTCCAAGACCCACCAATTGTGGAGGACTTGACTCCAAGTCTCTCTCACAATTGGTGAGGGTACCCTTGGAGTTGTGTGGTCCCTCTTGAGAGGAAAGGAAGGGGACACATGTGCCACCCATTCCCTCTTAAGCTCCTCTTTTCTCTCCCACATGTTTGAGAGAGGACAAGTGGTAAGGGGTGAGGGAGACTTGGGGATGGGTGAGTGACATGTGTCAACACCCATCCCTTGGGTCATACTTGTAGTGGGGAGGAAGAGTGAGGAGGTGACAAGTGTCACCTCTCCATTCCCCTAAGCTCATGGGTTGAGCTTATTTTAATCCCACTTGGGAGAAGGTTAGGGGTTGTTGAATTTTTGAGAAATTTGAATTGTTTGAATTTTATTTTGGGGAAAAAGATAGAGGGAGTTTTTGTGGCTTATGTTGGAGGAGAATTTGGAGAAGCTCTACATCAATCTTCTTCCATAATTGGGCTTTTAAAGGTTGGTTTTCAAGGCTAAGGCCTTCCCTTTGTATTTTAGTTTGCTTGCATGATGCATATGTGTGAGATTTATTTTTTTGGGTTATATTTTGTTATTGTGGGAAAATTTTGTAGGGTGTTATAAGAGCCTCTCCCACTTGGGAGAAGATGCTCAACAAGTGTGGGGTAGGGGAGGAGTGATCCTCCTCGGGGTCATTACCTAGTTTTTTTTGTGGTGTTGTAATCCTTGAGGGCAATATATGTGATTTTGAGCAATATGAGACATGGTTTGAGAGCCAAAATATGAAAACTTTTGGAAATTATGTTAAATGTGTTGGCTTGAGGCCATAAGAGAAAATTGTATTGGGATATTTTGTAGGAGTGGCACTCTTGAGTTGAGTGTGTCCACTCCCCTACCCCTTTGTACTCACCTTGGTTGAGTTCATGTGTTGTGATTATCCATGGGTGTAAAAATTGTGTTTTGGTTGTTTTGAATGCCTTGTTGTGAAGTGGAATGAGCTCCCAAGTGTGTGGGTGACCTCTCTAGCTTGGGGGTGACCCTCTTGCGGCTCTATGGTAGGGAGGAGAGCAAGATGTGTGGTTTTCTTTCCCCTTGTTGTGATATGTAGGTTCATTGGAGCTAAGTGTGAAGCTGGAGAAACTCCTTGTCCTTGGAGTTAATATTTTATTTTCCTTTATTCTTTAAGCTCTTGAGAGAGAGCTTGGCCTTCTTAGGAGATTTTACCATTTTGTTAGTTGTCAAAGATGAGAAATTGGTTCTCTCTTTTGTTGTAAAATTATATTTTCTCAAGTAGTGTGAAAGCCATTTTTCATTGTATTGAAAGTTGTAAAATTGTTGATTTAATTCATATCATTCAAGAAAGGTTAGAGGAAGAAAATTTGTATTTAAAAGCTATTTCATTGTATATAAATTTTAAAATATTAAAGTGGAAGGGTTGTGTTTTTTTTTAGACAAACAAGAAAATTGTAATTTGTCATTATGAAAGAAAGATAATTAGTTGTTGTTATGTATTATAGGTATTAAATTGTTTGTATTTGTTCTTTTCTTACAAGTGTAATTATTAATAATGCAATGAATATATTTTGTGAGAAAAATATGAATTCTTGCCTTATTGGAATTTGATAAAAAAAAATGAATATATAACTTTGTTTATTTGCTAAAAAAAAAAGGTTTGTAAGTGTAAAAAAAAGAAAAAGAAAATCATAGTTGAAAATATATTTAATTTTTATATACATATTTGAGTAATTTAGATGAATGTATTTTGTTTATATATTTTTAAAAGAATAAACTGGATTTATCAATTGTCAAAGAAAATTTAAACTACATATATATATATATATATATTTAAAATAAACTGTGATTTCTGTGTAATAGAGCTTTTGCTGTGTATACATATATATATATATATAATATATTAAATAAATTTCATTTATGAATAATGATTGCTATGTAAAAAAATACACAGTGGAGTGACTGTGTTAAGGATAGAACAGATCACAAGTTTTGTTTTTATACAAAAATATATGTGAAGTGGTGGGGGGGGTTCGAACCCCCCCCACCGTCGCTGCTATTTTGTTAAGGGTGTGGGGAGGGGGGCAGAGCCCCCACCCACACCCCACTATGTGGGATGTGGGTGGGGGCTTCGTCCCCCTCCCCCCACTCCCCACTACCCTCAAACACCCCGTGGGCCCTTCTTCCCCCGCATTGTCTGCTCAACGCCACCACCCATCTCCTCCACTTTGTGGCCTCTGTAGACACTCGCCTCTGCGGCCACCATTCCTGCCACCTGGCTCCTCCACTGCGCGGCCCCCTCTCAGAACCTCCGCCATCACTCCGCGACCACCACTCTGCCACAGAACCCCCTTCACACATCGCTGCCGCTGGTTGCACACAGACCTTTCCTTTGGTTGCCAATAGAAACCAACAAAAATTTTAGGGCTTCAACAATTTTATAATGAAAGAAATATATATATATATATATTTAGGGTTTTAAATATTTCACAAATGGAAACAAGAAAACAAACATATACATATATTTATAAAAAGGAAATCCAATTCATTAACACTATATATATATATATATATAATTACAAATGCCATCATATGCATTTCATATGAGGCTATCAAACCTGAAATCAAAACACAAGAAAACAAAAAAAATGAGAAAATGAGAGAAAAAGAGAAAGAAAGATAAAAGTGAAAACAAAGAGGAGAAAATGCATGAGTTTCAAAATAGGGCTATGAGTATTAACTAAAAATTTATTATTCCTTTAATCTTGTTGAGCCAATTTAATTAACGGAAATAAATTGGTTGTTGATATAAACCCAGATCAGAAACCTAGTAACCTATTTAAACGAAGTTAGTAAATCTGTTTTTCAAGATTTGATCTACCAAGAAATTAGGAATAATGTAAACAACGCAGAGATAACTCTGATTGATAGAGAATGTGAAGGAGAAAAAATTGATCGAGCTTTGTTGAAAAACATACAAAATTATCAAGAATGTGAAGGAGAACAAATTGATCAAACCTTGTTGAAAAACATATAAAATTGTAGAAAACGTGAAGAAGAACAAATGATCGGACTTTGTTGAAAAATGTTCAATTAACTTAATCAACTGTATTACCAATGCAACTAGTGAGATGTAAGTAATTTATTATCCAATCAGTAAACCTTTTGATTAAATTAGTTTTAGTACAATAAACCCTACTCACGCCCGTGAGGCATTATGCTGTCAGATTTTCCCATAATTTAGGGTTTTGTTAGGTTAGTGAAGTTTAACCCTGTTTGGGATTATAATATTGTTTTCACTGAGTATTGTTATTTAATTTTGTTATTTTATTATTTCCTCATGCATTTGATTTTTGGCTATTGATTTTGACTTACGTCAAAATCCCTTCATTCACATAGTATGACTTAGGGTTACGATCGTTGATCCTAACCCTATTGGTGACATTAACCACGTCGCATTGACCCCCTAGTTGGCCTTCATTACGATTGGTATGCGCACGTGTACGTATTACCCCGCATTCAACTGTAATGTTCACGCCTTAAACGTAATGCCACCGAGCACGCTTACGCATGTGAGGGGGTTTCTAGGGAAGCGTGGAATTTTTTTTGATATTTCGTGTCATGACCACATGACAAATGTGGACATGACACATGTAATGTGTGTCATGACCGCATGGGAAATGTGGGCATGACACATATGCTAGTGTTGTAGGGAGTTTGATGTATGCAATGGTTTGCACTAGGCCAGATATTACCCAAGCGTGTGGGAGTTTTGAGTAGATTTATGGCTAACCCTAGTAGACAACATTGGAATTATGCAAAGAGGGTGCTTAAATATCTTGCAGGTACTCCTAATTATTGTTTGGTTTACTTTGGTACTGATAGTGCTGATAAATCTTTGGACATATAGGGTTTTTTTGATGTAGATTGGGTAGGTGACTTGGATTGTCGAAGGTCTACTTGTGGCTATGTTTACTTTGTTTGGAGGAGCAGTGAGTTGGATGAGTAAGAGGCAACCCACAGTTGCTTTGTCCACCATAGAAGCAGAGTATATGGCTGCTACTCATGTCTCTAAGGAGGAAGTTTGGTTGAGGAGATTGTGTACATGTATTGGTTTTGATTGTAGGATCATTCAGATTGGTTGTGATAGCCAGAGTGCTATCTGTTTGGCCAAGAATCCAATGTATCATGCTTGGACTAAGCATGTTGATGTTCAGTATCACTTTATTTGATAGTTTGTTGCTAATGGACAGATTGAGCTGAAGAAGACAGACACTTAGGAGAATGTTGCAGATTCATTGACCAAGTCTGTGAGCACAGAGAAGTTCATGTGGTGCAGAGAGGCCATGGACCTTGTTTCTAGTACCTGATTATTTTATTTGATTTCCTATGGGTTGATTTACAATATATAATGTCAAGTGGGAGAATTTTGGAATAAGGTGCCATTAACCTTATAAATTCCAATATTGTATTTTATCCCATTTATTATTTGTAATTTGTAATTACCCATAAGGGAATGAGGTAGTTTCACTGAAAATTGTAATTCCAGAGTTACTGACGAAAGTTACGGAGTGATATTTATTGTTGGCAAATGTAAAACTCAGAGGTAAATGAGGGTAGGCATTTCCATTGAGGAATCTACTATTTTTGGCATGTATAACAACTTGTCATAATGTGGTGTAAGTGGATTTATGGCAGCTGCAAGTTGTCATAAGATTCCATGCATGTATGACGCATATGACACCCATTATTAGTTGTAAGTTGCTATTATTAGCCCCAAGTGCTCATATTGAGAATATTTATTGTTGGTGGTATCTATGATGGTTATGATGCATCATAAGATGCTTTTACATGCTATTCTTGGACCTGGGTGCCCAACTTTGGATGTGTAAGTTTTTGCCACTTGGTGGTTGCATGTATGATGACATTTAATGCTTGCATGTGGGGTTATTGGAGGAGAGAGAAAGAGGACACCTAGAATGGAGGGAAAACTCTTCTATAAATATCTACCATTGTATTTGTTGCTGCAATATAGATTTTAGGTACTCAAGTGCTGCCAGAACGTTGTCAAGTTGAAGACTGGTGGAGAGAGTTGTTGAAGTTGTATTGTACAATCTTTTTCAGATTAATACAAACTTGTACCTCTTTCCTGGTGGAGTTTTTTACCCACAAGGGTTTTCTCCATGTAAACACTGTGTTGTGTGTTCAATTTTCTATTTTGATGTTTCTGTGTTGATTAGTTTCAATTTCATGTTACAATCTCCATTGATAATACACAGTTATAGATTGCATAAATTTATATTTGAATCAAATTTCCGTTGAGTACTTGTGCTTTCATTTCTAACAAACACGAGGTGATTCTACTAGTCAAGAGTTAGTAATATATCAACCCTATCTTCATATATGGACTAGGTCCATTTTTTCTTTCTTACTGTAGGGACACACAATCCTTATCAATATTTATTTGTTTTCATCATCCGCCAACTAGTAGAGCCACTGAAGAATGTAAACATTAAAAATGAGAGAGGGGACAAAAGTGACTTAGGGTCACAATGTGGGAAAATGCCCCCAAGACATCTTCCAAAATGCTATGCCCCCAAGGCACCACACACAACAATTACAATAAGATAGAGGGGAGTAGAAGAATAGAGAAACAAATATAAGAAATGTCACAACGAAGATAATCTCCTTGTATCCTTGACCTTACAAGAGCATCAAGGGTCATCCAAGGAGACCTAAACAACATTTAACACAACACGGGGGAACACAACACAAAACATAAGAGGAGGCCACCTATGAGAGAAACTCAAAGAGGTGCTACATCAAAGGTGGCTACATGGATGATAAATACTTACTTGTGAGAAGATGCAACCGCACTAGCAGTTGTCTTTGAGAAAATCATCTTCCTCCCAATCTCGAATGTGAGAGGAAATATGTATATAGGGTACTATGGCCCAATTTGAAACTTTGTCCTTTAATTCTTCATTCTTTAACTCTTCTTTTGATTCAATTTATGTCGGTAGGATGTTTTCTTGTTGAGGTGATACTTGTTGAGTTAAAGCTTGTCATTTTCTCCTTCTTTCTCTCACATTTTGATTCCTTCTTGTCTTGTTAGTTATATTTACAAAAGGAGTTTCATGAGTTGCCACATTCTTTGACATTTAAAAGAGGAAGCCAGTACAAAATTAATCTTTTGTGATGAAATGCTTTGCTCTTTAAGGTTGTCTCTCGATCCTTGTAAGGATGACAGAGGAGGAACCTCGACAAAAATTCCTTTACCTCTTGGGCGAGGGGATTCTTCCAACTTGGGCTTGTTTTCACTCTCTATTTGTTTAGTAGGAGGAATTGTAGCCTCAGAGGACTGAGAGGGTCCAGGAGCATTCTTGCCATGTGATAGTTGAGCTATTAACTTTGCCTTGTGTTTTTGATATGCTAGGAAAAATTACTCTTCTCTTGGTTGATTTTGTTTAGTAGGTTGCAACTAGAAGTAGTCCAAGTTGAAGTTTCCATGATTGACCAAAGGTTTCCATCCACTATGGTGGACAACATGCACTCATCCTTGATGAGGTAATTTTAAGCATTTATCTATGGTAGAAGGGACCGCTTTCATGGGCTTAAGCCAAGAGTGGCCTAACTTCACACGAAATAGGTCAGAGGTGGGAATAGTGACAAATGGTTATTCTAAGGCTTTTTCCACCACTTTAATCAAGAGTGTAATATTTCCAATAATCAGGAGTAAATATCCATTATGTGCCTTGATCATTATATGTGTAGGATCATGTTGGGAGTGCACAACGGGAAACACAGAATGAGCCCTAATTTACTCACAGTCGGCAAGACTAACAAATGAACCGCCAATGCATCTCCATCAGTCAGACAATCGTCAGTCAGAATGACTTTCCAAAGTCTCTCTGTCGGTCTACCTTACACCAATAACTCAACTTCACTTGATCTTCGGCGAGACTTACTCCTATCAGCTAAGTCTTTCATCCTTCTACCGATGCTCGATGATAGTTAAGTTCCTCCTCGTCTCAACCATGACGGCTTCCACACCTATTGGACGTGACCTTATCGACGAGACCCTTCCCGTTGGTGAAAATCTCAACTTCTCTCCCAATGCACCGATGGCATTTACCTTCAGTGAGACTTGTTCTATCGGTGAACACTTGCAATCTTTAGCTGATGCACCGATGAACCAACACCCTCGGTGAGACTTGCTCTGTCAGTGGGACTTACTCCAGAGCTGCCGATACGCCGATCACTCTGATGTCACATTTGACCTTCTCTTGTCAGCATGACAATTACTATCAGCCACACTAGGGTTTACTTCGCTGATACAACGATGCACAGTTTACCTTCTCCCGAACCCTAGCACATGGAGATGCTAGGTCAACCTACTATGCAACACGCACTGTTTGGATCCTCTGTGCTACCAAACAATGAAACAAAACAAAAAACAAAAATGGATATTTGTACAATGAAGCCATTCCACTGATTTTGATAGAAATCTTACCAATGGAATGCTTCACATCGACATATTGCAACAACAAAAAGCACATAAAAGAATGGAAATCTACAGCTATACAATTTGCAATTACAGGAAGCAAAAATCAAATTGACGGAACAGAATTGTTCTATTTCTCTTTAGCACAATACACAATCACATTCCTCTCCTCTACGATCTGATTACCAATACTTATTTGGTTCATTCCTCTAGGTTTATAAACTTGCCTTGAGGAAAACCAACTGATTCCAAACAGCTAGGAGAAAAACCAACCGATTCCAAACGACTGGGAGAAAAACCAACCAATTCCAAGCGGCTGGGAGACCAACCGTCTTGAGATTAGCAATTTGACAAAATGTGACCTAAGTCACTTGGGACTTACAAAAAGAGTTCTAGGTCCTGAAAGACCTAGAGACCAACAGAAATGAAAATGTATTGGTCAAATAGACCTTAGTACAACATAAAACATGATTTTCTAGGTGCTCCTGTACCATACTCCCTGGGTGAAAGTTGTCTCAAGTCCTCTTAAAGACTAACTGCTACAAATCACCACCCTACTTTTTGATGTCTTCTTCTAGCAGACATGTGGCTTCTGAGTCTGAAAGACCTTGCCATTCGACTAAGTGCTCAAAATAGGTCTGATTTTCTTATCTTCTTGGCTGTCTGACTATCCAAGATGCACTCCATCTTCGGGAGTTCCTTAGGTGGTAAATGCTGCACCCACTCTGCATTGTCATGGACATAATCTGCTATACCTTCACCTGTATCAGGACTCCAATATAATGTTAGATCAGCAACATTGAATATAGGTGAAATAGCAATATCATTAGGGAGTTCAATTTTGTAAGCATTAGGACCATATTTCTCTAGAATCCGACAAGGTCCAATTTTTTGCATCATCAACTTGCTATGTTTTCCTATGGAGTCTATTTTTGTTGAGATGAACCATGACCATTTCTCCTATTTTGTACTACACATCCCTTCTTCTTTGATCCACTCTAGCCTTGATCTTCTGACTGTTCTAGTGTAGAGTATCTCTGACTTGTTGATTGATCTCTTTCATAGCCTCTGCAAATGTATCAGCATGCCCACTTCTTTTGTCCAACCCTTGAACATCTCTCAATTCAAAAATTCCTCTAGGAAGACTACCATAGAAAACTTCAAAAGGACTTAGACCTATACTTCTGTTCGTAGAATCATTCTAGGCATATTCTGCTTATGGGAGTACCACATCCCAACTACTGCCATATTCTCTTGTAAAACATCTCAGCAGATTGCCTAAATGACCTATTCACAACATCAGTTTGGCCATCAGTTTGAGGATGATAGGCTGAACTAAAAGACAAATTTGTACCCAATCTTTTCCACAAGGTTCTCCAGAAATGTCCCACAAATTTGCTGTCTTTGTTAGATATAATACTCAAAGGTAACCCATGAATCCTGATGATTTCTTTAAAGAACAAACCTGCAATGTAACTATCATCATTGGTGGTTTTACAAGGAATAAAGTGAGCCATCTTGCTGAACCTGTCTACCACAACAAACACACTATCATAACATGTCCTTATCTTGGGCAATCCCATCACAAAATCCATACTCAAACTTTCCCAAGGTCTGTTGGGTATGGGCAAAGGTTGGTACAGTCCTGCATTGGTTGAGATTCCCTTTGCTCTCTGGCAAATCATACAACTCTCAACAAACCTTCTAATATCAGATTGCATCCTTGGCTAAAAGTAAAATCTTCTTACAAGATCTAAGGTCTTATTAATCCCAAAATGTCCTCCTAAACCACCACTATGTTTCTTCTTCACTATATTATCCCTCATTGAACACTTAGGGATACATAGTTGACTCCCTTTAAACAAAAGTCCATCTTGCAATGTATAATCTAAAAATTCACTGTGGAAAGCATTGGCAAACTCACTACATACCTTGTAAATCTCCTTGAAATCTTGGTCCTTTGTATATAATCCTTTGAGTGCCTCAACACCCATGCTTTGTAGATGCACTTCTTGCACTCTCAACACCCTTCTACTTAAAGCATCAACAACCTTATTGGTTATCCCTTTCTTATGCTTGATGATGAAGGTGTATGCTTGAAGACTTTCCACCCATTTCATGTGTCTATGGCTGAGATTTTCCTATCCATTCAAAAAACTGAGAGCATGATTGTCATTGTATACAATAAATTCTTTAGGAAGCAAGTAGTGCCTCCATTTTTTCAGAGCTTGTACTAGGGCATACAACTCTAAATCATAAGAGGAGTACTTCCTCTTAGCTTCATTCAATTTTTCACTAAAAAAGGCTACTGGTCTACCTTCTTGGCTCAACACTGCCCCTATGGCCAGTCCACTTGCATCACATTCAATGGTGAAGACCTTATTGAAATCAGGACTAAGACAGGATACTCAACAACTTTCTACTTCAGACTTTCAAAACTCTAATCTACCTCTTTTGTCCACACAAACTTCACCTTTTCTCCACCCTTGATGGTCTCTAACATAGGTGCACAAATATCACTGTAGTTCTTAATGAATTTTCTGTAAAATGTGGCTAAGCCATGAAAATGTTTGACCTCTCCTACTGTCTTAGGGGTAGGCCAATTCAAAATAGCTTCTATCTTGGAAGAATCCATTTTCAAATCACCCTTAGAGATGACAAAACCTAGGTACACCAATTCTTGTCTCATGAAGTCACACTTTTCCAAGTTTATCATTAACTTTTGATCTTGTAGCCTCTTCAAGACTATCTCCAAATGTTTCAAGTGTTCTTCCTTGCTCTTACTGAACACCAAAATATCATCAAGGTAGACTACCACAAATTTCCCTATGAATTGCTGCAACACCTCATTCATTAGTCTCATAAAGGTGCTAGGGGTGTTTGAAAGACCAAAAGGCATCACAAGCCACTCATACAACCCTCATTGGTTTTGAAAGTTGTTTTCCACTCATCCCACTCTCTTATCCTTATCTAGTGATACCCACTCTTCAAGTCTATCTTGGAGAAATAAGTAGCACCTCCCAAATAATCCATTAGGTCTTCTATTCTAGGAATAGGAAACATGTATCTGATGGTTATCCTATTTATGGCCCTAGAATTGGTACAAAGCCTCCATTTCCCATCCTTCTTTGGAGCTAAAATAGTAGGTACGACACATGGGCTAAGGCTCTTCCTTATCAGCCCTTTGTTTAGGAGTTCTTGAATCCGATTTGCTATCTCTTCATTCTGCTGAAGGGTCATTTTATATGCTACCTTATTAGGAAGTACTGCTCTTGGTATGAGGTCTATCTGATGGCTAATATCTCTGACTGGTGGTAGGGAATCAGGTACATCTTTTGCAATCACTCCTTTATAACGCTCAAGCAAATCTCTGACCTCCTTAGGTCCTACTTCTCTTACATTTTCCTTCTTTTCCTCCTTAGGCTTCACAATCAAAGCAAAACCTACTCCATCACCTTCCTTTAATGTGTCCAAAAATTCCTTTTCACCTACCATCATTACACTAGACCCTACATGCTGTGGATCCTCTTTACCAATGACTGTATCCTATAAGTCACACCATCCTTTTGGAATGAGTAAGAATTCTTTTCTCCATCATGATGAGCCTTTCTATCAAACTGCCATGGTCTGGCTAACAAAAGATGGAAAGCATCCATTGGAAGGATGTCACAGAAAATTTTGTCTCTATACCCCCCAATACTAAATTCTACCCATGCTTGTTCATTGATGAGTATGTGCTGCCCCTTATTGAACCAATTGACTTTATATGAACTGCTATGGGGTATCTTTTCTAGCTTCAACTTATTCACTGCTTCCAAAGATATAATATTATCAATAGAACCAGAGTCAACGATAACTTTACAAACCTTACCTTGGATCTTGCAGTTGATTCTAAACAAAGCCCTTCTTTGTGATGGTTCAGTCTACACTGGTTCCTTGAGCAGCGTCCTCTTGATCATCAGATTTTCTCCCAGTTTTGATGCTAGATTCACTTTAGGAGATGTCACACTCCTTGCATCTTCTTGAATCAAAGTGGTTCTCTTCTCACCACCATGAGAAGTTGAGGCCTTCTCTAGACACTTGTATGCCAGATGCCCTATCTGATTGCAGTTATAACATCTCATATTGGAGAACTTGGATCCTCTACCTGATCCATTTATCCCACCTCTTCCATTAGGCCATCTTCCTTGGTAGCCTCCTCTGCTACTTGAGTCTCCAACTTGCTCTTCTTGGCTAGACTCACTACTAGGCCTCTGGTTAGGACTTCTTCCTCCAAAATTGCCTCTGCCTCTAAAATTTCTTCCACCTCTACCTCTATTATTCTGCTCACTTTTTCTCTTTATATTCTCTTCAGCCCTTAAGGCCATTTGGAAACACTTGTTTATTGTTTTTGGTGCTAAGATGCTGATCTCATCTTGGATGTTCATCCTTAGGCCATTCAAATACCTAGCCAGCTTCTCCGACTCTTCTTCTTGTCTCTTTGATTTGAGACTGAGTTTATGAAACTCTTGTGTGTATGCATTCACATCAAGGTCTCTTTGTCTGAGGTTTTGCAATTTCTTATACATCTACACGTTATAGTCCAGGGGTAAGAATTGTGCCTTGACTTTGGTCTTCATCCTTTCCCAAGAGGTTATCATATTCTTCCCCTCCTTGACTCTCTCTCCTTGCTCATAATTCCACCATGTAAGAGAAGATCCCTTCAATCTTGCCTTTGCCAATTTGACCCTCTTATCATCAGGGACTTCTTTGTATTCGAAGTGATTTTTCAATGCCTCAATCCAGTCATCACCTCTTGAGCTTCCATACTTCCACTATACATAGGTAACCCATCTATGGTGTCCCTATTGACTGACTTCAATGCATTTACAAATGCCCTCTGGTTTGCTGGTATCTCCTCTATCCTCTTATTGGTTTCATCAATTTCTGTATTGCCTTCATTGCTGTCACTTTCATCTTCCCTATCTTTACTTTTGGACTGCTTGAACTCTCCCAACTTGGATTCAAGTATCTCCTTGATCGGCTTCTTAATGGCATCCTATGACATACTTTTGGGAGGCATCCTCTCTGCCTCTATCTCACTTTCTTTGTCTGACATACACTATTCACAGACAGCACCCAAATGCCAACACTCCTGCAAATCCTCAATTCGACTTGCCACCCCCAAATCTCTTCAGGCTCTGATACCAATATGGTGGGGAGTGCACAGCAGGAAATACAGAATGGGCCCTAATTTACTCACAGTTGGAAAGACTAACAAATAAACTGTCGATGCATCTCCATCGGTCAGACAACCGTCGGTCGGAATGACTTTCCAAAGTCTCTTCGTTGGTCTACCTTACACCGATAACTCAACTTCACTTGATCTTCGATGAGACTTACTCCTATCAGCTAAGTCTTTCATCCTTCTACCGATGCCTGATGATGGTTAAGTTCCTCCTCGTCTCAACCATGATGGCTTCCACACTGGTTGGACATGACCTTATTAGCGAGACCCTTCCCATCGATGAAACTCTCAACTTCTCTCCCAATGTGCCGATGGAATTTACCTTCGGTGAGACTTGTTCTATCGGTGAACACTTGCAATCTTTGCCTGATGCACCGATGAACCAACACCCTTAGCGAGACATGCTCTATCAGTGGGACTTACTCTGGAGCTGCCAATACGCCAATCACTCCGATGTCACATTTGACCTTATCTCGTCGGCATGATTATTACTATCGGCCACACTGGGGTTTACTTCACCGATACGCCAATGCACAATTTACCTTCTCCCGAACCCTAGCACATGGAGATGCTAGGTCAACCTACTGTGCAACACGCACTGTCTGGATCCTCTGCGCCGCCAAACAATGAAACAAAATAGAAAACAAAAATAGATATTTGTACAACGAAGCCATTCCACTGATTTTGACAGAAATCTTACCAGTGGAATGCTTCACATCGACATATCGCAACAACGGAAAGCATAGAAAAAATGGAAATCTATAGCTATACAATTTGCAATTACAGGAAGCAGAAATCAAATTGAGGGAACATAATCATTCTATTTCTCCTTAGCACAATACACAATCACATTCCTCTCCTCTATGATCTGATTACCAATACTTATTTGGTTCATTCCTCTAGGTTTATAAACTCACCCTGAGGAAAACCAACTGATTCCAAACGGCTGGAAGAAAAACCAACCGATTCCAAGCGGCTGGGAGACTAACCATCTTGAGATTAACAATTTGACAAAATGTGACCTAAGTCACTTGGGACTTACAAAAAGAGTTCTAGGTCTTGAAAACCTAGAGACCAATAGAAATGAAAATGTATTGGTCAAATAGACCTTATTACAACACAAAACATGATTTTCTAGGTGCTCCTATACCAGATCATAAGTGTCTTATGCCAAATCATGCATGTACAAGAACTCTTCAGTTATCACATTCGTCATACAATTAGGATTGATAAGGACTCCTCATGTAGGATTCCCACTTATATGTGTTGTAATGTAAACATGGCCATCAATATATCTAATTGTGACCTCATGTGGTGTGAATGAGATTACAGGTTCAGGAGCCTTCCTTTTCTTATGAACTCGAGGAGGAACCATACCACCCTTATTTTGATTAGAGGCCATGTATGTGAGACCTTTGCACACCAAGACACTATTTTGAGGAAATTAGGTTTTTGAAGATAAAAAACACACCAATTTCACTACAAACAAAATGAGTATGATGTGAAGAGTGCTGCACAACAAGGCAATGTAAATGATTTTAAGACTTTGCACAAAGAGGTGTGATAAAGAAGCTAAAGTTCTTAATGTTGAAATACACAATGTGTAATTACAAGATTGTGATGTTTGAGATGAATGGTGAGAAATGAGATAACACTTCAATGCAAAATCAGATTTGAATGAATGTTTATGATAGTAATAAAATTTGAAATAAGATTTTGACTCCAAACCCTAGCTTTGTAAATGACTAGGTTATAGGAAAAAAATGCAAGTTGTCAACAAAACCCTAGCAAATGAGATCTTCAAATGCAAGATGTAATATCATAAATTATTGTATGTTGTAATATGGATCAGATTTGATAAAAAATAGAAATTCAAATGTTTCTATCATAAACAATGAAAACAATGCAAAACTATGCCTTTATGCAAGCCTAGAATGCTTATTTTTTTCACTTTTTTCAAGATTATGCAATGATTTTTATTGATTAATGATAAGTATGATACGAATGAATGTAATATCTGAATTCATCACTCAGCAAGTGCAAATTCTTGAGGCTACAGGTTCACCAAAATGTTACATATGAAAAAGGGGATGAAGGGGATAAGCATGCACACTAAATCAAACCCTCTTCCACAATAACATTCAAGGACAAGACCAAACCAAATCACTACCAAATGGAGATGGACTCAACTATAGATCTTGTACTCAAGAGTGCTATGGAAAGATCAGATTTAATCAGGCCTTTTATCAAACCCTAGGTCAACTAATGCACAAAACCCTAGATTTGTAAAGATATGATCATAATAGAAGATTAACAACAGATATTCAGAAATCAATTTCACAAGAGTAATCAGAGAGATATCAGAACCTATGTCCTAGAAGCTAGAAAGTCAAAGGACTATTTCATGGGTGCCCAAGTCCTAGAAGTCAAAATCTTTAGAAACTGAAAACTGGAGAAATGTCACAGAGAGTGTCCTGATACTGGATTCAGTGCCTGTTTCATCAGGAAGACTATTTCGTGGGTGCCCAAGTCTTCCGCAGAGGAATATTTCATAAATACTTTCAGATCCTGAAACCCTTTCCCTTACACAAACTTCTTGTACCTTCACCTCTTTAAATTTCTCACCTGTAACCTGTACACAAGAAGAAAAGGGGTTTGGGGGTTTTGGTGTTTAGGGATTTGCCTCAGTCAAATCATGGGATAGCATTCAAGCTTCCCAACACCATTGTTAGAGAGTACAAGCCCTACTAGGGTAGAGGCTAAACAAAATGATGATAGATTGATTCAAATAACAATGATATCACCTTGGATGTGAAGCCATTAGGAGAATGAAGATCCTTCAACTCATAAGGAGATGGATGATTCCAAATTTGCAACATACACAATACAAACACAAATATGCTCTAGAAACACAATGAATGCCTTCAATTCTCTTCTTCCAAGATCATAAGTTTTCTATATCCATCTAGGTTACAAATGAATTAAAAAAAACACTTATATATGTTTTCTTGCTAACATTCGTAAATTAAATCAAAAGAGCCGACAAAGAGAAACATTTTTAACGGTCCTACACCGACATGCTTTTAAATTTTCCCTAACCAATCAGGGAGGACTTGGGTGCAGGTGCCCAAGTCTGAAGACACCTTTTTGGTCTAAGGTAAGGCATAAAATGGGCCCCTAGTTCCCAATTCACATGGGTTACGAGGGATTTTGCATCAGGATGAATATTTTATATATATAATGTAATCACTCGTACCTAGGAGTAAACTAGGAGGTAAAAAGGCATGTGTCCACTTTTTACTCCATAACACATCCATTCATGCTTTTTGCAACCATGGTTATGCAAAGTATAAGAGCAATCCACATTTAAACCAAGGAATAAATACAATCTTAGGTGATAATGTTCTTTAATTATTTGCATTTAATTGTGGTTATTATATTTGATCTATTTGTTGAAGGTTGTAGGATTGGGTTTTGATTTATTTATGCTTGATCTTTTTAATCCAATTTTCCTTATACACATTTTGGTACACTTGGTGGGACCCACTCCCTGATTTAACATTGTTTTGCTTGATAAAAATTAGTTTTTAAGCTACAAGTATGGATCAACGCTTCTGACAGGTGAAACTGCATTTCTAGTCTATAGTCCTACGCCTCTGGTTGATAGAATGATGTCTTTCACAAACAGAATTGCACCTTTGTTCTACAATCCTACACCTTTGGTTTCTGCTATTTTCTGAGTTTTTACTGATCTTGCAAGGTTTTCTGGCATTGATTTAATTAGTTTTGCATGCAAGTTGATGTTTTTGCAGGCATCTATCTGACTTGTTCACAAGATGATTTATTTGTGGACATGCTTTTTTGCCTTTTAATCTAATTGATAACTTACCTTGTTGTTTGATGTTTGATTTTGGTGTAGGGTAATAGATCCATCTTTCCATCCAACCTCCTGGCCCATCAGAAGTTCACCTATTTATGTTTTGATGATGTGATTGACTTTATTCTCTAATTTTTCAGGACTGGGACAAAAATTTGCTTTTGGTAGATAGGAGTTCAATTTTGACAGACATAAATTTGCTTATGATAGACATAAATCTGCTTCTGGTCAATAGTAACCTGCCTCTGGTATATCTTTTTGTGCCTTTGATTAATAGAAGTTCACTTTTAGCCAATATTAATTCACTTTTGGTTAACAGAAGTTCACTTTTGGTTATTGTCTTTGTGCTTTTGGTTTTGATTATTTCTTTTTATCTAACAAGTGGATTTCTTGAAAAACAAATAATATTTGTGCAGCCTCTTATCACTTGACAAAGAAGCAAAAGTGAAATTACTAATGAGTTTGGTGTAGGATGCCTGACAAAGGATTCGTTTTTATCACTAAGTCTTAGAAACACTTCATTTTCTTAAGGGAATTTACGATCATGTATGCTTTGTCTTGAATATCTATGTACGTATGCTCTCTCCTTGCACCAAAAGGTGATCTTGGAGATCATAAATACTAGATCATTAACTTTATTCCTGAGGACTCAAGAGTCATACGTATGCTCTTCTCTCACGTTGTAAAATGATCTTGAGAATCAAAAGTACTCAATATCCTCTCTAGGGGGCCTACTAAGGGATTTCATAACATCTAGGGATGACCTCAACCACATGTTCTGGTGTGGGATATAAATGTTATGGTAATAGTAAGACTTATTTCAAAAGAAGGACCCCTTCTTGCTAAGTAAAAGCCTTGAGATCCTTGGTCTGCCAAGACTTGATTTGGTTTGTGCAAGGTTGGAGGTTGGGACACTCTTGCTCACAAACTTGAGCCCCAACGTACCTCGTATATATTTGGGGACTCCTTAGACACCTTGTGATCCTAGATAAGACCTTGGGTCGTCATATCCTTTGGTGCATCATAGCCACATGGAGGAGAAGAGCTCACACTTGTACCTTCATTGTTAGAGATAGAATACACTTTTGGGCAAGACTTTTTGTGTCCAAGAGTAAGGAGTATAAGGTGGTCCATTACCTTGCATTCCCTACCTATCCTAGCAATGATCTATAGTATCAAGTGGATGGAAACTTCCATTATCTAATAGTGGGGGTTGAAGTCGCACCTCAACGAGTTCATGGGATATGACACTCCTACTTGAATAATTTTAGGATTGTGCAAGAGTGTTTGGTGTGTATTCTACTTGTATTTACCATTTGTTATCCACGAAGGTTCATAGCCTTGCACACCCAATTCCAAAGAGTGAATAGCCATTGTGTCTTATTTGTTTGATTTTCTTGTCAAAGAACTCAAAACTATTTTTCCAAACAAACAACAGTTGTAGAATCCCACTTTCGAGCTACATAATTGCACTTCTACACATTTTTACTACACTTTTGGCTCACAGACCTGTGCCTCTGGCACATAGAAGTTCACTTTTGGTTGACAGTCTTGCACCTATGGTTGATAGAACTATGCCTTTAGCATATAGAATTATGTCTTTGGTCCTATCACTTTTCCAACTAGTTTTAACATAATAGACCTTTGCACTATCCTGATATGCCTCTAGTATACAATATTGTGCCTTTGGTTAACATTCTTGCACTTCTAGTTCACAGAACTACACCTCTGGGTTATCGTGGTACCGCTTTTGAGCTATCCTAGTACCACTTTTCACAAATAGTCCTATGCTTCTGGTTAGACATAGTCATTAGTTATATTTTTACCCAGAATCAGAAAACATCCACTTTTAGTCAAATTTGTCATCTGACCTGATATTAGTCAGACTATCCATCTTCAATATTTCCATCATTTAGTCAGACTCACCCATCCTCATATCAACATTTGGACTTTTAGATCCTTTATCCTCATGAGACAATAGGATTGTCATCATCATCCATCAAACAACCCAGACATTATCCAACTTTTACCTTTAGTTTGGATTTCATCCTAGAATCTAGATCACATCTAGTTTATCTTTGATTTATGAAGTTGCCTCTCTTAGATCCATAGATAAATTAGCATCTTTCAAACAACTAGTGACATAGCTAGCTTAGGAGAGTGGCTTCTCTTGAGTTGGCCAAACTCACTATCCCTATCTATCTTTCCTTGAGTTCATTGGTCTATCTCTTGGAAGATAATCCCAATTACATCAGCAATTGATCTAGATTTTATCAACTATCCAAAACAATCAATCAACACAATCATCCTAAAAGTCTCAACTTTGTCACAAGAGTCCAAACATCACTCCATCCATTATCAATCCTCATCATATCAAATCCGAAATATCAAATGCCTTTGACTAGAAATTCAAAGGAAGCTAGGTGTGTGGAAATCACTTCCTACACTAATCTAATGAGGGGAGGAGAGTGCAAATTCAAATTTATCCTAACTATTACAGCAACATTAAACCATTAACATGAGATATTGCAGCAAACACATAAGGAAGAAAGAATGACAGAAGAAGAGAGACACAAGATATACACGGGGAAAACCCTTATGGGTGAAAAACCCCACACTCCAAAACACTGCTCATTTGTATTACGTAAACAAAGAGATTACAATACAAGTCAGAGCCAATGGTCTTGCAGGAGTCTTCAACACTCATATTTGGAGATGATCTGGCAACATAACAATACCTGTAAAACTTGTAGTACATCACCTCTTTAAAGCACCTATTTATATAGTGTTTACAAGGTAGTTTTGGCTCTATCTTGGAATGGGCATCCAACATGACCTCATGGCCCAAAACCCACACCTATGGATACTTATCCAACCTTGTAGAATGTTCTTGACACTTGTCAGGTCACCCCATCCCAAAGAGGTCGCCTATTCCTAAAATGGGTAATGACAGATGCTTCTACGACTCTTACGACCGTCATAGAATCTGTCATAGCATAATGACTTACAACTATAAGAGAATCTATCATATACATGCTATAAATAGCATATTCTCTTACAACATGTCATAACCCACCTTGGGGCACCCACAGATGCCTTCCCCAAAGATGCTCTTCGACACTTGTCTGTACCTGTCATAGAATCTCCTATTTCTGACTCTTACATGTCATAAAACTGTCATAAGAATCTGTCATGACCGTTTCGGTCAATATTTCCTTACACAACATCCAAGATACCAACACATGGCAAAATATTCCTACCACTAAGTGGGATGCCTATCTCCTCATGTGAGGACAAAATTACAAGTTGTCATCTTCCATGTAGGATGACACATCATTGCGCCACATCCCACAAGATGACAATATGAATTTACAATTTAATTTACATCATAGGCAATGAATAAATAAATACAATGAAAATAATACAAGGAATTACCAAGGTTGAGACACCTTAATTCCCAACATTCTCCCACTTGTCGAACACCTTGTAAGAGCCAATAGAATTAATAAGATTTAACTGCTATAGGCCGAGAGCCGAACACCATCTGAACTTCTCTGTGCCAACTGGCTTCGTCAATGCATCTACAACATTCTTCAAAGTATCTACCTTCTCTAAATTTACCTTCCCATCCTCTACCATGTCTCGCACGAAGTGAAACTGTACATCAATATGCTTTGTTTTGGCATGGAAAGTTAGATTCTTCGCAAGACAAATTACACTTTGACTGTCATAATGATCGTAATTTGACTTGCATCAACACCAATAGCTGAACACAATCTCTTAAGCCAAATGGCTTCCTTACAAGCATGAGTTGCATCCATATACTCAGCTTATGTAGTGGACAAAGCAACCACAGGTTGTCGCTTGCTCATCCAACTAATTGTAGCACCAAACATTGTGAACACATATACACTGGTGGATCTCCTGCTATTAATGTCACCTACCCAATCAGAATCCACAAATCCATGAATACAAACTGAATGCGGATGTCCTGTAGCATTACCATGATAGCATATGGAATACTCAGAAGTACCCCTCAAATATCAGAACACTCTCTTAACGCATCCTGTGAGGCTGATTATTTTACCTCCCTTATTTTGATTGTTACGCATTTTAGTTGATGACATTATCAGACTTTTAGTGACTATGGTTTCATTATGCAGACTTGATTTGTATCTCCTGATTATGATAAGACATTGATTAGACATATGTGATTCGATTTGATCAGATTTGGTGCTATTTTGTGATTCAACATATGAGATATATATGTGATGATGTTTTGTGATGAGATTTTAGTTATTTATGTGATGTGGACTATGTGACATGAGATTGAAAAATGCAGTTTAATTTGGAATTATGTATTGATGATTATTGTTGTATTCGATTTGCATGAGTTTAATTCCAGTTGCTTCGGCTATGATTTTTCATGATATGATTGACACTTGATCGAGATGTGCAGGTTTTACATTCCCTAGCCATGGGAAATTTGAGGTAGAATTCACACTATGTTATCCCCTGTAAAACTAATCCATTCCCAAGAGGGATAAGGATCACGTTTGAATTTGAATGTTGATTTAAGTGCTTGATTTAATTTTATTATTTTGGCCTTAGTACCCTTTTTGTTTAAATTGATTAATAATAAGTGTTGTATAAATTTTACTTAATTTACACCACTTGGTATTTATTTTAATTTTGTTGAGGCCATTTAAAAGTGGATTTTTAACCCCCTTTATGAACCCTAGTGTCCCAAAAGTTACCCTAGGTGGTTACCCATGAGTCTAGGGTCAACTTGGACTATCTAACCCTAGATTTGACTCACTTTTGGTCACTCTAAACTATGGTTTAGTAAAAGTGACGAAATTTGAAATAAGGGAAGGTGGGAGATGAGTCATGCCTTGGGAATGACTCATCTCCCTTCCCAAGGTTTGGGAACCCTTTCCCAAGGAAGACTTGGGAGGTCTCTAAGACTCCCAAGTGTGTGGGAGCTTCCTCCAAGACTCTCACACATGTGTGAGAGCATCTTGGAGGAAGATGGCTCCTTGAGAGAATAAGAGGATGCCATATGGCATCCCTTATCCTCTTGAAGGTGTGAGTGGGATTGCCACCTCACCACTTGTCCTCTCACACATGTGTGAGAGCACAAGTGGATAAGGTGAGGATTGAGAGGGAATGGGAGGATGACACTTGTCATCCTCACACTTCCTTTCCCTTGCAAGTGGAATGGGAGGAGGAAGGAGAAGGTGACAAGTGTCACCTTCTCTTTCCTCAAGGCCAAATTGATGGCCTATATTAGCTCCTCTTGTTGAGGAGTGTGGGGTTCTTGCAATTTTAATTTTTCTTGCTATTTTGGAGGAGTTTGGGAGAGTTAGAGGATTTTTTTGAAAGATTGGAAGGCTTGGAAAGGCTTGGAGCTCTTCACCAAACGTGCTTCCATTATAAGGCTTGAAGGTAAGCCTCTTAAACTTGTTTTCTCACCCTTGCTATTTAATG
Organism: Cunninghamia lanceolata; assembly: GCA_027924645.1. Classification (NCBI taxonomy): domain Eukaryota; kingdom Viridiplantae; phylum Streptophyta; class Pinopsida; order Cupressales; family Cupressaceae; genus Cunninghamia; species Cunninghamia lanceolata. Next base: position 9,637,788 of record BSBN01000389.1, read on the forward strand.
TATTGTGTTATAGTTTTTTGGTTGTTTTGCTATTTGTATTGTTTTTGTTGGGATGGGAGTATGGTGAGAGCACCTCCAATGTAGGTAATGCTCAACTTGTTTGGGTAGGGGAAAGGAACCTCCTTGAGGTCTCTCCCACCTTATGTATTTATGCCTTGAGGACTTTTATTTGTGGAGAAGTTTATTGAATGGCAAGAGTGCCATGGAGATTATTGTGATTTTTGTGGAGAATGGTGTTTTAGAGATTTTGGCTTGAGGCCATGAGCTTGACATTTTATCATTTGGGAGCCCTTTGAAGTTGAGGGGTCCATTCCCTACCCTCAACAACTCATTTTCATGAGTTGAGTTTTTGTGTTAAACCTATGGGTTGTTTTTGTGTTATTGTGATTAATTTTTGTTGTGGAGTGTTCAACCTGTGTGAATCCCTACCTCCATAGCTCGGGGGTGACCCTCTTGAGGGTCTACAGTAGGGAGGAGAGCTTTTCAAAGTGGCTGGTTTGTCCTTCTTGTTGTTGTGTTATTTCAGGTTTTGAGTGGAGAAATAGAGTTGAGAGGAGTGCATCTTGGGGATCATATAGTTTCTTTGTGTTGGTTGTTGGAGCCAAGGCCAATATGGCCTCATTGTATTTATTTTGACCAGTTTTTAGGTTCATGAAGTTGGCTATCGAAAAATTATGTAATGTAAACAATGTTTTCAATTTATTTAAATACTGTTTATCTTCCTATTTTGTGAGTTAAGATTGAGAAATGTATGAGAATGTGTTATTTATATTTCTGTCATTAAGTTCCAAAAAGAATATATGCAAGAGTTGTAATGTTGCTACCTAGATTCCTTTTTCTTATAGATGAGAGAAAGAGAAAACGTGAGCTTTGTTTTCTATCTGTGTTTGAAAATTTCCATTGCAATAGTTATTGTTGGAAGAAAGCAAAATGTAGATTAAAATGTATTTTCTACCTTATTTCTTTCAAAAAAAAAAGAAAGGGGTATTTCTAGTTATTTGAACTGTTTCAAAGAGATACATATTTCTATTGCTGTATGTGTTTAAAAAAAAAAAGAGAGGGGGGGATCATTGCTCAGATATCTATTTGATTGACTTAAAAAAAAAAATTAATGTTATTATTCTGTTAAACCATTATTCATGCAAATTGAGTAAAGTGCATACATATAAATGTAATCATTATTTTGCTGTTGTAACTTCAGTTAAATGTTTTTTTTATACTGAATATAAAAAAGAAAAAAAAAAGAGAGCAGCATGTATTTAAGTCTGGTTTTGCAGGGTGTGTATATACATATACTTATATATATATAAATATACATATACTTATATATATATATAAATATATATATATATACTCTTATATATATATATATTGTTTATAAGATAGACTGCATATATATATAAAAAAGAAGAGTGGGGTTACTATACTGTGAAATTTAAACTAGACAGGATTAACATTTTTATTTAATATATATATATATATATAAAGTTAATTTATTACAAAAAAAAAATATAAATAAGTTCGAACTCACAGTGGGCGGACTGTGTTTAGATCACAGTTTTAGGTTAAGAAAAAAATAAAATAAAAAATAAAAAGAATGGACTGTGGGCAGCGCCCACAGTCCTTCGCTTCTTAACAGTAAAGGGGTGTGGGTGGAGGCTCCGCCTCCCCCACACCCCCCAAACCTTTACTCCCTCCTATGCAGTAGCTCCTGCAGCCCGCGGATAGTGACCACTGCCGCCCCTCGTGACCTTCCTTGCCACGCCGCCTCTCCGCAACACCTCTGCTAAGCCATGTTCAGACCACCGCCCTTCGCAGCGCTCGTCATAGCCACTGTTCCTCTGTCCAACCCTCTCTCCACCACCACCATGTACCTCTGCGCCGCCCCTCTCAGAACCGCTGCCGTCGACCTCCCTATCACTCCCTAGCCTGCAATAAAATATAAGCTTCATCATTTTTATTGTGCTGATCTCTTTTAAAAAAAAATGAAAACACGGTGTTATTTTGAATGCTTGCAGATAATGAAACCCTAACTTGCAAGATGGATAACAAAAAAAAAAAAAAAGAAGAAATGAAAATAGAGAAAGAACAAAATAAGAGATTAGGGCTTTGAGAAAGAATAGAAAAGAGGAAATTAAGTCAACTTGCTATTAGAAAACAATTTTAAATTTATTAGGGCTTTTCTCATTTTGTTTGTGAGGTTTTTATTTTATTCTTTATTTTAAACCTCCATTTTTCCTTTTATTGTTTTAATTTATCTTTTGAGACCTCTTTAAGTGAATTCTAATCTTGAATGGGTTACCTTTTGTTATTTGAATTTTGGTCTCGTGCGTTGAATTTAAATTTTGGGGGAAATTATTTTATGTTGCTAAGGAGAATTTTTCCCTTGAATCTATTTTACCTTAGCAGGATTTTTCTTTCGATCTTGTTGATTTTTTGATTTTATTATTATTATTTTATGGGGAGAGTTAATTAAACTCTCCTCCCTCTTTTACCTTTTTGAGTTAGTTATTAAATATAATTGTCGAAATTGTATTTAATAACGGACTCGATTTTCTCCTTGGAGATTATTTGGCATCTCATCATTTATTATTATTATTTTATTTTATTTTCAAAATTTTATTCCTTTATGCCAGTTCGATTCATTCGACCTTGGCAGAATATTTACTTTGATATTTTATCTTATTTTTAAATCGTCTTGAAATTTGTTCTTAAGTTTTAAGTTAATTTTATTCTTTATAATTTTATTTAATTCCTTATGGGAGATTTATTTTAAATTTTATTTTGCGTTTATCAAAAACGCGTTATGCTGCCAGAATTTCATTGGATTCCTAGGGTTTATTTTATGCGGTGTTTATTTATTTTTATCCATCATTCCACTTTAACCACGTGCCATCTTGCCATATTGTTTTAATCACTTTTCGATCTGAGTTAAATTAGGGTTCGACCTTGGCGGATTTCTCTTCACACCTAGGAAACTAAGGTTTAGATTTAAACAGTCTAACCCTAAAAGTGACTCACTTTGTGTCACATACCCCCTAGACGGATTTCATCATCGCAGTTATGTTGATATGTCTATGCCTATGAGTATTGCCACTGAGCATGCAGATGCGTATGAGGGGGTTCCTAGGGATAGGTAGAAAAGTTTCTTGCAGTTCATGTCATGACCACATGGCAAATGTGGACATGACATGTGTGTTGTGTGTCATGAGCGCATGGGAAATGCAGGCATGACACATCCCAATGTACCCGTCCAGGATTAGCCATAAATAGACTAAGGACTCCCACTGCTTGGGAAATGTCTAATCTTGTACAGCCCATGGCATACATCAAACTGCCAACAACACTAGTATAAGGTACTCTACTCATGTCCTCCACCTCACTAGGAGAGTTTGGACAATCACTAACAGATAACTTTGTTCCCAATGAAACAGGAACACTCATTGGTCTACAATCTGCCATGCTGAACCTGTCCAACACGGTCTTCACATACTTACTCTAGCTTAACCAAAGTTTTATGTTTTCTCTGTCTCTTCTGATCTCCATTCTCAGAATGTACCTAGCTACCCCAAGATTTTTCATCTCAAACTATGCTGAGAACTGAGACTTCAAATCAGAAATTATATTCTTACCATTCCCAATCAACAACATATCGTCAACATACAATGCAATAATGAGAATGCAATCTTTATCAAACTTGTAATACACACAATGATTCAATTTCGATCTCAGATAACCAATTAACAACACAAAGGCATCAAACTTCAAGTACCACATCCTAGGAGACTACTTCAAACCATACAAAGACTTCTTAAGCTTGCAAACCAAATTTTCCTTACCTTTCTCTATGTAATGCTTTGGCTGTGACATGTAGATTTCTTCCTCCAAATCACCATGAAGGAAAGTTGTCTTCACATCCATCTGTTCTACCTCTAAATCATAAGCAGTTGCAAGAGATAACAAAAATCTAATGGATGTCAGCTTTACAACAGGAGAGAAAATTTCACCATAATCAATTCCCTCCAATTGTGAGTACCCCTTTGCAACCAATCTAGCCTTGTACTTTTCAACACTATCATCTGCACCAAATTTCTTCTTGAACACCCATTTGCATCCAACAGGTTTCCATCCATCAGGCAAAGGCACCAAGTCCCATGTTTTGTTCTTTTCCAAAAAAGCCATCTCATGCTCCATGGCCTCCTTCGAGGAACCTGCATCTTTCATGCCCATAGCCTCTTTCACAGTTCTAGGCTCAGCAATGTTAGAAAGTAAAGCAAAAGCACAACTAGAATCAAGTAATGAATAACCAAACATATCAGGTTGCTTTCTAGTTCATGTAGACCTCCTCAATGGCTAAGGTTGAGGTTCTTCTTCTTCTTCTTTGCTTCCAGAGCTGCTAGAGCTCTCCTCATCATCAGGCCTCACATGGTCTATCGGTTCAGTCTTCTCAAGGGTAGAAGGAAACTAAACCGCATCTTATTTCTTTTCTGACTATTCTCGCTGTAGAACAATAGAAGAAGGTGTTATCTCTTTGAAGGTAACACTTCTTCTATACAACACTTTTTCAGTCACGGGATCCCAAAGCTTTTATCCTTTCACACCGACACCATAGCCAATGAAAATACATTTAACAACCTTGTTCTCCAACTTAGATCATTTCTCGCTAGGTACATGTGCAGATGCCTCACAACCAAAAACATGAAGATTGTAATGTCCCAACAAAAATATTTGCATCCAACAATCAAATCTAAAAATAAAATTTTAAATAACTTTCAAAAACCCCAATTTTCCCCTACACCAATTGATCCTGAAATTGACAATTTTAACACAAATGCAAAGGGGAAACTTCTTAAACATAAAATACTAATAATTATATTCAAATATCAGTAATTTCATGGCCTCATTCTATTACATATCAGAAATTTTCCATATTTAATGACAAACACAAATCTGCATACAAAACTAACAATTTCACTACACCCGATTTCACCCGGAAGCACATAAATGATGATGAATGAGCCCAAGATTATATTAATGATTCTTTGATGAAAGTATAGTGAAATGGGACTGATTTACAGTCATAATAAAAAAATCAACAAGATGAAATAAATCTGGAAACACCACATTGAAAACTGCTCAAACTACACACTCCAAACCTGCAAACACACTGCCAATTAACACTCTCTTGCCCAAACTGCAAATATACCTCTACAACATTGGAAAATTGTATGGTAGGGAAAATAAACAGCCAAAAACTCATCTAAAACAGCAGCAATTCACTTCTATAACAACAATCAAATCTGGATACAACACTTGCTAAAATACCCAGAATAACTTCTAGGAAACACACTGATTACACACAATCTTCACCCAACTGAAAGATGGATACAATGATTTATGGTGCTGATCTGAAACAACATATGAACATAAATAATCTTCTCCACAACATCAAATCAATCTACAACACACAACACCAAAACCACATCAACTTCTCTCCAAAACTTAACTTGCAACCTGCAACACACACAACATTTAAAACTACTGAACTAACTGCAAATCCTTAAAATCCAATGCAATTTCTGAGTAAAATTGCTCTTTGAACCAAAGGGGTTTTGTCCTCTAATTCCAATCTCCAATAGGTTTTCATCCATAGAAGATTTTGTATGAACACAAGTGTCCAGACAATTTTTGGCAAAGTTTCTATATGATAAATTGACATGCTTGAAATGTGTTTTTGCCTGCAAATATATAGAGTAGCAAACCCAAATGACCCCCTCTTGAAAAAATGAGTAAAATAATATTATTAGATCATTTTCCCTCCAAAATAGGCCCACCATAATAACCACTACAAGATTCCCCACCAAAATTAAATAATAACTCCCTGCATGCAAGCTGCCATAAAAACTGCCAAGGAATTTGCTAATAATAGACTGCCACCTAAACCTGGAGGTTACAAATCTTTTCACATGAAATAGTATGCCCCTACTTGGGTAAATAATCTAAAATAATAATATTAAATTAATTATTTGACCCTTTTTGTCATAAATAAGAATTAATAAATGATTCAGGCCCAAATAACTAATTTTAGATGTAATCATTTTCCAATTTCCATACCTTAGCCCAAGGAAAAATATTTTGAATTGGAAAATATTTCCTCCACCATGAATTAAATAAAAGGGGACATGACAAGTCCGCTCTTCCCAAGATTGCTTGTCCTAAATCAATACATACTCAAATTTCTCAAAAACCATTGTTCCATGAGATAAGCCATGCTATACTACTCATAAAGCCTCGATCCTATACCTGTCAAGTGTGACAAATTTTTCCAAAGAGCATTACAAGATTTATCCTCTCTAACATACACAACATCCTTATAGAACTCATGTATTATGATCACCTCTTTGAAAAACAACTTGTCCTCCTGAGGATAAATTACAAAGAAATGTACATAACTCATAACATCATAAATGCTCACCTTTAGGTAATCTGCAATGAAATACATGATTAAACCTTTCCATATTTGACTCAGATCAAATAATGAAGGAAACCAAGACCCTTCATGCTACTTCTTGATGTGATGATGAATTATGCCTTCTCTCCACATCTCAAACTGATCAACATCCTCATGTAGGGCTTCTATAAACTCACCCAATGCTACTTTACCCAACTTCCTCTGTAGCACTTTGGTAAATATAGGAGATAGAACTCTCATGGTTATTTAGGGATGAGAAACCTCCAACCTTTCAGCTATATATGTCAAACCAATGAAAGTTAGTGCACCATAAACACATAATGCCTCAAGTGGAATCATACCAATGAACATATGATGTGTAGCATTGTAGCAATAATCTCCAAGGTGCCACCATCTAAACCATGCAAGAAACATGTTATATTGTCCATAAGATTTGAATCCCATAATTGTCAAATAGAATAACCAATGCCAACAATTGTGGTTATAGTCCTGAGCTCCAATGGGTTTCATAATGTCACTATGAATTACTCTCAAAATCATGGCACAAATCAACTTGCATGTAAGCTGAAAACAAAACATTACAGTCACAAACCTCACCAAATCTCCTCCCAATTAGTGTTATTATGGATGGAATAATTGTCACCAATAGTGGAGACCTTCTACTAACATCACCAAGCAAGGAAGATTCCTCCAAATGCACCAATATAGCACTGTCCATAATTGAAATCATCAAAATCAGCCATATAAAAATGATGCAATAACTGAACAAATGATAAACCTGAGCAAGAATCATCCATTTAGTCAAAGTAACATTTATGGGAAACCATGTATGAACTAGAAACTTGCCATTAATGGTCACAAACTGCAAGATACTTTTTTCCAAGATTGGAATTCCCACTATATGATAGGCTGTAATACTCATGAATGTGTAACAATCATCTCGTATGCAAGTGTGAATGATTGCAATCAGCCATTCAAAGTCAGGAGACATTAAAATCAGAAATATATGCAATATGGAAGCTACAATTAACCATGCAATGATAAAATATCCCTTCACAAACATTTGCACACTTCTGAAACCCTTCAAAATCAACAACCCTAAAAGTAGTAGATTGTAGTACTTGTGAATGCAAATAACAAGTCTCATACAACTTTGAATCATGTAAGAAGTGTTCTTAGATATGACCATTCTCAGATTTTCCTTAGTGACACCTCCAAACGTGACATCTATTTCTTTAGGTGTAAACTTGAACTCCTTAGATCGGTGAACCTGTAATAACTTACCAAAGAAATGCAACCATCCTTCATCCATAACCATGCTAATTTCTCCCAATACATCAACATAGAAATCATCACTTTCTACCACATCATTAAGCACTTTATGAATCATATCCATAATCAGATTTGATTCATTTCTCAACTTAAAATGCAAACTTACATAACTCTTTGTTTGAATTGAAATTATTCCACTTGAACCCTTGAGATGCATGAAAGTAAAAGAATTACCATTTCCCATGAGTGGCTTCAAGAACTATAGACACTGAACTTCAATAACCTTGTTAGTTCTCATAACATAACATTCAAAACATACCTTATTCTCACTCAAGGTTGTATTAAATTTTCTACTTCTCTAGGTGCATGGAATGGTGAATATATTTGCAAATCCATCAAGAATTTCAGCCTTCATTTGTTTCTCCATATTCCTTTTTTGTAGCTCTTTAGAATAAGCACCAGGATCCCACACCATTATGTATGAGTAACTTTGATTTCTTTCATCCTTCATACGATGCTTTTCATGATTACAAGAAAATTGTAATGATAGATTATAAAGCATGAAATCTTTTCTAGTATTATTACTTTCATGCCATAATCTACAATCATGAAGACAATCAAATTGCATACCACTAGTTGCTGATCCAACAATTTCAGTAAGCTGAAGTCCAACCTTAGTGTCTGGTGAAGAACTTTTCTCATGTACATACCTCTCAATATGGTCATCCTGAAACTCCTCCTCACTAACTATTTGATTCATGACATTATTTTCTCTTTTGTAGGAATTCTCCACATGTAAGTCTTCCCTTGTTGAGACCTTTGATACAACACCATCAACCTGATGACATAAAAGATTTTTCTCACCTTCAAGTTTACAAATATCTTGTAGATCTCCCTTATGTAGAATTGATTCAATCTTTTGAAGATTTATTGGAGATTTTTGAGCAAGAGCAACTTCCTCACTTTTGTATTCAACAAGTGATATTTCCTTCTTGACTTCATCAATATTCTCCTGACACATGCAAACATTAGAAGTCAAATAAACATCTTTTATGACAAATGAATTTTTACCTTCAAACCGTATGGTGGATTCCTCTAAGTTTTAATTTCTATCAATTTCTTGCAAATATGATTTCTCTTTATGCTGCACCATCACTATTTCTTCCTCATATTGAAGTCGTGACTCGGGTGTATCCATCACCCCTTCTAGATCCATTATCTCCTTTTCAGGTTCTCTTGGTCCCTCTTCTAGCTTTCTCTCTTCATTGATCCCACATCTATGACTTGGCTCCCAAGGTTCTTTGCATGTAAAACAAAGTCCTTTTCTTCTCAATTCATTTTTGGTGTCTTTATCCATCTTCTTTATAATAGTTAGACTTGTATTCTTTTGTGCGGGTGGGTGCATGATATGGCTTCTTCTGGAATCCTCCCTTGAACTTATTCCTCAACTCCCCATTACCTTGAATATGGTAATGCCATTGACCTCTTCTCCAAAGTTCACTCTTCCTGAGGAACTTCACATACTCTCCCCAAGACATATCAGCTTTGATTTCATCAGTTATGGAGTTGTATTCTGCACGCCATTTGAGAACTCTCTCATTATCATCTTTAGATAAAAATATGGATTTTGAATCTCTAGGGTAAACATTATTTGCTACACCATTGTTTGAAGAACCTTCTTCTTTTTGAGATGTTTTAGTTGGAAATAAATTTTGCATGCTATCCTACAACTTTTGAAGTGAATGGATCAATTTATCTTGGTTTCTTTGTATTTCCATCATTTTATTTGCATTTTTCTCATCTTTTAAAAATCTCAAGAATCCTCCCATGATAAATAATTAAATGTACCCTATAGGCTGGAAAGATCATGCTTTGATACCACTGTAATGTCCCAAACAAAATATTTGCATCCAACAATCAAATCTGAAAATAAAATTTTAAATAACTTTCAAAACCCCCAATTTTCCCCTACACCGATTCCTGAAATTGACAATTTTAACACAAATGCAAAAGGGAAACTTCTTAAACATAAAATACTGATAATTATATTCAAATATCAGTAATTTCACGGCCTCATGCTATTACATATCAGAAATTTTTCATATTTAATGACAACACAAATCTGCATACAAAACTAACAATTTCACTACACCTGATTTCACCCGGAAGCACATAAATGATAATGAATGAGCCCAAGATTATATTAAATTATTCTCTGATGAAAGTATAGTGAAATGGGACTGATTTAAAGTCACAATAACAACATCAACAAGATGAAATAAATTTGGAAGCACCACATTGAAAACTACTCAAATTACACACTCCAAAGCTACAAACACATTGCCAATTAACACTCTTTTGCCCAAACTGCAAATATAGCTCTACAACATTGGAAAAATGTATGGTAGGGAAAATAAATATCCAACAACTGATCTAAAACAGCAGAAATTCACTTATGTAACAACAACCAAATCTGGATACAACACTTGCTAAAATACCCACAATAACTTCTAGGAAACACATTGATTACACACAATCTTCGCCCAACTGAAAGATGGATACAATGATTTATGGTACTGATATGAAACAACATATGAACACAAATAATCTTCTCCACAACAGAAAATAAATCTACAACACACAACACCAAAACCACATCAACTTCTCTCCAAAACTTAACTTGCAACCTGCAACCTGCAACATACACAACATTTGAAACTACTGAACTAACTGCAAATCCTTAAACTCTAGTGCAATTTCTGAGTGAAATTTCTCTTTGAACCAAAGGGGTTTCATCCTTTAATTCTAATCTCCAATGGGTTTTTATCCACATGAACACAAGTGTTCAGACAATTTTCGGCAAAGTTTTTGTATGATAAATTGACATGCCTGAAATGTGTTTTTGCCTGCAAATATATAGAGGAGAAAACCCAAATGACCCCCTCTTGGAAAAATGAGTAAAATAATATTATTACATCATTTTCCCTCCAAAATAGGCCCACCATAATGACCGCTGCAAGATTCCCCACCAAAATTAAATAATAACTCCCTGTATGCAAGCTGTCATAAAAATTGCTAAAGAATTTGCTAATAATAGATTGCCACCTAAACCTGGAGGTTACAAACCTTCTCACATGAAATAGCACACCCCTCCTTGGGTAAATAATCCAAAATAATAATATTAAATTAATTATTTGACCCTTTTTGTCATAAATAAGAATTAATAAATGATTCAGGCCCAAATAACCAATTTTAGATATAATCATTTTCCAATTTCCATACCTTAGCCCAAGGAAAAATATTTTGAATTAGAAAATATCTCCTCCACCATGAATTAAATAAAAGGGGATATGACAAAGATGCCTTAATGAATGCTTCTTACCAGACCACACCTCCATAGGTGTTTTGCCAACAAGAGCTGATGTAGGAGATCTGTTTACCAGATACCAAGTAGTGGCAACAGCTTCAGCCCAAAACTTTTGTTCGAGGCTTGCTCCACTAAGCATACTCCTAGCCTTCTCCATCAATGTCTTGTTCATACTCTCTGCAACTCCATTTTTTTGTGGGGTATATGGAGTTGTCTTATGCCTTTCAATCCCTTGCTCCTTGCAGAACTTATCAAACTCTGCCGAACAAAACTCACCACCATTGTCAGTTCTCAAACACTTGATCTTTTTACAAGTCTAATTTTTAGCAAAGGCTTTAAACTTATTAAACTAACTAAAGACTTTAGTCTTGCTTCTGATAAAATAAACCCATGTCCTTCTACTATAATCATCTATGAAAGATAAAAAATATACAGATTTTGAAATCGAAGGAATTAATAGGACCAAACACATCAGAATGAATTAGATCCAATACACCAGAAGACTTATGAGAACTAGAGTAAAATTAAACATGGTTTTTCTTTCCATAAATACAATGTTCATAAAAGTCAAACTTGAGATTACAATCATTTAACCCCTCAATGAGGTTTTTATTTTTTAGGGTACACAGACCCTTCTCACTAATGTGGCCATATCTCAAATGCCATAACATAGTCTTTTTTAGTAGGAAGCTTAGCTTCCATGGCATGTGCACTACCATCGGAACTGATTACAATAGATTTCTTCACTGCATGTTCAAGTGGTAGGGATAAAAGTGACATCAACTCGTTTCCTTGAGTCAAAAGAACTATTGCACTGTGAAGTGCATGCCTCCAGCTGAAACTAAGTACCCCTCTGAGTACCCTTCACAAGCACAATAGATCCTCTTGTTAGCTTGCATCCATCCTTCAAAAAGACAACCTACACACCTGCATCATTCAACATACTTACAGAAAGAAGGTTCTGTGCAAGTCCTAGAATGTGCATAACTCCAGTGATCCCCTTCACTCATCCATCAGGGAATCAGATTGAGACTCTTCCACGACCAACAATCTTCAGATGAGAGTTGTCACCAAGGTACACCCTTCCACCATCAAACTCTTCATACTTAGTAAACCAATCTCGATGTGAGGTCATGTGGAATGATGCACCAAAATCAATCAGCCACACATCATCAGATGCATGGTTGGCCAGGGCTATGATGAAGGCATCACCATCATCTTGTGACTTGTCAGAATCTGAATCAGGAGCTTTCTTCTTTTTCTTCTCCTCTTTGCATTCCTTTTAGAAATGCCCAGACTTGCCACAGTTCCAATAGAGAGTGTTAGACTTTCCAGGAGATTTGGATCTCCCACAGGATTTGGATCTACCCTTCTCAACTTTCTTGTCTTTCTTCTTCTCTTTCTCCTTGGGTCTTCCACAAATTGCAAGAGCCTCTTTGGCTGATTCAAATGTCTTCCACCACATTTCTTTAGATAATAGTGAGGACACCACATCTTCCATCTTTAAGGTGGTAGTGGTGCTTCTGATTGCCATGACAAGGTGATCCCACAAATCTAGCAAAGAACAAAGTAGGGTCATGCAACGATCCTCCTCCATTTTCACACCCACAAATGTCAATTGTGCAACGATCATGTTGAAAGCATTCATGTGGTCCGTAATAGATCTTTCATCTTCCATCTTTAGAGAAAACAACTTCTTTTTCAGGAAAAGTTTGTTTACCAAGGACTTGGCCTAATAAACATCACCCAACTTCTAAAGATATTTCGTTGTCTTCTCCTCATGGATGTTCAATAGAATAGAGTCAGCTAAATAGAGACTTATGAGACCCTTAGCCTTCCGATCTTTGAGGTCCCAATCAACTTGTGACATTGCTGTAGGTTTCACACTAGATACAGTTTCCCATAGGTCACAATCAACAAGTAGGTCCTCCATCTTGAGTTTCCACAACTCAAAATTAGTGCCATTGAATTTCTCCACCTCAATCCTTCCAGATGTGGTTGCCATTTCCTTGCTGCAACAAGATACATAATACTCTACACAAGACTCCCACTCAACCTAAGATTAGTTCAAAAAATCCCTACCCAACAACTAGAACCAAAAACTGGCTAGGCTCTAATACCAACTGAAAGGAAGCTAGGTGTGTAGAAATCACTTCCTACACTAATCTAATGAGGGTAGGAGAGTGCGAATTTAAATTTATCCTAACTATTATAGAAACATTAAACCATTAACATGAGATATTGCAACAAATACATAAGGAAGAAATAATGACAGAAGAAGAAAGACACAAGATATACGTGGGGAAAACCCTTACGGGTGAAAAACCCCACACTCTAAAACATTGCTCAACTGTATTATGTAAACAAAGAGATCACAATAAAAATAAGAGCCAATGCTCTTGCAGGAGTCTTTGACACTCATATCCGGAGATGATTTGGAAGCATAACAGTACCTGTAAAACCTGTAGTACATCACCTCCTCAAAGCACCTATTTATATAGAGTTTACAAGGCAGTTTTGGCTCTATCTTGGAATGGGCGTCCAACATGGCCTCATGGCCCAAAACCCATGCCTATAGACACTTGTCCAACCTTGTAGAATGTTCCAGACACTTGTCAGGTCACCCCATCCCAAAGAGGTCACCTATTCCCAAAATGGGTAATGACAGATGCTTCTACGACTCTTACAATCATCATAGAATCTGTCATAGCATAATGACTTACAACTGTAAGAGAATCTATCATACACATGCTATAAATAGCATATTATCTTACAACATGACATAACCCACCTTGGGGTGACCAAAGATGCCTTCCGCAAAGATGCTCTTTGACACTTATCTATACCTGTCATAAGAATCTCCTATTTCTGACTCTTACATGTCATAAAATTGTCATAGGAATCTGTCATGACCGTTTCAGTCAATATTCCTTTACACAACATCCAAGATACTGACACATGGAAAAATATTCCTACCACTAAGTGGGACTCCTATCTCCTCATGTGAGGACAAAATTACAAGTTGTCATCTTCCATGTAGGATGACACATCACCGTGCCACATCCCACAAGCTGACAATATGAATTTACAATTTAATTTACATCATAGGCAATGAATAAAAAAATGCAATGAAAATAATACAAGGAATTACCAAGGTTGAGACACCTTAATTCCCAATAGAAATCAACATCGCTTAGCCATGGAAGCTAGCCAAAACAATCCTCAAGATAACCTTACTTCACTCATAGATACAACGTAATTTACCACAAGCATGAATCCTCATGAGTTTCTTCCAAAGGGATACACAATAGGTCCTTCCTCATCTAATTAGTTTGGACAACATGACTTTGGATAGAAATACCTAAGATCTCATATGTCAGTCCACCACAAAACTCACAAGCTCAACACTCCTACATTCCACCACAAAACTTGCAACCTCAAAAATCTTACACCATACCTAACAATCCATACAACTCCAACTCATACATATCTAACATCAATCTGCCTCATGTAGCACAACAATCACCATCATCTTCTATTCAACAAGGTCTTGCTCAACAACAACAACCCACATCTCAAATTTATCTTAAATTTTCCAATCTTCAAAAGAAAATTTCAGATCTTACATTAGGACACACCAAGAAAACTTTCTCTTTGGAGGAAGTTTGTCCTTATCCCTTTGATAGGTCCCTACCTATGATCCCTTTTCCTCCAAACTTTGAAATGCCAAAATTTTCCAAATACAAAGAAAAACGTGATCCCAAAGAACATCTTAGGGATTTTTGTATTGCTTTCTTAGAGGTTGTCCATAATGACACTTATCTCTTATGCCTCTTCCCTTGTAGTCTTGGAGGGCAAGCAATACAATGGTTTTCTCATCTACCCATAGGTATTAAGACATTTAATGAAGTGGCTAAAAAGTTTGTTACACACTTTTCCTTCAATATTGAACATGAGATCTCCATGATGGACCTATTTAATACAAAACATCACAATGGGGAAACCTTCATCTCATTCCTACAAAGATGGTGAAACATGGCTAGCAAATTTCTTTGGCCTATCCCTTAGAAGCAACTAGTTAGCATATTTGTCCAAAATCTCAATCCTAAACTTGGATTTCATTTACAAATACAATGTGCTAACTCTTTTGATGAAATTATTTCCAAAGGGACAAACATTGAAAAAGCCCTCATTGCAGAAGGACTAGTCAATATATTCAAAGAAACAAAAGATAACTCCCAAGCATCTAATGAAAAACCCCTCTTTTGGTCCAAAAATAAGAATGTTGTCAATGATGGTGTTGTGGACACTAAACATATTCAAACTCTCCAAACACTAGTTAATCTTCAAACACCTGAGAAAACTATCCCATCTACTCCTAGGGAGCAATCCAAACAAGACTTTACACCTAGACACAAATTCATTCCATTGGGAGAACCTATTGAATCCATTCTAAAGAAACTTGTCCAAAATGGTCTCATCACGTTACCTGAAGCTCGTCAATATGATGAACCTACATTCAAACCCTCTTGGTATAAAGACAACAAATATTGTGAGTGCCATAGAGTCAAAAGACACAAGACCCCTAGATGTATGAAATTGAAAAATTTTATCTAGAACCTCATCGAGAGAGGAGAAGTCACTGTTGATGATCCTCCAAAACAAACCACAAACAAAGATCTAGACATGCACAAGGATCCATTCCACCACATGGTAAAGGAAATAATGTAGACAAAGGTAAAAATGTCATCTCAAAGAAAGTCATGTGTCTACTCTTTCTATCAAGGCAAAACCCCCATTACAACTTATCGTGGTTGTGTCACCCTTCGTGGGCCAACACCTGATATCTATACACACTCTGAGTATAATATTCTAAACCATCTACAAAACATCCCAACTCAAATATCCATTCTAGATCTCCTTTGGTCATCACCTGTCCACAAAGTAGTACTCAAAAAAGCTCTCCAAGAGTTGTCTGTTCCAAACGACATTGATGTCATAGAACTTCAAGCCATGATAGGTCATATTGATTCACCATATCAAGCGGTTTTCACTGAAAAGGACCTTCCATCACAAAACCCTTGCCATAATGATGCCCTCCATATTGAAGTCTTTATCCATCAACGCAAGGTCACACGTATTCTTATAGATGGTGGCACTGAACATTTGTTCTATCAAGATGCTAAGACAATTGGGATACTCTGACGATGTTATTGATCCTAAGCAATGTATGACCATCAAGGCCTATGATGATGCAGAATGACAGTCAGAAGGTGTTATCCATCTACCTATTCAAGTTGGTCCTATTATATTACAAACTCATTGTCAAGTACTAGACCTTGATCTTCCTTGAAAGATCATCCTAGGTCACCCATGGATCCATACCATGCAGGTCGTACCTTCCACATACCATCAATGTCTCAAGTTTCCTTTCAATGTTACAGAAATCACTATTCTTGGAGACCCAAATCCTTTTAAATTTTTTCGCGCCATGCAAGGGTGATATCAGAACACCAATCAAATCCCAAATAACGTTGCAGCCCAACCATCTCCTTCATACATTGATCCAGATACCTTAATAAAAGCCTCAACTATTACATCCATTCATGAGATCAAGGTCTAGTACAAAGATACATGTCTTGGTGAGTATGACCTTAAAAAATCTTGTCGTGTGGGAAAGATGCTTTTATCACCTAAATCATATGGAAAACCACCTGAAGCAAAGGTAAGTAAGAATGTAACCTTACAAGCTAACCCAACCATTTTCATTCATTGGGGAATGTTAGAAGATGAGTCTATTGAAGATATCTCCTCTTGGATATTCCAAGAAGAAAAAGATCCAATCACACTACCTATTGAACAATATAGTAGAGGTCTTAAAATTGTAAAGAACATGGGTTACAAAGGCCATCGTGGTCTTGGCATGGAAGGACAAGGAAACTTAGAACCCATCATTGTGACTAAGAAAAACAACAAGCACGATTTAGGATATGAAAAAGAGGTACCATATTCCTAGAACATTGAGTTTATTCTCGACGAAGTAGCGAAGGGTTTTCCCGCGGTTACAATTTCTAATGAGGATACTATTGATGACTCCTACTTACACCTCACCGACCTATTTCAAGATACCTCCATGTTCATGATATCCTCCATCTGCCTTATAGCCAACACAAGAACCCAGAACCTTTCACAAGTATACCCTAAACTTACTGATTGGGACCAACAAAAGGCCCCCATTCTTGATATCTTTCAGAATGATGAGGCTATTGTAGAACTCATGGGACTTTGACACAATATTCCACTTGGTGACCATAAAGCTGGATTTGTCATGGACTTAGATCAAGGAGCATACTTTGGTGAGAATGCCAAATCCTCCAGTCGCAAAAATGAAAATAGAAAAAATAGATCCCTAGGTGATAACCACACTGTGGAACCTTCTGATCATAAAAAAAAGTAAAAATAAAGGATGTATCCAAGGGTGAAAACCTCTCTGAGGTGCCTGAGGATGGATGATTTGACCTTCCCTTACCTTCAAAGTATCAAGAGAAGTCTTAACTTTTGATTGAAAAATCACAAGAGATGAATCTAGGAACAACTCAAAACCGGGCAAGATTACATTTCTAGCAGCTTCTTCTTCAAAACAAGACAGGAAGAATTTCACAAATTTCTTCATGAAAAGGATAGTAAACTTCACTTGTTCATATGCAGACGTGCCTGGGTTGGATCCTTCATTAGTGGTTCATCATTTAGTAGTATTTCCAAATGCCAAGCTAGTTAAACAAAAGCTCCGTAAAATGCATCCTCAGATAGCACTACTGGTTAAGTGGAACTTTAAAGTTGCTAGATGTGAAGTTCATACACCCTATTGATTACCCAGAGTGGGTTTTAAACTTGGTACCTATTTCCAAAGTCACTAGGGGCATCCACATCTGTACAGACTTCAAAGATCTTAATAAAGCATGTCCTAAAGATGATTTTCCTTTGTCGAATATAGACATCATTGTAGATTTGGAAACATGTCATGAAATTCTTTCCTTAATGGATGATTTTTTTGGGTATAATCAGATTATCATAGCACCTGAAGATCAACATAAGACAAATTTCACATGTCCTTGGCATACTTATTGTTGGTAAGTCATGTCGTTTAGTCTAAAGAATGTAGGAGCAACATACCAGTGAGCAATGATAGTTATATTTCATGACCTTTTTCATATAATTATGGAGGACTATGTTGATGATTTGTTAGATAAATCATCTACCAGAGTAAGTCACTTACAGGTTCTTGATCAAATCTTTGACAAATTAGAGCAATATCAAGTCAGACTCAACCCCAAAAAATGTGTCTTTGGTGTTACTTTAGGGAAATTGTTGGGATACATTATATCTCGTTGAGGAATTGAAGTAGACTCCACTAAAGTCAAAGCTATAGTTGAGATGGCTCCTACATCTAATCTAAAACAACTCAAAAGCCTTCAATGGAAATTACAATCCATTAGATGATTCATATCACAACTAGCCAATAAATATCAACCTTTTTTACACTTGCTCCATAAGGATGTATCATTCAGATGGGATAGTAAGTGTTAGTAGGTATTTGATCAACTAAAAGAATATCTAGTTACACCTCCAGTTTTGGTGCCACTAGTTTCAGGGTGACCTTTGTTGTTATACATCTCTACCACATCAGCTGAACTTGGTACTCTCCTAGCACAACATGAAGATTGTAGTAAAGAACAAGGTATTTATTACATCAGTCACACCTTGGTAGGATATGAGATTAATTATACTCCTATTGAACGGGCATGTCTAGAAGTAGTGTTTTCTTCCCAAAAGTTGTGACACTGTATGTTAAACCAACAAACCAAGCTTATATCAAAGATAGATCCCTTGAAATATCTTCTATCCAAGGTAGCTCTCATAGGTAGATTAGCAAAATGGGTCATGATTCTGAGCGAGTTTGATATAGAATATGTTGACCGAAAGGCTATCAAAGGACAAGTTCTTGTTGATCAACTAGCAGAGGCTCCTATGACAGATACAAATCCTATGCTTTCTAATTTTCTAGATGAAGGGATATTCAATCTCTCTACCTTAGTTGAATGGAAGCTACTTTGATGGTTCCTATACACAACATGGTTTAGGAGTTGGAATCCTCTTCATCACAGCACAAGGTGACTGCATTCCTAAGTCATATCGGCTAGCTTTTTCTTACACAAACAACATTGCCAAATATGAAGCTTTATTTATAGGTCTTCGCATAGCAATTTAATGGAACATCAAATAGTTACAAGTCTATGGAGATTCTCAAATAGTCATTTGATAGGTCACAGATGAATACCAAACAAAAGATGACAAATTGATGCCTTACAAAAGAATGGTCAGTGACTTCAAGCAACACTTTTCCACTATCTCTTTTGAGAAGATTCCTAGATTAAACAACAAGGCTGTTAATGTTATGGCTACTATTAGATCCCTCATGGATATGCCTACAAACACTCAGCTTTGTGAATTCTTGGTTGAACAACTATTAATACCAGTCGTTAATGTTCCACACACTGAAATTATTTGCAAACTTGTTGGTACCAATTCTCCCTGGTATTAATATTGTTGCCCTCTCAGTTGTTGTCCTTGATGACAAATACATAAACTCTTTGGTTTGTGGCACAATGACAGTTGAGGATGGTATTGGTTATTGTTATTTGTAGGCAGCTTTTGGTTGACTTGGTATGATAGTGAAGATTCAGGAGTAATGATGAGATTGTGCTTGCTTGGTTCACGCTTGCCTAGTTTCAAGATATTGATAGAGTTGTGTTTAGTCTCATTTGATAATCAAGAGGTTTATGTTGGCAGGTAGAGGTATTTGTGACAGCATTTGGTTGATATGAAATTGCATTGGTATTGTAGTTTTTGGCATTATAGTGGGCTCAAAATTACACCAGTTTCTACAATGATCTTGTTTCTTCCTTGGTGCTATAGTTGTATTACAATCTAATCTTGTTACAATTAGCATTATGATATTTTCTATGTCATGTGATAATGCAAGGTTATGATTTTGTTTTAGTTGAATAAGACACTTGGTTCTATATGTAAACAAAGGAATTAGTTATCAAGGTCATCATTGATATGAAGAGTTCCTATTTCATTTCACTTCAAGAGCTTGTTTAATTTCAAAGGGACACAAAGTAAAGGTTATACTTGCTTCTTTTCAAATGCCATCTTTGATGTGATTATTGTTCAATGTTAAAAAATGGGCATCATATGGTTATCCTGATTTCATTTATACAAGGTTATTGTTTGGTTTGAAAATCAATGATAAACAAAAGGCATTTTTTGGTTACTTAAGTGGCAATCTGCCTAGTAGGTATCGGGCATGCTCAACAGGTGAAAAGGTTGTGGTTTTAACTAGCCCATTCTAGGTCAAACTGGGTCTCTCAGTGGATAGAATATACAATGGGAAAAAAGTTTGTATCTTTTTTTTGCAAGGTCAAACTTAGAGACATAATATTTCTTGACCTAGGGTTTCATTTGAATGTAAAATGGTGCAAGATTCAATTATTATGAAGGACGATCTTGGTGTTATGATAGAGCTCGAGCTATAGTAGTGTTTCAGCATTAACTAAGGTGAGATGGACAGTTATGTGGAACTAAAAAGCACATCAGAAAACTTTCAGTTGTCGGCGCAGGTGATGTCTTTCCTTAATCTCTCATGTGGGTTCTTGAGATAATAAAAATGGTGATTCTTTGTTCTTGATAAGTTTGGTATACAGTATATGTATAAAAGGAAAAATAAACTCTATTGTTTCTTTGTTGACTATGAGGGTTTATACTTCTCCAAGCCGTGACAATTTTGAGCTATAACTTGGGTTTATATCATGAAGCTTTTGACTTTAAGTTGGGGTCTGTAAATTCATTCATTTCATTTATCTTTTGCTGAAAACAAAATAGTTATGTGAATGGAAAATAGTGTCTAGACAATGCAAGAGGGTTTGTAAACTATTGATAAACTCTTGGTTAGGGTTTGAAGGATTCACCCTCATGATTCGACTCTTGGGTCTTGTGAAATGACCTTGAAGATAGTTTATTGTTACTTTAAACAGGTTGAGAACATCGTATGAACTATTGTTGATAATATTCTATTGTGGTTAAGGTTTTTGTAACCACAATTTTTTTAAAGGCATTTTATTAAAGTTTGAAACAGTTTCAAAGGCATTGTGAAATAGTTTTTACAAACTCAAGTTCTTGTTAATGGGTTTGTTAATCACTCTCTCTTCATGGTTATTGGTTTAGTTGAAAACTGTCTGAGATAGTTGGAATGGTTTAGTTACAAGTTTAAACTATTTAATGAAAGAAATGATAAGGTGTGAAAATGTATAAAGAGGCATGGAATATAAACACCTATGATCAGATTGATGAGTGTGTATCTTACACTATCATTGAGATTGTAACAGGGTGTTGATGCAAGATCTATTTTGAGTTGATGTGCACAGTTGTAGTTATGTATTCTTGAGTCTCAAATAATGAGACAGTCAAGAACTGGATTGTAAGGAAACAGAGTAACCCTCTGTATTGATTTAAATATTGTACTGTATTCATGAGATTGTATAAAAGCCAGTGAGGCACAAATAGCTAGTGAGGCACAAATAGCCAGTGAGGCACAAATAGCCAGTGAGGTACAAAAAGCTAGTGAGGCCCATATAGCCAGTGAGGCATCTGTATTTGCTAGTGAAGCACATTTTGATTAAGCTAGTGAGGCATTTAATGAGTGGTTTTTCTACCCCATGAGGGTTTTCCACTCCTAAAATCATTGTCTTATGATCTCTTTGTTACATGACTCATTTGTTCATTACACTTGTATGTTCAGTTCCTTAGTTCACAATAACTTGCATTAATAGGGCTTTAATCTGCAATCTTTCTTCTATTTTTGAAAGCCTGAAATAAAAGTAAATATGCTTTGTCTACAACATTGATTCACCTCCCTTCTCAGTGTTGTCAAGTACTCCAACAAGTGGTATCAAAGCGTAGGTTCCCTATTAAAGTCTAATAGGCTTGGGTAGGTCTTGATAGTAGAGTACCATGGGAAAGGGTAGAAGAAATAAAGGAAGGAAAGTTATCAAGAAAAAGGATGTACAACAAACCCTAGTCAAGCCCAGTGATGAGTTGTTGCCTAAGTCATCTTTGAATGTTGACACAAAGTGTGATAAAGAAAATGACTTTGTTGTTGAGATTGTTGATGCAGAAGGAGACTTCTTTATGGATGAAGATGGACAAGAGTTTGATGAAGATGACTGTGAAGTTGATATTGAAGGAGAACTTTTATGTGCTTTAGATGAGATCAAGCATCTTGAAAAAGAGAACCAGGGATTAAAGGTTCAAATTCAACAAGAGGACTCCAAGACTAAGGTACTTTCTGATTTTGCTAAAGTTTCTTTAGAAAGAGGCAAAGGTACAAATTGAAGAGACAAACAAATTAGTGAACAGTTTAAAAACAAAAATTGAAGAAACTAAAAGAATAGTTGACTTTACAAAATCTGATCTTGAAGTCAAATCTAGTGAATGTCTAAGACTAGAGTTGGAAATAGTCTCTTTGGGAAAGGATTTGGAAAAGGTTTCTTCTAAACTTCACAAGAATATTCAATTTGACAAGAGTACTGAATGTTTGAATGATATATTGAGCAAGAAAAAACAATACAAAGATACTACTAGTTTGGGTTATGAAAAAGGAGAGTGTTCTAAAACAAGAAATACTCCTAGGAAGAAGATAGACCTAACATTTCACTTTGCTGCACTTGAGTTTGAATCCAAGAAGAAAGCTAAAGTTAATATTGCTAATAACAAATCTTCAAGATTTCCACCTATTAGGTATAATTACTCACAATTCCATGGTTATTTCTATGCATGTCATGTTTATGGTCATAGGGCCAGAGATTATAAAAGACATGATTTTGGGTGGAATAAAGATAAAAGTTTTTATGGCTGGTCAAATCAGAACTACAATAATGCTTGTTATAACTATAATAAAGTTGGCCATTTTGCAAGAAACTATTGGATGCATGCAAGGTATGACTCTCTTAGATCACCTAGAAGAAACTACTCTTCTCTTGAGCAAAACTACAATATTTTGTGTTATAGATGCAATATGTTTGGGCACTAAGCACAATGGTGTAGAGGAAGGATAAAACCAACTGGAGGCTACATGTTTAAGAAAAAGCAAGTGAATGCCTTGGGCAAGGAAAACAAATATCCTATACTAGTTTGGAGAAGAAAACAAAGTCAATATGAAGGAAGTCCTAATCTTGTGCATACTGCACAAGAGATATCCATGAGTGCATAAAGAATAACATGAATCAAGGGGTAGTTGATTTATAATGATCTTTCAAACCCCTTAAACATTCAACAATAGAGGTTGTCATGAGACTGATATGTTTGGTTTTGTTTGATGGCAGAGCCTTATAAAGTACTTGACAAAGTTGTATGATTTCCTTTGGAACCAATGACTTCAGTATGTTCTTCTTGAGATCTTTGAACAATTCAGTCCATAGCTAGAATGGTGTGACAATGTTGTTTATAGATTGGTGTGTTGAAGGTTAACATTGATTTACAAGGGCCTTTATGCTTCTTCAGGATGTTTAGAGGCATTATAGTTGTTCATGCCTTACTCATGATTGGCTAGGATGTTGATGTTGAGAGGCACAAGTGTTTGGTCACTTCATGTTAAGGTATATGTCAGTGGATTGGTGCATTTCTTGAAGAAAAGTAATGATATTCATGCCTCATGATGCTTTTGAGTCTTTAGCATGAGTTGCAGAAGATGAATTCTCTATTTATGTCTTGAATGGTACTATATTTTTTTAGATAATACTCTTTTCATCAAATGTCATGACCTTGTCTCAGTTGAGGTTTATGTTGATGAATGTTGATGCTTTATTTACTTTCTGCATCAAGGTTAGATGTTCTTGTTTCAATGAATTTCATGCTTCAATTAGTTTATGGTGATGACTACAATTAGGTATCTTAGAAGAATTATGTTAGTTTTTGATCATATGGAAGTTGCCAAGTGTTGAGACATCTTTAGTAGGTATTTTACCATCACAAGAACATGCTTGATGATTAAAAGAAGGTGTAGAGGTGTAGTGGCAAAAGAATTGCATTAGTGATTCATATCTCGTTTGCAGGGTAGAAGGTAGAAGACTAGAGCAATTAAGTGATCCTTGATACCTTGTTACAATGATTCTTGTTGCTATACCTCTCTTGATGTCTTCAATGATACAATAATTCTTGTTTCTTGAACATTGTTGTTGTCTTTGTATAGGTGCTTAATGGCTGATGCTTTTGTGCAGTGCTTGATGCCTTGATTTATGCAATGACAGTGGTTTGTAGCAGTGATTTCTTGTTATAATGATGACAAGACAATGAAAGTATAATGATGTTGCAAGATGCATTTATGATAATTCCATATGTTTCTATGTGGAGTGTGTTTGTAATTGAAATTGCATGTACTTTTTCAGTTGTACAGTGCATGACACTTTCTATAACAGTTACATTATACTTGGACAGTGTGTGTCTTAGTGATCAGTTGATATCACAAACCAGTACTTTAAGCATCTCTTGAAGCAAGGTATGAATACCTTTATGTTGTCATTAAGGTATTCTTGTAAACTTATATGCAAGTGGAAAGGAGGTTACAAATTGCAAGTACTCCAATTGTTGGAACAGGTCAAGATGCAATGTTTTTTCTTGCATAAATTTATCTTTCACATATGGTGGTGTTTGGTTTGTTGATATGGTGTTTGTTTAATAGTAATGTTGTTGTAAGAAGCTTATATTGTTGAAGAGAGATACATGTCATTCTTGATCATTCTCATGATTAAATTTAAACTTCTTACTGGAAGTTGTATAGAACAGGGTAATATTCTGATGAAGAACAAGACAACTGATATATTAATATGGACATGCTTCATAATATTCTGTTTCATATGCTTACAGTGAAGTAAATATTGAGGTCTTTAAGGTCAATGCAAAGTTACAGTAGACTTTGATCTCAGGGTGAGCTTCTTGGCACCCTAATGTGACAAGTGATGAATAAACTTCATTCTTTTGTGATCTCTTTTCATGTTGGTACACCATGGATTTACAAAGGTAGTTATCATAGCCCTTACTCTTTCAGTTTGATGGATATGTTCCTCTATTTCTCCTGTTAGTTTAGCATTTATGAGGACATTGGTTCATGCACAAGTTTATCAGTTTTCTAACATTCTGTTGTTGCTTTGATAAGGACAGTGGTACAGTGGAATATACAGATGATCTCTTAGTGCTTTAATCTTTTTTTCTTGATGCCTATATTTTGGTGCTTTCAGTTGGTTCATTGATGTCTTTATCAGTTGATGTTTTACCATGATGGATATAATGTAGTTTTTTGGGGTTTTCATGTTCAGCTTTTCATGTTTGCTAACAGTTGTATTGTTTTTCTCTTATATAGTGGCTACATTGTTGATTATGATTTCTTGGTTTGGTCTTGATATGATGTTGTATCAGTTAGGCATTGTGCAAGGTGATAACAAAGTAAGAGAACATGCTACAGATTTATTTGAAAGAGATAGTGTTATGTCTTCCAGACTGTGTTTAAGTGGTGGAGTTCTTAAGATGATAGTCTATGTACAGTGATGTCTTTATGTTCTTATACTGCTCTGATCTTGATAGTACAGGTCTAAAAAAGGTGTAAACACATAGTCTTGACCTTGCTTGAAGACTATTCTCTTTCTTGAACAATGAACTACTCACTTTCTTGGCAGTACCTTGGTTTGTTTTGGTGATTATGAGATGACAGGTTGTGGTACAGGTTTCAGTGATTGGTTACTATACATTCTTTTGGTATTTGGTTTGTGATACTTTCAGTGGTACTGTACTTGATATAATGTTGCTTTTTAGACTTCAGTGATGTACTCAGTTATTGGCCTTGATAGTACTGTATTTCTCCTGCTATGACACATGTTCATTACTATGTTCATTCTTTGGTAATGATAGTTTTACAAAAGGCATTTTTTGGTCACTTAAGTGGCAACTTGCCTAGCAAGTATCAGGCATGCTCAATAGGTGAAAAGGTTGTGGTTTTAACTGGCCCATTCTAGGCCAAACTGGGTCTCTCGGTGGACAGAGTATACAATGGGCAAAAAGTTTGTTTGTATCTTTTCTTTTTACAAGGTCAAACTTAGAGACATAATATCTCTTGACTTAGGGTTTCATTTGAATGTAAAATGGTGCAAGATTTAGTTATTATGAAGGAGGATCTTGGTGTTATGACAGAGCTCGAGCTGTAGTAGTTTTTTAGCATTGACTAAGGTGAGCTGGATAATTATTTGGAACTAAAAAGCACATCAAAAAACTTTCAGTTGTCAGCGCAGCTGATGTGTTTCCTTAATCTCTCATGTGGGTTCTTGAGCTAATAAAAATGGTGATTCTCTGTTCTTGAAAAGTTTGGTACACATTCTATGTATAAAAGGAAAAATAAACTCTATTATTTGTTTGTTAACTGTGAGGGTTTATACTTCTCCAAGCCATGACAATTTTGAGCTATAACTTGGGTTTATATCATAAAGCTTTTGACTCTAAGTTGGGGTCTGTAAATTCATTTATTTCATTTATCTTTTTTTGAAAATAAAAGTTATGTGAACGGCAAACAATTTCTAGACAATGCAAGAGGGTTTGTAAACTATTGATAAACTCTTGGTTAGGGTTTGAAGGATTCACCCTCATGATTCGACACTTGGGTCTTGTGCAATGATCTCAAAGACAATTTATTGTTACTTTAAACACGTTGAGAACATCATATGAACTATTGTTGATAATATTCTATTGTGGTTAAGGTTTTTTTAGCCACAGTTTTTTTAAAGGCATTTTATTAAAGTTTGAAATAGTTTCAAAGGCATTGTGAAAGAGTTTTTACAAGCTCAAGTTCTTGTTAATGGGTTTGTTCAACCACTCTCTCTTGATAGTTATTGGTTTAGTTGAAAACTGCCTGAGGTAGTTGGAATGGTTCAGTTACAAGTTTAAATTGTTTAATGAAAGAAATGACAAGGTGTGAAAATGCATAAAGAGGCATGAAATGTAAACACCTGTGATGAGATTGATGAGTGTGTATCTTACACTATCATTGAGATTGTAACAGGGTGTTGATGCAAGATCTATTCTGAGTTGATGTGAACAGTTGTAGTTATGTATTCTTGAGTCTCAAATAATGAGACAGTCAAGAACTGGATTTTAAGGAAATAGAGTAATCCTTGGTATTGATTCAAATTCTATATTGTATTCATGAGATTGTATAAAAGCCAATGAAACACAAATAGCCAGTGAGGCACATATAGCCATCAAGGCATCTGTATTTGCTATTGAAGCACATTTTGATTAAGCCATTGAGGCATTTAATGAGTGGTTTTTCTACCCCATGAGGGTTTGCCACTCCTAAAATCATTGTCTTATGGTCTCTTTGTTGCATGGCTCATTTGTTCATTACACTTGTATGTTCAGTTACTTAGTTCACAATAACTTGCATTAATAAGGCTTTAATCTGCAATCTTCCTTCTATTTTTGAAAGCTTGAAATAAAAGTAAATATGCTTTGTCTACAACACTAATTCAACCCCCCTCTCAGTGTTGTTGAGTACTCCAACAAAGATATCTATGAATACCTCCATGATAACACCATCCCAATTTTGGGAAAATGTGTCTCGACCTTGCAATTATATAAGGTTTATTGTTGATAGGATATATATAGTTATATATATATTTCCTAGTTACACTGATAGGTGTAATATGTAATGGGAGCATGGGGTGGAGTGGGAAGTGTGTTAACATTTTTTTGTTAACAAAAACTATTAAATGATCAACATTTATTAAATTGAATGATATATTATAATTCTGGATTATTCATTAATAGGTTTTAGATCTGATGGTAGATATTTTGTTGGCTTGTCTTGCCCTAGAAGGTAACCCTATTTTATAAGGGTGTTGTATTATGGCTATGGTATCATTATGTATTATGAGAGTCTGATAGCAATCATGTTGTCTCTAGATCTCTAGTGGTGATACTCTTGTGAGAAGCTTTCTCTGTAAGTATACTGTAATCTTTGTGATTCTAAATAATATATTGGGTAGATTTTGGAGTGGGGTTTTTCTCCCGAAAGGATTTTCCCCATGTAAATCACTGTGTTGTGGTATGCATGATATCTATGTTTATTTCTATTTAAGTTTCTATAACTATTAAAGATTTGTAAAGTTTTGCATTAGCCTCCTCTCAAGATTAGTATAGGAAGTTGTTCCACTACCTTAGCTTCCTTATACCCACCAAACCTTACCACTACCCAAAAGAAAACCTTCATCTGTTGAGCCTCTCAATTTACTATCCTTGGTGACACATTATACCGAATGAGTCTCGATGGTATCCTACTTAGATGTCTTAACTCAGAAGAAGCTATCATTTCTTTACGAGACGTACATGAAGGTGTCTGTGGATCACATTCCATTAGTCCTAACCTAGCTAAGAAGCTGCTCTGCACATAATATTACTAGCCTACCATGGAACAAGATGCACATCAATTTTCAAAAAAATGTCTTCAATGCCAGCAACACGAAGATTTGATTCATCACTAGCACATCAGTTGCAACCTGTTACTACTCCATGGCCATTTTCACAGTGGGGACTTGACCTCGTAGGTAAAATCCATCCATCATCCTCCAATGGCCATAACTTCATCATTACTACCACTAAGTATTTCACAAAGTGGGTAGAAGCTATTCCTATGATCTATATCACTAGCAAACAAATAGCTAAGTTTATTTTGAACTGCATCATTTGTTGATATGGTATTCCCCTTGCTATAATAACTGATAATGGCAAACCCTTTAAAAACCAAGATGTCCATATGTTGTGCACCCAGTACCATATTTAGTATCGCTTCTCCACCCCATACTATCCACAGAGTAATGACCAAGTTGAGACTTTAGATAAAACCATATTAAAAATCCTAAAGGAAATAGTTAATGAAACTGGTCGTGATTGGCATTTACAGCTCAATCTCAGCTTATGGGCATACCACACTAGTATAAGAACCCCAACCAGTGCTACTCCATATGCTTTAGTCTATGGCACTGAAGCCATTTTACCTATCGAGGTTGAGATCCCATCTCTTAGAGTTTCCATGCAACATCTTATTAATGGGGAAGAGTACAAAATTTCTAGATTACATGAGCTAGAGTTACTGGACAAGAGACATCTCACAACACTAAATCATCTTCAAGTCTATCAAAACTACCTTCATCATAACTATAACAAGAAGATCAAAGAAAGATGGTTTCAAGTAGGTGATCTTGTTCTTAAGGAAAATCAGAGAAACTAGTAGGATCAAGATAAGAAGGGCAATTTTGAGCCTAATTAGTTGGGACCTTTTGTTGTTATAGTAATTATGGATTAGGAGCTTGTACACTAGAAACACTTGAAGATGTTCCTCTAGATGAACCCATCAATAGTGTTCATCTTAAGAAGTTATATGCCTGATCCTCAAAGTATCCCTCACAAAAACAAAAAAAATAGAAAAAAAAAAGGAAAAAAAAATTAAAAAATTAGAAAATCCAAAAATAAAATAAATCTATCCTTTGGTGAAAACTTGGTAAACAAGGTGCCTTGGATAAGTACCATAGTGAAAACCAAGCAAGTAGGTGCTATGTGTAAAAATCAACATCCACCATCTACTAAGTCTTCCATCCATTCCATCCATCTCATTCCATAAAAAAAACCCCATCCATCCATAATGAAATTATTGACAGTTGTATTTCCGCATACCCATCTATCATGGCTTGGAAATTGTCAGTGTTAGTTGTCATCCATTGGTATCATTCATAGTCAGTTCATCCATCATTCTCCATAATAAAACCTCTACCTGAATGGGGGCACGTTTCCTTAATCTAGGTCTAGGAATGGATCCTTGTTAGAGGCATAATAATACTTTCACCCACTTTTCAAAAAACATGTTTCATCCATCTCAATCCATAATAAATCCCAACCCTCACTTCATCCATCTATCACAATCCATCCTATTGACCTATCACCCTGACATGACTAACTCAAGAAAAAAATTAACTATGCATCCCTTTTGAAAGCTCAAGTACTTATCAAACTAGAAGCAAAAGACTACTCCCAAAGCAATATGCTTGCTCGCATACCGCTTGCCACATCTACTAAATCCATCTATCCTAGATCCAAAAGCCTTTACGAGATATATCTTTCCTACAATAAGGCCCAATCTACCGTGAGCACCCTCTTTGGCAAGAGAATATGATGGTTGCGTATTTGTTTTATTAGTTAGTCAATTTATTTTTGGTTTGTCTTTTGTTCCTTTCTAATACCTACTCAAGACTACCTTGATATTTCTATATCTTGGTATGTTGTGATACAGTGTGGATTGGGGCATGGTCATTGCTTTCATATGTTGTGTTTGTGGGATGATCATATTATCCTACTATAGCTAATATTTATCTTGTTTGTGTTGGAATTAACATCTTGCATATCAATATCTTTTGCATCTAAGGCTCTGTAAAGGCCTTATGTTATTAAAATCATTCTATGCTAAGACTATTTTCCATTCACATATCCAACAAGGTTCTTGTTATGTCATAAAATGTCCCCCTAGGACTTTTACCTCCTAAGTTTAGCTCCCAAGTCCCTTAATTTTCCTCATGCATGTTAGAAATGAATCCCGAGACAAAATTCCATGAAACCCATGATAAATGGGACATAGGGGACATTGTAGAGCTTAACCCTGACTCAAAACAGGTCCCAAGACAAGAGTGTCTACGTCCTTGCCCGACCCTATTTTGGCAGGTCCCAAATTTGAATGTCGGTTGGAGACTGTTAAAAGGTGTCTGTTGCCGACATCTTAAGTTTGAATTATGAAATTAAAGTGGGAATGCATATATAAGCATGTTTAGGACTTCATTTGAAAGCTAGAAGATGATTATGAGATTTTGGCAAACTCATGATTTTAGAGCATTCAAAGCATTCATTGTGTTGTAGAGTAGACTTGTGTTGTTGTTGTCTTTGTTATTATAGATTTAGCTTCATCTTCTCATGTTGTGAAAGATCTTCATCTACTTGAGAGCTACACCTCTGAGGTGATATCTATTTGTGCTTCAATCAATCATTTATCATTTGTTTATGCCTCTATCCTGCAAGGACATGCTCTCTCAATCTAACAACAGTGTTGGAAGGCTTGAATGCCATTCTAAGGCTTAACCGAGGCAAGCTCCTAAACACCACAACCCCCAACCCCTTTTCTTGTGATTGCAGGTGACAGGTATCAAATCTCAAAGAGTGGAGTTGCAAAAGACCATTGCAAAGCATAAGGAATCAAGATATAAAGAAAAAGGTAGGAAATATCTTAGGAAGGGCTTGGGCACTCGCTCTTTTGCCCCTCAGTTTTGTGTCATGGAGAATCTCTGAAGTGGTTGCAGTCAGTGACAGAAAAGATCCTGAAGCCCTCAGAAAAAGCAGTACCTTAGGCTTGAGCATCCGCTCTTTAGCCCCTAATTTTTCCATATTCTAGAACTCAAAATTTGGTATGTATCTGATCTTTATTTAATCTATTTACGGAGAAGGATTTACCAGGTTTCGTCAATTTGTTTATGATTTTGCATAATTAGGGATTTAAGATAAATCAGACTAAAACCAACACATTAATGAATCAATTCCAAATTTCCCTATCATTCCAAGTGACAACCAACTTGTAGTTGAGCCTTCTTGTAGAAGTTGTGATTCAACTTGGTTAAATGTCCTTGAATGTAAGTGGTAAAAGGAGGATCTAGCTAAACTATCCATCAATCCCATCAACCCTCTTTTCCTACATTACATTTTGGTGAACCCATGTTTTTATTGAATTTTGCACCTTGATAAGTGTTTTACATTAGATTTGCATTCATTCATTCCATTTTCATCATATTGCATTTGAAAATCTACAATAAAATTGAAAAATTTGAAACAACAAGCATCCTAGGCTTGCATTTTGACATAGTTTACACTATTTTCATTGAATTTCATCTAAATCATTTAATTCTCTAATATTTGCATCAGATCTGATATAAATTACGGAAATAAATCATTACATAATCATTTTCATTGCATTTTCATACTTCATTTGTTAGAATTTGCTTGAAATTGTGTATTTTTCATATAACCTAGTCTTTACAAAAGCTAGGGTTTGTAGTTAAAATCTTGTTTCAGATTTTACTACTCTTTTATACACTCTTTCAAATCTAATTTTGGACTTTAGTGTTGCTGCATTGTATGTATTTGCATCTTATTTTTGCATTTTAGAACATTTACATTGAAAAAAGCAAAAAAATTAAGCATTTTAGGTCATAAACAAGCATAGTTTTGCATCTATTTCCTTGCATAGATGTTGAAAATATTTTGAAATATAATCTTGCATTAATTTGAACACATACATACATTTCTCATTTAAAAATTTGGCATTATTTTGCACTTTTTCTTGAAAACTTGCATGTTTTTAATTACACATTGTGTATTCCAATGCTAAGGGTTATATACACTTTCTTTAATCAAACTTACAAATCACTCATTTAGCCTTGGTGTGTTGCATTATTTAATTCTACTCATTTGATTTCTTGTGGACCTTGTGTGTCTTTTATTATCCACTTCCCTCAAATAAGTGTTTAAAGGGTGAAATAATCTCACATTACATGGCTTCTCATCACAACAATAATGCTAGGGTTCCTCCTAGGCCTTATTTGAAAAGAAAGACTCTTGAACCTGAAATAACATTCACACCTTATGATAGAACAATTGGAGATATTGAAGGACCTCTTTATATTATAGTGAAAATGATGGAGATTCATGTACATGGAACACTTATAGATCCTAATTGCATGACTAATGTGGCAATGGAAGGGTTCCTTTTCTCACATGAGCTGATACAAGAATCTTATGAACCTATGGATATAATGATTAAGACACATACTGGATCTTGTATTCCTACTTATGGGAAGATATCCTTATTGGTCATGGTACATGACAAAGCTGTGGAACAATTATTTGATGTCATCCCTTCATCCGACCTCTTCTGCATAAAATTATGACATCCATGGCTCAAGGCTATGAAGGCTATCCCCTCAGGAATTCACAAATGCATAAAATTCCCTTTACATGGAAAAGTGCACACTATTCATCTTAATACATGGAAGCCCATGGTTACTCAAAAGATCTTTACTCTTGATTACTTTTGGCCATGACCTACTAGAGAACTTGAGCCACGGAGAGAACAACTTTTCCTAACATACAGATGATACAAAGCAAAACTACTATCTAGAGTGGCTGGGCCTCCTATTTACACAAGAGAAGAACAACCCACATTAAAAGAACTTCCTAGATCAAAAGGTAAGGGAATCTATGTTGAGGTTCCTCCTTCGTCATCCTTACAAGGATCAGGAGGTACTCATGAAAAATAAGGCACTTCATTGAACTAAATTAGATTTGAGCAAGCTTCCTCCTCTGAGATATAAAAACCTATAGAAAAACATGAGACTCCTTTTGGAGATATAAGCAATAAAAAAAAGAAATATACAAGCAAGAGAAAGGAGGAAGAGAAGACAAGCTTTTGCCCAACGAAATGCACCTCAACAAGAAAACATTCCACCTAACATTGAACCAAACAAAGAAAAATTTAAAGAAAAAGAGATTAAGGATAAGTACAAAAGTTGGGCTATTTTACCTTATGTAAGTACCTCTTTCCTCTAACATTTGAGATTGGGAAGATGATGATTTGCTTATCAACAATGACTAGTTTGGTTGTGCAATAGGTAAGTATTTCTAATCCTAGTGGCCACCTATGTCGTAGCATTATTTTCTCATTTATGTGGCTTCCCCTCTTGTGTTATGTTCACCCATGATGTGTTATGTGTTGTTTAGGCCTCCTTGGATGACCCTTGATAATCTTGTAAGGTCAAGGATACCGGGAGACCACCTTTGTTGTGACCATTCTTCTATTTGTATCATCATTCTTCTATCTTGCCTCTCCTCTATTTTTATTGTTGTTTGTCATGCCTTAGGGGCGTAGTGTTGCGGTTGATGAATTGGGGGCATCCTCCTATGTGATTGTTCCAAGGCACTTGTTCTCCTCTCTCAATTTATTGTTTACCTTCTTCTAGTGATTCTACCTAGAAGATGGATGACATAAAAACAAAGAACTAACTGATACGGACCGCGTGTCCCTTTAGCAAGCAAGCAAAAATGGACCTAGTCCATACATGAAGATAGGGTTGATTTATATATCTGATTCTTGGCTAGTAGAATCACTCCATGTGATGTTTGATGTTGTCTTATCTTTCTAACAAATCATAACAATACATCTTCTCCATGCACTTTGATTGTTTTGTATCTCACCTTGTTGTTACACTCGATTCTGAGATGCCTACAGTATAAGCCCTGTTGATGGCACAAGACAACTGAGAGGGAGGGTGAAACAATTGTATAAAAAACCTTAACTTCTTTAAACAAAATCAAATTTACATTAACTTACTTTAACTCCTTATTATGTTATGAATATTAAACATGAATAGCAGAATAAACACATCAACACCATACACACATGAACACCAGATTTTTACGTGGAAAACCCTAAAAGGGAAAAACTGTTGGGATAAGGTGCCACTAACCTTATAAATCCTAATATTGTATTTATTCCATTTATTATATGTAATTTGTAGAGGAGATGTACTAGTTTCACTGGCAGGGGTAATTTTGGAGTAACCAGAGGTAATTACGAAGTGACTTTTGCTATTGGTAAATGTAAAAACTCAAAGTAAATGAGGGTAGGCATTTTCCTTTGAGGAATCTACTATATTTGGCATGTATGACAACTATCATAATGTTTGGTAAGTGAATCTATGATAGCTGCAAGTTGTCATAAGATTCTGTGATTCTATGACGCATATGATGGATATGTTAGTTGTATATTTTCTATATTTAGCCCTAGGTTCCTATCTTGGAAAGGTACTCTTTTTTGGAATCTATGATGGTTATGATGCATCATAAGATGTTGTAAGAGGCCAGATTTAGTCTTGGGCACCCAACCTTTTACATGGCTGTTTTTGGACAAGTGGAAGGTGCTTGTAAGATGGCATTTAATGTTTGCATGTTGGGGAATCTCATGAGAGAGAAGGTGAATGCCTAGGATGAGTTGGAAAATATTTTCTATAAGTATTTTCCATGTATTTGTTGCTGCAATATAGATTTAAGTACTCAGGTGCTACCGGAATGCTATCGGATTGAAGACTGAAGGAGAGATTGGTGGTGTTATTGTATTGTAAATCATTTTCAAATTAATACAAACATTGGGCCTCTTTCCTGTGTGGATTTTTTTACCTGAAAGGGTTTTCTCCATGTTAAACATTGTGTCATGTGTTCAATTTTCTAATTTTACATTTCTATGAAGCATATTTTTGTTTCTGTGCTACAATCTCCATTAATAACACACAGTTAAAGATTGTAGAAATTTATATTGAATCAGATTTCTATTAAAGTAGTGTTGCTTTCATTTCTAACAAAAACCATAGCAAGTGTTAGCTCACAATATGTTGTAGTAGCAATACCAAATAACAAAGAGGCTTACTGCCTTAGGGCTCACTACCTAAGGCTCACTACCCAAAATGCTCACTACCAAGGGGTGGCTCACTGCCAAGGGTGGCTCACTGCCAAGGGTGGCTCACTACCAAGGGTGGCTCACTGCTAGGATGGGTGGCTCACTACCATGAATGGATATAGTAGCATCTACAACATGCCTGAGTTTAGTTCCATTGAAGCACAATATATCTCTTCTACTCTACCTTTACAACACACACACACTTTATCTTCACATCTTCACACATTCTCACATCACTCACAGATTCATTCCATATATTTATACCAATCATCAACCTTGGAAGATTCATCAAGGTTGGCAATGCAATTTACAATCATTGGAACTATTTCCAAGGTTGGCATACATACATAATTCAAGTTAGTTCTAAACCTAAACAAACTTGTGGAGAAAATGAATTAAGGAAGAACACTTCACAACTTAGCTTGGACCCAAACACATCCTTACATGCTTCCTTATGTTTCTACAATCCAAGAAACACATCCGCAAAGAATGTTAACACCCGAGGTGGCCAAACTGGGGGAAACATCAAGAATACTTAGACACACACTTCCAAGAACTTCATTATAGCTTGTGGATCAAGCACACACTTTTAATACATTTTGGAGATATCCACGAAAAACATAGAATCACTTGGGAGCTGATAAATCCAACTGCAATAGATCTCACTTGAGGACAACAATATCACTTGAAGACATCACAAACTGCTCACAACAAACACTATCGAACTCTGCTAATCAATAACTTACTTTCTGGAGCACCAAATCACAAATCCTTTGAAATGAATATAGCTAAGGACTTTATAAACTTAAGTCCAGAATCACAGGACCAAAATCCAAACTACGGAGAAATGCGAAGAAAAATACTTTCTCCCTATCACTCTGTAAATGTTGTCAGGCACAATCTTCAAACTGGTAAATAGAACTTTTGCTGCACAGTATTCTGGACCACCAAATTTTGTATTTAACATCTTCAAACACTTCTCTAAATCATATCAAACTATCATACTCTGGTCTTTAATACAGAGGAAATGCAGAGAAAAAACTTAGACCGTGTCCTTAACATGACAACTCAATCACTCAACAAATAGCAATATCAAAAGGCACATTGGCACTAATGACAACACAAACATGTTGACATAAATGACAACACTAGTTAGCACATACTTGCAACAAACCCAATGGCTATACTCAAATTTGAACCCATTTGTGTAGCCTTGGCTTCTTTGTTTTCATGCATAGCTTTCATGGTTTGCTTAGATTAAGATGTGCTTGTGGGAACATTCAGCGATCGTGAGCACATGTCACCTTTTGGGGCATGGGCTTTGTGAAAGGTCATGTTCCCTTGTGTGTTTTATCTATACCTTAACGTGCTTGATATCGGTACACAATATCAACCACCTTAAGGTGGGGGCATATATAAGGTAAGTTGTCTGATGATTTTGGCACTAATGAAGCATGTTTGTAAGCCCTCTACGGAGGCGGGATGTTGTATCTCCAACACAAGTGCACAACTTTATCTATATTGCAATCAAAGAAGCCCTCTACGGAGGTGGGATAACCTATCTCTTGAGCTACTGTGTATCCTTTTATTCAAAAGCCCTCTACGGAGGTGGGGATGGTGTATCTCTTGAGCTAGTGCACATCCTTTTTATTTCAAAAGTCCTCTGCGGAGGCAGGGTTGGATCTGAGACTATCCTCCCTCAAGCATGTCTTTGGCGGTTGTTGTGGTATAAGCCCTACCGTTAGGTGTACTTGTAGTGTTTTGGAGATGGTGGGAACTTAGAAATAAGCTCCTTCCATTGCCTTGTTTCTCATGTTTAAGATGTATAGTATGTCTATGGCATGCTATACGATGCTCGTGTCTTCCATTTATATTCCATGTGTTTCCCCCTCATGTAGTGTAAGGGTGTGGTGATGAGTCTCCTCTACGCTTGGGTTTTGTATGGTGTGTTTTCCCCCTTGCATAGTGTAAAGGGTGTGACGATGAGTCTCCCCTACACTTGGGTTTTGTATGTCATGTTTTCCCCCTCACGTAGTCTAAAGGGTGTGATGATGAGTCTCCCCTACGCTTGGGTTTTGTATGGCATGTTTTCTCCCCTTGGTGTAGTGTAAAGGGTGTGGTGATGAGTCTCTCCTACATTCTTGGGGTTGTGTGTTGCAATTTTTGTTTCCATGCATCTATATATATGAAAATTAAAATATTATATCAATGTATTCATCATGTTTTGCATGTCTTCAATATTGTCGTCTTCAGTTTTTGCATGCATGTTACTATCTTCATTATGTTTGGCCTGTCTATGATGCATTTTCTCTAATGCTTACCTGAGGTTGGGGGCTAGAAATAGTTCCTCAATCTTTGTGTATGCATTAGCTTCAAGTGTCTAGTATGTTTGTTATGTTTTTTTATTGTACTTTAATGCATGTATGGGTGATAAGATCATACATACATTAAAGTGGGGGCTAAATGTTATGTCGTAAAATGTCCTAGGACTTTTACCTCCTAAGTTTAGCTCTCGGGTCCCTTAATTTTCATCATGCATGTTAGAAATGAATCTCGATACAAAATGCATTGAAACCCATAATAAATGGGACATAGGGGACAATGCAGAGCTTAACCTTGACTCAAAATAGGTCCCAGGATAAGGGTGCCCGTGCCTTTGCCCTGCCCTATTTTGGTGGGGTCCCAAATTTGAATGTCAGTCAAAGACCGTTAAAAGGTGTCCATTGCCAACATCTTAAGTTTGAATTATGAAATTAAAGCGGGAATGCACATATAAGAATGTTTAGGAGTTCATTTGCAAACTAGAAGATGATTATGAGATTTTGGCAAACTTATGATTTTAGAGAATTCAAGGCATTCATTATGTTGCAGAGTAGACTTGTGTTATTGTTGTGTTTGTTATTGCAGATTTGGCTTCATTTTCTTATGTTGTGAAAGATCTTCATCTACTTTAGAGATACACCTCCGATGTGATACCTATTTGTGCTTAAATCAATCATTTATCATTTGTTTTTGTCTCTGTCTTGCAAGGGAACACACTCTTAATCTAACAATGGTGTTGGAAGGCTTGAATGCCATTCTAGGGCTTGACCGAGGCAAGCTCCTAAACACCACAACCCCCAACCCCTCTTCTTGTGATTATAGGTGATAGGTATTGGATCTCGAAGAGTGGAGTTGCAGAAGACTATTACAGAGCATAAGGAATCAAGATCTAAAGAAAAAAGTAGGAAATAGCTCAGGAAGGGTTTGTGTGCCCACTCTTTTTCCCCTCAGTTTCATGTTATGGGGAATCTTTGAAGTGGTTGAAGTCAGTGACGGAAAATATCTTGAAGCCCTCAGAAAAAGTAGTACCTTGGGCTTGGGCACCCGCTCTTTAGCCCCTGACTTTTTTGTATTCTGAAACTTGAATTATGGTATGTATCTGATCTGTATTTAGTATATTTCTATAGAAGGATTTATCAGGTTTCATTGTTTATTTACAATTTTGCATAATTAGGGTTTTAAGATAAATCAGACCAAAATTAACAAATTAATCAATCAATTCCAATTTTTCCTATCATTCCAAGTGACAACCAACTTGTAGTTGAGCCTTCTTGCAAAATTTGTGATTCAACTTGGGTAAATGTCCTTGAATGTAAGTGGTGAAAGGAGGATCTAGCTAAACTATCCATCAATCCCATCAACCCTCTTTTCCTACATTACAGTTCTATTATGTCTAGTAGATATAAGTTCAAATAGTTTATCTACAAAGTCAATGTCTTATGCATTGGATACATCATCACCTTGGTCTTATATACCTTTGGTGCATAATATCCATATGCTATATCAAAATAAGGATTGCTCTTTACATTTTTAGCATAACCAATGCAACACCTATCCATCCATCCCATCCATATATCTTAATAAAATCATAGCTTTCATAAAGATTGATCAATTATCATTTACTTTATCCCAAATCATCATTTCTTTTATCCAATCTAACATCATCTTCATTCTCTTGGAAACTTGCTACACCATGCATGTTAGTCATCATAATCATATGCATCCATAACATCTATCAGTATCAATCATCATCTAAATCCATAGTCATAGTACATGTCATCTCATTAATACATCTATAAGCATATAACATCATTATAACATATCCATCGCATACACATCTATCTCTATCATCATAACATCTCATCAAATCAATCCATGATCCTAGTATATGTCATCATATCCATAACATCATTATAACATGTCATCACATAAGTGTTGGAAATATGGTAGACAACTAAGAGGGGGGGTGAATCAGTTGTCTTAAAACCTTTATACTTGCAATAATTAATTCTTCCCTTTTATTCAAACCACATTAATGATGAAAACATTAAAGCATGAATCAACAACATATGAGTAGAAGCAAATGAATTACACTTGACACCAAGATTTTTGACGTGGAAACCCGGTTAAAGGAAAAACCACGGTGGGGGTTAACCCACAAAGATTATACTCTGTTAAAAGTATTACAAAAAGGGGAATGCACATGCATTCAGGCTCACTTCCTAGAGCTCACTGCTCAAGAGAGGCTCACTGCCTACAAGAATGTTTACAAAAGGATTACAAATTGTTGAACTGATAAGTAGCATCTCCCAATGTAAGAATTTAGTTCTGGTTAAGCACAAAATACTGATTTTACACACTTCATCTTTATTCTGCCCTCTTTGTTGCTCTGCCATAATCTGGACCTCAGATCTCTTCTCTTTCGTACTTTTGTCTACCTTCTTCACATTTACTCCATATTCAAATCGTTATCCCTTTTCACATCACTTGAATCCATCGGTTATATATATATATCCGCATCAACAAACTCAATCACCATCTGTCAGTGTTATGAAGAACTTAACAATACAAGTACTCTATTCTGTCGGCTCAATCCATACATCAATATTGATGCATACCAGAAATAACAATTGTAGGACACCATTCATGTCGGCCACTAACATTATATCCCACACACAACTCAACAAAACACTTCTACTAGATCCGCACAAGGATCTAACACAAGTTGGCCTGTTCTTCACTGAACTGTCATGTCATATTAGGACCCGGTACTCAGATGCTAATAACTTTTGAATCCTTCATCACCAGAGGCTAAAATTTTGGATTTAGATTGTCCTGACAATCCTTAAGACTCCCTCAGATCCGCAGTACACTATGATTTACCACTGGAGAGATCCGGACCAAGATACCAGACCCTGTCACATGCCCTGTTTCTAGCAACCCGGACTTAGATAAATTCTTGTTTTGACTTCTAGTATGAGCAAGTTATCTTATGCAGATGTGTGGAATAGTCTTAGTTGCCATCAATAACAACACCTATTATGTGTAACAGTGTCTCTTGCCAACAATCTCCCCCTTTGGCACTAATGGCAACACTTAGTGAAAAATGACTAAGTGTTGGAGCTACTTCCCCTTACTCTGTACACTTGTGCTCTCCATTGTTTCTAAAGATCCCGCTTTGTTGGATTCCTCATTTTTCACTACTCTTCACTCCCCCTTTGACATCAATGGCAAACCATGGAATCTGCAAACCAAAATTCACCCAAAAATTCTATATACAGTGCCGCATATGTACAACCAACACTTAAGTTGTATTTACATATACTTAAGTATATCTCCAAAAATATTTTTCAGCAGGGCCAACTCTATATCCCAACTCTTCTTTATACTATTCAAAGTTGAAATGTGGCCATTGAGCAAAAATGCTTGTGCTTCAGCCTTCCGGAGGTCAATGGGATCACCTCTTTGTACAGCAATTTGGGCTTCTATCATAGCATTGAACATTGCTTCTATCTTAAGGGAAATCAATCCCCGAAGCTCACCCATTCTTGCTTTAATGTTCTCCTTTTCTCTTGTCAACTTCTTTATTTCTTCCATCAGGTTGATTGCTTGACATTCCTTACTTGCCACTGATACTGTCAATGGATCAAAAGCTTGGGACATACTTAACAATTTCTATTTGGAGTCCTTTATTTTATCTTCTATATCCTCTATGACTTTAGGAGTAGATAAACAAAACTTATGTATACTGCCTCCTTCTGAAAGAACATTTTGAATACTCTTTATTATTATCTAACACCAATCTATCTAACCCAATCATGCCTTTGAGTACATCAAATCTTTTTCTATTAAAATCATTCTAAACTTTAACTTCTGTAGATTTTTCAAAGGACTCAAAGTGTGTACTTACATAATTTACAAGGCTCTTCAGATTTCCAGAGGGAGAATCAAATGGATTCTTTTGGAATGTTGGCATTATCTTTTCCAATATATTGGATGTAAGGCCTAGTAGCTCATTGTCCTCTATGTGAGATTTCAATACCTTTTCTCTTGCCTTGTCTTGTGTGAAAGATGCTATCTTCATAAGTTGGACCAGAGAGAAAGTATCTAGGTTGTGTGGTCCTTGAATCAGTTCAGGTTCATCAAACTCTAGCATCTCTTTACTTAGAAAAATCTTCACTGCATCTCCAGTGTCTCTTGCCATAATTTCTAGACCACCTTCTTTTCCTTGGATTTTCTCAGTGACATGACTGATTTGTTTAGGTGCATCAACATTTGCACCATCTTCTTCTGCTTTATCTTCCTTACCTTTGACTTCTTCTTTCTTTGCTTCACCTTTCTCTATGTTATCTATAGAGGGATTCTTTCCTTTGTCCTCACAATTTGAAATTTGTTTCGTAGGATCTTGTGTAGCAGTAGCATTCTCATCATTGTCTTCTTTTCTGGATTGATCAGGAGGAGCTAGAGTATTTCTTGCATCATCAATTTTATCCACCATTTCTGCATCTTCCTTATTTATTTGCTCCACTTCCAGAATAGAGGAGTCATCTATTCCATATTGTTGCTCATCCTTTTGTTGCTCTTCTTCATCTGGGATTGGTGTGTTATCAGCAGGCTCATCTGACACAATAAAGAACTTGTTCTTGTCTAAAGCTTTTCTCAAAATTTGTTCAGTTTCTTGAACTATTTCATCTATCTCTCCAATCATTAGTTTATTCATTCTTGTTTTACTCCTGAATTCATTTTTGACCTCTTTGAAGATTTTGTTTACTTCTCTACTGGTGATTACTGGACATAGAGTGGTTAGTACATGTTCTCTCAACTCCATATCTTTTGCCTTGGAAGCTTCTTTCCTAATTTCCAATATATCCCTCAGACCTTTTGGAACTTCTAAAAAAATTTCTACCAGTGCTTGATTGAACACATTTAGGTACTTGATAGTAGCTTCTTCCAAGAGTCTTTTGTTAGCATTATTGCAGAGATCATAGAATTTAGTTAATGGTTTTAAGTTCCCTTCAACAATGATTTTCTTGACAATGATTTTCACAGAGCGAATTTTCTTCTTTGCATCAGCTTCTAATTTTTGTCTCTTTATTGTCTTCTTGCTTCCGAAAATCTTCTCTTTTGATACTTTAACAGGTTTAGCACTTGTGGCCTTTAACTCCTTAAGTTCATCATCTGTATTTGTCTTCTCTTCATCCTTTTCTTCCAAACTTCCATATGGCCTTTTTGCCATTACTTTTGTTCTTTTATGTTCTTCACCGGATGATTTGTCTTCTGATTTTGCAGGTTTAAGGGGAATAGAGGTAGCAACAGAGCTTCTAGTAGTTCTTGAAGTGGAGGATGATTCCACCGGAGCATCTTCTTGTTTCTTATCCTGTTTCTCCTTTTCATCCTTTTCAATTCTTTCTCTGTTTTGCTTCACTGCTTCCTTGGTTAGGCCAATGCTTTCAGCATATCTTTCAACTTGCCTCTGAACTTTTCTCTTGATTTCTGGTTGCCTGAGCTCAACATGCAATTTTAGACTTAGCTCCTTATACGTTCCAAATCTTTCAACAGAGGTGTCTTTTTATTTACTTAGAAGATGTTGAGCATACACATCCAAGTTCTTCTCATCAACCTCATAGCCCGTAGGCATAATCCATACAATTCTGGGTTCCACAGCCTCCATTAGGCACTGATTTGTGTCTACCATAAAGTAGATTTCATCCTGGTACTTCTCAACTACTGACTTAGGGATTCTTTCCCTAGAATGCATCATTTTTTGAAATTTTTTAAAGTAACCCTAGATTACAGTCTTCTGTGCATTTGAGTCTCCAATGCTGAGTAGATGATCTCTTATTTGCCATGCAACCAGTCTATCATTTGTCCAGTGCACACCTTGTAGTCCAGGCACTTCATTCAT
Source organism: Cunninghamia lanceolata (assembly GCA_027924645.1). Classification (NCBI taxonomy): domain Eukaryota; kingdom Viridiplantae; phylum Streptophyta; class Pinopsida; order Cupressales; family Cupressaceae; genus Cunninghamia; species Cunninghamia lanceolata. Next base: position 9,681,826 of record BSBN01000389.1, read on the forward strand.
AAAATAGAAGAACAAACATATAACTAGGGAACCATATTTAAAGGTGTTTTTCTTATCCTTTTTTATTTTGCTCAAATTTTCAATTGGTTGGTTCTGCAACAGCTCACATAGGTCATAATTTGCATTTTCTTTCAACATTTGATATGTTGCATATATGGCAGTTCTGGAGATAGAATTCTCCCTGCTAGAGTGGTAAATCTTGTAGCCAATCACCATAGAGGAAAACTTAACATCCGGTTCTATAATATCATTGATGATCATTTCCCTTTTGTTAAACTTGGCACTGGTAGCATTGGTCACTGTCTTGTTTTTCACAACCTTCAGCATGGGTAATCCACTAGTTGAATTTAACCCAGTTACAATCTTCATAACATCTTTTGTAATCTTGAATGGTTTCAATAGACATATGAACTCATCATGTATACGACTCAAGATATCGAACCCACTCATTCTCATCAAATGTCAGAAATTTAATGACTTGTAGAAAATGTTTTCTTTCTAGGGCTTTGTATTCTAGTTTCAATTTATAGCTATCATCCCTTAGGTAGTTTTTAAACAAATCCAAGAGTTTCAGATTTCCAAATTCATCTATGCTATAGTGGATGTATGCCCTAATATCCTCAACATGCAGAACTCCATATGGCACACCAGAAAATACTCCTAAAGGTTCGATTTAGATTGATTTGTATGGATGCTTCTTAAAGTTTGGTTGAGGCCTTTTAGTATTATCAACAATAAGAGGAGTGGCCATTGTAAAAGATTACATATTCAAGGCTTCATAGATAAATACCTTTTCTTCCACGGAGTTAGGGTTAGCAAACGAATTTGTCAGTCGCACTTCAAATCCTTGAAATCTTAGCTTAGATGCTCTTCTTCTTGCTATCTTTGAATGCAAAGTGATTCAAATGAAGAATGAATGACCTTTTTATGCTCTGCAAAACCTAATTTGCCTTTGTAATAAATGCTCTACCCTAACACATCCGGTTCCACTATTTCTGCATGTAGTTAATCCTTAATTGCTTTGCAATTAGTCACTTTAGCTTTTTTCTTCTGGAAGTTTCTTTGAAAGTTATGTAATAAGCTTCTCAAGCTTCATTCATTTTGCTAGATTCAGGCACCTACTTACTGGCTGGGGAAATTTGAACTTCATTGTATCTCCCCCTAAGCTAGAGCTCCTGATTTAATTCCCAGAGGAACTGTCAGCACCAGATTCTGGTGCGGACCCATATTATTGTTCATAACACTTTTCTTAACCCATGTATTGTTCATTTCATTTTGGATCTCATTCACATCAATTTTGCCCTTGCCTTTGTCTTGTCTTTGCTCATCCAGTTTTCTGTTTACCAGACCTCTTCTTTCATTTTCCTACTTCTGCAGGATCTTGCAATATGACCATATCTATTGTAATTAAATCACACAAAATTTATTTTCTTATATACTTGATTTCCTCTTGATCTGCACTGATTAGCCATGTATCCAAATCCATTGCAAGTAAAGCAGTAACCATTGAAAGAGTTGCCATTTCCTCTATTGTTAGAGTTATTCATTATCATACTTCTGCATTCATTTGATCTATGACCGTACCTCTTACACTTGAAGCATTGACTGGAGAAGGATGGACCATTTTGATTTACTCTACTTCTACATTGAGTAGCTCTATGACCAAATTTATTACAATTAAAATAATTTCCATTAAATGATGGATATCTTAGAGCATTAGGCTGTCTTACTGGAGGTCTTCTAGGTTTGTTTCTCCTATTCCTTGGTTGAAAATTTCTTTGTCCAGATCTAGAGCTTTCACCTTTCTCATATCTAAGACCATGCTTGTCATCAGCATTTTTCTGACTTTCAAGCAATGCTTCAAGTTTAGCTGAGCTTATCTTGAACTTCTCCTTGTATTCATTTGCAACTTCTAGGTCGTGTCTGAGAATGACAATTTGCCTCTCAATTTCTCTCTCATTGTCTCTTCTTTCTTGTAGATCAGACTCAAGATGGCCAACTATTCTATCCAATCTGCAACATTCTTTAGTTCTTTCTTTTAGAGTTTGATTTAGGTCTTCTTCAGTCTTCTTCCTTTGCTCAATTTCTTTGGTTAGCCTCATTACCCCAGATTCCATCTGATGTTTTAGAACAAGAACTTCTTTTGTCGTCTTCTCACATTCCTTTGTCTTTTCTTCTAAAGCCTCATTAATGTCATTTTCTTCAGTAAGATTAGCTAGCTGATGAAGTAGTACTTTCCTTTTTTCCATTGATTTCTTTAGTTTATCTTTTAGCAAGTCAATGCAATCATCAACATCCTTGATGTTCTCTTTCAGATCATCTATTTCTTCTTTGGAGCAATCAAGATCTTCTAAAGTCAATTGAAGTTGTTCTCTAAGTGAACCCATTAAAACTCCTTCCCAGATCTTCCTCAAGATGTTAGGCTTATTTCAAGGAACCTTGCTTTGATACCAATTGTTGGAAATATGACAGACAACTGAGGGGGGGTGAATCAGTTGTCTTAAAACCTTTATACTTGCAGCAATTAATTCTTCCGTTTTATTCAAACCACATTAATGATGAAAACATTAAAGCATGAATCAACAACATATGAGCAAAAGCAAATGAATTACACTTGACACCAAGATTTTTGACGTGGAAACCTGGTTAAGGGAAAAACCACGGTGGGGGTTAAGCCACAAAGATTATACTCTGTTAAAATTATTACAAAAAGGGGAATGCACATGCATTCGGGCTCACTGCTTAAGAGAGACTCACTGCCTACAAGAATGTTTACAAAAGGATTGCAAATTGTTGAACTGATAAGTAGCATCTCCCAATGCAAGAATTTAGTTCCAGTTAAGCACATAATACTGATTTTACACACTTCATCTTTATTCTGCCCTATTTACTGCTCTACCATAATCCAGACCTCAGATCTCTTCTCTTTCATACTTTTGTCTGCCTTCTTCGTACTTACTCCATGTTCAAATTGCTATCCCTTTTCACATCACTTGAATCTATCAGTTATATATATCTGCATCAACAAACTCAATCACCTATCTGTCAGCCTTATGAAGAACTTAACAATACAAGTATTCTATTTTGTCGACTGAATCCATACATCAACATTGATGCGTACCAGAAATAACACTTGTAGGTCACCATTCATGTCGGCCACTAACATTATATCCCATACACAACTCACCAAAATACTTTGACTAGATCTGCATAAGGATCTAACACAAGTTGGTCTATTCTTCACTGAACTATCTTGTCATATTAGGACTCGGTACTTAGATGCTACTAACTTTTGAATCCTTCATCACTAGAGGCTAAAATTCTAGATTTAGATTGTCCTGACAATCCTTAAGACCCCCTCAGATCTGCAACACACTATGATTTACGACCAGAGAGATACAGACCAAGATACCGGACCCTGTCACATGCCCTATTTTTGGCAACCTGGAATTAGATAAATTCTTGTTCTAACTTCTAGTATGAGCAAGTTATGTTATGTAGATGTGTGGAATAGTCTTTTCCATCAATGAGAACACCTGTTATGCGTAGTAGTGTCTCTTGCCAACAATAACCATATAAGTATCCATAACACCTATAGATAAACCATCATATAGACCACATAAGCATATAAACACCCATATCATATATAAGCATGTCATCATAAATCAATCATAAAACATCATACATCTCATGATAGGTTAGCAAAATAAATGTGTCTCATCATATATATCAAAACTGGATCAATGTCATGCAAAAGGCTACCAAGAGCCATCAAAATATACATGTGATCCCACAAGCATCATAAGTCTCAAAATACATAAATGATACATCATACAATACAACTAGCTCTAGTGATGACTGTGTAGAGCTCCTTTCTGAAGCCTCTCCATGGTTTCCACCTGTACCTAGTGGTGGTCCTCCTGATGGTGGTCTTGGTGCGAGTGATCCCATAATAGATGCCCCTAATCTCCTAGATGAAGAGGCCTTGGACCTGCTCCACTCTCTGAAACTAGGCTGCCTCTGATCTGTAGGCACCGCACTATAGTACAACCCTCTATAATCCTTAGCCTCTTGTATAGTCTTGTTCATCTCTCCCTGAACGTGAGTTTGTTCTACAAGCATAGTCATAATGGGATGATTTGTCCCCACCATAGCCTGTGTTGTATCCCTCTCCAAAGTCACCATCTTCAAGGATGACCTCATCCTCAATTTAAGTGTCATTGCTACATCTCACTCTATAGTGATGCGTGCTAGCTCTATCAGATCTTGGATCTGACCTTGCCCCTGTGCCTGCCTCTAGAATCCTTGTCTAGCCTACTAGAGCTTTGCTCTAACTGAGTCTCTCTCCTACCTCATCCTCATATACCACACCTCTAATCAAGTGCATCTACCTATCTCAGGTTGCAGTAATCTCTTTAGTCATTGAACCTCTATCTCTCCTTGAGGGGCATCCTGTTGTTCTCCCTCCTCCATTCTTTCATCTAGCTGATCCGAGGCATCTTGTTGCCCTACATCCTGATGGGATACCTCCACCTGCACCTATCTTTGTTGCCTCACCTTGCAAGGTCTCTCCTCTAGTCCTCTGCTAGCCAACTCCTCCACTCTCCTATCCTGACCTCTGACTACCCCTTGGATAGTCAGCTAAGTCAGCCTATGTGTCAACCAATAAGTGTTATACTCTAGAGTTGTACCTAGATCAGCTACTCCTCCATCTAGATCCCAAAAAACTGGGGCAAGTCCCTAAACCTCTACTAAAGCTGAAGTGACAACCACCTCAGGGCCCCAATCTAATATGTCTCTGTGTGTCCTGGAAAAAATGGCCTTGCCTATAGGTATTGGCTATCATAATCTAAACTGTCTCAGGACCCTCTTTGGTAGATATCTTTTTATTACATAAATACTACATCCAAACAAGTACTAACCCTGTTGGCAATATGATAGATTCTCCACATCTTCCTCCCAAATCTCACAGTCCCTCTAGGGATGCCAAATGAAAGTGTCAAGCTCATCAAACTGTTGTCTCCAATATGTAAGCTCACCTAGTCTCCTCTAATTAAGGGTACCATCATATACGTGCACAAAAGGATGTCCAATGTGTCACTATCATGGAGATATGAACCTAGTCCCAGCGATATGCTCCCAAGCCCATATGTGTAGCAAAGTCACACCTGTAGTCAGGATGGCACCCAATTTTTATGCTACATGGTGTAAATCATGATATAGATGGCCCAGTACATAGGGCCTCCATGCATACCTCATCCCATGAGTAAACATCCCCTCTAGAATGAAGCCCGATCCAATAGAAAGGCCACGTGACCATCTGTCAAGCACTAGCATGGCACCAATCAATGAAGCAACAACCTGAATCTTGTCACATAAATGTCGCATCTAGCTTATGCTAATCTCATGTTCCTCAATCCTAAGGTCTAGAGTCATGAACAATCTCCTCAATAAAGCCTCACCAAGGTCAGTGTCATAATCCACTTTGGCTCCATGAATTAGAATCATGAGAGTCTGCTAGACAACCTCCAATGTGATAGTCGCATCTCCTATAGGTAGATGGAACGAGCTATGCTCGCTGTGTCATTCTCTCAGCTAGTGCAGTCATCATCACTAAGTGTGTGCATATTAGGGTCATATGTGCAACATACTAGAGTAACATAATCTCCAAGAATACCTCCTCCTTGTCTAAGTCAGCTACTACAACCAAGGTTGATGGGTGTCACTCCCTCGACATCAGCAGAGAGAGAACAACCTGCATCCCAAGAGTTAACCTGTCAAAATTTTGTAAAAATCCTAATTTTTTGTAGTCTAAGCCAAAAGCAACCTACAAAACCACAAGCACATTTTTGATCGCCAAAAGCACATCACTGCTAGCCAAATGTGTATTTCTGCATACCAAATGCATGTTTCTTTAGACCAAAAGTGACTTAAACCTATGAAACCCTAATCACTAGCCAAAAGCGCATGGTTTTTACCATAGGAACAACACTATTTACCATATGTGAGATCTTTTACCAAAGGTTCATTTCTACTACCAATAAGTGAGCTTCTTTGCCAAAAGTGACTTAAAATCCTAGAAACTCTAAATTCAGCCAAAACCCCTAATCACTTTTTGACCAAAGGCGCAGTTGCATGCACCATAAGCAAGTAGTTTTTACAAAAGTACAACATTATCTATCATAAGCGTAGCTTTATCCTAAACCCAATTTTGGTTACAAATAGCATCTACCCTCATTAATAGCCCTATTAAATGCACTTATGACTTGGTTAGAGGTACTTACCACTCCTAGAGCTCCCATCGGTCATCCATGTGTCTTGACTCGCTCTCTGCGGTGGTCATGTTGTGGAATCCCAGCCATATCTACTATCTTGTCAGCTCTAAGCTTTGAACACTCTCTAGCACTAGAAGACAAAATCTCTAAAACTCTGAGGATACAAATCAGTTGAAAGTGACCCCTTGGGCCCTACTATCTAGTTTTTCTTCGCTTTAGCCTTATTTCTCCATCATGTCAGCTTCCAACCTCCAATCTGGTCCCTTTAAACCTTTTCTATCAGGTCATCTGCCTTCTCTTCTAGTTGCGAGTCAACCCAGTCCTTCTATTATTTCCCTGGTTTTCCTCTCAAGGGGGCATCCTACACTAGTTACACTGGGGCATAGTTGTTAATCACAGCATCATCAGTATTTTCTTTGAAACAACATTGTGAAAGGCATTGTCTCACCTTGCATACATCAAATTCATCTAACACACTTTCATCCAACATAAATTAAATAACTTAATTATTTAATTATTTTCACCAATTTCCTCTAATTCACCTAAACCCAACATTAATTGAATAAATCTATTTTTTTAATTATTTAATCATTTCACCACCTTTATTCTTCTATTTTTCCATTAATTAAATAAACCAATTATTTAATTAATTCAACATCTTAATTCCTCTCATCCACAACAATTAAATAATTTTAAATATTTAATTGACTAATTATTCTTCTAAAATTAAATAAAATTTCCAAACTTATTTAATGTTGACTTTTCCATATATTCTAAATGAATAAAATCAATAATTTATTTATTTTCCTTTATTCTTCCATCATGCACAATAAATTAAATAAATTTATTTATTTAATTTCTAATTATCATCTCAAATCTTCTAAAACTATCTTTTTCTTCCATGCACACAAATTAAATAAGTTATTATTTAATTTTATTCAAAGCATGTCAAAAAGCAAATCAAAAGTTGAGTTAGTTGGCTTTAAAATCTTTGTTTTTATCAATCAACTCATAAAATAGAAAAAATCATTCTATATTTATTGAAATCAATCCTATCCTTAGCCAAGAAAGCAATTAACTCAATAGAATAGCTTTTTGCATGGACACTTTTCATGTGCACATTCCTTCATGTCTTCTCAATTTATCTCAATAAAGTATCCCCAAACTCTGCTCCTTGAGTTCAGACACATAATTATCCTAGAGGACACATCTTCAAGATTTTACCTTGCCTACACATTTCTTTCCAGGGTCCTGGTGTTGGGACTTTTAGGATTCTTAGTACTGCTCTTTAAGGATGAGGAAGAGATCAGGCCCAATGCCTACTCCCCAACATGATGTAATTTCAAGTTAAAATAGTATTATTTAATAAAAACTAGTTATGAATTTTGATTATCATGTTAACATATATCATTCTTGTAGAATTGCAATCATGGAAGAGGATACACCAGCAAAGGAAGTCAAATAGGATTGCAAAGGGTATCTTCTACCATCTAGAATAATAAGTCAATTCCCCTAAATTGGGGACACAGATCTTGGGGTTCATGTTCTACATGCATTTCTGAGCAATGTCAACATGGTGGAGGGAAGATCTTCCCAAGATCACCAGATAGTTGCCTCCAAGTTGATCCAATTAGTAGCTTTTCCTATTTCTCTTCAATCCATGGAGCTAGTCAAAGCATTTTCTAAAGCTTACAATCCTAGAAGCAAGAGGATTATTGGACTAGCAGGTCTGGTATTTCTAGACATTACCTCTGAGATGTGAAAGGAAGCAAGGTATGCAAAACACACTTCCTACACCAACCTAATGAGGGTAATAGTATGCAAATTCTTTAAAATCCTTACAATTGCAGCAATGTTAAACACATAACATAAAGATTACAATAGCAACACAACACATAGAAAGAGATTGACACAAGATATATCGTGGAGAAAACCTTTTTAGGTAAAACACCCCACACTCCAAAACCTGCACCATGTATTAACAAATCTATAAAGGATTACAATACACTTTCAATGCAGGTTCTTCCAGGAGTCTACAAATGTCATTTCTGAAGTGATTTTGGTAGCATGACAGTACCTATACAAACACTATGCAAATTACAACTCCGAACACTGCATTATATAGAGTTACAAGGCAAATTTGAGAAGCCTCTTGAGATGGGCATCCATCTTGGCAACATGGCCATTTACACACTCAAAGGACACTTGTCCAACATGTTTTCACCTTTCTTACATTTGTCATAACATGGTCGATTTGACTTCCCAAGGTAGAGTGCTCTAGGCTAAAAATAGGCAATGATAGATGCTCTTACGCATCTTATAGCTGTCATAAAAATTTGCAACATGACAACACTTAATGTTGTAAGAGAATCCGTCATATACAACTAAAAATAGAATATTCCTCTTACAACATGTCATAACTCAACTTGGGCACCCAAAGATGCCTTTCTCTCATGCAAAGATACTTTACGACACTTGTCTTCACTTGTCATAGGAATCTCTATACTTGGCTCTTACGCGTCATAGATTCTGTCATACAAAATAACTCCTCCATCATAATCTAAGATGCCGACACATGACATACTAGTGCCACCTTAAATGGGATGCCCAAATCCACATGTGTTTGACTTGACCATCCAAAGCATATTCCAAGTAAGATGACATGTCACAATGCCACCTCAAACTAAATGTCAAAACTGAATGTGCAAGTAAATATAAAATTGAGAAAATAAATAAATAAATAATCAAATAACCAATGCCAAGAATTGTAAGGTTGAGACACCTTAATTCCAACATTCTCCCACTTGTCGAACACCTTGCAAGAGCCAATAGAATGACAAGGTTTAATTGCTAGGGGCCAAGAGGCCCATAGACTCTAAACACCATCTAAACTTATATGTGCCCATAGGTTTCGTCAATGCATCTGCAACATTCTTCAAAGTGTCAACTATCTCTAATATCACCTTCCCATCTTCTACCATATAATGAACAAAATGATACTGAACATTAGAAGGTAGGATTCTTTGCTAAGCAAATTGCACTCTGACTATCACAATAGATAGTAATCTGTCATGCATTAAAACCAACATCTAAACACAACCTCTTAAGCCAAATGACTTACTTACAAGCATGAGTTGCTACCATGTACTATGCTTCTATCATAGACAAAGAAACCACAGGTTGTTGCTTACTCATCCAACTAATAATACCACCAAACATAGTAAACACATAAGCACTGGTGGATCTCCTGCTATCAATGTCACCTGCCTAATCAGAATCCACAAATCCATGAATAATCATAGAATGCTGAGGTCCTATAGGATAACCATGATAACATAAGGAATACTCAGAAGTATCCCTCAAATATCTGAACACTCTCTTCATTACATCTCAATGTACTTGTTCAGGATTAGCCATAAATTGACTAAGGATTCCCACTACTTGGGCAATTTCTAGTCTTGTATAGACCATAACATACATCAAGCTGCCAACTGCACTAGCATAAGGTACTCTACTCATATCCTCCATCTTAGAAGGAGACTTTGGACAATCATTAACAGATAACTTTGTCCCCAATGAAATAGGAACGCACAATGGTATGCAATCTGCCATTTACTGAATCTCTCCAACAAAGTCTTCACATACTTACTGTGGCTTAACCAAAGTTTTCTATTTGTTCTATCTCTTCTAATCTCCATCCCCAGAATGTACCTAGTTGCCCCTAAGTTTTTCATCTCAAACTGTGCTAACAATTGAGACTTCAAATCAGAAATCATATTCTTACCATTCCCAATTAGTAACATATCATCAACATATAGTGCAATAATGAGAATGCGATCATTTTCAAACTTGTAATAGACACAATGATTTAATTTCAATCTTATAAATCCAATAGACAACACAAAGGCATCAAACTTCAAGTGGCACATCCTAGGAGATTGCTCCAAACCATACAAAGACTTCTTTAACTTACAAATCAATTTTTTTTACCTTTCACCACGTAGTGCTTAGGATGTGACATATAAATTTCTTCCTCCAAGTCACCATGAAGGAAAGTTGTCTTCACATCCATTTGTTTCACTTCTAAGTCATAAGCTATTGCAAGAGATAACATGAACCTAATAGATGTCAGCTTTACAACATGAGAGAAAATCTCACCATAATCAATTCCCTCCACCTGAGAATACCCCTTCGCAACAATTCTGGCCTTGTACTTCTCAACACTTCCATCTACTCTAAATTTCTTCTTGACCACCCATTTACATCCAACAAGTTTTCGTCCATCAAGCAAAGGCACCAAGTCCCAAGTTTTATTCTTTCCAAAGAAGCCATCTCATCTTCCATGGCCTCCTTCCAAGAATCTACATCTTTCATGTCCATAGCCTCTATCATAGTTCTAGGCTCATCATTGTTAGTAATCAAGGCATAAGCACAATTAGAATCTAGAAATGAATAAACAAACCTCTTAGGTTGCTTCCTGATTCATGTGGACCTCCTTAAAAGCTGAGGTGGAGATTCTTCTTCCTCTTTTCAAATTTCAGAGCTACTGGAGCTCTCCTCATCATTAGGTCTAACTAGATCTTTCAGTTCAATCTTCTCAGGGGTAGTAGAAAACTAAACCACATCTTCTTTCTTTTCTTTTTCTTCTGGCTATAGAACAATAGGAGAAGGAGTTACCTCTCTAAAAATAACACTTATGCTATATAACACTTTCTCAGCCATAGGATCCCAAAGCTTGTACCCTTTCACACCGACACCATAGCCAATTAAGATACACTTAATTGCCTTGTTCTCCAATTTTGACCTCTTCTCCTTAGGCACATGTGCATATGCCTCACAACCAAAAACATGAAGATGTCTCAATGAAAGCTTCTTACCAGACAACACCTCCATGGGTGTCTTATCAACAAGTGTTGAAGTAGGAGACCTATTAACCAGGTAGCAAGCAGTGGCTATAGCTTCAGCCCAAAACTTTTATTCGAGGCTAGCACCACTAAGAATACTCCTAACCCTCTCCATTAATGTTTTGTTCATCCTCTCTGCAACTCCATTTTGTTGTGGGATATAAGGAGTTTTCTTATGTCTTTCAATCCCATGTTCTTTACAGAACTTATCAAACTTTGCAGAATAAAACTCACCACCGTTATCAGTTCTCAAACACTTAATCTTTTTACTAGTCTGATTCTTTACAAAAACTTTAAACTCTTTGAACCGACTAAAGACTTCAAATTTGCTTATGAGAAAATAAACCCATGTTCTTCTACTGTAATCATCAATGAATGATACAAAATATAACAATTTAAAAATTGAAGGAACATTCACAGGACCAAACACATCAGAATGAATAAGATCCAAAACACCAGAAGACTTGTGAGAACTAGAGTAAACTAAATATGGTTTTTCTTTCCATATATACAATGTTCACAAAAGTCAAACTCAAGATTACAATCATTTAACACCTCGACAAGGTTTTTATTTTTCAGGGCTCTAAGACCCTTCTCACCAATGTGACCAAGTCTCTTATTGTCATGCCCACATTTCCCATGTGGTCACGACACGCAACACACGTGTCATGTCCACATTTGACATGTGGTCATGACACGAACTATCAAAAACTCTTCCACGTATCCCTGGAAACCCCCTCGCATGCGTCTGCGTGCTCGGTGGCAATACACATAAGGCGTAAACATGTCAATCATATTTGGGAAGTGCGTCTACCAACGCAATCCCTTGTGTGATGAAAGCCAACTAGGGGGTTATGCAACGCGATGTGTGCCGCTTCTAGGGTTGGAACGGATTTAATTCAGACCCTAAGTTTTCTAGGTGAAAGAGATGATTTTGACTAAATCAAAATCAAAACTTAACTCTAATGCATAATAAAAATGAATATATCAACGCATCCAATGGTATGATGGTCGCATGATAAAATGGAGTGATTAAATGAAAGTCATAAAAATGCTATAAAAATAATACCCTAAAATCTAGGAAAAATTTGACAGCTTAACACATTTTCAATAAATGAAATAAATATTTTCATAAATAAATCCCCAAGAAGAATTAATGTAAAAATAAAAAATTAAAATAATTAAATACAAGGATAAAATAAATTTCTAATGCCAATAAAATTTAGCCACTCAACAAAATTATAAAATTTGAATTAAAATAAACGACCAAAATAAAACTCCATACTTAAATCCATTAATAAATATAATCTCAACAATTAAATTTATTAATTAACTCAAGTTAAAATAATTAAGAAGAGGATGAAATTGAAATATCCCCTCTAGGCTAAAATTGATAAAATTAAAAATTAAATTCAATAAAGAGGTTTTCCCACAACATTAATTTAAAATGCACTAGAAATTAAAATAAATGCCCCAATTTAGCTAACTTACTAAGGGATAAAGCATCCCATCAAAAATGAAAAAAACAACCCTTTCCCACTAATTAAAATCTCCACATGGAATAAAATCCAAACCCCAAAACAATATTAAAACTCACCTAAATGAAACACAGAGAAAGTCAAACAATTTAAATATGACCCAAAAGTAAAAGAGGGGGAAATATAATTTCCGTGCACATGGAAGAATTACAAGAATTAAATAAATGCAAATCTAATTCTCTTTCATCCTCCACTCAACCCTAACTCCATTATTTTATTAATTCGTTTCTCAAGAGATGCCCTAATCATTATTCTATTATTTCCCTATGACAACCCATATTCTCCTCTATTGTTATATTTTCTCTTCTTGTTTTGGCTTTCTTTTTTTTTCAGGGTTGAAGGGTTGCTAATGCAATGGCTTGGCAAAAATGAAAGTACCTCCCGGAGGTATATTTTTGTAGATTATAATAGTAGGGTTACATTCTTTTCTTTTTGTACTATATATATATATATTAGTGATAATAAGATGAATGGAGTTTATCTTTATGATGCACAGGAAGTGACATATATATAATAAAACTGTTGAAAATGGCAGGGGAAGATCCACAGGTCACAGAGGCAATGGAGGGCCGAAGAAGAGGCTAAGGGCCGATGGCCCGATTTGCATATGTTACTGCCACCATTTGGATTGGGGACGAGGGTTTGGGGGTGTTGGGAGGAGGCCGTGCCTCCACCCACACCCTTGGGTGTGGGTTGGGGCACGGCCCCGTCCCCACACCCACACTGCAAAGAAGGGGGCGATGGGCGGCGGCCATGGCCGCCGTCCATTGCCCACAATTTAAAAAAAAAAACTTCAAATCTAAACACTAAAATAAACCCTCGGTCCACCCATAGATTTTTTAATTTCTACTCTTGTTCTCTTTTTTTAACACAGATTTCATTTCTCTAAAGACAGTTTAATGATATATATATATTAACAAAAATAAAATAATAGAATCAGATTGCATTATACAATGGCCAGATTTGAAAACTTTTAAGCACCATTACTATAGCATTTTTTTTTGAAAGAGAAAGGACCAGTTTTGTTTATATATATATATATATATATATATTTTGCAACAATATACAATCAACTAACTATCTCTTTCTTGCCTTTTTGACAACATATGAAATGAAGCATAATACTATTCTTTTGTTTATAACAGGAAATATACAACCTATTTTTACATTTTTCTGTGTGCATAAAATATAATTTGTACAACAACTTCCTTTATATCTAAGCCCATTTCAAAGGGTCTATATCAACATTCTAATTTCTTTCTTTCCTTTCAAATATAAAATGACAGCATATACAAAATCATTTCTCTCCAACTTTCTACAAACACATAGGTACAAATAGCAAGTTAAGAATCATTTATTTCTTTGAAGTACATAACAACAAATTTATATTTTCCTAGGCAGATTTCTATAAACACTTAAACACAATAACTTAGCATAATGATCATCTTTTGAATAACAAAAAAAGTGTGACTCACATTTAAATTTCCTTTCACCCAAATACAATAAGGAGTACAAATTTTACAACTCGAAACAATAAGGGTATCTCACATTAGAATTACTTACAATAACAACACAAAGAGAGTAATAGTTTTGACACAAAATACAATAAGGCCTCTAAGGCCATGACTCACAACAGCCAACCAAAAATAATGCAAGTAAGGTAAAAACGGGCTTCTCCAAAGCTCCATTTCTTCAATAAAAACTTGCAATAATACAAACACCAAAAATGGGGATCCAAGCCACTAAGGAATGCCCTCCTCCCTACCATAGACCTGCTAGTGGGTCACCCCTAAGCTAGGGAGGTAGGATTCACACGGTTTCACAAACACACCACAACAAAGAAATTTCTAAACACACAAAATTTACTTCCATGGATTTGCACATAACAAAACTCAATACATGAGTTTGGAGGGGGTAGGGGAGTTGACCCCTCAACTCAAGAGGTCACCCCAAGAACTCCAAAAATCACAAAATCTCAAGGCCTCAAGCCAAACAAATTTTCCACCATACTCAAGAATTATTATGGCACTCATGCCAAATAAAAAATGCTCCCAAACTCTATAGGATGCCCTCAAGGCTATAAATAGTACAACACTAAGGAGATGACCTCGAGGAGGTTCACTCTCCCCCACCCCAAACTAGCTGAGCCTTTCCTCCAAATGGAGGTGCTTTCACCACACCCAACCCACACAAAAATAAAAATAACAACTCACATAATTTTTTCAAATAACATACACTAAAAAAAAAAGGATGCATAGGGACATAGCTAGTTCCATGGAGCTTACCTTCAAAAGCCCTACAATGGAAGCACATTTGAAGAAGAGCTCCAAGCTTCTCCAAGTCTCCCAATGTCCAAAAATTTTCCAACACTCCCAAAACCTCTAGGAATAGAGAGAGATTTCAAAAAAGGAAGAACCTCACACTCCTCTCCAAGAGGAGATAATATAGGCCTTCCAATTTGGCCTTGAGGAATGAGAAGGTGACACTTGTCACCTCCTCCTTCCTCATCCCATGCCACTTGCAAGGGAGAAGGAGTGTGAGGGTGACAAGTTTCACCCTCCAATCCATTCAAACCATCACCTTATCCACTTGTGCTCTCACACATGTGTGAGAGACCAAGTGGAGAGGTGGCAACTCCCTTCAAGCCTCCATGAGGATAAGGGATGCCACATGGAATCCTCTTATTCTCCAAGAGAGACATCTCCCTCCAAGATGCTCTCACACGTGTGTGAGAGTCTTAGAGGGAGATCCCACACACTTGGGAGTCTTGAAGACCTCTCAAGTCTTCTTGGTGAAGGGATCCCCAAACTTTGGGAAGGGAGATGGGTCTTGCCCAAAGCATGACTCATCTCCCACCCTTAGCCAATTTCAAAATTCATCACTTTTACTAAACACAAGTTTAGAGTGACTAAAAGTGAGTTACCCTAGGGTTTAGTAAGTCCAAATAGACCCTAGACCCAAGGGTTACCACCTAGGGTAAGTTTGGGACACTAATACACACCTAGGGGGTATAAAATCACTTTGAAATGGCCCTAAAATAAAAATAACACCAAATGGTGTAAATCAAATATAAATATACAACACATGATATAAATCAATTTAAGAAGGGTGAAGAAGGCCAAATAATTAAATGAAGCATGTACTAAAACATCATCCGATCAAACGTGATCCTCATCCCTCTTGGGAATGGATCGACTTTACAGGGAATTACAAATGTGTGAAATCTACCTCCGATTTATCGTGTCCTGGGAATATAACCTGTGCAACTAAATCAAGCTGTCAATCCCATCATGGATAATCATAGCCAAAGCAATATAAATTAAAGTCATGTCATTGCATACACCATTAATCATTCACATCATAACTATGATTAAAACTGCATTTTTCTATCAATGTCTCATAAGCATCATCAAATATTAAATTCACATAATGAACTTGTAATCACATCAATAATCATCATCAAATATGTCTCACATGTCTAACATCATCATAACATCAAAATATGATCTAATCAAATCACCATATGTCTAATCAATGCTAATAAAAAATCAGGGGATATAGTCTAAATCTGCATAATGGAATAATAGTCTTTGATTGTCTGATAATGTCAACAACTATAATGTAAAATGATAAAAAATAGGGAAGTGAAATATATCAGCCTCACATCCTCCCCCCCTAAGAGTAAACTTCCTCCTGGAAGTCATCAAAAAGGTGAGGATAGAGTACCCTCAAACTAGCTGCATCCTCCCAAGTCGTTGTGACCTCATCATAACGATCCCACTGGACCCTAACCTAGTCCAACTCTTGACCTCGAAGGCCTAGTGTCTAATGAGCCAATATGCGAATTGGCTCTAAAGCCAACTACCCATCTGCCTCTACTTGTAGAGCACTCCAGTCCAATACACGAGATAAATTAGATATATATCGCTGCAATACAAAAATATGAAAGACATCGTGGATACGTGACAGGCTAGGTGGCAATGCTAGATGGTAGGCTATAGGCCCTATCCACTCCAAGATCTCAAAAGGTCCTACAAACTATGGTGTGAGTTTAGAGCCCTTTCCATAATGGATTGGACTCTTGTGTGGCCGCACTCTAAGGAAGACTCTGTCCCCAACTAAGTGATCTAGCCTCTTAGCATCGGCATACTTCTTCTGTCTATCCTATACCTCCTGAAGTCTCTGCCTAATCAATGTGACCTGCTACTCCATATCCTGAACCAACTTTGGACCAATGGCAACTCTGTCCTCTATCCAATCGCAACTCAATGGTGTCCTGCATGGTCTACCGTATAAAGCCTGAAAAGGAGGCATACCCAACGAGCTGTGATGCCCATTATTGTAGACAAACTCAACTAGATACAAATAATCCTCCCATCTAGAATGATGGTCCATAACATACATACGGAGCATGCCCTCCAACACCTGATTCACCCATTCTGTTTGCCCATCTATCTCGAGGTGATAAGCGGAGCTAAAGTTGAGTTGTGTGCCTAATGCCTGTTGCAAAGCTCTCCAAAAGGCTAAAGTGAACACTGAATCCTTGTTAGAAATGATGCGGCTAGGTACCTCATGTAATCTCACAATATCATCCAAGAATATTCTCGCCACTGTTGGTGCATTGTACATCGTGCATACAGGTGAGAAATGTGCCACCTTGGTCAACTTGTCGACTATCACCATGATGGCATCATATCGATGCAAAGAAATAGGATGACCAACAATGAAATCCATGGAAATGGTGTCCCATTTCCACTCAGGTATCTCATGAGGGTATAAAAGACCTGCTAGATGCTGATGCTTGGCCTTGACCCTCTGGCACTCAAGGCATCAAGCAACAAACTTTGCAATATCCTGTCTCATACCCGCCCAATGGTACAACTGTCATAGGTTGGCGTGCATCTTCTTCATCCCCAGATGTGCTGCATATGGTGCTCTATGAGCCTTTGATAACACTACTGAATGTAGGTCACCTGCATAGGGTACATAGATGCACTATCAATGATGAAGTAACCTATCTGCCTTAAGTGAGTATCCTGCAAACTTGCCCATAAGGGCCCTCTGTGATTGGATCTCCTGCTGCACCTCAAGAAACCACTCATCCTCAGGTAGATGTTGAATGATGCATCCTCTCAAGTCCACACTCAGAGTCAAGGTCAAGATCTTGTGGTGCCTCCAACTCAATGCATCAGCAACCACGTTCTCCTTCCCTTTGATGTAGTGGACATAAAAGTCATACTTGCAGAGAAACTCCATCCAATGCCGCTGACTGGCATTCAGATTCAACTGTGTGAATATGTACTGAAGGCTATGATGATCTGAATGAAGCTTAAAGTGATGACCCAATAAGAAATGTCTCCAATGGACTAGAGCATGAACCACTGCTACGAGATCTAAATCATAAGTGGGGTAGTTCAGCTCATGGGTCTTGAACTTTTGTGACTCATACGTGATCGCTCTACCACCCTGCATAAGTACGGCTCCCAAACCCTCAAGTGATGCATCTGTGCAAACAATAAAATTTATTGTTGGATCAGGAACCACTAAGATGGTAAGATGCTCCTTGAGGACCCCAAAGGCCCTCTCACATTGCTCAGTCCATAGAAAACTCTTCCCTTTCTACTGAAGGGAAGTGATGGGGTGCACTATTTGAGAGAAACCCTCAACAAATCTACAGTAATAACCAGCTAACCCCATAAAACTCCTGACCTCTGTCACACTGGTGGGTGCTGGCTAATCTCTGATAGCCCTAATCTTTGATGGATCTATAGAGATTCTATTGCCAGATAGGATGTACCCCAAGTACTATACCTCTGTCCTGAAAAAGACACACTTCACTAGGTTCCCATAAAGATTTTGCTCCCTCAAACACTATAAAACCTGACATAGGTGCTCCTCATGCTCCTCCTCAGTCTGCGAATAGATCAATATGTCATCAAGAAAAATAATCACGAACCGATCCAAGTAGGTACGAAACACCCCGTTCATGAGACTCATGAACACTGCAGGGGTGTTCGTCAAACCGAAGGGGACCATAGTGAACTCATAGTGGCCATATCAAGTCCGGAAGGCAGTCTTATGGATGTCCGCCTCTGTGATACACAACTGATGGTAACCGAACTTCAGGTTAATCTGATTGAAGAGGTCGTCAATCCTAGGTAGAGGATAATAGTTCTTCACCGTCACCTTATTCAACTACCTATAATCCATGCATAGTCGAAGAGACCCATCCTTCTTTACGAAGATGACTGGAGTGCCCGAAGGTGAAATGCTCGTTCAGATGTGCCCCTTCTCGAGCAAGTCCTCAAGCTGCAACTTGAGCTCTGTGAGCTCATGAGTGGTCATCCTGTAGGGTGCATGAGACACTGGCTTGGCACCCAACACTAAGTCAATATGAAATTCTACCTCACGATAGGGTGGTGTTGTGTGGTTACACAACACGGCCCATTTTGACTTGGCAAAACAGGGACCCAACTTTTTGCTTGGCTTGTTCTATGCTTTCTGGCGATTTGGTAAAAGTAAGTCATGCAGATCATCATGCATGGAAAGGTTGGGTAAGTCATCATCATGAGGTTAGTTTGTCAAAGTTCATATTTCATTCCAATAACCTCATATTTAGAAAGAGCATCAAATTTCATGCAGGTTTGCTTTTTGTATCACCCTGATATTCATCAAGATGTGAAAGTTATGAATGGTCAAAGTTTGAGTCAAACCTGATACTTCTAGGGGAGGATCATATTTCGTAACATCAGTCATATTCCAGAAGGTCATCTTGATCTAGTTTATCACCCGATAAATCATGCGGTCCAAATATCTGGATGTCAATTTTAGGTGATAGTGACCTTTACCCGCTAATAGCCTTATGTTTCCTACGAGGATCATATTTCTCAATGTAACTCGATATTTCTCAATATCCTCCTGACGTGAAATATCCCCCTAAGCCATTATTCTGATGATGTCATTTGAGTCTGATAAACAAAGAAACGAACATGATGATGACGTCATCATCACATTTACTTCTCGGGGGCATATTTCCTAAACATGACCCTTATCCCATAACATGATGATGATGTCATGATGCCATAGCGATACACTGAGTTAGTATCTGGATGACGTCACCCCAATATTCTGAAAGAGAGATGTTATAGTTTGTCCGGTCATCATCATTTCGTAACATCACCCGATATATTGAAATATCCTCCTGATGTATTAAGTATGACCTAAGGGTGCGTTTATCACCCGATCTTGTCGAAGATAGTTTTTTCTCTTGGGGAGGATGATCACATTGCACTCGGGATGATATTTTCGAATATCACCCCAATATTCGAATATCACCCCGATATCTAAATATCACCCCGATTTGTGAATATCACCCTGATATTCAAATATCACCCCGATATCTAAATATCACCCTGATTTTTGAATATCCTCCTGTCATATGAAAATATCACCCCACTCCCATTGTCTCCATTAACATTTAATGCGCGTAGAGGTGGTAGGTAGTTCCCGCCGACCAGTAAACCCAATCAAACACCTGGCGAAATCCTGAGTTTCCATGAGAAAAGATCAACGAATAAAATCTATTCTGTTAGAGTTGCCCTAATTTCGCCCTAATTGCAAGGTTAAAAGGTAAATTCATCGCCATTTTTACACTTACCTTGTGACAAAATCATTTTTACAGAGCACTAGCTTCCAAACCCTCATACAGGCGATACTTGTATGAACGGGGCTTACAAGCAGGAAGAGGCACAGGATTGTCATCAGGATTACGAGCATTTTCAGAAAACCATTGGTATAAAGGGATCTGCATAACCAAGTAAGTAATTGAAACCCTCATCCTGTTGCTTCTGCATAATCAGGTATGATGATTGTAGCTTCTAGTTTATGCATCCCATGATAGAAAATACTAAATAAGTACAGTATGCATGATGTTAGTAAAGATAGAATGTTATCTGCATGCATGTGAATACCCATTGTAAGACAAGTCTTGTTAATTGTAGATATCCAAGGCTGACAAGAGGTTAGCTAAGTGTGAGGCTGAATTTAGCAAGCCCATGTTCTCATCTCCAAGAGGAATCCTGTTTAAGTATGATGCAATTATAGATACCCATCAAGGAAGCACTGATTTGGAGGCATGGTCTGCCAAAATGAATGATGGGAAGAACAGAAGCCCCTTGCTGGATGCAGTGTTTGTGTCCGGAATGTGGAATGCGGTCAGTTTTCTGTACTCCATGGAGTCTCCTGAGCTGGTGACTGAGTGTGCATGGAATTATAATCTAGAAACCAGACAGGTGGTGAAACATGGAAGAATATATGCAGACCTATCCATTAAGGGTCTTTCCAAGACATTTGGACTGCCATTGGGCAGGAAGGTTAGCAGTGTAGACTTAAAGAAGTCTGAAGTTGAATATGAAAATAATAAGAAGTAGGCCAGGAAGAACATGTATCAATGGAGGGCCAAGAATAGCACATATCCGGCAGCTGCCAAACTTCCTATGCACCTGTTTAAGTATGATTTTGATGACGAGTATCAATACATGATTGCATTGCTCAGCAAGGTGACAGGCTAGCCTAATGCTGGTAGTTTTAAGGATTGGATGTATGGTGTAATCATGATGTGTATATATGTAGACATCAAGCCATTATGGGGCCAATTGATAAGTGATGCTCTACATGAGCAGTTGATGAACCTAGGAGGTTCAAATTATTCTTTTTACATGACATCTTACATTATTTACTCCTGTGCTTACAAAGGCACATTTGATGCACTGGTTACAGATGGAAAAGTTACAGGCACCATCAATGCTGTGCATATTTGGGATCATAATCCCCAATTACAGAGAGTTAACTACCTCCAGGATTACAAACTGGTCAATGATGCATTCTCTATGCATCTAGTAAGGACCATGGAGGAGGACAGGACAAAAAGATTGAGCATGGAGGCTCAAGAAATGATCTACAGGCATGGAGCCTGGTATATTCAATTTGCGACATTTTCCTATATGAGAATTGAGGGCTTTGAAGGACATCCCCTCATGCTGCCAAGATACCTCACTGATGCAGTGATACTAATGGAATTCATAAGGCAGAGCTCCACAATGCTGAAAACATACAAGGATGCTCATAAGCTACCGCTAATTTTGTTTCCAGTCACCATTGGCTGGTACATGTGCCCAGATTCAGAAAGTATCAAGAAGGTGATGGTCAGCTTAAATAAAATGCAGTTGCAGCCATTCCCACTGATAAGGCCATATGATCCTTATGGAAGGATACAAAAAATAATAGGGAAATCTATTCATCAAAGGCACCTGGAAGACTTCTGGGTGGATTGTGAAGATGAAGCAGAAGCTAGAAGAAGAAGATACCAGAGGCTAACATTAAATCAAATCAAAACCTTTGACTGTATCCCCATTCCTCAACAATTGAAAAAGGATGATGGTAAGATAATGGCAGATGAATATGAGGAAAAGAAAATATATAATGATACCATATCTGTACCTGACCTAACTATACAAGAGGATATTTCTTTGGACCCTTTCATTGCCAGGACCTTACAGCTAACCCAAGCCTGGGTTGATGAACAGGTTGAGGCATTGAAGAAGAAAGGTGTTGCCATTACTGTGGACAACAAGAAGAAAGGGCAGGATATTCCTGATGAGGAATATGATGATTTTATAAGTGAAAAGAGAAAATCTAAAGGAGACAGACTGCATCCACAACAACAACAAAGCAAAAGACTCCGTAGGGGTAAGAAAATTGATAGTGAACCCAAGGGGGTGATTATTGAAAGGGCAGTATTTCCAGCTGAGGAGGCAGCATCAGCATTAGGATCAGGATCAGCATCACCTCCATGGACAAGGAAACAGAAGTCCAAGAAAGATTAGCCAGCAAGGACAATAATTACTGAGACCCAAGAGGAGGGTCAATCCTCATGAAAACCAATAGAAGAAGATATCCTTATGGAGGAAGAGCCTGAAGAAGAGGAGGCCCCCTTGCTGTTCAAAAGGAAAAGAAGAGCCCCACAGGTGGTGGTAGCTACCCCACCTAAGAGACCAAGAACCTCCATGAGGGGTGAAATAAAGCAATCCCCTACACTAGTGAAAGGCGCAGGTAGCGAAGTTGTGCATAAGGAATTCCGGCACAATATTCCACTTCCTACCATTGTGAAGTTCAAAACTAAACTTGCTGAAGAGCAGATGAAAGAAACCTCCAAGGCATATGAAGGAGGTCATATCTCATTGGAGGAAACAATTAACCTATCTGATGATGAGGTTGTGAAGGAAGTAGCTTCAAAAAAGATGGAGACCCTTGCTGCAGGTACACACATGACCCCTCACAAGACTCCAACAGTTCAAACAATACTGGAGGAGATGAAGCAAGTGGAAACAGAAAAAGAAAAGAGTCCAGAGAAGATAGCCCAAGAAATGGGGCTTGATACACTAATTGCACAGGTGACAAGTCCTGTAGTGGTAGATTTGACAAGTAAACAGGATGCAAGTCCTGAGCATCCAGTAGGTACACCTGACAAAGGGCAACATACAGAAGAAGTGAAGATGGTAGAACCAGAAGGACATGCTTTAGAAATAAGTCAACAAAGCCAACAAGATGCATCAGCGAAGCCTGCTATAGTAGAGGTTTAGGAAAAGAAGGCTGATGAGAAGGATGTAGTAGAAGATCCTGCTTCCAATGTTCAGGAAGTAAGTAGCATAGGTGCAGAACAGATAGTGGTTTCAGAACAAACCCCAGCACCTAAGGAGGATTCCACAATATCCACCGCTATAAATATGCCTCAATAGGAGGAAAAGTCAAAAGTGGATGAGGTGATAACGGAGAAGGATCATGATCATCATGATCATCATATGGACACGTCACAAGATCCTCCACCTTAGGATGATGCTCCTCCAGAAAAAGAAGTTCCTCAGTAGGAGGATGTACCATAGGATCGCCCTCAAAGTGAGAATCATGAAGAAGAAATGAGGAAATCACCTTCTCCATCACATATGCTGACAGATATAGGAGATCAAGATGAACGTCATGATGATGCTGGGAAACATGATCAGGTACCTCCATGGTTGGAAAAAGAGGTAAACACAGAAGTAGATTTTGTGATTCAAGAATTTGGTGTATCTACCTTGTTTTCTGAAAATATAATAAAACCAAAGAGGAAGGCCAGAATGACTTCGGCCATTAAAAGAGACCCAACAACTGGAAGAAGGACTGCACAAATTGCAATCCCTACTGTAGAGAAAGAGAAAGGTAAAATTACTCTGGAAGAATTCCAGATTAATATAGTTGACCTGGGGTTTGCAAATGAAGACCAGGAGGGTCAGGAAGGTAAAGACATCATTGATTCTTTAATCCAAAAGGTTAAGAAGGAAAAAGAGAAAAATAAGCAATACAAAGAGCACATTGCTCAATTGCATGCATATATAGGAAGGTTAACTAATCCTGAGGATAGTTCCACTCAACATGCAGTCCCATTGACTGCTATTTCCCAAGATGAGGTGTATAAGTTGGATCTCATGAAACATGAGTCATCCATACTGAGAAAGTGGATGTGTGCCACATTTGATACTGCAGAAGAAGTGGTAAAGGCCTCTTTGAAGAGGTGGGGTACTCTCAGTGACTCCAGGCAAAAAGTAGACAAGTTGCAAATGCAGGCAGGTAAAAGGTCTTTCCAATTGGAAAAGATATTAGATATCCTGGGAGAAATAAAGAGGATAAATCCTCAACTGCTTATCAACAAGCAAGTACTAAATAATAACACTGCATTATTGGTTGATATATGGTATAAGGAAATTCAATTTGAATGTGATGTCCTCAAAAGGTGTAACAATAAGCTGAGGGAGATCAACATAAAATTACATGACATGATGTCTTTTGAGGTAGAAATTTTGGAGACCTTAGAAGGAAAAGTGGAAGGGAAGATAGAGAATCAAGATGAAGAGTTTGCAATTCAAGCTCTACATAATAACTTCCAATTTGTTGTTGATGATCCATTAGGCCAACTGACAGAAGAAATCATGGATAGACTGGTGAGGACCAAGATGAAAATGGAACATTATAATGAGACACTGCACAACAGGAAAAATAAGCTGGATAGCATTAGAAATAAATATCAGGCACATAAGCACGCCATCATCAAAGCAAAGACCCAGGATGGCGGGGAAATATATAGAATCATGCAGTTGTATGAACAGGTCCAGATCATCATGCAGCCTCATATACAGGGTCATCATCATCAGGATGATGAAAGTTCAGGAAGTGATGCACCTGATGATGGAGCACATGATTCAGATAAGGTAGATGATGATGCGTCATAAAGTAAAAAGCAGCATCTGATACTTAGCAAAAATAAGTATCTCTCATAGTTGCCAGCTGGCAACTTGTGCCATTTTAATAAAGTTGACAAAGTCAAAGAGAAATACTGACCGTAGATATTCATAGACAAATTGAGATCTAAGATCTTTTTGTAACAGATTCCTCACCTTGTTCTATAAAAGGTGCAGGAATGCCGCATTTCTATGATTCAAAACTTAATTGAAATCCGTCTGCTGAAATATTCAGGGCTCATTTCAAAGCTTTTTGTTTTATATCCTTGCATACTTAATGAATGAGAAGACTTGTGTGATTACAATTCATAGTAAATCTTGAGTAATCGGTGTGTGAATTCTGGATATATGCTGTGATTTGTTGTGTCCCTTGGAGTGCATGTCTACTTGCATATGTTGTTTTCATACAATTCCTTTGAAGTTAGCATCAACTGTATCTAGCTGTGGAATGTCCTGGTGAACATATAGTTTGGTTTTCTTCTCTTCATGACTATATCTGATGTACATGTGGTTCAATAAGCTGAAGGTTCAACATTAATTTGAAGCATTTCTTTCAATTTCTTTTAAATTTCAGAGCATTTAATCATCATAATTGCAAATAATTGATAATCTCAAGCAAATAATACAAATATGTGGACATCTCGTAGATAATTGAAAATATTTAGCATATTTGAAGCTAAAGCATGTATAATTGATGAATATCATGCAAATATTTGAGTACAACTACATTATTTGATCAAACAACTATATAAAATGACCTCTCTGTGAAGAATCTTTGCAGAAACAATGTCATGATGATGAACTCAACGTAAGGCCCCAAAATGGAAATAGCAACACACATCAACCTCTGAGTAACGTCAGATGATTAAGACCTAATCACCAGAGACTTGGGATCATGAATTCTCTGAATTCATCATATCTTTCAAGATGAATAAAGGTTAATGTGTACTTTTATTCTATGCTTGTTTGTACTAACATCATGACCAATAGGTGGTATCCCTGACAAATCTACTGGAAACACATCAACAAACTCTCTTAAGATGGTATGGTCATCTAATGATGCCTCAGGCTCATCCTCTGATTTGTCACTCACTATAATAGCAAACATCTAGCATCCCTTCTGCATGCAGCACTTAAGCTGCTGAGCGGATAGCATATGAACTGCTGTGGGCTTCTGAATGTCCACTATCTCAATTGAGGTACCATGATCATCTAAGCAGCTAATCACCTTTTGGCAACAATCTAGCTTGGCTCTATGAGCCACAAGCTAGTCCATACCCAAAACAACACTATAAGATCCTAATGTCATAACTCTAAGGTCACAAACTATGGTAAAGGGTCCCAAAGATATCTCATAGTCGTGGACTAAGGCATCTACTGTCATCTTGGCCCCTGAGGCCAACTCAACCTCCCACCTATTGCCCTCCCTAGAGGCCACTAGCCTGCAATGCTCCACTAACGATGGAGATATGAAAGAGTCAGTAGCGCCAGAGTAAAAAATAATAGAAATGGGGACACCCCCTATCATACCTGATGTCTCAATCACTGATGTCTGAAAATCAGCCTAGTGGTTATCCACCGCTACGAACATATGGTGGGACCTACCCACATCTCCAACCGTCTGCTCTGATCCTCCTACACAAGGTTGCCGCCTACTATAAAGCCCTATGGGCACTCTCTGGAAAGATGTCCCACTCCATCACACACATAGCATGGGCCCCAAGCATGTACCTATCCAGTCTGGGTCCTACTCGACTGCTGCTGTCCAGATCTACCTATGGACCCCTGTGAACCCCTGTACAACTACTGTGACCTCGCGGGTCCTGCAGTTGGTCCCTGCTGCTTCTAATCTCTACGCGGACCCTATTGCTGCCAACCTCAATTATGCCCCCCATGTGCCCTCTACTATGGCCTGGATCGCTGCTGCTGCTGCGGCTGCTACTGCTGTGGGGGCCTAGGAGGTAAGGATGTAGAACTAAATCCTCCTCTCTAAGGTGGTGGCGGTGGTCTACAATAACTCTGCTGATGCTGCTACTGCCCATGATCCTGAAACTAAGGGCATAAACTCTACCCTTGTCCCTATATCTCCTCAGCTATGTATGCCTTCTCGACAGCATCACTCAATGTCTGGGGGTCTTCCATGTGTACAGGCCCTACTATTCTATGGTTCAACCCTCTGATAAACTTATGAACCAACAGTTTCTCATCATGGAGATATTCTGCATATCAAGACAACTCATTGAATCTACCCTCATAATGAGCAACAATAAGCCTTCTCTACTGAAGGTCATGAAACTCATCTATGCAATGCTGCCTGTAGTGATATGATAAATATTTGGCATTGAACTGCTCAATGAAAGTCTCCCATGTGAGTGTGTCTAATGATAGATGGCGCTTGCACTCCTCAGTGCACCACCAAGTAGCTACTACATCTCACAACAAGTGGACTGCCACACTTGGCTTCGTGTTGCCCTCGTAAGGATGCAATGAGAAGCATCTGTCTAGACTGATGAGCCAAGCCTCAGCTTCAACTCCCTCTATAGTCTCAGTGAATGTAGGAGGATTCAGCCTCAACAAATCCTGGATGTGGTCTCCTCGGTCTCTGTGCCCTATGATAGGCTCATCCACATAATAATCATAAGGACTATGAACAATCTACTCCACTTGCACTGCCTCCTCACACCTAGCATGACATGGAGGGCTCCTCCTACGGGCCCTGTAGGCTGATCCAACCTCCTCTATTGTCGTATTTGGTATCTCAACATATGGCTCCACATGTGGTGCCTCTCGCGGCTCAACGCGGGGATCCACACATGGCTCCACACATGGCTCCACATGTGACTCTACTCGTGGCTCCATGCATGGCTCCTCTCATAGATCAACATGGGGCTCAGCACATGGCTCTATGCATGGTGCAATTGCGGCTGATTGTAGCCTATCTAACACTACCTATAGTGCCTATAATAAATGTGGCCCAATATCTGGTATAGGTAGGGCCTGTGGTGCTGGTGGTGCCTGCAGTATCTGTGGGGTCAGTGGTGCCTAACCCTCAGCTGAAGAATCACTATGCACCTCAGTGAACTTAGTGTGGCATGAATGTGCTCGCCGAACTCATCAGGGAGGCATCCTACAAAAAATGAGGTAGTCACAAATTAATCAAAATTGCAGAAATAATAATGTGCCCAAACAAGCCCAGTATTTAAACTTGGGCTCTGATACCAAATGTCATGCCCACATTTCCAATGCGGTCACGACATGCAACACACATGTCATGTCCACATTTGACATGTGGTCATGACACAAACTATCAAAAACTCTTTTGTGTGTCCCTAGAAACCCCCTCGCACGCGTCTACGTGCTCGGTGGCAATACGCATAAGGCGTAAACATGTCAATCATATTTGGAGAAGTGTGTCTACCAATGCAATCCCTTGTATGATGATAGCCGACTAGGGGGTTATGTGACGTGATGTGCGCCGCTTCTAGGGTTGGAACAGATTTAATTCAGACCCTAAGTTTCCTAGGCGAAAGAGATGATTTCGACTGAATCGAAATCAAACCTTAACTCTAATGCAATAATAAAAATGAATATATCAACACATCCAAAGGTATGATGGTCGCATGATAAAATGGAGTGATTAAATAAAAGTCGTAAAAATGCCATAAAAATAATACCCTAAAATCTAGGAAAAATTTGACAACATAACGTGTTTTCAATAAATGAAATAAATATTTTCATAAATAAATCCCCAAGAAGAATTAATGCAAAAATTAAAAATTAAAATAATTAAATACAAGGATAAAATAAATTTCTAATGCCAATAAAATTTAGCCACTCAACAAAATTATAAAACTTGAATTAAAATAAATGACCAAAATAAAACTCCATACTTAAATCCATTAATTAATATAATCTCGACAATTACATTTATTAATTAACTCAAGTTAAAATAATTAAGAAGAGGATGAAATTAAAATATCCCCTCTAGGATAAAATCAATAAAATTTAAAATTAAATTCAATAAAGAGGTTTTCCCACAACATTAATTTAAAACGCACTAGAAATTAAAATAAATGCCCCAATTTAGCTAACTTACTAAGGGATAAAGCATCCCATCAAAAATGAAAAAACAACCCATTCCCACTAATTAAAATCTCCACATGGAATAAAATCCAAACCCCAAAATAATATTAAAACCCACCTAAATGAAACACAAAGAAAGTCAAACAGGTCAAATATGACCCAAAAGCAAAAGAGGGGGAAATATAATTTCTGTGCACATGAAAGAATTGCAAGAATTAAATAAAATGCAAATCTAATTCTCTCTCATCCTCCACTCAACCCTAACTCCATTATTTTATTAATTGTTTCCCAAGAGATGCCCTAATCATTATTCTATTGTTTCCCTATGACAACCCTAACTTGTTCTTTTGTTTTCTCCTCTATTGTTATATTTTCTCTTCTTGTTTTGCCTTTTTTTTTTTGCAGGGTTGAAGGGTTGCTAATGCAATGGCTTGGCAGCCATGAAAGTACCTCCCGAAGGTATATTCTTGTAGATTATAACAATAGGGTTACATTCTTTTCTTTTTGTACTATATATATATATATTAGTGATAATAAGATGAATGGAGTTTATCTTTATGATGCACAGGGAGAGACACACACACACACACACACACACACACACATATATATATATATATATATATATATATATATATATATATATTAGAAAACTGTTGAAAATGGCAGGGGAAGATTTGTAGGTCGCAGAGGTAACGGAGGGCCGAAGAAGAGGCTAAGGGCCGACGACCCGATTTGCATATGTTATTACCGCCATTTGGATTGGGGACAAGGGTTTGGGGGTGTGGGGAGGAGGCTGTGCCTCCACCCACACCCTTGAGTGTGGGTGGGGGCATGGCTCCCTCCCCACTCCCCACACTGCAAAGAAGGGGGCGATGGGTGGCGGCCATAGCCACCATCCATTGCCCACAATTTTTTTAAAAAAAACTTCAAATCTAAAAACTAAAAAAAAACCCTCAGTCCGCCCACAGATTTTTTTTATTTCTACTCTTGTTCTTCTCTTTTTTTTAACACAGATTTCATTTCTCTAAAAATAGTTTAATGATATATATTTAAATATATACATGTATATATATATATGTATGTATATATATGTGTATATATATGTATGTATATATATATATATGTATATATAGATATATACATATATGTACATATATATACGTACATATATGTATATATATGTACATATATGTATATATGTACATATATATACATATGTATGTATATATATGTACATATATATACATATGTACATATATATGTATATATAGATATATACATATGTACATATATGTATATATGTACATATATATATATGTTCACACAATCACAAAAATAAAATAATAGAACGAGATTGCATTATATAATGGCCAGATTTGAAAACTTTTAAGCACCATTACTATAGCATTTTCTTTTTGAAAGAGAAAGGACCAGTTTTATATATATATATATATATATATATATATATATATATATATATATATATATATATATATATATATTTGCAACAATAAACAATCAACTATCTCTTTCTTGCCTTTTTGACAACATATGAAATGAAGCATAATGCTATTCTTTTGTTTATAACAAGAAATATACAACCTATTTTTGCATTTTTTTGTGTGCATAAAATATAATTTGTACAACAAATTCCTTTATATCTAAGCCCATTTCAAATGGTCTATATCAACATTCTAATTTCTTTCTTTCCTTTCAAATATAAAATGATAGCATATACAAAATCATTTCTGTCCAACTTTCTACAAACACATAGGTACAAACAACAAGTTAAGAATCATTTATTTCCTTGAAGTTCATAACAACAAATTTATATTTTTCTAGGTGCAGATTTCTATAAACACTTAAACATAATAACTTAGCATAATGATCATCTTTTGAATAACAATAAAAGTGTGACTCACATTTAAATTTCCTTTCACCCAAATACAATAAGGAGTACAAATTTTACAACTCCAAACAATAAGGGTATCTCACATTAGAATTACTTACAATAACAACACAAAGAGAGTAATAGTTTTGACAAAAATTACAATAAGGCCTCTAAGGCCATGGCTCACAATAGCCAACCAAAAATAATACAAGTAAGGTAAAAATGGGCTTCTCCAAAGCTCCATTTCTTCAATAAAAACCTGCAATAATACAAACACCAAAAATGAGGAACCAAGCCACTAAGGAATGCCCTCCTCCCTACCATAGACCCACTAGTGGGTCACCCCTGAGCTAGGGAGGTAGGATTCACACAGTTTCACAAACACACCACAACAAAGAAATTTCCAAACACACAAAACTTACTCCCATGGATTTGCACATAACAAAAGTCAATAAATGAGTTTGGAGGGGGTAGGGGAGTGGACCCCTCAACTCAAGAGGTCACCCCAAGAACTCCAAAAATCACAAAATCTTAAGGCCTCAAGCCAAACAAATTTTCCACCATACTCAAGAATCACTATGGCACTCATGCCAAAATAAAAAATGCTGCCAAACTCCATAGCATACCCTCAAGGCTATAAATAGTACAACACTAAGGAGATGACCTCGAGGAGGTTCACTCTCCCCCACCCCAAACTAGTTGAGCCTTTCCACTAAATGGAGGTGCTCTCACCACACCCAACCCACACAAAAATAAAAATAACAACCCACATAATTTTTTCAAATCACATACACTAAAAAAATAAAAGCATGCATAGGGACATAGCTAATGCCATGGAGCTTACCTTCAAAAGCCCTACAATGGAAGCATGTTTGAAGAAGAGCTCCAAGCTTCTCTAAGTCTCCCAATCTCCAAAAATTTTCCAACACTCCTAAAACCTCCAAGAATAGAGAGAGATTTCAAAAAAAGAAGAACCCCACACTCCTCTCCAAGAGGAGATAATATAGGCCTTCCAATTTGGCTCCAAGGAATGAGAAGGTGACACTTGTCACCTTCTCCTTCCTCATCCCATGCCACTTGCAAGGGAGGAGTGTGAGGGTGACAAGTGTCACCCTCCAATCCATTCAAACCCTCACCTTATCCACTTGTGTTCTCACACATGTGTGAGAGACCAAGTGGGGAGGTGGTAACTCCCTTTAAGCCTCCATGAGGATAAGGGATGCCACATGGCATCCTCTTATTCTCCAAGAGAGCCATCTCCCTCCAAGATGCTCACACAAGTGGAGAGGTGGCAACTCCCTTTAAGCCTCCATGAGGATAAGGGATGCCACATGGCATTCTCTTATTCTCCAAGAGAGCTATCTCCCTCCAAGATGCTCTCACACGTGTGTGAGAGTCTTGGAGGGAGATCCAACACACTTGGGAGTCTTGAAGACCTCCCAAGTCTTCTTGGTGAAGGGATCCCCAAACTCTGGGAAGCGAGATGGGTCTTTCCCAAAGCATGACTCATCTCTCAACCTTAGCCAATTTCAAAATTCATCACTTTTACCAAACCCAAGTTTAGAGTGACTAAAAGTGAGTTACCCTAGGGTTTAGTAAGTCCAAATGGACCCTAGGTTACCACCTAGGGTAAGTTTGGGACACTAATACACACCTAGGGGGTATAAAATCACTTTTAAATGGACTTAAAATAAAAATTACACCAAATGGTGTAAATCAAATATAAATATACAACACATGATATAAATCAATTTAAGAAGGGTGAAGAAGGCCAAATAATTAAATCAAGCATGTAATAAAACATCATCCGATTGAACGTGATCCTCATCCCTCTTGGGAATGGATCGGCTTTACAGAGAATTACAATTGTGTGAAAGCTATCTCTGATTTCTCATGGCCTAGGAATATAACCTGTGCAACTAGATCAAGCGGTAAATCCCATCATGGATAATCATAGCTGAAGCAACAGAAATTAAAGTCATGTCGTTGCATACATCATTAATCATTCACATCATAACTACGATTAAAACTGCATTTTTCTATCAATGTGTCATAATCATCATCAATTATTAAATCCACATAATGAACTTGTAATCACATCAATAATCATCATCAAATATGTCTCACATGTCTAACATCATCATAGCATCAAAATATGATCTAATCAAATCACCATATGTCTAATCAATGCTAATCCAAAATTAGGAGATATAGTCCAAATCTGCATAATAGAACAATAGTCTCTAATCTTATGATAATGTCAACAACTATAATGTAAAATGATCAAAAATAGGGAAGTGAAATATATAGGCCTCACACTTATGCCACAACATTGTCTTCTCAGTAGGAAGATTCATTTCCAAAGCATAAGCACCCTTAGGTACCCAAAAAGCACTACCATCAGAGGTTGAAGCAATACATCTCTTTGCTGTTGGTTCCAATGGCGAGGATGAAGAATATGAAACTCTTTTCTTCAAAATAGGAGAACTATTGCACTAAGTAGTGCATGCATCTAGCTAAAATAGAGTACCTCTTTGAGTACCCTTAGCAAGCACCATAGCTCCTCTTGTCATCTTGCATCCTCCACCTATGAAGATAACCTGCACACCTACATCATTCAATTTACTTACAGAGATCAGGTTCCATGCTAAAATGGGGATGTGCATAACCCCATTGATCCCCTTCACTCGTCCATCAGGGAATTAGATCAAGACTCTTCCATAGCCAACTATCTTCAGGTGAGAGTCATCACCCAGGTACACCTTCTCACCATTGAACTCTTCATACTTTATGAACCAACCTCGATGTGAGGTCATGTGGAAAGAAGCACCGGAGTCAATCAGCCACACATCTTCTGAGGCATGGGTGGCTAGGGAAATAATAAAAGCATCACCATCATCTTGTGATTTTTTAGAATCTGAATCAAAGGTGTTCTTCTTTTTCTTCTTTTCCTCCTTACACTCCTTTCAGAAATGCCCAGTTTTACCACAATTCCAACACACTGCCTTGGACTTTCTAGGAGATTTGGATCTCCCACGGGATTTGGATTTTTCCTTTTCATCTTTCTTGTCCTTCTTCTTCCCTTTTTCTTTGGGTCTACCACGAACCGCAAGAGCCTCCTTAGCCAATTTAGAAGACTTTCTCCGCATTTCTTTAGATAACAATGAAGACACCACTTCATCCATCTTGAAGGTGGTTGTAGTACTCCCAATGGCCATGACAAGGCGGTCCCATGAGTCTAGCAAAGAACAAAGAAAGGTCATGCAATGATCCTCCTCCTCCATCTTCACACCAATAGAAGTCAACTGTGCAACTAACATGTTTAAGGCATTCAGGTGATCTGCAATCGATCCTCCATCTTCCATCCTTAGAGAATACAACTTCTTCCTCGGGAATAACTTATTTACTAGGCATTTGGCCTAATAAACATCACCAAGTTTCTTCCATATCTCTTTCGTGGTCTTCTCTTCATGAACATTCAACAGGACAGAATCAGCTAAACAGAGTCTCACAAGACCCTTAGCTTTACGATCTTTGAGATCCCAATCTACTTGTGCCATTGCCATTAGTTTAGTTCTAGAAATTGTTTCGCATAGATCTCTGTCAACGAGCATGTATTCCATTTTAAGTTTCCATAACTCAAAATTGTTGTCATTAAAATTTTCAAACTCTACTCTTTCGGATGTGCCTGCCATCTTTTTCCTACAACAAGATTGTAGAATACTATGCACAGACTCCCACTCAATTAAAGATTAGCTCAAAAATCCCCTACCCAACAACTAGGATCAAAGGTGATCAAGCTCTGATACCAACTGAAAAGAAGCAAGGTACGCGGAACACACTTCCTACACCAACCTAATGAGGGGAATAGTATGCAAATTCTTTAAAATCTTTACAATTGCAGCAATGTTAAACACATAATATAAAGATTACAACAACAACACAACACATAGAAAGAGATTGACACAAGATATATCATGGGGAAATCCTTTTCAGGTAAAAACCCCCACACTCTAAAACTTGTACAATGTATTAACAAATCTGTAAGGTATTACAATACACTTGTAGTGCAAGTTCTTCCAAAAGTTTGCAAATGTCATTTGTGGAGTGATTCTGGTAGCATAATAGTACCTATACAAACACTATGCAAACTACAACTCCAAACACTGCATTATATAGAGTTACAAGGCAAATTTGAGAAGCCTTTAGAAACGGGCCTCCATCTTGGCCACATGGCCATTTACACACTCAAAGGACACTTGTCCAACATGTTTTAACCTTTCTTACATCTGTCATAACATCGCAGATTTGACTTCCCAAGGTAGAGAGCTCCAAGCTAAAAATAGGCAATGACAGATGCTCTTATGCATCTTACAACTGTCATAAAAATCTGCAACATGACAACACTTAATGTTGTAAGAGAATCTATCATACATGACTAAAAATAGCATATTCCTCTTACAACATGTCATAACCCAACTTGGGCATCCAAAGATGCCTTTCTCTCATGTAAAGATACTTTACAACACTTGTCTTCACTTGTCATACAAATATCTGTACTTGGCTCTTACGCATCATAGATTATGTCATACAAAATAACTACATCATAATCCAAGATGCTGACACATGACATATTAGTGCCACCTCAAATGGGACACCCAAATCCACATGTGTTTGACTTGACCATCCAAAGTATATTCCAAGTAAGATGACATGTCACAATGCCACCTCAAACTAAATGCCAAAACTGAATGTGCAAGTAAATACAAAATTTAACAAATAAATACATAAATAATCAAATAACCAATGCCAGGAATTACAAGGTTGAGACACCTTAATTCCCAACAAGATGATTGATCCGGTCTTTGGAATCCTAGTTTTTGAGTAATATGAGAAGATATCACTCACATCTGCAGAGACTTTCTACTCCAGTAAGCCCAAAATTGCCACTACTTATATCAATCAGCAACTACTTACTACACAAAGTAAAAAACACAATGAAAATAGATGCTACATAACAAGGGGATGAATTTAAAGAAGATGGGAAATAATGCATCTCTCTCCTTAGTCAAGTGTTTGGCCTCTCCTCTGTAGATAAATGGCACCGCTGGATGTTTTACTTCTGCATGAAAATTATTGAAGGGAAACATATTGACTAGGGTTCCTTCATCAACAACAAATTAGATGACCAGTTGTCCATAATAGAGAAAACAACATAATTTTATATGACTTTATACCTCATGTATCTATTAGCCTGCTAGGCCAATTTCCCAGGGTTGCAATAGGTTGGCTCCCTTCAAAAGGGATAGGTACTAATCTTTCAATATTTTCCACAGCTAGAGCTCTTAGAGAGCTAGAAGCATTACAAGGTACTCAATGATTCTTTCATTTATGCCATTATTAGAGGATTGGAGAATGACTATTCTAAGGTGTTGTCTTTGGAGGCTTGTGATGAAATGGCCAACTAGGGGCATTGGTATATACAATTCAAAACCTTCTTATATATCAGGGTAATGGGTTGCTCAAAGTTGCCTTAAAAACTCCCCAGGTATCCTAGTGATAAAATTGTGTTATTAGAAATTTGTAGACAAGTATTTAAAGTATACAAACTTATTATTGGTAAACATAAATCAAGTTTTAAATTCCCTATTAAGATAGGGACTATTCTTTCCCAAGAATCACACAAGACAAATTTGAAAAACTTGAGATGGCTCCATGGGCCTTAGATTTATTCAATGTTGCTAGATCAAGGTTTGATCCAATTGGGTGGGTCAGCCCCCTCATTGGGAATTGGTTTAAACATGAGGATGTTGTTGAAGATCATTGGGTAGATTGCCTAGATAATCATGAGGTCAAGTTAAGGGACTATTCAGGTTGGATTTGCACTTGGTGAAAAGATTGAATTTTCTTGACCTCCCAAAAGTCCCTAGGGGACTAAAGGAAGATGGGAGGGTTTTGGACCCAATTTATGAACAAAACAAAATCTACAACCAGCCTCTAGATGATGTGAATTAGGGTCAAGATAAGATTGCTTCTGTATAAAATAGGGCCCAAGAAATCCTTTTGAGGACCAATAAATGGTTGCCTAACCATATCCCATGATAGACCTCTACACTTCCAATGAAAAGAAGAAAGAAAAACCCAAGAATGAGAGTCGGGGCAGCTCCTCGCATCCCAGAAGAGAAGAACAATACTAGGGCAGTTGTTTTTACTAAAGAAAAGGAGAAACTTGAGGTAGTAGTAATAGACTCTAATGATACTAACAAATATGATCACATTCCCTTGGTGCAGAAATTCAGAGGGAGGGCCCAACCCTCTACTCAGGGAGTAACACTTGCCTCTACCCCTACAGTCAAGCAAACCACTCCATATCCCCCTCAGTAGGATACCCACCAAGCTTCACCTCATCCTTCATCTCCTTCTATGGCTGCTCCCCAAGGACCACCTCCTATATCAGTTGCAGAACCAAGGACACAAAAGGAAGGTTGTTGAAAGGTGTCTTCTCCAACATTACAATTAGAGGAGCTCCAAGGTGTGTTGAAATTGGATAGCATTGTTGAGATAGCATACTCCTCTCCACTACAAGGGGAGGCATCTAAAGGATTAGAAAAGACAATGTTATTAACACCATCACCCACTAGATCTCCACCCATGTCTCTTCTCCACTAGCTATTAGTGCGGGCCAAGGTCTCCCCACCTGGTTGAATATGGTTGTGGAGAAGAGGAAAAAGGTATACACTGAGGATGAGGACCTTTCCACAATTTCATAGGCAATTTAGGAACAACCAAAAAGGAAGATGGTTAGGGTCTTGTCCTGTCACCATTGATTAGGAGGGCATCAAGACGACGCATATAGCTACACATTTGGTAGATAAGTAAGAGGTTGCCATGACCCCTACTAACTATAATGTACACCAAGTGATCTTGGGGCACCAAACCAAGTATGAATAAAAGCATGCCCTCACTGAGTTTGTCTCAGCAATCCTAGCCAAGATGAAGAAGGATGAAGACACCAAGGAAGATCTCAGGGGATAGATAGCCTAGTTGACGGTATATATCAAACACCTGATTAGCCCCACTAATTTTGGACCCTCAGCACTAGCCTTGTTAGAGACACTTAACAAGGATCATCAGCCTATTGACCCCCAAGGAATTCTTTAGATGGCCACAACATGGAAGAATTTGTTGGAGACCTTAGGGTGTGAAATAATAAAGATGGCCATGAAGGCATATCATGCCCTGGATGCAGAAATTGAGAAAATGGTAAGCTTGGAAAGCTCAATTGGTAATGAGCTAGTTACATGGGAGCAACACTTCCTCATTTTGTAAAAAGTACAGGACAAAAAATTTGGTCATCTTGTTCAAATGAACATCATCAGCAATAATGATCAAGTGTTTCCCAATGAATGGTTACATGCAAGAAAGATTAGAGCCAAAATGCTAAGAAGATGTAAGGAAAAGTTAAAATTTAGGAAGGAGGCCACCAAGGAAAGGTTGACCAAAATAGAGGCATTCATTACATCCATCCCATGCAATTTTAAAGACCATTCCTCAGTGGTTTTCCCTTCATATTACATGGTTAATGAACTTGGATGCCTGCTATAGTAACCTCTCACTTAACAAGGAATTGACAACCTGATGAAGATTGTTTAGGGGAAAATTGGATTTGTTAATGTTCTAGATTTTACATGTTTAAATCTACCTTTCCACTTAACATTCAAGGATCTAGGGTTGGGTGATGAGCACTATCATACCCTAGGTTGCTTGCAAATGTAGGGAAACTTGGATTAGGGAATTTAATTATCAATTTTCCTTCTCTAATGTGCAATTGGCCATTAAAATCCTAATTATGCAAATATGGTAACAAATTGACGAATATCAGAAAAACCTCTTGCAGATAGGACTAAAATACCAAATCACAGAGTACCTATTTTTGGGGTTCCGAAGCGGAATAGTTGGGGACACTAGAGAGGGTGCCCAAGTCCAAGGTACCAGTTGCTTCATGGGATCCAGACCTCCTTCTGACACTGATTAGCCCTGTAACTTCTGTTTCCTGAAACTCAGATGCGGAGGACACTAGAGCGAGTGCCCAAGTCCTAGAAGTGCTCCTGTGTCCTGCTTTTCTTTAGATCCCAAATCCTTGATTCCTACCAATCCTTCCTGCAACTCCACTTTTCCCAAGTATGACACTTGTAACCTGCAATCACAAGACTTGGTTTGGGGGTTGTGGTGTTTAGAGGCTTGCCTCAGGCAAGCCCCGAAGGACACTTAAGTCTCTGAACACTATTGTCAGATAAAGAGTGCATGCCCTTGTGAGGCAAAGGCAAAAACCAAAGGAATCAATGATGAAATCACAATATAATGTCACCTTGTAGTAAAGCTCTCATGGGAGGAAGATGCTCTTCATTCCATGAGGAAATTGATGCTTAAATCTGAAAATATCAACACACAAAACACACAAGTCTGCTCTTGCAACACAATGAAAGCCTTGAATCACCTTGAGAACACAATAGCTTGCTAGTAATCATCTAGTTTACAAATGAATGCCTAAACATGTTTTTATATGCAACTACAAGCACTCCCGCCAAGATTTTAAAAATCAAAACTTACCGTGTTGACAAAAGGACCAAATAATGGTCACAAACTGATAGTTGGAAATTAGGGCTATCCCAAACTAGGGTAGGACTAGGGCACAGGTGCCCAAGTCATCCCCCCTATTTTGGGTAGGGTACAACTCAAGGGGTCCACCTAGGTCCAATTTTCCATAGAACCTAGGTCTCATTCTATCGGGATGCCAAAATATGAACTAAGATGTCCTAAATGCATGCTAAAGACCTAGGAGCTAAACCTTATGAGGGAAAAGCCCCCAAGGAGACATTTTCTGACATTAAATTTAGCCCCCAATTTAATGTATGTATAAACGCGAGGCCAATACATGCATTAAAGTAAGGTCACAAACACAACAAACATGCCAAGCATGGAGAAGACACGCCAAACACATAGAAGATAGTAACAGGCATGCAAAACATGGAGAAGCCAGTTACAGTCATGTAGAATACAGAGAATATAGTTACAATCACGCAGAACGCAGAGAATATAGGAGACACATTAATGCATGGAAGACAGAAATGATATCTTTTCTTTTCTTTTTCTCATATATATGAAATGCAAATGTAAGTACTAGAAAATAAACAAACCTCCCATAATACATGATGCACTACCTTAGGGCATAGGTCTCTGTATATATATGGGGCAACACACATGCAAGACAGGCAAAACCTCCCAAAATGTAGGAAGCACTACTCGAGGGCGTTGGTATCTACATATGGGGCAACAAACACGGCACACAAAACAACCACGCCAGAACACACACTTGAAGACACAGAGAAAACATGACAGACAAGTGATGGAGTGTACATATTTCTAGGTCCAACACCATCTTAGGCACATTACAGACACACATTGATGATTGGGTTTCACCACAACAATCACTGAAAACATGCTTAAGGGTTGAGTTAGTGAAAGAACCACTCCCTACCTTTGCAGAGGACTTTTGAAAATGACAGGATGATGCAATCTGCTCTAAGAAATACACCATCCCCGCCTCCACAGAGGGCTTAAGATAAAAAGCATATACACGATATCCTGCCTCCGTAGAGGGCTTACATGCTTGATTAATTGATTGTAAACAAACTCAGGATGCACGATGCACTACTCTGGGGCGCAAGTCTTTGCATCTGAGGTCAAACACATTGCTAACATCTATAACAGACAGCTTACCTTATATATGCCCCCACCTTAAGGTGGTTGATATCAATTATCGATATCAAGCACATTAAGGTAGGAAGAAAACACACAAGGTAACACCAACTTTCATAAAGCCCATGCCCCCCAGAAGTGACATGTACTTTACGATCACCAAATATTCTCACAAACACATCCTTGCAAGAAACATGTTAGTGTCTACAAAATCATGATAAACAATAACATCAATGCATATGATTAACCACACAAAGAGCCAAGGTTATACAATGAATTCGGAGTTTGAGGATAACTGTAGGGCTATATCATGAAGCTCTCTGAATCAAGTACCGCCGAGGCTAGATTTAAAGACAAGCAAAGGTGCATGAAGCAACAGTATTGTTAAGGTTGGTAAATGCGACAGAAACATCATCAAATTCACTACTTGGAAAGCACGAGTGCTTCCACTAGCCTAGCATCAGATAAGATATACAACCCCATCATCATATTAGGAACTAAGTCCATTTTTTGATTGCTCTCAAAAGGGACACTAGGTCCGCATCAGTATAAATTTTTGTCATCATCTGCCTGCTAGATGGAAACACTAGAGGAAGGGAAACAATAAATAAGAGAGGGGAAACAAGTGTCTTAGGGATAGTCATGTAGGAGGATACCCCCAGGTCACCAACCATGATGCTATGTCCATAAGACGCAACACACAACAATGAAATCAGAGAGAGGCAATTTAGAAGAATGATGATACAAATAGAAGGTCACAACAGAGGTGGTCTCTTGGTATCCCAGGCCTTACAAGAGAATTAGGGGTCATCCCAGGAGGCCTAAACAACATATAACACATCATGGGGGAAGCACATCATGAGAGAGATAAAGTGTTAGAGATACTTACCTATAGGGTCTTCATATTATATGTTAGAGCTCATGAACCTCTTGGAGAGGTATTCGATCATATTTAATACAAAATTTGAGTGGTTCTTATGAAAGTCTTTTTTGTTAACATATGATGCTTGTTCCTTAAATCTTTGTTTAAATGAGACTTTTTGGTGCATATGAGGGGGAGAACCACTATTATTTCTGATTATTGATTGTCATCTTGCTCTTTTATAATTTTTAGCAAGTTTTCATTGTTGAATCTTTCTAGAACAGTAACAAGAATCATCCTATAACATCTTACTCGTCTGTATTGGTTGTTGTTCTTGCTTTTCTAATGCATTTTGATTGTCTCTCGATCCATACAAGGATAACGTGGGAGGAACCTCAGCATAAATTTTGTTTCTTCGAGGACGAGGTGGATTATCTACTTGTTTCTTATCCACTTCAATCATTCTGGCGATACTATCATAGTCCAAGTAATCATCCTCGTCTACTTCCACTAAACCTTGTTCCACCATATTGTTTTCAGTATGCTTAGGGAAAGGATTAGTGAAGATTTGTAAATTCTAATTCGGTGGAGCAATTGACTTGTTTCCATTGTCATTCACACCTGACACCTGGATGACATTTGAATCAATAAGGTCCTGTATCTCATGTTTAAGATGCATACATCATTCAGTGTCATGTCCTTGCGTTCAATGATAATGAAAAAAGGCATTAGCATCAAAGTAAGGTCCTTGATTACTAGGATCAATAGGCTTGATCGAGGGAAGCTTCAGAATATTATTACTCGCAGCTTGATTCATGATAGAGTAATAGGACTCAGATATCAGAGTAAACTTTCTTGGTTGATATGATGCTTTCTTTGGATTATTTATAGAAGACACATTCATGTTTGGCCTATTGATCTTGATGAAACTCCTATTATTGTTCCTCTTAAAATTGTTTTGTTATGATCTGCCTATGGATTGACCAACTTGAGCCGATGAGTTTTGGTTTTCATACTGACTAGATGAAAGTTGATAATCACAAAGGGTGGTGCATAAATGTTGAAAGGAGTTTTATTTCATCAAGAGAATCTTATCACAAATATTAGGTTGTAGATTTGTAATGAATATCTATTGAACATCCTCATCTTTCATCTGATATTGGATCTGTACATAAATTCTTTGATACTGACTAATGAATTTAGTCAACTTTTCTTT
This sequence comes from Cunninghamia lanceolata, assembly GCA_027924645.1. Classification (NCBI taxonomy): domain Eukaryota; kingdom Viridiplantae; phylum Streptophyta; class Pinopsida; order Cupressales; family Cupressaceae; genus Cunninghamia; species Cunninghamia lanceolata. Next base: position 9,724,689 of record BSBN01000389.1, read on the forward strand.
CGAACCTTGTTTACATTGAACCAAGGTGACTTGGGGTCTTATATTTGCTTGAGAATGTTGTAAAAATTGATCAATCAACTATGAAAAGGAGTGTATTGAATTTGGAGGCAATGAGAAAAACCATTCTAAAGTAGTATCTTTGAGAGATTGCAAGAAAAGTTTTTCTAACAAGTCCTCTTCAAAATACAAATCACTACACATAGCTGTAAATGCTGCCACATGAATATTGGGATCTCCTTTTCCACCATATTTTTCAAAGCGAGGAGTCTCAAACCTTTTCGGCATAGGGGTTCTCAAGATTGCATAGGATAACAAATTACGAGCATGATATGTTGGTAGACTAGGCTGTGAAGAATTTGTCAAATTTGTTACCTTTTGTTGCAAAGCAGTCATGCCTTGTAAAATTTGGTTTAAGATGGCATCATTTGGAGATGCGGTTTTTTGTGAGGAATTGGAACCGAAGTGAGGAGGTGAGTGGGCTTGAGATACAATAGGTGGAGGTTGAGAATATGTTAATGGTGGTTGGCCATAATGATAGGTTGAAGATGGTTGTGAGTAGGTAATAGGTGGTTGGAAATGAGTAGAATAGATAGGAGGTTGAGAATAATTATTCATAGAAGAGGTCCCTTTAGGAACCAAAATTTGATAATCAAATCCCACATCTTTGTAATTAGTGCCATTAGATACTCGAATATTAGTGATAGCTTTACTACAAGCATTCGCATTAGTTGTTAAGATCGTTGACGTAAAAGTAGATATTCCTATAGTTGGTATAGGTGCTGAAACTTGAGTATGAGATGGTGATAGAGTGTTAATTATCACTTGTGCACATTTGGTCACTGACATGATATTGGTTTGTACAATATGTGCTAGACCACGAAATGCATTTACACCATCTTGTCCCTCTTTTATCAATTCTCTTATATTATGAATTGTAGGGACAGCTTCTTCAGCTATTCTCTCATTTTCCATAAATGATTGAAATTTAGCTATCTCTTTATCCAATTTTTCATTTTGCTCATCAGATACATGTTGGGAATTAAGGTGTCTCAACCTTGGTAATTTCTTACATTACTAATGTTTGTGTTTATTATTTAATTGCCTATGTTATAAATATTTGTAAATTCCATATTGTCATATTGTGGGATGTGGCACGGTGATGTGTCGATCCTACATGGTATATGACAACTTGTAATTTTGTCCTCACATGAGGAGATAGGCATCCCACTTTGTGGTAGGAGAATTTTTCCATGTGTCAGCATCTTCCATGTTGTGTAAGGGACTATTGGCCGAAACAGTTATGACGGATTCCTATGATAGAATCTATGACATGTAAGAGTTGGAAATAGAAGTTTGTAAGACAAGTAAGGGCATGTGTCATGAAGCATCTTTGAATAAGGCATATTTGGGTGCCCCAAGGTGGACTATGACATGTTGTAAGAGAATATGCTATTTATAGCATGTGTATGACAGATTCTCTTACAGCTGTAAGTTGTAACCACTATGACAGATTCTATGACGGTCGTAAGTGTCGTAAGAGCATCTGTCATAGCCCATTTTGGAAATAGGCGACCTCTTTGGGATGGGATCTATGGACAAGTGTCAGACACATTCTACAATGTTGAACAAGTGTCCTAAGGCATGGGTTTTGGTCCATGAAGCCATGTTGGACGCCCATCCCAAGATAGGTCTAATATTGCCTTGTATTTTCTATATAAATAGGTGCTTGGAGATGGAGTTTGTATCACAAGTTTATAGGTACTATTATGCTACTGAATTGACTCCAGACATGAGTGTCAAAGACCATTGAATCTTGCATTGCAAGTGTATTGTAAACAACTTTTAGATTTGTTGATACATTTTGCAGGTTTCTGAGTCTGGGGTTTTTCACTCGATAAGGGTTTTCCCCACCGTATATCTTTGTCTCTCTTCTTCTGTGAGGACCGCCCTTTCTACTACTATTGTTATGACTATTTACAGTACTGTTATTGTTACTTTCATATTTGTGGGATAGCAATTCCCGGAATTTGTCAGACTATTTAACTTTATTATGTTTTCGGAAAAACTAATTGGGTGATGTTTGGATAAGTTACTTTTCAGAAAAATGAATTAGGGATGATGGAAAAATTGTAATATGATTTTTTAATTATGTTAAATTGTACTAAGGCATGAGAATGCATGTGTTATTTAAGTTGCTTTGGCTATGATGAATTTATGTGGTTACTGATCTTGTAATTGAGTGTGCAGGGACTACTAATCAAACCACAGATTTCGGAGATCATTCCACACCTTGTTAATTGTTATTCCCTGTTAAGCCGATCTGGTTCCACGAAGAACCAAGATCTCTTTGTGTTTGATGTCTTGATGTAATGTGGTCTTTCGTATGGTCGAGTGGGTTAGGTTACCCTCATGTATCATTATTTTTATAAGTAAGTGTTGTTAAGAGATTGAATTTGAAATTTCTATTTTTCTTTAAATTATGAGGCCCTTTTTCTTGTGCTTTACCTTGACCTGGGGTGTCTTGTATGGGTTAAAATTGACCCTGGGTTCTACCCCATGGGTCCAGGGGCCCATTTGGCATGGGTAACCCTTGAGTAACCTCCATCTAGTCAACTTAACCTTCCCCTGAAGTTAAGTGGCGAAAATTGGAGGTAGGAGGGGACATGATGGGTTGTACCAACACTCAACCCATCCCCTCTACTTTTCCCTAGATAAGAGATGCCATCCATTAGTAAAAGTTACCTCTTCTTTAGTAAGATTCCCCCATGTACTATGGGGACACCCATGTGAAGAAAGGAGAAAGAGGCATGGGTCACCTGTCTTGTTCCCATTTAACTCTTTTTTTTATTTCTCCTATGAGAAAGTGGAGTCACATGAAAGGAATAAGGAGTACCCTTGGGAATGGAGAGTGACATAAGCCACCTGGACAGAATAGTGATTTTTGGGAAGGGTGAGGAGGTGACAAGTGTCACTTCCCCATTTCTCAAAATTAGAAAGAAAGAGAATTTTGGGTTATTTATTTTCAAATTTTGGGATGAGAGGGAGTTAGTTGAATTTTGGGGAAAATCTTTCATCTTTGGCCTTACCAAAAATAGAGAAGTTAGTTTGGAAGATAGAGAAGGGAGAGGGAGTTGGTGGCTAAGCTTGGAAGTGAACTCTGTGGACTCTGCAACAACTTCATTCCAGGAGGGCTTTGCAAGGTTGGTCTGAATTGTATCTTTGTTTTGGTAGAGCTGAAATGTGTATGAAATATGTGTGAAATATGTGTTTAAATTTGTTTTTCTGTGGGGGTTCTTGTCGGGTGTTTGACAGAGCGTCTCCCACTTGGGAGAAATGCTCATCAAGTTTGGGGTAGGGGAGGAGAGATCCTCCTCGGGTGCATACCTGTTCCATCTTTTGGGATGTTGAAAGCCTTGAGGGCATGTATCTGTGACTGTATTTTGACTTGAGAGTCAAATACAGATTTCTTACAAATTGTGATCACACTTGGTTGAGACCAAGAGAAATTTATATGAGTTCATTTATCTGTCAGGGTGACACTCTGGAGTCGAGTGTATCCACTCTCCTGCCCCTTATGAAACTCACTGTAGTTGAGTTTCCGTATTGTGTAAAATAGCCACGGGTGTATGTGTGCTTTGGGATTGTTGTTGTTTCTGTTGTGAAGTGGAGTGTTTGAGTACCCAGGTGTGAGTATGGTCTCCCTAGCTCGGGGGTGACCCTCTTGCGGGTCTACGGTAGGGAGGAGAGCTAGACGAGTGGTATTTTTCTTCTTGTTTGTCTTTGATACGCAGGTTTTTTTTTCTCTTGGAGCTTCTGGTGGGCTATTTATGAAGAAACAGATCATCTTCTTGTCATGAGAATTAGGCCTGGATTATTTCATAGAAATGAAGAGAGAACACCTCTCTTGTTATTGTTGTAAATTACTGATATTCTGGGAGTGAAGAAAATCACCTCCCTGGTCTTGTTATTATTGGACTTTTATTGGTTGTCATAAGTTTTTAGTTGTATACTGTTTGGGAGGAGAAAGTTCATATCTGGGAAGTTGGTATTCATGTTTGAGAAGTTGTAATATGACTGTGCTTAAATTTTAAGTGGATGTTTGCAACCTTTGTTCAATAGCAATTTTTGTGTTTCAAGTATTACTGAAAAGAATAAGTTCGTTTTTGCAACTTAATCTGAGTTGTTTACATTTGAAAGTTTGGAATTGCTTCTTTAGTTGAAATGCTAGTTTCCTTTTCAATGTTGAAATGGAAAAGACAGTTTTTAAATATTTGAGTTTTCTCCATAATAATGGATTCTGTTAATTTAGAAGAATTAGAGGAAATCTAGCATGTAAATATAATCTGTTTGTAAATTTACAAGTCTTATATGTTTATAACAATGGAAAATTTATACTTATAATAAGGGAAGAGCTATTTATCATTTGGTGAAATTGGGATATATATATATATATATATATATATATATATATATATATATATATATATATATCTAATTGTTATGACAATTTCTTTATAATAGGTTGATTTGGAGAAAATGCATAGAGTAGTGAATTTAAAAAAAATTGTCGAAATTGGAATTATACAAATATAATATTTTTCTCTAAATACTTTATAAATATATATATAGAGATATATATATATTTCTCATTTTGAGTAATTATCATTTTAGAAAATAATAGAGAAATTGAAAGTAATTATAATTGTTATATAAAAAAAAAAGGGGATATATATATATATATATATATATATATATATATATATATATATATATATATATATATATATATATAAATATGGAATATATATATATATATAAATATATTATCGTTGTTATATATATACATATATATATATATATATATTTATATATGAATATATAAATATATATATATATATATATATATATATATATATATATATTTTTGAAGATATTTTATTATTGATAATAATCAACGAATGGTGAAAGACTGTCAAAAAAATTAAGCCGCGGATAACAAAATACACAGTCGTTATTTACAATGGGCGGTGGGGAAGAAAACCCCACCGCAGGTTTTATGTTATATTTGGAGGTGTGGAGTGGGGCGGAGCCCCACCCACACCCCACGATCGTGGGAATGTGGGTGGGGCTCCGCCCCACTCCACATCTCCCCCCTCCTCCATACCCTTATGCCTCCCGCGGATCTTGTCTGCCGCTTTGCGGCCACCATAAACCCCCGTCCGCCGCTCTGCGGCCACCATAAACCCCCGTCCGCCGCTCTGCGGCCACCCCGACCCCGCTCCTCTGTCACGCCGCCCATGGCCGCCGTCGGCTGTGGTAACTCCAGCACATAAAATGTTAGGGCTTGGCCCTAACATATGTTTGGGTTATTTGGAATTTAAATGCTGTTTATTTTTATATAGCTCTATATATAGGCATATATATATTCTATATGTCTATGTATATAGCTATATATCTAATATAATAATGCGTATATATCTGTAAATATATATATATATATATATATATATATATATATATATATATATATAGGTTGTGGTAAACCAATTCGTCCATTATATAGACATTAAAATATATATATTATATATATGTATGTATGTATGTATATATATATATATATAAATATATCTATATATATATATATATATATATATTTAACATATAGAGGAGTAAATTTATGAACCAAATTATTGGGCTCTCGTTTAAAATCGTTATAAACTATGTTTCATGGATATGGAGAAAAAAAAAATATATATATATATGACACGAGATATGAAAAACTTTTCTCACACCGTCCTAAAAACCCCTTTCGCATGCGTACGCATGCTCAACGGTGTTCTCTCATGGCGAAACACTATACTCATCGGCGGAATACAAGTACAATGGCGTGCAAACGGAAACATATAGATCAACAAGAGGGTCACCCCCGAGCTAGGGAGACCATACTCACACCTGGGTACTCAAACACTCCACTTCACAACAGAAACAACAACAATCCCAAAGCACACATACACCCGTGGCTATTTTACACAATACGGAAACTCAACTACAGTGAGTTTCATAAGGGGCAGGAAAGTGGATACACTCGACTCCAGAGTGTCACCCTGACAGATAAATGAACTCATATAAATTTCTCTTGGTCTCAACCAAGGGTGATCACAATTTGTAAGAAATCTGTATTTGACTCTCAAGTCAAAATACAGTCACAGATACATGCCAAAGAAGCTATATTACCATGAACAGAGTTTTATAAAGTGGTGAACCACCTACATCTATTGACAACGTCATACGAGTTACAAACAGTGTATGAATCGTAATTAAGAGTAACAGTAACAACAGTAATTCTAAACAAGAGAAAATAAAATTATAATGTAAAGAGAGTTTAGGAATATTCAGTGATACTCTGGAAAGAGTTTCTCGGAAGTTTCAACTAAAAACATACTAACAATCACCCAGAAAATGAAGAGGAAAATTACACAACTCCTTACTCAAAAGAACACTGGAAATAAACTTAAGAAGCCACCACTGACAATCCTTGTGGCCATATTAATCTCAACTGTAGCAAACGATCTCATATGTAAACCTGTAAGAGGTTCCGAAGAAGGAAAAACCAACATTGGAAAACACAGAGGAGAAAATGCGCGACATATCTCACACGGGATAAGAGAACTAAGTTGACGGACCCTTCTGTCAATTGTGCTTAGGTACAAGTTGACTAAGTATTTACGAAGAGGAGGAACCTAGATCGGGGAAGATTAGGTGACTGAGTCCAGCGAAATAGTAAACCAGCCTTTGTGGCCTAGATCATCCTGAAATTAGGTTTAATATCAACAATAACTGCAGTAATAACCCTGATTGACGTAAATCACGAAGAAAGGACAGGATGCACATAAAGAAAGTATAGAAAATGAAAGAGAGAGAGAGACCGAAATATAAACACACTAAATGAACTAAGAGATAGTTAAGGTAAGGGCGATAAAGATATAATCCAACTTAAGAACTTGTGGAAAGGGAAGAGAGGGCAACCAAACCGCCTTGTTGAAAATGCTAAGTCATAGGAGTAGTATGTTTCAGGAAACAAGAGAGGAGACAGACAACCGTGCCTGGCTGAAAAATGACTAAATAGGGAGATCACTAGCCGGTTTAGTTGGAACAAGGCATCGAGGGGAGTGGTTCCTCTATCAGCGAACCATGTGCGTAAATGAGTGCAGCGTAATTCCCACTAACGCCGTAAGGCATTCTGCTACCGAACATTGCCGAGGGTTCGATTTAAGAACTTGGGTAATCTCACTCTTGCAATGACGTTAGCAGCGTTGTATCGACCCTCTTGTTGATCTATATGTTTCCGTTTGCACGCCATTGTACTTGTATTCCGCCGATGAGTATAGTGTTTCACCATGAGAGAACACCGTTGAGCATGCGTACGCATGCGAAAGGGGTTTTTAGGACGGTGTGAGAAAAGTTTTTCATATCTCGTGTCATAACCACATGACAGATGTGGCTATGACACGTGCGATGTGTGTTGTGACCACAAGGAAAATGTGGGCATGACATCTTCTGTCTTCTTTCTAGTTCTTGTGTATTGCTATAATATCTCTATTAGATGTGATATGTTGCTGTAGTGATAAGGATTAAATTGAATTTGTATAGCTCTCCCCTCATTAGATTAGTGTAGGAAGTGATTTCCGCAGACCTAGCTTCCTTTTAGTTGGTATCAGAGCCTGGCTAGTTTTGGTCTTAGCTGTTGGGTAGGGGTTTTTTGAGCTGATCTTAAGTTGAGTGGGAGTCTATGTAGAGTATTATGATTTCTATTGTAGCAAGGAGATGGAAAGCACATCAGGAAGGTTTGAAGTGGAGAAGTTTAATGGCAGTAATTTCAAGCTGTGGAAGCTCAAGATGGAAGACATGTTTGTTGACCGAGACCTTTGGGAAAATGTTAATGGAACTAAACTAGCTACAATGTCACAAGATGACTGGGATCTCAAGGATCAGAAGGCTAAGGGTCTCATAAGACTTAGTCTTGTTGATTCTATGTTGTTAAATGTCCATGAGGAGACTACTACAAAACTACTTTGGAAGAAGTTGGGAGATGTGTATCAAGCAAAATCCTTGGTTAATAAACTTTTTCTAAGAAAGAAGTTGTATTCTCTTCAAATGGAGGATGAAGGATCCATTGCTGAACATATGAATTCTTTTAACATGCTGGTTGCACAATTGACATCTATTGGTGTAAAGATGGAGGAGGAGCATCAATGTATGACCTTGCTTTGTTCTTTGCCAAAATCATGGGATCATCTTGTCATGGCTATTGGAAGCACCACATCCACATTCAAAATGGAAGAAGTGGTTTTTTCACTGTTGTCTGAAGAGATGCAGAGAAAGTCTTCTGAGGCAGCTAAAGAGGCCCTAACAGTTCATGGAAGACCCAAGGAGAAAGGGAAGAAGAAGGACAAGAAAGCTGAGAAGGGTAGATCCAAATCCTGTGGGAGATCCAAATCTCCTAGAAAGTCCAAGGCTCTTTGTTGGAACTATGGCAAAACCAGACATTTCTGAAAGGAATGCAAAGAGGAGAAGAAGAAGAAGAAGAAAGCTATTGATTTAGATTTTGATAAGTCACAAGATGACGGTGATGCTTTCATCATAGTCCTGGCAACCGATGCATCTGACGATGTGTGGCTAATCAAATCTAGTGCATCATTCCACATGACCTTGCATTGAGATTGGTTCACTAAGTATGAGGAGTTCAATGGTGGAAAGGTGTATCTGGGTGATGACTCTCATCTGAAGATTATTGGTCGTGGAAGAGTCTCTATCTGATTCCATAATGGTCGAGTGAAGGGGATCTCTAGGGTTATGCACATCCCAGGCTTAGCATGGAACCTGCTTTCTGTAAGTAGTTTGAATGATGTAGGTGTGCAGGTTGTCTTTTCAAAAGAAGGATGCAAGATGACTAGAGGAGCTATGGTGCTTGCTAAGGGTACTAGGAGATGTACTCTATTTCAGCTGGAGGCATGCATTTCACAATGCAATAGTTCTTATGACTCAAGGAAGGGGCAACAGTCACTTCATCCCCACCATCTGAACGAACAGTGAAGAAATCTGTTGTTTCTAGTCTTGATGGTTGTAATCGTGCATTGGAAGTTAAACTTCCTGCTGAAAAGACAATGTTATGGCATAAGAGATTTGGTGACATTGGTGAGAAGGGTCTACATACCCTAAAAAATAAGAACCTCGTTGAGGGGTTAGATGATTGTAATCTTGAGTTCAACTTTTGTGAACATTGCATTTATGGAAAACAAAACCGTCTTTAGTTTTACTCAAGTTCTCATAAGTCTTCTGGTGTGTTAGACCTTATTCATTCTGCTATGTTTAGTCCTGTTAATGTTCCTTTGTTATCAAAGTCTATATATTTTATTTCTTTTATAGATGATTACAGTAGAAAGACATGGATTTATTTTCTCAGAAGCAAATCTGAAGTCTATAGCAAGTTTAAGGAGTTTAGGGCCCTTGCTGAAAATCAGACTGGTAAAAAGATTAAATGCTTGAATACTGACAATGGTGGTGAGTTCTATTCTAAAGAATTTGATAAATATTGCAAGGAACTTGGGATTGAAAAACATAAGACAACTCCATACACCCCACAGCAAAATGGAGTTGCAGAGAGGATGAACAGGACACTGATGGAGAAGGCTAGGAGTATGCTTAGTGGAGCTGGCCTAGAACAAAAGTTTTGGGTTGAAGCTATTGCCATTGCTTGCTATCTAGTAAATAGATCTCGTACATTATCTCTTGTTGGAAAGACACCCATAGAGGTGTGGTTTGGTAGAAATCCTTCAATAAGGCATGTTGTGTTTTTGGTTGTGAGGCATATGCACATGTGCCTAGGGAGAAGTGGTCAAAGTTGGAGAACAAGGTTGTTAAGTGTATCTTCATTGGCTATGGTGTTGATGTGAAACGATACAAGCTTGGGGACCTCGTGGCTGAAAAAGTTTTGTATAGCAGAAGTGTCATCTTCATAGAGCTTACACCTTCTTCCATTATTTTGCAGCTAGAAGAAATACTAAGAGGAAGTTGTTTAGTTTCTTGCTACCTCTGAGAAGACTGAACAGAAAGACAATGTTGGACCTGATGATGAGGAGAGCTTTGACAGCTCTGAAAGCTCAAATGAAGAAGTTGAACCTCAACCTCAGCTCTTGAGGAGGTCTACACAGATAAGAAAGCAACCTGAAAGGTTTGGTTTTACATTGCTTGATTCTAGTTGTGCTTATACTTTGGTTACTAACAGTGATGAACCTAGAACTATATTAGAGGC